>CM062820.1:1712127718-1713422601 GCA_031772625.1 Pinus tabuliformis | reverse complement strand
GGAAAATTAAGTTCCTAGACAGAAAGGAAAGGTCAAAATTCCATGTCAATTATGCAATGAAGACCATCACCTTCGCCAATATCCTTTTCTGGTTGAGGCCAAGAGAATATTTCATAACCGTCCTGCTTCACCACAGCGGCTTCCACCTGGATACAAGAAACTCTTACCAATTCCATCACTAGTTAAAAACCCGATTGATGTAACTCAACCATCAGTCAAAGTGCCTATCGTTGAAAGTAAACCTTCTGAGTCCATGCTAGACCAAAGTCAACAGGTCAAGATGGCAGTCGACCCAATCATGCCTTCAGAAGGTCCACCTTCATACGATACAATTTCCAAAGAGAATGAGAACAATACTGTCCAAATTCTTTTTGTTAATACAGAGTCTGATGAACTTGGGGGAAATCCACCCATTCCTTTACAATCAGAGGAAATTCTTCTAGTTCAAGGGATTCATCCTACCATTTATTCAGTAACCCCTCCAAGAAATCTAGTCGTTTCCTTCGAATGGAATCAACTATCAAGACCCCGCCTTCCATCTAATCTACCATTCCGAATCATAGTACAAGTTTACAAGATGATCGTGTCTGGCACTATCATAGATGAAGGGGCTTCAGTGATTATCCTTTCCTCAACTTCTTGGAAAGCACTTGGTTTTCCATAGCTTCTGCCTGAGAATAAAATTTGTCAGGCTTTAACAAAGGAACCAGTCGACCGTTAGGGATCCTTCCAAAGTTGCCTATAACTTTGAAAAAGAAAACTGTTCACTTGAATGTGATGGTAGTCCAAGGGCCATTAGATTACAATCTACGCCTTGGGCGTGACTATGTTTATAGCATGGGAGCTATTGTTTCCACACTCTTTCCAGTAATTTGTTTCCCGCATGAAGGCATAATGGTGCAACTTATCGACCAACTGTCATTTCCTGGTTCTAACATAGCTACAAGTCAAACATCATCCCTGAATGGTCTCTTTGCGTCAACAATGTCTCTCCAACCTTCATTTCATCCACCTAATTACCGCGAGTAATCTGGTGAATGTAACAAAGCTTAGGGTCATGCACCCTGGTCTGCTTTGGCAGGAAAACCTAGCTGAGAAAATAGATTTCCTTGTAGGTTATATGATTGGTCCGAAACGCCATTTCCATGTAGGTTATGGGATCAGTCTGAAACATTTATTTCCTCGCAAGTTATGTGATTGGAAGCTCACACCATTAACCTTTGTCTATTTCGATGGACAAAGCCAAGTGTTTTATCGCTCCGTGGATGAAACAATCCTGCTTAAATGCAGTGACTTCCATAAGGTAACCTAGAAACCCTTGTTTTCTCAATCCCTGTGGGCATGCAAACCTTTCTTATGCAAGTGAAAAATGACCAATTTAGCTTTTAGTGTTTTTAGCTTTTTAGCTTTGTATTTCTAACTTCTTATGTTAGGCAGTCGGTCCTGAAATGTCTGCGCACCAAACGGATCAAAGGAATTGTTTTTTCTACTGATAAAACCATCCTACCTAACCTCAGTAGTTCCTTAGCTATCAGTGTAGTTAGCTCTGTAGTTTGGTTGTTTCCAACCTGCATAAAAAAGGAAATGAGAAAAGTTTCGCATGGTGCAAGCTCGCTCAAAATGAACCTACTAATAAGAGACATCTTTAAAATGACTGGCATGAGCAATGTTTTGCAAGGTTCAAGCTCATTAAAAAATAAACCCGCCACTGAGCATATGTTAATGCAAGTTTCAAGCTTATTAAAAAATAAACCCGCCTTCAGTAAATGACCTCTATGATTGCCATGCTATCAGCCTTTCAAGCCTTGGTTGTGTTCTTACCGTCACCTCCATTCTTTTGGCCGATCATACGCTTCCACTTGATTGTTTACCCTTTTGAGGAATAGCTGCGACAAATGATCTTGTTAGCCACCCTCTTCACACTGTCATGTTTTGAGAAGTTCCAAACTTACCTAGAACCAATTGCTACCCGAAAACATCACTCGTTCCTTAAAAATGAGTCTCTTGTAAGCTCTTTTTAGACTCACTAAATATGAAAAGATTGCCAAGCTACTAGCCTTTCAAGCTCGATAGAGTAAAGGGAAGTGCCATCCCTCCTCTACATTTTAATATTTTTGGACCTGAGGGATCGTCCCACAAAAAGATCGAGCGCTTGTCTTTTTCGGCTCGCTAAAGTGATCGAAAAGTCATCCCTTTCGTATTATTTTATACTTTTTCGGACTTAAGGGATTATGCTGTGAAAAAGGACTGTTGAAGTTTCCTTTTCGTCCCTTTTCAAAATCTCTAAAGATGAAAAGGACCGTGTTATCCTTGTCATTAAACTCGTTACAACAATAGCGACAAACTTGTCCACCAGGACAAGGACGAGTTTCACTATCCCTAGACTTGCTAAAACATAGCGACAATTTTGCCCGAAGGGCAAATTATAGAACAAGCATATGTTATAATCCTCAAGCTTGACAAAAATAAAGAGGTACTGGTCAGCAGTGACTGGGGAAAAAGGGAAGAAAACATGAAGAACTTCATTGGTAGTAGGTCGCTCTTGAACATGAAACTTACACTCCATCACCATGGTTGAGTCGGGTTGGGATATTCTATTCACCGGTCATATCACAATTGGTCCTCTGCATCATCGATCTTTTGGGGTTAACGCTACCAATCCTCTCAGTGTCATCGAAATGTTCAAGAGAAGTCATTTAGATAATTCACTACCCAGCTAATGCCTCATCCACAGCAATACCTTCAGCCTTCATTTTTCTTGACCGCCATTCCTGAACCTTGTATCATCAGATTGTTTTCACCTCCAGAAAATAATTTTCTTCGTTTCATGTCATAGATGTGGGATACATTAAGGCCCTCCTACGACAGGTCACTTCTTGTTGACATCAGCTCATTAACCAAGAAGTTGACTTAGAAACAACCCTTTCAGTACTTTGAAGCTTGCATGCCTCAATGGCAAGTTTCGCACTCCCGATGACAGGTTTACATCAATGGTCTTCGACCAAGAGATTTTACGTGGTGTTCGACATAAAATCATATATTCACACCGCGTGAATTTCACTGTAGTACCTTGAGGGTCATAATCATTATCGGTGATTCCTCTCATGCCTATTAACGACTTACATCATTGGCTGGTAATCAGGCGATGTATTTCCATGTTCGACTACAGAACATCTTTTCAGATGGATTGACTTGTACTTCGGGTGAAGATTGAATGAGTTTGAAGACCCCAAATCTAGTTTCATCCATCCAGGCTGCGATATATTCAGGAATATAAATACATAAAATGTACACAGAAGTTGCACAGATGATCATCCAAGCTAAAGGATGATGACTCTACATATAAATAATCACCAGTCTACAACAGCAGACGATTATAAAGCTGAGCATGGGAATGCCCACCTCGGCTAGATCATGAAACTAAAATGATGATGATGTATTGTATTATATTTTATACAGGTCACCTTCCAGTTCAAATACCTCAGATCCTCATGATAAAGCATTTCACCCGACATCAAAAGATTTACGACCTCATGATTTAGGGGGCAACTATTATAGACATATTTGAGCAATGCAACCCCAATCACATATGTCGATAAACCAAGGGCTCTTTAACCCCTAAAAGTGTTGTTTCATACCCTAAATGATCATGGTCAACTAATTACATAATTTCCCAGAAGTTCCACCTGAAAATCCACTCATAACTAGCAAAAACTGGACCATACTGACTGCTCCAGGGTCAAGGTGTGATGCATACTAGATGCTACACTAGCCAGATGTGATGCATACTGAAAGAGCCTTCTATAGGGTGAGATGGATGAGAGTAGACAAATGGCAGAGACAATTTGCTAAGTGGATACCCAGAGAATCTTCTAGAAACTTCTCATATGACACTTGCCTCTTTAAATTTACCCAGGGATGAGTAAGAGATCAATGAAATCTCCAAGTGGAACCAAGAACTATCAGTGAAATGACACTAATCAAAAACCCAAAGCTGACTCACACCTCTGCAAATATCTATAGATGGATCCCTCATCTAAGAGATCTAGAGGCTGGAATTTTGTAATTTGTAAAGAAGTGTTTTTGGTTTCTCTATTAGAAGAGACATTGTATTGTTGGGTGATCTTTCTTTTCATGAAGTGAAGAGGGCTTTGATGCTGGGAGGATGATGCTGGATCAGACAACTAGATTGTAATCCTCTCTTATGTTTATACTATTAATAAAGTTCTTTGAGTTTTCCTCCATATAACTGTGTATTTGTGAATCTTGTTATTCGTGAATGCAATTGTATGGTCAATGTATTTCTGATTCTACATTGTGTACGGTATTATAGATCAAGATGCTTTGATGGTGTTTTGTTTCTTTGCCTCTACAGGTATTCTCTAAAGCGGGACAAGTAGGAGAGGAGTGGCAAGCTTAATCAAGGGAGAGAGGAAACAAGCAAGGATCCAAGCAGAAGATCCAAGTTGGTCCTCTTTGCTTCTCTCTTATCTATCATACATAAAGGAAATCGCAATTTACTTTGATTTTTTGTTTCTAATACAGATACCTGTCTTAGTGGGACTAGCATATCGAAAAGACACTAGTTTTCCCGGAAACACTATCAGGTGACCCATCTGCAACATATGATGAGAGTATAGTTTAGAGTACATCGATGATGAGGTAATAATAAAAATAAATCATGGTACATAGTTACATCATAAGGCCTAAACATATCGTTAGGGATGGAGTTTTGTGAGGTAGAGGTTGTTGATGCAGTCTTTGACATATGTCCCATTAGGCTCTACTAACATGTAGGTGCCTTTCAAAAGGAAATGTTTAACAATGCAAGGTTCTTTCCATAGGGTTTCGAACTTCCCTCATCCTAGGGATTCATTGGCAACATTAGAATGGAGTAAATAATCCCCCTCGTTAAATGAGAGAGGGGTAACATGGCCATAAAAAAAGTATTTGTTTTCCTTTTGTGGGATTCATTTTGCTGAAGAGATTCTCCCTCACTTTCATTAATGTGTTGCAGTTGGATAATCATTTTCTCTAATGGAAACATATTTGGGAGAAGCTCGATGGTTGTGTGTATGGTAGGGATCTTATACTCAATAGGGAGTATGATCTTGACCCCATAAACTAAATGAAGAGGAGTAAAGTTGGTATATGCTTTGACCAAGGTACGATATGCCCATAACATGGAGAAAAGCATGTGGTGCCAATTGGTTTTTTGTTTCTTCACCATATAATGCAAAATTGTTTTGAGTACTTTGTTAAAAACTTCTACCTATCATTAGAATGGGGGTAGTATGGGGAAGCAGACTCATGGCTATATTTCTAGCAGAGTTCACATGTTTAATTGGTTTTGATTCAGTCGCAGAACAAATTTGGCCAGAAATAACTATCTCATAAGTTCTTTTGGGCAATTTTCATTCCTAATAAGTGGCCACTGCAAGCTCAATTATGCTAGTCATTTAAGAATTGTTAAGCTTTTTTAAGTGTAAAGAATCATCATAGAATGGTGTCCATGTCTTGATGATAGAGAACATCTTCGATGAAGATATAGTGTGGTGCATGATGGTAAATGCACTGTCGATCATCACATGTAAGTTGAGGATTGAAATTTTGGCTCTGAAGGTAAATGCAAATGATGTTGTAACAAGGGTTATTTGTCGATATGACGAACATGTGTTTTTTGGGGAAAGAATCATTTACAAGGGACCCTTGGGACTCCAAGGGAGATTAACAATGAATTATTCAAGGATGAGTGATTTCTTGATTTTAGGGGAAGAAAACTAGAGATTGAATTCTTGTAAAATAACAACCCATTGGGTATATTTCTGGGTCATCATATGACACATACGATTGATACTAGCAATGATGATGGTGGTCCGAAGGAGAATGTAATGTCAAAGATTTTGTACAAGTGTTAGGGTGGTTTTCTTGGCTGGCTCATAATTTAAAGGTCTTGAGAGGTTTTTTCTGATGTAATAGATGATGTGCTCTCCATTGTTAGTGCATTCTTGGTCTAGTATGCGTATTATGGCTACTTCAAATGATGAGAGGTAGAGGGTGTAGTCCTAGTTGTAGTTAGGTGGAATTATTGATGTTGCTTGTGCCAATGTGTCTTTCAAAGCCTTGAATGACTATTGGGCTTACTCGTCCCATTGGAAAGAGACATATTAATAGATAAGACATAGAAAACCACATGAATGTGGTGTAATCAAGAACAAAGCATCGTAAGAAATTGGACTTACCCTAGAAGCTTTATGGATACTTAAAAGTATTAGGTGGTTGGATTTCGTGGATGGCTTGGAATTTCAGTGGGCCAACTTTGATACCCCACTAGGAGATAATAAAATCCAACAAACTTCATGCATTTATGCAGAAGACACACTCGAGAATTAGGCCATGTGTCAATGTAATGCTCTACAATGGTAGGGATTATGGCAAGAATTTCTAAATATGACCACATAAGATGTCCCTAAACTCTTGGAATAGGCCTCTGTATGAGGTAAGTTCTTCAAGAGAACAAGTTTCCCCTAGTGAGATCTCTTATATGATTTCAGGCTTGGTTGATATGCCTACCTTCATGGTGGGTGAGATATTGGACATGTTCCCTTCTTCAAATGCATCAGGGGTGAGAACGAGATTCTTGAACCAATCCACATGGCTCGCAGGAAAAAATATTTGAATTCTACTACGCAAACAATGTTAGATAATATGGTAGTAGGTGTGAATGTTCTTTCTGGGTGAAGAAAGAGAAATGAGGCATTAAATCCTATGTACATTTAGGTTCCATATTGGCTTCCAAAATATTCCTCAACAGAATGAAAGAGTTTCGTAAAATGTGACAAATGAGGAACTAGATCATGAGGTTTGGATTGGCATCTAGAATACTAGTTGACATGCAAGGAAATGACTTTGTACTTGCAACTGTAAAACAAAGAGATGTTCACAATGTATAGATGGGTTGTGTCCAAGTGGTCATAGGTGGTTCAACCTTCACAATGGGTGAAATGATCTCTGCATCATTGAATGATGAGTAGACAACTTTAATCATGGTTCCTATAAATGAAGACATGAATTGAATGTGGTGTTGTGTCATCAACACTAGGGTGTGGGAGTATTTCTTTAATGGTCACATGAGGGTGAGTGGAGAAGAATCTCGGGAAGGTGTTAGAGTCGCATGACCCAGAGAGTAATTCTCTCTAGCATGAATCTCTTCCTAATTTGTGAGTGGGGGAGGCTGCACTATGCTAATTTACCTAATTATCTAAAGAAGTGGACATGTGGATGAAACACGGGAAGTGTTGGTGTAAATATCACATGAGTGAAAGGCACGTGATGCAATTTCTGAGGCTATGTAGTATATAGTCTAAGTGGAAACATCTTTGATAGGTCTTATTGGTGAGTTGGGAGGAACATCCAAAGGTGTCATGCTTGTAGTGGGTGCATGTCACCTATCTATTTATCCTAGCTTTAGTAGACACATAGAGAAGAAACAATGAGTCTACATCATCTTGTCATATGCATCCCATGTTTCTCTTAACATAGGAAGAGATGGGAAATCACATGTTTCTCTTAAAGCTTCCTGACTGTATTTAAAAGGAATTACTCTAGTAGTTGTGGTTTTTGAGCTTGTATATTTGAGGAGACAAATACTACACAAGTATTGTGAGAGTCATATTTGGCAATGTGAGGGTTGACATGATTTCGTGTGAATTGAAGCTAGGAGGGGGATATAGGAAAGGGTTTGGGTAATTTCATAAAGGGGAAAGGGAGGTTCACTTGTCCCAACATTGGGTGTTTCTCAATTTGGTGCTCGAGTCATGAGTTTGGTTACCTTATGATGCAGTCATCATACATACAAGAGTGACATGAATTGGTGGAATGACTGAAGGGATCAACATGTTTTGGAAGGGTTGATTGCACCTAATGCAAAAAGGAGTGCCCTCTATTGAATTGGACATGTTTGTAGGACCTCTAATGTTGACATGGTTGAGCCAGATTGTGTCATTAAGTCACACAAATAGCACAAGGCTTAATCTCAACATTCTTTGACACAAGTTGAGACTTGCACACTTGATTAGCCCTTCTTTAATATTGATTTTGGCCATGCTTGCCATATGAATACCATGTGGCTTTGGACCATAGTTTCCAATTCAAAACCTAACATTTGCTTATGGCTTTGGACCATAGTTTCCAATTAGAGACTTTAATTTACTTTTATTTACGTAGAGCAACCAATAACCTCGCAGTTGTAATTGAACTTTCAAAACTATTTCGTATCTTTGAATAAAATTTATTTCCATATAGAATTTCTGTTGCGCCAAATTCCCTAATGCATATTTGCATACTTAAAATGTTCCTATTATAGGTAACTAAATGAATTTCGCAAAATATATAATAGTTGTCGATAAATTAAACTTAATTCATTATATTTTTTCTGTGAAGTGAAAATGCACTATTGTTCCATTTACAGGTGTTTCCTTCATTCCACGTCTTTAGGGCATGAGGGTAAAACCATGAATTATAACATATTATTTTTAAATTTTACTGACCGTGGCTAATTCTAATTGGCCAAATAATTTGATGCATCTTTGTATAGTTGTATTTACACACATATTAAGCGTTTCTATAACAACCATAGTGAAACTTTTCATAATATCTTCCTTTGTTCTTTTAATTAAGTCTATACACAAAACCCTTCCATTTACTATATACCTCATATCTTGCAAGCTTTACTAGACAACATATCCAATGTAGGGACTTAGGCATATTTACCCGCATTAAATAACTTTGATAGTTATTTGCAAGTCATTCTGGAGTATACTCACCTCAACCCTACTTTTCCTTTGTTAAACCAATTTCTTCCATGCTTTCTCAATAATATTCCTACTGATATAACATATTCAATATGCCTGTGATGCATAGATAATAAATTTGTGTACCTTCTCTAGCATTTCTAATCAAACTTTTATGCATATATCCATTAACATCTCTATTATATAGACATTTTAAATATCATTTTTTTGGTCTCAATAAGAAAGAAAATATATCTAGTAATACACGCACAATATAAGAATATATTACACAATCTTCGCAGATATTTAATAACACAATTTAAAATTATATTACAAAGATACTTTGGTTGGGAATCATACGGGGAAGAGCATGTTCCTCCCAACCAACAAGCTTCCACCAAAAACTCAGTTCCTTCAAAATTCCTACACTACATAAACAAATATAATATATATGGAAGTATCGACATATGGAAGTACCGAATAACAGAATAACCAGAAATACTATGAAATGATAAAACCAACCATACAAACATCGCAACGGTGGATTTACAAATAAAAGATTGAATGAATGTAAACCGGCGTGCAGAGAGATTCTGTTTTAAGCCGAAGGGTAATCTATGGCGCTCGAAGCTTAGTGACGCACTGCTTGAATTCACCGAACTTGCCTGTGGGCACCAAGGTTTTCAAGTGAGGATACAAATCTAGATACGTCTCACGCAACACCTTAACCGACACAGAATTCTTTGACAACAACTTCAAATCAACTTCCCGTCCGTGAAGCAGAGCGCAAATCCATACAATAACCCCAGCTATTGACGCTGGTTTCCTCCTCATGTTCACAGACTTCACCACCTCTGTCGCCATCTCCTCCGCGATTATGCGTTCGCTGAATTCAAATCCAACAAGGCGGCAGAGCCGGGAGACGAAAGACTTGAGCCCCTGGCTCGAGTAATGCAGAGAATCCGGATCCCAAAACTTACTATGGTCACGGACTCCACTTCTACCGTTCTTGGAACCTTCAACTCGAAGGGGCTCCGGGTTGGAAAGGTAATTGGCGTTGTCTGCGTGAAGAAATGGTTGAATAGTCTTCCCAGCTTGAAATATATCTTTCAACGTTAGGTCTGTTGCCTGCGCCCATTCTTCTAGGGGTTTCTGCTGGTTGAGCTGCTTGCCAGCATTGTAAAGACAGGAGACGACTATGGAATCCATCTTCTTCTTGTCTTTCCCTCTGAACGGGGCCTCCTTGGAGCTGCAAAACTTTTCGAATATGTAAAGGGCGCGCTCCACCACTGGTTGAGTTACACTCAGCCTCATACCCAACTCACCCATTGCTTCGCGGTGTTGTTTCGTGTTGTCCTCCTTGGAGCTCTTTAGTATTTTCCTTGCCGCGGAGACCAAGCTGCCCGCGCCCCTACCTTTAACGTGGATAGCGGACAGGCCGCCTTCTGGGGCGGCGCGTTCGATCCTCTGAGCATCATGGTTGTCGTCGAAGATTCTGACATCTTGGGTTTCGTCTATAGTGTTAGTATCGACCACGAGCCCGCATTCCGTGCACACGCGCTCTGTTGTGATGGAATCCACAACGGTTTCTGTTTCTTTGTTGCAATCGGGGCAAAATTGATAACGTCCTGCCATGGCTGATACGAATGAAGATTCTCTTGATTAATCGTACGAATGATGTGTTTAATCTTCTACTCATGAGGTATGCATTTTTATTGGATATTGATTGTGTATTTATACATATGAATACCTAGTTTCTTGCCATTCAAATTCAATGTAGGCCGACCAAAGTGTTTTTCCCTTGGATGTGAGCAACGGGTCCAAGGCAACAATCTTTGCCATTCTGAATGTTTGCTTTATGGGGTTCGGATTGGATAATAAATGGGTATCTACAAAACACGGTATATTTATCAAGCAAAATATATCGACTGGCGTATAGATTTCTTATATTTCTATGCCTCAGGGGTTTGGGAAGAATATTTATATTGAGTTATTTTATAATTATTAGATTTTTAAATATTATTACACAAATATCTGAATAATTTAGGAATATATTTTATCTTTTTGAATCCATAATGTAAATTTAGTAAGGAGTTTGAGATTAATCATTTTGAGAGAGTGGCGTGGGCACTCATTTCTAATTTAATAAAAGATAGGCCATAGGGTTATTTTGAAGCCTAGGAACTACCCTAAATAATAAAGTGGAAGTCATATATATTTTAGGAAGACTCCAATGATTTTGGGTTTATGGTAACTATTACTTTTTGGGTTTATGGTCTCTATTAGTGTTTGAAGATCTTATTGTCATCTTAAGAGATTTTTTTGAGAGGCTAGCATATTAATAATTGTAGGGTGTGTTGGACACCTAATTCTAAATGAGTTAGTGTGGAAGCTAAATAGACAAAGTAGTCCAAGAGACCTTGGGATGTGAAACCCAACAGTCACAACATGTACTATAAATGTAAATCATTTGTTAATAAAAATTGTACTTGCATGTTTTATCTTTCATATTATTCTTGCTCCCATGTGTGTTTAACATGGTATCAGCGCTGGTACGTTCATAACTTTCTCAATATTGTGGAAGTCACTTGTTTTTGTGGCCTGTGTAAACCAACGCTTCTATGTCTTAATGAAGCTTGTGGGTTTGTGATCATTTGTTAGGATAATCATATTGCTCATTGAGATTGAAGTCTGAGTGTAGTTCATGAGAATACAAAAAGTTTCTCATCTATGTCTCTCTACGTAATTCACATTTGTCTTTTCCTTCTCTCAGATAAATATCAAAAATGGTGTTTTTAACTCCTTTCTGACGACTATATTCCCAGTTGCACATCGCTTATACATCTCTCTGTACGTTGACTGTTGCACCACCTATGCTTTTGAATAATGCATTAATCCTCTGATGAATTCTTTATGTGTAACTCTGAAATGTCTTCACTTATGCATTGAAACCTTGATGGTCATGCGAAGTATACGCAGATCCTGTAGCATGTGATCTCGCACAATTGTTGAATATCGCACTTCGGCGGACTCTCTCATTTGCTGGTAGTAGCATCTGACAAATTGAGTGGCCATAGCAGCTGCGTGGTCTCTGACCTCGTCCTGTAGATGGGTATCTGGAATATGCTTGACTCGATGCAATCTTACAGTCATAATGGAGATTGTATAGTCAAAAGCGGACTTGTAGAGCGCTAATTCAGAAATCTAAACAGTGATAACCCGTTAAAGATTCCTTCGTTACAAAAATTTCTCCTCCTGGTACATCTACTCTCCAACCGGTAATATCGATGATGGAGCAGTCGTTTGCGGAATTCACAATAACATTCAAGATGGAAAACTGGTAAGTCTGTAGTGTGGCATGAGTGCTGGTTCATTGGTTCAACTATGCGTTTCATATCTGTGATGATTAATTTGCATGAAACGCTACTTTCAATTATGCATACAGAAATCTTGGGAAATCAATGCGCCCAAATCTGAGGCACATGTTGCACTGCCAGGCAATCCATATTCAAAACATTGCATACGCAGACTTCATACGTTAACCCTGTCTCCACACTACCATTTCTAGCTCTGAAATTTTATACTGGTATCGTTGCAGTTACGGTATTATTGCGGTATACCACCTGTCCATAACTCCATACCAATTTTCACATACCACAATATTGTTTTTCCTTCAACACAACGTTACAGTGAATGGCATGTAATAACCAGCGGAATTTGTAACCGCTCTCCATACGCGTTAACCATACGCTTCCCCATACTCCACGCGGTTAAGTTATTGTATTGGTTAACAACCGTTTTTTTGTAACGTATGGCCTGACATGCTATACATGTTATTCCACTACGCGCATACCTTAGTCCTCCCTCTATCACACTGCCTGGCCTGGAAACCTAAAGCTTGTCACATCTGGACGTGAAAGTCTTGCTAAGGAAAGTTCGATGGTCACATCCTTTAGTTAAGGGTTCTTTTATATATTCTATTGAACATGATTTGAAGCTTCTTGAAAGTACAGAGGTTATTAAGGGCAGAATCCGTCGAGCCTCTGCCATTGTTATTATTGATAATAACCAAATTCTTTGGATTACGAATTGGGGTTTTATTAGACACAGATATATCGTTATCATCAGCAACAACAGCACCACAGTTTCCACCACTGGCTTGCTTTATGTTGGGGATCTCGACCTTGAGGTCATAGACAGCCAGCTTGCTGAATTCTTTATTCCCGTGGGAATGGTCACCTCAGTTCGAGTCTGCCACGATAGCATGACCCAGCGCTCCCTTGGCTATGGATATGTCAATTTTCTTGACCCTATAGATGCTACTCGGGCCATTGACCTTTTGAATTGATAAGGAACTGAATGGGAAACCTGTTCGGATCATGTGGTCTCACCGAGACCCTATAGTGCGCAGGAGTGGAGTCAAAAACGTATTGATTAAGAATCTGCATGAGTCCATTGGGAATGCAAGTCTTGCATATACCTGTTGCGGTCTTCAAAACAAAATATTTAGCTCGAAGATCTGAGAGTTACCTCAACGTATAGCAGTGTTGATCAGCCCTTATTCCCTGAAGGTTATTCGATGGCCTCCTATGTACATTTCAGAGATTGAGAGTCGATAAAATCCTTGATTGGGTTAACCTTTGTCTGTAAAATTAAGGACCACTCCATGTCAACATTGGCATCACCAGATGCTAACATCAACAGTTGTAGAGGCACGGTTTGATCAGAATTTCGTTGATAACTTTCAGCAATTGGAAGAAGGTTTCATAGTCATACCATATTATATCATTAAAGTCTGCCTTTCAACAAAGGGTCTCACTCTCATATCATTGAAGTCTGGGTTTCACAGTCATATCAGGATCTCACTGTCATAAGGGTAATACTGTCATTTGGATGTGCAGCAACCTAGCTTTAGCAGTAATGCAGATTTGAGGTAGCAGACTTGTATCTTCTTGCAAAAGGATGATAGGGGAAAAGAGCATCAGCAGTATAGCGACTTCTTGAAATGTAACCTTAGCAAAAGAAGATTCAGATAGAGTTGGCAAGCATCAAATAGAGGTCAGCAAAAGAAGGCATACTCAAGTAGTCTGTAAGTGATTGAAGATTCCAGTTATATTGGTATGTATACTTATCTGTAGTAGCATTCATCTGTAGTATTTGAAATTGGTTTGGCATGAGAGGAAGATTTCAAGATGGAAAGGATATGATATATTGAGAGAAGCGTTAATGGTTTTCCTTCGTGAGAAGAGCAGAGGGAAGCTCTGTATTGCATCATATCTGCAGCTTCCTCTTGTGAACCGCATGAGGGCACTTAAATGTAAATACCGTAGAAGTCTTATAAATAATTGAAGATTTGAGCTAAATAACTCGGGCTCAAAGGGAATTTGACAGTGTGCACAACTTACGTGTTGTCAACTCCATTGAAGCAGAAGTGTAGTGGCTTGAAACCGCCATTTGTGGCTATCCAAACTACCACTCCATGGTTGATTGAAGGGAAAATGTGATTTGTTTTTGCAGTGTAAAGTTGATATATCATGTAGAGCGTGTATCATATCATGTGTTGCATCAATAGTCCAACAAGTTTTGTGTAATTTCTAGCTTAAAAAAAAAGGATTGGAGAAAATGACTAGAATTCCTAAAGTATTAGAGTTCATGAAAACTCTTCTACAATCTACTGTTGATGAAAAATTCCAAATCAGCAAAGGCTCTCTCTCAGAAATTAAGACATGTCTACAATATGCACAAGAACAGATTGAATTCTTGCAGCTTGAATCTCAACTACAACACGAAGAATTACAACAGTGGAGTCATCATTCTGAACTTGTTTCTGTTCAGAAGATTGAAATAGACTCCCATAAACAACAAGACAATAATGTTAGATTTCATTCAGATAAAGCAGCAGTTGTGCATGCAGATGCAGAAACTCAGTCTGCACTTCCCAAGCCCATCATCAGACCTTGGGAACAACTTGTCCACAACAAGCACAGAACTGGTCTTGGATATGACAAGGACTTGTCCTTTCATATTCCAGACTACTCAAAGCCCATTCAGTTTCAGAGTGCTGGATTCATTCATGACAGTTCACCTGCTCCTCATAACAGTTTAGCTTCAGCTGTTCCAGACTCTGCTCCTCTTCCACAGCAACAACAAAAACAACAACAACATACTGTAAAATGCCAACACTGTGACCGAGTTGGCCATTTGAAAGATCACTGTTTTGATCTTCATCCATGTAAGCACTGTCATAAAACCAGTCATTCTTCACACAGATGCTTCAAAAACAAATGTCCTGCAAGAACAAAGATTCATCTTGGATGGATCGCTTCTTGGCAGTGGGCATCAACAACCAAGAAGATATTCCAAACACATGTCAGAACTTGTTCTAGAGTATTGAACAATCTTGCAGTTGACTTTTCTCCATCATCTCACCTTGTATGTGACAGGGGGGGAAATGATGGTCATCTACAAGCTTCAAAGTCACATCAAGCGAGCCTGAGCCACAACCTGCCACACCAGTTTCAGAGTTGTAGCCAGAGACAAAGATGCCTGTGAACATGCCTTCAGTTGGTAATCTGGGACACTTCCTCTAGCAGAAGACTTCAGCTTCTTGCCAGTTTCGGAAGAATTCCAGGAACAAAATTGAGAACACTTCCTCTAGCAGAAGACTCCAGCTTCTTGCCAGTTTTGGAAGAGTTCCAGGAATTGCATTAAGCATTCCAGAGTTGTTGGTCATCCTTAAACCATCAGAATTTGAGACTTCCCTTTTCAGGTTGAAGTTCTCCCTTTTATGCGGGGTGAGACCTCCCTTTCATGGTTGAAGGTTTCCCTCTTTAAAATAATAGGAGCACTTCCTCTAGCAGAAGACTTCAGTTTCTTGCTAGTTTTGGAAGAGTTTCGGGAACTGAACTAAGCGTTCCAGTGTTGGTGGTCATCCTTAAACCACCGCCTTTTATACCAACATTTCAGAGAGCACATTCAACCTTGTGCTGCCATGCATTTTTGTACATTTTGTATTACAGGTCTCTTCTTGGACTCATACATAACCCTTCGGATTAAGGGGGGGAATGTTGGACACCTAATCCTCAATGGGTTAGTGTGGAAGCTGAATAGACAAAGTAGTCCAAGAGACCTTGGGATGTGAAACCCAACGGTCACAACATGTACTATAAATGTAAATCATTTGTTAATAAAAATTGTACTTGCATGTTTTATCTTTCATATTATTCTTGCTCCCATGTGTGTTTAACAGGGTGGACAATCATAAAACACGCTGTAGATTCAAGTTGCATATTCTAAACTATATGCTAATACGAAGGTAAAGGTAGGTTTATCAAAGATGGAGATGAAAGACAAAATACTAGAGTTATAATGCTTGGTTTTGTGTCATCTAAAAGGGATAAGAAAAACTCCATTCCCCTCCCATGATGATGGTGTGGTATGGATCTAAGGTGCCACCGGCCCACCAAGTATTCCCCACAAGTATTTACAAGGGTATGCTAGTCATGGCCACTTGGCATCCTTAATCATATGAAGAGTGATAAGTAATCAATTTGAATTGTTCAATGTTATGTCTTCATTTCCCTACTCAAATAACATATGCTATCCTAGTTTATTATCTAGTTCATCACATTGTATGCATATTGTTACATCTAAGCTTATGCTTATGGGAAATCTTATCTAGAATGGGAACTTATGAGAAAGATTGTGATAAAAAGGCGGCTTACAAACATTAGTTTACATTCATCTTGGTTATGGAAGTTAAACATAATTCTAGGAGAAGAACTAGCTAGGTGGAAAATGAAGTTAACAACATAGGGGTTTGGCAACCTACCTCATTTGAGCAACACCATTCCAATTCACACCTACTCCACCTAGTCATCTCTAATGAATTGGCATGGAATACCTTTATAATGGCACATCATCATCATTGTTGTCGCATCTTGGGTGAACTATGGGAGCTAATACAAGAAGCCTACATTTTGTAGTTCCTTTCAAGGATACCCAATATGAATGTTAATTTTTAACTTATTATGATTCTTCCAATATTATTGTTCATTAAATAAGTGTGTTTATGTCTAGTACTGAACTTTGTTAGGGAGTGTTATATAGATAAATAATTTAGAATTTTTTATGTTAACCTTCGAATAAACTCAAAATTTAATTTAATTCTATAGTGTAAAATATTGTTTGAGATATATCACAAATTATTTTTGATAATATAATTATCTCTTGTGCAAAACATGATAATTATATTAATCTAATTATTATAACAAAAGGTTCTAGAAGTATGTTAAAGTTGTGAGCCTAACATACTCAATAGTGTTGTGTGGGATCATATAAGATTACACATCTTACTTACTCCAACACTTAGACAATAGGTCCACTTTGACCATTATGTCTTACCAATGCTATTTTTGGTAGATACATGATGTATATCTACCCAAAAAATGAATTTTGAAAAGGTTACACGTTTCACTTGAATGAAGTTCAAAATTAAAGATGTGTATGTCACTTCTCCACACAACTTCCAATGGCCTAAGTACCTCCTCTAATGAAAAGCAACCAAAACCTCTATGAAATTACATTGTATGCTTACATTCACATCTACTATCAATTATAGCTTTATGTCAATGCCCGCTAAAGATAAGAATCTCTTACATAGAAAGTAAACTATTCATAAATTGCTTATTTATTATATTCATCTTACCTTTGTATTTGTAAAATCATATATTCTTATACTTTTCACACAATCTTCCATAATCGCATACATTCAATACATGGGCACATAAAAATGGATGAGATGTGTAACCTAATACATATCATCATCTAACTCAAAAAAAAAAAAAAAATTGAAGCCCATGATGTCAAAATTGAAAATGTCATATTTTTAAAATTTCGATTAAATATAAAAGAATCTAGACTCATAAATTATCAAGTTTAATTTTGAATGTGTGAAGGTTAATACTTCTAAACTATAAAATTGGATTCTAAAAGTTGGAATATTAGTTAACAAAAGTGTGAATTTTGCATAGCTTTGAATCCATAAGTGTGAATCACAATTCCAATAATCTAGAAGTTATGTATTTTGATTCAAAATGTGTCCATTTTACTAGTTAATTCTATAACTTTGTTGCGTATGGTCTATGTAGGAATTTATTTATTCTTCCTCCTTTGTAAATATTATACACTATGTTGGTCCATGTAATTTATTTTTCTACCATTATCTTAAGTAAGGATTTCATTATACATCCTAACTTTTTCATGGACTAGGCACCTTAAAAATAATAAAAATTCAATGAATGTGGCACTTAAAGGGAAAAATATCATTTTATAATGAATACAATACATAAGAGAAGAAGATATGATCCTAAGGCTACGCCTTCTTGGTATACATATATAGTGTATAAGGTTACAATTACAATGAAAGTCTTTAGTCAGCCAATTAATATAACATTAAAAATGTAATGACTCAATATCTAAGACTTAATATGGGATTTAGTGCTTAATATGGAGATTTCTCTTACGGATTAACATGCCCCTTCCCTTCAAACAAGTGTTTTCTTCAACATCTGAATAGTTATAGCTTTTTTACATGAATATTCTCGAGCCTCCCAAATTGTCTTCTTTTGGATAGTTTATTTCTTATCTTTCACTCATTTTAACACTTATCTTCATATCTCTATACCTTCATTTTCAGATAAAAGCCATCAAATCCATGCAAATACAATAATAAGGTAATTTTCCATTAAAATCTCAAATCTATATTTTTTACTTTATGAAATTGATTTAATTAGACATAAGCTACAAAATATTGCATATTATGTAACTCCTATAACATTTTCTAGCTGATTTGAAGCTTTTGTAGGATTCTAGAGCATATCAAAATTTGGAAAATTTTGTCAAGATCATTATCCACCTATCAGCCACAAGTGCAAGTCCATAGATCAATCATAGATTTAAATTCAAACCCTTAGCCAAAGCGATGATTGGTGCACCTTTAGAAAGAAGAATATCAAGCAAGTGTAATTCATGTCAAGTGAGCGAGATTTATAAACAATATCTGGTGATTTGAAGAAGGCACATATTGGAAATGTGTTGTCATTGATGGAAAACATGAGGCAAAGATGATTGATGGCAAAGGAAAAGGGACACGTGGCTAAGGCAAAGGAAAAAAAAGGAAATCATTGGTGGCAAAGGTATGGTGTAGAGGATTTGGAGCTAGTTTTGGGGAAAAAACCATATCAAGTGCAGGTGGAACACATGAAAATTGAAAGATCTTGGAAAAATATTTCCAATGGTATATGGAATTCATAAAATGGCTTCTTGAATTAAAATATAGAGTCAATCAAATCTCGGTGACCCCAAGGTCTCCATAACAAACTGTGGAGGAGTATTTGGCACTTAGCCAAAGTTGGCTAAACGCCAAACATAACAAAGGGGAAATGGCAAAGCTTATGAGCAAGCGCTCTGGGGTCACATGGAAGCCAGAGTGGAAGTGAAAAGAACTTCAATTGGAGTGGATGAGAGTGAATGGAGCCCACAGTCAAACTGCGCCGATAGACTTACCCCGGAGGGTTCACCTCGATGCGAAAGCTTGATGCCCAGGTCTAAGTGAGGGGGTTGAGGTGGAAAACACGACAACAATAGGATGGTTTTCATTGGCTCGAGGTGGAGTACACAACACAAGCTATCCTGGTAGCATCATGCCGGCACAAACATTTTGGCACACAAAGGGAAGGCGCTGATAGAAAGGGTCGGGACATGACAATTATGTGTTGTCCAATAGGGATCGAGAGAGTGGATCCCACTCGACGGTAATAGCCCGGAAAGATATAATCCCAAAAGTTTGTGTAGGGAGCAAAACATATTGTGTATGGAAGAGAATCTCAGGCCACGAAAACATTACAAACAATGAATGGAAAATAAGTGATGGAGGCCCGATCTGCCAGCTTAGCACGTTGAGGGTGATTCTTGAAGTTCATCCTGGTAGGAGAACATGGTAGGAATCAACAGGAGAGTTGGCACGAAGGTTTGCAATTAAAATAAAAGGAAATGGTCGGGAAGGAACACCAAAATACACAAAAAATGGGCTGCTAAACCAAAGTCCAAAGGACCTTCTATCTCTGATCTAGGAGGAAAGGTGGTGGAAAACGATTTGTCTTGAGGATGTTGGAGGCTGACATTAACACAAACATGTGGCATGCATATATGACATTTCTGGGCACCCAAGTGGCCCTTTCCTAGGTGACATGTGTCACCACTCATAAGTGGACATGTGGCAAAACTGACGTCATCCCAGTGGTATGGATGGTGTGCATGTAGTGGAAGTTCTGGGAGACAAGAGCGTCGGGACATAGAGGTAGCTCACACAATGACAACCAATTAAAAAGGTACCAAGAGGACCCCATGGGATAGCTCATTCCATAGAACCTAAGCCCTGAGGATTTTAATTGTTTTGTTTTGCGAAGATTCCATGTATAATGGACTAGGCCATAGAGGCAAAAGCAACAACCAATGAAACAAGAGCCAAGTAGTCCCGACTAGGAAAGCTCATCCTGGTAGTAAGAGCCCAGAAGTTTTACAAAGGAAAACAAATGAATGTGCCAAGAGGAAAGGTGTTATGGGCTAAGTGCCTACATAGGGTCCCGTGTAGCGGTTGGAGAACTAGGGGGCCAGAAAAATAAAAGAGTTGTGGATGCTCTTGGAAAAAACTAAGGTTTTTTTTTTTATGTTTGTTTCATGTAGAAACAAAGGAGTGGCTAAGTTCCATCTCCTTTGCTCATTTCATGTAGAAATGAGGCATATGGGAAAAGCCATTTATAAAGTAAAATTGGCCAATGAAGGGCTCAAATGGGATTAATGGCAAATTGGTTTGTCAATGGTCATGGGATTTGATCTTGTGGAAGAAAATCCAAAAGGGCTGCAACAAAAAGTGACTTAAGGCCAATTCAAAAATATGGCAGAGATTTTGGTTTTAATTAAGAAGACCACATAAGCCTTTTAGGCTACAATAAAGTGTTGTGTATAGAAATAACGTGTTGGAAGCACAAATTTTGGTGGAAGAAACAGGGATGGATGAGTTGGAAATATTTTAATAAACCCACGAAGGCTTTGGCATGAACAATCAATAGCTTTGGCAAGTGACCACTAGTCACTGTTTGGAAGTTATGGCAAACATTAAAAAAATAGAAGAATGCTAAATAGTATGAACAAGTTGGAAGTTTATAGTGTCGAAAGAAGAAGACAAGTAAAAGGAAGATTTAACAAATTTTCCAGAAATAACACAACATCCAATCTAACAATGTGTTGGTGGAATTGTGTGTTAAGAGGTAGTTTTGGAAAATTAAACCAAGTTTGGAGGATTGGAAAACTTATAAAATCCAAGCTAAAACCTGTTAATTTTCCAGAAAAATAGATTTGAGTAGAAAACTCAGAGGTTGAGTTTCAAACGTCAATATTGGAATCAAGCACTTGAAGAGTAGAACTAGAAAACTCAAATTAACAGGACAGATGTAAAATTAAAGACTCATACATGTTAGAAAATTATATATTACGGAGCAATGGAACACATAAAATATTGCAAAAATATAAACACAGAAAATGCACAAAACAAGAGAGACACAGATATACGTGGTTCACCCTGTTTGGGCTACATCCACCCCAAACAGCCAGTTCTTCCTTTCTATTATCCAGCAAAATCCGTTGCAATATCCTCAGAACCTACAATAGATCCATAGTAATATCCTTTGTTTTCTTTCACAGTCTCACCTCTCTGCTTCTCACTCGAAGAATACACATTTATTACACAGCCTAAAATACAATGCCCACATATAAAGAGAGGGGTTGCCTTCTAGGGCAAAAAACCCTAAACTAAACATAAGTTCTACAGTCAGATCATCCGCTTAATGAATGGCCAGATTGACTAGAAATTACTATACTTTTACAAGGAAATTTTACATCTGTTTTTAGCTTCAGGAGCACTGCCCCCGAAACCCCCCACCAGGGGGGGGCTCCCTAAAGGTCGCAGCCACCCCCCTTGGACCCCCCCTGTAGCAAATATTTTATGGGCAGCATTGCCGCCCCATTTCGAATTGGGGTCCAATGTGGCAATACCTTTGAATATAGAAGATAATCAGGCCCCACACCCAACAATACAAAGATAAAAGGAAATACAACAAATGATCAATTAAAAATTATGAGTCCAGAATTCATTTAAAGGAAAAATTTGAATAAAGAACTTTTGGGTTGAGTAAGATATAAGAGTTGTTAGCTATTGCATAGATTTGTACAATATAATTGTGAGAGCAGGAAAATGTTCTTGGAGTGTTGCATAAGCGAGGGATGCTGAGGTGTTATTCAAGTAGAACAAAGGGTGTTGCAAGGGTTGTGTGATAGGTGAGTAGTAGTTGGTGGCTGCAAGGGATGTAGGAAAGGCGAAGAGCAATAAATTGTGTAAGAGTTGTTGCATAGGTGTATGCAAAAAAGAGTTGTTGTAGATGTTGGTGGATGTATGAGGTGTGGATTACAACAAAATTTTGTTGAGGTGTTGATGTTGTTTGTAAGAAAAGCATGGTGTTTTTATCAGCAACAAGAAATTGTTGAAGGTGAAGTTGTTTTTGGTGCCTTTGGTTAGAAGTAGTAGTAAGAAAGATTTATGTGATTGTGATATAAGTGACATATCGATCTGAGTGAGAAAATGGATGAAATATGGATCAACAGGGATGGAAAGTGGTAGCTTTCAGACCATGGGTAGCAACTCCTAGTGGATGCTAGAAAATCTTTCAGGGAAAAATTCCCTTTCAGTAGAGACTAATAAACGAGCAGGGGAAAGTGTCCCTTCAAGTGGGTAATGGTAAATGAGTAGGGGTAGTAGTCCCTTTCAGAGGTAGATGATAAAAGAGTAGGGATTGGAGTTCCTTTTAGTAGTAGCTAATAAACTTACAAGTGGTATCTTGTGGGGCCATGATGTAATAAAGTTGAATCTTATAATAAAAAGAAGTTTGGTTCCTTATTTATATGTGTTTCTCATGTGTTTGATGGTGTTATATTTTACATGATTGTGATACGAAACTAATTCATGAACGAATGCTCAAATGATTGAAAAGTATATTTTGTGAATAATTTTATAATTTGGCCACACTACTGATTCAAACCCCTTCTTAGTGATGTCCCGATATCCATTATTTCTAACAATTGGTATAAGATCCAATGTCCTTGAGGATCAGTTTAACAGATGAAAGGAAGATAAGTGATAATGGAGAACCAGGACTATAATACCTCAAATGGAGTTCCATTTTTGAATGGATCATATTATACAACGTGGAAGCTAAGGATGAAAATCTATTTGTAAGCTCTTGATTTGGATGTATGGCTATCTGTGGAAAATGGAGAAATAAATGATAAGTTTGGTAAACAAGCAAGGGAATCATGAGAGGGGTGTCTAAGGAAAACATTTAGAAAGTAATCTATTTTAAAACTGCCAAGGAGATATGGGACAAATTGTAGTTTTTGGCTTGTTGGGGCCTAACCCAGGTTCAGATTTACTTATCCAAACAAATCCCTACACTACTGGCCCTTTCGGCAATAGCCCATGAAGTGCGAACTGAGGTCTCACTCGAAGAAGTATGGGGGGATGTTGGAACCAAGTTTCTGCACCCTTGAGATTTATAAGGGGTCTATTTAGTCCAACTGTGAATGGCTTCGTGCACTATCCTAACCTATGAGGCCTTCCCGATCTGCTATAATCGCCTTTGCACAGACCTAACCAGGGGTTGAGGTGCTTTCGTGCTACTAAGTGATCCGAATTGGATCCATGAAAATTATCAAAATTCTATGACTGTATCAAATCAGGACAGACTTCAAAAACTTGTTGACAAAGAGCTATCAGGAAGACCTCTGGACAGTGGCAGTTTGTAGACAACAAGGAACGACGAGGACCTCGGTCAAAGTGCGCTGACCAAGGCCCATGGAGACCGTGCAGGACGCAAACTTGCAGTTGGGAAATCCAGATTAGAAAATGGAGGCCGTTTTTGATGTGCAATAAAGCCCTCGAGAAGGAAAGGCCCCAAGCACTTGGTCACATGGGAAGCTGAGAAACCATAGGGAAAGCACTAAAGTGAAAGGCGTGTCCCATTCCCCAAAACCGATGGAATATCAGAGGCATTTTGGGTGGTGAGCGGATTTGGCAAAGAACGAGCGATTCCATACATTGCACGACGCGTGTCCAGAAGATGAGAGAGAAAACCGCCTCTCATCGTGGGCTAATGGTCGAGAAAGTCAACCACGTGATAAGAGCGAGCAGCATAGGATCTGGGGCTCCAGATCTGATGGCGAAGATTGCGCCCAATGGGAAACCGGATTTGATAGGGGAGTTAAGCCGCGACGTATAAAAGTCTGAAGTCTGATCTGACCACTAAGTTCGCAAATGAATCATTACACAGTGTAACCGAAATATCGAACCGTTGAGGAAGAGTTGGTGCAGTTCGTGAGAGGACAAGTGGCCACTTCCTTGTGAGACGCTGGCGATGACGCAGAGGCAGGGAACTCTAAGCGAACAGCAGTAAGTGATCTAAAGGGGCAGAAAAGAAAGCAAACAGTCAAGGACAGATTGTCTTTAAGCCATGAACAGACAGAAATAGAACAAGGAAGAACCAGAGAAGAGACAGTGAAGCAAGAGGTAGAAAAAAAATAGAGAGCCGAGCTGACCTGCAGCGTAAGGCAACATTGAGCAGACAAAAGGCTTGAGAGGTTCAAGTTATCCTTGTGAGGATATCTGTCGAGAACTAAGTACCTAATTGGACTCATCCCATTAAAGACCATAGAGGTCAAGACTTGGTAAGGAAGAGTCTGTGTGCTCTAGTGGCTTGGGGAATCCAAGAACAACCCTACTAAGCATTATCTGTTTTAGGAGACTCAAATTGAGCTCCTCACTGTAAAAATTCTGCTTTAAAGACACAATAAGAAAATGCCACCACAGAAATCTGGACCGGAAACGTAGCCCAGGAGGATTGGGTGAACTCCTTATTAATTTTTTGTGTTTCTTGTATTTGCTTACTGTGTTTCTCTTACTGTTTTCCATTTTCCAGTGTCTGTGTATTTTGCAATCTGATCAATTTGTTTCCTAAGATAACATAGACACACACCAGCACATGAATCTGTAATACCTTCATTCATTAATTATTTAACTGAGATCACTCACGAGTGATTTTTAGATCAATTGGTATTAGAGCTCTAGGCTGTTAAGGTTAGACACGCTTGTGTTGGATTTATCTGTTTAATGCTAACTAGATCAAAGCTCAAATTAGGAGAAGTAGAGTTGGTAGAGAATAATCCTAAAATTGAGAGAGTCTATTCTCAGAAGACAATGTCAGAGGAAGGTTCTATGGGGCTAGACCCTCAATTCATAGATAGTTTCCTAGCCATAAAGTCCATGGTAGAGGAAATGTATAGGGACTTTAGAAAATACAAGGATGAAGATTCATCAAGCTCCAAACAAGACAAAGGAGAAGATGAGTCTCACTTCCATGACCACTCAAAAGGAAAAGGGAAAGAAGAAATCTTTCTCACACCTCCTAATAGCCATGAACACAAAAAGGAAGCATCTTTGATCAAACTAGGTGTTAAATTTGATTTAACTATATATGATGGAGAGTTGAATGCAGAAAAGCTAGACAATTGGATTAGACAAATTGATGTTTATTGCAGAGTACAAAATATCGATTCAGACAAGAGCAAGATTCAGCTGGCAAGCCTATGCATTGGAGGCAATGCCTTGGTTTGGTGGGAAGGCAGGACCCAAGCTGACATGAAAATACATGGTAAGACTATCTCTATCTGGAGTGAATTTGTTTCTGCAATCAAAAAGCAGTTCTATCCATTGGCCTACATGCAGTAAGCCATGATGCGCTGGAAAACTCTTCGATAGTTGAAAGGGCAAAGTGTGCAAGGGTACACTCAAGAATTTAGAAATAGAGCATTGATTCTAGGAATCTAATTAGACTCACCTGAGACTCTGTTGAAGTACATTGGTGGTCTACACAGCTACATGAGGCAGACTATCCTCATGTTTAATCCTACTAGTATAGATGAGGTATATGTATAAGCTACTCATCTAGAAGATAGAGGAAAGAATGGAAGTCCAGAAGTTGGGGGATCATCCCAACCCACTACAAGCAAGAATAAGGAGAAAAAAAAAAGCAGAAATGGAAAGCAAGGAAGGCTAACACTGCACAGAAAAGCAAGGCTTCATGCCCTCAATGTAAAAAGGATGGGAATGATGATTAGCATTGTTGGATTCTGCATCCAGCGCTGAGACCTAAGAAGTTTGAGGGCAAGAAGAAGAAGACTGTTGTAGCTATTCAGAAATATTTGGGGTCAGACTTAGGATATGAAACAACTATTGCAGCGACAGGTATAAGAGGTAAGAATTATGAAGCATCTACTAGTAATTCTACACAATCTACTATTGATGAAGAAAATGAGAGAAAAAGGCATGAGCTTTTCCATATTTGAGTTATTTCCAAACATCAAAAGATTGATACTTTTTTTTATAGTGGCTCACAAGTAAATTTAATTGCTGAAGCAATTGTAAAGAAGTTGGGATTAGTGACTACACCTCACAAGAAACCATACCCATTAGGATGGTTAAATGATAAGGCACAACTACAAGTGACTAGACAATGCAAGCTCAAGTTTTCTTTTGGGTCAACATTTGTAGATGAGGTTGAGTTAGACATAATTCCTTTGGATATATGTGGAATTGTTTTAGGAAGTCATTACTTGTATGACAGAAAAGCTATTTTCTATAGAGCTGAGAACAAGTATCTAATTGTTAAAGATGGAATCGAATACTTTGTAAGAACTCATAAGCTTAAGAATAATTATATTCTCATAAATTTAGGGCAGATGAAACGAATGATAAATTCATGCAAACAATTATTACTGATGGTTATAAAGAAAAGAACCCTGGTAAAACCAATGTATTTGAGGGTTGTTGATCCGGATTTAAACAGGAACGCAACAAATTACAGAGATAACCATATACACAAAGATGCAGTGGAAATAATACTTCATTTCATTAATGGAAAATACTGAAATATGCTTACAAACAGAAATGGAAATAAACTAGCTAGGGCGATGGTAGCTTATCTCTGAGAAGAGATGTGATGGCTACATGCCTCTGAACTGTGTTACAATGAGGCTCGAAGGCCTATTTATTGTTGAGAAACAATGGAAAAACCCTTAACATTCCAAAACCTAACCCTAGGAGATGAAACGCCAAACTGTGGGCCCCGTTTGGGGGTAAGTTGGTACATCAACTTCCCGGGGTCGTAACTTTGGCATATGATCTCCGTTTGACGCGTACAATAGCTCATTAGAAAGATCTATCCGAGCACTATCATTGTTGGAACGGGAAACACAAGTCCATTCCATGGACTCGTGTTGCCCCCGGATTCCCCAAAAAAACGTCGTTTAGGGCCTCAAAACGGCTCCGGAAGTTCAGGACCCGAAAAACTGCTAAAAATAGTAAGTTGTGCTACAATTAAGGAAACTGAAAATGCTGAGAAAGACAATGGTGGGGGTCCAGGTGGACTTGGCAGGTGGCCACCAATATCCACCTGGATCATTCCTCCCCCCTTAGGAAGCAATGGTCCCCATTGCGTTGAGCTCCTCCATGAGATGAGGAAACTTCTGCTGAACTTGTTCCCTGGTGAGCCACTTGCCCTGCTGAAGGAGTTGGCCCGCTTTGACAACTCGATACAGTTGGATATTCTGTTGGCGAGTGTTCTTGATCTGTGTGTCCATGATCCGATCAGTTGCAGCTTGTTCCATGCAATCTGGATTTAATTCTGTGGGTTTGAGCTGTTCTGCAATGTCGGATGTGTCTAGCAATGGTGGAAAGTATGGCCGAAGGCGGTCCACATTGAATACTGGGTGCAGGCCAAGGAATGGGGGAATGCTGAGCTCAAATGCATTGTCTCCCATAGCCTTAGTAATGGTGTAAGGACCATATCGGAGTGGTCTCAATTTCCGATAGGCTCCAGTAAGGCGTTCCTTTTGCAAATGCAACCAGACTTTGTCGCCCACCTGAAACTTGTGTGGCACCCGATGTTGATCATGTCGCTGCTTGTACTTGGCATTTGATTTCTCAAGAATGTCATGGACCTGCTGGCGAATATGTTGGATGCGCTCAATGAAGCTGGTGGCCTTATCTGTTTCGGACTGGACATGAGCTGAATTCATGTGAGTAGCTGCAAGTGGCATGGCCACATCAATGGGGCATAGTGGCTGGAATCCCAAACCCACCTGAAAAGGGCTATGGCCAGTGGAGCTGTGAAGAGCTCGGTTGTAGCTGTGCTGAACGTAGGGGAGGCTCTCGTCCCATGTGCGTGGATGCTTTGAGTTATACATGCGCAGAATGTGCACAATCATCCTATTGACAACCTCTGTCTGGCCATCAGTTTGAGGATGGAAGGCTGTGGACTTCGTGAGTTTGGTGTCCAGCATTGACCAGAGACTGGACCAAAAGGTGCTGAGAAACCGACTGTCCCGATCTGAGATGATAGACTGTGGGATCCCAAAGTGCACCCACACTCGTTCAAAGAAGAGTTTAGCAGTGGCTTCTGCTGTGATATTCTTCTTGCAGGCCATCATAATGGCCATCTTTGAGAACCTGTCGACGACCACAAAAACACAGTCATTTCCATGCTTAGTGGAAGGAAGGCCTGACATGTAATCCATGGAGATGGATTCCCAAGGTCGACTAGGGGTAGGCAACGGGGTATAGAGGCCTTGCTTCTTAATGGTTGGTTTGGCAATGGCACAGGCAGTACATGATCGGATGTACTTCCCAACATCCTGTCGAAGATTCGGCCAATAGAAATAGTTTTGCAGTACTGCCACTGTTTTCTCGACCCCGAAATGCCCAGCAGCCCGACTGTAGTGTGCTTCCCAAATCATCTTGGCACGCTCGCTTGAAGGAACACAAAGGTGACCGAGGTGGCATAATAGGGCATCCTGGAGGTGAAAATCTGCAACCTGCCGACCCTCCAAGAGTGTCTGGTATGTGTGGCCGAATTCTGGGTCGCTTTTGTAGAGAAGTGGCCAATCAGAAGTCTCGTGCCCGCAAGAGTTGAGCACGGTGGTTAGCGCCATGATCGGTGGTCGACTGAGGCAATCTGCAACATTATTGGTGCTGCCCTTTTTATACTTGATATTCAAGTGAAACTGTTGCAGGTATGTAGACCACTTCTGATGGCGATCATTCTGCAATTTCCCTTGGGTCTGTATGAACTGCAGAGGTCGGTGGTCTGTGTGGATGACCGTTTCCTTCCCCAAAATGTAATGCTTCCATTGTCGGCAGGCCTGTACAATGGAATACATCTCTTTATCATAAGTGGGGTACTTCCGGACTGTGTCTGAAAGTGTTTCACTGTGATATGCCACTGGATGTCCATGTTGAGTAAGGACTGCCCCAATAGCATAGTCAGAGGCATCTGTCTCGACCTCAAATGGTTGTTGTAAATCTGGTAACGCGAGCACTGGTGCCGTGCAGAGGCGATCCTTCAACTCCCTGAATGCCTTCTGTTGAGATTCAGACCAAAAGAATTTTGCTTTCGCCCCGCCCTTGGTGACTTGACTCAAGGGCCAAGAAATATGAGAAAATCCCAACACAAACCTGCGGTAGAAGTTGGCAAGACCTAGAAAGCTGCGGAGCTCTGTTAGAGTGGTTGGAGAGGGCCAATCCCGAATGACTTGGACCTTGGCTGGATCGACATGCACCCCCTGTTCATCAATGATGTATCCCAGATACTGAACCTCGGTCATGCCAAAAGTGCATTTCTCCAAATTGGCACATAGCTTGTGTTGCCGCAGTGTTTGGAGAACCTGTCGGATGTGGTGGAGGTGCTCTTCCCAACTCTGGCTGAAGATCAGAATGTCATCCAAGTATACTACTACAAAGGAGTTGGTGAATGGCCGCAAGATGTCATCCATTAGCCTCATAAAGGTTGCAGGAGCATTCGTCAATCCGAAAGGCATGACCAACCATTCGAAGAGGCCCTCCTTGGATTTGAAGGCAGTCTTCCACACATCTGAGGGTTCAATTGGTACCTGGTGATATCCTGACTTCAGATCGATCTTGCTGAAATATTTCGCCCCCTTTAGTTGGTCTAGGAGGTCATCAATCCGCGGGATCGGGTACCTATTACGGACAGTGATCTTGTTCAGCGCCCGATAGTCAATACAGAGTCTCCACGTCCCATCCTTCTTCTGTACCAACACTATCGGGCTCCCACAGGGCGAAGAACTCGGACGGATGTGACCTTTCTGCAGGAGCTCCTGAATCTGCCTCTTGATTTCATTGTTCTCCAGAACGGAGCGCCGATAAATTGGTCCATTGGGTAGCGGCGCACCTGGGGTCAGATCGATGGAGTGCTTGACTTGACAGTGCAGAGGAACCCCTGCCGGGGAGGTGAAGATGTCTTCGTACTCCTCCACAATCTTGTCCATCTGTAGCTGCCGTGCAGAGGGACCCCGTTTGGAGGCTGCGACCACTGTCTTCTTCTTCCCTTGAGGGCGTATCATCAGGAAAACAAATTTCCTGGTTTTGGAAATGATCTTACTGCATTGTTTTGCAGTAATCAAAGAGATGGCGGCAGGTGGTGCTACCTCTGGTATCCTGAACAACTTATTTCCCAATGTAATAATAACAGCACGGGGCCTTGATTCATACACAGCATGTCGCTTCCACAAGTATGGTTGTCCTAGTAATACATCACAAACTTCAAGGGGAGCAATGTCACACAATACCTCATCCGTGAAGGGCTTGATGTTGTATGGAAGGCGACATTGCTGGCTCACGCGAAGATCTCGCCCTTGGTGAAGCCACCCAATGGTGTATGGTTGTGGATGTGCTGTGGTCGGTAAGCCCAACCGCTTCACGACCTCTGCCGAAATGAGGTTCTTTTGACTCCCGCTATCAACAATGAACTGTATCGGGGAGCCCTTTACCCACATCTGGGAGTGGAAGAGACGCTCCTCCTCCTCTGGATCTTCGGGTTCATTTTTCTGGATCTTTGCGGTAGCAACAGTGGCGCTGGGATCCGCATCAATGATCTGCTTCCCTTTTTCATACCCCTTATCGGGTTCTGACTCAGAGTCGGAACATGCATCTGATTCTGAAACCTTTAGCTCAGCCACCAGTGACTGCTTGGCCCGACACTCACTTGTGTTGTGAGTGGAGCTCTTATGGAACTCGCACCATTTTCCAGTGTCCTTTCTCGGCTTCGCGGCATTGCTCTTTGCTTGCAGCTTCGGCTGGTTGTCTTGGGTTGTCCCGCCTTGGCTTTGTCCTTTGTTCTGTGGTTTAGGGGCACCTTTCCCCTGCTTTGGATTCGCAGATCCAAAGTCTCGCTTCTTTTGTTTAAACTTCTGCTCGACCTTGACGGCATACCGGTATGCTGCGCCGAGCGAGGGGATGTTTAGGAACTGTATTTCTTCCTGGATGTACTTGTGCAGGCAGACACGGTATTTGAGTATCAAATGTTGCTCCGAATCCTTGATACCCAACTTTGTGCGAAGGGTATGGAAAAGATTGGTGAACTCCGGCACGTCTTGGTCCCTTCCCTGCCGCAGCGTGGTCCACTTTATGTATTCATCCTCATAGCTTCCGACAGGGTAGTACTGCTCCTTGATGGCATCCCGGAACGAATCCCAGGTGGGTGCGGCTGAAAATAGTGAGCCAGTACTTTCATCCTTCTGCTCGCAGTAGGTTTCCCACCAATCCTTGACGTGGGGGGCTGCTTTGAGAAGAGCAAAAACAATCTTTTCCCGACTCGAAAATTCATGAACAGAAAAATAACCCTCTAGCAGATTTAACCATTTATCTACGGCATCGACGTCTATCTGACCCTCGAATATGGGGATTTCAAAATTAACTTGTACCTTAAAGGGTGTGGCATTTCCAGAGGAGCTGCTGGAAGCCGATGCGCCGCTTCTGGGTAGCCGCTGAAGGATCTATGCAAAGCTGTCCATCATCGCGTTCCGTTGTCGCTCGAGCGCTTCTTCGAGCAAGATTTTGATGGGATCTCCTGCCCCCTCGTCTTTCTTCTCGTCCACCATGGGAGGCCGTCGGGATTTGCGAGGCTGGTCTTGCAAAGGTTCAACCAGTTCAAGCCCTAACTCCTTATATCCCGACCTTGTTGGGGACATGCAAAGAAAAATAGAGAAAAAGCAGACCGCTCTGATACCACTGATCCGGATTTAAACAGGAACGCAACAAATTACAGAGATAACCATATACACAAAGATGCAGTGGAAATAATACTTCATTTCATTAATGGAAAATACTGAAATATGCTTACAAACAGAAATGGAAATAAACTAGCTAGGGCGATGGTAGCTTATCTCTGAGAAGAGATGTGATGGCTACATGCCTCTGAACTATGTTACAATGAGGCTCGAAGGCCTATTTATTGTTGAGAAACAATGGAAAAACCCTTAACATTCCAAAACCTAACCCTAGGAGATGAAACGCCAAACTGTGGGCCCCGTTTTGGGGTAAGTTGGTACATCAACTTCCCGGGGTCGTAACTTTGGCATATGATCTCCGTTTGACGCGTACAATAGCTCATTAGAAAGATCTATCCGAGCACTATCATTGTTGGAACAGGCAACACCAGTCCATTCCATGGACTCGTGTTGCCCCCGGATTCCCCAAAAAAACATCGTTTAGGGCCTCAAAACGGCTCCGGAAGTTCAGGACCCGAAAAACTGCTAAAAATAGTAAGTTGTGCTACAATTAAGGAAACTGAAAATGCTGAGAAAGACAATGGTGGGGGTGCAGGTGGACTTGGCAGGTGGCCACCAATATCCACCTGGATCAGTTGTAATGCTAAATAGTAAGCTGATTTAGAAAAGGTTGTTTTAGATTATGATATCTTGTTTCAAGAACCTAAATTTCTGCGACCCAAAAAGGAAATAGTGCATGATATTATTTGCAGCAAGATGCTCCATTGCCTAACATTGGAATGTACAGGTTGTCCACTTTAGAGAACGAAGAAATCAAGAAGCAGGTGTAGGAGTTGCTTGAGAAGGGGTTCCGTTATTGCCCTAAGAAACTCTCCTAGGTTGTAGCTCGGAGATGCTCGAGAACATTACAAACTCAACTTAATGTTGGAAATGGATGAATGGAAGGAATGATGCTTGTTCAAGACAGATAACCACTTCTACTTTGCTTGACTCAAACATGTCTGAACACCCCCATACTACAAGGTTTTAGACCACCAATTACTCACAATTCAAGGATTGGATGAATATGGAGAATACTGACCACACCAGCAGATGCACAAGACCATGTGATGGCCAACTGCAACTAGTAAAAATTTCTACAATTCTAATTCCCTAATGTACAAACAAGATGACAACTCTCTATCACTAATTGAAAAGAAACCTGAATAACACATTCACTGATACATACAAGACTTTAACACAGAGGTAGGATGACAGCCCCTCTAATGCCAAACATTAAGATTTCAGGATAACTGCATATCAGGCACAACCTAGAATAGAATAGAGATGGACAGTGAGCAATTAACAACAAGAGAAGCTTGTATTAGCTGGAAATGAGGACGAGACACTGTAAGTATCGAAGTAGTTACAGTCTCCAGAAGTTGAACTTTACATCAAAACAACAACCATCAACCTTGATTACATCTTGTTTCTGGGTATTTATAGAGTTTCATTACAAAGGTACTTGGCCACTCTAACTATGGAGGGGCCATAAATGACCACCAACCGCTTTAACTGCCTGGTGGAGTTTCTAGTGCATCAACTTGCTGTAGTGAATAAACCTGATCTCCTCAGATGCTTTGCTATCCTCGCGGGCAAGTGGAGTTTCGTATAGGATATAATTCCATAACTGTTAAATGCATTCAATTGCTCGGGCTTTGTCCTTCTCCTCCTCAGCCACACTGTGTGTTGAATGTGGTCGTTGAGGAACAAATTCAAATAGTACCGAAAACTGGTTATCTTAGTCCTTTGGGTGCACGAAGCAGTTAAGAGACGTGAACAACGTAGCAAGTGGAAGAACTGGATGGGGGAAAGAGATCAGCCGTCAGATCACGCGGATAGATGGCTGGGATCGCTCAGCGGAGGGTATCGGGAGATATGGAGGTGGAGAAACGCAGGCCGTTGGATCTCGAGTGGTAGATCCAATGGTCATCGGGAGGAGGAAACATGCGGAAGCTAACGGGCAGGGACAGAGGACGGGCGGTAAGTGGTATTTCTCGTACCACCGTTGAGGGTCGGGCGGTAAAAATACAAGGGAGAGTGATCCCACTTGGAGCATGACACGTGGTAGTGGAGGAGTGGGAAAACCATTTTGCATCGCGCGTTAATGTGCCGCTATGTTGTGGTTGCGGGGGAAGCGGATGTCGTCTGATCACGTCAGAGATGATCGGACGGCGGGGAGAGTTAATGGCTAAGATTTAAAGGTGGGGAGGAGCCAGGGAGCATGGGGTCATGTGGATGGGGTTACATGATGGTTTAAGCTCTGTGCTCGGGTTCTAAGGGAACATGGGTTTATGCAGGGTTTTAGAGAAAAATGGAGGTAGCGGGGTTAAGAGAGAGTAAGTAGAGTGAAGGGGAAGAGGGAAAAGGACCGGTGCAAATTCTCCTTTGAGCATGACAATATGGCTAAGCTTGTATTTGATCCTCAAAATGTCAAAACATGTGGCAGAGCTAACACTGGCTCCTTCTAGGGATGAGATCCTCCCTGTGAGGTCTCAAGAACTACAGATCATTGCCTTTCCTGTGAAAACCAAATTAGCAAAATTTCCTAGTGTTCCATTGAGCATGGAGTCAAATTGAGCTTATACTAAAAACTAATAAAAGAACATATTTACAACCTTAAGGCCAGAAGACCTTAAGCAACATAAATTTTCAGAAAACGCCCATTAATTGGGCCATCAAAAACTGTCTCCCCTTCCATACTTTTCTGTATGAAAATATTGTTCCCCTGGATCTGAGAAATGATCAAATGCCCTGTCCAAAAACTATCGAACTTCTCATGGTTGCCTTTCTTCTCTTTCAGTGCATCCCACTTAAGAACTAAGTCCCCAACCTAAAAATTATCTATTTTGGCCCTTCTATCAAAAGCTTCCTTGATCTTCTTTTGATGTGCTACAGACTTCTCAACCAGTTGTTTTCTGATTTGATGTACCTCTGCTAAATCAGTGATCCTTTTTGCCATGTCTTCTTCCACATTCTGCTATTTTTGTAGGAAATTTTCCACAGGGATAGTCAACTGTATTGGGAATACAGCTTCAGTGCCATATACCAACTTGAATGGAGAATTCCCTGTGGATTTCTTGGTGGTTACTCTATCAGCCCATAGTGCATGTTTGAGCTTAAAATCCCAATTTTCCTTATTGTCTTCCAATAGCTTTTTAATTATCCTTATCAGGCTTTTGTTGGAAGATTCTGCTAGACCATTGCCTTGAGGGTAATATGAGGTGGAATGAACCATCTTAATGCCCATTGAGTCACACATGTCCACCAATTCTTTTGCCTTGAAGGCTGTTGCGTTGTCTGTGACCAATTTATGTGGATAGCCAAATCTGGTGAAAATATTCTTTGTCAAGAACCTCATGACCACATTATAATCATCCCTTCTGGTAGGGATGGCCTCAATCCATTTAGTGAAGTAATTTGTGGCTACTAAGATCCATCTGTGTTGGCCACTGGAATGTGGATTGATTTCTCCAATGAAATCCAAGCCCCACTGCTGAAAAGGGCCACTAGCATGTATGGGTTTTAAGGGCAAGGACTTCAACTGCTGCTTTCCTTCAAATCTTTGGCACCTGTCACAGGATTTAACAAATAAGAAGACATCAGAAAATAAGGTGGGCCAATAGTATCCAGCTCTGAGAATCTTATGGGCTATAGTTTTCCAATAATGATGCCCTCCACACATGCTGGAATGAAATTGCTGCATGACTTCAATGGATTGTTCTTTGTCCAGACACCTTAGCAGAATTCCAGAGGGATCCCTCCAGTAAAGCAGATTTTCATGAATGCAATATTTGGCTGCTCTAAGTTTAACAGTTCTGGCTTGGCTTGAACTAAGGCCTGGAGGAATTTCTAGCTTCAACAAAAATTGAGCTATTGCAGAGTACCAATCACAAGAAGCTAAATTTTCTGCCAATGACTGATTTTTCCCTAGTTCAGCTGTTCCTTCTTCTGTTTGACCATTCTCTGAAATCGTGCTCATGAGATTTATGTCCAACGTTCTGCAATTTTCTTCTGCCATCATTCTGGAAAGGCCCTGACCTTTGACCAGTTTGGTGGGCTTAAATTCTATGTTAAATTCAGTCAGCTTTGCAATCCATTTAGCCCTTCTTCCATCAGCATCAGGCTGCATTAGGACATCTTTTATTGAAGCAGAGGGTACATATGCACTTATCTTCGAATGCATAATGTAAATTCTGAAAGCTTTCAAAGACTTGATAAGAGCATATGCCTATTTTACGATGATATCATAGTTCAACTCAGCATCCCTTAATGTTTTGCTGAAAAAGGCCATTGGATGCACTGAGCCTTCTTCATCTGCTTGCAATAAAACCGATGCAATGGTGTCATCAGAGGCAAACGAAAATATATGAAACTCCATGTTGTAATTTGGGCTGATTAAAGTGGGAGCTTCCATAATAGCCTTTTTAATGGATTCAAAATATTTTCTTGCTGCCTCAGACCATTTGACCTCCAGCCCCTTTCTCAACATGGAGGTAATGTGCTTTACCAGCTCTGCAAAATTTGGGATAAACCTTCTTACAAAATTTATCTTGCCCAGAAAGGACTAGATATCTTTCTTTGATATTAGGACAGACAAGGTCTGTATTTCTCTTACTATTTCTGGGTCAAGTTGGACACCTGCAGTAGAAACGACATGTCCTAACAACTTGCCTTCTTCTAAAGCAAACTATGACTTTTTAGGATTGATTGAAATCCCAAACCTTCTGCACTTCAGGAACACTTTCTTCAAATGCTATAAATGGTCTTGATGGCTGCTGGAATACACTGTTATATCATCAAGGTAGACAAGGACAAATTTATCCTTCTCTCCCACAAATTCTATATCCATAGCTCTCTGAAAGGTGGCTCCAACATTCATCAACCAAAAAGGCATCTTGGAATACATAAAAGTGCCCCAAGGAGTGGTGAATGTAGTCTTTTCTTGGTCATATGGATGTACAACAACCTGATTATACCTTGAAAATCCATCCAAGAAAGACATCACTTTGGCGCCTGAGACCTTCTGCAGCAAATGCTCCATCTTGGGCAGAGGGTAATTGTCTTTCTTAGAGAATTTGTTTAAGTTTCTGAAATCAACGCAGACCTTGATTTCTCCACTTTTCTTCCTCACCACTACCAAATTGGCTACCCATTTTGAATATCTGAGAGGGACTATGATTTTGGCAGCCAGTAACTTCTTGATTTCTTTTTCAATCAGAGGAAGGAGCAAAGGATTTATTGGTCTCAACTTCTGCTTGAAAGGGATGGTGTCTTTCTCTAAAATAATTTTATGCTGGATGATCTTTTTGTCATATGTTTTCAGGTCACTATATTCCCAGGCAAAGACATCAGCAAATTGCTTCATTAAATTGTAGTATTCGACACTCTGGGCAGCAAATAGACAAGTGGACAGATTTATATATCTTGCTTGTCGTGGACTCCCTATATTATGCTTACAGACTGCAGATTGGTCTTCTTTTGGGTAGCCTTATAAGGCACATCATTTTGGTCAAACAACTTTTCTAATGGAACTAGACCCTTAGGTATATGATTGCTGGGCAGTTGGACAATGTTATCTTTACCAATTCTGTTTCTAAACTGTGATTGGGGATTTTATTTCAAGGCTTCATTTCAAAAAATTCATCAATGACTTGTAGAAACCTATTCACTTCATCGTCATCTTCAAAAACTTTCCAATGCTGGACATTATCAGGCAAGGATGGTCTGTATTTCATCTGAACTTCATAAACTAGTCTGGGAGACATGGGAGGGATAAACATGCTAGCAGACATAGCTAGGGAATTGGCAAGCTGATTTTTGGCTCTAGGGATGTATGAGATACAAAAATTATCAAAAGAATCTTTGAGTCTCCATACCTCATCTCTATATTCTTTTAGCCTTGGGTGCTTTGCTTGAAATGTTTTATTCACTTGCTGAATGATAAGATCAACATCTCCAAACACCTTTATGCTTCTGATTTCTCTGTCTTTGGCTGCATTGAGGCCCAATATCAGAGCTTCATACTTTGCTATATTGTTAGTGACTTGGAAAGCCAGCTTAAAAGACAAATTTATGGTTTCTTGTTTTGGAGATATTATCACTACCCCTACTCCTGCGGTCTCCCTAGAACATGCTCCATCAAAGAACATTTCCCAAACCTAACTTCCTTGCTCTCCCTTAGCTTGAATTGGTTTCTTGATCTGCATTGAGGCCTTATGCGATTCCTCAATTTGGAGATACACGCTCCAAAATCGGTGTCCACTGCATAAATTGGATGATTGGGAGGATTCTTCTCATCACTAATGATGTAGGCCAGTTGTGCTTCCTTGTACAATCTCCTACTTTCCCCTCCAATGAATGGGATAGTGGCATAAGATAAGTCATTCTATAATGTCCCACCTAGTCTCTTAATCCACCCTCTGGACAACATCATGCCAAACTTGCGAGGGACATTTGCTACCACAATATCCATAATCATGCTCTTCATGGGCAACTGAGTAAGGGTAATGGCCAGGTCTTTGATTAATCCTAGGAATTTTACCTTCCTTGAATCAAATGAGAATAAATCATGATACGATCTAGTGATATCAAGGCCTAACTCTTCCATGACAGCTTTAGGCATCAAATTGTGGTTGGCCCCTGTGTCTAACAGATAGTTATGGAGGATTTTATCATGAATGGTCAAGGAGACGTAAAATGATGGGGAATTATCATTAGCAGGTTCAGTCATTGGGCTAAGCAAAACTACAGGCTTATCATCTTGCAAATTGACATAGTCAGTGGAGGTTTGTAAGGCTTTCAGCTCAAGAGCATCAAACATAGGCTTTCTAAAAACTTCACTCTTTACAATTTCTATCAGAGGCACAGATATTTTTAATTTCTGGACTTCTGATTCAAAGCTGAAAGGGGAAGGGAACTTGTCAGGACCTCTTACCTCTTGAGCTGGTGCTTTGAGGATGACTAGATCAGCTGGTGGTCTTTTCTGTCCGATATTATATTTCTCTGTTGGGACAACAACTCTTTGGGTAGGATTCTCCTTGACATTGTTTGCTTTTGATCTCAAATTATATCTTGGTTGCTCACCATTCTGTAGAACAGCCTCTCAGTCCCACCCTTGACTGGTTTGGTCTTGGAGTAATGATTATTCGTATGCAGCGAATGTCAAGAAAACAACGCTACCCTTATCTTCCATGCAATGAATTTCATCCTCTTCTTCAAACTACTCCTCTTCCATGACTATGTTCTGGAAGGGAGCCTTAACCTTTTGTTCTTCATTTGTCTCTTTACCCCTTGGAATGATTTACACTTGTTCATTTGCTCTTCTGAATGGATTTGGATTTCTTGGAGCAAATGCGTTTGGAAGCCTTGTCTTTCCGGAGCTCTACTCAACTTTCAGCTTATATATCTCAGCAGCCAATGACTCTATCAAATTAGTCATCTTGTCTAATTTAGGTTCTGAAGATGAAGCAGAGGAATAAGAAGCCTCACATCTCCACCTCATTCTATCAGCATGAATTTTGAGCTTTTCTGCAGCCATGATATTAGATTCCACCTCTAAAGATGCATCTTGCATTTCAGCTAGAGTGGCACATCTTCTTTCTCTCAAAAGCAGGCAAAAATTAGAGTCAAAAGCATTGGCATAAGTGAGTTTGGAAGAGGTGGGGGTAGGCTTTACTTCAGCTGGTATCTTACTATACATACGGTTAAATCTTTTATTAAACTCAGGTAATGATTCCCTATTCTCCCTCTTGAGGTTTCCAAACTCTGTATGCTAATAGAGCAGGTCGTTTCTATCCCCCTGTTGCTTCAAAAATGCATCATCCAATGCTTCAATGTCTGCTATAGACCTATGGAGAAATTCTTTGAACCACTTTCTAGCCTCACCATCAAGGCTTTGGACAAACACTCTCATCCACACCTCATATTCACTGATATCTAGGTTATCGGCATAGTTATAAAAATATTCAAGGTGTTATTCAACTGTTACTCCCTCTGTACCAGTGAATTTGGGCATACATTTCTGATATTCTCCTACAGGCATGGCACTCAAAAGAACAGGCAATACCAGGGGTCCATACCTAACAGCTATGATTCTTTCCATCATTGTGGGAGCCTGCTGATCTACCATGGCTGGGATAGATGGAAGGATACTGGCAGATTGAATGGTAGGAAGTAATGAAATAGATGATAGACACGAAGGAATATGATGGACTATATGGGAGGCTTTCTTTGGACTGAGATCCAAAGGGGAATTGACTGAAAAAGGAGCTTTACGAATCTCTGAAGGTATTCCTTTACTAACAATGCTAGGCTCTAGATCTTTAAACTATATATTCTCAGCTATAGGACCCTCTTGCAGAGATACATAAGATTTCTTAGGCTTACCTGATCCTGATGGTCTTTTTTGCAATGTTTTCCTTTTCTTAGCTATCTTCTCAGGGTTAGGCACTGGGTCAACTGGTGATTTCTGAGGATTTCTCTGGGTGTGCATCACAAACTGAGCCAGAACTGGTATGTGGAGTTGCCACCAGGTAGGTTCTCCAGAAGAGTCGCCAGATAGATGATTACCACTAGAATGTGTCCAGACCCTGTCTATCATCAAAGCATGGAACTGTGTCATTCTCCCAGGGAAGTTGAGCTTCAATCTCCTCTCCCTGGAAACAACACCAATTAATGTTATCGCCCCAAGAAACTCTCCTAGGTTGTAGCTTCGAGATGCTCGGGAACATTACAAACTCAACTTAATGTTGGAAATGGATGAATGGAAGGAATGATGCTTATTCAAGCTAGATAACCACTTATACTTTGCTTGACTCCAGACATGCGTGAACACCCCTAGACTATAAGGCTTTAGACCACCAATTACTCACAATTCAAGGATTGGATGAATATCGAGAATACTGACCACACCAGCAGATGCACAAGACCATGTGATGGCCAGCTGCAACTAGTAAAAAGGTCTGCAATTCTAATTCCCTAATGTATAGACAGGATGACAGCTCTCTATCACTAAGTGAAAAGAAACCTGAATAACACATTCGCTAATACATACAAGACTTTAACACAGAGGTAGGATGACAGCTCCTCTAATGCCAAACATCAAGATTTCAGGAAAACTGCATATCAGGCATAGCCTAGAATAGAATAGAGATGGAAAGTGAGAAATTAATAGCAAAATAAGCTTGTATTAGATGGAAATGAAGATGAGATGCTGCAAGTATCGAAGTAGTTACAATCTCTAGAAGTTGAACTTTACATCAAAACAACAACCATCAACCTTGATTACATCTTGTTTCTGGGTATTTATAGAGTTTCATTACAAAGGTACTTGGCCATTCTAAGTATGGAGGGGCCATAATTGACCACCAACCGCTTTAACTGCCTGGTGGAATTTCTGGTGCATTAACTTGCTGCAGTGAATAAACCCAATGTCCTCAGATGCTCTGCTGTCCTCATGGGCAGGTGGAGTGTCGTATAGGATAGAATTCCATAACTGTTAAATGCATTCACTTGCTCGGGCTCTGTCCTTTTCCTCCTCGGCCACACTATGTGTTGAATGCGGTCGTTGAGGAACAAATGAAAACAGTACCGAAAACTGGTTATCTTAGTCCTTCGGGTGCACGGAGCAGTTAAGAGACGCGGACAACATAGCAGGTGGAAGAAATGGATGGAGGAACGAGATCAGCCGTCAGATCACGCGGATAGACAACTCGGATCGCTTGGCGGAGGGTATCGGGAGATATGGAGGCGGAGAAATGCGAGTCGTTGGATCTCAGGTGGCAGATCCAATGATCATCGGGACGAGGAAACGTGCGGGAGTTAACGGGCAGGGACAGAGGACGGGCAGTAAGTGGTATTGCCCGCACCACCATTGAGGTTCGGGCGTAAACGTACAAGGGAGAGCAATCCCATTCGAAGCATGACGCATGGTGGCGGAGGAGTGGGAAAACCACTTTCCATCGCGTGTTAACGCGCTGCTATGTTGCGGTTGGAGGGGAAGCGGATGCCGTCCAATCATGTCGAAGATGATCAGACGACGGGGTGAGTTAACAGCTACAATTTAAAAGGTGGGGAGGAGACATAGGAGCGCGGAGTCATGTGGATGGGGTTACATGATGGTTTAAGCTCCGCACTCGGATCCTAAGGGAACATGGGTTTATGCAGGGTTTTAGAGAAAAATGGAGGCAACGGGGTTAAGAGAGAGTAAGCGGAGTGAAGGGGAAGAGGGAAAAGGACTAGTGCAAGTTCTCCTTTGAGCGTGACAATATGGCCAAGCTTGTATTTGATCCTCAAAATGTCAAAACATGTGGCAGAGCTAACAGGTTCATCAAACCTAGCACATCACCATGTGGGTCACCAATTGTTTTGGTGAGAAAGAAAGATGGCTCGTGGAGAATGTGCATTGATTACCGAGCACTGAATAAGATAACAATCAAAAATCGTTATCCACTTCCTCGCATAGATGATCTTTTAGATCAATTGAAAGAAGCTATTTATTTCTCCAAGCTAGACTTGCATAGTGGATACCATTAGGTCAGAGTTGCAGAACAAGATGCATGGAAGACTGCTTTCAAAAAAAAGCAGGGATTGTATGAGTGGCTGGTTATGCCTTTTGGCTTAACTAATGCTCCTGCTACTTTCATGATATTAATGAATGATGTACTCAGACATTTTCTTGATGATTTTGTTATTGTGTATCTAGATGACATTCTGATACTTAGCAAAACGTGGGAAGAACACTTAAAGCATGTTAAGCAGACACTAGATGTTTTGAAAAGAGAAAAAAATTATGTTAAACTCTCAAAATGTGAATTTGGAAAAACATCTCTGAATTATTTGGGTCATAAAGTAGGGGGTGGTGAATTGAAGATAGATCCCTCTAAGGTGGAAATCATTGTAAACTGGCCTAAACCCAAATCTGCTACAGAAGTTAGAAGCTTCTTAGGAGCAAGACAATATTGGAGGAATTTCATTTATAACTTTTCCTTAATTGCAGCTCCCTTACATGCTTTAACAAGATTGAACAAGGTGTTTCAGTGGGGAGGCAAACAGCAGAAAGCCTTCGACACCTTGAAAGCAAATATTAGTACAACACCTATAATAGCACTCCCTGATCTTCAAAGACCATTTGAGATCCAAACGGATGTCAGTGACTATGCCATGGGAGCAGTGTTGACACAACACGATAAACCCATATGTTATCATTCTTAGACATTTCATTCTGCGGTAGTTAACTATCCTACATATGATAAATAATTGTATGCATTAGTACAGAGTGTAAAAAAGTGGAAACATTACTTAATGGGCAAAGAGACAGTAATACATACTGATCATCAACCACTTCAATATCGACACTCCCGAACTAAGTTGCAGCAATCAAGGCACTATAGATAGATGGGTTTTCTACAACAGTTTCATTTAGTCATCAGATATAAAAAGGGCATACATAATAAAGTTGCAGACATGTTATCTAGACCCATTATAATTGCATCTACTATACTTAAGCATAATTTTGTGTTGCATGAGAGCTACATTGAACAATATGCTCAAGATATAGACTTCAAAGATGTATATACAACTTTAAGTCAAGGAAAATGAGTAGAAGAAATGGATTATCATGTAAAGGACCGACTCTTATACCATTGTGGTAAGTTATGCATTCCACAAAATGAAAGAGTAAAGATATTCGAGAAGCACACACTTCTCTAATATCAAGTCACTTTGGTGTATGTAAAACAGTTGCATAGTTGCAAATATTTTGTTATTGGCCAAAAATGAATGAGACAATTTCTAGATATGTAAGAGGGTGTACTATGTGTGCTAAAAGCAAGCCCATCAATAGAAAACTAGGCTTGTACACTCCATTACCGGTTCCTTCTCACCCTTGGGAAAGTGTTTCCATGGATTTTGTTGGAGGACTACCAAATCTAGGAAAGGTCATGATTATCTATATGTTGTTGTGGATAGGTTTAGCAAAAATGTGTATTTTGATACCTTGTAATAAACATATTACAGCTGAACAAATTGCAAAACTATTTTTGAACATGTATGGGTTCATTTTGGATTACCCACTTCCATTGTATCTGATCGAGACACCCAATTTTTGGGGAAGTTTTGGTCAAGTCTGTGGGAACTTATGGACACCAAATTGAAGAAAAGCACATCTTTTCATCCACAAACTTATGGCCCAACAGAAGTAGTCAATAGGATAGTGATCTAGTTGCTCAAGGGATATTGCAGCAAGCATCCTAAGCTTTGGGATGAACATTTATGTTATGTGCAGCATGCTTACAACAGAGCAAAACAGTCTTCTACACAAATATCTCCTTTTGAGACCTGTTTTGGTTTCACACCAAGGTCTCCTTTGGATTTTGTCTTTGGTAAAGACACCACAATTGAGGGACACAGTGATGTGGACAGGGCAACTAGGTTCATTGAACGGATCCAAGAGATCCACCAGGTAGTACAAGAACAACTGGAAAGGAGCCAAGCCAAATACAAGGCAAGGCATGACAAGTATTAGATGGAGCATAGTTTCCAAGTTGGTTACCAAGTCTCGTTGTATATCACTCAGGATAGGATGCAAGGTGAAGGTAAAAAGCTAAAGCCTATCAGGTATGGACCTTTCAAGATACTTGAGAAAATTGGTGAGAATGCTTTTTGCCTTGATCTACCAGCTTACATGCACATCTACTGAGTCATGAATGCAAATTTCTTGAGGTTGTTTGACCCTTCATTAATTGAGGATCCTGAAGAGCAGAGTTAATTGCCTTCTATTGATGACCTGCTACCTGAATATCTTAATGAATTGCAGGAAGACATAGTTCTGGACAGGAAGGTGAGGACGACGTGCAGGGGAGATGTTGAGTACCTCAGAGCTGGGCTCAAGGGTTCAAAGACAAGCAGTGCAGAGTGGATAGAGATTGGACAAGTGAAACAATTGTACCCTCACTTAGTTGATGCTTGAAAACCAACTTTTGGTGGTCCAAAAGCTTTTTCAGTGGGACGGACGTGATCCAAATTGGATCCATGAAAATTATCAAAGTTCTATGACTGCATCAAATCAGGACAGACTTCAAAAACTTGTGGACAAAGAGCTATCAGGAAGACCTCTGGACAGTGGTAGTTAGTAGACAGCAAGGAACGATGAGGAAATCAATCAAAGCATGCTGACCGAGGCCCATGGAGACCGCGCAGGATGCAAACTCGCAGTTGGGAAGTCTGGATGGGAAAGCGGAGACCGTTTCTGATAACGCTTAGTGCTAATCATGCATCGCTGGGCGAAACCCCTTGAGAAGGAAAGGCCCCGAGCACTTGGTTGCATGGGAAGTCGGGAAACCGTAGGGAAAGCACTAAAGTGAAAGGCGGGTCCCACGCCCCAAAACTGGCGGAATATCAGAGGCATTTTGGGCGGTAAGCGGATTTGGCAGAGAACGAGAAATTCCATACATTGCATGATGCGTGTCCAGCGGATGAGAGAGAAAACCACCTCTCATCGTGGGCTAACAGTCGAGCAAGTCAACCGTGTGATAATAGCGAACACCATAGGATCTGGGTCTCTAGATCTGAAGGCAGAGATTGAGCCCGATGGGAAACCAGATTTGACAGGGGATTTAAGCCGCAACATATAAAAGTCTGAAGTTTGATCTGACTCTAAGTTGGCGAATGAATCATTACACAGCGTAACCGAAATACCGAACCATTGAAGAAGAGCTGGTGCAGTTCGTGAGAGGACAAGTGGCCACTTCCCTGTGAGACGTTGGCGATGATGCAGAGGCATGGAACTCCAAGCGAACGAAAACAGGCAATCCAAAGGGGCAGAAGAGGAAGTGAAAAGTCAAGGATAGATTGGCTTTAAGCCATGAACAGACAAAGACATAACAAGGAAGAACCAGATAAGGGAACATTGAAAAAAAGACGAAAGAGATAGTGAAGGAAGAGGCAGAAAAAAAAAACAGAGAGTCGAGCTGACCTGCAGCGTAAGGTAGCATCGAGGAGACAAAAGGCTTGAGTGGTTCAAGTGATCCCTGTGAGGATATCTGTCGGGAACTAAGTACCAGATTGGACTCATCCCACTAAAGACTAGAGAGGTCGAGACTTGTTAAGGAAGAGTCTATGTGCATTAGTGGCTTGGGGAATCTAAGAACCACCCTACTAAGAATTATCTGTTTCAGGAGACTCAAATTGAGCTCCTCACTATAAAAACTCTGCTTTAAAGACACAATAAGAAAAGGCCACCACTGAAAGCTGGACCGGAGACATAGCCCAGGAGGATTGGGTGAACTCTTTATTAATTTGTTGTGTTCTTGTATTTTCTTACTGTGTTTCTCTTACTGTTTTCCATTTTCCAGTGTCTATGTATTTTGCAATCTGATCGATCCGTTGCCTAAGATAACATAGACACACACCAGCACATGAGTCTGTAATACCTTCATTCATTAATTATTTAACTGAGATCACTCTCGAGTGATTTTCAGATCACTAAAGCAGCGATCTACGCTATTTCCCGAAGTTACACCATGGATCTTACTTATCTTCTTATAATTGTTAGTTAACTTCATGTAAATAGATACTTTATCTTATATTCACTTAATCAACACAATCATATAAGTTCGCGCACCATATAAATAGTTAAATTGCAATTTATAACCGATACATTTAATGCATAAAACAGGAAAAATATACACAGAAACGATATGAAACTTCTCTTTATTACTTCTCCAAAGGTTACAGACTCGAATGCCCTGCACACTGAACTACAGGGGTCTGCGCACTCAGGTGTGGACTACTCGGCCTCTACACACTCAACTGAAAAGCCTTCCCAAGACTCGACTCTACACTTAGATAAGACTCAATTCTTCATCCTTCGTTCATAACTTCATTCTGTCCTTTACAACTTAAAGCCTCGCTCTACTTATACAATCCCATGGTTTGTGGACCATGGGTAGATCTCTAAAGATGACATTACATTACAAAAATGAGGGTGGACAACCCTATGACTCATTTACAAGCTCGCGCTGTGCACCCACAAAACGCAGAGTCTTTACATCAGATTTAGTCAAAATCTGGGCTTTAAGCCCCAAAACATCTCGTGGGGTATCTTGTGCCCAACAGGCCCCCAACACAAACATCGTGAGTCACCCTCGAGTCACTTTGTTAGTGAGGAGATCTTTGCACGGAGACCTCCCAACTCGACCTGGATCGCTGCAAGGTCGATAACGCACTAAGCAGCTACCTATTGTACCTCTTGGAAGCGTTGTTCAGAGACCCTGGTACCTAAACTGCTTCCCTGCATCTACTCCTGTGTTCCCTGCATCTGCTCGAGCTCGGCTTCGATTGAGGCTATAATGAAGAATTCCTCATCGATCCAAGGTTGTATGCGCACCTTCAAAACCACTGCCTTATGTCACGTCGCGTCTACCTGCTCTTTGAGCACTTTTTCCTGTTACATCTGTGTGAGCCTCCGTGTAAGGGCCACCATCTGCGCAGTCCCTTTTTTGTCATCATACTTTCAATGCAGCTCACGTGCCTCTATTTCTAAGCATTGTATGTTCAGTTCCTCCTGCAAAGTGGTGAGGACCTTGAACGGTTCTTCGAATAATTTGGTACAGTCCTTCACTGCACTGTTGATCTCCTCTATTCCCATTGTAATGATGTTGGCATGTTGTTTCTTCACCTCTGTTGGAGTTGAAGGCTATGCCTTCAACTGCAACTCAGCTATCTGAAGGTTCAGCCCGAGCTAAACCTTAGCCATCTCTTCCTTTGCCTCGCGCACCTCTGCTGTTAACCTCTAGATGCACGCCTATGCTGGTGCCTCTGCTGGGATGGCCAACTCAGGGAACATTTGGCAGGCTTCTTCAACCACCTACACAATCTATCAGTTCTGCACCACTACCTCATCACGCTGCAACCTCAGTTGTTCCATGTTAATTTGTTGTTCGCTCATCACTTAGAGCACGCGGCCCTCCCTAGCCCATAGTTCTACAGTCACTCCATCCTACAGAACATAGAGCGTCTCTCGAGGGAGCGCAACCATGTTGATCCCAACTCCCTTCAAGGCACTAACCGTAGGCATGTCGGCCTCATTTTCTGTAACCAATTCCCCCTCTGGCAGCACTATAGTGTTGGTCATGTGAGCACACAACGTTTCCTCAGCTGTGGTCATGCCTATAGCAAGGATGGTCGATAGAGTACCAGCTTGAGGAGTGCACACCTGCAACTCCTATATATGTGCCCGGAGGGCCCCCAATACCATTTGATTTTCCTCTGTGAACTATTAGAGAGCCTCCACGGTGATGTTGCACACCGTCTCCCCTATATCATGTAGATCCCCCTTAGTGAGGGTGATCGGGTCAAAAGAAGTCTTGAAGGCTTTTGAATTCTTTCTCTTCCCCACCTGCTCTTTCAGGCACTGCCGCTTCAATTGTGTGGACGTTGTCTATGGGTCCGTGCCACCTACCTCTATTTCGAGGTCTTGTTTAGGCAAGGGCTTCTGGCCCTCATGCTCCTTCTCTACTACTTGTTACTATTCTTTTGCTTCCTTTGCAACATCCCATGCTACTTAGGCCTTTGTCGCTGCTGCTTCGTTCCTCCTCTTTTATGCCAACTACGCCATCCGCAATTTTGCCTCATCTTTCTTCCTCTGTGCAGCATAATTCTCTAATTCCAATGTAGAACTGGCTATAGTGTGCCACTCCAGTGGCCACAACTTAATCATTGCGAATATGACACTGTCTGTGGCCAGGTAGGGGAGCTTGTTCCATATCTTCATGGGGTCCTTGCATGCCCTAATATATATGTGATGGAAGTCCACCTTGAACTCCGGGAAGCTCAACAGACTATTGTAGATAGTGGGTGATATCCGTGCCTTGCGTTTAATCCCCATTTTGATTTTCATCTCCACGAACACCCAGAATATCTTGTTGCCTCTGATCCTCTACACATATTTAGTTTCCCACAATGAAGAGAACTTCGCTTCCTCCGCAAGATCCTTCGCAATCATGGGGAACTGACTATCCTCAGGCAATTCCCAAGCCACCAACACTATGGGTAGTAGAAGCCATGCATAGTGGAAAGTCTTCCCCTGTTCCTGTGCCTCATGGAAATTTTATAAGAACTCCTTGCACAAGTACTCCGACCAGTTAAACTAGACACCCTTTGCGCACTGCGTGATAAGTGCTACAACCGGCGTGGGCACCTCATCCGTTTGACACTTCTGCATGACCTTTCCAGCCACTATCTCGGTCAAAAGTCTGACTGCATTATTGTTGATAACGGAGATCGCATACCCTCTCTTCTTCTTCTCCTACTTGAATTTTCTCTTCATGGTCACTGCAATGGAAAAATCATTGCTCTTACCCTCTGAAACTTCCGTTGGGTTCTCCCCCTTGCAAGGGAGTCAGGTAATTCTATGAATTAGGTGGTCCATGATGGGGATGGGCTCCTTCATCCACAAGCACCCATCATCCACTAGGTAGACCAGCTGCCTAATGACAAAGATAGTTACTGGGGCGCGATGGTAATGCAACACCTAAAGTAGGTTTAAAAACCCTACTTTCTCTACTCCGTGCAACCACTTGTGCGACTCCAACTCTATGACTCCTCCTGCGGTGTTTTTCTTTGGCTACTTGAGCTACACAATTGCCAAGTGTGGGAATTTCTCATGGTCCACGAGATCCCGGTCTTCAAAATTTAGATCCGACACCCATCGCAAGTGCGCTCCTTCAAAAATGATATCATCGGGTAGCAGCCAAGTCTGGAGAGAGCTCTTGCTCTCATCTAGGTCCTTGGGTACCCTTACCTTCCTCTTCCGCAGAGGAACATACGCGGGTAGCCTGGTCATAAGGTCTAGGCCCTCGGTTTCTTCCTCCATTTCTTTGTCCTCCTCCTCTTCGACCAGGATTTCCTCAAGGTCTTCCTCCTCCTCATCAGTTTCCAAATTAACCATTTTCCCCTTTTCTTCCATGGTCATTTTATTTCTCAGTGGGTTTCGAGGGGACACGCACACCAGAACCATAGGCTGCTTATCCTTCTTGGGTGTCGGCATGTGCAATGATTTAGGGATTTCTACAACTATCCTGGTGCTTTCTGGGGCATCTCCTATCATCATGGCCTGTGTGACCTCTTCAGTGTTCATCTCTCTGATATCCCTGGCTTATTCAGATGTTGCCATCTCATTATTCCAAAAATATCTCAACTGCTCAGGTAACACCTTTAACTCCAACAGGTCAAACAAGTCTAGGTTCAAAAATCTCTAGGCGCACGATACCTCAATTCTCAAAAGGCAAAGTTTTGTTTGTTGGTCACCCATTTACAATTTATAGCACCTTTTGAATTTGAATTCGATCGTTCCACCCAAATCCGGTCCATTAATGCTCCCTTAGCGGCAGATTGTCCCAAATGTAGCCCATAAAGCCTGACTTAAATGCCTTCTGCCTGCTCCATTTGGTCTCAAACCAAGCATCACATCATGAATAGTAACTGTAACGGTCACTTCCCATCGAACCTGTGCAATAGCGTAGCTACCCTTGTGCTATCGCAAACCCTGTGACACTTTACTCCTGCTTGCAGTCCTGGCATTGGAAGCTTTTGAGCATAGTAGTTTATAGTCCCATGCCTCCTATCAACTTCCTGGAGTGCTAAGACTATGCTTCCAACGTTTAGTCAGGTGGCCGAGCCACCTGTATACGGCTTCAACCGACTACTATTTACTTTTCCTGGAAAGAGTTTTCCATTCATTTTTCCCAACTGCATTGTGCCACCATCTGAGTTCTCCTTAATAACATACGGTCTCTTCTGATGCATTAAAACGATAAACTTTCAGAAGTAGTCCCCAAGTTTGTCAACTTAATCGCACTCATCCTATTCTATCACCATGGTTTTTTTATCAAGAAAATCCCTCTTTATTTCTTCCTCAAGCTTCTAGACTTCTGCTTTTTCCAGTGCGCTTTTCTCCCACAATCGAACTCTTTCATTAATGAGTTCTTGGAGCTTAATATCACCTTGTTGGATCTCTTTATCAGGTCCCATGCATTCTTCTTCGAGCTCTTCCAACTGCGCAATCCCTTCTTCCAAGGCTCCATGATCCTTCATATCCATGGGCGCTGATATGCGTGGACTAAGCACAATATACTCCATTGGCATTACATTACAGTGTTCACTCCATAGGCTAGCCTAGAAGGTGTTTGTCCCGTCAGTTTCTTACATGTTGTCCTATAAGCCCATAAAACTACTGGTACACATAGGTCCCAATCACTTCGTTGTGCACTACATACCTTGTTCAATGCTTCACACACCTCGTTAAATTCTTCTGCATGGATAACCCTTTGCGCTATCATTCCATCCAAACTTTGTCACTCCAAATTGAGGAGCCATTTGTGCATTTTCCCCCCCAATACAAGCTTAATGACCATATCTCCCAACGCGAAGTTCATGTGCATCTATGTAGGTTGTTTTCCATATACCTGTATCCACCTAGACATATGTGTGTGTGGACCATCCCATCCATTGTATTTATCTGTCAATCGCACTCTAGGCTTCCCAAACTGTGTGCGCATCATTCTTCTACATGTGCACTAGTATTCAAATCTTCCTTTGTGTGTACCCCACCACCTTGCAGGCATAGTGTGGAGTCCAATTCAAAGCCTGGAAACGTTGCCTTTCTAGTACCTCCCTTTCAAACTTATCCAAGAAAGTATATACCTCACTTAACCCATCATACGTAGGGAGATCTCTCACTTCTGTTGATATGCAACGCAATGATCTTGTCATCATGTTACAATTAAGAGTGGTTACCTCATGTAACTGGTTCTACCATTGCTCTATCTCCTCATCCAAATCCGATGTACAAGAGCTTTCAAACTCCCATGAGATCTGTCTGTCAGCGGTGGGATTTACCTAGCCTTGCTCTCGCGTAGTTATCTTGTAGATGCAATCCAAATCATCGTCGCTTTCATAGTCATGCACCAATTCTTTGTAGCGCAATCCCTCAGCAAGGTCCAAAGTTATAACTACGCGCAGATATGTCTTCTCAAAAATCATCTTGCGCTTCTTCAAGTTAATCACCCCATTCATGTCAGTGGCCCAATCAATTCCTACAAGCGCGACGTAGGGATTGCTGTTATCAACAATCTCTATCACTTCAAAGTATGCTAGCACGCTCACTCCCTCAATATCCATGGTGATTCCCTGCAATCACCCTAGGGGTATTACCTTCTATTGGTTCACCATTTGCAGCTCAATGGGAGACCACTGCAGTGTAGGCCTCCCAATGCACTCCCCTGTCTACTTTGGTAAAACGTTCACATCCGATCCTAAGTCCAGAATCACTTGATCCATCTCATATTCTCCAATCTACGTGGTTAGCCTCATCTCTCTCCCTATCCTCATCTTATGCTTCCCAATCTTCTGGAATACGTGAGGTTCTCTTAGCGCAGTCCCAACACATCTATTAATGAGTTCCTACAATCCTTTTACAACCTTCCTATCACGTAGTAACATTATGCATGTTTCCAGTAATGTCGTAAGCATAGATGGGTCCATCTCCACCTCCAGTCTATCTTTCTTCCTGAAGTGGAGGCATTAGCGAAGCTCTTCTTAGCTTCCATAAAGGTTTCTCGAGTGCGCTGCAAATCAAACTCTGCTTCTTTCACCGAAGCTTTGTGATCCCGGGTACTATATCCTAGTTGTTTGCATTTGTCATCTCCTATCACAATTCTACTTCAGAGCACAATGTTCACATTAGGGTCTTCCTCGCGCGGCGAAAACCTCATCGTCTGTAGGTTTTGAGTCGGGGGAGGTGGCAGCACTCCCCTATCTCGTATCCTAGCTATCAGCGTAGGACAATCCTTCATCTCATGATCAAACAAGGTACAACACAGACATGATGGATGCATTGGGTTCACACAATAGCAATCATAATGTCCTAACCCTCTGCAATTGTACCATATCAGCTGTCTGGGACCTCTTCTATGTCCTCCTCCACCTCGGCCCCATCCACGCCCCTAAAATCCTTCTCGCACCACTCCTACATTCTAGCCTAAGGGCTGCGTTTTGGCCTGAACTCTGTAGGAGGGAGTTCTATCCATCATCAGCTCATAGCTTCTACAAGTGCATTAATCGTTGCAATCAATCTACAAAAATTATAGAACAACTGTTGTGAATTCTGCGTGTACTTCTCTAACAAATGACAGTTGTTCGTAGCATGCTTTCCACCTATTTGAAAAATCGCGCACCATAAAGCAGGTTCCGCGCTAATTCCTGCTTACGCTTCCCATCTTAACGGCATTGGTCCTCTTCCCATGAGGTAGTTTGCGAACACCAGGCAGTGGTCCTTATCATGACCCTCACCCTTGCATTTTACGCACCACACCTCTTTGCGCACTTCTGTTCGATCTTCCCTATCCTGTTTCAGACTTTGCATCTCAAGGCATAAGTTTTTCAATTCTGCGTGGATCTGCTGAACTCCCAAGTTAAGATCCTACATTGGGGTCTCATGCAACCTCATCACGATCGCTAAAGCCTCTGCCTGAGTTGTTAGCTTCTTTTGCGACAGCATGCTCCTCAGATGTGGTGTTAGCGACACTACAAACCATTCACGGTGCTGTCCATTAGTCATATTCATATTAGCTTCATGAATCATGCACTTTAGCCTCTGATCCAACTCCCAAGGAGTATCGCTTGGTAGCATCGTGATCTGCTTGAACCTAATGATCGATTATGCTTCTGACTTTAGCGTACTAAATTCCTTATTTAGCACAATTTTGATATCCACGATTCCCGCATTCAGATTATCATTTGAGAGCTTAATATACCAGGTCAGTGCTTGATCCTGCAGGGTGCTAATGAGTGTTTCTTTCCTGATATAATCATCTGTAACTCCCTGCGCTTCCCATAGAGCTTTTACAATGAACCAAAACTGGTCCAGATCTTCATTTCCCAATCCCTTGAACATGGGAAACTTTATCGTGCTTGCCATACTGAAACGCGATGGTGGCAGAGGTGGTATGGGCAAAGATGGAGGTGATGGTGGTGAAGTTGGTGGTAGTGTGGCTGGGGGTGGTATGTGCAGAATCCTCTTCCTTATCAAATGGATCGTACTTTTTGGAGAGAACTTTGTGAGTTCTTCCTCGTCCCCTCATGGAGGTGAGATCAAAGGGCAATCCTCTGGTCCCTTACATCCTTCGTTCTCGTAGGTTTTTCCACTTCGCATAGCCCCGAACATCAATGTAACTTCATAATCCGCTTTTTCCAAAATAGCGTTTTAATCCAAGTATTCAGAGACTTTTTATACTTACCTGACAGTCCTTTGAGAAAGTGTCACTCTGCCTCGCTATAGCTGAATGAAGTGTCTGCCGCAAATTCAGTGATGAATCGTCCTATAATCTGATCGAGCCAGTGATCAATAGCACAGGTGATCATATCTTTCGATGCTTCCAATTTGCGCACCAACTCCGGGGTCCACATAATAGGACTATCGAGTTTCCACCTTCCTTGGCTATCTGATAACTTCATGATCCACTCGTACAGCTTAGTAGGGAAAGACACGAAGAAGATTTCGTGGATTTATGTGTATAGGTAGCAGTCTAACCACTCTTATTTTGTTAGTTGCAGATTCTTGTTCTCCTGTGTCGTGAACTCATGACCTCTCCTATCCAACCAACCTTCAATTCCCTTCTTAGTTGGATTCCAATGATACGACATTAGACTTCTATATGCAAATTCCGGTCCCAAAAACATAACAATTTGTTGGCTTGTTATGGCCTGACCTAGGTTTGGAGCTAATTAGCCAAAAAAATCCATAAACTACTGGCCCATTCGGCAACAGCCCGCGAAGCGCGGATTGAGGTCTCACTCGAAGTAGTATGGGGGGATGCTGGAACCAAGTTTCTGCACCCTTGAGATTTTCTGATGGGTCGATTTAATCCAACTGTGAATGGCTTTGTGTAGGTCACTTCACGCACTGCCCTGACCCACGAGGCCTTCACGATATGCTATAATTTCCTTTACGCAGCCCTAACCAGGGGCTTTGGTTGACTTCGCTATCTTACTTATCTTCTTATAACTCTTAGTTGACTTCGCGTAAATAAACACTTTATCTTATATTCACTTAATCAACACAATCATATAAGTTTGCGCACCATATAAATAGTGAAATTGCAATTTATACCCAACACATTCAATGCACAAAATAGGAAAACGATACACAGAAATGATATGAAACTTCTCTTTATTACTTCTCCAAAGGTTACAGACTCGACTCACCCTGTGCACTCAGCTGTGGACTACTAGGTCTCTGCACACTCAGCTGCAAAACCTTCTCCTAATCTACGACTGAAGACTTGACTCTACACGTAGATAAGACTCAATTCTTCATCCTTCATTCATGACTTCATTCTGTCCTTTACAACTTAGAGCCTCGCTCTATTTATACAATTCCATGGTCCATAGACCATGGGTAGATCTCTAAAGCTAACATTACATTACAAAAATGAGGGCAAACAACCCTATGACTCATTTACAACCTCACGCTTTGTGGCCACAAAATGTGGAGTCTTTACATCATATTTAGTCAAAATATGGGCTTTAAGCCCTAAAAATTCCCTTGGGGATCTCGTGCCCAACAACAGTTCATCTATGAAGTAAACATGAAACTTGCATGTGCTGATGAGAGGCTTCGTCTGGTGGATGGAGCAGTCAATGACTTAGTCAAAGATTCAAAGTGCATTGAAGAACATGAATTAGATGATGATTCTCCTATATCAAGAGGCCAAATCACTAGTTAACACCCAAAGGAGATGCAATATTCATGTAAGTTGTTGTTCTACTATTCTTATAGAAGAGTAGGCTATTTAATTTTAAATTTCTCAGCTGCAAGTACTAGTGAAAGTGAGAGTTTCTTATCTAGCGATAGTGAATAAGGGGATACCTTTGTAGAAATAATAGATCTTGACATTAGTAAAGAAGATAATGGCTCCACCTCTAGTGAAAAGCAAGAAAAAGGATCCCTAGATTCATCAAGGGAACAAAATTATGAGAGTAAAAATGATACTTGTGGTGAATCTAGTTACTCCTCTATTGATTTGGAAGATCTTAAAGAAAATATATATTTGAAAAAGGATCTCATATAAGATATTTAAGAAATCAATAAATCCAAAGCCAGTAATATGGAGCTAGAGGAGGAGAACCGAGCATTAAAGGAGCACGTGTTGAATCTTCAAAAGCATGAAAATAATTTGGAAGCAGTTAAGGAGATCTGTTGTTCCTCTCAAGCCAAGATAACAATTGAAGATGATGGTGACTCCAAAATAATGTTAAAGGAATCCACGAATTTGGATAAAACAAGGTCTGACAGCGTTGCAATGGAAAAGAAAATAGCACAACAAAATAAAGGGACTTCTAGGAGTCAAAACCAAGTTTTGCATCTCGTAATTTGTTTTTATTGCAACAACACAGGAAAATTTTCCTCAAAGTGTCCTTTTGTAGTGGCTACAACCACCCTCCAAAAATTCTCCTATGCTTCATTTTGGAGCCTCCCTCCTAAAATCCCAATAGTTGCCCAATGCATCTACCAACGAGTTGCCCAGTTCTCCTCGGAATTGTGGAATTTATCCCTGCATGCATGGAAGACTTTCCCCCAAAAATGAAGAAGAAAAAAGCGAAAAAGTATTCCTAAAAAATAGGGATCTATTTTTAGCAGTCAGAGATACACTTGAGCTATTTTTGGAAATTGTTGCCATGTGTCACTTTTTCCTAGATTTTCGGCCTTCACGTGATAAACCCTAAATCAACAAAATCTATTTAATGGATGCTGCAAGAGATCATTTTCACATTCAACCTTGGATCTTGTTCTAGTGGCTACAACCACCCTCCAAAATTTTTGCTTGGATGCAAATTTTAGAGCCTACCTCAAATCCTGTGATTGATTATGCTTGGTCGCTTGTTGGTAAGATGATGATTTTAAGCTCCCCTACTTGATCTTAAGAGTAGTCCATGTTCTAATCTTCATGCAACATGTGTCATATTTGGGCATAGGGGTTTTTGTTTGTCATGCAAAGGGAATGTTGTCTTGCTTCAAGGGATTTTTGTGCGCATGCGTGGTTGTCATCATATAGACATGTTTCACATTCACCTCACGCACTCATGTCACGAAGGTTGTTGCTTCAAGAAAAGTATATATTATGTATTCTAGATTGTCTACATTGTGTCACTAAGTGTCTGTGTGATCATAGTCGATTCCTATCAATGTTTTCATATGTTGCACTGATCTCGCAGTTAGTCATTTTCCCAAGCAACCTAGCCTCATCCAGCTTACCAGAACTATGTGCTTTGCTTCTGCAACCATCAAGATTCCTCCCTTGCCTACTGAAACCCCACAATGTGTAGATACAACAACCTCCCTTGCCTATTGAAACCCCGCAGCCCGTAGAGGCCCCAGCTAGCATTGCTCTCTAGAAATGCGCAGAGCAGTCCAACTACACTGCACTCAAAAATTGCGCAGAGGTTTCCTCGGGGGACCGCTGTCCCACAGTAGTGCCCTAAGCCTCAAACTATACAATCTTGTCTAGATTGTCTCAATGTCTATCTTGCATGCAGAAACTACACAAACGGGCCTCCCAGGGCCTCACTCTAACAACAATCACTGTTTGCCAAAATTGCACATATCTACCTCTTAGTGACTACAGGAAACGGGTAGCATGCTGAAATTGCTTCCAAGGAGTTGAGAAGAGGGACCAAGTGATCTGCAAATGGAATGTACTTGAATAAAGAGTGCAAGGTATCCATTTCCAATAATTTTAAATGTGCAAACAACTGCAAGGTTACCTCAGAAAATGTGAGAACTTCTTATTTCTAATATAGAGATAGGTTGTAGGGGCATTTACCAGATATGTCACCTTTAAAGAGAGGATGAGTTCCAGAGGCTACCTAGCCCTCTACAGGCTCTGGCTAAAGAAATAATAGAAGTAAGCACTCAGATGTCATTAAAATACTCATGCCTGAAGCTTGATGTCTTGTGGAATAAAACAAATAAGTTTGAGCAGTTGTTTAGGTGTTTATGTGAAGGCAATTTATTTAAATTTTCTGTTTAACACATTATATCATATTTGTTTATCATGATATCTTTAGCAAATAATGACACAAAGATGGTGAAGCAGTTCACTGCTCCTGGGCTACATCTGCTGGACCAAGCCTCCCAAAATGGGCTTGTCTTCTTGTATTAAGAAAGTTGTAAAGGCTAATACAAGTAAATAAGTGCCTCTAAAGGAAAATCTGACTGTAAAATTAGAATTAGAGGATAGGAAACAACTAAGAATGCTCTTCCCCAAGCACTAAACAGTGAAATTGTACCTTAAAAAGTACTTTCTCCAAATGGCCCTAGTGGCCCTTTAAACTTATATGAAGAAATTCGAGGTGAATATGACCTCCAATGGTTCTGAAACCTCTGCCAATGGACTTATAAGGTTGAAGATAGTAAAAGTAGGCTTTTGAATCATCGAAAGCAAATGAATATAGCCCCCAAACAACTCAAGCATTAGAATGGCCCTAGTGGCCCTGAAAGCTTCCCTAAAGAAATTTGAGGTGAAGAATTCCTAAACAGGCAGAAAGAGCTGTAGAAATTCACTCAGAGCATAGAATATAGTCAGAAATGACCTTCATTTCACATTCAATGGCTGCACACATCCCAATGCAACTCCTAAACTGATATGGCCCTAGTGGCTCCTAGAACTTCTCCGAAGCAAAATCACCTGCAAAATACCTCTATTGGTTTTGAAACCTATGCCAATGGATTCAGAATGTCGAAGAGACCCAAAATAAAAATAAAAATAAAAAAATTGCCTCAAAATGCCTCTCCTAGCAAAAGTTATGGCATATCCATGAACTGCCAATCTGGCCTAGAATAACTCCAGCTAAGTCTAGTTGACAGCCAGTTAAGCCCGCCAAAAATGGCGCCACCGCCAAAATGTCCACCAGTTAAACTGGCAGTTAACTTAACCTCCCGTGGAATTAGTGGCATGTGACCAGCAGGCAGCGGCGGTTACGGAAACGGTTGGCGGTTTGATGACTGCTAGTGAAACAGTTATAGTTTAAATAAAACCGCGAGCAAAAATTGTTCAGAACCAATTGTGTAGTGCAATGGTAAGGTGGTTTGCTATTAGGTAGGAATTCTCATGGTCAAATGTGGTGGAGGCCAAAAATACTTTTGCCATACAAACTTTTTAATATGCGCCAAACCCATATGCTGACCTCACCTAGGCCACGTGGCGGCCTCTGATCCTACCACATGGAAGCATTTTATTGGCTACCAAAAATGGAATATTCTAAAGAATATTCCCTAGAATATTTTAAGGAATATTTTGTGGAATATTCTATTTAATGGAGGATATTGGGAAATTTTAAAATTGGAATAACTTCTGCATACGGAGTCTGTTTTTCGAACTATTCACGACACTAGAATCTGGAAGATGAGACCTATCCAATTCTTCAGGTTTGAACCAGTTCTTAGCACTTTCATTTTTGAGAATTTTTTGACACTTGGCCTTGAGCTCCTGATCACACCTCCCAAATGAGAGGCTTTTGGACCACAAAATCTTACTGAAAACTCTGAACTGAATTGTATAACAAATGAAAGAACAAAACATCCTCTTCCGTTTAACCAAATGAGAAGAAAGATAACCAAAATCTCCTGCCTTGCCAACTGTTGTCATGGCGAATTTTTGTTGAATAAGCCAAGTACTTGTCGAATCCCGACCAAGTTTTATCGCCAAACAAATCTGAAAATTGTAGAAACCAGCAATGACACTTGTTGATGTATGAGCTAAAATCTTCCACTGAACATGCAGGTTTGCCAACTATTACTATGCCCATCAATGGCACCTCCTTCTCCAGAAGGAAAACTGAAGGTGACTTAGGCCAATACCCACAACAAACTTCCAAAAATGATGTAGTTGTAGAAGAATGCTTGTACCAGATGTAGCATGCTGAAAGTAATGCAAATGCTCATCCCAAAATCTTGGGATATGTGCTGCAAAAACTTCTCAAAAAGAAGTACAATGGTTTTGTTCACGGACAATAAAAGTAAGCAAACCATAATGAACCAAGTAGAAACCCATGATTAAATTTGAGGCCTCTTTGCTTGCATGCTTTTCCAGCTCATGGAATTGTGCACTGCTTTGCACCAATTTCGTTCCCTACACCAAAGGACACCAAAGGTACCTTGTGTAACAAGACAATCATCAACAACAAGTTGACCTAAAATGTGCTGAACAATGGACTCAACCATAAATGTAGTAAGTGTGTACACAACCAACACACGTCGACAAAACATATGCAACACAATCAACAATGTAAAAAGTGTGCTCACAAGCTACACTAGTCGACCAACAATAAGATACATTTACAAACACATATACATGTATCAAGTACAATGAACTATACACAGTTCTGAAGTACACCTCTTAGTTGAGTTTGCAGGACTTCTTATCATTGTGCTATCATCCTATCCTAAGTAACATGCATGTGCACAAACAAGAAAATTCATCTCATGTGTTTCTTCTACATGTCTTGCTTATTTTTCACTTGTTCAACCAACTTTTGTCTTCCACATGTTGATTTCTATGTCATGCTTGTGACCTCATTCTGATGATGTTGAAGGTTTTGTTTGAGTTTTGTTCACCATGTACACATCTATCGCACTCACACACAATGTTGTATGCACTGTCGTGCAAGCGTCATAACTGTTGTTCAACGATTTATCACAATTTTCACACTTTTCGCTTGTACCATTGGTTAGTCATGCTGAGAGTATGTTGTCTTGATGGTGTGAGGCATCCTGTTGTCAAGTCATGTTGAGTGTGCATTTGCAAGGTCTCGTATGCACAAATTCACTCGCTCACACGCTTATTCATTTTGTTGAAGTTTTGATGACTGGATCACCCTCTAACAACCGAACCAACACCTTGCAATTGAATCAACCGACTGTCACCCAGAACAGTGCAGAAGTGTCCAACAAGCCATTTCAATCTACACTTATTACAAGTTGATCAATCAACCCTCTTGCTATTCAAGCAAAGAGTTTGACCAACCAGTAACTCCGGGACTCACTCCCCTAAACTTACACAGAAGCTGCATACCTTGCCCACTCCACTAACTGAGGAAACTCCACAAATAGGCCAAAAAGAAACCAAGTGCTCTTCCCTATCTCCCTCAAAAAATTGCGCAGTTTTTCTAGGCAGCCACCCAGTCATCCAACCCACTTCTCACCCAGAAAACTGCACAAATTTGATGAGAGATCCCATCAACTTCGCAACATCCCGCTCAGGTCAAAAACTGCGTAGAGGTGTTCAGCAGGTCAGCCTCCCATCAATTGGACAATTTTTGTCTCCAACAACATTGCAGATTGCTTCCATATTCCTCCACGAATTGTGCAGTTTTTGCTGCCAAGCCTACTATAGCCCGCAAGTAGCTCCCCACAGGAATTGCATAGTTTTTTCTGCCAAGCCCCTCTGCTGCCCACATTGCTTCCCTCCGGAAATTGCGTAGATCTACCCTCCAGCTGAGCCACATCTTGCAGATAATAACTGCTGATAAGGATAGTCCATTTCAGTCTCCCAGTGACTTCTGCACAATTTCTACCACCAGTTCCCGAAGCCCGCATCCCACCTTGAAACTTGCCTTGCGTAGTTTCATTGCCTTGTCCTCTCTCCCAGTCACTTGCTTTCGAAAGCAAATGACCATGCATAATGGTAGACTAGGAGGTTTATGGATTTAATGTTGTCTTGTCATGAGTGACTGCATATACAGGTACATGAATAAGACATGATGCAATGACATATGGGATGAACAAGGAGGGTACATGGAAGGATATGTGTTCACGGATGGACGAATGAATGATCGATGTGTGGAGAATACTTTGCAAATGGATGAACATGTCAAGCATGCCAAAGTACAAGAAAAGGATCAACGTGCACATGCAACATCAAGAAAAAACCAATGACCATCGAAGACTCTGCACACCTTGCCATGTAGAGGTGAAGCTGTGATAAACCAAGAGGACATGCATTATTCAGCAGCACTACAACTCGACATGCACACCACCACTAGCATGAACATACCAGCCGTTTCGTGTTGATTTTTGCCATGAGTCATTTCAGTCACGTCACTACTGTGGACCATACTATTGTAAATCAATGTAATGTAACGTGGAAGCCAAGGACACCCACTTGTAATATGAAGAGTCACATAGAGTTGAAAGGTCATGAAAGTCAAACAGTCATGAGGGAAGTCAAACAATCGCAAGGGCCAGTTTTACCCTTGGCTATAAATACCCTTCATTTGTACATGCACATAATTTTCACCTTGCCTCCTCCCACATAGCCTTGAGAGTCTGTAATATTTTCTTTGAGGAGCGAGTGGTGGCTCCAATGCCCTACCTACAGGGTTAGTGATGTATGGTGTACTGATGTGTCTTGGAACTTTCATTTAATTCAGAATCCTGATAGCAGGCGAAGATGTTTTCACACGTGTTGTAACTGTTTGTAAGATTAATCTTGAACACTTGTAATACATGTTGCTTTAAATTGTGTTAAACAATCGAACTCATTTAGTTGTTCTAATACATATATTTATGAAAATGTGTTGTATAAGTTATTAACATTGTCATGCCTATGTTGGTTACCTCCCCAGACATCAGGGAGAACCTTTCACGTAAACTTGTTTTAATGACCGTCACACTCGCACGGATTGTCCCGCTAGGTGTTGTACGTGCTATCTTCCCTTGTGTGTTGTGACTGCAACATCCGTGTGGGTTGCTCCTCTAGAAGCTATGCATGTCCTGTTGTGTTGTGTGTCTCTGATAGTTTTGGACTTCCTCCCTTTCGACTAGAGAATCACTTCCACCCTCTCTCTCCACAGTGAAATAACCTTGACACAAGTAACACTAGCACTCACCAAGCATGTGAACCTCGTTGTTCAAAGATGAATAAGACCACTCTCATGTGATGGCAAGCAAGAGCTAAGGTATATCTTTAAGATTATGGCAATTAGGCCATCATACCAGATGGGACTTCTACACCAAATGGTGTGAGGTCTAGTTGGGACTTCATACCAATTAGATCCCCTAAATGTTGGAGGTTCCAACACTGTCAACATTGTGGCACTAGAAGGAGGGCCAGATGACAAGTAGAGTCCTCACAATATGGGTTGGATCATTGCACATCTATCATGGAGTTTTTTATAGTTCACTCTCTGACATATCTATTCAACGGAGATATATTTCATGTCGAGAGAGAGTTATGGGATGAATTATCACAAATCACGTATGATGGTGAAGGTGAAGTGGCCTGGTCTGATCACTTAGATGAATTCCATGCGCTCATGGAGAACATGGAAGGTTTTAATGAAATAGAGGTATGTCGGCTGCTCGCACATACACTTCACGACCACCCATTACGATGGTGTAGCATACTGCCTCATAACTTCGTGCACTCATTCAAGAAGTTTAGTGATATGATTGAATATGTTTTTCACCACTTTGATCCTGAAGCACTTGATAAAAAATTGTTAAAACAATGGAAGATCCCGCATGAATCGCTTATGGAATTTTTTCAATGCTTCCATGTAATCATGTTTGAAGCTCCGAAAATCTAATGAAATACCAATATATCATGGAAATATTTGGATATTTCCTTACCAAATCACTCTATCCCATGACGAAGTTGAAGTTCAAACCTCACTCGACATACTTTAGTGATGGAGCATGCAATCACAAGCAGACACAGTACCTGTCACAAGTGACTGTCCACCTTCCCCTCATCAAACAACTCAACCACTACAAAGTGATGTAGGAGAACATGCACAAACATCTGTTCAGCTCTCACATCCTCCCACCCTCACTATTCTCAATATCTACACAGATTTGGTTGGGAAGCCCATGTGTTATCATGCACACTTTTTACTTCAACATTCATCTCTGTGTTTTGTTGATACTTTAGATTGCACTGTCTTGCATTCTTCCATTCCAGACTCTACACATGTTGTGAATGAGGATCAATCCATCGATGGAGTTGATGTTTCACAACCAACCTGATCTATCTTTCATGAAGAGTATGACCGAGCATCTGAGCATGAACATGCAGTGAAAGGTGACCTCCTTCTATCTGTGCCTCCTCCTCTTTTTCTTAACATCGTTGGTTATTTTGTTATTTCTGATTATCCTCGTGTTAATCTATCCAAAGATGCATATACTTTCGATCATTTAGAGAAAACACCCTATTTTAGTCCATCATTTGACAGTGGAGAGGAAAAATCAATAATTAAAAATCCAATTGATATTTCATCTACTTTTTCTGGAAATGCAGAGGGTGAACATTCTTGCTTCTCATCTACCTGTTCATATGATTCATCAAATCGTGAGGATGTTGAAAAACATCTTGAATTTTCTGATCATTGTTGTCGCGATCTATGTACTTCTTCATCTGGTCACGATGTTGATTCACTCATTGTTAATCTGTCTAAGTCATTGGCCTCTGATGATCTATCTATTGACAAGGTGGAAAACCTGCAGGCTATCGAGGCACTTTAGCCTGAGTTGATGGTTATGTTAGGCCCTCGTTGTCCTGAGGTTAGTCCCACTTCTGATCATAAAATTTGTGAAACACCCAATGCTCCTCATCACTCATTTGTATGCATTGAAGATCAATCCAACGCACATATTTCGCTTCCTCCACCGAAATCACATGATCCCATCACTTGCGCACTGGAGGAATCATTCACAATAAGCACACTTGAAAGGCGTAAGTTGCCTATTTTTATCATGCTTTCTTGTCTGCCACAGTCAATAGAGTGCATATGTTTATGATTTGTACGCAGTGTGTCACAACACCATGTTAAGTCCATAGAATGTCTATCTTGTGCATTCATTCTTTTCTTTTCTGTGGATGTTTTAGAACTCGGAGATTGTTTTTATTCATTGTTATATTTTTTGTGTTTTCTAGTTTTCTTGACTGTGCTTCTCGCAAACCATGCCTTCACCAACATGGGCCAACCAATGTGTCAGTGGCTGCCTTGGAAATATCACTTCACGTGAATAGGCCCATACACTGTTTAGCATAGGAGTAGCAGTAGTCTTTGCTCTTGATTTGATTTTCTTTTTGGTTTGCATGTTTGTTTTCTTGCTTTATTGGTTTGGTTTGCTTACTTGTTTTTCTTTCTCTTTACTTATGATTTTTTCTTTTTTATTTCTTTTCTTGCTTATACCTATAGGTCAACCTCTTGTGAAACTATGTTTGGCTCTCAAGACAAGCCAGGTGAATCTAAGAGGATTTGTACAACTATCAACATCTAGGTATCTATTGTCCTCTATCTTTATGATGAAATTTTTATCTTTAGTCGATGATGCCTTGATGGAAAATACATTGTGTTCATAGTGATTCTTGGTGAAAACACAACTGTTGTGCTCTAACTAGAACCATCGACTCTAGTCAGTTGTTTTGGGTTAACCCTTGTTAGCTCAATCAAGTAGAGTAAGGTGAGGGGGAAAACCTTAACAGGTATGTCAGAGGTATACATAATATACTTCTCTGAAGGAACAACCTCTTATGCTCTCAATAAGTAGGGGTCCCTCTTCCACCTTTGAAATAAATATGTGCCTATGCAAAGTTCTTTGAAAAATAAAAAAAATATGAAAATATGAAAATTTTGAGAAAATGAATAAGGTGAAAGAAGAGAAAGCTTCCTATGGAAAGAGGTGATCCAAGTAATTCCGTCGGGGTACTGATCAGGCTCACTGGCAGCCGAGTGATGCTTTTGTTCCTATGGGACTCCACTGGGGTACAGACTAGGCCTATTGGTAGTGGAGCAACACCAAATATGAAACTTCAACTGTGACTGTCATATTACTTGTGCACCTATATACCCCTCATCCCTAATAAAAAAAATTGGGTTCACTTAGCTTGGAATGTGTGCTCACCAATCAATATAATGGTAGGGACTATGTCTTTCACACAAGCCAATGTAGAAGCCATCAAAATCCAAGAATTGAGCAATACTTCCGAGAGGGTTAGACTCGCTTTTCATGGAACAAGGTCCATATGGAGAACTACAGTTCTACCAGTGCGTCGACAAGTGTTGTAGCGACTATAACCAACCTTCAAATTTTTTTCTCGCATGCAAACTTTAGAGCCTACCTCTAATCATGCGATCAATTATCCTTGGTCTCTTGTTGGTAAGTTGATGATTTTAAGCTCCCCTCCTTGATCTTAAGAGTTTTTAGTGTTCTCATCTTCATGCAAAATGTGTCATATTTGGGCATAGGGTTTGTTTCTTGTCATGCAAAGGGAATGTTGTCTTGCTTCAAGGGAATTGTGTGCATATGAGTGGTTGTCATGACATAGACATGTTTCACACTCACATCACGCACTTACATCACGAAGGTTGTTGCATCAAGAAAAGTATATAATATGTATTCTCGATGGTCTACGTTGTGTCACTAAGTGTCTGTGTGCGATCACAGTCGAGTCCTATCAATGATTGCATATGTTTCATAGTTCTCACACTTAGCCATTTTCCCAAGCAACCTAGCCCCATCCAGCTTCCTAGAACTGTGCGCTTTGATTCTGCAACCATCAAGCTTCCTCCCTTGCTTACTGAAACCCCCAGTGTGTAGAGACACCAACCTCCCTTTCCTGCTAAAACCCCATAGTCTATAGAGGCCCCAACAAGTACTGCTCTCTAGATATACACAGAGAAGTCCAGTTGCACTGCACTCAGAAATTGTACAGAGGTGTCCTCCCAAGACCCTTGTCCCGTAGCAGTTCCCTAAGCCTCAAACTATGTAGTGTTATCCAACTTGTCTTATCTGTCTTGCTTGTAGAAACTGTGTTAACGGGCCTCCGAGGACCTCATTCCAAGAGCAGTCACTATCCATTGAAATTGTATAGATCTACCTCTTAGTGACTACAAGAAAAGGTGACATATTGAAATCACTTCAAAGGAGTTGAGGAGAAGGACCAAGAAATGATATGATAATCACCCTATGAGTGACCTCAGTTAAATATTTACTAAACAAAAGGTATTACAGACTCATGTGATGGTGTGTGTTCTATGTTATTTAAGCAATGGATCGATCAGATTGCCAATACACAGAAAGTAAATGGAAGGATAACAGAGAAATACAGTAAGCAACATAAAGACACAATAATTTTTAATAAGGAGTTCACCCTATTCTCCAGGGCTACGTCTCCCGTCCAGCTTTAGCGGTGGCCTTATTTTATTGTGTCTTACAGCATAGAAATTGCAATACAGGGACTCAATATGAGTTCTCCTGACAGCATATTTTTTCTTGGCAGGGTGGTTCTTGGATTCCCCAAGCCACTCGGAGTACATAGACTCTTGTTCTTCCTACCAGCTCTATCACCGTTGGTCTACAGTGGAAAGAGCCAACTGTGATGCTCAATCCCGACATATTCCTCTATGGGAAGGCTTGAATCTTCAAGCTCTCTGGTGCTCTATACTGCCTGCGGTCAGCTCGGCCCTCTATCACCTTTGCTTGGCTTTACTGTTCTCTGTGTTCAGTCCTCCTCTCAGGGTTCACTATTCACTGTTTTTCTTGGTCGCTTGGACTCTTCTCGGTTCGGGTTTTCCTTCACCCACTTTCTCTGTTTCGAGTATCTCTATGTATGGCTGCAGCCATTCAGTCCCTGTGCCTGTTCAGTTCCTCCTATGTCGATTCGCCTTCTGTAGTTGCACTTGGAGTTCCCTGTTCGGCGTCAGCATGAATGCTTGGGAAGTGGCCACGTGTCTCCATCTAATTGGTGCCAGCTTGCTTCGTCGGTTCATTTGTATGCATTCTTTCTCCATCATGGTGTCAACGGATTCCAAATCCTTCTAAATCACGGCTTAATTCACTATTGATTCTGCTTCTCTCTATCGGGCGCATCTCAGCCATCCGATCTAGCTCCTCCAGATCCAACATCGTACGCATGTTGGGCGCGGTTAACTTGCTCGACCGATAACGTGCGATCACAACAGTTTTTCTCTCACCTCCCTTGCCACGCATCGATCGCTAAGTGGGATCACTCCGCTCTCCTCCAAAACTGCTTACCATTCAAGGGTGTCCCAAGGAAACCAACGATTTTCCAAAGTACAGGTCGCATCTTTTGTACTTTAGCGCTTTTGTTTTCCTGCCCATGGTCCTTTGGTTCCTCCATGCGACCGGGTGCTTGAGGCTTTTCACTTTAGCCCTTTTTGCCTAGTGATGCGTCATTAGCACTAATCACGCATCAAAAACTACCTCCTTTTCCCGATTCGGGGCTCCCAGGTGTTGTTTTGGCCTCCTACGCAGTCTCCATGGGCCTCAGTCAACGCGCTTTGATCGAGGTCTTCGTCGTTCTACGTCAGCTGCCATGGCCACTAGTTCAAGGCATTTTCGATCGTTGTTTTGGAAATTTCGAGTATTTGTTCAACTCGATATAGTCAAGGTTCTTGACAGTCTTTCTATGGTTCCAATTTGGATCACGGCCTCCCTACTGAAAAAGCTTTTGGACCACCAAAAGTTGGTTTTCTTCAAGCATTGACTAAGTGAGGAAACTACTGTCTCACTTGTCCAATCTCAATCCACTTTGCACTGCTTGGCTTCGAACCCTTAAGTCCAATCCTGAGGTATTCCACTTGTCCACTGTGCGTCGTCCTTACCTTCCTATCTAGTACCGTATCTTCCTGCAACTCATTAAGATATTCAGGTAGCAGGTCGTCAACAGAAGGTAATTGACTCTGCTCTTCAAGGTCCTCAATCATTGAAGGTTCAAACAACCTTAAACAATCTACGTTCACGACTGAGTAGATGTGCATGTAAGCTGGCAAATCAAGGTGAAAAGCATTTTCACCAATCTTCTCAAGTATCCTAAAGGGTCCATACCTGATGGGTTTTAGCTTTTTACCTTCACCTTGCATCCCGTCCTTGCTGATATACAGCCAGACTTGGTCTCCAACTTGAAAACTATGCTCCATCCGATTCTTGTCATGCCTAGCCTTGTACTTGGCCTGGCTCTTTTCCAGTTGTTCCTGTACGGCCTGGTGGATCTCTTGGATCTGTTCAATGAACCTATTTTCCTTGTCCACATCACTGCGTCTATCAACCATGGTATCTTTACAAAAGACAAAATCCAAAGGAGACCTTGGTATGAAACCAAAATAGGTCTCAAAAGGAGATATCTGTGTAGAAGAGTGTTTGGCTCTATTGTAAGCATGCTGCACATAACACAAGTGTTCATCCCAAATCTTAGGGTGTTTTCTGCAATATCCTCTCAGTAACTGGATCACTATCCTGTTAACTACTTTTTTCTGGCCATCTGTTTGTGGATGAAAATCTGTGCTCTTCTTTAACTTGGTGTCCATTAGTTCCCACAGACTTGACCAGAACTTTCCCACAAATCGGGTGTCTCGATCAGATACAATAGAAGAGGGTAATCCAAAATGAACCCATACATGTTCAAAGAATAATTTTGCAGTTTGTTCAGCTGTAATCTATTTACTACAGGGTATCAGAATACACATTTTGCTGAACCTATCCACAACAACATACAGATAATCATGATCTTTCCTAGATTTAGGTAGTCCTCCAAAAAAATCCATGGAAATGCTTTCCCAAGGGTGAGAAGGAACTGGTAATGGAGTGTATAAGCCTGGTTTTTTGTTACTGGGCTTGCTTTTAGCACACATAGCACATCCACTTACATATCTAGAAACTGTCTCATTCATTTTCAGCCAATAGCAGAACCTTTGCAACTATGCAACTGTTTTACTTACCCCAAAGTGACCTGATATAAGAGAAGTGTGTGCTTCCCTAATTATCTTTACTCTCTCAGTTTTTGGAATGCAGAGTTTCCCACAATGATATAAGAGTCAGTCCTTCACATGATAGTCCAATTCCTATACTCTTTTGCCTTGACTCAAAGTTGCATATACATCTTGAAAGTCCATGTCCTAAGCATACTGTTCTATGTAGCTTTCATGCAGCACAGAATTATGATTAAGAATGGTAGATGCATTTATAATGGGTTTTGATAACATGTCTACAACCTTGTTATGTATGCCCTTTTTATATCTGACGACTAAATGAAACTGTTGTAGAAAACCCATCCATCTGTAATATCTTGATTGATGCAACTTAGTTTGGGAGTGTAGATATTGAAGTGGCTGATGATCAGTATGTATTACTATCTCTTTTCCCATTAAATAATGTTTCCACTTTTTCATGCTCTGAACTAATGCATACAATTCTTTATCATAGGTAGGATAGTTAACTACTACATGGTTAAAAGTCTCAGAATGATAACATATGGGTTTACCGTGCTATGTCAACACTGCTCCCATGGCATAGTCACTGGCGTCAGTTTGGATCTCAAATGGTCTTTCTAGATCTGGAACTGCTAGTACAGGGGTTGTACTAATCTTTTCTTTCAAGGTGTCGAAGGCTTTCTACTATTTGCCTCCCCACTGAAACACCTTGTTCAATCCTATCAAAGCATGTAAGGGAGATGCAATTGTGGAAAAATTTGAAATGAACTTCCTCCAATATTGTGCTGCACCTAAGAAGCTTCTCACTTCTGTAGCAGACTTGGGTTTAGGCCAGTTTACAATGACTGCCACTTTAGAGGGATCTATTTTCAATTCACCTCCCCCTACTATATGACCCAAATAATTTAGAGAGGTTTTTCCAAATTCACATTTGGATAGTTTAACATAAATTTTTTCTCTTTTCAAAACATATAATGTCCGCTTAACATGCTTTAAATGTTCTTCCCACGTTTTACTAAAAATTAGAATGTCATCCAGATACACAATCACAAAATCATCAAGAAAAGGTCTGAGTACATCATTCATTAATCTCATGAAAGTAGCAGGAGCATTAGTTAGGCCAAAAGGCATAACCAACCATTCATACAATCCTTGCTTTATTTTGAAAGCAGTCTTCCATACATCTTGCTCTGCAACTCTGGCCTAATGGTATCCACTGTGCAAATCCAGCTTGGTGAAGTAAACAACCTCCTTCAATTGATCGAAAAGATTATCTATGCGAGGAAGGGGATAACGATTTTTTATTGTTATCTTATTCAGTGTTCGGTAGTCAATGCGCATTCTCCATAAGCCATATTTCTTTCTAACCAAGACGATGGGTGATCCACATGGTGATGTGCTAGGCCTGATGAACCCTTTCTCGAGCAACTCTTGCACCTGCTTCTTGATTTTAGCATTCTCTAAAGTGGAAAACCTATACATCCCAATGTTAGGCAAAGGAACATCCTACTGCAAAATAATATCATGTACTATTCCCTTTTTGGGTGGCAGACCTTTAGGTTCTTGAAATAATACATCATACTCTGAAACAATATTTTCTATATCAGCTTACTGATCAGCATCACAGCCCTCAAATACATTGGTTTTATCAGATTTCTTTTCCTTTGCAACCATCTGTAAGAACTATTTGCATGAATTTATCATTCTTTTCATCTGTCCTGAGTTTATGAGAGCATAATTATTCTTGAGCTTATGAGCTCTTACAAAGTATTTGATTCCATCTTTAACAAGTAGATACTTGTTCTCAGCTCTATAGTGTTAGCCTCCTGCTGCAGCAGGTTAATCATCTTTCATGATCGACATTTTCACATTCCAAATATGTCGTTCTATGCATGCTGCAATGCTCCATATTTGCTACTGCCACTGCTGTGTTCCAATTTTTGATGAGTTGAATCCATTTTTGATGAGTTTTCAGTCAAAGGAAGGCCAAGCACTTTGTTTTTCTCTAAAAGCCCCTTTCCAAGTGCTATCGAACCCCTTCTGATGCCTTAGCACCCCTTCCGATGCCTTATAAGCCATTTAACATGCCAAAGGATGCCCCTCCGAAGCGATATCGCTGTCGGGAGGTGCCCCCATCATAATTCCCTTTTATATATATATCCCCGCATTATGGTAAAAACCCACATTTTTCAAATATATCGCATTGGCGTTCATATACGGGTTTCCAGGACAGCGATATTGCGATCAAATGTCAGCTATCCGATCAAGCCTCAGATCTGACGACCCATATCTAGTCGCAAATCCCCCCATTTCGGCGATCACACATATGCATATCCTTTGTCCCCGCCGATCGCCGATATGCCGATATAATCTCCGTCGTCCATCGCCCTCACCAAAGCAACGGCCCAGGTTTGATCGGCGATCACCCCTTATGTTTGGCTCCGATATGGCGGGGCCGAAATATTATATAGCGCAGTTCAAAGGCATTTCGGGTCCGTAAGGTCCCCGTGCACAGCGAAAGGATGGCTCCGATATTCCGGAGCCGATAATCAATAAAGGGCAGTTTTGAAAGCATTTCGGGTCCGTCAGATCCGTTTCAAATAGAAATCCGCCGATATGATGGGTTCCGATGGGCCGGAACCGATATCAATAAAAAGTGGGCACAAAGGCATTTAGGGTCCGCTGCCTTATCGGATATTTTATGTGTTGAGACCAATGGTCCGCCCCGATGCGATTTAGCGCCAGCCGTTGGATTGGCCCGCACCAGATCCAATGACCCAGATATAATCCAAGCTACAGTGTTTTGCCAACGCCCATTTTTGATGAAATTCATGTTTTTTTTAACACATTTCTGTGTTATTTTAAAAGGGCCGTTTTTCAAATAATTTCGCAGTTTAAGGCATTGCGCCTATTTATAACAAAAGGGCCATTTTAATGTTTTACGTGCGGCGCCCGCGCCCGCCCAGGGATAAAAGAGATGATGGTTTCCTTGCCATTCTTGGATCGCTCCACGCCCAAATCGCCCCAAATAGCAGGTTTTTGCCTCGGTAAGCCATCAATGCCAGATCTCCAACATTTTAACATCAATTCATCATTTTTAATCATTATTTTGATCGGCCAAATGCCGATAGCAGCTCCTAAGGCAACAGACAGTGACAACAGCCCTTTGTGCTGATCAGCAGCTAGAAAGGGGCGATTTTGACAATTAAAGTGTATCAGTGGGAGAAAGCGGCCCAGATTCAGTTTTAAAGAGCATCAGAGGAAGCGACAGGGTGTCAGTGAAGATTTTACAAAGCAGATGAAATCAAAAGACCCTAGTAAAATTAGCAAAGCATCATTTGAGCCATAAAGGCTCACCAAACTCACAGTTTTTTCCATTTAAGGCAGCAGGACCACTTAAAGGCGCGGATGAAAAATTTCAAGGCAGAGTTATTACAGAAAAGTGTATCAAGCCACATTTTGGAGTAGCACCGCTGAGCCCCATGCGTAGTTATGGCAATGAGGATAGTGCATGGCTCGAGGAACCATAGTTTATTCATTCTTATGGTTGTTGTCCCTGCGCAGCTGGTAGATAGGCATTCTTTCATTTATTTTCAATAAATGCTAGGTTAGATCATTCATTTCTCCAGATATGCCCTCAGATCTACTGATTGTACATATTTTTAGATATTTTCTCTATAAAGACCTCCCTCTGTATAGTGTAAAGGGCTGGTTGGTTGTATTTCTCATTCCAGACTTGCGCTATAAGCTTAAGATTTTCTGTAATCAAAGATTGCTGGAATATTTGCATCTGAACTGGCTGGTTGTGCTTTCAATGGCTGAAGAGCTTGATATGGAATTATCGTGCTTGCTCATGGTCCAATAATTCTTTCCTCCCTCTTTTTATCAGTTTATATGTATCAGTGTCATCTATATATCATAATCTAAGTTGCAAGAAAAAGGAATAGATCAGAACTGGCTTTCATACCCCCTGTGCTCAATTCTTGTAACCTTTCTATGTTTTCCTCTGAATTAGTGATGAATATGCATACTTAATTGAACATGTTTAAGCTATTTCCTTCATTATATGAATGCTGTTTAGGAATCCTTCATTGCTCCTACATAGTCTTCATTCACTTTCCCTCTTTGGCTGGATGAGAGATCCTTAATTGCCTCTCATCCCCTGACCTCCATTCCATCTTGTTCCAGCATTAATCATTGTGCCATGTGCAGCTATCCTGCTCCATATTCCCCTCTCCTGCCAAGGAAAACACACCCTTCAGTTCACATTCATTGACTCCATGCCCAATGGTTTGAACTTCTTACACTTTGCAGTCCAACTCCGCTTGAATAGATCAACCATCCCACCAAACTTAATCAACACCCCTGTGCATCATATCTAGCCTAAAATCATCCATTTTAACAAAGCTAAATCATAAAGAGAGAGCCCTCTCTGACTGCAGGTAGGCTAGGACCTGCAGTCCAAAGTTGGTTTGTGGTTACCTCGGCCGTATCCCTTTGGGAGTCAAAAGGGACAACCTGAGTGATAACATAATGGCGACTCCACTGGGGACCTGAATCATTTGTTTATTACTGTAAATCCCCAATTTTGATCAGTTTGCCTCATTTTCTGGAGAAAGTATTCCTTTTCTTCAGGGCTATTTTCATGTTTAGCTCTGATCTGTGACGGTGGATAGAGATCAGGCACTTCAAGGTTAATTCATCCACCTGGCGACTCCACATCATCCTCATAATAAAGACTCCGCTGGAGAAATGAACCCGAAGGAATTATATAAGCAGATCAGGCTCTTGACTTGGATTATCATCCAAGATATCATGTTCTTTCTCTTCCACCAGATTTTGTTGTGCATATTGTATTTTAAAGACGATTTTATATCAGATTTTTATGTTCTTTCTTTGGAAAATGTTGTTGAAAAGCCTCCTTGCACATTAGAGCAACAGTATTCAAATTCTGTTGAAGATCATCATACAGCCAAGTAGGAACCAAAAATAGAGCCCAGTCTTACACTTCCTGTATATACTCCTGTGTCTCGTAAAGTTCCTGATAGATACAAGCCACTCATTTTGCCTCCTGCACTTAATCCTTTGCCTCCAAATCATCCTGAATATCTCCCTAGATTTGATGGAGAGAATGATATTACTGCCCAGAAACATATCCAGGATTTTGAAGATTATCTTAATATATTTGAAGTGGAAGATGAAGATGTCAGTCTTAGACTATTTGCCCTTTCTTTGCAAAGCGAAGTTAGGACTTGGTTTAAAGCATTGCCTGAGGCCAGCATCTCTAATCTTCAGCAGTGTTCCAAGCTTTTCCTTGATAGATGGATGATCAAAGTTAGTGTCCTCTCGCTCATTCAAGATTATGATGAGTTAGAAAGGCTTCCAAATGAATCTGTTCAACAATTTTCTGATCGATTCAATCAAGTCTATCTTTCTATGCCTTTGAATATAAGACCTCCCCCTGATTTAGCTCTATTGCAATATCCAAGAGCTTTTGATCCAGAAATGGAATTTCGTTTGAGAGAAAGGAGCCCGTCCACTTTGAAACAGATGCAAGACATAGCTGTGGACGTGCAGGCAAATCTAAAGAGGAGGGAAGAACAGCGCAAAGCAGAGCAAGAAGAGAAGCTTCATAGTTTGTTACAAAAGACAGAGGAAATGATGCAGCTGATCACAATGAAAGTAGAAAGTTTAGAGCGCCAGGACACATCTGTTGTGCAAGAGGAAAGTAGTGACATTCACGAACAAACCTGCCACAAAACAGATGATGTATTCATACAGCCATACGTGAAGGATCAGTCTCCGGATATGCTATATGAATATAATAGCTTCCCCTCTTTCAGCTGCTTGCCAAAATACGATGAGTATTTTGATGATGATGAGCATAATGACCGAATCAGCCTTGCAGAGGAATCAGATCCTATTTTGGCAGAAAGCACAGTTCAGGCTCAGCAGCCTGAACCCAGTGATCAGCTTGCCCAGTTCAGCTATGAAGTAAAGAAGGAAAGCGCAGAGTGCTTTGATTTCAACGAAGGAACTTTACCTTTCTGTTTTGAATCTTTTCAATTTATTAAGGAGAACTATCATGCAATTAATAAGCAAGTGTCAGCAAGTGTTGTTACTGACCATCTAGAGGAGAGTCAAACCTTTGCTCCTGATGCATTACCTCTAGATTTGCAGCCCCAAAGTGTCATTGAATGTCAGACTGAGGAGGAGAACTCGGAAGCAGCAGCTTGTGATCAAATGATCCAAATTGCTCCACTGCCGCTTTGTTTTGAGTCATCTGAATTATGTAAAGAAGAGAAAGAGCAGCAAGTGCAAATCAGTCAAGTGCTATCTGAGCCTGTTTGTAATAAATTGCAAGCACCTCTGCAAGATTTGAATGACCTATCTGCTGGCAGGTAGAATGATGAAAGAGATCAGTGCTCTTCTCCATTAGCAGGCTGCAAGGCTCAGTATCAGGTTGTTGATGATCTCCCGACTCCAAGGCATGGTAGCGATCTTGAACCTTTGTACAGTTCTTTAATTCAGCCTAGCAATTGTATATATATGTTGCAGGACAATTTTGTACAATGTTTAAACACAGCGAAGGAGGTCAGTAGCTTCCTGATCTTCCCAAAGATTAACAAAGCCACATCAGATTGCAAGATCTCAGTTTGTTTCATCAGCAAGCACAAGCAGCAAAGCCCACTCATGTTTTTATTGCTTAAGTGGCTACATTGGTTATTTCATTTCACCTAACAGCAAAGTAAGTGTTGGTTAGGGTAGGTAGGTAGGTAGGATCAATAAGGCAGCCAGCCAAGAGAATTTTGCAGAATACAACAACAATTGAATACAAGGCAGTCTGACCTACTGTTCTTGGCTTTTCACAAGGAAAAGCCATCCCCAAGTGGAGCCACTGTTAGCCTCCTACTGCAGCAGGTTAATCATCTTTCATGATCGACATTTTCACATTCCAAATATGTCGTTCTATGCATGCTGCAATGCTCCATATTTTCTACTGCCACTGCTGTGTTCCAATTTTTGATGAGTTGAATCCATTTTTTATGAGTTTTCAGTCAAAGGAAGGCCACGCCCTTTGTTTTTCTCTAAAATCCCCTTTCCAAGTGCTATCAGACCCCTTCCGATGCCTTATAAGCCATTTAACATGCCAAAGGATGCCCCTCCGAAGTGATATCGTTGTCGGGAGGTGCTCCCATCATAATTCCCTTTTATATATATATATCCCCGCATTATGGTAAAAACCCACATTTTTCAAATATATCGCATCGGCGTTCATATACGGGTTTCCCCGACAACGATATTGCGTTCAAATGTCAGCCATCCGATCAAGCCTCAGATCCGACAACCCATATTTAGTCACAACTCCCCCCATTTCGGCGATCACACATATGCATATCCTCTGTCCCCGCCGATCACCGATATGCCGATATAATCTCTGTCCTCCATTGCCCTCACCAAATCAACGGCCTAGGTTTGATCGACGATCACCCTTTATGTTTGGCTCCGATATGGCGGGGCCGAAATATTATATAGCGCAGTTCAAAGGAATTTCGGGTATGTAAGGTCCCCGTGCACAGCGAAAGGATGGCTCCGATATTCCAGAGCCGATAATCAATAAAGGGCAGTTTTGAAAGCATTTCGGGTCCGTCAGACCCGTTTCAAATGGAAATCCGCCGATATGATGGGTTCCGATGGGCCAGACCCGATATCAATAAAAAGTGGGCACAAAGGCATTTCGGGTCCGCTGCCTTATCAGAGGTTTTATGTGTTGGGACCAATGGTCCGCCCCGATGCGATTTAGCGCCAGCCGTTGGATTGGCCCACGCCAGATCCAACGGCCCAGATCTAATCCAAGCTACAGTGTTCTTCCAACGCCCATTTTTGATGAAATTCATGTTTTTTTTTTAACACATTTCTATGTTATTTTAAAAGGGTTGTTTTTCAAATAATTTCGCAGTTTAAGGCATTGCACCTGTTTATAACAAAAGGTCCATTTTAATGTTTTATGTGTGGCGCCCGCACCCGCCCAAGGATAAAAGAAATGATGGTTTCCTTGCCATTCTTGGATCGCTCCACGCCCAAATTGCCCCAAATAGCAGGTTTTTGCCTCGGTAAGCCATCAATGCCAGATCTCCACCATTTTAACATCAATTCATCATTTTTAATCATTATTTTGATCGGCCAAACACCGATAGTAGCTCCTAAGGAAACAGACAGCGACAACAGCCCTTTGGGCTGATCAGTAGCTAGAAAGGGGCGATTTTGACAGTTAAAGTGTATCAGTGGGAGAAAGCGGCCCAGATTCAGTTTTAAAGAGCATCAGAGGAAGCGGCAGGGTGTCAGTGAAGATTTTACAAAGCAGATGAAATCAAAAGACCCCAGTAAAATTAGCAAAGCATCATTTGAGCCATAAAGGCTCACCAAACTCACAGTTTTTTCCATTTAAGGCAGCAGGACCACTTAAAGGCGCGGATGAAAGATTTCAAGGCATAGTTATTACAAAAAAGTGTATCAAGCCACATTTTGGAGTAGCACCACTGAGCCCCATGCGCAGTTATGGCAATGAGGATAGTTTGTGGCTCGAGGAACCATAGTTTATTCATTCTTATGGTTGTTGTCCCTGCACAACTGGTAGATAGGCATTCTTTCATTTATTTTCAATAAATGTTAGGTTAGATCATTCATTTCTCTAGATATGCCCTCAGATCTTCTGATTGTACATATTTTTAGATATTTTCTCTATAAAGACCTCCTTCTGTATAGTGTAAAGGGTTGGTTGGTTGTATTTCTCATTCCAAACTTGCGCTATAAGCTTAAGAACTTCTGTAATCAAAGATTGCTGGAATATTTGCATCTGAATTGGCTGGTTGTGCTTTCAATGGCTGAAGAGCTTGATATGGAATTCTCGTGCTTGCTCATGGTCCAATAAGTCTTTCCTCCCTCTGTTTATCAGTTTATATGTATCAGTGTCATCTATATATCATAATCTAAGTTGCAAGAAAAAGGAATAGATCAGAACTGGCTTTCATACCCTCTGTGCTCAATTCTTGTAACCTTTCTATGTTTTCCTCTGAATTAGTGATGAATATGCATACTTAATTGAACATGTTTAAGCTATTTCCTTCATTATATGAATGTTGTTTAGGAATCCTTCATTGCTCCTACATAGTCTTCATTCACTTTCCCTCTTTGGCTGGATGAGAGATCTGTAATTGCCTCTCATCCCCTGACCTCCATTCCATCTTGTTCCAGCATTAATCATTGTGCCATGTGCAGCTATCCTGCTCCATATTCCCCTCTCCTGCCAAGGAAAACACACCCTTTAGTTCACATTCATTGACTCCATGCCCAATGGTTTGAACTTCTTACACTTTGCAGTCCAACTCCGCTTGAATAAATCAACCATCCCACCAAACTTAATCAAAACCCCTGTGCATCATATCTAGCCTAAAATCATCCATTTCAACAAAGCTAAATCATAAAGAGAGAGCCCTCTCTGACTGCAGGTAGGCTAGGACCTGCAGTCCAAATTGGTTTGTGGTTACGTCGTCCGTATCCCTTTGGGAGTCGAAAGGGACAACCTGAGTGATAACATATAGAAAATAGTCTTTCTATCATACAAGTAGGGACTTCCTAAAACAATTCCACATATATCTAAAGGAATTACATCTAACTCAACCTCATCTACAAATGCTAACCCAAAAGAAAACTGAGTTTGCACTGTCTAGTCACTTGTAGTTCTGCTTTATCATTCAACCATCCTAATGGGTATGGCTTCTTATGAGGTGTAGTTGCTAATCCCAATTTCTTTACAATTGCTTTAGAAATTAGATTTACTTGTGAGCCACTATCAAACAAAGTATCAATATTTTGATTTCTGGAAATAACTTGAATATGGAAAAGATTATGTCTTTATCTCTCATGTTCTTCATCAATAACAGATTGAGCAGAATTACTAGTAGATGCTTCAGAATTCTTACCTTTTATACCTGTGGCTGCAATGATTGTTTCATCTCCCGAGTTTGACCCCAAATATTTCTGAATAGCTACAACAATCTTCTTCTTCTTGCCCTTGGACTTCTTAGGTCTGAGCTCTGGATGCAGAATCCAACAATGCTCATCATCCTGCTCCTTTTTATAGTGAGTGCATGAAGCTTTACCTTTTTGTGCAGTGTTAGCCTTCCTTGCTTTCCACTTCTGCTTCCTTTTCTCCTTATTCTTTCTTGTAGTGGGTTGGGATGGTCCCCCAACTTCTGGATATCCATTCTTTCCTCTAGCTTCTAGATGATTAGTTTGTACAGATACCTCATCTATACTAGTGGGATTAAACATGAGGATGGTATGCCTCATGTAGCTATGTAGACCACCAATGTACTTCAAAAGAGTCTCTGGTGAGTCTAATGAGATATCCAACATCAATTCTCTCTTTCTGAACTCTTGAGTATACCCTAGTACAATTTTCCCTTTCATTTGACAAAGAGTTTTCCAACTCATCATGGCTTGTTGCATGTAGGCCAATGGATAGAACTGCTTTTTGATTGCAGCAAAAAATTCACTCCAGACAGAGATGGTCTTACCATGTCTTTTCATATCAGCTTGGGCTCTGCCTTCCCACCAAACCAAGGCAGTGCCTCCTAGGTGTAGGCTTTCCATCTAAATCTTACTCTTGTCTGAGTCTATGTTTTGTACCCTGCAATACACATCAATTTGTCTAATCCAATTGTCCAACTTTTTAGCATTTAGCTCTCCATCATATATAAGAAAATCAAATTTAACATCTAACTTAATCAAAGATACTTTCTTATTATGCACAGGGCTATTAGGAGGTGTGAGAAAGCTTTCCTCTTTCCCCTTTCCTTTGGAGTGGTCATGGGAATGAGACTAATCTTCTTCTTTTTCTTGTTTAGAACCTGATGAATCTTCATCCTTATGCTTTCTAAAATCCTTATACATTTCTTCTACCATGGACTTTATAGCTAGGAAAATTTCTATGAATTGAGGGTCTGGCCCTATAGAACCTTCCTTTGACACTGTCTTCCGAGAATAGACTCTCCCAATTTCAGGATTAGTTTCCACCAACTCTCCTTCTCCTAATTTGATCTTTGATCTAGTGAGCATTCACAGCTAAACCAAGACAAGCTTGTCTAACCTTACAGCCTAAAGCTCTGATACCACTTGATCTGATAATCACCCTATGAGTGACCTCAGTTAAAGATTTATTAAACAAAAGGTATTACAGACTCATGTGATGGTATGTGTTCTGTGTTATTTAAGAAACGGATCGATCAGATTGCCAATACACAGAATGTAAATGGAAAGAAAGCAGAGAAACACAGTAAGCAACATAAAGACACAAGAATTTTTAATAAGGATTTCACCCTATTCTCCCGGGCTGCGTCTCCGGTCCAGCTTCAATGGTGGCCTTGTTTTATTGTGTCTTACAACAGAGAAATTACAATACAAGGACTCAATATGAGTTTTCATGAGAGCAGATTTTTGCTTGGCAGGGTGGTTCTTGGATTCCCCAAGCCACTCGGAGTACCAAGACTCTTGTTCTTCCTACCAGCTCTGTGACCATTGGTCTATAATGGAAAGAGCCAACGGTGATACTCAATCATGATAGATTCCTCTATGGGAAGGCTTGAATCTTCAAGCTCTTTGGTACTCAACGCTGCCTGCGGTCAGCTCGGCCCTCTATCACCTCTGCTTGGCTTTACTATTCTCTATGTTCAGTCCTCCTCTCAGGGTTCACTGTTCACTGTCTTTCTTGGTCGCTTGGACTCTTCTCGGTTCGGGTTTTCCTTCACCCACTTTCTCTGTTTCGACTGTCTCTATTTATGGCTTCATCCATTCGGCCCCTGTGCCTCTTCGGTTCCTCTCCCGCCTACATCGATCAACCTTCTGTAGCTGTGCTTGGAGTTCCCTGTTCGGTGTCAGCATGAACGCTTGGGAAGTGGCCACGTGTATCCATCTAATTGGTGCCAGTATGCTTCGTCGATTCATTTGTATGCGTTCTTTCTCCATCGTGGCGGTCAACGGATTCCAAATCCTTCTAAATCACGGCTTAATTCCCTGTCGATTCCGCTTCTCTCTATCGGGCGCATCTCAGCCGTCCGATCTGGCTCCTCCAAATCCAACGTTGTACGCATGTCGGGCATGGTTAACTTGCTCGATCGATAACGCGTGATCATGGCAGTTTTTCTCTCACCTCCACTGCCATGCATCGATCACTGAGTGGGATCGCTCCGCTCTCCTCCAAAATCACTTACCATTCAATGGCTTCCTAGGGAAATCACCAGTTTTCCAAAGTGCAGGTCTCGCCTTTTTTCCTTTAGCGCTTTTTTTTCCTACCTGCGGTCCTTCGGTTCCTCCATGCGACCGGGTGCTTGAGGCTTTCCACTTTAGCCCTTTTTTCCTAGCGATGCACGATTAGCGCTAAGCGCTAATCGCTCATAAAAAACTGCCTCCTTTTCCTGATCCAGGGCTCCCAGGGGTTGTTTTGGCCTCGTACACAGTCTCCATGGGCCTCGGTCAACGTGCTTTGACCGAGGTCCTCGTCGTTCTACGTCGGCTGCCATGGCCACTGGTTCAAGGCGTTTTCGATCGTTGTTTTGGAAATTTCAAGGGTTTGTTTAACTCGATACAATGAAGGTTCTTGACAGTCTTTCTATGGATCCGATTCGGATCAAGAAACCGAGTAATGGAAAAGATCAGGATTGCATGCAAACTCTACTGGATGCATGATCATCTTGAGGGTAAGTAGGGCAATTAAAGAACATATTCCGAAGTATAACTCTTAGTTGAGTTTGCAAGACTTCTTTTCATTTTCATATCATCCCGTCCTCAGTAACATGCAGGTGCACAAATGCAAAAAGTCATCTCATGTGTTTCTTCTACATGTGTTTCTTCTTTTTCACTTGTTTGAACAACTATCGTCTTCCACATGTTGATTTTTATTTCATCCTTACGACCTCATTCTGGTGATGTTGAAGGTTGAGTTTGAGTTGTGTTTGCCATGTACACATCTATCGCACTCACACACAATGTTGTATGCATTGTCACACAAGTTTCATCGCAGTCGTTCATTGATCTATCACAAGTGTCGCACTTGTCGCTCGCACCATCGGTTAGTCATGTTGAGCATATTTTGTCTTGATTGTTTGAGGCGTCTTATCATCGAGTCATGTTGAGTGTGTGTTTGCAAGGTCGTGTATGCACAAATTCAATCACTCACAAACTTGGTCATTTTGTTGAAGTTTTGATGACTGGATCACCATCTAACAAACAAACTTCCACCCTGTAATTGACTCAACTGAATCTCACCTAAAACAGTGCAAAAGAGTCTAACAAGCCATTTCAATTTGCGTTTCCCATAAGCTAATCAACGAGCCCTCCTGCTAGTCAACCAGAGAGTTTGACTGGGTAGTGACCCCAGGACTCATTGCCCTAAAATTTTTTGCAGAAGTTGTAGACCTTGCCTAGTCTGCTGGATGAGGAATCCACGCAAACAAGCCAGACAAACACTAAGTGCCCATCCCTATCTCCCTCAAGAAATTGCGAAGTTTTTCTAGCTAGCCACCTAGTTAGTCGGTCAGCTGCTCACCTATAAAACTGCGCAAATTTGATGAGAAAGCCCCTGAACTGCCCAGCATCCCACCCAGGTGTTCAGTAGGCCAGCCTCCCAACAACTGCGTAGCTTTTGTCTCCAACAACCCCGCAACCCGCAGCCAGCTCCGTCTAGGAATTGTGCAGTTTTTGTTGCCAAGCTTCCTGCAACCTACAACTTTCTCCCTCCAGGTATTGAGCAGTTTTTGCTGCCAAGGCACTCTACTACCCACACTTCTTCCCTCCAGTAATTGCCCAGATCTTCTCTCCAACTGGGCCATATCTCATAAACAGTCACTGCTAATCCAGATAGTCCATCTCAATTTCCCAGTGACTTCTACACAATTTTCACCAGTAGTGCCTAAAGTCCACACCCCAGTTTGAAACTTCCCTTGCATATTTTCATATCCTTGTCCTCTCTCCCAATCACCTACAGCCAAAAGTGAATGACCATGCATCATGAGTGACTGTAGATACAGGTACATGACTAAGATATGATGCGACGACAGATGGGATGAACATGGAGCGTACATGCAAGGAAATCTATTTGCGAATGGAAAAACGAATGATGCATGTGAGGTTAATACTTCACGAACAGATGAACATGTCAAGCATATCAAAGTACAAGAAAAGGAGCAACATGCACATGCAACATCAAGCGAACACCAATGACCATTGAAGACGTTGCACACCTTGCCATGTAAAGATGAAGTTGTGATACACCAAGAGGACATTCATCACTCAGCAACACTGCAACTTGACATGTGCACCACTACTAGCATGAACATACCGGCACTGTTGTGTCAAGTCATGTCATCACTCATGTTAGCCACATCACTAGTGTAGGCCATACAATTGTAAATAAATGTAATATAACATGGAAGTCCAAGAGACCCAATTGTAATATGAAGAGTCATGTTGAGTTGAAAGGTCATGAAAGTCAAACAGTCATGAGGGAAGTCAAACAGTCATAAGGGCCAGTCTCATCCTTGGCTATAAATACCCCTCATTTGTAGATGCAAAGGAATTTTCACCTTGGCTCCTCCCACATAGCCCTGAGAGTCTATAATCTTTTCTTTGAGGATCGAGTAGTAGCTCCAATGCCCCACCTACGATGTTAGTGATGTATGGTGTATTGATGTGTCTTTGAACTTTTGCTTAATTTAAAATCCCGATAACAAGCCATCATGTTTTCGCACGTGTTGTAATTGTTTTTAAGATTAATCTTGAACACTTGTAATACATGTTTCTTTAACCTGTGTTAAAATATTGAACTCATTTAGTTTCTCTAATACATATATTTATGAAAATGTGTTGTATAAGTTGTTAATGTTTTCCTTCCCATGTTGGTTACCTCCTCGTACATTAGACAAAAATTTTCTCGTAAACTTGTTATAATGACTGTCGCACTCACACAGATTGTCCCACTGGGTGTTGTACGTGTTATCTTCCCTTGTGTTTTGTGATTGCCGCATCCATGTGGACTGCTCCTCCGAAAGCTGTGCATGTCTTGTGACACGTGGCATGGCAGGAAAATCAAAACAGAGGATAGGGACGTGATCACAGATGTACATACATGGTGAAGGATCTATTAAGCATCGCATCTGGAGCTCTTGGATACATGGTCAATGCTGTTCAAACCCGGCCTTTTTGGTCATAAAAGCAGCAAAAAGCCAGAGTTATCTAAACTGATTTCGTTTTGGTTTGGAAATCAATTAAGATTAGAAAAAAAACAAAAATTGCCTTTTTGATTGTAAAAGCAGAAACATCTACGTGATAATGTATGTACATTCGATTGCAAATAGGACTGCGTCATAAGAGACATGGAGTGAACTTAAGACTACATATTATATTGTATTGTTACCATAACTCTATTCTTACATGTAATTGATTTCCAGACTTTAATCACAGGCAGCGTTTCATCATTCTAGTGTTTATGTGTTAACGGTTTCATCATCTGAAGTTTTCTAAGTGTACCATCAATGCATGGACGGGACCTACGTGGGGACTGGTATACTTTCATTTCATTTTCATAGCATTTAGACTTCATATCTGAATATTGTTTGATGCCATTTCTTTGCTTGTGAATTAATTAATTTGATTAGAAGCGAATGTTATTGTATGATTCATGGTGATAGCTTGAAACTTCAATTGCTAAATTATTGAACAAGATCTTGTAAAAGATTTAATTAAGCACTGAATTTCGAAGTATCTCTGTGGACTCTGTTTTCATGCATTTGAGTTTTAGTATGCTTAAAAGAGTCTTTAGATTTCATGAATTTGATTGTTAGGGTGCTTAGTGTGTTACGAAGAAAGAGTTTTTGTGAATGATATCTTTGTAAGAGGATTGAAAACTCAGACTAGTAACACGCTGTGTTTTTAGAGTAGTTAATTAAATTAGATGATCTGAGTGTTTAAAGTGTGAAAGGAAACATATTCCAATCTCTTGTAAAAGAGTACTGTAGCCTGTCACAGTAGACACTTATCTAGGTAGATGAGATCCTTTTAGGTCTATAGATTGTAGACATGTGCCTCTAAGTTTACCTACCTTGGTTGACATTAAATTTAGTCTAATCTAGACCCCTGGATTGGTCACTACATTTTGGCACCACTGCCAGGGAGGCACAACTAGAGGATTTATAAAAAAAAAAAAAAAAAAAAAAAAAAAAAAAAAAAAAAAAAAAAAAAAAAAAAACCAAACAAACAAAAACATAGATTTAATTTTAATTCATCATTTTAGAAGTCATGTTTACTTATGTCTAGATCTAGAGATGATAAAGGTATATTCGTAAAACCCCCCATCCAAAAACTAATTCACCACTAGGAGCAGACCCTTAAGGAAAAGTTGAACACACAACACCAGCTGGGAAAGTCACCATACAAACATTAGAGGATAAACAGAAATCAGGGCAAAGACTCACACTCATTGAGAGGAAAATTCTATTGGCACACGAATCACAGAAGAAACATCTCCCTGAATCCTCTATAAAAAGAGAAAGTAGCACAGTAACTCAACAATCTCTCCTTGAACTTCTCTTTGAAACAAGTGACACTGAACAAGAAATTAAATCAACAGAGGAACCTATCAAAATGGCTGAGGAAGGAGATGGATCAGCAAGAGGACCACAAAATCAAGGTCAAAGAGAGGAGGAAGAGTCAACCTTTAAATTTCCTATTCAAGAACCAGAAGAAGATGAGGAGATAAAAATGAAAAACATACCGCCATCTGTGCTACCAAACTTTTATGGCATGGCTTCAGAAGACCAAAATTCATTCTTGTTTGAGTTTGACATAGTATGTCGAACATATGGTTACACAGATGATGCCCATAGGCTTAGACTCTTCCCAGCAACATTAAAAGCATCAACATTAAGATGGTTCATGGGACTTGGTGAACATGCAATAACTGATTGGGATGGCATGAGAAGAATATTCCTAAAGAAATACCAACCTTATTGCAGATCGAAAGATTCTAAAGATGATATCTTTAGGATGAATCAACAAGAGGATGAAAATTTAGAGGAGTATTTGGAACGATTTGTTTACAATTTGCAAAAATCAAAACATAGGACCATGTCTCTTGATCTGATTCGAACAATATTTTTGAAGGGAATTCGAGAGGAATACTTAGATGATCTTAATTTGATGGGCAAAGGTGATATTTCCACTTTACCTTTCAAAGAAATTGCTGATTTATGTGAAAAGTATTCAAGGAGCAAAACTAGATATGGAAAAAGAGCTCTATCATCTAAAGACACAAAATCTGCTTGAGCAAGTGTCACAAGGGCTGAAATAGGAAACCTGTTAGAAGAATTCAAAACAGATCTATTAAGTACCTTAGGAAATCAAATTGACACTCTGAAAGCCAAGAAAAGACAAGAAGAGGAAGATCAAATAATGGCTATCTTTTGTCCAAAATTCTGGAAGAAACATGCATTGAAAGACTGCCCATTAGAAAACATTCAAGTTTGTGCCTTTTGTACTGAAAATCATGATATATTTCATTGCTCTAAAGTCACGATTTTGCAGAATTGTAATGTGGAAGCAACTAATACCGATATGGAGAATGTGTATTTCATGGGCACTAAGAGACCGTGGCAACCTAGACCTCCACCTCCAGGTGTGTTTCCAAACCAAAATTTGCAATTTTCTGCACAAGGTCAGATGTATGCTCAGAATTCTTGAAATGTGCGCATGCCATGCCAACACCAAAATTACTCACAGCAACAATGGAGACCATTTCAACAGTATTCTCAACAATATCAACCATATCCTCAACCATACCAACATTATTCTCAACCATATCAATAGTATCATCAACCACATTCGCAATATCCTCAAACATATCAGCAATATCCTCAGCAGCAAGTTGTTTATCAACCCCAAAACACTCAACAAGCATTGCCTGCTCCTCCACCAATAAATCCACCCCACTTACAACTCCCATCTAACCAACAACCTCCTAGACCCACTCAGATTCCTGCTCAGCCTGTACCAAATCCAAATAACAGAGTAGAGAGACTAGCCTACAATGTACATGAGGGACCATTATATCCCACATTACCTTTACAAAATATCAATTTAAGGTCTGGTAAGGTACTTCAAAAAGAACCTCCAATAGCTGAAAAACAAGAAGAAAACGAAGAAAATGAAAATGAAACTCCAACTCAAAAGAAACAAAATGATGACATCAAAAATAAACAAATGCAACCGTTGCATCCACCACCTTTTCCAGAACGATTGGTCAAAAAAAAACTTCCCATGTCTATACCACAGTTTGATGTTTTAGATGAGATAAACAATGTCTATATAAAAATTCCACTATTGCAAGCCATAAAAGACATTCCCATATATACTAAAGCAATCAAAGAACTGTGCCTCAAGAAACCTACTAGGAAAAGAATTGATCCACAAACTATTCATATTATTGGACATTTAGCTGGCCTTATGACAAACACCATTTCAATGGAAAAGTACGTTGATCCTAGTATTCCCAGAGTCACTACAACCATTAACAACATACATATTCCAAACACCTTAATTGACCTTGGGGCCGCAATAAATGTGATGACTCTTGAAACAATGAAGACATTGCAGCTCACAAACTTGCAGCACACAACAATTGTTCTAGAACTAGCTGATAGATCTAAAGTGATTCCTGAAGGGATTTTAGAGGACATAATTGTTTCACTGGACTCTTGGGAGTATCCAGTGGACTTTTTAGTTCTTCAGCCAAAATCTAATTTAGGAGGACACCCCATCATCCTTGGTAGATCATGGTTAGCAACTGCTGATGCATTCATAGGATGTAGATCGGGTAATATGATTATTTCATGAGGAACTGAAAGAAAAAACTCACTCTTTACCCATCAGCACAATCACCAGTAGTAGCACACAATTTATGGCCTGACGATAAATACAATGACAAGGAAGAAGTTCAATCTATTTTCAACATCAATCAAATCTATGGTTTTCAAGAACATAATAATGATGATTTGGTAGAATTGTTCCTTTCTCAACTGTTGGAAATAATATTGAGAGGGGGGGGGGTGAATCAGTATTATGAGATCAATAAAACTTTTTCAATGCTCAGAAACATATACGCTACTTCAGTTAAGTGAACCAGCGTGTACACGCTACTGTGTCTAAGGAAAACATCGTATAAACAGAAAACTTATAGTTCAGTTAGTTTATCTTCAGTTAAGTGCATCAGGTCATTATTCACCATATTAAGAGTAAACAGATGCAGTATAACAGAACAGATCATCACACAAAAGCCACACACATGAACACCATGATATAAGGTGGAAACCCAATGTGGGTGAAAACCACCTGCTGCAAGTCGTCTCTATCTTTCTTTAATAAGAATTTCAGTTTACAATATTTTGTACTGGTGCAGCCTTATACCAGTACGTAGGCTACAACCTGCAGAAGGCTTCAACCTTCTCTCATTCTCCAAACTTCCTTGGAAGGGAGCTCCAACCCCCTTTGCTCTTGTACTAGCTAAGATACTAGTACGTAGGTGCTGGCCTACAATCTTCTTTCCTTCAGGTACCACTTTTCATCAATTTTCAGACTGGATACTCCTGAAGCACAACATTACAATCTGAAGACCATGATCCATTCACAAATCATATAAAACAACCAATACTAGCATCATCAATCTTTGAATCACTGAACCACTGAAACCCTGTCAAACCCAGTCACCAGAACACAGAGCAGACTACAGAACTCTGCAATAATAGTCAGATCCAGCTGCAACCCAAAAATCAAGCTCCAAAAGATATACGCTACTACTATGAAGGCAACCCGCGTATACACGCGGTTTTACCGAAGACAACCTGCGTACAGATCTAAAAATAATTTTTCATAACTTGCAGTTGTACCAGATTTCAGTTATACCCAGAACATAACATTGCGTCAGTATGCAGATCTAGAAATTCGCATAATCAACCATATAAATATAGTTCATTTCAAACCATTTGATCCCGATCTCTCCTTAGATCTTGTTCTCCATCAACCGATGAGTTCTCTCCTTAGCTCAGATCAAGCAATACACCATCAACCAATAACCTGCATACTGGATCTAATACTTCATCAGATATTCAAGACATTTCAGATACACTTGCCTAAAGATTTCCTTCTCCTTGTATAGCCTTAGGCCTTGTTCAATACCAAGAGCCAAAACCATAGAAATCCAATACCATCAACTTCAAAACTAGGGATCAACACGTCCGTCGAGACACCAAGGTCCAAAACCATAGGCACAACTTCCAAGGAATAACCGCCGTGGAACAAAGATAAGTTTTCCACATACACGCGCTTTTACTAAAGCCAACCTGCGTGTACACGCGACTTGGTATATAGCGAACCTGCGTATACGCGAATTGGTATATAGTGAACCTGCTTTTATACGTGACTTGGGCTTAATGAACCTGCGTGTATGAACTTTCTCTTCTTCTTATAGTCTGATCATCAATTCCTTGCTGCTGACCTTCTGCACTATGATTTGTCATCAGTGTGGTTTGCCATCAAGGACAACACTTATCTCATAATGCCAACAATCTCCCCCTTTGGACTTGATGGCAACAACACCAAATCACTCTCCCCCTTTGACATCAAGGGCAAAGGGCTGTGCTCCCCCTGAGTACATGCTGATATCTTTGCTTGGCTGTGCTGAAACATGCTTCCTCTGACTGTAGGCAAGATCTGCAAAATATGTTCTTCAAAGGAACCAAGACTGATACACCATAAGGGACCTTCCTATTACCAAAAGACTCAATACATACATCCATACTCCCAACCAAGAGGGGATATATTAGAAACAACCAATTATATTACATCATTCATCCCAGGCATAGTGGGGAAACCAACATAGGTCGTTACATGACCTTGACACCATAAAAGAGATATCACAGAAGAGATACATGACATAGAGACAACAAATCTAGACCAAGACTTATGAAAGTCACAAGCAGCATCTGATACACCTCTTTTAGATCAGCATCCAAGATTTCCTTCTGAGCTCCTTCTCCTGAAACCAACAACAGTTGTGTACTAGAACCAAAAGCATCTAAATGCCAACAATGCTTTATGAAACTTTAATCTGCTCCCCCTGAACCTGTGCCTGAAGAATTCTGGCATACCCATCTCAGACCTTCTCCGACCAGAGTCTGCCCTTGCTGTTCAGAACTCCATATACGCGACTTCTCCTGCAGAAAACGGCGTATGCACACGGATATGCTTTCTGCAACACGCGTACCCCATACACGCGACTTTTCCAGTATAAATCGGCGTATATACGCGGATATCCCTTACGTAACTTGCGTATACCAAATTTTCTGTAGAACAGACAAGCTTCAACAACAGGATGAAGCATCAACTACTCCCAGCTTTTGTCTGAGATATTCAAAAGTTTCCCTGGGCAGTGGTTTTGTGAAAATATCAACAACTTGTTCCTTAGAAGGAACATACTCCAACTTGAGCTTCTGCTCAAGCACTTGTTCTTGAAGAAAATGGTACTTGATTGGTATGTGCTTGGTCTTTGAGTGCATGACTGGATTCTTTGAAATGCTGATTGCACTTGTATTATCACATAAGATAGAGACTGGTGAAGTGCAAGTGATTTGAAAATCCTGCAAGGTTTGCATCATCCAAAGAAGTTGTGTGCAACAAGATGCCGCAGCCACATATTCTGCTTCAGCTATAGATAAGGCAATCGAACTCTGTTTCTTGCTGAACCAAGATACTAATCTGGAGCCCATAAAGAATGCACCACCACTTGTTCTCTTCCTGTCATCCACGCTTCCGGCCCAATATGCATCTGTATAAGCATGAAGTGTGAGATCTGTATCTCTAGGATACCATAATCCATAATTTTGTGTCCCTTGAAGATATTTGAAGATTCTCTTCACTGCCTGAAGATGAGTCTCTTTTGGATTTGCCTGAAATCTCCCAACTATTCCGACTGCATGCATGATGTCTGGTTGGGTACCTGTCAAATAAAGCAAACTCCCAATCATGGATCTATAAGTTGGTTGATGGACTGCTGCTGATTCATCCTTTGCACTGAGGTTGCATCCTGTAACCATGGGTGTACATACTGGCTTTGAATCTTCCATGCCATACTTCTTCAAGATCTGCTTGAGGTACTTGGTTTGAGACAAGAAGATGCCTCCTTCATTTTGTTGGATTTGCAATCCAAGAAAGTATGTCAATTCTCCAAGTAGTGACATTTCGAATTCTTTTTGCATAACCAAAGCAAAGTTTTGACTCATAGTCTCTTCATTGCTGCCAAAGATAATATCATCTACATAAACAACAAGTATTAGCAATTTGTTATTTTCAATTTTTATATAGAGATTGCTATCTGCTGATCCTTTTGAAAAGCCTTGTTGGTGAAGATATTTGTCCAATCAATAGTACCAAGCCCTTAGAGCTTGTTTGAGACCATAGAGAGCCTTTTTCAATTTGCATACAAGGTTTGGATTATTCCCAAGAATGAAACCGTCTGGCTGCTCAACATATACTTCTTCTTCTAAGTCTCCATTCAGAAAGGCTGATTTCACGTCCATTTGAAATACCTTGAAGTTTTGAAAGCTTGAGAGAGCAAGGAACATTCAGATGGCCTCAAGTCTTGCTACAGGAGCAAAGGTCTCTTCAAAATCTATCCCTTCTTGCTGCGCATACCCTTTACAAACAAGTCTGGCCTTGTTTCTAATTACTTCTCCATTTTCATTCAATTTATTCTTGAAGACCCATTTTGTCCCTATGACATTCTTATCTTTTGGTCTAGGAACCAGTTCTCAAGTGTTGTTCTTTTCGATCTGCTCAAGTTCTTCATCCATTGCTTTGACCCAACATTCCTCTTTGCATGCCTCTTTCACATTTTGTGGTTCAGTGGAAGAGAGTAATGCCAAATAGCTTGAGGCTTCTGCAATTCTTCTTCTTGTTTGTATTCCTGCTTCTTTCTGCCCCACAATCTGAGATTCTGGATGATTCTTTTGAACATATCTAGATGGAGTCTTCTCTTCTATTCTTGCCTGCTCCTCTGGTTCTTCTTGAGGTTCTTCTTCTTCATCATTCTGCCTTTGAGTGTAGCCTTCATTTTCTTCAATGTCTTCATGATGAACTTGCCTAGGAATATATCCCTTCTCATCAACCACTACATCAATGTTGTCAACAATTCTGCCAAGTCTTTTATTGTAGCACTTGTATGCTTTTCTATATGGAGAATAACCAAGAAGAATGCCTTCATCTGCTCTTGGTTCAAGTTTGCCAAGTTTCTCATCAGTATTCTTAATATAACATTTGCTCCCAAATATTTTGAAGTGCTTCACCGAAGGAGTCTCACCACTCCAAAGCTCATGAGGTGTTTGAGTGTTGTTTACTCGGACATTTGTTTTTTTAAGAATAATAACCGCAGCATGTGCAGCTTCACCCCTGAAAGTTGCGGGAGTACCTAATTCATCAAGCATAGCACGAGCCATTTGTTGTATTGTTCTGTTCATTCTTTCCACCACCCCATTTTGCTGAGGAGTTCTAGCTGTAGAGAATTCTCTTCTTATCCCATGTTCTTCACAGAAATCGAAAAATTCGTTTGAGGTAAACTCCCCACCTCTGTCAGATCTGAGGCACTTAATTTTGTGTCCTGATTCATTTTCAACCAAGGCTTTGAAGGATTTGAATTTTTCGAATGCTTCATCTTTGTGCTTCATAAGTCCTAACCAGACAAACCTGGAGAAATCGTCAATGAATAATATCAAGTATTCTTCTCCTCGAGGTGTTCTTTTTCTGAATGGACCACATGTATCTGTATGTACTAGCTCAAGAGGCATGCTAGCTGATCCTTCCTTCTCTGGAAAGTTAGTTCTGGTTTGCTTTCCAAACTGACAAGATTTGCATATAGTGTTGTCTGGAATTTTGATATCTGGAAGACCACAAACTGCCTGATATTTGCATGCTTTCCTTATTTGTGAAAAGCTTAGATGCCCCAACCTTCGATGCCATAGCCAGTGTTCATCATCCTTGCTCAAATAGCATTGTTGTGGTCCTTCTTCAAATATGTATAGATTATTTGGAGTCCTTCTTCCTTTGATCACTGTTTTACCTGTATCGAGATCACGAACACAACATCCATTTGATCTGAATATTACCTCTGTTCCTTGATCGCACATCTGACTGACACTCAGAAGATTATGCTTCAATCCATCAACATACAAAACATTTCCAGCTTTGACCTTCTCTTTCAATGGAGCCACACCTTTTCCTTTTATGGCTGCAGAGATATCGTTTCCAAAAGAAACTTTCTTCCCTTTTTCTAATGCGGTATATGACTCAAGCTTTTCTTTGTCCCCTGTCATATGCTTCGAACATCCGCTGTCAATGTACCATAGACTTTCTTGACCTTCTACATAAAAGGCTATCCCACATCTTTCTGGTTGTGGTTCCTTTATTCTCCATGTTCTGACATTTGAGTTTTGCTCCTTCTGAATTGTCTTCCGGAACCTGCTCCTGCATTCAGAGTCTTCATGACCAAAGTTAATACAAATAGAGCATTCAACTTCATTTTCAAGAATCGAAAAGTTGTTATAAGTCCTTTTCATGGTTTCAGTCATTCTCCCTCGCTTTTGAGCTTCTCTAGTCATGATTGTCTTGTATGCAACACATTGAGTTGCTTTGTGACCGAAGTTATGGCAAGAAAAGCATTGGCCATTAAAGAAAATTCTGCGATAATCAGATCTCTCATCCAACCGATTGTAGCTTCTATTTATTCTTGGAGCAAATTGGGAAGATTTTACCTGTGGCTGATTGTAGCTTCTGTTTGTCCTTAAGGCAGTTTGTCCCCAAATTTCTTGATGGTCTTTATTTGTTCTTGAGGTAAACTGTCCCTGATTCACCTGATTACCTTTATTTGGCCTTTGCTCGCTTTTCCTTGCTGCATCAAGATAACTTTTAGAGGTAGAGGCTTGAGATGTTTCTCCATGATATCCAAGACCTGTCTTGATCAGAGGAGATCGCTGCACATTGATAATCTCATCCAAGGTTTCAGATCCTTTAACAAATTTAAGATTAATAGCTTTTGTTTTCTCAATCTGTTTTCTGAGACCAACAATTTCACCTTCTAGTTTTTCAAGATGTTTTTCCTTTTCATCAATTTGAAATTGTAGAGTATCAATGATCATATTCTTTTCTTCTATACATCTCTTGAGGCTAGTAATTTCATCATAAAGATTATCCACATCTATAGCATCCATATAATCATCATCTTCAAATGCCATTAACAACTTATATTCATTACCTCGTTCATCTTCATCACTATTCGATAGACCATCACTATCTTCATGAGTGTAGTAGCTTTTCTTATTTGTACTATGTTTCTTGTTCCATCTAGCAGGTTCCTTTCCTTTATCCTTATAAGGACATTTTGCAGCATAATGACCTATTCTTCCACAAGCAAAGCATTTAAAAGGCAACTTACCTCTGAACCTTCCAGAACCCCTTTGAAGATTTCTGACAAAATTTGATTCTTCTTCCTCTTCTTCTGGGACGTGGCTTGCTTCATAATAATCGTCTTTGCCTGATGCCTTGAAAGCAGCTTCTCTTCTGTCTGATGGACCTCCCTTTCTCATTTCATAAGCAGTTAGAATTCCATGTAGCTGAGACATTGTAAGAATTCGTAGATTTTCCTTTTCTTCTATTGCATATACTTTAGATTCAAACTTGGGGGACAATGATCTTAGAACCTTTTCAACCACTATAGCCTCTTTTATTTCTTCACCCAAAATTTTCATACAATTAACAATCTCATCTACCCGAAGAAAATAGTTAGCCACACTTTCATCATTATACATCTTGAGAGTCTCATATTGAATCCTGAGAGTTTGAAGTTTAGCACGCTTTACCTGTTCATCTCCTTCATAGCTCGTGACAATTTTGTCCCATATCTCTTTTGCGGATTTGTAGTGCATTACCTTCATGAATTCCGTTTGGGATATACATCCTAATAGGGTACTGACTGCTTTCGCATTTGTTTCATACTTCTTTTTCTCAGCTGCATCTGTAGGAGTAGCTGAAGGAAAAGTGTAGCCTGTTTCTACGATGTCCCAAACTTCTGTACCAAGAGATTGAAGATAGGCAGTAACTCTTACCTTCCAATAATTGAAGTTTGCCCCATCAAAAACCGGTGGTCTGATTGATGCTTCTCTCTCGTAGTTGCTCATGATGAACGATCTACCTTCAAGCGATCAAGCTTCTCTGAAGGACCTGCTCTGATACCAATTGTTGGAAATAATACTGAGAGGGGGGGGGTGAATCAGTATTATGAGATCAATAAAACTTTTTCAATGCTCAGAAACATATACGCTACTTCAGTTAAGTGAACCAGCGTGTACACGCTACTGTGTCTAAGGAAAACAGCGTATAACCAGAAAACTTATAGTTCAGTTAGTTTATCTTTAGTTAAGTGCATCAAGTCATTATTCACCATATTAAGAGTAAACAGATGCAGTATAATAGAACAGACCATCACACAAAAGCCACACACATGAACACCATGATATAAGGTGGAAACCCAATGTGGGTGAAAACCACCTGCTGCAAGTCGTCTCTATCTTTCTTTAATAAGAATTTCAGTTTACAATCTTTTGTACTGGTGCAGCCTTATACCAGTACGCAGGCTACAACCTGCAGAAGGCTTCAACCTTCTCTCGTTCTCCAAACTTCCTTGGAAGGGAGCTCCAACCCCCTTTGCTCTTGTACTAGCTAAGATACTAGTACGTAGGTGCTGGCCTACAATCTTCTTTCCTTCAGGTACCACTTTTCATCAATTTTCAGACTGGATACTCCTGAAGCACAACATTACAATCTGAAGACCATGATCCATTCACAAATCATATAAAACAACCAATACTAGCATCATCAATCTTTGAATCACTGAACCACTGAAACCCTGTCAAACCCAGTCACCAGAACACAGAGCAGACTATAGAACTCTACAATAACAGTCAGATCCAGCTGCAACCCAAAAATCAAGCTCCAAAAGATATACGCTACTACTATGAAGGCAACCCGCGTATACACGCGGTTTTACCGAAGACAACTTGCGTACAGATCTAAAAATAATTTTTCATAACTTGCAGCTGTACCAGATTTCAGTTATACCCAGAACATAACATTGCGTCAGTATGCAGATCTAGAAATTCGCATAATCAACCATATAAATATAGTTCATTTCAAACCATTTGATCCCGATCTCTCCTTAGATCTTGTTCTCCATCAACCGATGAGTTCTCTCCTTAGCTCAGATCAAGCAATACACCATCAACCAATAACCTGCATACTGGATCTAATACTTCATCAGATATTCAAGACATTTCAGATACACTTGCCTAAAGATTTCCTTCACCTTATATAGCCTTAGGCCTTGTTCAATACCAAGAGCCAAAACCATAGAAATCCAATACCATCAACTTCAAAACTAGGGATCAACACGTCCGTCGAGACACCAAGGTCCAAAACCATAGGCACAACTTCCAAGGAATAACCGTCGTGGACCAAAGATAAGTTTTCCACATACACGCGCTTTTACTGAAGCCAACCTGCGTGTACACACGACTTGGTATATAGCGAACCTGCGTATACACTACTTGGTATATAGTGAACCTGCTTGTATACGCGACTTGGGCTTAATGAACCTGCGTGTATGAACTTTCTCTTCTTCTTATAGTCTGATCATCAATTCCTTGCTGCTGACCTTCTGCACTATGATTTGTCATCAGTGTGGTTTGCCATCAAGGACAACACTTATCTCATAATGCCAACATCAACATGATATTTCTAAAGAATTAAGAAATAAACAATACCATGATGTAGATGAACTTTTGGCACAGAATTTTCAGGAAACATGCACCATTCAATCTTTTCAAACAACATTTCAGAACATTTTTCCCATTCAATCTATCACAAACACATAGAGTAAGACCATAGAGATTAGTCCAGGAAAAGCTTTGAATATTAGCACTCACCTAGACTCATCTCAGGAGGAAAAATTGATCCAATTATTGAAATACTAGAAAGCATTTGCTTGGGACTACACCGATATGCACAGAATTCACCCTGAAACATGCACTCACCATATTTACATGGATAGTAATATCAAACCAGTGAGGCAACCACAGAGAAGAATGAATCCCATACTTCAGGATATTGTTAGAGATGAATTACAAAAACTATTGAAAGTCAATTTTATTTATCCTATCTTTGACAGTCAGTGGGTATCCCCACTGGTAGTAATGCCCAAGAAAAATGGCAAGTGGAGAATTTGTCTTGATTATAGACAATTGAACAAAGCAACCCTCAAAGATTATTTCCCACTACCATTTATTGACCAAGTGCTAGACACATTAGTTGGGAAATCATCATTCTCTTTTCTTGATGGTTTTAGTGGCTATAACTAGATCAGGATAGCCTTAGAGGACCAGGACAAAACCACTTTTACTTGTCCTTGGGGCACTTATTCCTATAATGTTTTACCATTTGGACTTTACAATGCTCCAGCTACAATTCAGAGAGCTGTATTAGCTATTTTTGTTGATTTAGTTCATGACTGTGTTGAAGTTTACATGGATGATTTTTCAGTGTATGGTAATTCATTTGAGCATGCATTAGAGAATCTTGAAAAAGTTTTGAAGAGATGTATTGAAGCTAATCTGTCCCTGATCAATGAACAATGTTTTATGATGTTAAATGAAGGGATAGTATTAGGACACTATATTTCTTCTCAAGGCATTAAAGTTGATCCAGCAAAAATCCAGATCATTGTCAATTTGCCAATTCCGAAGACTCAAAAAGAGGTAAAAAGTTTTCTTGGGTATGCAAGCTATTACATAAGTTTTATTGAACATTTTAGTAAAATATATTCACCTCTGTTTAAGCTTCTAGAAAAAGATACACCTTTCAACTGGAATGAGAATTGTCAGAAAGCTTTTGAAACACTCAAAGAAAAGTTATCAACCACACCAGTCTTAAAAGGACCTAACTGGACCCTACCATTTCACATCTTTACAGATGCATCTGATACTGCAGTAGGTGCCTCATTAGGCCAAAAAGAAGAGTCTTTCAATTATGCCATCTATTTCATTAGCAAAAATCTAACACCTGCAGAATTAAACTACACAGTCACTGAAAAAGAAATGCTTGCCATCATACATGCTGTGAATAAATTCTGACATTAGATCATTGGTTATGAGGTTTTTGTACATACTGATCACTCTTCCATTAAGTATTTAATGAATAAACCAATCACTAATGGCAGAGTTACCAGATGGCTATTATTATTACAGGAATTTAATATTACAGTGTTAGATAGACCAGGTAAGGAGAATCAGGTGGCAGATTTTCTTTCTAGACTACAAAATTCAGGTGAGGTTGTTCCAGTTGAAGATTCTTTTCTAGATGAAAATTTATTTGCAATTTCAATAGTGAATCCTTGGTATGCTGACTTAGCCAATTATTTATCCACAGGAAGAACACCTCCATATTTTACTCCAAAGGAAAAGAAGAGGTTGATCAAACAAAGTGCTAGATACTCATGGGTTAATGAAGATTTATTTTACACCGGTTATGATATGATGATTAGACGATGTGTAAGAAATGATGAAATAATTGATATTTTAAAATCTTGCCATGATGAATCGTGTGGTGGGCATTTTGCAGCCAAAAGAACAACATTCAAGATTCTTAGTCTTGGATACTATTGGCCATCTATTTTTAAGGATTCCAAGAAGTATGTGAAAAGTTGTGATAGCTGTCAAAGAATGGGCAGACCAACAGCTACAGATGAAATGCCACTTCAGCCTCAAGTACATTTAGAGCCATTTGAAAAATGGGCTCTAGATTTTATAGGACCCATCAATCCAACTTCCAAAGGTAAAAAGTACATCCTAGTATGTACTGATTACATGACAAAATGTGTTGAAGCCAAAGCACTAGTTCGGGCAACTGAAAAAAAAATGGTAAACTTCCTTTTTGAAGAAATTTTTGTAAGGTATGGAGTACCAAGGGAAATAGTGACGGATCAAGGTACTCAGTTTACCTCAATGCTTGTCAAAGACATCACAGAAAAATATAAAATTAAGCACAGGAAAAGTACACCTTACCATCCACAGGCCAATGGGCAGGTGGAATCTACCAATAAAACATTGGAAGGAATTATCACTAAGACAGTAGCAATGAACAAAAAGAATTGGGAAGAGAAACTAAAAGATGCACTCTGGGTTTACAGAATCATGAGGAAAAACACTACAGGATTTACACCATATCAGTTGGTGTATGGAAAAGAGGTAATGCTTCCTATTGAATTTCAAATACATACTTATAAGATGGTTGTAGATTTAGGACTTGATCTCAATGAAGCACAAAAAAAGAGAATTATGAAATTGAACCAGTTAGATGAAATGAGGTAGCAAGCAGAGGAGAAAACAATCCTAATGCAGAAACAAAGGAAGCAGTGGCATGATGCACACATAAAAAAAAAACAGTTCAAAGAAGGAGACTGGGCTTTACTTTTTGACTCTAAATTTAGAGATCATAAAGCCAAATTTACCACACATTGGATGGGCCCATATGAAATATTTCAAGTATATGAAAATGGATCAATCAAGCTTACTACCATTGATGGAGAAGGCAACACCTTTCTTGTCAATGGCCATCGATTGAAACTCTATCATAAGCCCATCAGCAAGGAGGATTTTATTCACACTGTATCTCAACAAAGGGAGGTTGAGATATTGCAGCCTTCAGCTGTAATATCTCTTCCTTAGTTCATTCAACTTCATTTATTTTTTATTTTTTTTAAACACAAAAAAAATAAAAATAAATAAATAAATAAATAAATAACGGTTTAGATGTGAAAACCAGACTCTGGCACACTCTAACCCAGAATTCTTACTAGAAAACCATTCATTTGGCTGGTAAGAATTCCTTGTTCTACTTGTTTACTGTTTTGTTCATCACTTCAATAATGACTTGAGGACAAGTCAAAGCTTTAGTGGGGGAGAAGAATCAGAAGAATCAACATTTTGTTTTCCCTATCCCGTCTCCTCATTTGTAAATCTCCAAAGAATTTGTTTCAGTACTTTAGTATTTCAATAAAAGAGCTATTCTTTTTTTTTTTGTTCTAATAAGAGGGGCCTGTTCAAGAAATATGCAGTGGGACCTGTTCAGAAGACTATGTTACCAGTACCAATATTAGAGGGACCTGTTCAACAAATATCAGAGGGACCTGTTAAAGACTACATTCAAGATAAATCAGGCTACTTCAACAAAGTTTTCAAAGGTTGCTTATCATCAAGGCTACATCAACAACAAGGATAAAAGAAGTTGCACAAACATAGTTCTTCAGAGTTCTTCATATTTTAAAGGGACCTATTTTATTCAATTTCATTTCAAAGGGACTTGTTTTGGATAGTGAAGATCAGTCATACCTGTGCATGCCAAATCAGCCATTGTCAACCAACAAGTGTAATGTATTGATGAAATTTTTATTTTTAACATTTAAAATTCTTGAATTATTTTAGTGTTAAAAATGATGATTATGAGTGCTTGTTATCAATTTCAAAAACCCCTATACCCATCACCCTTGTAACATTCCTAACTACTCAACTCTACTATCACTCTGCTATCATTTCCCATCACACTTTAGCCTATTGCCATATTTCTACTATGATTTTCAAACCTTTTACTACACCACTCTTTGAACCTTGTCATCAAATCCTTATTTTCAAATCGTCCATCAAACCTTGTCATCGATCCATCATTTTTCAATTGGCCAAGTACCAACACGTAGTAGACAAGTGGTAAACCATTGGAAAGACAAGTGGTAAATAATTGGAAAGACAAGTATTAAATGATTTCGTTCATTTTGAATGTGGGAATTATAAAACAGTCTTTTGACCCAAGTCGTCTCATGAAACATATATCCGTTATCATCACTACAACACTCTATATGTGTATGGTTTTCTCATGATTGTACCTATGCAAATCAGTACCACTCCTCTGTCTTTATGGTGTGAATGTGCCTTCAACTCTGCATTATCATTATAGCAATAGGGTGAAGGTCGGCTGTTAAGTTTTCACTTTATAACACTCTCAGCCCATAAAAGTGTGTTACCATGTGAGTGTTCAAACTCTGAGTTTTCAAAGAAGGCCGAGACAGCAGTCGCTACAAAGGGAGAGCATAGTCAACAGGCTTACCACGAGTTTCTACCACCACCCAAGCAATTAAAGAAGGAAACCCTGCGAATCGAGGGCGTTACCAGGTCGGATAAGTGGAACACAGAAGAAGAGGTAACACATTGAACAAACCCTGATTGAATTGTTAAGCATAAACAAAAGGGTTAGAATAGAGAATTTTTTAAAAAATGACCAATAGAGCAGAGCCTGAAACATTTGATAGTTCACAATATCATGATGACTGTGTCACGATTTTAAGGGAAAAACACTGGTTATTCTTTCTAGAGAAATTCAATGGAAACAATGAAGAAATGACAAAGCAGTTTGCATTCACATTCAATGGAGAGAAAGCATTAATAGGAAACTTCTCTTTTAGAATTTCAGAGGATACCATAGCACAAACATTTGGAATCAGTCGAGAAGGGGAAAAGTATTTCAAAACCAAACAATTTAAGGAAAAATCATGGACTCAGTTTATGTCTAGGTCAAGGGTTTCCTCTGTCAATTGGAAAAAGGGTGTTCCTACAAGTTGGCTAATTCACCCTTGGGACGAAATGGTATACATTATTCAGAAATGTGTTGCATGTGAAGGGCGTTATAGTATAGTATACCTATATCACATCAAACTTCTGTTGCACTTAAAAGGTCAATGCACCATCAGTTTACCCTACTTCCTCTTACAGGGTTTGACTAAAATGGTGAAGACCATTCAGAAACGAAAGGGTAATGAAGATAAGAGTTTATGTCATTTTGGGTTGATTAAAATTCTAATTGAATTTGAGTTGCAGAGGAGAGGAAAAACATGGAAAGAATTTTTAATTTACAATCAAATTAAAGAAGATGAACAGGAACATCAGCAAGAACGCATCGAGTTTATTCTTGATATTGATGAGGAAATCCCTGAGCGTAAGTCAAGCAATGTTCCTCAACCCAGCAGTGGTGTAGAAACAAGAAAGATGAGGCAAGAAACTGCCAAGAAAATTGAACAAGACAAAATCTTCACTACTTATACGAGAAGATCAAGGAGAATACAAAAGAACCAAACAGAAGATGATCAACCAGAGTCAAATGCAAATGCACCAATGGATATTGAAAGCAGTGCTCATTCACAGCCAGAACAGGGAGCAGAAATGGAAATCGAGAGTAGTAAGGGAGAAAGGAAAGAGCCAGTACCTACAAATAAGAAATAGAGAAGGTTAGAGAAACAAATTGAAGAGCTAAAAGAGGAATTGATGGAAGCAAAAATGTTGGAGAAGGTCGTAAAGAAGGAAAATGAAAAATTGAGAGCTCAGAGCAAGAAGATTTAGCAGAAAAATGAGAAACTAAAGAAGCAAATCAAAGAACTTAAGATTGATCAAACTGAAACGTGCAAATGGGCGAAAAAATGGTACACTCAGAAAAAAACTCTTAAAGAAAAATATAAGAAACTAAAACATCAGTTCCAAGTTCAGAAGAATGCCAAAGTTTAGAGGAGTATAGGTGTCTTGCTACAAGCGACAAAGGCACAAGCAGGAACAGAATATAAAGGGAGCACATCAGGATTAGCATGAGGACATGCTAAATCATTGAGCTTGGGGGAGATGTTGGTACTATTTTATTTCCATCCTTTTCTTCTAAAAATCCATCATTCATCTATCATTTTCTCCCATAAAACCCTCATAGTCCATTGAAATTGATCAATTAAGCATTATAATTGTTATTTTACATTAAATTTAATTTGCGGATTTTTATGTTAAAAAATAGAAATTTTCAACAAAATTATGGGATATCATGACTTCTTGTAATTGGTTTATGTTGTGACACGTGGCATGGCAGGAAAATCAAAACAGAGGATAGGGATGTGATCACAGATGTACATACATGGTGAAGGATCTATTCAACATCGCATCTAGAGCTCCTGGATACATGGTCAATGCTGGTCAAACCCAACCTTTTTGGTTATAAAAGCAGCAAAAATCTAGAGTTACCTAAACTGATTTCGTTTTGTTTTATCAGTTAAGATTAGAAAAAAACAAAAATCACCTTTTTGACTGTAAAAGCAGAAACATCTGCGTGATAATGTATGTACATTCGATTGCAAATAGGACTGCGTGATAAGAGACATGGAGCAGACTTAAGACTGCGTATTATATTGTATTGTTACCATAACTCTGTTCTTGCATGTAATTGATTTCCAGAATTTAATCACAGGTAGCGTTTCATCATTCCAGTGTTTTATGTGTTAACGGCTTCATCATATAAAGTTTTCTAAGTGTACCATCAACGCATGGATGGGCCCTACGTGGGGACTGGTATACTTTCATTTCATTTTCATAGCATTTAGACTTCAGATCTCAATAGTGTTTGAAGCCATTTCTTTGCTTGTGAATTAATTAATTCGATTAGAAGCGAATGTTATTGTATGATTCATGGTGATAGCTTGAAACTTCAATTGCTAAATTATTGAACAATATCTTGTAAAAGATTTAATTGAGCACTGAATTTCGAAGTATCTCTGTGGACTCTATTTTCATGCATTTGAGTTTTAGTATGCTTAAAAGAGTCTTTAGTTTTCATGAATTTGATTGTTAGGGTGCTTAGTGTGTTACCGAAAAAGAGTTTTTGTGATTGATATCCTTGTAAGAGGATTGAAAACTCAAACTAGTAACACGTTGTGTTTTTAGAGTAGTTAATTAAATTAGATGATCTGAGTGTTTAAAGTGTGAAAGGAAACATATTCCAATCTCTTGTAAAAGAGTGTTGTAGCCTATCACAGTAGACACTTATCTAGGTAGATGAGATCCTTTTAGGTCTATAGATTGTAGACATGTGCCTCTAAGTTTACCTACCTTGGTTGACATTAAATTTAGTCTAATCTAGACCCCTCGATTGGTCACTATAGTTGGGACTTCCTCCCTTTCTTCTAGAGACTCACTTCCCCCCTCTCTCTCTCTACGGTGAAACAACCTTGACACAAGTAACACTAGCACTCACTAAGCACATGAACCTCATTGTTCAAAGATGAAGCAAACCACTCTCATATGCTGAAAAGAAAGAGATAAAGCATAGCTTTAAGATCATGGCAATAGGGTCATCATACAGATAGTACTACTACACCAAATGGTGTGAGGTCTATTTGGGACTTCATACCGGGGAGATCCCTTGAATTTTGGCAGGTCAAGCACAGTCAACAGAGCTCTAGAATTCCTGAGGAGATATAGGAACCTTCCACAAAGTCTTCGCAACTTTTCTAGGTAAGATTTTCTTTTCTTATATTTTGCTTGTTTTTCTGTCGTTTTTGTTTACTTGGCTTGTGAGTGTGTTGGCAAAGAAAAAAGTTTTGATGTAGGTGATTGGTTATTCCTATGGCTACAACCATATAAACAAATGTCCCTCAAGTAAGCTAAGAAGGATAATAAATTATCACCAAAGTATTATGGTCCATACAATGTGTTGCAAAAGATTGTAACTATGGCATACAAATTGGAGATTCCTGTAGCTTCTCAAGTGCACCCAGTTTTCTATGTTTCATGCTTAAATAAGGTTATATGTGACAAACTCCGAGTTCAAAAATACTTCTAGAACATGACGAGGAACGAAAAATCATATTGGAACCTCAAGCAGTCACAGAAACAAGAACTCAACAACTACAAAATCGATCAATTTCAGAGTATCTCATCAAGTGGAAGAACTTACTTGCTGAACATTCCACATGGGAGGGTGAGAATTGTATACAGAAGCATCCATAACTACTCAAGCATTGAGGACAACACTCTTTTGAAGGAGAGGGGCATGTTAGGTCCCTATAATACTAGTGATTCCCCCATTACTATTATCATTGTAGCCCTTATTGTTATTGTTGTGCCCTTATATTAATATTGTTGTCAGCTTAGATTATATTGTGAACCCTTAGAATCCTATATATAGAAAGGAGGTTTTGTCATTTGTACCATGGAAGAATTTTTCATTTGTGTAATATAAAGGAGGTTTCCCCCTCAACGAGGCTGATTTTGAAGACGTTGATCTATATTTTATTCTATTTTGTGAGCTGGTTGCATAACAATATTTAAAGCAGTGAAGTATTTAAATCATGTGTGCCATATTGTCTAAAAAGGGGATTGTGAATTATAATTTCTTTAATTGATGAGTCTAAAATTTGTAAAAAAACTTTATAGTAATTCAAATTAGTATAAAACTTAGATACCAACACAATTTCTTGTTGAAATATCCAAGACAAATGAGAGGTGGTATACTGCATCTTTTATATTTTGAATTTAAATTTGTAACTCAAAAAAACTGCCACATCATATTTAATATTTAAGCTACCTTTCCAACTCACCCTATCACTTACTCAACCTTTTTGAAACTATAGCGGTGACCCTAACGAAGATTAATTCACAATAAGGGGTCGATATAAAATGGATGACCAAAATATGGGAGGAAGAGGAGACTGGAAAAGTGCCAAGAATATCATTACCATACACACATACATCTTGATAACATAATATTAAGGACTCTTAATCTTGGTTGATAGTTCGAATCATCCTCCCATTTCTCATTTTTAAATAATGGATACATTAAAAAGATAGATTTTGGAATCAATTCAAGAAAAACTATGACATTAATAACTCTATCCAATAGGAACTGTATCCCATAGTAGATCTAACCAATGAGAACTATGACCACAATGCCTTAAGTTGGAAAGAAATTTGATCAATGAATGAATAAAATGATTATAGGTTGTTGGTAATAATAGTTCCCTCATCAAGAAATTCCCTATAACTACAACTAATAAACATTTATTATAGTTCTTGTCAGTCAAGGTTCCTAACTAACAAAGGAATTATTCCCTAGAACTATGACTGAAAGACAAAGAACATAGTTTAATTTCATAGGCAAAGCTCCCACATCATGATTCTTGTTTTCATGATTCTTGTAAAATAAATTCATAGTTCCTAATTGACAATAGAACTATGAACAACAAAGTAATGATTCCTGAGGTCATACTTCATGAGGGTCCAACTTCTGAAGGTCATAGTTACTATGCATCATAGTTCCTAAGGGTTAAATTTCTCAGGTTCATAGTTCTTATATGTCATAGTCCTTGTGGGTCATGTTTTCTATTTCTTATAGATCCCAATGATAAGAGACCTCATAAAATTTCTATGTGTAAATGAAAATAAAGAAATAGAGAGTGTTAGGAATAAATTAGTTATAATGGGATAAATAACAATTACATCCATACAATTCCATTACATCAAATTCCACAATACGAGGGTTTTCAAATTCCATAAAAGAAGTGTTTTCAAATTGCATAAAACTAAGGTATTCAAAATTTACTTCAATACACATCGACAAACATCGCCAACTTGTGATCCATGGTCAATATGGTGTGTTTACTCACATTTTCTAGTTATGCACTCAAATTTGAACTCAGTATGTTGAGTTTCCACATTCCACATTGCTATGGTTTTCAAATTCCACAAAGCTAGGGTTTTCACAGTGCATAAAACCAAGATTTTCAAATTTTATAATTATATTTCCTAATAATGCGCACACACATTTGAGCCATGCTAAGTAGATAGCCTCAATGGGGTCCTAGTTGGTACCGTGGGCCTTATGGAGCCTATATGACTAGGAACACGTGTGAATTCCTAAGAACAAGCACACATTGTTGTAGGCATGTGTTCCTCATGATAGCCCCATTTCCATTTCCGGGGTCATCATTCTTGTGCAAGTTCCCTTAGTTGATTATCACTATTTTTTCCTATTATGCATAATCCTTCTTAAGCTATCATTAAAGAATTTCTCACAACATTCCTTCATACACATTATGCTAGGTGTTTTCTCATTAATCTACATAGTTTCTTTCTTTTACCACATATGAAGTCATTTCCACATATATGCGATTCAACAACCACTTTCCACATGTTAATTTACAATATAACAGTAGAGTGCTAAGTTATTTCATTGTGGTTATTCCCTAATTACAAAATCCTCCATCATGTTTTGGTTGATTCCTTACGCTTATTTGAGAAACTTCCACATATTTAACTTTATGTATCTATATATTACTCTTTTATGTTTATCTCATCATTCTAGATTGGTCATGGTTATGAGAACTACAATAGGTTATCATCATTCATTTCTTAAAACCCCCATTTATTTATACTTATTGCTCCATCTTCTCATAGGTTTGTATTCTTTGAGGGGTAAGTTTTTTCCAATTTTTACCTCATTCATATGTAATTTAGGGAATTGTGATACTATTTCTCATTTATAATTTACTTGTTTCAGATTGAATAATTATAGTGTTCTTCATCTATCTCAATTCTTTTAGAGTGGAAGAAATAAGTGAATCAACTTGTACGATCTTTTTTATCAATGGGTCCTAATTTGGGTATGAATTCTTCCAAAGCCATTTTGAGGCATTAAACATTTTTTTTTTGGGTAAAAAATTCTCCTTTGTGTGAGACCATTTGGTACTTGAAGTTTATATTATGCCTCTCGTAATTTTATCTACCATACTGACCACCATGGTACAAGTTGATGTCACATTAATCCCCGTTACTCATGCATAGGGGCTAGCCATGTGTGTAATTTAAAAAAGACTCTAGAAGTTAAAAAATCGTAACTCTAGTTGAGGGTTGAGGGAGTCAAACCTTTCATATAGTTAGCTATTGGGTTATGTTAAGTACTAGGCCACTAGGAGGAGTAGGGGTTAAATTTCATATTATTATATTCTCTTCCATATTTGAGAAAAGCAATTGGGAGTGGGATGTTAGAGAGAAAAAAAGGGGCTTAAGAAATTGTAGCAACTTTTTAAGCCATACGTCTTAGGTAACTTTATAGAGAGTATGTATTTCTTTGTATCTACACATTTTTCCATACTAGAGAATAGAGATCAAAGCAACGTCAACTTCTAGCTAGGTTTGTCCCATAAGAGTTTCCCAAGGGAAAATTTTTGCTTATTTTGGTTAGTGTGTGTATTGTTTTTCACTCTATATTACTTGCATTTCAGCTAATTTATATTTAAGCATAAAAACAATAAATAAAGAATCTGCAATCTAAAAATAATTAATATTCATAGTAAAAAAATTCAATATTTATTGGATCTATTATGATGAATTGTTCCAATGGAATATCCACGATATTTTTTATGGTCATTTCCACATCTTGCCTAATGACTAGTGTCTTCTTTACTACCACATGTTACATCGATCAGTTTAACATATTATGTGATTCTATGTTACTTCATCTTTGATGTTATTTTCTTAACGTCCATGGTTAGGCTTTTATCTCCATTCTTCCCATCTTCAAAATGCAACATCCTCAAAGCAAGAAAATCCAATAACCATTAGTTAGGAGTCATGCTCAACAACCATCTTGAATCCTTTTTATATTTGAACCCATCATTATTTTTTTTTCCTTGGAAAAAAGTCGTAATTTTCATTAATGAGGAAAATTACATCTTGCAGATGCTAGCGGCATATACTGTACTGTGGGCTAGAAGCCTATCCTTGTGAGTTCAAACTAGATAGAGGTGTACTCCACTCAAGGATACACTACTCTTGAGCTATTATCTTCAAAATTACTTATGTACTTACTCTATGCAGAGAGCATCAAGAAATAATTGTCATGTGAAAGTAAGCTGCTTGATAAAAACTTCATATAAATATTTATATAAAGACAACACATGAAAGTATATACAGAAAAAACTTTATATCAGCTCCCATTGAGCTTTACTAATCTGATATCTCTATGAAAGGTCTATGATAATACTAATGGAAGGTTCCATCAGTTTGCTCCAGTATGCTCCAAGTGCCTATAGGCCTGTGCACTTCTTCCTTGGATAGTAGATCGACAGTTGTGTTCCTCTCCCTGTATATTTGTTGACAAGTAAATGAGTCAAATAAATTTATAAGTCTAAAAATTTCTTCCATGATGTGCCTCAGAGAAAAAGCATGACAAATTGTAACTTTGTTAATCCAATTGCATATAGTTTTTGAATCTCCAAATAACTATAAGTTTCTGCATTGGTTTTCCAAGGCAAAGTGTATGATGTATTTTTCTACTGAAAGCTCAGCAAAATTGTTTGTCCCTCTACCCATACCCATTTGAATTTTGTAAATATTATTTGATGTAATATGGAGGACAATGCCTCCCCCACAGCCAATGTCTTGAGCTGAACCATCAAAGTATGCCAGGGGTGGGATTGGTTTATGCTCTTTGGGATGATATGCCTAGGATTTCGATTTGTTTCCTCCTCTGCTATCTGTTGGTAGTCTACTAGGATTTGTGCGGTAATGTTCGGCCAGTGGGGGGGAGAATTTTGAAATATGATTCTGTTATGGGCTATCTAAATGGTCCAACAAGTTAGTAAAGGGATGGTTTTTGTTTTTTCCGAGGATACATTGGACCACCATCCTTCCTAGGCTTCCTGAACGGTTGTGCCTTGCCACTTATGGAGGGAAGGTATATGAGAGTGGATAGAATTCCAAAGATCCCTCGTGCATGGGCAAGTAAAAAAATATGATTCCCCATTTCATTGTCTACTTTACAGAGGCCACACCGGAAGGGTCCGTGAAATGATATTTTGGTCAAGTTTTACCCTGTTGGGATTTTTTGACGCAGAATGGTCCACATGAGGAGTCTAGACCTGGGTGGTGCTTTAAGTTTCCAAATGCTTCTCCACCAAGGTTCACACTACGGAGGTTTCAGAGAGTTTATAAGAGCTATGTATCCCTCCTTAGGTGAGTATTTCCCATGCTTTGTGAGGGCCCAGATGAGCTCATCCTCCCCTTCTTGTATCCTGATATGGGATTTCGTGAGTGACCCCGTGTATTCCTTCCAAAGCTGCTACCATTGTTGAGGGATCGGTAATTTCCTTCCAGATTTCCAAGCTTTTCGTAAAAAAGTAGAGAGGCCATTATCTGTTATATGGTTAATGTGTGTGATCCCTCTCGAGATGAGGTATTTTCTGAGCTCATGTGGGAGTCTGTGAGCATTCCCACAACCAATCCAAGGGTCCATCCCTATCTTAACAGCTTCTCCTAACTGTATTCTCCATGTGATTTCATCCTTTATAAGGGGCATAGCTTGGAGGACAACTTTCCATATGATCGATTTTCTAGTTTGTTTCCGTTGAGGTTGTCGAATCCAGTACATAATATTTAAAGGAGCTATGTATTTAGATGTGGCCACTTCAGTCCACAGGCTGGAGGATGTGACTAGCTGCCACCCTAGTTTGGCACCATGGATGTGGAGAAAGAGTCTAGTCTTTTTATACCCCATCCTCCCCACTTCTTTGGGAGTGCCAAAGAGTCTCAATTTGATGAGGCAAAGATCCTTTTGGGTTGCTTTCCTCTCTATAGGAACCTGCAGCGTATGTTTTTGATTCTGGATAGTATTCCTTTAGGAATCCATGCTAAAGACATCCAATAGACTAGAGTTGCTTCCAGCACTGCTTTTATGAGTATCAGTCTTCCTGCTGTTGATAAATATTTTAGATACCATATGTTTAGCCTTTTCCCTAGTTTGGTTATGAGCCAGATCCAGTAAGCAATCCTATAACCGTGAGGTTTTAATCTATAGCCCAGATATTTTAATCCCTCGTCCAGATGTAGTAGTTTATAGGGGAATCTTCTCAAGGCATACTGGACCTCGTATGGAGTGCATCCTATAGCCATTATAAAGGACTTCCCATTATTAACCATGATTCCAGTGGATGCTAGGAATATAGTGAATGTATTGAGAAGTGCAGTCACATCTCCTATACTCCCATTAAGGGAAAGTAACACACCATCCACAAAGAGCAGGTGTGTTAATGTTCATCCTTTAGTGATGTGGATCCTCCTAAGCCTACCTCTTCTATGTTTTTCCTTTATCAAGAAACTAAGACCTTCCATGATGAGTAAGGAGATCCATGATGACAAAGGACATCCTTGCTTGAGGCCTCTTTCAAAATGGAAGAAAGATGAGGCCGCACCATTTACCAAGACACTGTATGATACATTAGTGATACAACTCATAATCCATCTTATGAATTCAAATGGGAAACCCAGGTGTGTTAAGAGCATCTTGAGGTATAGCCAGTTGAATCTATCAAAGGCATTCAAGAGGTCAACTTTCAGGACCATACCCTTCAGCTTGTGGGTCTAGATAGAATGTAGGATCTCTTGTGCCATTTCGACCGCTTCATGTATTTGCCTATTCTATAGGAATAAAAATTGTTTAGCTGAGATATGGTTGGATAAGATTGGTCGGAGTCAATTTTATATAATGTTGGAGATGATCTTGTGCATACAATTACATAAGAATATGGGCCTAAAATCATTGAAATATGTTGGGTTTTCCAGTTTGGGAATAAGGGTGATAAAGCTTGAGTTGAAGGCCTCATACATTCTACAGGAGGTTCCACCTTCCTCTATAACTTGTAATAGGTCCCCGCCCCCCCAGGGTCTCAAAAAAAGCCAAATAGAATTCCATAGTCTAGCCATTCGGACTAGGGCTTTTATCTCGCTTGAACCATTTGAGAGTGTCCTCCAGATCCCTTAGGGAGACCTCTTTAATCAAATCCCCTCTTTCATCTTGGTCTACAAACCTTGGAAAAAGTTGGGTTGTCTTCATTATGTCTCCCAAGGTGGAATTTTGTGGCGACTTAAAAATGTTATAGAAGTGGGCAGAGGCCATAGCTACTAGCCGGGGGAATGTGTTCACAAGTTCTCCATACTCATCTAATAGCTACCATATAGTATTGATAGCTTTCCTCCCATTTGCAAATTTGTGATAAAACTTGGTACTTTCATCTGCTTCCTTCACCTACATGGCTCTGCTTCTCAGTCTCCAGCTCTCTTCTCTGTTCTTCAGGATCTAGTTTCTCTTGGCCAACAGAGAGGTTAATTGCTCTTTGTGCATAGGGGAGGAGAGGATTCCTTCATGGTCATTTTCATACTTCTCTATGGCTTCTTCATATTATTTGAGAGTATGGTCTTCCTTCTTCCTCTTCTTATGAGCCCATTTCTTAGAGAGGCTCTTGATTTCTTTAAGGTTTTTTGTAAAACCTTCTAATATAGTCATTTCTGCCATTGGGGGATGATTTCTCGAGTAATTTGTGACAAGGTGGACGTATTCAACATCCCTCAACTAGGATGCTTTAAATTTTAAAGAACCTTTAGGCTTATTCATACCTCCTCTTGTTTCCATATAGATCGGCCTATGGTCTGATATTCCTCCAGAGCCCACCCACTACCTATTTCCCAAGCCCAAGGTTAAAAAATGCTCCTTAATGAGATATCTATCAAGTCTTCTATAGAGACTATCAGCTCCTAATCTGTTATTCCTCCAGGTGGGCAATATTTTTGGGGAGGGGATATCTATGAGATTTTGATCCTCCAGTTTGGCCTCGAAAAAATATGAGAGGATATCCCTTTGGGCATTTTGTCCCCATCATTTATCATAACCAATGGAGAAGTTTAGATCCCCCCAGGATGGGATTGTCCTTTTGAAGAATGTGAGAGTCAAGGAATCTGCTCCAAAACTCCCATTTCTTGTGATAGATGCTATATATATTTATGATCCTGAGATTAATATCGAGTTCAGAGGAGTATATATATACTCCTATGTGCCCCGAACTCCCACACACATTACAGATTCTGATAGATCGATTATTAACTCCTAACACCAGCCCCCCAGACCTCCCTGATGCATCGAGGGTATGGAAAGTCCATCTAGGTAGCCAGGTTTCCATGAGGTGGGTAATGATACTCCCCTGACCTAGGGTTTCTTACAAAAAGAGAATGTCAACAGGTTCTGCTAAGAACAGTCTCCTCATGGCTAACTTTTTTTCAGGGCTAGCCAACCCTCTACAATTGAAGGAGAGGAGTTTCATGCTGGAGGAGCCTCTTGGGTATTCATTGCTATAAGTACCCAATCAATGGCCTGTTGTTTGCATGAAAAAATCTCTTCCCCTGCTTGTACCTTGGCTTTGGATAGGGAGGATGATCTACCTCTAGTCAATTTTAGAGGAGGAGGAGAGGTGATTATTCTGATACCCATAGAGTAGGGGGCATGCGAGTGAAACCTAGCTCTAGTGGGGTATCTGAAAGGAAGGGGGGTGGAGTGAGAGGGAGGATCAAGTAATTGGGAATTTGGGGGAGTATGTTCAGGTAAAGAGGGTTGAGGGCAGGAGATGGTGGGGGAGGGGGGTTTGATAGGGCATTCCACGGCCTTGGGGGGAATGAACGTGTGAGAGGAAGACTGAACTGAAATGAACTGTTCATAACAAGTTTCAATTCATGCAGAGATGCACTAGAGTAAACAGAGGAGGATTTTGTAGTCGACATACCCGTGGAGAATGCCACCTCAGCAGCTACCCTAGCTCTAGTAATAGGTGGAGAGGGTGCTCTAATGGGTGTCTTTACCTACTTCTTTCTGGTCTCTTTTGAGGGCACAAGTAATGCGTCAGATTGTGCCCAATTTTCAACCTCTTCCCCCTCAGAGGGGCTTTTCTAAGCTTGAGATTGGTTATGCATTATGTCCTTCTCCCTGTCTCCTGCCCTTTCCTTCTTATTCAACGGACAATCTTTGTATAGGTGTCGCACCTTGTGACAACGTCTACAACGGAAGGGGACACCTTCGTAGTCTAGGTTTTGCTTACGGGAGAAGGATTTCCACTCTAAAGTAATGTGCTCTTGAAGACCACCCCGAGTATCCAAGTGAACGAGAATCCTGGCATATGCCATCATACCTGAGGTGAGGTATGTTTTGTTGTGATCTAGATAGGTGCCTAGCTTGTTGCCTATATGACGGAAGATATCTTCTGACCAGAATTGCAGAGGTAGTCCAGGTAGCCGAACCCGTATAGGGACAACTCCTATATATTTTTTTGCGGGGTCGAAACGGGGGTTCCATCACTAGAGGAGAACTGGTGCATGCTCAAAATGCTAGAAAGATGACAGGACCCAGTTTGTGTGCTCGGCTCTAGAAAAACACAGAGCAAACCATCCTCTGACAAATGTTTGAACAGTTGGGAGATCTGCCAAGTGTTGTCCCCAAACCTTCGAGGCCCATATCTTAAGCCTGGCTGCTGTATATCTACGACCACAAATTCTGCCTACTAGAACTCAGTCTGTTGTGTCCATGGTGTCACCCCACTGAATGTCCTCCCTGAGTTTGAGAATGACATCCTTGTTTTTGACCTTGAAGCAGTTTCTCTTCTTTCCCCTCTGCGTCAGCACTTCAAGTTCTTATGTATTATCCCCTGGCTAGTTAGGGTTTGGGTCAGGGGTTTAAGGGTGAGGGAGCTCCTACTAGGATCGATTCCGAGAGAGGGGGTACCACTGCATAGCTGTAATATGGATGCGCCTCAGGTACCAAAACTTGAGGAATTTCCTGGGCTGGAATGTGAGCTCTCAGGGGGTTGGATGAGGATTCACTAGGGTGAGATGAGAGGGGGTTTTGAGAGTTAGCAGCCTCAGGGTTTGTGTGTAGGTAGGCAGAGACAAAAATGGAATGCGAAAGGGATTTCAGTGGCAAGGGAGGAAATGGCCATATCGAAGGAGGCTCTGAGAAAGTGAGAGTGGAGCAGGAAGGTCCAGAAATGGAAGGAAGGCCCTCAATGGTAGTCGACAGATCACAGCAGAAAGGAAGGCCCTCAATGGTAGCCAACAGGTCATAGCAGAAAGGAATGATGTCGTCCACTGCGGAGCGAGGGGATTTCCAAATATTGAAATTCTCCAACGGGTCTTCTGAGTAGTCTACTACGTCAAGTTCCATACCTGTTCCAATGTGCTCTCTGTCAGCTACCTCCAGGACCATTGTAACCATTTTTGTAGGTAGGGTATCAAAAATTAGTTGGAGACACAGTGAAACGGGGAGGAGATGGTAACTGCAATGTTATGGATAGATCAGCGATGAACAAATTCCGGGAACCACTGTGGGTGATGCAGCCAGAGAAGGGAGCACATGTCGATAGCTAGCAAGTAGGTGGGGTGAGTAGGGAATCCTCGTGTTGCCATCAGCTGCAACATAACCTAAACCTTTTTAGACTGCCTCCTCAGCGCCATTTTCCAAGCCGCCCTTGGTGACTTGACTCAAAGGCCAAGTGATATGAGATAATACCAACACGAGACCAAGAAAATTGTGGAGCTCTATTAGAGTGTTTAGGGCTGGCCAATCTCAAATAACTTGTATCTTGAATAGGTCCACATGCACACCATTTGAACCCATCATTCATATCAAATGGAATTTCATTTTCAAACTCTACCATGATCATGAAAAGTAAGAAAAATTTCGATAAAAATCACATCATCAAATTTTTGTTGACATGTTTCGAACCATCCAGTGTGGTTCATCGCTAGAGCAAGATGAAGAACCAGATCTTGGAAATAAGTTAATTAGATGGAGAGAAAAAATTTAGTTGTTATAATATAACAATTAGATATGACTAAATAAATAATATTTTAATATAAGAAAATAATTGTTAGAATATAGTTGTTAATATTGGCCATGATTTCCAAGTTGTTACACTCATTAATAATATCAGAATATTCTATTATCAGGACAAGTATAAAAGACAAATAATTACTAAAATCTATTTTCCCACACACTACAACTATTTATTGGCCGTGTCTATATTCCATTGCCCTTGAAGCACAAAATAAGGTTCTAAATTCCTTTATCCTCCCTCAATTAACTATATAAACCTCATTGTGTCTAAAATGTAACAATAAACCTTTATATTCACATAAAGTTACTCATATTCATGAATTCATAATTTCAAATTACTTTTATTTGTTGAATGATTATACATATTTATCAATATTAACTAAATTATCCTCATCATAACTTAGTCCAAAATTCAGTAAAATTAATATTTATAAAAAAATATAAATCACAATAAAGATTAATGTAAAAGTGTTTCCCAAAAACTTCATATGAACACAATAACTTCTTACATATTAACTTGTTTCTTGTCTTACTTTTTTGAACTTGTTATAGAATATTTCAATTCATCTTAATCATTCTTCCGAATTGTGGAATATGCAATTCTCTAACTTTAAAATGTTGTTAAAACCATTACACTAAATTATATATTAACAAATAACATATAGAGACATTACCAATTAAATAAAAATAGAATAAAAATAATCTCATTTAAAAATATTATTAGTTGAATGAAAATCAAAATAAAACACAAAAACTTATCAATTATACTTTACCAAATGTATCATGAAAACATATAAATCATAATCATTGGAAAATATTAGAACAACATTACAAAGTTAAAAGGTATCACAACATATAAATAAAAAGGTAGCCATTCACCTTATAAATAATTTATTTTCCTCTTTTAATTGTGTTTCAATATGTTTTCTAATCACTAGGTATTTTATATATAAGAAGAAGTTATACAATATGGATGCAAATGGGTTTCCTAAAATTTCTTGTAGCTTTAGCCAAAACCTGAGCCACCTTTGATTGAAGTGATGGTGGTATAAGGGTGCCCAGTCTTGGCTAGACAATTGGGGAATGAAGAGGATATCATCTTGTAGAATTTAGATAATATAAAAAATAATACTACTTCCAAATTTAAAGAGAAAATGTGGGAAAATTAAGAGTTAGAGGGAAAATGTGAAAGTGAAATATTATAAGGAGATGATCAAACCCAATCAGGAAAACAATTTCTTCCAAATTTAAAGAAAAAATTGTGGGAAATTAAAGAGTTGGAGGGAAAAAACGAAAGTGCAATATTATAAGGAGGTGATCAACCCCAATTTGGAAAACCAAAAGTATCTCTCTATCTTGACTAGTGTTAAGATGAAAATGAACATTTCCAATAATATAATCAATTATCATGAGCTTCATAGTGAAATTAGGTATTGGTGAATTCTCAAAACACCATGGGATGAAAGAGTTTGTCACTTGTGTAGGCATTGGTGAATTTTCAAAACACCTTGGGATGAAATATTTTGTCACCAATAATACGAGGGTTGAAGATGAAAAATAATTTCTCTTAAAATTTCCATCTTATACTCACATGAAAGAGTTATTCACCAAGCCTAAGAGGGTTGAATGTTGTACTCACATTAAAAAACTTTCTCTTAGATTGTCCATCTTATAATCACATTAAAACACTTTCTCTTTGATTTTCCACCTTATACTCATATTCAATCCTATTCAAGCTTATAGGATTACTAGTCAGGCATTCAACTTGTTCAATTTTTTCCCACATAATCTAACATGTATTCAAATACTAGAACTCAGGTGGAGGGGGAATTAAACTCGCTAGCTACCACTAGAGCTATTGTCCTTTAGAAACTTTCTTAACATTTTAACTCATAACAAATATGGTGATTTGGGAACCTTCTCTCACTTGTTTTTGTGCATATAAATAAAATGTTAAAGAATCATATTTAATATATTACCTTCTTAAGGATAGACTATATGAGCCTTAGTGGGGATTAATCATCATAGTCATCATCATTATACATTCAAATTATCATTTCACTCCTCTTAATATTATTTTTTTTGCTAAAGCAAGAGCCGAACCTTCTATTTCACTAAATCAAAGGATAATTTACAAAGTGTACATGCACCTATCAGAAAGGATCAGGAGAACAGGTCCTCCTGTCAAGGACAAGGATCCTCCCACTACCTCACGAAAACACAAAACTCCAGGGGATAACTCAAAAGGACAAAAGCAATCTGGTCAAACACAACCCAGAGCCAACCCACGTCAGCAGTCAAACCCGACCCCCCAATGAACATAAAGGAAGGAAAGGACATGACACACCACCAGAAAATGGAGAGATGGCCCGACGGGCCCCACTAAACAACATGGACCATCCCAACCATCCAACCTGGTTGCCATATCCAACAGTCAAGAGCAATATCGCTGCTTCGAACCCATCCACACTTTATCGCGCGATGAAGGGCGGTTTCCACACCAGCCACCTTGCGACGGACGTTTCATGCACCCTATGGGATCGCTCTCAAAATTACAAAACCACTTACCACTTTGTAGACGTGCGATCACCGAAAACCCGCCTATAGCCAGGATATCTAACTCGAAAGCAGGAAAAGGATGCCTACTACTACACCCCATTAATTGCCCATTCTGCAAACTCGTACCGAGAAACCTGAAGCTGATCCCGAGTTTATTTAGGAGATAAATTTGCGAGGTGCCAACCAAAAAGCTGGGAAACCCGGTCAAGATGACTCGAGAGAAGATGAGCCCGAACATGACTCTCCTCCTCACAGGTGCATCCTACTGGACTGAGTTAGAACTCCTCGACATCATCAAATCATGGAATTCCACCCAGCTCGAAATCAGAAAACCTCCATGTCCTCCGCAGCTTGATCCTTACAAATGGCCTTTAGACAACATGGAGGAATTTCTTGCCACTTTTTCACCATTCCACATTCTACACTGTTCACACCTTGATTGGCCAGTAAGTCAGCCAGTTTATTGGCATTACGTCGAACGTGGTTGAAAATTATGGTTTGAAGGCCCTGTAGATGCGTTTGGATTCTTTGATAAACCTAGATAAGATTCCAATGATTCGAGACTCTTTCCATCCTCGAAACACCGCTGATTCTTTTCACTGCGTTGATGGTTATCTAAGAGTCTGCTTCCAAAATGATATTAGAGCGATGATTCTATGATAGAAACTCTAGACCCTGCTCCAGAGCCATCACTTCCGCCATGTTATTAGTAGCTCTACCTAAATGGTAGTGGAAGATAAATATGATATTGCCCTCATCATCCCTTAAAGCTCCTCCATAACCCGCAGTTCCCAGATTGCCTTTAGAGGCACCATCAATGTTGTATTTTAGAAAGCCTTTCGGTGGGGGTTGCCAGTAGTCCTTCTCTGTAACCATGGTTTTATCCTTTCTGTTTCTACCTTGAGGAGTTATCCCTTGCAATCCCAGTTGCCTGAGAATTCTCTACTCTTCATCTGAGGGGGATTCATGGGGGTATTATTAACTCTAGAACTGACTATCTCTTTGATCTGTTTCAAGATAAGGTCAAGAAGATGTTGTTTTGAAGACTTACCATTCTTGAAATTATTTTATTTCTTTCTTTCCAAACGTTCCAGATAATAAAGCAGGGTGTGAAGGCCCAGGCCAAATTTAGGACTTCATTCTCCTTGAAGTTTTTTCTCCAGTGGTTTAGGGTATTTGTGATACTTCCTCTGTCCCTATCTGACTGCTGGAAAATTGAAGAGAATGAATCCCACAGCCAGGTAGTATAAGAGTAGCTATTAAGAATATGTTCCATTGTCTCCTCTTGCTCCTCACAGAGCTGGCATCTAGAGGGCCCCATAATTCCCCTTCTCCTAATATTGTCCCAAGTCAATATTTTCTTGTGATGAACCAGCCACATAAAAATCTTGATCTTCATCCAACCTTGCTGCCTCCAAAGATACGTCCAGGTCTTATCTGGAATACTATTATTCAGTCCAAGCAAAAAACCTTTCACTTCCTTGAGATTAAAGGTTCCTGGCTTGTTATTACCCCATCTCAATTGATCCTGCCCTTCTGTTTTTAAGATCCTCCTTTGCTTGAGCAAGTCTCCAAGAGCCTCTACTTTGACTTTTTGGGGGTTGTCCTCTCCGCATTCAATGTTTCTCCAGCTTCTCCATTTTTCAGAGGTATGTGTAAGATCCCAAAAATCCTTAACTCTGATAAACCCTTGGGCATCTGTTTCCTACTTGAGGCCTACAAAATTCTCTATTAATAGTATTGGTTCCTATTGCCATTTTCCCTCTCAAAAAAGAGCAAGATCTCCTGCTCTAATTTCCCAGAAACTATTCTTTTGACCTAGACTTTTGTTCACCCAGGCTCTGTTCCATATGTAGGAGCCTTTTATAGTTCCAGAAATTCTTATGAGATCATTATTGTGCCACGAGCTGGAATATTTCTCTTTCCATATCCTGGCCCACTGAGCTTTTGGCTGCTGCACCCATCTCCACCAGAGTTTGGCTCCTAAAAATTTATAAAGAATCTCTTGATCGTCCAGGCCAAGGGCCCCCTAACTTTTGGGTTTGCATATTTTTTCCTAGGAAACTAGAGCCCATTTATTTCTAGTCTCCTCCTTTCCCCAAAGGAAGTCTTTTTGAATGTTTCTAATTTTCTCTAAGACACCTTTCAGAGCTGGGAGAGCTGATAACATAAAAACTGGGATGGATTGTAGCACAACCTTTGTCAGAGCTAACCTGCTGGCCATGTTCAAGGCACTGAAGGTCCAATTTTTTACTTTATCCTGCACCTTATTAAGGACCAGTTCCCAAATACTCTTATCCATGGGTTTGGAAATAAGAGGTATTCCCAAATATTTAGAGGGGATGGAATCTCATTGGAATCGAAGAATTCTTGAGATATGTCTTTGGATAGCAATGTTAGTGCTAAAGAAGAAGATTTTTGATTTAGAGAGGTTGACTTCCATACCTGTAGCCAAGGCAAAATCTTTAAGGATTTGTTTGTAGGCTAAAGCCTCTTTGACAGTTGGAATGCCTTGCAGTAAGGTATCATCAACAAATTGTTGATGAGTCAACATAGAATTGTTCTCTGAAATTTGAAGACCCCTAATTTTACCCATATCCTTGGCCTGCTTAATGGATCACTCGAGTCCTTCCATCATAAGAATAAATAGGAAGGGAGAAAGAGGGTCTCCCTGCTTGAGGCTTCTAGAAGGATTGAAGATTTCTGAGGGAGATCCATTTACCAGAATGGAAAAGTTGGAGGAGGACACCAATGCCATAACGCATCTGACCTAGTTGTGGTCGAACCCAAAGGCGTAGAGAACCTTCTTGATATAATTCCAATTCACCTTGTCATACGCTTTGGTAATGTCCAATTGCATAATCATCCCTACCTATTTTTTGCTGGTTAGCGTGTGCACCACCTCATGTGCTTGAATAATGTTGTCTAGAATCTTTCTTCCCTCCACATAACCTAATTGTTCTTCAGACACTAGTGAGGGGAGGAGAGGTTTGAGTCTATTAGCCACTACTTTGGAAATTATCTTGTAAACCACATTACATAAGGCAATAGGTCTGTACTTGTCTACAGATTGAGTTGTGTCCTGTTTGGGAATAAGGGAAATAAAGGAGGTGTTGAGAGCTTTCAGGATAGTTTTGCTTCTCCTGGAATCCTCAACCACATTCACAATGTCCTCTTTGACAATGTGCCAACACGCTTTAAAGAAATATACATTGAAACCATTTGGACTTGGTGCTTTGCCATTCTACATATCTTTGAGAACCTCGCTGACCTCCTCCTCCTCAACTGGTCTATTGAGGTTAAAATTGTCCTCTGTGGACACCAGTTTGTGGATATGCCCTATGATGCCCCCGATTGACTGATCCCTATCTGGGGTGTTTTCCAGAGTGATGTTCTGGAAATGTTCGACAAGCGCAGCTTCAATATCTTTATGAGTGGTATGAATTTCCCCTCCCTCATCTTTAATCATGGAGATTCTGTTGTGAGCTTTGTTAGCCATAATGGATCTGTGAAAAAATCTGGTGTTCCGTTCTCCTTCCTTGAGCCATTGAATTCTAGATTTTTGTCTCCAAAATATTTCCTCTTGTTTGCATAAATTTTCCCAATCTAGATGGTATTTATGAGCCTTCTCACTTTTGGCTTTATCAAATCCATCGTTTATTAGAGCCTTATTGAGTTCTATAATTTAATTTCCACTGATTGTTTTTCCTAAAAAATGTTACCAAAATCTTTCCGGTTCCATTCCTTTAGTCTAAACTTAATGTGCTTTAATCTTTTATGAAGAAGGTACATATTAGATCCTTGTATTTGCAAGTCTTCAACCCACCATTTTTCAATGTTTTTAATGAAATCCGGGTGAGAGAGCCAGATGTTTTCGAATATGAAGGGTCTATTCCTAGGAGAATTTATACCCTTGATTTCCAACTAAATCGACCAGTGGTCTGAACCTCCAAATGGAAGCACTATGTCTGTGATTTCACTATTTAGAAACATTAATTCCTCTGATATCATGAACCTGTCTAACTTAGACGCCACCAGCACCTCACCTCCTGTTTTATTGTTCCATGTAAAAAGGTCGTTGCTTGAATCTGACTCGACCAAATTCATATTGTATGTAAATGACTGAAATGCTAAGGAGTCTTTGTTGAGCACTCTAGTACCTCCTTTTTTTTCTGAGAGAGATTTGATCATGTTAAAATCTCCTCCCAAGATCCAAGGCATTCCAGTCTGTCTGCTCCTGAGGTCACTAAGGGCTTCTAACAATTTGATTTTATCCTCTAAGTGTTGAGGACCATAAACATTTGTTACCAGGAATGTTTCCGAAACCCCGATTAGATAATAATTAAATAGAAATAATTAGATAACGTACATGATTTATTTAAACATGTTTTCAATTTTTTTAAATAAGTAAATAGTTATAATGAAAATATTTGAAGTCCAAAATAACTTTTATAAAATAAAATTTATTAAATTATACATTTTTAAAATATATTAACTTTGCATAGACGAACAACTAGAGTAATATTTTTGGTAAAAATAATTATAAATAATAATTAATTATATATTATTAAAATACTATAATTAAATAATTTAAAAATCAAATATTAAAATAGATATGGGTTTCTCTATATTTAATAACAAATAATTATTCTAATTTATAACATAATAATATATTAATATAAAAAAAATCAAATCAAATATATATATATATATATATATATATACACACACACACACACATGAGGCAAAGCTTAAAAAATTGTTACAACTATTATTATTATTTTATATACAGACATGAGGCAAAGCCTAAAAATTATTGCAACTATTATTATTATTGTCATGAATTTTACATCATCTTAATCACATATTTTCATACTCACCAACATATAACTTGTTTAATTCACTCACTTTTTATATATATATATATATATGAAAATTATTTTTTAGTTGATGTGACTTTTCTTCATACTGTTTATATATATATATATATATATATATATCTATATATATATATATATATATATATATATATATATATATATATATATATATATATATATATAATGTATTTGGTTATTTTTCTAAGTGGACAATATCATATACACTGAGATTTCCATTTCATAGAAACTTAAACCATGTTCTTAATAATTCTCTTATTAACACCAACATTTGTCTATTCAAAGAGTGACAGAAATGGTGGGCCTGAGCAACAATGTATGCAGATTCAAAGAACCTTCAATCGAGATAAAGGTTGCCCTTTTATACTAATACAACCAATTCTAGTAAAATTGGAATAGGATCAATTATTAAAAAATGACGAAGAAATATATGGTTCCCTTTCACTTAACACACTCTAGTGGGATGGATTCTCAACTCTGGACAATTTTCTATATGTTAAAGGGAACAAAAATTAATTTGATTTAAGTAAATTGCATCTTTATGTTTTACAACTATATGTTTGAATTCCTCAATCTCCTAGAATCCCTAGCTGTCCCAATATGGGATCACATCCCTCAATGCCTCCATCACTGGTTTGTTGTGCATAAATCCCTCAGGACCCTTCCATTTTTTCTCTTATGGGGAGTCTGGAGAGCATGCAATGCACTGATCTTTGATTCCTCCCAACCTTTTGTCTACAGAACCAACTATTTAATCGTGGCCCTCTTTAAATAATTTTCTCCTGAGCCCTTCCCTTCTCCTTGCCCCTCTCACTCCTCCTTTCGTCTTTGTTCTTCCTTTCCATTTGGCCTCTTTGATGGAGCTAGTTCCTTTGGGTCATTTGGCTATAGAATAATCATTTATCTAGAACCTGATCACCTCTTCAAATTCGTTTGGTTTAGTGGAAAGGGTTCAAATACTAGGGCCGAGCTTCTCGCCCTATGGGACACTCTCTATTGTGCTTCCTATATTGGATTGAAAAGCATTGCCATCTGGGGATTGTAAAATTATTATCGATTAGGTCAACAATTGAACTCCAGAATCTGAATCTTCTCTCTTGGAAACAACGTATCAGAACTATATCCAAATAATTCATTCAAATTTCCTTCTCTCAAATCTGTCGTGAGCACAGCAAGGAAGCTGGAATTTTGTCCAAAAGCAGAGACTATACCTTGCTGGGCTCAATCCACATCTAGGAATGCATCTCAGACTCTCTTCTTCACTAGGGACAAATCACCTACTAACTCTTCTCTTGATCCATTTTTGAGTTGGGCCTCCTGCTTTTTGGCCCTTAGCATTTTTTATTGTTGGTGCTTTCTCTTCATGTTTCTTTCTACTACATGTTCACTGTAGTATTATACTTTTTTGTTCAGACATTGGATGCGGAGTTGGCTACTTCATTTCATCAATAACTCTGCTGCTATAGATAATCTTCATATCTTTGTTTCTAAGTTCTACTATCGTTGTTATTTTTAGGAGGATGCATATATGTTGCTTACAATGCACCCAAGGAATTTCACAAAAGATCATCTATTATCCAATGAGAAGGATGACTCTTGCAATCTGTTATTCATCTTTTAGATGCATAACTAGCTAAAATCTAGAGAAATGCACAATCTTTTAAGAAGGACCTAGTCTATTAGGTGATGACTTGAATCCCTAGACATATAGTGAGAAATGGCAAGCCAATGGTCAAATCAGATTTAAGGTTCCTCAGATTTTAAGTGGATAAACTTTTGAAAATCTAGGAACCCATTCAAATTTAAGGATATAATCTTAATAGAAGGAATATCACTGATAATAAACACTTTTTAATTGAAAAATATACAAAATGACTAATTTTTCCTTGTGATTTCAAAAGATCTCATCAAATTTAAGTAATCCTCTTAAATTTGAAGAAGGTTTATGTAGTATACCTAAGGTATATTATAAGAAATATTATCATAATGCAGTAAATAAATATTATGTAATAATTGTTCTATAACTAATCAATATTGCATATTAATGATTATATTACATAATAATTGTCATATGACAATTGTTACATAATAATTATTTATTAAATTACGATCATAAATCTAATGACATATCTTAAGTATATTGCATTTTTTGAAATAATAACATTGTAGCTAAAACTTAAGGACATATGTTTTTTTGGGAAGTCAAATGTTCAAATCTAAAAGGGGTTTTCCATATTCACGTTTATTTTATAATAGAGCCAAAATGATTGAAATATTTCATTTATAATCCACTTTTTATTTAGTATTAATATTTTTAAATGCTACATATTAATTTTTTATTAAGAATTGAAAGAATTGCACACCTCTCAAATGTTCAAATCCAAAAGGGGTTTTCCATATTCACATTTATTTTATCGTAGAGCCAAATTGATTGAAATATTTTATTTATAATCTAAATTTTTATTTTTTATTTATATTTTTTAAATGTCACATATTAATTTTATATTAAGAATTGAAAGAATTGCACACCTTCTTTTTATTGTTTTATTAGGAATTCTTGTGAAGAAATAACTGTTTTTTTATTAATTTGAATATGTATAATTATTTTCTTTCATATATATATTAATATGGATATTTAAATAGTTTATCTAAATCTTCTATTGAAATATTTTTAATAAATATAAAAATTATAAATATTCTACATTTAAAACTAGAAATATATATATTTTCTAACTTTTAATTATTTTATTTTTAAAAATTGATATAATTTTTTCTTATTTCACATTAACATCTAAATATTTTATTTATAGTTGAGGGTGAGAATGAAATATTTTTACAACTTCTAAGTTGTAAGGTAATTTAAAGTAATCAAATAGTTATATTCAATTTTGTTTTTAATTATAGTTGACATTATTTTTTTTTTTATTTCGAAAATATTTCATTTTTATTTTTATTTTATTTTTTCACTTTTAATTATTTTTATCAATTTTTTTAAGTTGATATAAAATTATGTTATTTCACATGAACATCAAAATATTTTATTTATGGTGAAGTTATAATAATGACACAAACTAAACAAGCACAGAGAGAGTGGGATTATTTATATTTTACTCGTACAACCACATTAAAAATATTTATATATAATTGTTACCTGATTAATCATGTATAAAAAAGTAATGGGCCAACTTTAAATTATGGAAAAAAGGAATTATAAATGAATGTTATAAATAATAATGAGGAGGAAATTATTAGAATTGGAATAATCTCAAATCCCTAAGAAATTGGTGAGTGGGGAAAGTAATGGACCATTTTGCTAAAAAAAATTGTTTATGTATAAATGAATGTTATAAATAATAATGAAAAACTTATCATGAAGGAACTTGTTAGAATTGATCAACATTAAGTTTAAGCATATGTTGAGCATATTCTTTTGAGAATTAATCTAGACCTCAATTAAAAAAGAAAATCAATAGATACTCATCCAACTTAAAGTGAAATAAAAAACTTTCAATAATAACGCTTTTAATTAAAACTAACTATTAATAATAAAAAAATATATTTATTTTTATTTTTATATATATACTTATAATTATAATTATATAAAGGAATTACACATTTCCCTAAATATAAAATCTTTTGCAATATTAATTTATAGAAAATTGATGTAAAAATACAAATGTTATCAAAAATTGGTTATTTAAATTTTAATAGAAATTTTAACAATTAAAAACAAATTAATTGACTTGCCATCTGATTACTGTGAATGAGCAAATAATGAGCAAATAATTCAATGCGTTAACCAATTTTGTTGTGCATCCATTTCACAGACTGGGATCCGCGGGGTGTTGTAACTGTGTACGTTGAACTTAATTCCATGCCTCGAGTTGTCGGCTAGATGGCACTGAGACAACAATGGATGTCAGACATAACACAAGCTTCAAGTTGCAAAAGTTTTCCAAGATAAACCATTATGATAATGAATATCAACATCTGTCCCTATAAATAGAGACAAAAAAGTGGGTCCAAATAGCAATCGAGACAAGGGTTGCTGAGACAATGGCTACCAATTACGATAGGTGAGTGAGGTCAGTGAAAGCCGAGAGTTGCTATTCCCTCCACTAAGGTTTGGATGGACCTAAAAAAGTAGGCATTCCAGAGCTTACACCATCTCAAGCATGTGGGGGAAGATCAGGCATTATTCTCAAGTATTTTTGCACAGTAAATTTTGCTATTTATATTTATCTATATTTATCATCCTTCTATATTTATCTATAAATACCAATGATTAGTTTTAATATAATTTTTGTTTCCAGAGAGAGTAGTGATTCAGTTCTATTAGTTACTCTGTTTTGTTTTTAGATTTTTAGTTGAGGAGGTAATTTAGAGCTCAATCAGGCCTTGTTCGAAAATTGGAAATAAAACCAAGTCAAGAGAATATGGTCTAATGGATAGCTGGGGAAGTTTAGTCCTCACAGGTTTAATGGTCAAATTGCAGAAAAATTATGGATCCCTAAGAGTTTGTCTGGGGCATAATTCTTCAGTTGAGATAAAACTCTGGTCTCCTTCAACCTCATTCAGAGCTCCATCATCGTCATATTGTTTATTCTAACCACGCTGGACATTGACACTGTTCAAATCCAAAACACGTTTGGAGGTAAGTTGTCATCACCCCATTTGAGTGTTAACAACAGGAATCGAGCTTTTGCATAATGCTGCTTGCAACAATTTTGTTTTGATGTCTTTATTTGGTTTTCTTGGATCAAATTTTATAACTAATGGCTGCTGGAAATGGAAGGGTCTCTTCTCCATCTGTCGCAGCCCACTGTTAAATCAGAGCATACATAACACACAACATATTTATACTCAGAGACTTAGACGGAAATAGCAAAGAATAATTTCAGAGACAGACAAATGGAGAAACTACAAGATTACTTAGTTAGAAACAGTGGAATAGATAAAACAATCACTGGAGAATAGAAATCACTTAGCATTACATAACAGGCTTGGGCCTTGGCTTTCTATGCCTGGTCAGAGAAAATACAAATTTATAGAGGCTAAAGAAGGATATAGAATCCTGCATGTGATTTAGATAGAGATCTAGAAACTAATGGCGGTGTAGAAGGATCTAGAATCCTACATGAATTTGGCTTCACACTTAACATTCTCCCACTTGAAGCCAAATAAGCATCATGAATCAAGTCACACCGAGTCCTACCATGCCTGTACATAACTCATGCTTATTTCATGGTAGAATCTTAGTGAGCATATCAGCAAGGTTCCTATCTGTATGGATCTTTTCCAAGGATAACTGTTCTTCCTCCAACACATGCTCGATCCAATGGTACCTTAAGTCAATGTTCTTGGTTTTTGAATGAAATTCTGGGTTTTTCGCCAAGTGAATGGCACTCTGACTATCAAAATATAACACATATTTGTCCTACTTTATTCCTATCTTTCCTAGGAATTGCTGCATCCACAACATCCCTTTACAATCTTCTGTTGCAACTATGTACTTTGCTTATGTTATAGAAAGGGATACTATTCTTTGTAGCCTTGACACCCAAGATACTACTGCACCTGCAAATGTATACAAATAACCTGTAGTGGACTTTCTGGTGTCCATATATCTAGCCATATCTGCATATGTAAATCCTTCAAGCACAGACTCATCATGAACAAAGCATAAACAATAATGATTGGTACCCTTGAGATACCTCAAAATCCATTTTACTGCTTGCCAATGTTGTTTCCCTAGATTGGCAAGTAACCTACTCACTACTTCCAGTGAATATGCAATGTCTAGTGATGTGCATACCATGTCATACATCAAATTTCCAATTGCTGAAGCATAAGGAATCCTGCTCATCTCTTCCTTCTCCTTGTCATCACTAGGACATAATTCAGTACTTAGCTTGAAGTGGGATGCAAGGGGTGTACCAACTGGCTTGGCATCCTTCATATTAAACCTGTCAAGCACCTTCTTGATATATTTTTCTTGTGGCATCCACAACCTTTTGTTTTTCCTGACACGCATAATCCGTATGCGCGACATCTGTTGTGCTGGTCCCAAATCCTTCATTACAAATTTCCTACCCAAATCTTTCTTCAATCTATTGATATTATTCTTATCATGCCCAACAATCAACATGTCATCCACATATAACAATAATATGATATATTTTCCTTGATCATACCTCTTGATATAGACACAATGGTTAGCTTCTAACCTCTGAAAACCATGTTCCAACATGAATGAATCAAATTTCTTGTACCATTGTTGAGGTGCCTATTTCAACCCATAAAGACTCTTCTTCAACCTGCAAATAAGGTCTTCTTTTCCTTTTTTCTATGAAGCCTTTCTAGTTGCTCCATATAAATTTCTTCCTCCAATTCACCATGAAGGAATGCAGTTTTTACATCTAACTGTTCACATTCTAAGTCTAAAGTAGCAACTAGACCAATAATGACTCTAATGGGTGACATTTTAACAACAGGTGAGAAAATTTCAGTGAAGCCAATACCTTCTTTTTGGGCAAAAACTTTCACCCCAACCTTGCTTTATACCTCTCCTTCTTTTCATCACCTTCATGCTTAATCCTATAAACCCATTTGTTTTATAGAGCCTTTCTACCTTTTGGGAGGTTTACCAACTCCCAAGTTTTATTTTCTAGCAAAGAGTTCATTTCTTCTTCCATTGGTTTCTTCCATTCTTCACTGTGCTCAACTTTACAAGCTTCTTGAAAACAATTAGGCTCACCTTCATCAGTCAACAAAATATAGTTTGAAGGAGGATACCTTTGTTAAGGCTTATGAGGGCTATAAGATCTGCGAGCCAACTGTGGTGGTGCATTATCAGGTTGAATCTCCTGCAAAAGGGTCCCGCGAGATTCCTTCTTGTTGTTCATCATTTTCCACTTGTTGTTCTTCATGCTCCTAATTGTTGTTCATTTTCTTGTATTGGTGGTATGTTTTCCTGCTACTCTTTAAACCTGTCAATAGCCTTCTTGACCTCCAACTCACCTACAGTCCTCTTGAACATTTCTGACTCATTAAATATAACATCCCTGCTTCTAATAATTTTATGTTTGACTGGATCCCATAGATGATAACCAAAATCTTCATCCGCATATCCCAAAAATATGCATTTCATAGATTTATCATCTAGCTTAGTTCTATTTTCTTTGGGAATATGTACAAATGCTTCACATCCAAATATTTTCAAGTGAGAATAATTCAACTTCTTACCAGTTCAAACTTCTTCAAGGATACTGCCATCCAAGGTTGTATTTGGAGATCTATTTATCAGGTAGCAAGTAGTCCTGACTGCTTCAGCCCAAAAATTCTTCTTCAAACCAGAATTGGACAACATACTTCGCACATTTTCCATTATGGTGCAATTCATCCTTTCTGTGACACCATTATGTTGAGGAGTACCAGGCACAATCTTCTCATGCTTTATTCCAAACCTGTTACAATATTCCTGAAACGCATTTGAGAAATATTCTTCACCATTATCTATTCTTAAACACTTCAGCAATTTGTTAGTCTCTCATTCAACAACAACATGGAATTTTTGAAATATTCCAAACACTTCACTTTTACTTTTCATAGGATATGCCCAAACCTTCCTGGATGCATCATCTATAAATGTTACAAAATATGATGCTCCTCCTAATGATTTGATTTTAATAGGCCCAAACACATCTGAGTGTACCAATTCTAACACATTTTTCTTTTTGTCATGGACATCTTTAAGGAATGAAACCCTTCTTTGTCTACCATATATACAATTCTCACAAAGATCAAGATTGTAGGATTTCAAACCTGGCAATAAATTTTTACCAACAAGGATTTTTAAGCCCTTCTCACTCATGTGACCCAAACACTTATGCCACAGATCTACTGAATTTCCTTCTTTTGTGACAGCAGCCAAATTTGATTTTCCTATTAGTGTCTCCAATGTGTATAATGTTCCTGTCTCAGGTCCTTTGGCCACGAACAATGCTCCTTTGCTAATTTTCCAACCTCCTTTTCTAAATCTTATGGAATAGCATTCATCATCCAGTCGTCCCATAGAGATGAAACTCATTAGAATTTCTGGTGCATGCCTAACCTGTTTCAATAATATATCTTGTCCATCTTTCATCTTGATCTGGACATCTCCCACTCCAACAATATTGCAAAAAGTATTATTCCCCAAATGCACTCTACCATAATCACTAGGATTATATGAAACAAAACTATCTTTGCATGGGGTTACATGGTGAGATGCCCCAGAGTCAAGGATCCAATCAAAGCTACTACTAGATGTATATACACATGCATCCTCTACTGAAGCAATAAACAACACATCACCATTTGTGGCTACAACAGTAGTCTCACCTTCATTTGTGCTGGATGACTTGTGATTTGTACTGGACAGTATTTAATCCTTTTGTACTTTCTTCTAATATCGACATTCTTTCTTCATGTGCCTGGGTTTGCCACAATGAAAAAATATAATCTTGCCTCTCCTTGATTTTGATCGGCCTCTCGATCTTGATCGCCCTTACCAGCCTCGATCGATTCTCCTACCATGATCAGTTAGAGCTAGAGCCTCTGCTCCTTGGTTTTATGCAATTGACTTGCATCGCAGCTCCTCATTCATTAAACTATTGCTAACATCATCAAACTTCAGGGTCCTTGTAGTTGTTGAATTTCGCATAGCTACAATTAAAATTTCCCAACTGTCTAGCATAGAACACATTAGAAAAATGGCTCTAATTTCATCATCTAAAATGATTTTAACAGAGGCAAGTTGATTAGTAATAATATTAAATGCATTCAAGTGCTCAACAACTGAAGCACCCTCCTCCATTTTGAGATTATAAAGCTTCTTCATCAAGAACAATATGTTTGATGTCGTGTTCTTCTCATATAGATCATGGAGCTTCTTCCATAATCCTTCTGCCCTCTTTTCTCTAGACACATTGAAATAAACATTATTTGCTAAATATTGGTGGATTGTTGCAATCACCTTTCTATCTAGCTTATTCCACTCTTAATTTGTCATCGATGAGGGATTCTTTGTTGTGCCCTCAATTGGCAAATATTGATCCTTTAAAATCAGCATATCCTCCATCTGTGATTTCCATAGGGCAAAGTTAGCCCCGCTCAACTTCTCCATATCCGTAACTGTTGTCTCCATTTTCAATCAAGTTCATGCCCCAAAACACAAAAAATCCACTTAAAAATAAAACTTTAATTATGACTCTTTAAAATTTACTAATAATGAACTTCCTCCTTTTAAAATACCCTTTTCAAAATTCATGATCCTTTTAAAGTATACTTTTCAAAATTCCAACATATAATTATATATGTTTCATTATAAATATTAAAAAACATATCTAATGTTTTAACCTTTTCACATTTCGCACATACATATGTTGGTTTGAGAAAAAATTGACATATACGTGCAAGCTTGAGGTAAAAAAAACTTATGAACACCGCGTTTCAACTCCAATCTCCACGAATCTCCACATTTCAAACTCTAGCAACACGTTTCAACATAGGTCCACGACCTTGTTTTTCTTGCAGCAACTGACTTTTAGTTCCAGCGTTCGTCAACTATTTCCTGGATAGATCCTTCAACAGCTCCAAAGGTAACAGCCAACGTTTTAACGAACACTGCTAGAGTAAAGCGATGGCACTAAGCGGCTTGCACAATGGATATCCGACCCTAGCTCTGATGCTAGTTGTTAGACCAGAGCATACATAAAACACATCATATTTATACTTAGAGACTTTGATGGAAATACCAAATAATAATTTCAGAGACATACAAATGGAGAAACAACAAGATTACTCAGTCAAAAACAACGGAATAGATAAAACAATCACTGGAGAACTGAAATCACTTAGCATTACATAACAAGCTTGGGCCTTGGCTTGCTATCCCTGGCCAGAGAAATTACAAATTTGTAGAGGCTAAATAAGGATCTAGAATTCTGCATGTGATTTAGATGGAGATCTAGAAACTAATGGCGGTGTAGAAGGATCTAGAATCCTGCATGAATTTGGATTCACACTTAACACCCACATCGGCGAGGGCAAGTCAGGTAGCAAATTTGATTCGGTTCCATTAGTTACTGTTTTATCTTTTAGATTTCTAATTGTTGAGGTATGGTATTATGAAATTAGACTCTAAAGTACAAAAGAAATGTATAGTAAGATTCTAAGGTATTAAAAAAAATATGTTTACCTGTATATGTAGACAACATTGAGGAGGATGCAAGTAGAGCTGAGAAGGAGGATTCAGAAAAAACTGAGGATCCAAACAGAGTTCATGAATTAAAATAAAAGGCTAGCTACTACAGAATGGTGCTGGAGGAATTAGCTGGAGTAAGGAGAACATGTTGCCAGGGAATTGAGCAGCTAGGTTAATCATGCTATGAACATGTAATTTGGAAGGCATCCCAAATGCCCAACTTTCCAGATAAATATATGACTAATTTACTTCACTAATGTAAATAGATTATGAAACAATTCTTAACAATATTTTTTTAAACCAAAATTTTTGATCTAATAGGTGCTTCTGGTCTCCAAAGGAGGCCAAATAAGAAGGTGAAATTATTCATTAGCCATCATAATATGATGTCAATCTTTTATAAAATAGACAAAAAAATTGTATTAAAACTTCAAATTTATGTCTTGATATTTTGAGTACTAATATAAAAGACTCACATTTCAAAGCATTTAGATTATTATAGTCCTTGCTCCCTTATAACAAGGACTAATAAAAAGAATAGCATCAAAACTTCTTGTATCTCAAACTTGGTAAAACTAGCATCAAGATTTCTTGTATCTAAAACTTGCTATTGGAATTGACATTAAAATAATGACATTAATTAATTAAAAAATATTTACTTGAAAAATAAAAGTAATTTTTACATTTAAAGTTATAAATATATATATATATATATACATACATACATATATATATATATATATATATATATATATATATCTATATATATATATATATATATATATATATATATATATATATATATATATATATATATACATATACATATATATATACACACACACACACACACACACACACTTTCAACAATAAAATGCTATCACTATCCTAAAGATCCTGGCATGATTTCATTCCCTTTCATCTTCAACCTATCTCCATAAAATTCGAACCTGAAACCTATAAGAAACTTCGGTGGGACCAGCTCATATACACCTCATGGGTTGATTGTATTTTATTGTTTAAATAAAAAATTGTACTCAACCTATCTCCATAAAATTTTAACTGGAAACCTATAATAAACTTTAGTGGGACCAACTCATATACACATGGGTTAATTGTAGTTGATTGTGTTAAATAAAAAATTGTACTCAATACCTTTTGTAAGCTTCAAAATAAGTTTTTTTATTATATAGTAAATGTAATAACATCCCATTGCAGTGCATGATTTTTGGAAGGAGTCATCTACAGAGGCAAAGGAATTCTCGACCAAAGTGATTGGAATCCAGGTAAAATAATTTCAAAAAATCTTGTAAAGGAAATGTTTGAATCATGTTTTTGATGGTGAAAATGGATTCAGCACCATCAAAAACGTCTAAGACACTTAAAATTTTTAATTTTAATAACTATGACTTAGATTTGCAAAAATCCTTACTAGATTTTCACTAAATATGACCTGAATTTCTATAATTTTCTAGGCAATTCCTTCGGCTCGTTAGACTACGGATTTTTGGAATTACCATAAACAATCAATAAAAAAATACAATAAATAAAACATTTTCTATTCATACTTTCCTTTAAAGATGAGCTAACTTGGATAAATAAAATCATTTGGATGATGGAGACATGCAACAAATAACTATTATGATTGATGATGTGTATAGGTTGTAAGGAGCTACAACATTTTTTAACGGACAATTCTTTTGCAAGGTTTTGATTTGATAATTAGTATACTTTTTTCAGTAAGAAAAAAGCCTGATATATATATATATATATATATATTATATGCGTAGGAAATATACATAGATCATCTTTCCAGATACAAGTATATACGATAAAAGACAAGTAAGAATAGCTCTCATGATATCAAATACAACTTGTGTCAAACCGAGAGCTAGAAACACATTAGAGCAACATAAACTACATATAGAACATGATACTGTTCTGAGATGATATGACAGAGAGCAGTATATACAGTGGCAAGTATTGTAAGCAATATACAGGAAGGAACATCATTTGTTGCTGTAGAATAGTCCCCTCCCTGGAGAAAAATTAAGGGCACTGTATGACCTGTAGCATTTATATAGCCAGTGCAGTGAAAAAATTTCATATACAAAAATACAGTATGTTCAGCATAGTTATGAAGCACGCTTTTGTTCTGTATACCACCATCTAGCGAGGAGACTGTTGGGAGCTCCTCGTAGAGGACACTGTTTATGCCCAGTGGCTAGGAAAACTTCAAAAAGCAAAAAAAAATCCTGTTTCCAAAAAAAAATTGATGCTTGCATTGAACTGTTTAAAACGGATTTGGGAAGCTCTCCATGCTGAATATGGATTGCTCCCATGTGATCTCTAAATGCCATTCTTCATTGTTTGCTTGTAATCCTTTTTTTGACAATGAATCTGCATCTTTGTTTTAACCTCTTTCAATGTGTTGTATTGTGTAATTGTCCTGAGTTTTCCATAAGAAATCAATTCTTTCCAACCAACCTTGAAGTCTAGGATTTTTTATTACTTCTCTCCTGATGACTTGGTCTATCATGATTTTTGAGACACCAAATATGTGTAGCTCAGGATTCCCAAGGAAACTATTGAACCATAGGAGGCCCCAGAGAGCTACAACTTCAGCCTTGGTATTGGTACCACCGCTGCCTCTCCAATGCATCTTGTATATCAAGTCAACACTTATCACAATCCAAAATCCACATGCATATTTATTTCCTTGTGCTGCCCCATCAAAAAGGCCCACCGGATAAGAGAAATGTAAGTCATTTTTCATTTTGGAATTCTCTTTAGAGCTTAGTGACTATGCAGAATAAAAAGAAATATTTGTTATTATTTTTCAATGATTAAATAAAAATCTTCCCTATTATTTTGAAATATGTTTCTATTCCTCCATTTCCAGATTTCCCAGAAAAGAAAGAGAGGTATAATTCACCATGCATATTTTTGAGAACTCCACCATTCAAACGACTCTCTAATGCAAGGATGCTGAATATAAGGAAAATATATGAGTGAAGAAAATTTTTCCAAATCCAAATAGTGGGAGGGAAATGTAGAAAAATATGATCATTGTCTTCTGAATGGTTTTTTCATATACGAAAAATACCCGGCCCATGCCAATTTCTTTTTTACAAATTTTCCCAAACAATATTATTGTTATGGTAAACTAACCAACTAAAAATAATAACTTTGATTGGAGCTTTAGTTTTCCAGAAGGCATAAAGGGTATGGTTCTCCTCTCTCCTCACTGATCTTTTTGTTAATGTTTGGTAGATGTCTTTTACCACTATATTGTCAGATTGCATTTTCCCCGACCATATTAATTTGTCCTAAGTCCATGATTTACAGATGCCCAATTGTTTCATAGATGTTGTGATTTGGTTCCATTCTTCTTTCTAGATATCGGTTAATCCCAGATCATCTACATTTTTTTAGATAGGGAGGTTTCCTTGCCAGTCTTTTATGACTTGGCCCTAGAAAAATAGACCGCGGTCATTTATGAAATGCAAGAAGTGGATTGATATGGATGGATTTGGATCAACACCTAGAATAGGTTCAAAACCAATTAGGATTTTATTACCGAGCAGGAATTTCCAAGTCAATAGCTGGATGAAACTTGACTCGATTTTCAGAAAGCTTGACCATATAGTTGAACCTTGTTTTTTCCCAGTTGAACCCAGACGGTACCAGTATATGAAATCTTTATTTTTTTTATATTTATGTTTAATAACCTTATTCCAATTGCTTGTTCCAAATAATCTCCTCCAAAGAGATTTTATGAGCAAAGCCTCGCCAAAGTGACGAAGGTCTAAAATTCCCCAACCACCTATTTTTTTTGGGAGAGTTATATTTGCAAACTTTGTAAGATGGAATTTTTTTCATTATTTGCACTTGCCCAGATGAAGTTGGCCACTAGATGGTTTATGTCATTTAGGATGGAGGAAGGAGGGTGGAAGAGATGAGCCCAATATACCCCTAGTTGAGTTAGGACAGTTTGCGTCAGAATAGCCATTCCCCCTAAGGATAGACACCTGTATTCCCTGTTAGGATATTCCGACACATAGGAAATAGTTAAGTATAACTTGGTCTAGTATAGAGTTGGGTAAAGTGTGTTTCTTTACTATGTACATTTTGTAACTTACAATCCAATGGTCACGATATGTAGTGATCTGACAGTTCATTCTCTCCTCGGTATTACCGACACTTGATCCGTGGCTTAACACCCGATTGGTCCATGATCTTTATTCCCATCCTACATTCCCACTTTTGTTGGAAAGGGGGCGTTTTTTTCATTTCCGCACATTCCCGCACTTCGTCGGCATCTTCATCAATTTTTTTTCAAAAAGCCATAACTTCTTCATCCGGAAGCCGTTTTCAGAACCGTTTTTTTTTAAACGGCCTAATTTTTCGAGATCTTTCCATTGGAACACTTAGTTTCAACATCTATAGCTTCAGTTTCTTTTAAAATGGAAAGTCCATGTCAAGTTATTCTTGACAGCACCAACTACTTCCAATGGTGGTCCTACATTGTGGATTTACTTAGAAGTAAAGGTCTTTACAGAATAGCCATAGGCCAAGAAACCAAACCGAAAGATGAAGATAAGGTAGCTAAATGGGAAAATAGGCAAGATCAAGCACATGGGTTGATAGGGGTGTCTATTTCTCCAGATATTAGATTCCATATTGCAGAACTTGATGCTCCTGATGAAGCAATGAAATAGATTACTAAAGTCTTTGGAATTAAAAATGAAATTAGAGCCCATCAACTTGAAAATGAGTTGCTTACATTGGACCCCAATAATTTTTCTTGCATTGAAGATTTTTTGTCCAAGTTCAGGACCCTTAGACTTCTCTTGGAAGGTGTTAAGGTTAAGAAAGAAGATAGTAACCTTATATATTCCATTCTTACTAAGTTGGGACCAGCCTACTCTGTGTTTGTTTCCACCTTCCATTCTACAAGAGAAGCCTTCATTTCTCAAGGAAAAGACTACAACTCCCCTTCCTTTGATTCTTTTTGTGATTATTTAATAAGAGAACAAGAAAAACTCTTACACCTTGGTCTTCTTAATCTTGTAAACTCTTCTAAGAAAGCGTTAGCCACCCAACAGCAACCAAATCCAAAGAATCCTAAGAAGTTGTATCCTAAAAAGAATGGTCCTAAACCAAACAAGGGTCCTAAGCAATTTCAGCCTCAAAATGAAAAATCATTTCAACAAAATGATAAGACAAATAAAAACAAAGGGAAGAAGACTGATAGACATTGCAACTTTTGTAATCGAGATGGCCACTTAGAATCCAAATGCTTTAAGAAGATGGAAGCCTTGGAAGCAACAATGAAGAAGCATAACATCCATTTGGAGCACTCTTCAACTTCAACTTCATCTTCAGGAATGGCACTTTCTGCATGTGGTTGTCAAGCATCTCGGTCTGGCTATGCACTAAATGTATCTTCTTCTTCTCATTCTCATGAGTGGCTCATTGATTATGGAGCTTCTTATCACATGGAAAAAAACAAAGCCATGTTTTCTTCTTTAAATGATTGTAACACCAAAAATATATATGTTGGTGATGATAGATCTCTTAGTGTTGTAGGGACTGGAACTATTCATATAGACAATGATCAGTTTAATGATGTATTATGTGTTCCAACCTTATCCTGCAACCTTCTATCTGTATATCAGATAACCCATTCAGGTGAAGGTAAAATCGTTGAATTTTCACCTCACCATGTTGTAATTAAGGACCTAAGAGATCCTAGACAGATTTTAGCTATTGGCATTGCTGATGATTCTACAAGGTTGTATAAGTTTCACAACTTTGGGTCATCAAATCTTCCCTCAGTATTTGTTGCTCATAATGATGAAGTGAGCAAACTTTGGCATGAGCGATTTGGTCACTTAAACTATCGCTCTCTTCAGAATCTATGTAAAGAAAATATGGTGACAAGTCTTCCAATGGTATCTTGCAGAAATGGTGTTTGTTCCGGATGTGTACTCGGAAAACATCATCGGGACAGTTTTGAAAAACGTGCCTCTTGGCACGCCTCAGCCCCTTTACAGCTTGTGCATAGTGATTTATGTGGTCCACTTCCAGTTGTTTCCTTCTCTGGCTACAAGTATTTCTTAACTTTCATTGATGATTTCCCCAGACGCACTTGGGTATACTTCTTAAAACTCAAGAGTGAAGTATTTAACATGTTTTTGGCCTTTAAGGCCTTTGTTGAAAAACAATCTGGACATCAAATTCTTAAGCTAAGATCTGATAATGGCGGAGAATATGTTAAAAACAACTTCATCAACTTTTGCACTAAGCATGGAATTCAAATGCAACATACGGTTCCATATACTCCACAACAAAATGGTGTAGCTGAAAGGAAGAATCGCACCTTAAAGGAAATGGCTAATTGTATGCTTCAATCTAAAGGACTTAGTCTTAATTATTGGGCAAAAGCAATTAACTATGCAAATTACATAATAAATTGCACTGCTACTAAAGTTTTAAAGAATATCACTCCAGAAGAAGCATGGAGCTCAATTAAACCAGATGTAAGTCACTTTCGTGTTTTTGGAAGTGAAACATGGGCCCATATTCCAGATGAGAAACATAAAGCTTTAGAAACTAAGAGTGAAAAATGTATTTTTGTTGGATATTCTAAAGATGTCAAAGGATATAGACTTATTCCACTTAAGTCCAAGAATGTTATCATTAGAAGAGATGTAAAGTTTGCTGAAAATATATCGGCCTACGAGCCTAGTTCAGCAGATGTGCCACCTCTTCCTATCTCTTCTACTTTTGAAAATATTTCTTCTTCAGATGATGAGAGCGAGGATGACAATCCTCCCCCACCTTCTCACGATCCTCCTTCAGCTCCTCAGCTTCCAAAATGGGTCTGTGCTACTCTGGATGCAGCAGGTGATCTTGCCAGTGATCCTACAGATCAGCGACGTACATGTTGTCAGTTCAAGAGAGCCTCTTCTTTACTGGCTCAAGCTTCAGTGAATTATGATCCTGACACCTTTGCAGAAGCTTCAGGCCATCCACATTGGGAAGCAGCTATGAATGAAGAATATCATTCATTATTGGCAAATGATACATGGGATCTTGTTCCTCTACCAAAGGGATGAAAACTTGTTAGATGCAAATGGGTTTATAGAACCAAGTATGGACCAGATGGGAAAGTTGATAAACATAAAGCTCGTCTTATTACTAAGGGTTTTCCACAAGTTGAAGGCATTGACTACACTGAAACCTTCTCCCTTGTTGCTAAAATGAACTCTATCCTCCTTGTTCTTTCCCTTGCTGCCTCTTCAAATGGGAAGTCCATCATATGGATGTTAAATCTGCCTTCTTGCATGGGGACTTGCATGAAGAAATCTATATGGAACAACCTATTAGCTTTATACAAACAGACTCCAGCCTTGTATGTCGGCTTAAGAAATCCCTTTATGGTCTCAAGCAAGCTCCTCGAGCTTGGTATGCCAAAATGGATAACTTTCTTTTAAAAAATGGCTTTTCTAGGTGTCATTCTGACAATACTGTCTACACCAAGAAAGTGGGCAAGTCTCTTATCATTCTTGTTCTTTATGTTGATGATCTTATCCTGACTGGTAGTGATCCCAACCTCATAAACCATGTGAAGTCTAGCGTTAAAAGGAAGTTTGAAATGGCAAACTTAGGACACTTACATTATTTTCTTGGTCTTCAAGTCTTGCAATCCAAGGAAGGTATTTCCCTTTCCCAGTCCAAGTATGCTTGTGATATTCTACGTCATTTTCACATGGAAGACTGTAAGCCAGCCCCTTCTCCCTTTCAGTCTGGAGTCACACTTTCAGTCACTTGTACTTCTCCTGAAGTTGATGCTACCTTATACTGTCAACTTGTAGGAAAACGTTTGTATCTAACCCATACTCGTCATGACCTTTCCTTAGATGTTTTCCTTGTTGCTCGGTTTATGCAAAACCCACGTGAAAGTCATTGGAAAGCAGCTAAAAGAATACTTGGTTATGTTCAAGGTACAGTTCAGTTTGGGATTCAATACAGTGTCGAAGCATCTCCTCTATTGGTTGGTTTCACTGATTCCGATTGGGCTGGTGACCCTGATGATTGGAAGTCTATTGTAGGTTATGTGTTCACTCTTGGTTCACAACCTATTACATGGGCTTTCAAGAAACAAGGTGCCATTTCTCTTTCTTCTGCAGAAGCAGAATATCGTGGTGCCGTAGAAGCTAGTAAGGAAGCCTTGTGGCTTCGTCAGATCCTGTCAGAGTTTGGCTTTCAGCAGCAACATCCGACTACACTTTGGTGTGATAATCAAAGTGCCATTCAACTATGCAAAGATCCAGTCCAACATCAGCACAGCAAACACATTGAACTGCACATGCACTTCATCAGAAAGCTCATCCACAACCATGTTCTTGAAGTGCAATATTGTTCAACAGCTGATCAAGTTGCAGACATCTTTACAAAGGCTCTCACAGAGGCAAAGTTCACTAAACTTCGATTTATGGTTGGAGTTCAGGAAGTTGTCACGAAGGCGGGATAGGCTCTAGTGCCTCCTTCCTTCTCCTATTGTGTCATATTTGTAAATCCTTCAATCCTATCCCAAGTTGTTCTTAAGGGAGGATGTTAGGATATTCCGACACATAGGAAATAGTTAAGTATAACTTGGTCTAGTATAGAGTTAGGTAAAGTGTGTTTCTTTACTATGTACATTTTGTAACTTACAATCCAACAATCATGATATGTAGTGATCCGACGGTTCATTCTCTCCTCGATATTACCGACACTTGATCCTGGCTTAACACCCAATTGGTCCATAATATCTATTTAAAGAGCATGGAGGGTCATTTGTAGGTTAACCGTTCATGAGAGAATCTTATGTAAATTTTCATTTTTTTATTAATAAATTGCCTGAAGTGGCCACGTTGGCTCATGCCATGGACTGTTTCCCTCTTTCAGGGTTTTAACCACGTCAAAAGTACTGGTGTATTGATCTGCGATCTGTTTGTGAGCGGTGTCCTTTGGTGTTCTGTCTGAGGAACTTACCCTATAAATTCCTACATTCCCATCCAACGATTCTTTTGTAGAATTTTCCATGAGCCATTTCTAATTAGCTATTCTATAGCATGATGGTTTAAGCCTATATCCTAGATATTTCAGACCATTTTGCATAGGATTAGCTATTATTCCAAATAAATATTTTATATATGTTATAGTTCTCATGTCAGAATGCCTATAATAGAGAATAGATTTCTTTGAATTTATGCACATGACCGAGGCATTTGCAAATCTTCTAAAAATGTTAAAAATATAATACCATGATAAGTGACATAACATACCCATTATGAGGATATCATCAACAAAGATGTTGTGCCTTATATCTATATTGTTGCCCAACTTTAGTGGTTTGAAGTGCCCTTTTGTCATCGCTCTTTTGATATGCAGGCTCAGGCAATCCATTACGAGTATAATAATAATGGGGATAATGAACATCCATGTTGAAGGCCTCTTTTAGATCAAAAGAAGCGCGTTGGAATACCATTGATGATGATTGCATAATTAACATTTTCCACGCATGCCATGATCCAGTTTATCCCCCCAGACTGTATCCCAATCTTGCTAAGTATTAGTCTAAGAAAGCCCCAATCCAAACAGTCATATGCTTTACAGAGGTCAACCTGTAGAATGGCTGCATCCATTTTCTTTGTGTGAATAGAGTGCATACTTTCTTGAACATTCGCCACCGCATCATGTATGATTCTCCCCGGGAGGAACCCATGCTGTTTAGGAGAGATGTACTGTGAGAAGGTGTTTCGTAGTCTCCCCACTATAGTCTTTGATATTATTTGATATATGACATTGCACAATGAAATGGGTCTGAAGTCTGAGAAATTTTCAGTAGATTTTTTCTTCGGAATCAGAGCTATATATGTTGAGGATATTTTTTGGTGAATATAGCCTAAATTTATCGATTCTTCTATCATTCCTAGTAAATCCATCTTGATAATGTCAAAGAAGTGTGTGAACAGTTCGATTGTCCATCCGTCAGGACCGGGGCTTTTATCACTTTTAAAGGATTTGAGAACCCCTAATAGTTCTTCCTCAAAAATTTCCTTTGCAAATTCCTCATTTTTTTCCAGATCAAACATGTTGGAGAATGGATCTATCCCCTAGATCATATCTTCCATAGAGATTCCTTCATTCCTTCTATAAGAATTTTGGAAATGGTTTACTGCAGCATCACTTATTTCTTCTTTTGAATATATTCTTTTCCCTTCTGAGTCAGTTATTTTCCATATGGAGTTTGTTGTCCGGTGGGAATTTGTGAATTTGCGAAAAAAATGGTGTTGTGGTCTCCCTCATTTAACCAGAGAGCTCTTCTCTTTAATATTTATGTTGCTTCTTCTACCATTAGGATTTCCTTCTTTCTCTGTTCTAGTTTTTGAATGTTTTTTTTAATATTCTTTGAAAGGAAATGTGTAGACATGGCATTTTGTATATAATCCCACTGTCCTTGGATTTCAGCTATTTGTTTTTTGTTGTCTCTTTTTTTTTCTGCCATAATTTGACTGATTCCTGAAGGGAATCAAGTTTTTCCAGTATACTAATCATAGGGGAGGCACCCGTATTGATTGTATTTTTCCAAGTGGTTTGAACCATCTAATTGAATTCAGGATCTTGCAATAAGGTTCTGTTGAACTCAAAAGGGAGTCTCGAATAGGGAGTTCTTTCTCTCCATTGTAGAGAGATGGGTGTATGATCAGATATGTAAATATTGATGGTGTCTACTCTGAAATCTCCCAACCGATCTATTAGATGTTCATGAATCAAGAATTGATCCAACTTTTTTGCCACATATGCAGAGCCAGATCGGCTATTGTCCCATACCAGAGAGATTTTGTGGGGGAATATATCAACAAAATTGTTTAGTATGATGGCATTTTGTATTTTCCCCGCCATAAGATCAACTTTCCTATGACAACCCCATGTTTCATCCAAGCTTATTGTACAGTTAATATCCCCCGAAATAATTAGAGACTGAAGATCCATTATGCCAGATGATATGAATCTGTTCCAGAATTGCTCTCTTTCTCTGTATGGGGCATAAATATTTAAAATATGGATATAACCTGGTATGCCATGGATATTCCCCTCCAGTAGAATGCCCACGAAGCATTTGAATGCTTTCATGATAATACATTTTGGATCCCATAATGCCACCAATCCTCCTCAGAGACCCATAGCAGTTGTTGCAACTATATGCCATGATAGAAACATTTTCTAGAAATACCCAATTGTATCACGAACATTGTGCATCATTTCGTGTATGAGAATAATGAATGGGTGAAGAGATAATAGTAGGTTTTTGAGGGCTAGATATTTAGGGGTAGTCCTCAGACACCTAATATTGAGAGAGATGATACACATCATCATAATTCTTTCCCACGCTTCCTTGCTCTAAGGGCCCGTTAGGGGGAGATATCCGCTATGGGGATGTCAACAAGGAATCTGTCCATTGGAGATGAGAACATATTTTTATTGGTTCAACCCTGAAAGTGGTGACTGCCACAGTTTTGTTTCCTGCGGACTCTGATATTCCCCACCGAGGTTGGACTAATATGGGGATATGAGCTATCCACGGGTTTATGAATGGTGAGGGTACAAAGATCCAGAGTCTTTCTTTGTAGCAATAAATCAAGGTCACTTCCTACCGAGATTTTTGGCGAAGTAGTTGGGGAGTTTGGCAGAGTAACACTGTGGCATGGTCCTTTGTCTTTTGATTGCCATTGTGGCGGAGCTAGAGGGGAAATATAAGCTATTTGAGAGGTGGATGGAATATCTGGCCTTGGGTGATTGGCTATCAATGGAATAGGAATATCCTTAAAGTTAAACGGTTCTGGAGGTGGGTGAGTCATAAAATTTGGTGAGCTGTCAGATGACGGAAAATCTGAATTTAACAGGGATGAGGGGATAGTAATAGGTGAGGAGACAATTGATCCAAATGCATTTGGAATATGAGAGTTCAGATGAGAATGAGATTGTTCGGGTGGAAGGGGATTTGTTGAATATGGAAAGAGGAAAAGGATCCATTTCCAGAAAACAAGAGGATACAGTCATTGATCATCTCATGGATATTGGAAACTATGTCTCTACTCTAATGGCTTCTGACAATGTTATCGATCGTGCCCAAACAATCCAGAAATTAATGATTGTAACAAAGGGAAGTATACACACGAAAAACCACAATGATATCTATGATGCATGCCTTTACTTTTCCCGCAGACAGCATGACAAAATGAAAACAATCGAAGAAGTTACAGATAAAACTAGCATGCACAAAAAAGATATATTCAGAGCATTACAATTTATTAGTAAGATTGTTCCAAAGACAACTTGCCCTACATTGTTTCAAAAAACATAATATATTGGTGTCTTCCGGGGTTTAGCTTGTTCCTTCCTCTGAATAGGCTAAGCTCTCATTGGTTCTCTCTATTTCGTCTTTTTAGTAAAGCTATTTTCTTGGTTTATCCCTCATGTTGAGCCTAGGTGACTTATCATGTATCATGGTTCCTCCTATTTCTTATCTCCCAATGGACTTTGGCTTCTTATTGATTTTTTTGGTACTCTTCCTTCCTCTAGCTCAACAATCCTTTAGCCTATGGAAATTAACTCTATAGCTCTTTTCACTTCTCCTAAAGTGACTATTGTGAGGGTCTCCTCCCATCTATTTCACCTTTCCTTTAGGTTTTTGAGGTGGCCCATATTTTCCACCTTACTTCCCTCATTGCAATGCACTTTGACTCCTTTGGTAAACCTATCACCTCAAATCCTTGCTTCAACTACCTCTACTCCTCTTCTATTGTCAACTTGCTACCTTGGCTACTTGATTTTGCCTATTATTATTCCAAGCATGCCTTGGCATGGTGGAGGCCAACACAATAGAACCAGGACTGATCGTGAAGAAACCCCCCAAAACTTGTCTTTAGTTAAACGTTGAGAAATCAATCACTACTTAGGAGTTTATGCCTCTAGCAACTAGAAATCAAATTCATATTCGAAAGTTCAAAACAACGATAGAAAGATCGTTCATGTGGGATGGAAAAATAGAAAAAAATGTGGGTCAAGGGATTTTTGACACTAGAACTAGTAGAGGAAGATTTAATACATGTCTTCAAATAGTATATATATATTGGTAGGTGAAAAACATCATGGAAAAGTGTTGGTGGAAGTGAGCGAGCCTCACTGGAAAACATTTCTATGTACATATGCTCTTCAACACAAAGTGAAAAAACCAAATCATAAGGCATCCTAATTCACGAAGAGACTATCCCACTTGGAATTCCTTAATTCTAAAATGTGAGAGGACCCTTCACTGTGAGAAAAATTGGACTCACCTCTAGGTAATCATATCATGACATTACTTCTTTTTATTTTATTTAAATTTCATCAACAATAAATATGCTAATTAGTTTCATTTAAGTATAGGCTAGGTAGTAAAGACTCAACCATTGTGAAGCTTATGGTTTTATATTACTATATTACCTTTCAAACTTGGTTGTTCGGATAAAGGAAATGTTCTTATGCTACTAACATAGTTTTCCGAGAGAGATGCTAGTAGCTAGACACATGTATTTGTCATTTTGGTTTTAATGGAATATAATTTCAATAGAAAGATTATAAAAAAATTTGAAAAAAGAAATGATATTTTTTAACAATCATAAGAGTCTAATAATATGAAGAGATTGCAGAGTGGTGATTAGTAGGATTCGGTAGGTCCATTAACCTAGAAGCGAATCAACAAGGGCATTCACAAAGACTATACTTTTGACGAAATGGTTTTAAGGGAGTTTGAAAATTTTAGTGGGATAATTAGTCCACCTCAATTAATCACCATGCATGATATAGATCCAACATCCCAATATCGATGGAAAGGAGTGATCTATTTTGGTTGGCTTATCAGTTGTCTAAAGGAAATATGGGCATGTAATTTGAGGGTGTTTTTACATTATTTTATTCATTGGTTTGGGATTTTCATAACTCTAGGAGCAATTCCATCTCTAGAATGATAAGTACTTTCATTTTCCTAGGTTTACCTTCATTAGCTTGATTGGAACAAGAAAACATTATAGGGGTGATACTAAAAGTAGTTGAACCACCTTCAATCTAATCCACATATGTTAGAACTCATCAAGGTTTTACTTGCTAGAAACGTTGACAACGGGGAAGATTGATGATGAGGTTACATATCTGTCTTTTTATTGTTTTTTTTTCTACAAAACTTTCTAATATTGGGCTCTCTTGTTTTGATTTTATATACAAATTTCTATTAGCTTGCTCGATATCTCATTGTTCTATCTAGAAGTGAATTACAAGTCTGAGGCCTCAACCTTTTAGCCTTGAAGGTATGCACATGGATTTGTTTCTTAATGGATGTGAAGCACATCTCGTTTACTTGAAACTCTCTGTCTAGTCTCCTTTCTTAGGGATTCTTAGTGTGCTTTCATTCTATTTCTTCTTTATTTTATATTTCATGCCTATCCTTTATTATAGGAGTCATTCACTCACAATGTTCCCTTACATCCTCTCATTCTGCATCCCCATGCGGGTCAAATCCTTCAATATGGTCCAGGTCTCATTATCCAATAGAAGAGGGGATACATATATTCTAGGATCCCATCGACATCTAGAGCTCAATAACGAGAAAATACCTCCATTGCTATGCATGTTCAATCACCTTTTTGCGGGTCAAACGCGAAATCCAAAAAGAGGAAAGGGAAGAACTAGGTGTGAGGATATTTGTCATGTATTCAAAGGTAGCTAAGGAGTTTGATAATTGGATTCAAAATAGAAGAAGTATTAGAACTTTCTAGGATAATATATTTGCATGGTTAACATTTACTATAATTTAAAGACCATTATGGGAAACACATTAGCTAAGTGCTTAGAAGTTTAACAATTAGGTTTAACATATTTAGAGCTCGTGGACATATAGAAAGCCACGAATCTCCAAATAAATAATGTTTTTATTATTTTTACATTGTTCAGTTTTAGTAACCTGTTTACTACCATAAGAAAAAAGAGATATCAATTTAATTACTATTTTTCAAAACATTCCAAAAGTTTATTATCTAATTAATTTTGTAGCTTTATATAACAAATTTAACTAATTATCTAATTTCCCTAAAAACATACTAATCAACACCAAAAAAATTGATGTATTTTTTGTTTTAATATAATTCAAAATATTTCTTAACTTTAATTATGAAAATAATACATTTATATTTATAAATATAAATATATATATATATATATATATATATAGATATATATATATATATATATATATATATATATATATATATATATATATATATATATATATATATATATATATATATATATATATGTATATATATGTATATATATATGTATATATATGTATATATGTATATATATATATATATATATATATATATATATATATGATAGAAAGAGACACATAACATTGAATACCATATAAAAGTGTATTAATATTACTTTGTTAGTTGATATTCAATGTTATGGGTCTCTTTCTATTTTACTATATTTCTGAAATCCAATTTTAAGAAGGTAAGTGTAGGGAGTTTTGATCGTGAGTGTATCCTTGATTTAAATGTGATTTGGATCTTCTTTATGTAGAAATCTTAACTTACAGCCCAAAGATCATCAATACCGAATATTTCACAAACAGAACTTAACATGATAGATGACATACCTTGATTAACAACGGAAGATGATCTGACTCCTGACTGCTCCTCTTCTTCAGAATTCAGTTTCTCTCCTCTTGCCCTCACTTCCTTTATGTGCTTCTTGATGGAGAAGAATGCAACTCATGTGTGTGGGTGAGAGAGGACCTAATCCTTTATATATATTTTACTCTTAATCTGGTACGTCGATCATATACCAATTCAACGCTTAAGATCTAATGCTTTAGATTAGAAACTGCTTTAGTGCTTTAATGCTTTAAACTGCTTTAGTGCTTTAATGCTTTAATGCTTTTAACCGGGTCACATTAAGGTTTAGAAACTGCAGATTTCTAACATTCTCCCACTTGACCCGATTATTCATAATATTAAGCGTTGAACATCATACTATGATAAATTGCTAAGAGTTATGGCGGTTGTGCACTATTAATTCAATGCATTCCCTTCCATATACTACAATACCAGCAATCCATCAATTCATACTCATAATTTATATAAAACAGCATATTGATCCACATAATGTCTTATATCATAATGATTAAACATAATATCTTTATAAGACTCTTTCTTGTTTAAAATTACATAAAATACGTACTACTTCATTAAAACAAGAAACACATAATTGTATATCAGAAACACATAAAAGAGCTCAGAATGTCACACATCAATTATCATTAATACAACCAAGACCCATTCTTTGAACATGTTCCTTAAATTGTCTTGGTTGTAACCCTTTCGTCAAAGGGTCTGCAATCATAAGTTCTGTCTTGATGTGCATGATTGACACTCTTTGTTTCTAATACTGCTGCAGAGTTATCACAATAATTTTTCAGCGGCTTGCTAATGGTGTCAACAACCGCAAGTCCTGAAATAAAGTTCCGCAACCATAATGCATGAATTGTGGCCTCAAAACATGCCACAAATTCTGCCTCCATAGTGGATGAAGCAACGATAGTCTGTTTCGCACTTTTCCATGATATGGCACCTTGAGCAAACATAAACAGGTAACCAAAAGTCGATTTTCTAGTATCGATGCATCCAGCAAAATCTGAATCTTTCATTTCAAAGTTCGTTGAGAGAAATTCCTTAGTCTCATGCAATATACTTAAATTATTTGCAGCAAGCAAGATGTCATCAACATAAAGGACCAGGAAAATAAACTTGCTCCCACTGGTCTTTTGGTATATACAGTGATCAACCGTATTTTCCTTAAAACCAAAAGATGTAATAATGGTATTGAACTTAATATACCATTGTCGGGATGCTTGTTTAAGCCCATATATTGACTTCTTAATTTTACACACCAATTGTTCTTTACTTTCTAAAGAAAAACCCTCAGGTTGATCCATATAAACATCCTCATCAAGATCTCCATTCAGAAAAGCTGTTTTCACATCCATTTGATGCAACTCCAAATCATAATGAGCTACTAATGTCATTATTATTCTTAGTGAGTCCTTTTTCGAAACAGGAGAAAATGTCTCCTTGTAATCAACACCATCTTTCTGAGTGTAACCCTTAGCAACAAGTCTAGCTTTATACCGTTCGATATTACCACTAGAGTCGTGTTTGGTTTTAAAAAACCCATTTGCATCCGACTCTTTTACAGCCATGTGGTAACCCAACGAGATCCCAAACTTCATTATGTTGCATGGATTTCATTTCTTCTTTCATGGCATTAATCCATTCCTTTGACTCTTTACTTTCTACAGCATGTGAAAACGAAACTGGATCCTTATTGATTCCAATATCATAATCTAATTCTTGCATATAAACCACATAATCATCAGAAATAGCTAACCTACGATTTCTTTGAGGTCTTCTTAATGCTACTTGTTGTGGTTCATGCATATCAGTATTATGTAAGTCATTTCCTTCAGGAAGTACTTCTTCATTTATATGTTGTTCATTATCATCATGCTGTTCTACAACAGCTGGAACAACATTTGGAGTAATAGTAGATGGAAGAACTATTCTAGGCAATGTAACATTTACCCTTGTTTCCTTTATTTCTACTATTTCTCTTCTAGTACTCCCACTGACTTCACCATTCTCAATGAATCTTGCATTACCAGTTTCTATAATTCTTGGACTATGATTAGGATAGTAAAACACGTACCCTTTAGATTTCTCAGGGTATCCTAAAAATACCCACTGATCGTTCGAGAATCTAATTTCTTTTCATGTGGATTATAAATTCTCACTTCCGCTGGACAACCCCAAACATGCAGGTGTCTTAAGCTAGGTTTTCCTGTTAGTCCATAACTCAAAAGGAGTCTTTTGAACAGCTTTACTAGGAACCCTATTCAACAAATAATTAGCGGTTTTGAGAGCATACGACCACAAATTCTTAGGTAGTGTAGAATTTGACATCATACTCCTAATCATATCTATTAACGTCCTATTGCGCCTTTCTGCTACACCATTTTGCTGTGGTGTACCTGGCATTGTGTATTGCGCACATATGCCATGACTTTCGAGGAATTTTGCAAATGGACCTGGACACTGGCCTGACTTATTATATTTACCATAATATTCACCACCTCTATCAGACCTTATGATTTTCACCTTTTTATCTAATTGCCTCTCAACTTCCTTTACAAACGTCTCAAGGACATTCACAGATTGAGATTTTTCATGAAGCAAATAGACATAACCATAACGGGAAAAATCGTCAATAAAAGTGATGAAATACTTTTCTCCATTAAAGGCTGAAGTGTCCATAGGTCCGCAAATATCAGTGTGTATTATTTCAAGAAGTTGGCTGCTTCTAGTGGCTCCTTTCTTATTACGTTTGGTTTGTTTACCTTTAATACAATCCACACATAATTCTAGATCACTAAAGTCCAAATTTGACAAAATTTCATTACTTACTAGTCTCATCATTCTTTCTTTGGATATATGACCTAGTCGTTTATGCCACAAGAAAGCAAAATTTTCATTCAACCTGCTACGTTTACATCCAACATTATTTACTACATTCAACAGGGAATTCGCATAAGTGTCATTCAGTTTCAATTTATATAAACCATCAATTAGAATACCAGAACCAACATTATCGGTATTCTTATATAAATTAAAACAGCCAGATCCAAACATACATCTAAAACCAGAATTATCCAACTTACTTACGGAAATACGGTTTCTAGATAATGAAGGTACATAAAGGGTACTGTATAAGTCTAATACATATTCACTTTCTAGAATTAGACGATAAGTCCCAATGCCTTCAATTGAAGATTTCATTCCGTTTCCCATAAAGATGAAATAACTATAAGCTCATGACTAACGCGATTCAGATGTAGACATAATAGTATAATATAGCACTCCTTTGGGTAGATACTATCTTATACTTAACATAATTAAATACCAAAACATAAGTAGGTAATAAATATATTCAATTAAATAGAACTGACATCTTTGGATGATCAATATTTATTTAATCAAAATATTTATCAAACCTCATCATGTCAACTAGTTATAGAACAAGACTTTCCTTTGGGTAAGTTCTCAGGTTCTATCATTAGTGACGCCAGTTCTTAATTGGTATTATTATAACTGACAATTTCTATCAATAATCATTATGTCACTTATGCACTAAATGATTATTCTGATTTTGACCACTTTGGTGATTAACAAAATCATAAATCTCATGTGCACAAATAACTTATAACACATACCTTATGCAAAACAACATTCTGATTTTGACCACTTTGGTGATTAACAAAATCATAAATCTCATGTGCACAAACAATCATTAATGTATGCAAAACAATCATTCATAGAGCAATTACTTTTATGCCCAAATTTCAAACGTCAATCGAAACTGTAACTTTCCTACAGGAGTTCTTCTCAACTCTGTACTAAAAATGATTGCTTTGTTAGTCTTCTTACAGTGCACAAATTCGATTATCTACCAGGATTCAATAAGAACTCTTACAGAATGAACAACCAGGTTGTAATAGCATATCGCATTCTGAATTCTTATAGAATGAACATAATTATAATTCCCTTTCGAAATGAACATGATGAATGAACATAATTTCGAAATCGAAATGAACATGATGAATTAACATAATTTCGAAATCGAAATGAACATAATTCCCTTTCGAAATGAACATGATACGCACATCGCATTTACATGTTTCGAAATGAACATGATTTACGTAATAGCACATCGCATTTTAATACATTCATTTAGCCCCAAACCATGCCCTCATTTCTTACAAGTTCGAAAACTTTATGGCAATTCTGTAATCGTTCCATATCAACCCGACGCTGATTAATGGTAACATATATCAATTAAATCTATAATGTAATGTAATAGAGGATTTACGCAATTCAATCAGGCAATCAAAGGAGCGTATAGATGTTGTTACGCGTGTACATGAGCATGCATATAGTATTTGTGTAGCGATAATGCTTGTATAATAGGCACATAAAAATCCCAGAGGTCGAGGGATCGAAACCTATTAACTTGTGAGGCATGTAATCTTTGAAAAATGAGAGGTTGTTTGAGAGTACCCGACGCTGATTGCAGCCAGAGAAGGCCTTTCTGTAAAGCAATAATCTGACTCCCGGCTTGAGGCTATTTTGATCACTATAGGCCAGCGATTGTGCACGTCAACATGACATCGCAATGGATTCATCATCGCCGTGTAATGAATGGCTAGTAGCACGGCTTTTAATAAGCGAGCCGATGCGGTTTAAAACCCCATCATATTTTCGTTGATACTCAATTGCAGACGCAATTGAGAGTATTTGGGCAGGGCAGTATTTCCTTTGCCTTGGTTGACTATAAAATTACTGAATCGATCCTGAGAGTGGATTCTATCTTGCATCTTTACCGAAGCTTTGGTTCTTGGGCATAAAATTCAATACAATCATATATACATACGCGGCAACATTCCAAATTCATGAAAACAGGATCGGACGAGCGAATTTTGGGTTCAAAACAAACCTCCCCAATATCTTAACAAATTCTAATAATAAGTGGGGTTCCATGACTTTCAATAATACGAACAGAGTCTTAATCTTAATCTACGGATCAAAAGTTACATGCGCAGGACTTACACAGTATACACTGCCGGAGTATAGAATTTAAATAGCCGGAACCAGTGAGCAAGCATAGAATTTAAAGATGAGGGCATCCCTTGCCGACGACGAGGAGGAGAGGTAAAGATGAGGGCGTAATCATGATTATATAGCCAGCAAGAGGGATTTAATCTTGATTAACAGAGTATAAGCAAAGGGCAATCACTCTCAACATCATAGGAAATATTCAGTTATTGATTGTGGCTCTGATACCAAATGTAGAAATCTTAACTTACAGCTCAAAGATCATCAATACCGAATATTTCACAAACAGAACTTAACATGATAGATGACATACCTTGATTAACAACAGAAGATGATCTGACTCCTGACTGCTCCTCTTCTTCAGAATTCGGTTTCTCTCCTCTTGCCCTCACTTCCTTTATGTGCTTCTTGATGGAGAAGAATGCAACTCATGTGTGTGGGTGAGAGAGGACCTAATCCTTTATATATATTTTACTCTTAATCTGGTACGTCCATCATATACCAATTCAACGCTTAAGATCTAATGCTTTAGATTAGAAACTGCTTTAGTGCTTTAATGCTTTAATGCTTTTAACCGGGTCACATTAAGGTTTAGAAACTGCAGATTTCTAACATGTGATTCAAGGTTATTAAAAAAAAATAGCCTTAATGTAGAAGGAACCAAAGGTTTTGTACATGAATAAAAAATTATAACTGCTTTTTTCAAGATGCTCGAGTTGGCTAATTATATTTATAATACTTTTTTCATTAATCCCTATCGGGTAGGCACTGTTGTAATCGACATGCTTCTTTTTATTAGTCATCGCACATAGAACAATAAACATTTAACTTGTAACGTATGGTTGGTTTGATGTTGTGTCCCCACACTTTTCTAAACATTTAACTTGTAACGTATGGTTTGTTTGACATTGTGTCCCCACACTTTTGTAACGTAGGGTTGGTTTGATATTGTGTCCCCACACTTTTGTAACGTATGGTTGGTTTGATATTGTGTCCCCACACTTTTTTCTAAACATTTAACTTGTAACGTATAGTTTGTTTGATATTGTGTCTCCGCACTTTTTTCTAAACACATTAGGTATGTTCAGCTTTTTCTTTTGACCAATCCGCAAAATCATCTTCTTATTTGGCGTCCTACCAAGGCAAAACTTAAGTCAGCATAAGCAATGAGTAGTGTCAAATGAATTGATCAACTGATGCTGCAGTTAGCTTAGCATTAATGATGAAATATATGAAATTTGGTTATTACTGGGTAGATTAGGTGAAAATAGTAGACAAAAAAATATATCTCTTCTTTTTCTTATTCTTTTGGTCATCTTTGGACAACAAGGTTTATGCTCTTACTTTTTTGAAATTAAGGGTTATTGGTCCCAAAATTGATAATCTTGTGTTAATTTACCACTTTATATATGAACTGTTGTAACTTCATTCAAGCCCTCAGAGTTCACAGGTTATTGGCATGAATTTGATTATGGATCTCATGCTAATTAGTGCACTCTTAGCCTTTGTAACAACCCAAGTTTTAGAATCAGTTGTAGCTTAATAGGATGTGCTTTTTAAGAGGGAGAGGTTTAGGGTGCTATCCAAATACCTTTTAGCTATTTAGTATGTTTTGGTAGATTTAACAAAGCGTGAATTGAAGTAGGCAGAGGCCATAAGGCAAGCTCTGGGGTTTTTGCCCCAAGAAGTGAAAGATGCAAAATCCTTCATTGAATCATGCATAACTAAACCTCGGTTTCAGTTATTGGTCAATTTCCAAAGCATAGTTAAGGAGGCTCAACATATGACTAAAGATATTGTGAAGCCTCTCGAGCTTTTATCATCAACAAAATGATCAGGAAGAACAGAAAGACTACAAGATCTATGTACATAGAGTGTCGTGACTGGATCAGAAGCAAGTATAGGTACATTGAGAGTAGGCTTGGAACATCCCTATGAACAAAATATCAAAGACTAACTTCATGTAGATTGTTACTATGAACTGCAAATTTAAATGCCAAAAGGTGAATGATTACTATTAATGTCTTCCAAGACATTATCTTAATTGACCTATTTAATGCTAAAGGCCTTGGCTAAGAAGCCACAGATGTGTATGGAAGCAAAGTTGGGAAGGCTAACCTGTCAAATTTAGTAATTTTTTTATTTTGCAGATTAGTGTGTTTCAAATGCCCTGTTTCTTTACAAACAGTTGCGCAATGTGGGTTGTTTAGTGTTGGAATTTGACAACTAATTATGTAAATATGTGTAAATATTATATTAGTTACTGCCAAGTTAGTTTTATACCGAAACAATAGTTATGTAATAGAGGAGTGTTACACAGTAATTTGTCACTGCCTTCCTGTCAGTCACCCTGCTGTGCCCAGAATTCACAATTACCAAGTTCCTGCTTCCTGAACTGGCCCAAAAACCCATTTATCCAAAGTTTTGTTCATCAACGCGTCTGTTCCCAAAATACCCGCGATGACTGGCACCCTGTAGTGTATTCTGTGCGCTGCCAGCTCGGAAGGACATCACTTTTCCGCGCTGGTCGCCAGCGCGCCTTTCCCGTGTTCTTCCGCGCTGACATGACTGTCCCAGTTATGTAGATGCGGCGACATCGCGTCAGTTTCCTCATAATCCGCGCTGATCCAGTTTGGGCGAATTTGTTCAAACAACCAGCCTTCTAGATCACTCCAGGCTTGGTTGTTAGCTTTGTGAATGTCGACTCCCTTCTATGGCATGTCTGTTCGACCCTTTGCAACAACTTCCCTTGAAGATAATCTCATCCTTCCACCCTTATAGGAGACTCCTTCTCCTATATAAACTCTCACCATTACCATGGGCAGCTAGTTTTTTTTGGATAGTTAGACTTAGCTTGGATTGTACAGAGCTTGTAGTGCTCAGATTGCTACCATAGGTTTGGTGTGCTAAGTGTGGAAGTGATTGATTGCTTAGGGAAGGTTGTTTTGTGACATTTGTGTGAGAGAGAGAGTTGTTTGTCTTGGGAGAATCATCCTCAAAGGTGAATGCTTGAGATACATGCTGACTGGCCCCTCCTGAGAAGGTTACCGACGTCAGAACATTTGGTTGTACTCTTCTCTATTCTGATTAATAATAGATGACTGCTATTATTGTTCCATTCTCATTTGTCTATGCAATGGTTAAACGTGAATTACATCTTTTCTGACTGATGTATGGTTGCTTTTATTAGATTTCACGCTTGCGTTTGTTTCCTCTTCGTGTGTGCAGGTATCTATTCGCGGGGATCGCGGAGGATTGTGACCAGCTGAAGCGAAGGAGCGAAGACAACATCCCTTCGTCAAACGACAGCGCAGGAATCCAAGTAGGTGTTCTTTACCTCTTGTTTAATTGCAATTAGGAACATGTGTGGCAGCATTGTGTGATTGTTGCTAGACCCCTGCTGGGCTAGTAGGGATCGCCTCTACCCATAGAGGGGATTTACCTCTCCAACAATTTGGCGACTCCGCTGGGGAATCAGCCTTTTTGTCTCTTGAATCCACTTTTGTGTTTGGCTTTGATTGATCTCTTTTCGAGTTTTTGGGATCGTCTCTTTGCTTATGAACTTTCTGGGTGTTTCTGGGAAGCATCCTTATTGTTAAAAGGCTCTTGCCTTTGGTTTGGGAAGTTTTTATTTTGGCCTTCCTTGTTTTTCTCCCTCAGCGCGTTTTAATTCTGAACAGTCGCGCTGACATCGCGGCCCTGTTCTTTGGTTTCCTTTCCATCGCGCCTGTACGTCTAAAAGTCGCGCTGACCTCGTTTTCAAGGGCAGTGCGCTTTATTCGTGTCCTTCCGCGCTGACATCGCGCCCCCGCTTCTTTGTGGTTTTCGTCATCGCGTCTGTGTGTTTTATTTCCGCGCTGACCTCGTTTTTCTGAGACAGCGCGCTTTATCCCTGTCCTTCCACGCTGACGTCGCAAAGTTGCTACAGGCCTCCCCCTGTCAGCGCCGAGTTGCTGAAGGCTACCCGCGCTGAGCCTGTAAAATTCATTTTTGACCAAATTGACCTCCTGAACCTCTTGCTGAGACTTTCCCTTCCTCTCTCCACCTGTCTGGTGACTTATTTTTCACTGTCTGAACTCTGAACTGCTTGATTGCGGAGCTTGGCTTCATAGGGTTTCGTTTTTGCTCAATTCTTGAGTTTGCAAATACCTTCCCTTCTTTTGCTTTCGCTGCTTGGTTCGTGTTTCCATCCTTACTTTTGCAATTGCTGGATTGTGTTGAGTCCCTAATTGACTGGTCGTGACTCTCGTCCGTCGGGTGTTTGCTTTTCTCTATTGATTTCGCACTCTAAGCCCTAGGACATCTAGAGGCCGTGTGTGTGTCAAGCCTACCGTAGGATTTCTGTTTGCTTGCTTGGCCAGCTGGTTCTAGACTTGTTTTCGCATTTGTTCAGTGATTGTTGGAGTGTTTTGGATTGTGTTTCCGAGTGGTCTCTTTTCGCTTCCTCCTTGCTTGCAATCCTTGCTTGTCTTGCAGAGCTTAGATCACATAGCTCGTGCATTACTTTGTTTCTTTTGATTTGGAAACTTTGGTTGAGTGTTTCGGGAACTTTGTGTGCTCTCATTAAGTAGTTTACTTGGTGTTCCGGTTCCTCCAAATTCCTTTAGGTGCTTTATGTCGTTGAAAAGAAATCAAACTAGTAGCTTGCTTTAAAAATTTGAAAAGGAAAAGAACATTTCGTTGGCTTGCATCTTCAAAAGAAAAGTTTCCTTTCCTCGCTTTAGTTGCATTTAGCTGCTTGTTTGTTTGTATTCGTTTGGTTTGATTTAAAATTCTTTGCTCTCTCATAGCTAGAATTCATCGAACAAAACGGAATTCTTCGGCATATAGATTGCATCTAAGTAATTGTGAGCGAACATACGATAGAGCTTGAAATCGAAACTTAAACTCAAGATCAACTGTAAAATGAACCAAATGAATCTAAAAACGCATTGGAACTAAACGCAAATATCTAGAGGTCTAGGTTAGAGACGTGTTCCGGCGTCTTTAAACATAGTCACTGTTGTTTCACATTAGGTTGGGTGATTCCTCCTTCTGTGACTCGATAGTGGTCTAACACGGACTGTGCTCCCATGTACCGTCGCGTATATAGGGAGACCCCATTAGGCTTTTATCCTTTATCCATAGGAAGCCGAGTCGGCCGCCCTACGATTCGCAATGCAGTGAACACAGCATTCACGAAGATTGACCACCCGTACCCAAAAAAGTATTCTGTGGTTTTGCGAAAAGTTTGGCACACCCTCTACCTAGAGTTCCAGAGCAGTCACTTTTGATCCTTTTCGGACTCCCTAAACGAAAAGGTGCCTGTGAGCGTCTTGTCACTTCGTGCTCATTAAAAATTCGAAGGAGACTGGAGTCATCTTTTTGTCCTTTTCTCGACTCCTGAAACATGAAAAGGTCAAGTTTGGTTCTTGTGTTTTAAAATTAATTTGGCCACGATAACATCACCCAGTTAGATCTTGTGTGCGTTAGCTTGAGTAGGTTTCGTTTTCGTTTGCTATGGCAACTTTTCCGGGATTCACCAACCCAGGTTCCCCCTCTGATGGGAATCCAGGACAATTCCCTCCTCTTGGGAATGTTGGTGCCCCGTATATGGCGACGTTGTCCCTACCAGGGTTAACTGTCGGGTTGCCTGTGTGGTTGTTTTCAACCTCTTTGGTCTCTACCGTATCGGCTGTTAGTCCATCAGTCCCACCACCTGAACAACATCATGTTGATCCAAAGGTGGACCTCTCCCCTTCGACGCCTACTTCTACGTCCTCATCTTCTACTTCGCCTGGTGAAAGTCTTGACTCGACTAACCAGGTGGCTAAGAGGAAGAAGAGGAAGACCAAGAAGAAGAAGTCCCCTAAGGGAGAGCCTACACACACAGTCCCCCCCTCAAGTCCAGCTATCCACTCTAGTACACATGAAGTCGGGTCACCTTCTGCTCCTCCGCGGAAGGTTAAGTTTCCTTGTCGATTATGCAGGGAGGACCATCTGCTTCGAGATTGTCCTGGCATTCCTAGGGTACTAGAAGTATGGTCTCACGATCCGGCCCGCCCTTCATCGTCCACTGATGATCATGGCGATGCTACCTCATCAGTTGGGAATGGTAAGGAGAAAGGGAAGTTTCGAATCCCCTGTCGACTTTGTGAAGGCAAACATCCCCTTCACCTTTGTCCACTCATGGATAAAGCCTCTGCTGTGTTGGAAAGTCTTGCTGCTCCCCCGAATCCATTTCCCGCCGATTATCAACGTCTTTCTACAATTGTAGATCGCACCCTTGTTGACAAAGAGATTGTTTTAGATTCCTCTCTTGTCCAGGCTCCTCTTCCCGAACCTGGCTGTCCCCAGCCTGTTCCAGACCCGCCGTTGGTCGGAAAGAGTGTTGATTCGAGTTCCCCCCCTCTCGAGCACTCTATTTCGGAAGAGCAAAATTCTCATGTTCTTCTCGTCTCGGCAAATCCTCCGGAGCCTGATAATGGTGTTTCCACCCCAACCTCTCCCGAGGATTCAAAGTCGGTTCTTTCCGAGTAGGGGGGCAACCATATGGTTCCCCCACCAAGTAGCTCGGTCATTTCCTTTGATTGGAGTCGTTTGACTACCCCTCCCCTTCCATCCCACGTGCCTTTCTGGGTCACCGCCTATGCTTGCAATAAGGCGCTGCCCGGCACTGTGTTAGATGAAGGAGCATCGGTTAGTCTCATGCCCGTTACTACTTGGCGAGCTTTGGGTTCCCCATCGCTTGTACCTGTCGCACCGCATCTCACCGCGTTTGATGGAGGAACGAGTCAGCCATTAGGGATCCTCCCGAAGTTTCCTATTACTTTGGGAGGCAAGACCGTCTATATAGACGTCTCGGTTACCCAAGGTTCTTTAGACTTCAGTCTTCTCCTTGGTCGTGATTATGTGTATGCCATGGGAGCCCTTGTTTCTTCGCTTTTCCGTGTGGTCTGCTTTCCACACGATGGAAGAATCGTGACGTTCGATCAATTATCGTTCGTTCGTCCACAAGCCCCTCCGGCGCACTCGTCCTTCCCTCCTGGCTTTCATCCACAAGTTGCATCTGCCTCGCCGCAAATCAACTATGTGGCCACCTACCCCGTGCCCGTACCCAGTAATGACACCATCGTGCATAGTGTCCTGGGGGCATTAGGTCCTGATTTCCAAGATGTCGGCCTTCCCTCCGGAGCCACTTTCTTGGGGGCCTCCACTTCCCGTTCATTATGATGAAGTCTGGATGGAGCATAGTTCTTTTCCGGTGTCAAGCTCCTTAAAAAATGAAACTGGGTCTGGATGGAGCATAGTTCTTTTCTGGTGTCAAGCTCCTTAAAAAATGAAACTGGGTCTTGTCGGAGCATAGTTCGCTTTCCTGTGTCAAGCTCCTTAAAAAATGCAACTAGGTGTTCGAGCATAGTTCCTGATCTTGTGTCAAGCTCGTTAAAAAATGAAACACGGGTTATGAGGATAGTTCTTTTACTGTGTCAACCTCATTAAAAAATGAAACACCTCCCTTTCCAGATCGAGTCTTTTGATTAAGATCTCGTAAAATACAAGTCGAGTCTTTCATCGATCTCGAGAGTGAACCTTCATTCCATCCACTTTGTTGAATGCAATGAAGCTTGGGGGGCATGTACCTCGATTTGCATTATTATGCTGGGTGCATGCGAACTTATAACAAGCATAGTTTGTCGTTTCAAGCTTGTGTAAACATGAAACCGAATCCAAGCAAAGTTCTCCATGGTTCAAGCTTGTGTAAAAATGAACCCATACCTGATTTACATCTCGTGATTGCCTTTTATCTGCTAATTTCTGTTAGATGAACCTTGGTTGTTTCATTCCATTGCTACCATCTCTTTGGCCGATCATATGCTCTCACTTGGTTGTTTATCCTTTCCTGAGGAACCGCAGCGATGAGTGGTTTTATTAGCCAGCCTCTTAACCATTACATGTTTTGAACAGTTCCACCATTGCCGGAACCAGTTGCTACCCTTTATACCACTCGTTCCTCTAGGATGAGTCACCTTTAAGCTCTTTTCTGACTCATAAAATATGAAAAGATTGTCGAGTATTTTTCCCTTTTTGACTCGTTAAAGAGAATAAAAATGGAGGTCTGCTTTCAGCTCTTTTCTGACCGTTTAAAGATGAAAAGATTGCCGAGTCCCCCTCTCGACTCGTTAACGGAACGAGAGGCAGTCACTTTTAAAGCTCTTTTTTCCACCGTTTAAACTAAAAAGATTGCCGGGTGTTTGTCGTTTCGCACTCGTTATTGGCTCCAAAACGACGTACTTCCGACTGCTTTTTTACTTTTTCGGGTCGAAGTTACTATTTACGAAAAGTACTCCTCGATCGAAATGGTCGGGCGGTTCTTTCGGGCATTGTTTTATACTTTTTCGGGCTCGAGAGACACAACTTTACGAAAAAGGACCCCCCTGGAGTCTCCTTTTCCGCTGTCTTTTCAGACTCTCTAAATAAGAAAAGACGCCGAGTTTTTCCTTTGTCAGGCTCGTTAAACACTTGATGACATCGTACATCGTCGAAATGACACTCTTCAAGCATATGCTATCCCCATCAAGCTTTTCACCCAAAAATAATCGGGGTACCTGCCAGAAATGGTGGGGAAAATGGAACTGTAATCATAGTCGTGTCGGCAGTATGTCGCTCTTGAACATGGCACTCTTCTGCTTCCTGTCTGGGTGGGACCATCTCATCTTGTTTTTCACTGGCCTCCGTGGGTTTGGGTTATCTTATTCGACCTCTCATCTGCCCATTGCCATTATTACTATACCCTCTGCTCATTTGATGTCAAATACTGCCAAACCCGCTACAGTGCCGCCGATATGTTCAAGAGAAGTTGACCTCTGCAATAATACAACCTCATCTGCTATCTCACACAAATCATGTTTCCTCTGTCTCGTGTCGATGATGTGGGAATCATTATGGCCCACCTTCGATCAAGGTCACTTCCTGTCGACTTCAGCTCATTATCCAGGAAGGTGACTTAGGGACTCCCTTCAGGTGCCTTAGAGCCTGCATGCCCTAATGGCAGGTTCTTCGTGTTCGACGCGAGGTTTACATCATTGGCCTCTGATCGAATGATTCCGTGGGTGTTCGACACCAGCCCATTGATTCACATGCCGCGGATTGTACCTATAGTACCTTGAGGGCCATTGTCATTATTGGTGGTACCTCTCGCGTCTGTTAACAATTTTCATCATTGACTGGTAATCAGACGATGTTCATGCATGTTCGACTTCAACTCATATATTCACATGCTTGAACTTGTACTTTGTTCAGATCGGGACGGAGCGCGAGACCCTGGATCTCTGTCTGTTATGGTCCAGGTTGCGATTTTGTGGGTGATCATTACATGACCCATTGATGGATGGCTGCACCCATACCTGAGTCTTCATGGATGGCTGCGACCATACCTTATCATTCTTTTGGTCTCTTTAGCTGGGTGGCTGCGTCCATTCCACAGACCATTTTCGCATGTCCTTTGGATGGCTGCGCCCATGCCTAGACTGCATGTATTTGATTGATAGAGATTTTCGGTCCTTCCTGGTGGTGTTCCAGTTCGGCGTGTGTTGTAAAGCATTTCACCCCTCCCACTCTCTCGGTCTTCATGCTTTAGGGGGCATCTGTTACACAGTAATTTGTCACTGCCTTCCTGTCAGTCACCCTGCTGTGCCCAGAATTCACAATCACCAAGTTCCTGCTTCCTGAACTGGCCCAAAAACCCATTTATCCAAAGTTTTGTTCATCAGCGCGTCTGTTCCCAAAATACCCGCGATGACTGGCGCCCTGTAGTGTATTCCGTGCGCTGCCAGCTCGGAAGGACATCACTTTTCCGCGCTGGTCGCCAGCGCGCCTTTCCCGTGTTCTTCCGCGCTGACATGACTGTCCCAGTTATGTAGATGCGGCGACATCGCGTCAGTTGCCTCATAATCCGCGCTGATCCAGTTTGGGCGAATTTGTTCAAACAGCCAGCCTTCTAGATCACTCCAGGCTTGGTTGTTAGCTTTGTGAATGTCGACTCCCTTCTATGTCATGTCTATTCGACCCTTTGCAACAACTTCCCTTGAAGATAAGCTCATCCTTCCACCCTTATAGGAGACTCCTTCTCCTATATAAACTCTCACCATTACCATGGGCAGCTAGTTTTTTTTGGATAGTTAGACTTAGCTTGGATTGTACAGAGCTTGTAGTGCTCAGATTGCTGCTATAGGTTTGGTGTGCTAAGTGTGGAAGTGATTGATTGCTTAGGGAAGGTTGTTTTGTGACATTTGTGTGAGAGAGAGAGTTGTTTGTCTTGGGAGAATCATCCTCAAAGGTGAATGCTTGAGATACATGCTGACTGGCCCCTCCTGAGAAGGTTACCGACGTCAGAACATTTGCTTGTACTCTTCTCTATTCTGATTAATAATAGATGACTGCTATTATTGTTCCATTCTCATTTGTCTATGCAATGGTTAAACGTGAATTACATCTTTTCTGACTGATGTATGGTTGCTTTTATTAGATTTCACGCTTGCGTTTGTTTCCTCTTCGTGTGTGCAGGTATCTATTCACGGGGATCGCGGAGGATTGTGACCAGCTGAAGCGAAGGAGCGAAGACAACATCCCTTCGTCAAACGACAGCGCAGGAATCCAAGTAGGTGTTCTTTACCTCTTGTTTAATTGTAATTAGGAACATGCGTGGCAGCATTGTGTGATTGTTGCTAGACCCCTGCTGGGCTAGTAGGGATCGCCTCTACCCGTAGAGGGGATTTACCTCTCCAACAAGGAGGATCTTATAAAACTGATAAACGCCTAAACTATTGTAATCATGGAGAATCATTCTTGATCAAATAAGAATCTGATCCCTTGCCCCGTGGATGTTTCTTTGACACACTCTCAAGGTTTTACCACATAAAATCTTGTGTTTACTTATGTGTTTGTATTTAGTTTCCATTCAGTTTTAAATTTCATTTCTTTCTTGAATTGCTCAAACCAAAAAATGGTATCAGAGCAAGGTTGAAAACTACTTAGTAGGGTTGAAGAACTGAAGAACAAGTTGAAGAACTACTAGACCGCTGGAAAAGGAAGAACGCACTGTTGGAACACTGGAAAGGGAAGAATGCACTGCTAGACCGCTGGAAAAGGGGTTGAAGAACCACTGAATGTTGGGATCTTTGCTGTCGTTTTAATGTCGGGTCAAGAAAAATAAGCACACACAGATTTGAAAAGAAAGACAACCCAGATCAGTTTCTCCTAGTCCTCTTGATCGTTTAATGTTTAATACACCAACGTAAGATTTGACCCACAAAAACGTAATGCCCACATAGTTGGAGGAATGTTGTCCATCGTTGGGAACACACAGTGCTGCAGAGCAGTCTAGAGGAATAATCGAGTTTGAGGAACTATGGATTTTTTTTCTAGCCATCTTGTGAAAGACAGAGGCCAGTAGGCACACTGCAGATTAACCTATTTGCAAATCAAGGAGAAGTTGTTGAACAAGGAAGAGGAGCCTCTGAGCCTGAAGAGGGCTTCTGTAGGAAAATCCAGTATTATTTCTCACTGAAAATTCCAGGTATTTGTGCAAAATTACTCCTTTCTTTTTTGAAAGAAAATATTTTCAGAAATTATTTGTTGAGAGTTCAAAAACCAGTGTAATATTTTTAAGAAGTTAAGAGTAGGGTTTCATTAAGTAAAGGAAAACAATTTCCAGTGAAATTTGTTGAAGGGTGTCTTTTTAAAAAAAAAAAAAAAAGACCAGAAATGTAGAAAGGGAATTTGTGAAATTTTTTCCAGAAAAGGGTTTCATTAAAGAATGGAGCTTTTGTCCAGGAAATTGAAATTAAAGGGTTTCTTTTCAGAAAACTGTTAGATTTCTCAGTAAATTTGAAGATTTTTTTTTTGGGGAAAGGAACAAAATTCTAATTTTTTTATAGAAAAAATTGAAAACCCTTGTTGGAAGAAGACAAATCAATTTTTTTAAGAAACCCTAGTTTAAAGACTAAAACCCTACGAGGAAAGAAATGGCGAAGATGACAAATGCAAAGTGTTGGCATTATGATGCATGTGTTGTACTTGATGGCAACCCTCTCATAGAAGAATATCTCACTTATGTATAACTGGATGAATCTTCAGACGAGATATCAGATGTAACTGATGGAGGATAGCTCAAAGGAATCAGATGATGAATCTTCGGAAGAGATATCAGATGTGACTGATGGAAGAATATCTCACTTATGTATAACTGGATGAATCTTCAGACGAGATATCAGATGTGACTGATGGAGGACAGCTCAAAGGAATCAGATGATAGTTCTAAGTGTGACAAATTAGCTTTGCCATCAAGTCCAAAGGGGGAGATTGTTGGCATTATGAGATAAGTGTTGTCCTTGATGGCAAACCTCACTGATGACAAATCATAGTACAGAAGGTCAGCAGCAAGGAATTGATGATCAGACTATAAGAAGAAGAGAAAGTTCATACACGCAGGTTCGTTAAGCCCAAGTCGCGTGTACACGCTGGTTGGCTTCAGCAAAAGCGCGTGTATGTGGAAAAGTACCTTTGGTCCATGGCGGTTAGTCCTTGGAAGTTGTGCCTATGGTTTCGGACCATTGTGTCTCGACGGGCGTGTCGATCCCTAGTTTTGAAGTTGATGGTATTGGATTTCTATGGTTTTGGCTCTTGGTATTGAACAAGGCCTAAGGCTATATAAGGAGAAGGAAATCATTAGGCAAGGGTATCTGAAATGTCTTGAATATCTGATGAAGCATTAGATCCAGTATGCAGGGTTATGGGTTGATGATGCATTGCTTGATCTGAGCTAAGGAGAGATCTCACCGGTTGATGGAGAACTAGATCTAAGGAGAGATCGGGATCAAATTGTTTGAAATGAACTATCTTTATGATGCTTATTCTAGATCTACATACTGACGCATGTATTGTTCTATAAGTGTTATGAGTATGACTGATGTCTGGTACAGCTGCAAGTTATGAGAAATTATTTTTAGATCTGTACGCGGGTTGGCTTTGATAAAAGCGCGTATACACGCGGGTTTGATTCATCGAAGTAGCGTATACATTGTAAAGCTTGATATTTGAAGTTGCAGATGGATCTGATGGTTATAACAGAGTTCTGTGTCTGCTCTGTGTTCTGGTGACACTGTCGTTAACAGGGTTTCAGTGATTCAGAGTTTGATGATTATTTTGAGCTTCAATGATAGTTATGGGTCCAGTATGAAAATTGGATGAAAAGTGGCCTTTCAGATTATGTGTTGTGCTTCAGTGTATCCAGTCTGAAAATTGATGAAACGTGGTACCTGGAGGAGAGAAGATTGTAGGCAAGCACCTACGTACTAGTATCTAAGCTAGTACAAAAGCTAAGGGAGATTTTGGAGCATTGTAGCAGGTAGCAGCCTGTGTACTAGTAAATGGATCGGCTAGTACAAAAGCAAAGGGGGTTGTAGCTCCCGTACTGGTATAAGACTGCACCAGTACAAATATTGTAAAAGGATTTTCTTATTAAGAAGAAGATTGAGATGACTTGCAGCAGGTGGTTTTCACCCACATTGGGTTTCCACCTTATATCTTTGTGTTCATGTGTGTGGCTTTTGTGTGATGATCTGTTCTGTTATACTGCACCTGTTTACTGTTAATATGGTTAATAATGTTCTGATGCATTTACTGAAGATAAGCTAACTGAATCATAAGATTTATGGATATACGCTAGTTGCTTTAGACACAGAAGCGTGTACACGCGGGTTCACTTAACTGAAGTAGCGTATATGTTTTTGAGCATTGAAAAAGTTTTAATGATCTGATAATACTGATTCACCCCCCCTCTCAGTATTATTTCCAACAATTGGTATCAGAGCAGGTCCTTTGGTAGAAGCTTGATCGCTTGAAGGAGATCCATGGAACAATGGGAAAGAAGCTTAAGAAGAAAGCTCATAAGAAGAAGAAGACATCTCAGAAGGACTATGACAGTGGGAGAGTCGATTAGGGATTAGGTATAAGAAGCTCTTCAGATTCAGAATCAGATTCAGAATCATTATCAGGTATGAATGTGTTATCCTCTGATGTTCCTGCTATATTTCCTTGTGAAAGTGATGGAAGTGATAGTGAAACTACTGAACATGCTTTTATGGGTGAGCAAGAAAAGTGTCAAATAGAGGCAGTGTTTAGAAGGCTTGCAGACAAAGTTAAAGATCAACAAGATCTATTGAACAAAAGGGAATGTGCTTTCAAAGAAGAAGTTACCAAACTAAAGGCCCAACTAGAAGAAGGAAACAAGGTAAAAAAGCTACTCAAGGACAAGGAAGACCAATGTCAAAAATTGCAGCATGAAATGACATCATTAAGAAAAGAAGTCAACGAAAGAAGCACAACCATCAAGAAACTCAAAGATAGATCCAGCTACTATGAAAATCTTGAAGCTACGATCCTCTCACTAAAGGAAGATCTTGAAGAATCCAAGAAGCAGAATGAAGATCTACACCAAGCAATTGAAAAGCAAGACAACGAAGTCATCAGCTTAAAATCACAGTTGGAATGTGCCTTCAGAGTTCGTCAAATTCAGCAGGATCTGTATGAAAAGCAAGAAAAGGAGATACTCAATCTAAGGCAACAAATGGAAGAAGGAAGAAAATATGGAGAAGACATGAAGAAGCAATGTCTAGAAAAGGAGGAACAACTTCAAGTTGAGGTAAATATCTTGAAAGGTAAATTAGAAGAAAAGGATAAACTTTTGAGATTTCAAGATAGTACTAAAGCCTTGGATGATATTCTTAGTAGTCAAAGGTCTCCTGCAATCAAGACTGGTCTTGGTTTTCATGAATCTGTTGAAGGTGAATCTAGCTCACAAGGTGAGGCAAGGAACTCTAAAGAGAAAACTAAAATGATCGACAAGGAGATGAAAGGTCAACAATCAAGGAAAGAGACTCCTCAAAGAAAATCTTTTACTCCTCCTATGAATAATGTTGAATGTTATGTATGTCATAATCTTGGACATGTTGCAGCTAGATGTAGAAGAAGAAGAGTTCAAGACTATTATGCGGACATGTCATCTCAATCAAGGTACTTTAATGGATATTGCTTTACTTGCAATATGTATGGTCACAAAGCTGCTGATTGCTACAGAAGGAACATGAAACATGTTAGATGTTATGCATGTAACAAGCTTGGACATATAGCAAAGGAATGCAGGAACAAAGTATGGACATCACACCGAAAGGAGAAAACCTCATCACACTTGAAGATATGGAGGAAGAAGGAAGTACAGTCAGCACAATCTACTGAGACACAGCACAGCACAGACATATCAGACTCAGGGGGAGCTGAAAGTGTAAACCTTCAGTGTCCTGAATCTCATACGCAAGTTCCTTAAAGGGAAGTCGCGTATATACGCGAGTTCGACACTGCAAAGTCGTGTATATGTCAGTCTGAGGAAAAGCAGTGGGGACAGGCTCAGAAAAGGGATCTGATATGATTTAGTCCATTATTTGCTCTATTGGTTAATAGCTACAGTCTGCTGAGGATGTGTGGAAATGTTTTGTTACTTGTATGATGTCTAGAAGTGTTTTAATCCTAACTTGAGGATGATGATGTTTTGATGCTTATGCATGATCAGATCTAACAGATGGCACTGGTTGAGGGGGAGCATATGCCTTTTTGTTGGCATTATGGTTTATAATCCTTGGTGATGATTCTTATATGGCTAAATGATATATCTTGCTATGATGTGATTGTGAGTTGTCTATGATAAACTCTCATATGATTCTTGAAGTTACATAGAAGATGTTCAGATCAGATTTATGGTTGATTCTTTGATGATGCATATATGGTGCTTACATGGTGATCTTCATAAGGACAAGGAGAAGTACAAAGCTTGAATACACATCTTCCTCACTTGATGATGAGTCACTCATATACTGCTGTTATATGCATAAAGATCATACAGTTATGATGCAGGCACTCATGTGGATAAGGATTGTTGCTGATATCAAGAAGCTTTGTCAAAAGAGTCAAGCTCAAGATACATAGTGCTGATACATGGATGACTACTCAAAATTGCTTTGTTGGAGACATGATGATGAGTTCTTATCTATATGATGATAGGTTTATACTTACATATGTTAATTGATGCAGATGTTCCCAAGTAATGATACTTGGATCATGTAGAGCTTGATGGAATGGCTATGGTGGTTTCACACATGATACAATGTGAATGACTCTGAATTCTGTTCAGAGGGATGAATTGATGCAGACATACCTTGTTATAGGTTGATGACCTATTCTCTACAGGACATTTACAGGTTGCTGATATGGAAATTTGTGTACGCGTGTTGTTTAAAGGATATCCGCGTGCATACGCCGTTTTACAAGGGGATAGTCGCGTATATGGTGTACGCGTATTGCGTAAGGGATATCTGCGTATATACGCTTGTTTATGTGGATGAATACGCGTATATGGAGTTTTGAAGGAAATCAGCAGGGACAGATGTTGGTTGCAAAAAGTCTGATATGGAGATCATCTGGCACAGATTCAGGAGGAGCAGATAATCTTCCAATGATGCATTGTTGGCATTATCTTAAAGCTTTTGGTTGTAGTTCACATTTGTTGTTGGTTTCAAGTGGAACAAAGGCGAAATTGGTTGCTGATCTGAATGATGCAGATTGGGCTGGAAGTGTGGATGATAGGAAAAGCACAAGTGGTGGTGCTTTCTTCATGGGTTCCAGATTAGTATCTTGGTTCAGCAAGAAACAGAGTTCGATTGCCTTATCTACAGCTGAAGCAGAATATGTGGCTGCAGCATCTTGTTGCACACAACTTCTTTGGATGATGCAGACCTTGCAGGACTTTCAAATCACTTGCACTCCACCCGTCTCTATCTTATGTGATAATACAAGTGCAATCAGCATTTCAAAGAATCCAGTCATGCACTCAAAGACCAAGCACATACCAATCAAGTACCATTTTCTTCGGGAACAAATGCTTGAGCAGAAGGTCAAGTTGGAGTATGTTCCTTCTAAGGAACAAGTTGCTGATATTCTCACAAAACCACTGCCCAGGGAAACTTTTGAATATCTCAGACAAAAGCTGGGAGTAGTTGATGCTTCATCCTGCTGTTGAAGTTTGTTTATTCTACAGAAAAGTTGGTATACGCAGGTTACGGAAGGGCTATCCGCGTATATACGCAGGTTACGAAAAAGGAAGTCGCGTGTATGTCGGACGCTTGTTGCAGAAAGTATATCCGCGTACATACGCAGTTTCATGCAGGAGAAAACGCGTATATGAAGTTCTGAACAGCAAGGGCAATCTCTGGAGTTCTGAACAGCAATGGGTATGTCAGAATTCTTCAGGCACAGTTTCAGGGGATGCAGCAGGCACAGGTTCAGGGGGAGCAGCTTAAAAGTCTCATAAAGCATTGTTGGCATTCAGATGTTTTGGTTGTTGGGTCCAGGAGAAGGAGCTCAGAAAGAAATCCTGGTTGCTGATCTAAAAAGATGTTTCTCAGATGCTGCTGGTGACTTTCATAAGTCTTGGTCTAGTTCTTTCGTCTCTATGTCATATATCTCTTTTGTGGTGTCAAGGTCATGTAACGGCCTATGTTGGTTTTCCCACTATGCCTGGGATGAAAATGTAATGCTCTTGCCTTATCATGTGTAAACTTTTGATGTATCCCCACTTGGTTGGGTGGATGAGTCAATTCTAGTATGTCCCCACATGGTTGGGAATGGATGTATGTATGAGTCTTTGGTGATAGGAAGGTCCTTTATGATGTATAGAGTCATGTTCTTCTTGAAGAACATCTTTTGCAGATCTTTCCTACAGTCAGGAAGAGCATGAACAACACACTTCAGCGGTACAGAGATTCAGCATGTACTCAAAGGGAGCATGGACAGATTGGTACACCTTGGCATATACAAAGGGGGAGATTATTCAGAGATTTCAGCAGGTACTCAGGGGGAGTATGGACAGTGGAATGATTCAGCAATGGAAGAGAATATATTGGTCCACCCTTTGCCCTTGATGTCAAAGGGGGAGAGTGATTTGGTGTTGTTGCCATCAAGTCCAAAGGGGGAGATTGTTGGCATTATGATGCATGTGTTGTACTTGATGGCAACCCTCTCATAGAAGAATATCTCACTTATGTATAACTGGATGAATCTTCAGACGAGATATCAGATGTAACTGATGGAGGATAGCTCAAAGGAATCAGATGATGAATCTTCGGAAGAGATATCAGATGTGACTGATGGAAGAATATCTCACTTATGTATAACTGGATGAATCTTCAGACGAGATATCAGATGTGACTGATGGAGGACAGCTCAAAGGAATCAGATGATAGTTCTAAGTGTGACAAATTAGCTTTGCCATCAAGTCCAAAGGGGGAGATTGTTGGCATTATGAGATAAGTGTTGTCCTTGATGGCAAACCTCACTGATGACAAATCATAGTACAGAAGGTCAGCAGCAAGGAATTGATGATCAGACTATAAGAAGAAGAGAAAGTTCATACACGCAGGTTCGTTAAGCCCAAGTCGCGTGTACACGCTGGTTGGCTTCAGCAAAAGCGCGTGTATGTGGAAAAGTACCTTTGGTCCATGGCGGTTAGTCCTTGGAAGTTGTGCCTATGGTTTCGGACCATTGTGTCTCGACGGGCGTGTCGATCCCTAGTTTTGAAGTTGATGGTATTGGATTTCTATGGTTTTGGCTCTTGGTATTGAACAAGGCCTAAGGCTATATAAGGAGAAGGAAATCATTAGGCAAGGGTATCTGAAATGTCTTGAATATCTGATGAAGCATTAGATCCAGTATGCAGGGTTATGGGTTGATGATGCATTGCTTGATCTGAGCTAAGGAGAGATCTCACCGGTTGATGGAGAACTAGATCTAAGGAGAGATCGGGATCAAATGGTTTGAAATGAACTATCTTTATGCTGCTTATTCTAGATCTACATACTGACGCATGTATTGTTCTATAAGTGTTATGAGTATGACTGATGTCTGGTACAGCTGCAAGTTATGAGAAATTATTTTTAGATCTGTACGCGGGTTGGCTTTGATAAAAGCGCGTATACACGCGGGTTTGATTCATCGAAGTAGCGTATACATTGTAAAGCTTGATATTTGAAGTTGCAGATGGATCTGATGGTTATAACAGAGTTCTGTGTCTGCTCTGTGTTCTGGTGACACTGTCGTTAACAGGGTTTCAGTGATTCAGAGTTTGATGATTGTTTTGAGCTTCAATGATAGTTATGGGTCCAGTATGAAAATTGGATGAAAAGTGGCCTTTCAGATTATGTGTTGTGCTTCAGTGTATCCAGTCTGAAAATTGATGAAACGTGGTACCTGGAGGAGAGAAGATTGTAGGCAAGCACCTACGTACTAGTATCTAAGCTAGTACAAAAGCTAAGGGAGATCTTTGGAGCATTGTAGCAGGTAGCAGCCTGTGTACTAGTAAATGGATCGGCTAGTACAAAAGCAAAGGGGGTTGTAGCTCCCGTACTGGTATAAGACTGCACCAGTACAAATATTGTAAAAGGATTTTCTTATTAAGAAGAAGATTGAGATGACTTGCAGCAGGTGGTTTTCACCCACATTGGGTTTCCACCTTATATCTTTGTGTTCATGTGTGTGGCTTTTGTCTGATGATCTGTTCTGTTATACTGCACCTGTTTACTGTTAATATGGTTAATAATGTTCTGATGCATTTACTGAAGATAAGCTAACTGAATCATAAGATTTATGGATATACGCTAGTTGCTTTAGACACAGAAGCGTGTACACGCGGGTTCACTTAACTGAAGTAGCGTATATGTTTTTGAGCATTGAAAAAGTTTTAATGATCTGATAATACTGATTCACCCCCCCTCTCAGTATTATTTCCAACACAAAGTTCGAGGTGGAGAAATTCATCGGCAAGAACAACTTTGCTTTATGGAAACTGAAAGTTAGGGATTTGTTGGTGCAACAAGGGTTGCACAAAGCTTTGGTTGGGGAAAATAAGAAACATGCTAGCATGACAGATTTAGACTAGGAAGACCTAGATGCCCGAGCTCTCAGTACCATCAAGTTATGCCTGACAGATGAATTTCTCTTCAACATTGTTAAAGAGAGTACAACAGCAGGTTTATGGGAAAAATTGGAAAAACTATATATGAAAAAATCGTTAACCAATAGAATTTATTTGAAAAGACAATTGTACAATCTTCAGATGAAGGAGGGTATAAAAGTTGCAAAACATTTAAATGTTTTTAATACACTTATATGCCAATTATTAGATATGGAAGTTAAAATTCAGGAAGTAGACAAAGCTATAACCTTGCTGTGTTCTTTACCTGAGTCATGGGACCACTTCGTAACTTCAATCAATTTGAGCATGACTGAATCTTTTAAATTTGAATTAGTTGTGGGAGCGCTCTTATCTGAAGAAGTATGGAGGAAATCCAGTACTGAAACAGTTGCACGACAAGCCATGATAGCCATAGGATGGTCAAAGGAAAGAGGAGAAAAAACAAGGGGATCTTCCAAATCAAAATCAAAGGGAAAGAAGTGTAAGGCGAAATGTTGGTACTGCAATAAAATTGGACACCTTAAGAAAAACCGTTGGAAATGAAAAGAGTCTGATAAACCAAATAAGGAAGAAAATTAGGTTGATTCAGGTATGATAGACGAAGTTTTATCTGCTGAAGAATTATGTATGAAAGATGAAACTTTACCTATGTGTAATGTATCTCAAGATTTTGAAAGTTGGTTGTTAGACTCTGGTGCTTCTCTTCACATGTGTCCACACAGAAATTGGTTTACTTCTTATGAAGCTGTAAATGGTAGTTTTGTGTTTATGGTTAATAATGTATCATGTCAAACTATTGGGATGGGAAATATTAGGATTAAAATGTATGATAACACAGTTAGAACATTAACTAGTGTTAGACATGTCCCTCAATTGAAGAAAAAAATGATTTCTTTGGGAGTGTTGGATTCATATGGTTATAAGTTTACATGTCAGAATGGAGTGCTGAAAGTCTCTAAAGGTGCCCTAGTTGTTATGAAATCAGAAAAGGTCGGAAATATTTACAGACTCAAAGGAAGTACTCAGGGCAGTGAAGTAGTGATTGTGCCAAAGAAAGAAGAATAAGGTACTCACCTATGACATCAGCGATTGGGTCACATGAGCGAGAAAGGTCTTCAGGTACTGATGAACCATAAATTACTTCCTGATTTGAAATCCTTGAAGTTGGATTTCGGTAAACATTGTGTGTATGGAAAATAGTGTAAATAGAGATTTAAAACTGGAAGTCATAATAGTAAAGAAATTTTGCACTATATTCATTCTGATCTGTCGAGACCATCTCTTGTTGTATCGCATGGAGGTGCTTTATATTTCTTAACGTTTATTGATGATTTCTCCTGAAAAGTTTGGGTCTTTATGTTAAAAAGAAATTTGATGTATTCAATGTCTTTAAACAATTTAAAGCAATGGTATAAGAAGAACAGGAAAATCAATTAAATGTTTAAGAACTGATAATGGTGGTAAATTTACTTCTCTAGAATTTGAACAATATTGTAAGGATGAAGGAATTGTTAGACACAAAACTATTGTTTATACTCCTCAACAAAATGGTGTTGCTGAACGTATGAATAAGAATCTTATGGAAAGAGCCAAAAGCATGATCAGCAATGCTAACTTGCAAAAGGAGTTGTGGGCAGAAGAAGTATCCACTGCTTATTATTTAGTTAACATATCATCTTCAGTAGCAATGAATTGTAAAATTCCTGAAGAAGTTTGGACATGTCAGTCTTGTGATTATTCACATTTAAGGATATTTGGTTGTGATGCCTATGCTCTTATTCCTAAAAATCAGCGTTCAAAATTATATCCAAAATCGAAATGTTATGTCTTTGTTGGGTATGACTATGCGGTGAAAGGATACAGGTTGTGGGATCCTACTTCGCATAAGATAGTCATCAGTAGGGATGCAACATTTGATGAATCTTGTCTTTTAAAATCAAATGTTGAAATAATTGAACAGGAACAGGTATCTCCAAATCATCAAATTCAATTGGAGGCTAGACCTTTTTTTTTAAAGGTGAAAGGAAGGAGATACTTCCAGAAGAAAAGGTGATGAAGATACAAAGGAAATTGTTGAAGTTTCTGAACCAGTTCAGCAACCAGTCACTCTAAGAAGGTCTATAAGGGAAAGAAAAAAGCCCAAAAGGTATGAAGATTCTACTTCATCTTTTGCTTTGATTACTGAAGATGGGGAACCTTCTTGTTATCAAGAAGCAATGGATGATACATATAGTGAAAAATGGAAAATGGCTATGGAAGAAGAAATGGATTCCTTAGCCAAGAACAGTACCTGGGATGTTGTAGAACTTCCTAAAGGGAGAAGTGTTGTTGGATGAAAATGGATCTTCAAATTGAAACGAAAAGTTGATGGAAGTATCGAAAGGTATAAGGCAAGGCTGGTAGAAAAAGGGTATTCTCAGGTTGAAGGTATTGAAATGCATGAGATTTTTTCACCAATTGTAAAACTTGTTTCTATTCATACTGTGTTGGCACTAACTGCATTACATAACCTTGAGTTAGAATAGTGAGATGTTAAAACAACTTTTCTACATGGTGATTTGGACAAAAGCAGATCTACTATAGGTTATGTTTTTACTCTTGCAGGTGGAGCAATTAGTTGGACATCAAAGCTTCAAGAAACAGTTGCGTTTTCCACTACTGAAGCAGAATATATAGCTGCTTCAAATGCCAGTAAAGAAGCAATCTGGTTAAAGGGTCTACTTGATGAGATTAGAAGGACACAGGAGAGAGTGAATGTACTTTGTGATAGTCAGAGTGCTATTCACTTGGCTACGAATCTATCTTATCATTGCAAGACCAAGCACATTGATGTAAGGTATCATTTTCTGAGACATGTGATCAATGGCAGAAAAGTAGCTCTCGAGAAGGTCCATACATGAGAGAATTGTGTAGACATATTCACGTAGCCAATTATGGTAGAGATGATGAATGGGCATGGGCAAGGGATTAGGAAATTGTTTTCAAGGTGGATTTTGTTGGAATTTGACAACTAATTATGTAAATATGTGTAAATATTGTATTAGTTACTTCCAAGTTAGTTTTATACTGAAAAAATAGTTATGTAATGGAGGAGGCCCTTATAAAACTGATAAATGCCCGAACTATTGTAATCATGGAGAATCATTCTTGATCAAATAAGAATATGATCTGTTGCCTTGTGGATGTTTCCTGGACACACTGTCAAGGTTTTACCACGTAAAATCTTGTGTTTACTTGTTTGTTTGTATTTAGTTTCGATTCAGTTTTAAATTTCATTTCTTTCTTGTTTTAAGGAACTACTCAAACAAGTATTTAGATTCTCAGGGATTTAAAAACATTCACTTGAACACAAATTTTAGGTTATTTTCTCTAAATCATTAGTTGTTTTGTTGATGTTTTGATTGTAGACCTATCCATTAATTGATTTAACTGATCTCCACATATTTTGAAAATGATAATGCACACAGATATGTATTGCGTTGTTGTACAAATATAACATAAAGCATGTATTCAATTTTTTTCATTTTAAAAGTCCTGTAACCACAATTGGAAACCTTGTTGGAAATATTAATCACAACCACCACCTTAAAACAAACTGACAAACACCATTCTTTCCCGGTCAACTACTGCACGGTTGCGATTTTGTTTGCAAGTGAAAGGATTGAAGTCAGAGAAGAAGTACAATGCTGACCATTCCATAACACAGCAAAGAAGTGAAGGAATTTAATGAAGTTTAGTAAACAAGTATGGGTAAGCATTCACTCCGCAACTGTTGCCCACACTGCACAACACCTGCAAGTTCGTTAAACCATTTATTATGTAAAATCGCCCATGTTGTGTATTAATTATTTTCTCTATCATGTATTAATGTCAATTTTTTGTGTTCAGATAAATATGGATGTAAAATTCATTTGTAATTGCTCGGAAAGTTAGAGAGCAAGAATCTGTGAGGTAGTGAGGAGAAAATCGAGGAGGAAATATTGGTGGGTGCGTGAAAACCAGTTTTACGGAGTATTACAGAAGTTTATTCTGCAACTCAATGATGCGTATATCATAGTAAGTTTGTTGTGTTTTTCACTTGGAGCTGCAGCGTCCATTTATCACGTGAATGTATTTCCTTATGTTTTGACATATAATATAAAGTGTGGCTTGTTCGGTTATGGTATTAATCTTTCACAATTAGATTTACGTCAACCTCTTTTGTTTTACTTTGTTTTGCTATGCGTAAAATTTCTGTTTTAATTAAGTCCATGAGTGGTTGTGATATCCTCGCCACAACCTATTTCTGAGCTAGTTGACTTTGCCTCAACTGAATCTTGAGCTAGAATCCTCTCCTCTTCTTCCCCGTGAATAATTTTTTCTAACATGGTATTGAAGTGGTTTAGACTCTGTTAGTGTGAAAGCAAGTGTTTTTACTAGCAGTTAAAACTATTTTGAGGGTAGATTGCTTTTTTTTAGCATATTTACTAGGTAGAAAGTTTTTTTTTACACTTAGAAATGAAAACATCAAACACAAGCTTGATGAATCCTCAGATACCTCAGTTTAATGGAAAAAATTATGATTATTGGGCTATTACAATGAAGGCCTTGTTTTCCTCTCAAGAAATTTGGCATTTGGTTGAGAATGGTTTTTAAGAACTAGCAGATGTAGCAGCATACAATGCCTTGTCTCAAGTAGAAGGGGATCTGTTGAGGAAAAACAAGAAGAAGGGTGCAAAAGCCCTCTTCTATATTTTTCAAGCAGTTCATGAAAGTATTTTCCCAGGGGTTGTAGCAGCAACGAAGTCCAAGCAAAGCATGGGACACCCTCCAGACAACCTATCAAGGCATGGTAAAAGTCAAGACAACAAAATTGCAAATGTTGAGAAGAGATTTTGAAACACTTTGTATGAAAGAGTCTAAGAATGTAGACTCGTTTTTTACACATGTAATTGGGTTGGTTACTCAGATCAAGTCTCATGGTGAGACACTTGAAGGAGAATAGTTGAGAAAGTTTTGAGAAGTTTGCCAATAAGTTTTGATGCCATTGTTGTGGCAATAGAAGAGACAAAGTATCTCTCACAGTTCCCAGTGAATGAGCTTCATGTATCACTGATTTCTCATGAACATAGATTGAAAAGAGAAACAGGCTCCTCATTAGAGCATGCCTTCAAGACTAAAGTTTCCTTTGGTCAAGGTAGAGGTAGGAAGATCATATGCTAGAGGAAGAGGAAGAAGCCCACATAAAGGGGAAGAAGCAACCCTTCAAGCTCAAGTGGAAGGGGCAACAACCAAAATCCAAGTCAAGGCCCAAGCCAAAATCAAGAACAAGGTCAGAGGTATGATAAATCTCAAGTTCAATGTAATTACTCTAAGAAGTATGGTCATTATGCAAATGAATGTAGAAAGAAGCAATATGACATTAGTAACAAACCAAGTGTAAATTTTACAAAGGAAAATCAGAACCATGATAGCATGTTTTTAGCTTGTAATGTAGCACAAGAAAAAAAAAAAGTGATATATAGTATCTAGATGCAGTGTGTAGCAACCACATGTTAGGAAACATAGAAATGTTTTCCAGTCTAGATGAAAGTGTGAAATATGAAGTGACATTAGAGATTGATAGCAAAGTCTCTGTCATGGGAAAAGGAAGAGTTAATATCCTAGAAAAGAAGGGGGATAGGAAGTACATCTCTGATATTTACTTTGTCCCTGGTCTGAAGCATAACTTCATAAGCATTGGACAACTCATGCAAAATGGCTAAAATGTCCTTTTAAAAATGATGTTTGCACAATTTTGGATAGGCCTCCAAGCACGTAGCGAATTGCAAAGGTTCATATGACAAACAATAGAATGTTTCCCCTAAAGATAAGGTTAGATTTAAAGGAAGAAGGTGCACAAGCACAACTATCAATGAACACACAAGAGGATGGAAGAAAAGATGTAGTTGTCACACAAGTAAAATTTCAAGCAGAAGTCAAAGATGAAAATTGGTTATGGCATTTGAGATTTGTTCATTTCAACTTTGGAGGTTTGAATTTTCTACATAGGAGAGGCATGGTGAAGGGATTTCCACTCATAGAAAAATCGAATAGCCTATGTGAAGGATGCATCTTGGGCAGACAACATAGAGAGACATTTTCAGTAGGAAAGTCAGTGAGGGAAAAGGAAACTTTGTAGATTGTTGACTCAGATTTATGTGGACCAATGCAGACACCATCAATTGGTGGCAACCACTATGTATTGACTTTCATAGATGACTACACAAGGAAGACACGGGCCTATCTCCTAAAACAGAAAAGTGAAGTGTTTGAGCGCTTTCACCAATATAAAGCTCTTGCTGAGAAGCAAAGTGGACACTACATCAAAGTCCTCAGGACTGACATAGGTGGTGAATACATCTCAAATGATTTCCTACGTTTTTGTAGGGAACACAGAATTCACAAGAAATTTACAACAAGGTATACAACTCAGCAAAATGGTGTAGCGAAAAGGAGGAATAGGACCATGATGGAAATGCAAGGAGTATGTTGAAGGAAAAGCATTTTCCAAATCATTATTGGGCTGAAGTTGTGGCATGTGCAACATATATATTGAATAGGTGTCCAACCAAAAGCGTCAAAAACATGGTTCCTAAAGAGGCATGGAATGGAAGAAAGCATAGTGTCACTCACACGAGAGTCTTTAGATGTGTGGCGTATGCACTTGTCCCAGATGAGTTGAGGAAGAGGTTGGACGACAAGGGGGAGAAATGTATATTTGTTGGATATAGTGATGAATCCAAGACATGCAAACTCTACAATCCATTAACCAAGAAGGTCATAATCAGCAGAGATGTGCAGCTCATAGAAGAGGAAGCATGGGATGGAAGTTAGATAAACAAGTCACTAGAGTGAAGTGGGTCTATAAGACCAAGAGCAATGTCGACTTAAGATTGAAAGGCACGAAACAAGGCTAGTTGTCAGAGGATACAAGCAACAACATGGTAGAGATTATGAGGAGATGTTCACACCACTCACGAGGATAGAGACAGTGCATATAGTTGTGGTAATTTTTGCACAGCATAAATGGAAAGTGTATCAACTGCACGTAAAATCAACGTTCTTGAATGGAGTGTTGAAAGAGGAAGTGTATGTTGCGCAACTGCCTGGCTATGAGGTAGAAGACCAAGAAGACAAAGTGTATCGGTTGAGGAAAGCTCTTTATGGGCTGAAGCAAGTACTGCATGCATGGTATAGTAGGATAGATGCCTACTTGTTGGACAACGATTTCGACAAATGTAATGGTGAGCCTACCGTCTACATCAAAGAGAGCGATGGTAAGATTCTTATTATTATCTTATATGTAGATGATTTGATCTTTACGAGCAGTGATGATTTCCTCATCGCTAATTTCAAACAAGTCATGAAGAATGAGTTTGAAATGATTAACTTGGGATTGTTAAGATATTTTTGGGCATATAAGTGAAGCAAACAAAAAATGACATTTTTATCTCTCAAGCAAAGTATGTAGCAGACATTTTTGAGAGGTTTAAGATGCAGAACAGCAAGCCCACACCAACTCCAACTGTGATGCGGTTGAAGTTGAGCAAAGAAGATTGCAACAACAATTTCAATCCAACATTATACAAAAGTATGATAGGCAGCTTGATGCATTTGACTACCACTAGGATGGATATAATGCATGTAGTGAGTTTGGTGTCGAGGTTCATGGAGACACCCAAGGAGACACATTGACAAGCAGCGAAAAGGATTCTAAGGTATGTCAATGGGACAAAATAGTATTGTGTTTTGTACACCGCAACAAATGATTTTAGGTTGGTTGGTTACACTCACAGTGATTGGGTAGGAAGTGTCGACAACAAAAAGAGTACGTCAGGATATGTTTTTCATTTGGGTTCCAGAGCCATTTCATGGGCCTCCAAGAAGCAGCCAATAGTTTCATTGTCAATAGCAGAAGCTGAATATGTCGCCGCAATAGTAGCAGTGTGTCAGGAAGTTTGGATGAGAAGGATATTGAGAGATCTTCACCATGACCAAGAAGGAACAACAACTATTTTCTGCGACAACACATCAACAATTGCATTATCAAATAATTCTGTTTTTCACAAAAGGACAAAGCATATTGATGCTAAATATCATTTTATCAGAGAGTTGATTAACAATGATGAAATTGTGTTGCATCATTGCAGGTCACAGGAAAAATTTGCTAATATTTTCAGAAATCCATTGGCACACGAAAGTTTTGTTTATCTCAGATATTGTTTAGGAATTGTCAATGGCGGAAGTTGTTATTAAGGGGGAGTGTTACGAATATTAATCCCAACCATCGCCTTAAAACAAACTAACAAACACCATGCTTTCTCGGTCAACTACTACACGGTTGCGATTTTGTTTGCAAGTGAAAGGACTGAAGCCAGAGAAGAAGTACAATGATGACCATTCCGCAACACAAAAGAGAAGTTAAGGCATTTAATGAAGTTTAGTAAATAATTATGGGCAAACATTCACTCTGCAATTGTTGCCCACATTCCACAACACCTACAAGTTCAAAAAACCATTTATTATGTAAAATCACTCATGTTGCGTATTAATTATTTTCTTGTCATGTATTAATGGCAAATTAGTATGTTGAGATGAATATGATGTAAAATTCATTTGTAATTGTTGGACAAGTTAGAGAGCGTGGGTGCCTTAAAAGCAGTTTTATGGAGTTTTACACTCGTAAATGACATTTACACTTCATAACTCAATGATGCGTAAATGGCAGTAAGTTTGTTGTGTTTTTCACTTGGAGGTGCAGCGTCCATTTATCATGTGAATGTATTTCCTTATGTTTTGACATAATATAAAGTGTGGCTTGTCCCGTTATGGTAATGTATTTCTTTATGTTTTGACATAATATAAAGTGTGGCTTGTTGTGTTATGGTATTAATCTTTCACAATCAGATTTACCGCAACCTCTTTTGTTTTACTCTATTTTGTTGTGTGTAAAAATTTCTATCACAATTAAATTTACCGCAACCTCTTTTGTTTTACTCTATTTTGTTATGCCTAAAAATTTCTGTTTTAATTAAGTCTATGTGTGATTGCAATATCCTTGCCGCAACCTATTTGTGAACTAGTTGACTTTGCCGCAACCAGATCTTGAGCTAGACTCCTCTCCTCTGCTTCCGGTAAAATAATTTTTTTCTAACAAACCTCTCAATGAAAATATATTTTCAACCGTAACAACACGAAATGAGAATTTCATATGAAAAAATATTTTTATCTGGGTGTAATCAGTGCAATCAATCGTTCATAAAACAATTAGCTTTAGTTTTCCATTCTTAAGATTTAAAGTCATCTTGTTATTTGTTATCATTTCGTTTAGTTCCTAGTTTTTTTCACTAGGTTAGAAGAGCGGAAGGGTACGACGATGTTGCTACAAAGCCCACGAAGTCCACTAAATTATGTGGCAATTGTAAACACTTCACATGGCATGCTATAGTGATTGTATTCTACCCACACCTCGGTTAATAGAAATATATTAAATATATGTTTCTCCTACTGTCTGCTGACACCAGTGACACCAGTTTATCCGAACACCCAATTCCAGACTTGTATAATCCACCAACCCTATAACGGACCTCTCTTAATGGCCATCCCTCATAGCATAATCTACTTCAGACTTAAACAAATTTGTTTATATTTATGGGTGCATAAAGACAAAGGCTGATGCCAATGAAGCAAGGGTAGCAGATGAGAGACCACCTCAACATATCCAGTAGCAGAGATTGGTGAATATGTAGATGCCGTTCTTCTTCTTCCAGTCTTTTAGGAACGACATATGTGTTTTCCAATCCATTTGCATAATGTTCAGAGTTAGGGGATCTTGTTATTTATTGATACGTTGGGTGAATATGGATATGGAAGTAACCTGAGCTATGAAACGAATTATATTTCCTCTCTTCCCCAAGCAAAAGTGAGCCAAGAGTTATAACGTAGCGGGACCATTTAAAGCAAGCCAAGAGCTATAGCGCAGTGGGAACATTAAAGAAATGATCCGTTGAAATTAATTTTTCTGTGGCTGGTGGACATTAAAGCAATAACCAGTTGAAATGAATATTTCCCCAACAAGATATACAGAGATTCCAAACTCTTTTGCAGGGATTCCAAACATAGATATCTTTCAGTATCAAAATGGCTTCCATGGCGAGTGTGTTTCGTTGCAAAAATCACATATATGTTTAGTTTTAATCTAAGGCAATGAGAGAATACCAAAGATTGAGGCCAGTATGAAATGCGGCCTGTCCATAAATTCACCCCTAGTTATATCTATGAATTTAGCTATAAGGTAAACAATATTTTGGGTTGTTTGGGAGTTCCTACGGCATTTCATATATCATCTGCATTTTACAAAACACAACTTTCAGTAAGTGCAACATATTCCCTATTTTGCCGTAACATTTTGGGTGATGGTGGCACCTGTGAGGTCAGTATCATCCTTCTAATAAAAAGTTATCTTCAATCTAAACTATCTATTTCTATTGATTAATGTACGGATCCTATTCCTAAAATAAGGATTTGCAGGTTTACACTTGATGTAACGAGCTAATTCCTAAAAACAAGGATGTGTAAGTAGAGAGCTTATTCCTAAAAACAAGGATTTGCATGTTTGGGGTTGATGACTGAGCTCATTCCTAAAAACCAAGATCTATAAAGGGGAGCTTCTTTCTAAAAACAAAAATCTTGCTTTGCAACTTCCCTTGTTTTTATGAAAACCAAGATCTGTAAAGGGGAGCTTATTCTTAAAAACAAAAATCTTCCTTCCACTAAAAACTCACTACTTTGCAACTTCCTTTGTTTTTATGAAAACTAAGATTTATAAAGAGGAGCTTATTCTTAAAAACAAAAATCTTTCACTAAAAACTTACTGCTTTGCAACTTCCCTTGTAATTACAATAGTGCTTTTTTGATGAATTCTTACATATACTTCTTTATCTTTATTTCCTTTTTTTATTGTGTATAATTGTTTTTAGTGATTTTTATTAATTAAATATTATAAAATAGGTTTGAAATAATAATGATAATAATAATAATATATAGAAAATTGATTAAATTGTTTGTCTTTTTAAATGGGTAATTAACTGCATTAATTTTTAATACATAATACTATTATTATATATTATATTAAATTTATGAAAAGTATTATTATATATTATATTAAATTTTAAAATTTTCGTAGTTTATATTTCTTTATGGGTATGACATGTGATGTGATAGAATATATAATAATAAATTAAATGGAAATGGACAATCGTGATTTTTTCCAAGCCTATGGTGTTAAAGGTAAATTAACTATAATGATTTGGAACTTCGAAGAGATGGTTGGTTTAATTAGAGAGTTGGAAAGTTGTGCTACAAATAGTTACATATAATTGCAAGGGATTTTCATCGTGATTTGAAAATCAAGAGGAACACAGAAGATAAGTATTTTTTATTGACGACTTGTAAATAATTTGGTCAATCTTAATTCTCATATTAATTTATATTTTTCAAATAATTAAATGAAAAAAAAAATTCATATTTCAAACGAAATTAAATTATTTTATATTATTTTATAAACATGAAATGTTAATTAATTTGAGGTAAAGAATTCACAATATAATTTTACGATGATGAAGAAGAGGGGCTACAAAAATAATATGGTACTTTGAATACATAATAACACGTAACACTTTTATCACACAAGCTCAACATAGTTTAGCATCAACTTATTGAGTATTATTTCCTTTTACAATAAACATGAAGACCATACTATTATTGGAAAATCAATGATGATTCAATATATATATATATATATAAAATATATGTTCAAAGTTGGAGAATTAGATGGATTTGATCAATAAATGTATTAAGGAATGGAACTCAAGACGAAATACAAGTACATTACTTTAGCATAAGGGCAGTGGTAATATATTTATCCAACCATTGACCACTTATTCATATCAATGAGAAGTGGTTCCAAGAAGTTGGGGATCGTCATCAAGCCTACTTAGATTTGCATTTTTTAAGATCTCCATTGAAGGTGCATGAAATATTTACATATATTATTTGATTGGTCATTCTTACCATTTTTCTATTATATTCATTATACTTGGATCCTTGAAAGGATCCTTTCAACTTTAGGGACTACTTTTGAAAATTATGATGGTCACATTTCATTTTCATCAATTCCAAATAAACCACAACCCAAATAACTAACAACCTTAAGCTTGCCATTTTCATCAATTCATTTTCTTCAAATCATGTTACAAGGTCAATTCAAAGGATGAAAATATGCACATGACCTATTTTTGATATGATCATACACATTTATCCCTATTCACATGAAATAAGTGCATATAGATGGGATAACATACACATACTAAAATTTTAAAACATCAAAATTTAAAAAATGTGACTTAATTTTACATAATGTTTTAGTGCGTAAACATCATGAAATTGTTGCATTAATGCACTAGTGCATGTGTACAATGAGGGAGTGCACAACACTTATGATAGATGTCAATTATTAGGGTTGTGCCCTAACCTCCCCACATTAGGTTACACATGAGTTAATAAATTAATTCCTGTGGCCATCATATTTGAATAAGGCCTATTAGATAGCAATGTATACAAAGGTGATTCATCTTTCTAAATATTGTATTGTCATGTTAATTCATAAATGAGATTTTCACATTGTGAAAATAAGATTCAATATATTGTAGGTATCACGAGAGGGTCCTGTAGGGATGGATGTGGGGTATTAGAGATTTCATGGGTATTGAGAGTGTAAAATAGGGGTATTGATCAAAAATAGAGAAATATAGTAAAAACAGGGCTTTTATTTATTGGAAAGATATATTGAGAAGTGGGGTTCAACCAAATAACATTGTGAGATATATATTGATATCTAGTGAAACTAGATGTATTCTTTAATATACCACGAACACATGAGATATGTGACATGTTAGTTAAGTGGACACATCATCAATGCATAACTATTTAATGTAACAGGGGTGTGGTTATTAAATAATACCCATTAGGTAGTCAATATTCATTAATGATGCGACCACATTGTTTTAACCTACTTTCTATTTTACATTTTATTTGTTAAAAAAAGAATTATATATATATATATATATATATATATATATATATATATATATATATATATATTGCCCACGGGGCTTTGGATTGATGGTGAATGGGTGTACTGTTAAGGCACTCCTTGCAATAGGTCACCGGTTCAAATCCCCCATGGGTGCTTACCTACCAATATCTATATCTATATATATATATATAAAGAAAAGGGATATAAAAAAAATATAGATAAAGAAAAAGAAATAAATCCCATGTAAAATGTGTGCTAATCTAAATGCCACCATACATATATCATTAATTAGTTTAAACATCAATTAGAAAATAATTAAATTCTTTATAAAGCATGATTTTAATTTTTTCATTTATTGTAATGATTGTGCTATAGTGGACCATCGAGATGTTCCCCAACCACATCAATGGTCAGGGAAACATTTTAGAGCCCCCCCCTCCCCCGCACTTTCGACATTTAACCAAGGAGGGACAGGGGGGAAGGTGTCTGAAAAGATGAATACAGAAACCTATTGCCACTAATGTGTCCTCCTCTCATTCATTTCAGACCCCCCCGAAAATCACCAATCGACCATGTCCACTCTCACCAAAAAAGTAAAATGTCACTCTGCCTCTACCATCTGTCCAACTCCCATTCATCCATTTACTAACCATTATATTTTCGATCACTCCACCATGACCATTGCCTTTCCACAATAAATACCCCATTCTTGTCAGCGATTATCCCTCAAATTGTTTAATCCTTATCTAATAAATAAAACACACAAGTTTGTATCCATTCCTTTTTCTTATGTTCATCTAACAGTCGCATGTACAATTCCATTACAACCAGAACCACTAAACAAGCATTCATGACTGCAACAATCATCTAATCACCTAGTAAAACGACAATCCTTACCTAATTACATCTTCAACATGTCTTCTTCTAAAGGAAAGTCTAAACTAGTTGAAGAAAACCCAATGTTGCCCCCTGTTGTAGACTTAGACAAATTACCCTTAGTTGACCAACAATACAAAATTTCTGAAACCCAATGTGAGTTCGATCTTTATGAACTGCACAATTGGGCCAAACATAAATTCTTTGATGCTAGTGATGAATTGAGCATGTGGGACTCCTTCCTGCCTCAATTCATTTTCCCTCATACTCATTCCTTTCCAGAATTTGTAACTTGGTGTCATTTTAGGTACATTCCGAGTCAAAGAGCCATTATTGCACAAAACAATGATATTCTATTTTCAATATCCCCTAAGTCTATAATAGAAATGCTTCAGGTTAAACCTTGAGCCCCTCTGCACACTTTTTCTACAAATTCCCTCATGGAAATCTATAGAAAACTCATTTTCCCTCAAAGAGCTAAGATTTTCGAAATATTTTTACTTGAAAATGTAGAATTACCAAGAATAAATCGTCCATACCCTTCCTCAATGTTTCTATAGATGACTAGACATGTTGTCTCAGTGGTTTCTGGTCTATTAGATTATCCAACTGATAAATGGGTTGATGAAATTATTCTAGGATTTCTATCAATGTTTTCAATAGGTGAAAAAACCTCAATTATCTTCAATTACAGTGAATTTCTGTCATAAGCTATCCTTGATCAATTCTTGAAGCTTTCTACTGAAGGAGCTTTTAAATAACAATCAGTTCTTGTATATTTGTTCCTATTTCATCAAGCACATAAATTTCAGTTTCCATTACAGAAGTTAGTTGAACAAGGTAATATTCAGTGTATAATTAATTGGATTTCCTTGGTAAGGAAGAACATTAATGAATTTTCCTTCAGTGATTTTACAAATTAATTTCTATATATGGTTTCATGCTTGTTCATTAGTGACGATGTTCTTATGATTTCACTAGAAATAAAAATAATTTTTCACCTCAGTGAGCAGACAAAGACTCGAGATGGGTACTTGTATCAAAACTACATAGAGATTAGAGTATATGGTAATGAGCTTCTTCCATATAGACTGCCCAAGTTTGTGCCAATCAAGATTATTGCATTAGATTATATTAGGCAAATGATGAACGTGGATGAGTTGCGCTTTATGTCAGCTAAAAATAAGTCTCAATTCATGTTAAAAGCACATAATGGGCCATTCATTTGTAATACCAGAGCAATAGGGAAGGGGGAAGATCTTCTTTTGAAACAAATTAAGTTCAAATTAAGTTTTACTTGGTATTATGGTCCATCGGGGATTATTTCTAAGTTAACAGTAGAATAGAAAACCACTCCTTATGCACACACTCCCTGACCAGAAATTGAACAGTACATGAATTAGGAAGAGTGGTAGGAGAATACATTGCAGGAAGTAGGGGAGCAGGTCTTCATTTCAACAACATCACAAACTCCAATTCGATAGGAGAAACATGTTAATAGGAAAAGGGAACATGTTTCTCCTTTAGTTTCATAATTGCAAGAAACATATTTTATAATGTACAAGAATAAGAAGAAAAATAATCCCCTTAAGGAACAATTTTAGGAAGAAAGTTCATAGGAACATACTACATTGCTTCTAATAGGTCCCCATGTTGCAATATTTCCAAGAATTGAGGATATTTTCTCAATTCTCCTATATCCTTAGTTTCTCAAGACCCATTAGAGACAACTCATACATGAGAGCTAACTCACAGTGCAACAAAACCAAGTATCTTTTCTAGATACAAGGAAATAAAAAAGAAAAATGAAGCACTAGAGGCCACCACCTATTCTAAATTCTGGAAGCAGACTTCAACTTCTCGACACAGGTTTCTTTCTACACTCAATACTGAGAAAGGACTGTTTCAGATGGCCCTCCTAGAGCATAAAGTTCCCTTGCCTAGGACTGCAGAAGATTACAAAAAAACTATTTTTCATTTTGATACCAAACAAATTAATCGTATTGACTAGATTGACTTACACAAGAAGGTTGGAGAAATGTTTTACTCCACTTTGAGTAGTTCAACAATGGAAACATCTAAGTTTTTGTTTTCAGTAAACAACATTCAGTCACAACTAATGTTAGAGAAAATATCATATCTCACTAAAGATACCAAAATAAAAGCTTTAGAATATCTGGTAATTAAATTAGGATATGATCCGAGTAATGCTAAGTTTGTCAAAGAAATGATCAGGAGTAAAAATGATAATACACTCACATTAAGAAAATAGCTAGAACTCATTACCACAAAGGATCCAAAAACCAAGAAGTTGGTAAATTGGAGAAAAAGAAAGAAATCATGTTTAAGATTATTGTTGAATAGAATTTGTAGATACATACATTGGACACTGAATTAGAGAATTTATTAAAGGAAAAAGAACAACAATATTATGTAGCAACAACTATTCCCATAGAAACAACTTCTATTGCAGGTACTTCAACAATAGGGACTTCTATTGCAACAACCATAATAGTGGAAACATGGTCCACAAATTCAACAACTGATCTAGCTAAAAATATGGGATATTTATCCTTAAAGGGTTGAGAAATTGAAAAGCTAAAGACTCGACTCAACAATATTTAGGAGAATAAGATAAAAATTGAAAATGCTTACTTAACAAAGTGTTGACGGTGTTGGACTCGCCAACATGTCAAGGGGATCTCCCCGGTAAGAAGTCTGAATTAGACCTCAAACCATTTGGTGTAGGATTCACAGCAGTGGGTCGTATGGTAATGCCTTGACTGTGATGTCGCATAGAGGCAAGTAAGATAACTATGTTAGTAGCAAGGGTGTGACTGATGTAGTGAGTCAAGGAATGAGTATGAGAGGTTCCAACACTTCAAAGGGAGAGGAAGGTGAAGGTAAGTTCCAGCTTGGCTATGAATAACAACACAAAGGACATGCACAGATTTTGGCAGAGAAGTCGACACGGATGTGACATTCACAACATACAAGGTAAGATAACACGAAAAACACTCATGGATCAGTCCGAGACAAGTGTGACAATTGATATAACAAGGTTTAGTGAAAGGTTTATCTGATGTTCAGCAGAGCAGTCGACATGGACGATGACAACATTAACAACATATGGAACACATTAACAACAAGATTGATATAATTGCATACAAATTAGTTAATATACAAGTACGTAAGTTAAACAACATATATCATTAAGGCAACCGGATCAGTCCAATTACAATAACAACATATGCATGAAAATGTGCTAGCTTTTATTATATAAAGAAGTGTAAGTCACAATCACACAATACACCATGTAAACCTGCTAGACCCATCAGTGGAACGTTACAACCACATCCGCCTGCTCCTCCAAAGAGATGTACTAGCTCTGTGCAGTGGAGAAGCCAAGGTACATTACAATACTGTCCAAGCCTTCTTCAAGATAGTCTTAGTAGAAGCTTGGCTGACCAAAATCTTGTACAATGAGTTATGAGGGAATATTTATAGAAAAGGGTGGGGTGACCCTTGAAATTCCCCTTTTTGACAATTCAACTGCCCTCATGACTCTTCACTTACTCTATGACTGTTACATCCAACTATTGACACTCTACTTACACTTGACATGACTCAACATTACAATCCACATGTACTCATGTGAGACAACATGACTTGAGCAAGCCTTGCAAGATATCACTGACATTTGGTCCATTGTGATGAGACCAACTCTTTGACATGCTCGTGATTGTGAAGGTGATGAGCTGATGCCAAGTTTGGTCATCCGTGATGATGTGCATGCCCCTGTAACTAAGTGCACAGGGTGGAGTCGAGTTTGTAACCGAAGAAGAGATTAATAAAGAATGGTTTTGTTACCAGCTCATGTATTTGTTCCTTGATTAGTTCATGCATGTTATACATTGAAAATGTATTATTTTTTTACTACGCGCACCTGTATGAATAATTTATATTTCTAAGTATAACTTAATGCATACAAGTAGGCTAAGTTAATCAATTAATATTGGAATACTAGTAATGACGCGGGTAAGCATAGCGTTTGGCCCCCGAGTAGGGTTACATGAAGGCAGCATCGTTGGTTGCAAGGTACATGAAATTACACGTAGAGACGTGTGCACAGGGTCGAACCACGGACTGCTTGAACCCATCAAACATCTCCAGGGTGCAGAAACTTGGTTCTACACCCTCCCATACTACTTTGGGTGAGACCTCAGTCTGCGCTCTGCGGACTGTTGCCAAAAGGGCCAATAGTACCGGGATTTGTTTGGCTAAATCACCTCTAAACCTGGGTCAGGACCTAATAAGCCAACATATGGTTCCATTTCTGGGATCAGGATCTGCATAAGAGATTTCTAATGTCATGTCACTGGAATCCAATAAAGAAAGAAATTGAAGGGTGGTTGGACAGAAAGATTCACGAGTCCGCTGCATAGGAAAATAGGAATCTACGAGTATCGAAGGAACAGTTGTTAGAGTGCTACTTATATACAAAAAACCATGAAATTTTCTTTTGCATCCTTCCCCTCTGAGTTGTACGAGTGGATCACAAAGCTAGCAGAAAGTCAAGGAAGGTGTAGGCTCGAAAAACCTATTGTGTGGACTCCAGAGTTGGTGCGTAGACTAGAAGCATCAGGAGATAAGATCGCATGCGCTTTGGACCATTGGCTCAATCAAATTATAGGAAGGTTTATCATTGAATTCATGGTAAACACATCAGTTAGCTACAGTGAAGCGAAACAACGCTTCCTCAAAGGACCACAAGGTAACTACATTAAATATTTGAACACTTGGATTAAAATGCTACTGTGTGAAAAGTGAGTTATGTGAATAAATTTATGTTTGGGGCTGCATGAAGTGGGAGGATCTACAGAAATGAAAGTAGCGAAGAATTAGATACTAGTCCCTTGATTTCACCTCTGTGAGGAAGCGAGGAAGAGCATGCGAACTTTTCACTGAGAAGTGCGATCAGTCTGATAAGGTAGCTAATTCCATGCATACCACCCCCACCTACACCACCACCAATTTCACCATCTTCACCCACATCTTTTCCCACACCACCTTCGCCACCACCACAGTTCACTATGTTGAGCGCAATAAAGTTGCCGGTATTCAAAGGAGTAGGGAATGAAGATTTGGACCAATTTTGGTTCGTAGTAAAGGTTGTATGGGAAGTGCAAGGAGTCACGGATGATAATATCAAGAAGGAAACACTGGTTAGAACTTTGAAATATCACGCACTGACATGGTACACTAAGCACAACAATGACAACCGAAATGCAAGGATCATGAATATCCAAGCTGCGCTAAACAGGGAATTTAGCAGGCCAAAATCATAGACAAAATCAATTACTAGATTTAAGTAAATCGCAATGCTTCCAAGTGAGACCCCTTGGGTGCTGGATCAGAGACTGAAGTGTATGATTCGTGAAGCCAACATGACCTTGATGGATGGGCAACACCGCGCATGGTTTGTAGCGTTGCTAACGCCACATCTAAGGAACGCACTATCACAAGAGAAGCTGTCAACTCAGGTCGAGGCTTTGGAGATCACAATGAGACTACATGAGACCCCAATACAAGATCCTAATTTGGGAGTCCAACAAATCCATGTGCTATTGAAGAATTTGTGTCTTGAGATGTAGAGCCTAAATTAAGACAGGACAACTCGTCCAGAAGCACGCAAGCTATGGTGCATAAAGTGCAAAGGCCAAGGAAATGACAAGGACCACTGTCGAGTATTCACGAACTACTTGGTGGGAGGAGGGCCAATTCCATTAAGACCAGAGGCATAAGCAGGACCGAGTGTAGCGCGTGCATTATGGTGCATGATTTTTTAGATAGGAGGGAAGCATGCTACAGATAATTGTCATCTATTATAGAAGTATATGCAGATGTCCCAACATTTATTCTATGATTTTTGCAGGTGAGTAGGCCATGATGAGTGTACTTGTAGAAGTTATGAACTAATGATGGATCAGACTCCTACCTACAGAGTTCAGACCAAAACGCGAGCCCTTGATCAAAATGCAAGGATGGCATGCATTGGGTTCTAGGGGCGCGGGCAAGGTTGAGGTGGAATGGGACCAGGAAGAGGTTGCGGATAGCTGATCTGTTACAATTGCAGAGGGCCAGGGCATTATGACGTGATTTTACAAATTCGAAGAGAGCATCATGTTTATATTGTACCCAGTTTGATCATGAGATGAAGGACTGACCCACACTGATAGCGAGGTTGCGCGATAAAGGAACGCTCCAGCCTCCCCTGACTCAAAACCTACAAATGAGGAGGTTTGAGCCATGCGAGGAGGACCCAAATGTAAACATCATGCTCTGAAGCGGTATCACAATAGGAGATGACAAGGGTAAGTAACTCGAAGAGAGTGCATGGGTTTGCAAGGCTCCAACAAAGGGACCAGAGTTTGATTTGGAGCACGCGAAGGAGACATTCATGGAAGCTAAGAAGAGCTTCACGGAGTCCTCCTCTTGAGGTAGTAAAGACAAACTAGAAGTAGAGATGGACCCATCAATGCTTACTACCTTTTTTGAGACATGCATGAAGTTGTTGCATGACAGAAAAGCGGTGAAAGGGTTGCAAGAACTCATCACTAGATGTACAGGACCGAGAGAATCACGCATAGTCTAGAAGCTTAGAAAGCATGCAATGCGAATAGGAGGGGAGATGAGATTTACTGCACAAATCGGGGAATACGAAATGGATCAAGTGATTTTGGATCTAGGATCAGATGTGAATGTCCTACCAAAATAGTCGTGGGAGCGCATGGGCATGCCCATGTTGCAATGGTCTCCTATTCAATTGTGAATGGTGAACTAGGAAAATATCTTACAGATGGGAAGATTGCAGGGAATAACGGTAGATATCAAAGGTGTGAGCGTGCTTGCAAATTTCAAAGTGATAGAGGTTGTTGATGACAACAATCCCTATCCCACACTACTGGGAATAGATCAGGCCACTGATATGAACGGAGTGATAAATCTTGAGAAGCGCAAAATGATTTTTGAGAAAAATTCATTGCGCATAGTGGTACCCTTAGACCCCACAGAAGGATCGCGCTACACAGAGCCAGTGTGCGACTGCGACAACGACGACGATCTGGACAGTATCTACAAGATAACCACTCAAGAGCAGGATTGGGTAAATCCAATAGTGGATGGCAGGATTTCATGCGAGCGCGAAATCTCCTGCATGTCAGATTCAAGCGAGGAGATAGAGAGATGGCAGAACCAATTACATGAGGTTACCATGCTCAATAGCAACGTGATGGTAAGGTCACTACACTATGTAGCGATAAAAGCAGGGGATCTTCCTAAGTATAATGGAATGACCGCGATAGATGATTTCCTGAACAAATTTGAAAGAGAAGTATCGGAACAACAATGTTTTAACACTCTGAAATGGCCATTGCGCGCTATGCCTGAAAGATGGTGGGGTATGCATCAAATAAGTGTTGAGAACTGGCACGACTGTAGAAGAATGATGCTCATACAGTTTGGAAAGCCTCAGATGTTAATGAAATCCATATATGATGGACGAAACAACCCACATGTCCACCTCTCCAAATTGGTACAGGCATATGGTATGCAACCTGCACAAACGCACTCTGTCTTCGCGATGGGAAATGGGACCAATAAGTAGGAGCAGGCAAGAAAATGACACAAACGATGAAGTATGATAATACTGACCCTGCCAAGGAGTATTTGCATGAAATCCTTTGACAAAGTGTGCAAAGTATTGAACGCAGTCCACCATGTGAGACGCACTGACTGGGACCTGCACGTAGCAGCGGTTCTATGGGCTTATAGGACCATGTGCAAAACGTTGACCACGCGAGCACTTCCGTAGCTGACGTATGAAGTAGAGGTTGTAATCCTTAGGGAGCATGCAAAGCCTAGTCTGCACATAGAGTCACCCGTAGATACGACAGTTTGCGAAGCCCGAAAAGAAGGAATCACACTACCACCAAAAACAAAACACATTAGACTTGAGGAAGAAATTTGATGGGGAAACTTTAGACTCCGTAAACTTGAAAAAGAAAAGGTACGATTAAGGAAGAAAAGCACTTTGATGGATGTGGAGGTTAAGAAGCTAGAAGACGAGATAAGGGAAGTGTTTCTCATCGAAAAACCTAGGATGGTAAGGAAAGGTGCGTATGATCATACTGACAAGTTTGAGCACTATCACCATGAATTGGTTAGTCTGCTACCTTGGCTTGGACAACATATCACCAAACGTAGTGACTAGTGTAGCGCATTGCAAGTGGTGAAGTGCGTGATACCGACCACAACAATAGAAGATGGGGATTCTCTGCAAACCATGATGGAGGACAGGATGGAGCCCCACATGGGTGGTGCCACCACCTGACTAGCTGTGGGAAGGATAGTCTTAACACTCTAGGCAGCTGGATGCGAGCGTGGGACTATAAATTATTCTACCCAGGAGCTACATGATATTGGGGATGCACGCAGAGGCAGAGCATCACAAGGTCCTTGATCGTGCATGGAGGGCTGCGCTGCCACATGGATTGGCCAAAAAGTGACCATTGAAGTCACTATTCATGATGGGATGCTCGACTTGAGGCCAAATGAAGCGGGCGACAGGCATTTAAGACACAATTTATGGGTAATATTTGGGAAAATCTGCCGCCACGAAAGTATCAATGGACCAAAATTGGGGGGAACGGTCAAATTCAAATTCAAAAGGTTCTATAAAACATAGAGGGCTACCCAATAAACAACACTTGGTCATTTGAGAATTGAGTGATTGAGCAGAGCCCTGAGCATTGAGAGTTGAGCGATAATTGAGCCCCTAAATTCGCGAGTGATAGAATACATCTTAGATACGATGACAACAACTAAGGATGGTCTGGGAATAGAAGAGGTAACCACCAGTGGGGCTGCACAAGTCCTAACTATGGAAGATGTTCTAGAAGGCAGCAAGGCTGTGGCATAAATCCCCAAATCACTGCATACGCCAAGGCCCAAGAAGGATAAACAGGCAATGGCCCTCATACGTGTGTCCCTGAGGAACCCACAATGCAGAAAACTATTGATGGCAGAGTAAGGGAAAGTTGTCACAATAGAAACAGATGAGGAAGAAGAAGATTTTCAAGCCCTTATCATCGCAGAGGAAGAAGATGAAGGCATGGAGGAGGATATTCAACCTACACACTCTGACAAAACTGCCCACATATGTCCCTCTGTGGAAAGGGAAGACCAAAGTGCCAAAGGACCTAGATGAAACAAAGAATTCACTCCAGAACCCACTCCTCCTTGACGACATTGTGTTTGAAGGCATGCAGCTGGGCTGTGTGCCAACCATGAAGTTTGAAGATTGGGACCTCGTTGACTACGAGAATTTCCCTCACCTGGAGACTGGGAACTTCATGAAGCAGAACACTGCGAGGGTGGTGAGAACATTATAGCCACGGAAGTGGCTACGTGGTGTGGAAAAGGCTAGGCTGCTAAACTTACTATGGGTGTCACATTTCCCCCGCGTGCCCATCACCATTTTCGTCATCAAGTAGCTGCTTTACCTGAAGCATGATGGGTATTTATGGCTGGAGTAGCCTATCCCCATCATGAAAGACCTAGCTAAATGTGTTGCCTGGCCCCCTGCAAAGGAAAGGACCCCGCGACCATAGCCGAAGGAAAGGGTAGTGGTTTGGCCCTTGCGGAGGCCATGAAAACAAAGAATAAGCCGGAAAAGAAGAAGAGGGGTTACACCATCTCCAGCATCAAGGACAAAGCAATCCGTGTAGCCACCCAGATCCTCGTAGGCAAAGCTATGCCGAAGTGTCGCACCGACGAGGTACCAACACCAGGGGTCGCACTGGCCAAGCAGTGCGCGGAGGTGGTCCAGTTCAACTGGTCTGAATTCCTCTGTGAGGAATTTCTGAAAAATTGTCACGAAGCCCAGGAGCAGGGTAAAACCTTCCACTATGCATGGTTGTTGCTATCCATAGTGCTTGTAGCGGGGGAACTACCGGAGGACAGTGAATTCCCCAACATTGATCGAGAATTATTGGAGGCTGCGAAGTACGATTCGCTCTAGGCCACGAGGGCTGCGAAAAGGATACACAACACCAAAATATTCTAGGTGCTCATGGATATGAACATCCAGATGTGGATCAACCAAAAGCTGTGCCTATCGTCCACAGTGTAGAATAGTCTGTGGAGTTTTGTAGAATTTAAGGCTGATATGCACAACATCTTTATCAGGGTGTGTAAGGATTCGGCGAAGTAGTGGATGAAGCTACCTTTTGTAGCCATTGACGACACCATTTTTATTATCTTAGAGACATGGCCTTCGAAATGGTGTGCCCTAGATCTTTTAGAACTTGAGAGAGTGGCAATGTAGAAGAAGAAGGACAATGCCAAGCTGCACGTCATACAATTGGTTGAAAAGAAGTGGAAGGAAATAGCAGCAGTTGAGGTAAGGGCAGTGCAGGAAGCGACACAGAAAGCTTCAAAGCAGAAAAAGGTCGTAGAAGCAGTAGCAACAACACAGGCAGTAGAGGAAGCAACTGTGAGGGTAGACGAGGGCCAAGTAGCATCCTCGCAGGGGTATGAGTCAGAGGAAGCAGAAACAACAAAAGGAAGCGCAAACCCAGGGACCGCGCCCACACAGTTGAAGTGCCCACACATGAAAAAATGAAAAGGATCAAGGAAGAAGGTCAAGGCCTCGAAATTGGCCATTGGCCTGATCACCCTAACTGAGGGTGATCTACATGACATCAGTGAGACAGTGGGTGATGTCATGAATGAGGATCCGCGAGGTGGGTGGAAAGGGTACCCACCTGAGGGGGGCACACCTATAGCTCCTACAGTTGCACTCTGAGGCTTTTTCAGCGATTCCGACAATTCTGGCAGTTCCGGATTTTCTGCCCATGCATTACCATTCACATGAAAAGACATGAAGAACACAACAATGAAAGATATATATATCCTAGAAGAATGAAGGCATGAAAGGTATACATTTTTAGAAATAGCAATCGAAGCTAGAACTAGATAAGGAGAGGACACCTCCACATACCAGAACCAGTGCCCATGTTGACGTTGAATCACTATTCTAGATAATAACACCACTAAGGATAAGATCCTGCCTGAAAACCACATGATGATCACTAACATTTTTCCCTATAAAGAAAAAAAGTTTCCATGAAAAACCTCGAACGCTGAGAACAACTAAAATTCGAACATTGGTTCGACCTCCAATTATTTCTACTTCCCTACTCTTATTTGCTTAGATCCAAGGCCATTTTTATAACTCAACCTGTGATGTTTATTTGTAACACCAATTCCTTTTAACTGGTTGTCATTGTTAACCGGATGGAATTGTTAGAGATAAATACCCACATGCATGAGTTAAGATGAGTTATTAGTTTAGTTGTTCATAAAATTAAATTCAACTGTCAGTGAAGTGTCAATAATGTGGGTGTGATATGTTCAACAATGCTTAGTGAGTTTAAGTCTTTATGTCTAGCTATGCTTACTAAGTTTGAGTCAATCTATGCTTAGTGAGTTTGAGTAATGTGCATGTTATAAAGAGAATGACCTCAAAACCAAAGCCTTCTGATAATCATTTGGCCAAACACATAAATAAAATGATCTCATAACCAAAGCTTTCCGATAATCATTTGTTGATAAATACACCATTGAACAGGATTACATTCCATTCAAAATACAATGAAAAGGCAGAGCTTGTATTTGGGGATATCGTGTTTCAGAGATATCGTATTTGGGGTCACATTCCGTCGGACCTGTTTTTCATTATTTGTAGACATTTTATAACTTAAAGCCACTTGAAGCTAACAAGAAAAATAGTAAACATAAATTGCACAGTTCGGCTAAGCTAGTCTACTTTATAACACAGACACTATCGGGCAGCCAGCACATCTATTCAAGCAGAATATATTCCACTGTATTCCATTAGTAATGCTCTGACATTTAGTGGTTAAATAAATGAAACTAAAAATTCAATGAATCTTTAGAAAAGCAGACTTCGCTTTTTAATCTATACTTGGAAGTTCAGTTGCGTTGGTTATACTATTTCTTCGCCACTCAAAGTGTAAACTCACCATTGTATCTTCCATAGTTATCAAATTTGTTGGGGAAAAAAATAAGGAAATTCGACAATCTCATTCTTATTTCAAATAATTCGATAGTGATTCAATTCGATAATCACGTGGATAATGGACAATCTAGTTAACAGTTTTTTGTTTTTCATGAATTTACTTTTTACGGGTTATTTTCTGCATCTCGCTTCAACTACCCATGAGATTTGCAATGATATTATTTATAGTGCTGACTTTGATTTTAATGTTTAAATAAATAAATATATTTTGGAAGGTCGAAGTAGCCTATTTTGTTACAATGTATATTTTTTTACAATTTGGTTAATATTTGACTATAGGAAATGGATTTTCCAGCTTTTCTGGCTTTTCCGGCCGTTCTAGCTTTTCCGGCGATTCCGACTTTTCCGGCAGTTCCAGCTTTTTCGGCTTTTTTCGGTAGTTCTGGCTTTCCCGGCTTTTCCTTAGGATCTCTCCTCCTACTAAAACCCAAAAACAAGTAGAGAGAGGAAGAGATCCAAGTGTGTGTAGAAATGACTTGAAGTCCTCTTCTATTTATACTAAAACGTAGAGGTTGAATAGACATGACTGTTGGGCTTCTGAGCCTAAATAAGTTGCTAGACGACTTAACACTTTGTCTATAACATAAATAAATTCATAACTTCATAAATAATTATTGGAATCGGATGATCTTTAGATCAATCCTACACCTCTCAATGAGAGGAATCCAATAGAAATATTAGTTGCCATAAATAATATGACCTACATGGAGTTTGGCCCTAGTTTCCAATTTTAACACTCCCTCTCAACTAGGGAGAACTCCATCCACTGATCCATATGTCCAACTGTACTATCTTTGCTATCAGTGCCCTGCACTACTCTGCTCAACTTTTCTCAGCTTTGCTAGCTCTTCTCAGCTCTGTTGGCTCTGCTATGCTCTGCTTAGCTTTGCTCATCTCTACTGGCTCTGCTCTGCTCTACTCAGCTCTGCTGGCTTCGCTGGCTCTTCTCTGCTCTACTCAGCCCTGCTGGCTCTATTCTGCTTTGCTCAGCTCTGCTCAACTTAGCTCTGTTGAACCATGAAGAAGAATAATTGATCAAGAATGTGTCATACCATTCTCCACTAACCCGAAGTCAGTCTCAGAGTGTGTACCACTAGTCCCAGACTGGTCCTCAACCGACCTGAAGTCAGTGTCATTGTAGGTACAACTCCTACCACTGGTCCCATACCAATACTCTACTGACTCGAAGTCAGTCTCAGAGTATGTACCACTGGTCCCAAATGATTCCTCAACTGACCCGAAGTCAGTGTCATAGTGGGTACAACTCCTACCACTAGTCTCAGACCAGTATCATTGATCCCAGATCAATGAAGGTCATCTTAGCATAGGGAGTACAGTAGATACATCGATGCATCCATCAGTACTACTATGGTCCCTATCCTCATTTCCCTGCTCATTGATCAGATGAGAAGTACTTCCCATGAGTCCCAGACTGCATGGGTAGGATGCCTCGATAGGAGAAATTAATCAATCTTGTCCTGACAGGAAAACTAATCATATTGCTACACAATTGCCATGGAGAACAAATCATCCAAGCCTCAAAGGAGAACTAATCATCCTGCTACACAATCATCATGGAGAACACATCATCTAGACCTCACAGGAGAACTAATCATCTTGCTACACAATGATCATGGAGAACACATCATCCAAACCTCACAGGAGAATTAATCATCCTGCTACACAATTGTCATGGAGAACACATCATCCAGACCTCACAGGAGAATTAATCATCCTGCTACACAATCGTCATGGAGAACACATCCTCCAGACCTCACATGAGAATTAATCATCTTGCTACACAAGAGAGTGAATCATCCTATCACACAAGAGAGCGAATCATCTTGTCCCACAAGAGAGTGAATCATCTTGTTCAAAGGAGAGCGAATCATCCTGTCCACAGGAGAGCGAATCATCTTGTCCCACAAGAGAGCGAATCATCTTGTCCCACAAGAGAGCGAATCATCTTGTCCACAGGGGAGCGAATCATCTTGTCCACAAGAGAGTGAATCATCCTATCCTAGTGTGCACCACCAGGGGAGGGTGAGTCACCCTGTGGTCATATGTTGCTCCAATAAGAACCACAATCCACCAGAGCTCCTAAAGCTCAATGTATACAACATGCAGGACCCTTGTACAAGCGTCTCTTGATGAATCCAAGTCGTTCAGGAAAATCATAGATTTGATCTTTCCCTCGGGGCTTAGACAAGTGTAGCGACCTATACATCATCTCATAGCGATTGAGCTTCCTTGCTCATAGACTTACCATATCCCAGACTTATCATATCCCAGATAAGGTAGTATCTGATGTCTATCTGCTGGAGCAATCGTCGAATATGGGATTCCTCAATAATCAGATCCCACCTCTAGTTGTCACAGAGAATCGCAGTCGTACAAACAGCTCACTTAAAGAGCTTCCCCAACCAGGCAGCTTCATACGAGATCATACTCGTAGATATGTATCCGGTCTCAGCAGTGCTTATAACAACCGACTTCTACTTCCTGCTCATCCATGATATCGAAGCAGAATCCAAAGATAAATAGCACTAAGAAGTTCTCTAGTGATCTTCCACACTACCTGCCCAATCAACAATCAAATAATCATGCAGTTTCATATTTCCGCAGTGTATCTCAATCCATGAGAGATTGTGCCCCGAATACATCTTAGAAGTTTCTTGGCACCAATCCAATGATGTTCAACAAAATATGAGCTCACCATGCAAACTGCAAAACATATGTCTGGACGGAAGTTCACTAAGAACATCAATGCGAATGAGTTTATGAGATTCATAGGCGTTGCCCAAATCTGGTCTGACATCACTACCATATAACTTTTGAAAGTTAAGATCCTCGAGCTAGTCATAAGCTTGTAGTTCACCATTCCACATCTGGAATCCAACTCCCTCTTACTTTTGCAAATGAGAGGGTCTGCACCTGTTAGAAGTAGGTCGTCCTTATAAGGTGCTGGTATGAGAGTTCTCTCATCCACAACCTTCAGATGGTTTTGATCCGTTTCACTCCTAGTGAATCTCAGCTTTATCAAACAAATATTAATCCTCTCATACTATGCCTGGGGTGTTTTGCTTCAAGCCATATAGGGCTTTCTTCCACCTGCATATGCGAGATTCCTGATTATCAATCTCAGACCCCTTGGGTTGTTCCAGACCTGTGGACCTGCTACATGAGGGGAATGGTCCCCCTGTAATATTTTCCTTCAGTACATCTCAGACATGTACTTTCGTGCTCCTTTTGAATTCAGGCATCCCTATAACCATATGACTCAAAGAACTTCAGTGCTACGTGACAATGGACATGGTCCACAATGGACTTCCTGTAATATGATACAACCCTGAACTCAAAAACATCTTTGAAATTTCTATTTCCAAACATGTACCTTTCCATCAATGAGTGCCACCCTAAAACCTTTGACTTCCATTTCCGAGATGGACACTAGGTTCTTCTTGCGATCAGGTACATAAAAATGATTTAGGGTTCCTTGCTTTCTTTGAAGAGTTGACCATTTCCTTGATGACATGCATTACCTTTAGACACTCCTTCACATAATGGCTAAACTTATTGCAACCAAGGCATCCACCTTTCCTTCCACCCTTAGATCTGAACTTCTCAATGAAGTGATCTTTAGATGGGCCATTAGAAACTTCCACTACACCATTCTAATAATATGTTCTGCTTTGACTTCAACCTTTTTGAACTTAGAAGAGAGATGTGGAACCCATTGATCCTTTTGTCTTGTCCCTATTGTCTTTGGTGATTGCTCTTTCACTCTTGCTTGGGCATTGTCCTCACCTCAGCTCTGATACCATGTTAATTTAGGTATGTTCTATGCTAGAGCAATTTATTTCAATTTCTTTTCCACATTAGCATAAAGTAAACTGCAGATAGAACATAAATATAAATCGCAGAAGACAAGCCAAGAAAAGAGGACACAAGATGTGGCACTAGCCAGGGACAAACCCCAATGTGGGGAAACCCTTGATCAATTATTCTTTTATGTTCTTCAAAGTTCAGTAGAGAAACTGATAGAGATAGTAAATTTACAATAGAAGTCAATCACTTTGACTTTTGATATCAACATGAGATCAGTTGAAGACATATTGCTTCAACTGATTCTCTAAGGTGATTTTTTCACCTATCATAGTGTTGCATCTCATCTATTTGTTGCACATTACCGTGTGACACCTTGTTGTACTATCACATGTGTTGAACCTTGACGATTGAGCTGCTCTCATCTTCATGCTGCTCATCATGCTGCATCTTCCATGGTCTTATTCATCATCAAGCTGCCCATGCTCATGATCTCATTCATCATTACACTGCCCATAGTTATATCATCATGCATCATTATGCTGCCCATGCTCATATCATCATGCTTCCTATTATGCTTCCCATGATCTCATACATCATGCTACCTTCCTTTGGAGACAGATGCTCTGGTTGTTTCGGTAGTTCCTGGTAGGTTCAGCTTTTCCAGCAATTCCGGCTTTCCTGGCAGTGCCGACAGTTCTAGCATTTCTGGATTTTCTAGATTTTCTGGTATTTCCGGCCTTCTCAGCATTTCTAGATTTTCCGGTAGTTCCGTCTTTTCTGGCAATTCCGACTTTTCTGGTAGTTCCTGCAGTTCTAGCTTTTCCGACTTTTTCGGCAGTTCCAGCTTTTCAGGCTTTTCTGGCTATTCTGGCTTTTCCGTCAGTTTTGGATTTTCCGCCTTTTCTGGCAGTTCCGGCTTTTCCCGCGTTTCTAGATTTTCTGACAGTTTCGACTTTTCTGGTAGTTCCAGATTTTCCAACTTTTGTGGCTTTTCCGACAGTTCCATCTTTTGAGGCTTTTCCGGCTATTCCATCTTTTCTGGCAGTTCTGGATTTTCTGGCTTTTCCGGCTTTTCCTTAGGATCTCTCCTCCTACTAAAACCCAAAGACAAGTAGAGAGAGGAAGAGATCCAAGTGTGTGTAGAAATGACTTGAATTCCTCTTCTATTTATACTAAAACATAGAGGTTGAATAGACATGACTGTTGAGCTTCTGAGCCTACATAAGTTGCTGGCTGACTTAACAATTTGTCCATAACATAAATAAATTCATAATTTCATAAATACTTATCGAAATTGGATGATCTTTAGATCAACCCTACACCTCTCGATGAGAGAGATCTAATAAAAATATTAGATGCCATAAATAATATGACCCATAAGGAGTTTGGCCCTAGTTGCCAATTTTAACAAGAGCAAATTTTGCGCGCATGGATGGAAAACACAATAGTGTTGCCTAAAGCGGCCCTAGTAGCAGCGAATGAAACCGATAGATTTTTGGTTAACATGATGAAAGGCCTTGGCCTTAATCTGGCTGCCCTTCCATGTGAGACACTATATCTACTACAAGGTGGGATAATGACAGAGCTACGCACAAGGGAGAGTCACGCGATCCAAGTTCTTAGCAAGAAAAAGATAAACATGGAACAACTCATCTTGCATCACAATGAATTGGTGTCGCAAAATCAAAAATTGGTGCAAGTGGTAGATGACGCTTGCTGACACATCCTAGAGCTAGCCATCCCAGTAGATCTACCAGTAGAGGTGCGGATCCACAAGTTAGCAACCAGAGTTCATGAGGAGAGGGAAGAAATGACCAAGGTTTAGCTGGAGTTGAATCTTCAGATCGCTCAGATGGGGTTAAAGGCGCAACCCTCCACTCCCCTGGAAGTCAGAGAATAGTGCGCTAGCACTATTACAGTGGGATTGGAGGAAATGGGAAGTGCAGTGCGAGACTGCATCGGCATGCTGAAAGACGCACTTGAGGTTGTCACAACTCTGTAGGAGGACCCGAACATCCAGTGACATCTAGTGCTTGGAAATGGAAGTGTGAGAACTCCAGCAGCAATATGATAGTGTTGGAGGAACTGCACAGACATTGGTCCTTACCCAGCAGCTTGCAAGGATTCAACAGGCTAAGGCACTAAAGGATCAGGTGGACGCAACGCGACACAAGGAGGTAGTTCTAAAAGCACACGTTCAACCATGGATTGATGAGGTATTCACTATCATGGCGAACATTCAAGGAAAGCTCGCGCATATAAAGGGGATGCACACATTAATGCAGAGAAGCACCCCAGGATCATAGCTATCAGAATAGTGGATGCAGTAGATTCAGCAAGCAGCAGCTCAGTGCACTGCTAACCTTAGCATGGTTCGAGAACAGTTGGAGGGACTCCATGCCAAGATCGCCACGTCGACAAAGTGACTCGAGGGAAAGTCATGATGTTTTTGTTGGGGCCCTATTGGGCATGGAATCCCCCCAAGGAATGTTTTGGGGCTCAAAGCCCAAGTTTTGACCCAATATTGTTGTAAAGTCTCCACGAATTGTAGGCGTGAAGCGCGAAATGTATGATAGAGTCACAGGGTTGTCCGCCCTAGTTTTGTAATGTAATGTCAGCCTACCCATGGTTAGAAGACCATGGGATTGTATAAATAGAGTGAGGCTCTAAGTGTAAAAGCAACTAACTAAGAAGAGAGAGGGAAGCAATAGGCGAGGATAGAGTCTAGGTGACTAAGTGTGTCTTGGGTCGAGTAGGACAAGGCTCTGCAACTGAGTGCGCAGACCCCTACAACTAAGTGTGTGGACCCTTGCAGCTGAGTGCATAGGGTGGAGTTGAGTTTGTAACTGAAGAAGAGATTAATAAAGAAATGTTTTGTTAGCAATTCTTGTATATGTTCTTGGATTAATGCATGCTTGTTATACATCGCAAATGTACTATTTATTTACTGCACACACCTGATGAATAACTTAGATTGCTAAGTATAACTTAACGCATACAAGTGTGCTAAGTTAATCAATTAATAGTGGAATACTAGTAAGGACCTAGGTAATAACAATGTTCGGCCCCCGAGTAGGGTTGCGCGAAGGTAGCATCGCTGGTTGCGAGGTATAGGAAAGTGCACGTAGCGACATGCACGTAGGGTCGAACCGCAGACCACTTGAACCCATCAGACATCTCCAGGGTGTGGAAACCTAGTTCTAGCACCCTCCCATACTACTTTAGGTGAGACCTCAGTCCACACTCCGTGGACTATTGCCAAAAGGGCCAATAGTACCAGGATGTTTTGTCTAAATCACCTCTAAACCTGGGTCAGGCCCCAAGAAGCCAACGAACTCATATGCTAACATGCACATGGTCTTCTTGGGTATGGTTGAACCGACAACACACTTTTGCACAATGTCTGTGATGATCTTAAAGTCTGTGTTGGTGGTCATGTGCATCAACTTGCCGAAGAACATGTTCAGCCCTAGTTGGACTTGCTTCTTGTCTTTGCCTTGGTGAGTGTGTTGAATGGGTTGGACTGCATGCATGTGCTCAATAACATGCATGCTATTGGATCCATTGCATGCGATCAATAACATTGTTCACCATGTTTTCTCTGTGTCAGCTATTGGGATAGATCCTTAACTCGTACTAGCGTAGTTTCATTTGCGAGTGCATGTTGTGCCCACTATTGTTCCTATTCTTGATGCAACTCATTAGATTATCTATGTAGCTTCATGTTCTTCCTAAGTTGCTGCTTCAACACATGCAACTTCTTATTTGTTCCATATTTTGCCTTCACACAATCTTCATGTCGTGTCGTCACTTCATAGCCTGAGTCTCTAAAGTTTCTTTCATTATTAGTGGATCTGCTTGATCTTGCAACTTTGCTCCACCTCTATGTTGTCAACAACCTTCCTCTTGCATTCACTGCCTTCAGCTTCCATTGTTGATGTTGCTCGCTATGATGCTGCTACATGATGTCCTTGTCCATGAAAAACTTAATTTCTTCATTATAAGGCAAGCCCATGGACACTTGATCGACTACATCCCCAAGCGTGCTCTGAACAGTGTCTTCATCTATGCTCTTTTGGAAACCATTGTACCTGTACTGCTAAGAGGCATATGAACACCTATGATACTTGGAGACATGGCAACACTCATAGCAAACAATCTATTAGTTGAAAACCAAAATGAACATGAGAATTGACTTGCAACATATATGGGTTAATGATCATGAAGGTTCCACAATTTCGGCTGGGAGGTGGGGAGACCGACTGCCAGGATTGCATAGGGCATAGTCCATGCTACTGAGAGATTGACTGACTATTGAAATTGTGCAATGCACATTCCAATTTGGTAGTTCGCTGGTGGGATTGTGCAATGCATGATCCTAGCTAGGAAAGACTACTGGCCCAGGGAAAAATTTGCACAAATTTTTGGGCCAAGCAGCCACCGAACTCCAGAAATGCACAATTCAATCTAGGAGGCCAATGCTGGGCCATAATGTGCAAATATGAAGAGGAAGGTGAGCCTTCCTTCTCTAGATTGCACAATGCAGCCTTGGTGAAGGCAGGGACTAGGCCAAGGTTGGCCCGACTCGCCGACGGGCAACTAAAAGCAAGCATGTCAATGAAATGCATGGTGACACTAAGTGATAGAAGAAGTGATTAATATTGCATGCAAAACATGAATGGAAGATTGAGCAAACAGATCAACATGCATGTGGGTGAGGATGTTTTCAATTTGGGTGAACGTTCATGCAAAATAGTTTCATGCATGCGACAGAAGTGAGATAGCAACAAATATTGAAACAGAGCTAGGACGAGCTAAAATATATGTAGAAAACAATAGACATTCAAAGAAATCAAGCAAAATATACTCATACAAGTGAAAACCCAAAAAGTGACAAAAATGCAACACAAGGCATGGGAAGTGGGCTTACCCCAAAACAACTAAGCTGAATGTGTCAACTGCTCCTAGATGTGATGTGGGATGACAGAGTGGCAAGGTTGTTGTGAGGAATGAGCTCTACAGCATCTTGCGATGAGTTTTGATAACATTTAGGTCATTACGCGCATGCCACAAATCTAGGGGAAGCGACACTTGTTGGAAGGTTTTAGAATTTCTCCTTACATGTAACCTCCAACTGCTAAACATAGATCTATGAAACAAGAGATGCCTTTGCATGATGCCTTGGGAGAAGTAGCTTATGCATTCAAGTCTGTTTTTCTCAGTCCCAGAGGGAACCGGTCAACTCAGCTGCACATGTAAGCAATTGCTCAACTGTTGGAGAAATATGCATATTTCTGGTTGTAATATGGCTGACTACCCAAGGGGATTTGCACAATTTCTGGGTTGAGCAGCTGATTGCCACCTAGATTTGCGCAAATCCTAGGCTGAACAACCTATTGATGGGAGAAATTGTGCAAATCCTGCTGGGAGATTTGGCTGGAAAGATTGCGCAATCCTAGAACCCAGCAGGCTGTTAGATGAAATTGCACAATTCCTCGAGGGAAGGTTCATTTCCCTCTAGAAATGTGAAAATTTGACTGGGAAGCTGCTCATCCTATAGTTGGATCAAGTCTAGGTAAGTAGCCGGTGAGGGGAATGGATCAACTGTGATCGACAGGCTGCCTTTGACCAAGAAAGACACTGAAGCTTAAGGACTTGGCAAAGCAAGGCAAGCTATTGTGAAGGTTAGTAGGGAGGCTCCAAAACAGGCTAAGGAAAAATTTTGGAGGGTGGTTGTAGCTGCTACAATATAAAGCTACAAAAAACTCATAGATTGACTAAAAGAGTAGAGACCTTGAAAATGAGTCTGCTATTGCTCAAACCATTGCACAAGCCAAAGAGAATATCTGGCTAGATATCAATGGATATGTAACTAACTTATGGCCTTCAATTTGAAATCATTTTTGATAACGAAGAATTATTCGAGAAGTCAAAGGAGGTAATAGAAGAAGTAAAGAAATATTTGGGTCATAAACCAGGAGATGCAACAACATTGATCATAATTTTGAATTAAGAAACAAGGGAAGAACTAGAAGACTATGACAGGTTTTGACAAAAATAAAATTATTCTAGAAGTCAGAAGGATACTCACAAAAATAAATTTAATGATGCAATTAGAAATAAGTGTCATAATTTAGAAGCTAGCATCCAGAAGTTTCATAAAAATTTTAATGTGCTTCATTAGAAAGGACTTCGAAGTTTGAGAGGAATGGGAAACAAACTAGTTCATATTGAAGAATAACAACGTATATTGCATTCTATCACTGTAGTTAAATCAAAATTTTCTAAGGTCAAGGGAACCATTACAAGGAATGCTTTTATAGAAGGTTTACGTTTTTATTTTTAAACCCAACATGAGATAAAAAATTTATTCATAGTCAAACCCACCTTTCAGAAATACACTGAAGTGGATGAAACTTGTAGAAAATTAATAAAATATTCCATTGTTGATGAAGAAAGATGGAAAAAATATGTCATCTCATTGACTAAACAAAACACAAGTTTCCAGTAGCAGACAACATATTTTCAGTGACAGGATGTAGGTTTGTAGCAACAGAAGGATAAATACTTAGGAAAGGAAACAAAATAACATCTTTTACTACCTCAGTCATCTGTAGAAGCCTTGAATTCTGTGCAATATGTCCAAGAAATTCAAGTTTCCTATTTTCTAGTTCTAGTTTTGTAATTAGTTTCAAAGAAATTTTGTAAAGAAATCTTGATTTTTAAATCAATATATTTTGAATACAATTCTATAAATACTTTGTAGTTCAAAGTATGAGGGGTTGAACCGTTGTGATAAACTAGTAATCAGAATGGTAATCCTTTAAAGTTTTTTCTGAGATTAATAGAAGGATTATCGATTCATCTTGAAAAAGCTTGTGTTCTTCTGAGTATTTCTATTGTTACTATGTTTTCACTTTGTTTAATTCTGCACATGTTTGAAATTAATGGGAAATATGGGTAAGATAAGTTTGAATATCAATCTATTTGAAAACCCATGTGAAGTTATAATCAATTACCGAGATTATTTAATTGGAACTTTCTGTTTTAATTAATTCCTCTACATCTTTTAGTTATCACTTCCCTTTAAGATTTAAATGTATTTCGTTTGGCTGTAAAAGGATTTTACATGCATCATCTGTATATGATTAGTTAAATAATGTGTATATGAAAAATCATCCCTTTTAATATATCATAAATAATTAAGAGTCTACACCTGTTTAATGGTTTAAATCATTGGTCATCCAAAAATATGAAATAAAACAAAACATTTCAGATGCTCTCACAGAATTCCTTAACCTAGAATTGTCTATAGAGGTACATAATCATATTGGTGTCCTTGTGGGGTAGCAAAATTTTTTTAATTATCTTTCCCTACGAAAACAATTGGGCTTTCCCTTTAATCATGAATAAAAGGTTAGTAGGTTAAAATATTTCACGTGACGATTCCACAGATTCACGCAGGCACACCGGATCTCTCTCATATCCTAATATTTATTCTCCATTGTCATATCCAAAGAGGCTCGTGAGAGTTTCCTCTTTAAGATGAATATTGGGAGCTTCTACTTCTGATCCTGTACCATTTCCACCTAAATTGTTTCACAAACTGATCCTTTTAGACTTGTCGCAATTACTCCTAAACTATCAGATTTACGACCAAAAGTGTTAGAAATTGTATCCAAAGGGGTTGATCTACAATCAAGTCGTCTTGTTCATCAATTAGAATTTTATCAAATTACTTAAACCCTTTCATAATCTCTCAAATAAGAAGTAGAATTAGCTTTATAATTACCTAAAATAAAACCTAGTGATTTCATTTCTTCTATAATTCATACATTTCCATCTACTTGTACTAAACCTGAAGATAACTTCTTTGTTTACACAAATCCTTTATTTGAAAGTGATGAAAAATTTGGCCCAAAAGTGCAGAAGTTACTTAGTCAATCACCATTAATAAAAACTTCTAGAAATTCTACTCAATCATATTCACCTCCTTCATCTCCCATAAGTTCATCTTCATCATCACCCTTTATCCCCTGAAATTTCATCTTCAACTTCACTATTTTAACTAATCAAATGGTTGGTTTCAACCTATCATCTAGGCTCATTATGAAGCCTTTGTCCTTCCTAGTCAGCTTAATAATTTTCCAGATGAATATCTAAAGCACTTACCTAAGTTTAATGGGGAAACCGGTTTATCTACTGAGGCTCATTTAACTGCCTTTTTATGAACATAGAGCATGAACATGTGCAGATGAGATTATTTATTCAATCTATTATAGAAATGTTAGGATTTGGTTTAGACAAGTGTGAGCTCATTCTATCCCAACATGGAATGAATTTATCACTATCTTTAAAACTCAATGGGGAGTTAAAAGGAATCATGTTTACTATCCTACAGAATTTGATGATATAAAAACAAATCCCGGTGAGCATGTGGCTTATCTCATAAAAATATTTAATAAAATTTATAAAAAAATGCCACCAAACTGTAAACTACTAGTGGTTGCAGCTAAAGTTATATTTCATAAAGGTTTTGATGATGATTTTGTTGTTATTCTTAGAGAAAGAACATATTTCACCCTTAAAGACATGTAGACCAATTCCATTCAAGTTGAAGCTAATAGATCAACATCAACTAAACTTAAGGCAAAAGAAAAAAAATTTGAGAGAAAGATGAAATCTAGGGAAGAATGTACTTCTTCTTCTAAAAATAAGAGTGAAGAACATAAGATAATTGAAATCAATTCTCTACTAAGAAATATTTCAAATATAAATTCAAGGATGGAAGCACAACCTAGAGTAGTTCAACCAATATCAAATAGACCTCAAGTTCAATATAAGAGACCTTTTCAACCCTAAATCTCACAAAGACCTAATACTGTTGGCATTATGATACTAGTGTTTCCCTTGATGGAAACTCACTCACAGTGTAACAGGTCCATTCATAGGTAAAAGGGCATTGGTACAAACATAATAGACTTAAGAGGAACTGAAAGTATGAAATTTCAGTGTTCTAATTATCATACACAGTTATCATGAAGACAAATCACATTTATATGTGAGTTCGAAGTTGCGCAGTTGTGTATATGTTGGTTGGATGAAGAAGCAATGGGACAAACTCAGAAAAAGGATCTGATATGTTTGAGACAATTATCAATTATCTTTTTTTGTCTTGATGATTGATGGCTACAATTTGTGGATGTTATTTAGAAGTGCCTTTGATCCTCATAAGTTGTTTATGACTTGATGTATATCTGATTGATAATGATGCATTGATAATTCTTACTAATATGCAATGATCAGATCTAACAATGAACAGGTGGCACAGGTTTAGGGGGAGAATATGTTATGCTTATAATAATGCATTATTGGCATTATGTTTAGAAGTATTTGGTACCTAATGATTCATATCAGTGGTTATGATGATTATGTGGATGAAGTGTTTAAATGATACATCATGCTATGTTGCAGTTATGAGTTTCCTAGATAAAGTCTCAAATGATACTTGTATCGCTTGGGGTTATATAGTTGTTATTCCGATCAGATTTATGGATGACAGTGGATGAACTTTTGATGATGTATACAATACATATACATGGTGATCTTCATAAGACAAGGATAAGTATAAAGTTTGAGTACACAAATTCATTATTTGATGATTATTCACTCATTTCTTTTATGTTGTTGTCATAATGCCTTCAAAGATGCATAGAATTCATATGGTATAGTTATGATGCAGGATTCCTATGGTTCTTGGCTCTCACATGGTTGAGGATTGTTGCTCGTATCAAGAAAGCCTCACAAATGACTATGAGCTCATGGTTTGCTAGATACATATTTCTATCTCTTTGATGGATACACATTATGTTGGATACATGGAGGATTACTTAAGTTGCATATTGATAAATATTGTTGGTTGGCCAAGAGAATGGTGTTATTGCATGTCTCATAAAGACATAGCTATTTGAAAAAATGGGTATTCTGAGACATGGCTTACTTAGTCACATAATGATGACTTCTTACTTTATGATGATAGGTTTGATAATCACATATGTTTATTATCGTAGTTGATGCCTATTAGATGTCGTATGTTTCCTAATGATGACACATGGTTTATATATTGAGGGTTCATGTGGAAAGATCATGTAGTTCTTGATGATGATGCTATGATCATAGATGATGACTATGGTGTTTTCACATACATATGATATGATGTGAATGATTTTGTGTTACTTCTTTGAGATATGACATATGCTTAGTTGGTTCATGCAAGATTATGATAAGGCTCTTTCTACTAAGGAAATAGAGCAAGTTGATCTTGATGAGATCAAGAGGATGAGTTAATATTTATATGAAACATACTTTGTCACAGGATGATGATAATTACATTGTCATATCTTAGGAATTGATGTTGACATATACAGGTTGTTGACAGATGCTTATGGTGCAGATCATATATGGTGTATGATAGTTGCTAATGACTATCATGGTCCTGTTTAGATATTTGATCTATTTATAAATGTCATTTATATCATTCAACGTAAAGGTCATATAAATGCCCATGATGTAATAATATGTCTATGTCTTTCGTAGTATTTCAATAAGTCATTTTGGTCATATGATATAATTTGGACCCCCTCTATGCATGGGAAGGATGATGTAATCATTTCTATATCTCAATCATGTATAAACAATTGGTATGTCACCACTTGGTTGGGTATATGAGTCAAATTTGGCATATCCCCACTTGGTTGGGAGATTGATGTATGTATGATTCATTGGTGATAGGAAGGTCATACTCACTTAGTTGAGTTATAGATTCATGTTATTATTTTGAAACATATCTCTGCAGACTCGGCATGCACTCAGGGGGAGCATGGCCAACATATTGTATATCAAAGGGGGAGAGTAGCTTGGTCCACCCTTTACCCTTGATGTCAAAGGGGGAGAGTATTTTGGTGTTGCGTGTTATCTCTAATAGTTTCTACATGTTGCAGTAATCAACACCATCATGGTTGCCATCAAGTCCAAAGGGGGAGATTGTTGGCATTATGATATTAGTGTTGTCCTTGATGAAAACCCACTCCCAGTGTAACAAGTCTATTAAGAGGTAATAGAGCAGTGGTACAGAAGAATAAGAAGATGGAGCTAAAGTCTACTAATCATAATGAAGAAGTTGGAGGTAAATGATGGTGTAAATAATTTTAAGATGTATACGTAGGTCGACTTAGTCAAAACAATGTATACACACTGGTTCATAGAACAAAAAGAGCGTATACGTATACACGCACTTTCACAAGAAGAAAAGCATGTATATGTTAGAAAATCAAGGAAATTCAAGAGGAGACAATACCAGGGATCAATACCATGGTATTAGCCCACAATATTGAGCAGAGTAATGACTATTTGATCCCATCCAAGAATACCACGGGTCCTAAGTGGTTTTGGTCCGAGGTATCGAGAAAGGCCAAAAACTATATAAGGAGGAGAAGATCATAAGACTAGGTGGGTAAGTGAAAGGGTTTCTAAGGAATACTTCTATCTGAAGTATATTTTATGTTGCAGGGGCTATGATTGTGATTTGATCTGAAATATCGTGTGCACTTTGAATTCAATGTTGGATCAGGATCATGAGACCTGAAATGACTTATCATTGAATGCTATGATATTGGTTGGGCTAGATATGATTGTGTACACATGTTTTATTCTTTAAATGTCCTGATATGGGTTTGTATGAAGTCTAGAATAGCAAAGAAGTTATGAGTTAATATTTGCAAATCCATATGCTGGTTTGTCTCAGTAAAAGCACGTGTACACGCGGGTTATACTCTTCGAAGTAGCGTATACAAAAGAAAATCCTTCTATTCATCTGACTAATCTATCTAATCAGTTCTGTTGGTTTACTGTTGTTTTTCAATGAAGTCTTCTTAGATCTGAATGTAAAACTGAATGCATAAGGAGTTCAGTATCTGATTAATTGATTTTATAAGTGAGAAGGTTGATCTCTGCTACTACCTATGTAAATCTTTGTAAATTGATAGTAGATGTTCAGTAGATTGTTGGTTGGTACAAACTTGATTCAGAAGTTTTATGTTTTAGTAGTTTTGAAGGTATATGCAAGTCTGATTAAAGGAAGTAGCATATACATGCAGGTTGGGTTCAATAAATTAGCATATACATTCTGATGCATGAGTTTTGAGGTTGCAGATGGTTCTGAATGATGATGCAGGTTTTTGGATTCAACATAGTGTTCTGGTGACAATGATTTGACTGTTCAGATTAACTGATTATTGGTTGATGTAGTTTGAAAGTTCTGATGGGTCCAATATGAAAATTTGATGAAACGAGGCCTTCATGTGTATTGTTATGTTCCAGGAGCATCCAGTCTAAAAATTTATGAAACGTGGTCCCTGGAAGAAGAGAGTAGGTTGTAGCCTTCTGTAGGCAGGAACCTACATAATGTTAAACACATTAGCTAGTACAAGAACTAGGGGGTTGCGGCTCCCTTCCAGTAGAAGCTAGAAAATGAGAGAAGGTTGTAGACTTCTGCAGGTGGGTGCCTATGTACTGGTATGAGTCTGCACTAGTACAAGATTGTAAACATATTTTCTTATTATTAAAAGAAGACAGAGATGACAGCAGTAGGTGGTTTTCTCTTACATTTGGTTTCCACCTTAAATCTTGGTGTTCATGTGTGTTGCTTATGTGTGATTTTTTATTATGGTTTTACTGCACTATTCAACAAGTTATTGATGCATTGATTAAAGATCAACACATGATAAACTGATTAAATCATAAGTTCTCTAGGTATACGCTAGTTTCTCTAATATCAGTAGTGTGTACATGCTAGTTCACTTCACAGAAGTAGCATATATAAATATGTTTGGAAAATGAAATATTATTGAACTGATAATACTGATTCACCCCCCCTCTCAGTATTATTTTCAACAATTGGTATCAGAGCAGGTCCTTCAGAAGAAGCTTGATCTCTTGGAGGAAGATCTTTCAAGATGAATAATCACGAAGGCATGGGATCTATCAGATCACTAATCTTCAATGGGAGCAACTTGGTATATTATAAAATCAGAATGAGAGCCTATCTTCAATTGCTTGGAGCCAATGTTTGGGAAACTGTGGAAGGAGGATATCAATTTTCAGTAGTAATACCTACAAACTCTGCAGGTAAGAATTTATGCGAAACCAATGCCAAACCTATCAATACGCTGTTGGGAAGTCTGTCAGAATCATAATTTGTCAAATTCATGCAGCTCAAGACAGCCAAAGAGATATGGGACAAAATCATTCAGAGCTATGAAGGAGACTCTCAGGTAAAATGTGTTAAGCATCAAACTCTCAGAATTCAGTATGAAACTCTTAATATGCATAGCAATGAGAGTGTTTCTAGTTAATTTTTACATATAGATAAGATTGTTAACTGTATGAAGAATCTAGGTGAAGAGATAAAGGAAGCTACTTTAGTTGAGAAAATTTTGAGATCTTTGTCTTCTAAATTTGAGTCAAAAGTGTTTGCCATAAAAGAAAAACAGGATCTTCAAACTATTATTGTGACTCAACTCCATGGAATCCTAAATTCCTTTTAAATGAGGAATGGAGGTCCATCAAGTATGAGAAAAGCCGCTTTTAAAGCTTTAGCAAAGGGAAAAGAAAAGGAAGTGCACAATCAACCAGGATACATTTCAGAAGAAGAAGATGAGGTAAATTTTGTCAAGAAGCTTCGACGAGGTTTCAGAAGATTCAGAGGTTAGTTACGTTCAAATTATTTTCTTGTGGTAGAGTTGGCCATTATGCTTCCAAATGTCCTCATAAAGATAAATATGAAAAGGGAAAGGAATATGCAAAAAGCAATAGAAAACAAGTTTTCAATAGGAGTTACTATACGCATGAAGATAGTGATGGTTTATCTAATAGTGATGAAGATGAAACTGAACAAGATTATAGACTACTCATGGCTTATGACAATGATGACTTTTTGGATGCCTTATAAGAGGAAGACTTCCTTGAATAAATAAAAAAACAAAATATTCTTAGAATAAAAGAATATGATCATAGATATGTTGACGCACCAACTCACTAAAAGAGAAAAACACAATCAAAATCTAGAATGTGAAATTGTGGGTCTAAGAAAAGAACTTTAGAAGACAAAATATATTAATATTAGATTTGATAAAGGATCTAAAACTTTAAATGAAATCATCAAAGTTCAATGTTCTTCTCTAATAAAGACATGTCTTAGATATACTGGAGAATCATCTCAATCATAGAAGCCGTCAGCCTCCACCAGAAGCTATCTCGATGCAGTAAAGACCAGTGAATAGTATGTCAATCATCATAAAAGGCCTAAAATTACTCATCAGGTAAATCATACTCAATTTACTCCAAGTATGAATATCAATAGAAGCTTCAACCAATAGGTAAATAATGGCAAAAGATTCTTTGATCACAGAAATTTCTTTAATGGGCAATATTTTTCATGTCATAACTTTGGGCATAAGGCTACTCAATGTGTTGCTTACAAAACCATCATGACTAGAGAAGCATGAAATCAAAGGAGTGTAGCAGGAATCAAGAAAATTGCCTATAATAACTTTTCTCCTCTTGAAAATGAAATAAAATGTTCTATTTGTAACAACTTTGGTCATGAAGAATCTGAATGCAGGAGCAAATTTCAACCAACACTTCAAAAGGAGAAAAAGTCATTAAATCCCAAGATATGGAGAAAGAAGGAATCTCAATCAAAAAGATGTGGCATAGCTCTGTATGCAGAAGGAAAATAAAATCAGTGGTACATCGATAGGAGATTCTCCAAACACATGACAGGTGATAAAGAGAAACTTCATTCATATAATGCTTTAGAAAAGGAAAAGAATGTCTCATTTGTAAATGACACTCCAACTGTCATTAAGGTAAAGGTTCTATTTTCTTGAAAGAAAAGGTTAAAGATGGAAAGTTCATGTATGTAGATGGTTTAAAGCATAACTTGTTGAGTGTCAGTCAAATATGTTGGAAAATCAAGGAAATTCAAGAGGAGACAATACCAAGGGTCAATACCATGGTATTAACTCACAATATTGATCAGAGTAATGACTACTTGATCCCATCCAAGAATGACATAGGTCCTAAGTGGTTTTGGTCCGAGGTATTGAGAAAGGCTAAAACTATATAAGGAGGGGAAGACCAAAGGGCTAAGTGCACAAGTAATGAATATCTTATGAAGTGTTAGATCAAAAGAAAATATGCATGTTATGGGTTTCTGATGCTTTGCTTGATCTAGCATAAGTATGCACCTGAGTGTTTGATGATGGATGAGATCTAATGGTGGATCGGGATCATAATGACTTATCATTATGAGATCTGGTAATGGTTAGGCTAGATCTAATTGCTAACGCAAGTTTTATCCTTTATATGTGGTGATCTAGGTATGTCTGAAGTTGGGAATTGTTGCGAAGTTATAAGTAAGTATTTGTAGATATATATGCTGATTAACTTTGGTGAAGGTGTGTATACATACTGGTTCGACTCTTCCAAGTAGTCTATGCAAAATAGAAGCTTGATGTTCAGGGATGACTGACCTATCAGATCAGTGTTGTTGTTTTACTATTGCTTGTCAATGATGTCTTCTTAGATATGAAATTAGAATTGAATGTATAAGGAATTTGAGTCCGATTGATTGATTGATTGATTTAGAAAGAAGGGTGATCCTTGCTTCTATATATTTAGAACTCTGTAATATGACAATAGATCTTCAGAATGTCACTAATTGGTACAGTTTGTGGTTCAGAGGTTTTATGATTCAGTATCTTTAGAAGTATACATAGGTTGGGCTAAAGGAAGTAGTGTATACATGTAGGTTGGCTTCATTGAAGGAGCATATACATTATGACATGTGATTTTTGAGGTTACAGTTGGTTCTTGAACCTGAAGAAAATGGTTATTTAGTTACAAATTATATCAATTATTTTGATGATCCAATATAAAAAAATGCTAAAATTCTAGTTTCTTATGATCAACCTTCAGTTCAAAATGAAGAGGCTTCTCTGAATTTCTTATTGCGGAATTAAATAGAAGATATGATTTGAGACCAAGACCAGGCCTTGGTAGACTAGCTAAAAATGTTACTATTAATGAACCACTAGTTAAGACAGTTGAAACACAAAAAACGTAGATTCACCATTAAATCAACCAAATAGATAAAATACATTTGAAAAGACTATTCCAACAAATTTTAATGTGGAAAGAGAATTAGAGAGTGTTAACATTCCCATTGCATTATCTAAACTCTCCAAAAATACAAGTTACAAGAATCAAGTGTCAAAATGGATTCAATCATCTAGTATTGATGATGAGGGAGATGTGATTAGTTTATAGGACGAAAAACCTTCAATGGTTTTCGGTCCTAGTTTCATATGATCGATGAAAATATCCATCCTTTATATGTTGCTTTTAAGGTTCATGATTTTCTCTTATATGATTGTATGAAGTACCTTGTCTTGGATTAGTCAAATATTTAGATGTAACACTTGCTCAGATTCCTGTTAAGAGTGTAGTTTTAAATATTGTTGTTACAGATATTCCACCAAAATTTGGGATGTTATTATCGAGATCTTGTTGTGCCAAGTTAGGGGGAAGTCTGCAAATGGATATGTCTTTTTTTATAATTCATGTCTATGGGGGAGAGTATTTGTGATTATATAGAGAGGTGAGATTTATAAATATTGTTTGCAAAGTTGATCAAGAAATAAAGCATCCTATTTATGAAGTTGATTAAGATTTTGGGTGTTTTAATTTAACAACTAATAATCTTCAAAATTGTAAAGTTAGCATTGAGAAAATTGTAAATAAACCCCAATGTATAAATACTGATGTTTGCAAGTTGTACTTTGATGGAGCCTTTTCCAAAGACAAAGCTGGAGCTAGAATTGTACTTATCTCTCCAAACAAAGAAAATATAACTCAATCTTTTAAGTTAGACTTTGATTTTACAAACAATGTAACAGAGTATGAAGCCTTACTTTTAGGACTAGAGTTAGCTAAATGCTTTAACGTCCAAAACTTATGTGTATTTGGTGACTTAGAGTTAATTGTGAAACAAATTAGAAATTTATGCCAAGAAAAAACATCCTAGGCTTAGATATTATCAGAATGAGTTATGGGATTCCGTGGATAATTACTTTCAAGCTTTTAGTATTACACCAATCCCAAGAGATGAAAATCTTTATGCAGATTCTTCAGTAGCCTCTGCTAGCTCTTTCAAAATTCCCTATCCTATGCAATTACAATATCAAATTCAAGTGAAGTACATGCCTTTAATTCCAGAAAAGATTAAACATTGGCAAGTTTTTGAATATGATGAGCAATTAAATATTTTCTTCCAAGCAATTTATGAATTTTCAACTCTACAAATTGAAGAAGAACAAATCAATGAAAATAAGTCAAATAATGAAAATGAAACTTCACAATTTAATCATAAAACGATTGATCATAATATCATTTAGTTGCCTAATAATTACATTCAAAAGGGGTTAATTCATATTGAAAAACTCTTTGATAATAATGATGTTTCTAAAACTTCATTATCAAGTTCACAGCAAGAAAATGTGGAAGATCGTAATATTGGAACCAATGAAGAAATCAGAAATGTGAAAATTTCAACACCATTACCTCAGGAAACAAAAGACAAATATGTTAATCTTCTTAAACATTATGAAGGTTCCTTTGCATGGTCAGATGAAGAACTTAAAACCTATGATAGAACTCCTATTGAACATAAAATTCCTCTCAATCCATAAGCAAAACCTTTCAAACAAAAATTGAGAAGCATAAATCCAGTTTTGCTTACAAATATTGAAAAAGAACTTATGAAATTATGGGATGCAAAAATTATTGTTCCCCTAAGATACTTTGATTGGATAGAAAACTTAGTTCTTGTAAGCAATAAAAATTGTGAGATAAGGTTGTATGTAGACTTCATAAACCTAAACAAATTATCTTTAAAGGATAATTATCCATTTCCCAAGATGGAAAATTGCTCCAAAAATTTTTAGGCTCAAATATAATTTCAATGCTGGATGTTTTTTCTGGATATAATCAGATCTTGGTAAGTCCAAAGGGTCGGGACAAAACAACATTCACAACTACTTGGGGTACATTTATGTATGATAGAATGCCATTTGGCCTAACCAATGCAGGAGTTACCTTTCAAAGAGAAATGGATCGAGCATTTGTTAGTAAGGTTAACAAATTTGTTGTTATTTATTTGGATGATTTGACTATATTTTCAAGTTCTGATAGGAAACATTTAAAACACTTCAGAAAGTTTTTAGATATATGACAAGGCTATTCCATTCTATCATAAGAACCTGGTGTCCATCACGGCTCGGCACTTCCATTGCCGAGATGGACACCGGGTTCTTTCGGAGGTCAGGTGCATTTAGTACATCCTGGAATTTCTAGCCTTCTTGAATGCTTGTCCTCTTCCTTGATTCCCAGCTCTCCTCTTACCTTTGTTGTTGAATTTTTCATTCCTTTGATTGTCATCAGAGGGATTTTGATCATCGTCTCGATGTGAGCCCTTTCTATTAGGGCACTCCCTTGCATAGTGACCTGCTTTATCGCAAATGTAACATTGTCCTTTTCTTCCACCCTTAGGTCTAGTCTTTCCTTTTGATTTAGTCCCAGAATTATTTATTTTCCTAGAATGAGAAGAAAAGGCAGCAGGAGGACCTTTAGGCATGGCCATTTCTTGCTCTTCTTCCCTTGTTTCTTATTGAATGCATCTAGCCATTAATTCCTCGAAACTAGGAATTACATTATAGTTCAGAAGAGTAGTCCTAAACACGTACCATTCGGATGGTAATCCTCCAAGAGTCCTGAGTGCCACTTCCCTGTCAGTAATAGCCTCCCCAATAGATAGGATATCGTTCTTGATCTCGGTGATTCTTAAGAAGTATGCTTGCATACTCTCATCTTTACCCTTCTTGATTTCCCTCAGTTTATTTCTAAGAAACAAAACTTGATTTACATCATTAACTTTAAATAAAATCACCAGTCTATCGTAGATTTCCTTGGAGGTGTCCAGTTCAGAGATGTAGGCTACCAAGTGCTTGTCGATAGAGTCCCAGATGATCTTCTATTTTGACTTCTTCGATGTTCCATTTGTTCCATGCAACAGTGGATGCATTTGATGGAGGCTCAACAATATTGCCTCTTACATGGTCCAGCACTCTTGGATCTTCTAGGGTTAGATTAATAGACATCTTCCATCTGTGATAGTCATCTTTCTTATGAAGCTTGCCTTTGGCAAAGTGTTGAGGACCCCATAGTTCTTTTAGGATAGCCTTGCCAATCTTCTGTTCGGTGATTGCTCTTGCTCTTGCTCGGGCTTTGTCTTCACCTCAGCTCTGATACCATGTTAAATTATGGTATGTTCTATGCTTATAACAATTTACTTATTTTTCTTATTATATTCCATAGATTATCAATCACATATACATAAAGTAAAGTGCAGATAGAACATTAAATGATCGATAGAAAACAAGCCAAGACAAGTGACACAAGATGTGGTGGCTAGCCAGGGACAAACCCCACAATGTGTGGGGAAACCCTTTGATCAAATCTTCTTTTATCTTCAATAACTCAGGAGAGAGAAAAGTACAATAAATCTGATTCATATCAGTAGTAGCAAACCCTAGATCAACAACATTAGCATTAGTGGCTTCATTATCAAACTAGGGCAGCTGATATCTCACAAACTATTCGTCGAATTAACTTCATTCCACCACCAAAAGTTGCAACTTTTAGAGGAGATCTAGATGGACCTACAACACAGTTCCAAAGAGGAGATATTCTAGTCCACGTAGGTCAATACTTACTTCTATAGTTGCAGCTTCAGTTTCAGCAGTTTCCAGCTTCAAACTAGGGTAGTCGATATCTTGCAAACCATTCGTCGGATTGACTTCATTCCACCACCAAAAGTTGCGGCTTTCAGAGGAGATCTATATGGACCTATAGCAAAGTTCCAAAGAGGATATCTTCTTGTCCACGTAGGTAAATATTTACTTCTGCAGTTGCAGCTTCAGGTTCAACAGCTTCCGGCTTCACATGTGTGAGAGAGAGACCCATTTCTATGCAGTAGAGAAGAGACGCTTTTCTGCGTAGTCGAGAGAGAGAGATGTGATGAGATGATTGAGTCAAAATGAGGAAAAGTCCTCTTATATTTATACATAACGTTGGTGTTTGAATAGATGCGACTGTTGGGCTTCTGAGCCTACATGAGTTGTAGGTCGACTTGATAATAATTCCATAATCAAAATACATTCATATCTCCACGAATACTTATCAGAATCGGATGATCTTTATATCAATCCTACACCTCTCGATGAGAGGAATCTAATAAAAATATTATCATCCATGAATAGTATGACCCATCCACACCATCCTATATCCGCTCAAGTCCCAAAGTCGCCCTCCAACGCCACCTACAATGCTGCCAAATTCGCACACAATAAATTATATGCATGTCAAATTCACATAAAAATGCATAAAATTCCAAAAAAATGTTTTTTACTTATTTACTTCCAGAAATAGCTTAGTTAGATGTTTTTTATTTCCTTGAGTAGGTAATGGAATTCCTTTCATGGTTTCAATAGTGCTTTCTGCAAAAGTAGGATTAGTTGGTTAATTAGGGTTTACTAGTTTTTCTTTACATTTCAGAATTTCTCCTTTCTACGGTTAGAATAGTATCTGTAGTGTAGTATTTCTCTCCTTTCATCACATATAGAGCTTCTTCTGGAATCCATAGAATTTGGCTTGAGATCCTAGTGATCTTGCACCAGCTGACCAAGTGACAACCTATAGTAAGAACTAGTACTTGTGCATATAGCATCGTCGCTTCCAAGTTTGTTACGAACTACCAGGTTGATAAGAGTAAAGTAGGTAGCCCAGGAGTTGCAACATTATTGCTGCAATACTAGTGATTACCACTTTTTGGCATCGTTTCCGGGGAAGCGTCATAGCATCCTATGATTACTGCTTTCTTCTATTCTCTATTACAACATTTTTCTAATAGTTTATTTCAGCAAGAGTAGACTAGTCATTTCATTTCCTTTCAAGTTCTTGCTTTCCTTTTCAATTCTGCAAATTTCATTTCAGCAAGAGTAGACTAGTCATTTCCTCTCCTTTCAAGTTCTAAATTTCCTTTCTTTCCTTTTCAAATTCTGCAAATTTCATTTCAATAAGTTCATTTCAGGTAGTTGTAGTTGTTTTGTTCAATAAATTTTAGTTTTGCAGGTACTATCAATGTGGGAAAAAAAGAAACAAAAACCAATAAAAAAGATTTCATTTGATGCCTCGTAGGAATAGGGATAACTTAGGAAAAGTTTTGCCCAACACCCCCACTACTTCACATAGCCAGCCTTCTCTCTTCTTCGGTGGCTACGATCAAGAAGAACCCTTAGGTGAACAAAAAGACATATTTGAAGAACCTATAGGGGAAGAAGAAGAAGAAAACATTCATTTGGAGCCAATGGCTGAACACAGAAATGCTAGGGGGAATGGAGAGAAAATAGAGGGTACCTTTCCAATTCGGGAGACCAATGGGGACACCAAAATGAAGAATATAAGCCCTTTCTCCCTACCTCATTTTGATGGTATAATTACAAAATATCCTGACACATTTTTGTTCGAGTTTGTTGTTATCTGTCGAACCTATGACTATGCAGAAGATGAACAAAAGTTGAAACTGTTCCCCTCTACTCTCAAGGATGTAGCACTACACTGGTTCATGGGATTACTTGGCAATAGCATCACAACTTGGGCTCAGATGCAGCAAGCCTTTAACAACAAGTATCAAGACTATTGTAGGTCAAAAGATACTAAAGAAGAAATTTTCCGAATGACTATAGGAAGTGATGAGTCCCTGGAAGACTATGAAGAGAGATTCTAGCTCAGTTACAAAAGAGTTAGGTGTACACTTGACCCTGAGTATCTAAAGTTGGTCCTACTCAAAGGAATTCGGGAAGATATTATAGACACCCTCCATCTATTGGTCGGGGGAGACATCTACCAACTATCCTATCAGGACATAAAGACCGTTTTTAGAAACCATTCTAGAGCAGCTAGAAAGAAAGGTAGGGGGAGTCAACCCATAGCCAGTACCTCTTCCTCTAACTCATCCATTGAAGGAGAAATTGGAAACATGCTGGAAGAGAATCATTCTATAGATAAGTGCCCTTCCTTGCCCGGACTTAAATCTGTATATCAAGGGGCTGAGGGAGTCACTGAACAACTCTATTACATAAACCAAAGGAGGTCGCATGGACCTAGACCATATCAGCAGGGGATGCAAGGGACATCTTAGGAATACTACAACCCCAACCAAGTCACTTCCATACCTTTTTGGGGCCTCCCTACTCATCCTTCCTGGTCCACACCTCCTCCTTGGTCCTTCACATCTCCATATCATGCCTAACCAGCCACCCATTCATTTCCATCCTATGCTCAACTGCAGCCTCAGTGGAATGGATCTCATCAGGGATGGAGGTCCTAATACCACTCTCCTCCCACTCTTTTGCCTCCACCACCTACCCAACCACAATCGTTACCTCCTACTCCACCAAAGAAACCCCAAATGCCTACCCAGCCAAATTCAAACCCGAACAACAAACAAGCTCAACAAGTGTATAGTGGGGAACCATCATACTCTACTTACGTTTTGGAGATTCAGGAAATTAAGTTGCGATATGGGAAAGTTCTCCCAGATAGCCAACCTCCACCCAGGGAGGTTGAGGAAGATAAAAAGGAAAGTGAACCTAAAGCAAATCCACCCTTTCCTAAGAGACTATCCCTGACAGTCCAGCCTACCCTAGAAGAAACTGAACTCCTGGGAGAATTGAAACATTTATGTGTGAATATACCACTTCTCCAAGCCATAAAAGATGTGCCTATCTATAATAGGTTAATCAAAGAGAAGTGCTTTAGCATCCAAGAAGGCACAAGAGAGATGCCCCAACCATCAATGTCATAGGGCAACTGTATGACCTAATGTTGGGGCAGGTAATCTGTCCCAAATATCTGGACCCTAGAAGACTAGTAGCCGATGTCCATATCAATGGCACCATGATCCCACACACCTTTATTGATTTGGGAGCTGCCATGATCCCACACACCTTGATTGATCTGGGAGCTGCCATTAATGTGATTACAAAGGACACAATGCTCAAACTAAACCTCCATGGCTCCTTAAGGAGGACCACGAACATGCTGCAGCTAGCAGACTGCTCCACCGTGACCCCTGAGGGGATTGTGGAAGATGTGATGGTCTCCATTGATTCTTAGGAGTACCCTGCTGATTTCTTAGTTCTCCAACCAAGGGCAGAGCTCATTGGGTATCCTCTCATTCTGGGAAGACCCTGGTTGGCTACTGCTGATGCTTACATCAGCTGTCGAGCTGGGAACATGACCATAAAGAACGAGCATATGTCCAAGCAATTAATCCTATATCCTCCTACTCAACCCTTGCTAGAACATGATATACCTCTCTAGTTGGAGGATGAAGATGAGGATGAAGTCTATTCTACACTGCTTTGTGCATTAGAAATCGCCATGGGGGGGAACCGCAAGATGAGGATGATATGATTGAAAATCTGATTCAGAATCCACCTCCCAGTGTATCACCATTAGAGGAAATAGTAAGAGAAACCCAAAACAACCCCTCAACTGATCTATGTGTGGCTGAATCCACTCCTTTCCTTGTTAAGAATATAGAGTTTGGCCCAGAAAGAACCTTGAAAATCAATCCATCCCTATCCACTTCATAGGAGAAGGAACTGTGTAGCCTACTGAGAAAACACCTAGATGTCTTCACCTGGAGTTATAAGGAGATGAAGGGAGTTCACCCTTCAGTATGCACTCATCATATATACATCAAGGATGATTTCAAGCCAGTCAGGAAGCTTCAAAGGAGGATGAATCCAACACTTAAAGATATTGTTAAGGAAGAACTGTAGAAATTGCTTGATGCAAGATTCATCTATCACATCTTTGACAGTGAATGGGTCTCTCCTTTGCTGCTAGTGCCCAAGAAAAATGGTAAGTTGAGAATCTTTTTCGACTATCGGGAATTGAAAAAAGCCACTAAAAAGGACCATTTTCCTTTACCTTTCGTAGATCAAGTGTTAGACGGTCTGGCAGGGAAAAAGTTTTTCTCTTTCCTAGATGGGTTTAGCAGGTACAATCAGATTCAAATCAGCCCGAAAGACCAAGATAAGACCACTTTCACTTGTCCTTGGGGTACCTTTGCATACCAAGTCCTTCCTTTTGGCTTGTGCAATTCTCCAACCACTTTCCAAAGAGCAATATTGAGTATATTTCTGAACTGGTTCATGATGCAGTAGAAATATACATGGGTGATTTTACTCCTTATGGTTCTGAATTTCAGGAAGCTTTTTCTAACTTAGGAAAAGTTCTGGATAAGTGTATTGAGATGAACCTATCCCTAAGTCTGGAAAAATGTGAATTCTTGATGACTAAAGGGATTGTGCTAGGTCATGCAATATCTCAGCAAGGACTGCAGGTGGACCCCAACAAAATTTCCATCATCCAAAGGGTCCCACCTCCTCAAAAGGTGAGAGATGTCAGAAGTTTCCTAGGCTTAGCTATGTATTATAGGAGATTCATTAAAGATTTTAGAAAGCTAACCTCTCCTTTTTTTGGCCTCTTAGGTAAAGATGTCAAGTTCATATGGTCGGGAAACTGTCAAGAAGCCCTAGATACCTTGAAGAGCAAGCTCGGGATTGCCCCAATTCTGAGAGGTCCAAACTGGGACCTACTTTTCCACATTCACATAGATGCCTTGAAAAAAGCTATAGGAGCAAATTTAGGACAAATTGATGAAAATTTATCATATGCCATATACTTTATAAGCAAAAACTTGTCAAAGGTAGAGTTAAACTATACGATGACCGAGAAGGAGCTCCTAGTTGTCATGCATTCCTTAAACAAATTTAGACATTATATCACAGGCTATCAAACTTTTGTGCACACTGATCATGTTGCAATTAGATATTTAATGAAAAAACCAGATGTAAATGCTCGCATTATTAAATGGTTGCTTTTACTGTAGCAGTTCGATTTGACCATTATTGATAAGCCTGATAAGGAAAATGTTGTTGCTGACTTTTTGTCTAGAGTAAATTGCCCTACAGATGAAGAAGGAATGGTGGATGACCAAATGCCAGATGAACATCTATTTGCTATCTCAGTACTCTCTCCATAGTTTGTCGATATAGCAAAATACTTGGTTTCAACACAGTTCCCACCACACCTATCCTCAAAAGAGAAGAGCAAGATAGTAAGGAAAAGTGCCCCTTTCACCTGGATTGGGGGTAATCTCTTCAAACTTGGCCGAGATCAGATCTCGAGAAGATGTTTCAGGGAGGAGTAATTCTTTGACATCCTCCTGACCTATCATGACATGCCTTGTGGAGGTCATTTTCCAGCAAAAAGAACTACCTTCAAGATATTGCAAGCAGGCTACTACTGGCCCACTCTTCATCAGGATATGAGGAGATATACTTGCCAGTGTGATCGGTGTCAGAGGATGGGGAAACCTACTCCAAAGGATGAAATAACCATGCAACCTCAAGTGACCTTTGAGCCACTTGAGAAGTGGGGCATGGACTTTGCGGGGCCTATCAGCCCTCCTTCAAAGTAGAAACAATACATCATTGTGTGCACCAATTACCTGACAAAGTGGGCAGAGACAAAAGCAATCAAAGCAGCGATAGAGGAAAAATTAGTTGATTTTTTGAGAGAGAACATATTCTACAAGTTCTGGTATCCAAGAGAGTTGGTCACAGATCAAGGTAGTTAGTTTACTTCCAATTTGATTGAATACATGCTCACACATCATAGAATAAAGCACAGGACTTTGACCCCTTACCATCCACAAGCTAATGGGGAGGTAGAGGTCACTAACCGAGCATTAGAAGGGATCCTGACAAAGGTAGTGAGCAGCAGTAGAAAAGATTGGGCGGACAGATTAGTTGAGGCCACTTGGGCCTACAACACAAGATGGAAGACCACCACAGGGTTCACAACCTATGAGCTGGTCTATGGGAAGAAGGCTTTGCTGTCAATAGAATTTAAATTCAATACCCTAAGGATGGCAGCTCAACTGGACCTAGACCTCAGCCATGCACAGTGTTGTAGGGAAAAGTATCCGACTCGGATGACCCTATCCCACTCTAAGGGTGATAGTTCCTTAGCAACAACTGTAAAACAAACTACTTAAGGTTTACTTCTTTATGAAAGCAAAAGAGAATGGAGAAATGCACTAACTGTTGCCTTGCGCTTAATGTCGAATCCAAACTCTTCTCTTTGGCCGCTTGCTCCTAGCTCCTTGTTCTTTTGCTTGCCCAGCTACAATGAGATCCTGCAAAATAAAAAAGAAGGAAACTACAAGAGGCATGCAATCATAACTGGTTCATGGATTAGTGTAAACCAAACATGCAATCATCACAATATATTATTGAAACAAGAGCACATAGAAGAACCTCAATAGCTTTTATTAATGAAGAAGTAAAGGTTCTGAGAGTATTACAACCATTGAAGGCTCCAACCCAGCAACACCTCTCAGCAGAAAGAATTGCTCCTCTTCACCTCTCTCAAACAATCACCCAATAACTCGATAGTGAAACCAACAGCATATCATTACTTTGCACAAAATTCCAGCCTCCTGAGCTCATAGGAGAGAGCTCAATATATAGATGAATTGAGAAAGGATGAGTCAGCTTGCAACTGATGTGTAGCTGCCTTGTGTCCTCTCTCTCTTCAGTTAATCTTTAGTTGATCTTCAGTTCTTGAGTCCACTTGGAGAACTTTGCTTCCACTTGGAGAAACAGAGCCTCTGACTCATCACAAGGCGAAATACCTGATCCAAGTGTCATTTTTGGAAGATTCCAAAGCAATGACTCATTGTGCCACTTGTCCCATCTCGCTCAGCGCAGGTGGCCTTTGTCCCACTTGCTTTGCAACGCAGGTACACCATGGAGCAACTAAGTTTCAGCGCAGAAACCTAGTGGAGCACCTGCTTTGATTTCAGGATTGCTTGTTTTTGAGTGTTTTCAGGTGGAGAACTGATCTGAGAGCTGTTGGTTTGCTGACCTTGTTCCTCTAGGGGTAGGAACATCATGTTTAGGGAACTTTGGATCCCTTGGATTATTGACAATTCATGCTTGTTGCTGTAAGGCACAAAATTGTCTATAACAGATGCCCCCTAAAGTATGAGGTCGTTTATCGGGTGAAATGCTTTATTGAGAGGATCCGAAGTTCATTCAATCTGCTGAGAAGTGTCCTGTAATAAGATACAATACAATACATTATTTTTCATACATTTTCATGATCTAGCTGAGGCGGGCATTCCCATGCTCAGCTTTATAAATACATTTTGGTACATAGAACAGACGATCGTCTGATTGTAGACTGATAATTCTCTGCTGAAATTATCATCCTTTGAGAAGGATGATCATCTGCTGTAATGATGTACATATCAAATGTCTTTATGCCCTGAATATATATCGCAGCCCGGATGGATGAAACTAGATCCGGGGTCTTCAATCTCTTCCGATCTTCACTCGATGTACAAGTCGATCCATGTGAGAATTTCTTGAAGTCGAACATGGAAAGACATCACTTGATTACCGGTCAATGATGTAAACCGTTAACAAGCGCGAGAGGAATCACCGATAAGGATGATGACCCTCAAGGTACGGCAGTACAATCCACATGGTGGGAATAAAGGACTTGGCGTCGACCACCATGCAAAATCTTCTGGTCGAAGGTCATTGATGTATACCTGTCGTCGGAAGTGAGAAACTTGCCATTGAGGCATGCAAGCTTCAAAGTACTGAGGGGGGTGTTCCTAGATCAACTCCTTGGATAATGAGCTGATGTCGACAAGGAGCGATCCGTCAAAGGAGGGCCTTAATGAATCCCACATCAGTGACACGGAACGGAGCTAGTGATTGTGATGAGGTGAAAACAAACTGTGATGTATGATTTAGGGTGGCGGTCATGAAGTGGATGAAGGATAATGTATGGCAGTGGGTGGAACACGATTGACTCTTTACAGAACCACATCTCTTGAACATATAACGACACTGATGTGATGGATTGGTAGCATTACCCCAATTGTGGATGGTGTGGCGAGGACCATGGTTATGAGACCGGTGAATGAAACAACCCAACCCGATGTGATACGAAGGACAAAGTGTCATGTTCAAGAGCGACTTGCTACCATTAATGCTATGAGGTTCTCCCAATTTTTCCCCAGTCATTGCTGACCAGTACCTCTTTATTTTTGTCAAGCTTGAGGAGGATAACATATGCTTGTTCTATAACCTGCCCTTCGGGCAAGCCCATCGCTATGTTTTAACGAGCCTAGCGATAGGGAAACTCGTTCTCATCTAAAGACAAGTTTGTCGCTATTTAATCATTTTAACGAGTCTAACGACAAAGAAAACTCGGTCCTTTTCATCTTTAGAGAGTCTGAAAAGGTACGAAAAGTTAACTCCAAGATTCCTTTTTCGTCTTCTAATCCCTTAAGTCCGAAAAAGTATAAAACAATACAGAAGGGATGAATTTTCGATTTCTTTAACGAGCCGATCAAAACAAGCGCTCGATCTTTTTGTGTAATAATCCCTCAAGTCCAAAAAGATTAAAATCTAGAGGAGGGATAGCTCTTTCGATCCTTTTAACGAGCTGGAAGGCCAAAACTCGGCAAACTTTTCATATTTTACGAGTCAGTGAAAAGAGCTCAAAGAAGACTCGTCTTTTGAGGAACGAGTCATGAACAGGGATAGCAGCAGATTCGAGGTACAGGTTGGAATTTTCCAATCACGACAATGTCACAAGGATGGCTAAGTGAAATCACTCTTCACAGCTGTTCCTCAAAATGGGTAAACAAACATATGGAGGTGAACGATTGGCCAAATGAACGGATGGAGGTGACGGCATATAAACACGACCAAGGGCTTTTAATATGGCTTTCAAAGGTTACATTCTTCAAGGTTGTTTACCGGTTCATTTTTTCTGAGTGAGCTTGAACTGCTAGGGAAAGATTGCTCACAATTTATGTTTGTTTTTTAACAAGCATGAACTTTACACAAAAACTGCTCGATTCTTGCGTTTATTTTTTAACGAGCATGAACATTGCTAAAACTGCTCAATTATATGGTTTACTTTTGATTTTTACCATAATTAGCTTCTCTTTTTCATTGATAGCACTGCATTTTCAATTTGCTACAACAAACTAGTTAGAAATGGGTAATATTTACTTGAAAATGAGATTAACACATTAATATTTACCTTGAATTACGTAAGAAAGCAAATAAAAAGGGTTTTACCTCTCATTTTACCATTCCATTTGCATTTTGCTTGTTGGAGCTTTGGAGGAGCCTCTTTCCCCTCGATTTTCATCAGCTGATTCTGGGAGATTCTGCGGACGATTTTCGGCGTCGTTTGGACCAAGTAGGAGCTAAACCTTAGCTCTTCATTTTCATGGTTTCATATTCCTGTTTTATGCTTGTTTTGCTGTTCTATTGAGCCTCTGGGGTTTTGCCAGGGCACCCTCTGATCAACGCAGGTTCCCCATTCGAAAACTGCGTTGGGATCCAAGCTGCTTGAAGGCAGCTTGTCCCCCAACGCAGGTAGTACACTGGGCACCTGCTTTGGGGCATAAAAGCAACAATTTTTTACAGATTTTGATGAAATTTTCGCCAGTTTTTCATCAATTTCAGGAGCTGACTCATTCTCTTGTTTGTTTTGCAGGGATTCTTGAACAAGATGGCCCTAACATGGCGAGAACAAGAACATGAAGAAGAAGATATGATTGCCCTTCATGATCCTGTTACGGTGGGCGCATTGCGAGACTGTGGTTTACTGAAGTTTTTCCGTATCTCTAGCATGAGAGCACAGATTTCACTACTGCAGTATTTGCTTGATGCTTGGGATCCTGTTAACCAAGTATTCCAGATCAGGAACAAACCTATTCCATTGACTGTGACAGATATTTACTTCTTGACTGGCCTGTCAAGACGGGGTGCCCCCATTTCTTTATCAGGTACAGTTCGGGGGAATGATTCCGTGAGAGATTATGTTCGCCAGTATTGCAGGGAGGGGTCCCAGCCGAGCAGAGACGGCAAGGTGGTTATCCGTGATGTTACTAGCATGCCTCTCAGGTCCATTCTGTATACTCTTGGTAGGATGGCCGGTAGCGCATCTTTACATGTTGCCAACAGGTCTCACATGCAGCACGCCTTGGAATGTCTCCAACCGAAAATCTTCAACTGGAGTGATGCAGTGCTTAGTCAGATGAAAAATCAATTGAACAAGGTGAAGGACGGGAAGCTGAAGAACTTTGGTTTTGGTTCGATTCTGACTGCCTTCGCCTTGGAGAAGATCCCTCTGATGCAACCTCAGTACATTGATCTCGGAGTGCCTTCTCCTACCGAGCCACGTATGCAGCGATGGGTCGATCACATGTCCAGGCATGCAGGTCAATCCCAGATTTCTTTCAATGCTGCTTTCTTTAGGTGGTTCGATCGCCAGGAGATGGCTTTTTCCGAGTACCCATATGTTGGTATGGATTTCCGGGGTGATCCGGATATGGTACTGCTAGACGGTGCTCAGTGGGATGCCACTGGTAAGAACTTCAACCATATTACCGTTCACTGTTTTCATTCATAATGTTCTTGTGCTTTATTCTTTCAAGACTTTATTTGAACTCATGTGCGCTTGCAGATGTCGGTCCTGTTCGTCCGGCATTTCGTCCGAGACCACCTGTTACTGTTCCGGCAGAGGAATCTGCTCGGAGAGTTATTACCCGTGATCTTAGCGACACAGAGACCCTTACAGCTGTGCACAAGCAGGTCGAGAACCTTACCCGTGGTCTTCCGGATGTACAGATTGACGAGTTACCTTTACCGATGCAGCAGCATACTATCGGTGTACCTAGACGATGGACCCGTCTTCTGCGCATGATCGCATATACTGTGGCTTACTATCAGGAGCATCACTAGGCTAGGGTGCCCCCTAGCATTTTGAGTTTTTAGGTCATATGACCAATTTTGTCTTGGTTACAGAACATTATGTATGAACTTTATGAACAGCTTATATATATATTTTGATTTTCGAGTCTTATTCTGGTTGATTTGGATGATTCATATGTACACTTTTTATGATGTGTCTTTTTATAAATGTTGCAAATGTTTATCTAACACATAATTTGCCAATGAGTCAGTTAATGTGTTTAGATTTCTTGAAATATGTTGATATTGAATTGAATCAAATCGTCTTTCCAAGATCTTTACTCTTAGGAACATGCGATAAATAGCTGGGTTACGGACAGAATATATACCATTGAGTTGTAGTATTACGAGCTGTGAGTCTAGCCTGACAATTAGTCGGCGTATGCCTCGTGTAATGGCATCAGAGAGTAGTTCTATCAACGCGCTATACTCAACGATGTTATTCGTTGATTGCCCAATACATACACCTCTGAAACTTACTAACTCGCCACTTGGATCAAAAATGGCCCATGCTGCGGAGGATAGGTTCCGCGAACTACGACTCGCTCCGTCGGCATACCCAACACATGTCTCCATAAGGTTTGACATCTGCAACGAATGAAAATGGGAATCACTCAACCAGAACAAGAACTTTGGCGAAAACAAAATACAACAAAAGCATGCAGGTTACTATTTAAGCATAGTAACGCTTGAGGTACAGCCCGTTCCGGGGCTGCGCCAGTGGAATTCCGTCGTAATCTATTAACTCGTAGGCTCCTTTTGCTAACACTCTTTTAACAATATAGGGGCCCATCCATAAGGAATTGAATTTTCCTGCTCCTAATTTATCGGATTCTTGGTCCTAAAGCAAGACCAAATCACCTTCTGAGAAGACACGGGGTTTGACATTTTTGTCAAACTGAGCCTTGACTCATTTCTTATGGGCTTCGTTAGCCAAAGCGGCGTCACGACGGGTTTCATCCAATTGGATTAATTCCAAGAAACGAGCCTCTTCTTCCGAAGTTCCGGGGAGGAGATCAATTGCGAGTTTAAGCGACGAAATTTCGCACTGGATCGGTAAGACTGCTTCTAGACCGTACACCAATTGGAAAGGTGTGAAACCGGTCGCGTTTCTTACCGAGGTTCGGTAGGCCCACAAGGCTGCATACAGGATTAGGTGCCATCTTCTTTTATGAACTCCGATCATCCTCTGCAACATACGCTTCAAAACCTTGTTGATTGCTTCAACTTGTCCGTTGGCTTGTGGATAATACGGAGTAGAGCTGTCGTGAGATAGCCCTAGTTTGGCAGCTAATTCGGTCATCATGTGATTGCGGAAATGAGATCCATGATCTGTAACTATAGCCTGGGGTACACCGAACCTGGCGACTACATGATTGAAAAAGAATAGGGCAGCTGTTTCACCAGTATTGTCCAATGTAGGCATCGCCTCGGCCCATTTGGTAAAATAGTCAACTGCGACTATAATATACCCATGCCCCTCGGTCGAGGTGGGGTTACATTGCATGAAATCGATGCCCCATTTGGCGAAAGGCCCAACCGCAACTATTGGTTGCAGCGGTGCGGGTGGTTTTCTGGTTTTGCTATCAAAGATTTGGCAGGAATGACAACTTCGGACTGCGATTATGCAATCTTTGAACATTGTTGGCCAAAAATATCCTGCTCTTAATATCTTTTGGGCTGTAGCGAAACCTGATTGATGCCCCCCACACGCGCCTGAATGACACTCATTCAGGGCTTTTTCGGCTTCTTCATGGGTGAGACACCTCCTCAGAACGGTATCGATACCACGACGGTAAAGAGTATCACCGACGATCATGTAGTCTTTTGCTTGGTATCGTATACGTTTCTGTTCGGAGTGCGAGGTGTTAGGCCGAAACTTTTGGGTTTGGAGCTAAGTTACCGGAAACTCCTGAAGAATTTTCCGAAACGCGGATCCCCGTTTCCGATACATAAACGGATACGATTCTTGTCCGAAACGCTATAAAAACGTTTTTGTGCCGTTTCAAAAAATCAGAAACTTTAGATTTGGAATTGGATACGTTTCCAAGGGATTTTTTTTTTTGGATCCGTTTCCGGAGAAATGCAAAAACGGATCCACGAAAATTGTGATCAAAATCCACCCTTAAAATGTTAAAAAGCTTGAAAGTTTGTATAGCCATAAATAAATAATAAAAATGAAGAACTCAGATTTGCAAATAAACTCACTATAAATAGAGTCTCATAAAGTCTTTTCTAAATCTTTAGAAACAACGACACTCCATATATTTATCAAGGATTCTTACTAAGAAAAAGATAGATGTTCAAAAACGCAAGTAAAAGGGTTTGATGAATGTCTTCGTAAAGAGATTTATTTGAGCGATTAATTTTCATTTTGGTTAAGGTTTTGTTAATTTAAGTATTAGGGGTTTACGCAGTGCATTATATTAGATATCGTTTTTGGGATTCAACTGCGTTAAGTAAGTCATTAACGTATGACCATTTCCATGAGAGGTAGTCGTAACTGACTAATTTCCCAAAATTAATTGTCATTGATTTTTCTCTTGATTTCATAAATCCCTCCAATATAACAAATCTTCTCTAGCCAATCTTGTGCCTGCATATAGTCATGAGACCAAGCTAACATTGAGAATATTGAAATGTTCAAATAGGTCTTGATGGAATATCCCAATGATCCCATGGGCCTTTTAATTGCCATGCAAGGAAGATAGATATCATTTGCCATGCATGACAAGTTCTTTGAAGGAGTTGGACTCGAAAGCACAAATGTTGTAGCATTTCTGATTACATTATTAATGTAATGATGATGACAATGTTTATGCTGAATTGATGATGATGATTTGTTTATGTTGAATTCATGATGATGACTATGCATTTTTAGATATAGATTCTAGATTCTAAAAGATGAATGGTAATATATATATATATATATGCATGTCGTTTCCTTGCCGTATCGTATCCTAATATTTTGAAAATTTGTCGTATCCGTTTCAAACCTCGTATTCGTATCCGTTCCCGTATCCGTTTCAGTGCAACTTAGGTTTGGAGATAGATAATTATATCTCCATACCATTCATCGCTTGCAGATATCAGAAATAAAGTCTCGTCCACTATTGACTCTTTGGAAGTTTCGTTGTTGGACGATGATGGGAGATCGCATAATAATTCTGCAAATACCAGAGCTTTCTTTGACTTGGATTTCACAAATTCCAGATCAAACTCTTGAAGGATCGCTATCCATTTGGAATATTTTCCCCCCAGCAACTGTCGCGACAGTATATAAGTCATGGGGTTGCAATCTGACAGAATGGTAGTTTTCCTAAAGAGGATATAATGTCGAAATCTCTGTACCGCTTGAACAGCAGCGAGCGCTAGCTTTTCAACGTAAGAATATTTACTTTCTGTATCATTTAAGTTTTTACTTAAATAATAGACAGGATGTTCAACTCCATCGACTTCTTGTACTAAAACCATCGCAATGGTTGTATCTGCCGCAGCTAGATACAGGTTAAAATCCCTAAGATAATCTGGGGCGTACATTAATGATGCTTTTACTAGAGACTCTTTTAAAGCGTCAAAGGAAGCTTGCGCAACCTGGTCCCAATCGAAAGGTACATCCTTTTTCAAAAGACGTGTATAACCTTTAGCAAGTTCTGCGTAATTTGGAATGAACCTCCTTAGAAAGTTTGCTTTCCCTTGGAGTTTCTGAATCTGAAGCAAATTCGAAGGTGGAGGCAAATTAATGATTGCCTGAACCTTACAGGGGTCGAGACGAATCCCATCTTTAGAGACTACAAAGCCAAGTAAACGACCAGAACCGACGCAAAAAACACATTTGTGAGGGTTGAGTCTTATCTTGTAGTGTCAGCAACGTAGAAATATTGCTCTTAAATGCTGCGGATGATCAGTCCGCTTTCGCGAATGAGCCGGAAGATCGTCGAGATATAGTTGAACAATGCTCTTGATGTCATGGAAGGCGTAATTCATAGCCCTCTGAAAAGTTGCTCCTGCGTTCTTCAAGCCGAAGGGTAATTTTCGATAAGCGAACGTGCCCCACGGACATATAAATGCAGTCTTTGACTGGTCCTGTGGGCGGATATTTATTTGATTATACCCGGAAAATCCATCCATAAAGGAAAAGATTTCACATCCGGCGCATTCATCAATTATCTGGTCGATGAAGGGCATAGGGTAGTTGTCCTTCGGACAAGCTTTGTTTACATCCCTATAATCGACGCACACTCTTATCGTCCCTTGTTTTTTCATAACAGGGACAATATTCGATACCCAATCGGTTAGAGGAACTGGGTAGATGAATCCAGCATGGAGAAGTTTCTCAACTTCTCCTTTAATGGCAGCGGCTTTCTTAGGGTGCACCTGTCGAAGCCGTTGTCTTACTGGTTTGACATCAGGATACATTTTAATTTCATGTTCAACGATACTCGAGTCGATGCCTAGCATTTCATCATATGACCAAGCAAAGACATCTCTAAATTCGCGAAAGAGAGCGTTATATATTTCCAGTTCTAAAGGGGAACAACCTTTGCCAACATGAATATTCTCTACAACATCAGGTTTTGTCGAGATATTTATGGCTATAGTCTCTTCGATATTTGATAAGTTTCGCTCGGAATCCACCGTGTTTACAGTATTTGTTAGGAATTCAAAGACTGAAGGGTGGTAAAGATCTTTCCGAGTATCTTCTTCGTATTCTGGAAGAAGGGAACGATGGTGGTGATCATTCCATGGTGCCCCCTCAATCATCATTGATCGTAAGATTCCTTCGTCAGTCCCATGTACTCTCGACCAAGGATCTAATGGGGTACCATATTCTCTAGATCTATCTACCCAAACGCTCGACGAGCGTTGATTTGGGTTCGCCTCCCATGCATGAAACATTGATTGCTACAATATTTCAATGGGGCTTGGTGGCAAAACCATTGCATGATCCATAGCGACTCTGCCTTCTGTGACTTTCAAGGTGGATACCATATTGCATGTTGCTACAAATGGTACATTTCCTATACAAATAGGAGGTGGTAGCGCGAAAGTTCCCATCATAGTGGGGTCTTTCAACAGACCTACTCCAATATCTTGAATCGACCGGTTGCTGCCATGGATCATGGGAACGCTTCGTGTAACTTGTGAACCATTAGGGAGGAAGTTTTGTTGATCGACGACCATAATCCCTCCTTCAAAGGGGAATGCGATCTTCCTAAAATAAGTCAACACAACAGCTTGCATGGCATAAATCCATGACCTTCCCAGTAGGATGTTATAGTCAAGATTGCCATCGATGACTTCAACATCTATTTCCACTGTTTTGCCCCCTAGTTCAACTTTCAGGTTACTAAGGATACCGTAAGGGGTATATATCCTTCCGTCGAATGCTTTTAATGTTGTCGATGATCGCGACAAGGTTGGAGATCCTAAAGTCTTCCAGCAACTCATCGACATAATACATGTCGATTCTCCCTCATCAATAATCATTCTATGAACTGTTTTGTTGAGGGCTTTCACTTGGACGAGGAAAGCTAGTTGAGCTAGTAACTGAGGGTCATACCCTTTGTGATCAAAGGACACCAGATTGGAATCTTTAGGATCCATCCCACCAATTGCTGATAACAATGCCTGCCTTTGGGATGGGCAATGTTGTAGTACCTCAAGAGTCGACATAGCAGATGGCGATTGCGCCAAATCTTCCACTATGTTATAATGCTGTGCCGCTCTAGCACGAGGATTAAAGGTCGACTTGTGTACTACTCCCTTTGGCGGTTTTATCGTTAATTCATGCGGGATGGGGGGTACAACTTCTGCAGAAGTTGTTGTCGAACTGCTAGGTTGATCTTTACCTTTATCGTTCGACACCTGTGGATTCCCGTAATCTTTGTTCCTTGTCGAAATCAAAGCATCATTTTGTTGTTTTGAAACCGACAACATAAGCACTTGAGATGGGGAAGCGTTTCCACTATCAACCAGATTCTGACCTGGGTTAGGAAATGGATCACTTGACATAGTTGAGGTATGAGGACTCTTAAAGAACCTCTTTAGCTCAGCTTTGAATGGGCAATTCGTAGTGTTGTGATCTTTGTCATCGCATATTTGACAAGGACTTGGTTTCCTATTCCCAGGAGGGTTCGAAGAATTTTTCTTAGGGGATGACCCACCTTGTTTATTCTTCTTCCCTTTGTTTTGTTTCTTCTTGCTTCCTGGTTGATTGGTTTCTTTGCCTTTATCGGTCGATATGGCATTTACTTCCGAAGCAAGAACTTCTTTATGCGCATTTTGATTCGAATCCTTACGGGCCTTCTTTTGATTGGTCCTTTTCGGATTCGTGTTTGCCGTGCCAATCACGCCATCGCCGGCATGAGAGTCACTATTTGATTTAGGAGGAGGAGGGATTGAAAACTCTGGTCTAGGGGCGTCTGGTATTTTGTCAAAGAGCGTGCCGGACTGAGTATATACTAAGTCCAAATATTGTGCACGAGCGATAACCTGCTCTTCTGTTACGACTCCTCCCTTTGCCACATCTTCCGTTATGGCCGGAAGTAACGACTTTATAAACCACTCAGCTAAAAGCTGATCAGGAACGTATGTTTTAACCATTCTTCGTCGACGTTGCCACTCATGTATATGATCTGATATATGAGTTGCGGTTGTCTGTTTGAAGTTGGTCAATATCTCTGTTCCTGTTTCATACCTTATTGGTAATTGAAAGTGGGTTAAGAATGTCGTGGCAAGGGAGCTAAAATTGTCGAACGAAGCTCTAGGCAATTCTATATACCATTTTGCCGCTGGGCCTGTCAATGTCCTCTGAAAGAGGCGAAGCCTTATCGAATCGTCATTTAAAGTGTTCGACGAACACCATAGATGAAATGTCATCACATGATTCGACGGGTCTTCACCTGGATTTCCATTGAATTTAGGAATGTCGGATGGAAGTTTGTGCGGGATCACTGGCCACCATGGGGCGTAAGCAATTGGATCATTGGTTAACAGATGTAAATCAGGCAACTCTAAAGTCGCCACGAATGGTAACTGTTGATTCAAGTTAGGTGAAGCGTAACCAGGGTACGATGGAATCGCTTGAACAGTTGGTCTTTGCATACCAGCATAATGGAGTTGATGTTGGTATGACTGATACGGTTGATGGACTTGACCACTATAAAGTGGTTGATTTTGACCATTTTGAATATATGGTTGTCCCGTATTCGCAAAGATTTGCTGTTCAGAACCTTGGTACACTTGTTGGAATTGCGGTTGTTGGTATTGCACTATCCACGGTTGCGACACCATGGGTTGTTGCGTTATACTAACCATTGGACCAAGATGTGGGGTAGTTATACCCGACTATACTTGTGTTGCCCTACCGGTAGGCGATTGTGGTTGGGTCGCAGGGTCAAAGGGCTGTTGCATGAGAACCTGAGAAACCTGAGGTTGACATACAACAGCCATTGTTTGAACTTGCGACACGGTCACAATAGCCGGTGTAGTTGGGATGTTTGTCACAGGTACACACTGTTGCATAGAATATACAATTCTTGGTGGCTGGGATAGCATAGGTACCCAACTACTCGTTGCAATTCCACCATAACTTGAATAAGGTTGAGAACTCCCGTATGGGTACCCTCCCGGAGGGGGTAATGAAAGGGCATACTGCCCCCCATACAGTAGCAATCCAGAACTCAAGGAAATTGATTGTCCTGGAGGACTGGATGGCCTAATTAGATTCCCAAAAGGGTCAATTTGATGAGTCTCACCATGAGAGTTACCAGACATTACTCCGGAACAAACAGGAACAGACCATACTGTCGAGATAGTCTCTTGGTGGACTCCTTCTAGCGACTGAGAGCTAGTTGGGACAGATGGTATGCCGGCGAACATTGTTGGATTTGCAGCAGGTAATTCTGCCACCGCCGTGTCATTTGACACAGTCCTAGATGTCGACGGTTGTTCAGTCATTTTTAGTCTATCCAATTGATCGCCTAGTGATTCTACAGGAACTTCCACTGGTGATGGACAAACTTCTGTCGTAGCAGGAAATAGAGTGACCCCTACTCCAAATTGAATTGGAGTGGATACTTGCGGTTCCTCTATAATTTCCTCTATCGCAATCAGACCAGGTGGAAGAGATAGACCGTCAGGTCTGTAAAAGATTTTCGGTGCCGAAGAAGGGGTTGTATCGACCGCGACAGATGTTTGAGGAACAAAACTCTCTGGACCGGTTACAGATGGAACTGGTTCAGTCATACAAGTATTTGCCCCCAGACTAGGATCAGTATTACTGTCCCTCTGTGGCGGTTGAACTTCTTCTATGGAGGCAGGGTTTCCGGAAATGTTTGGAGTGACCAAAATCTCAGATGTTGTTGGAACACTTGTTCTAACTTTTAAAGGAGATTTTGAAGTGGTTCGACGAGCTCGCTTTGTCCGGATTGTTTTCGATTTCGGAGACAAAGACGGTTGACTCGCAAGCCTCCGAGAACGACGAATATTCAATTGACTTTCTTCCACGATTGCGGATTACTCGATCAACTAAAATATAAAGGGGAAAATTTGTGTTTCCGATTTGAATGAATTTTATTAGACGCTTTTAAACATAACTTTGCTTTTTCATGTTTTAAGAGTCGAGAAAAAACTAAAGATGACTCTAGTCTCCTTCGATGTATTAACGAGCCCGAAGTGACAAATGCTCGGTTGGACCTTTTCAGTTACAGAGTTTGAAAAGGGCCAAAAGAAACTGCTCTGGAGATCTAGGCAGAGGGTGTGCCAAACCTTTCGCGAAACCACATAATACGTTTTACGGTACGGGTGATCGATCTTCGTGAATGCTGTGTTCACTGCATCGCAATCAGTAGGGCGGCCGACACGGCTTCCTATGGATAAAGGATAATTGCCTATAGGGGTCTCCCAATATATACGCGACGGTACGTGGGAGCACAAATCCGTATTAGTGCCACCGACTCTCAGGAGGAATCACCCACCTTCGTAGAGATCAACAGTCACTATGTTTAACGACGCCGGAACACGTCTCTACCTAGACCTCTAGATGTTTGCGTTATGTTTCAAATGCGTTGTTAGGTTCATTCAGTATATTTTAAGTTGATCTTTTTAAAGTTTTCCTTTCAAGGTTCACCACGAGATGTATATGACAAATTCCTAAATGCAGCCTAAGATGAGAAGCAAGCTTTTTCAAATCTTTTTGACTGATGAAAATCTTAACTACTGAGGGAGAAGAAAGGCAAATTCTTTTCACACAGTTCATATAGCACAAACTAATGCACTTTCTCCTAAATCATCATGCAAACTTTTTCAAATGCAAAATGCACAATGCATGTATTTTCTTTTCCCTTTCTTAATGTGGATGGGTTACAAAAAGAATGTTGTTATATAACTCTGATTTCGATTTAAAGCGAAAACAAACAAGTTTGTCCAAAATCAAAAGACACCTTAAGATTCACTTGCTTAATCACTGGAAATACATGAAATCAAACCATACTGACGAAAGTAAAATGGCTAATCAGCTATGGACAGCAAACAAGCTAACTCTTTAGACCAGCAAAATGCCTAACACAGGTTCAGATCTAAGAGGCCGAAAGCAAGACTAGTTTACTCTTCGTTATGGGAAATTGTAAATGATTAAGAAATACAAATAACAAGTACAATTTCATTATATAACAGAGGCAGAATGATGGCAAGTAATATTGGTTTCAGAACAGGTACAAGACTGACACCTAGCAGCAAAATCTAAGTGAAAACAGGCAAGAGAAAGTGAGGAAACCCCAAATGCACCAGGCAAATTTGGGCCAACGCAGGTGCTGCACAGCCAATCTGGCTCTCAGAGCAGGTAGTCCCTTCGGGACCTGCGTTGCAAAGCAGGTAGCCTGTGTACTACTTGCTTTGGAAAACGAAACTTGCGTTTTTCACAGTTTCCGGGTCATAATTTTCTCAAAAATGCACAGTTTTTGCTCAAATCAGAAGCAATCAGTTAAGCACACTCAAAGGGATCATTAGGAAGGTGAAAAGCTATCACTAAGAGCTTACAAGGATCCTTTTAGATCAGCTCTTCAAATCATGAACTTGCTCAGAAATGAGTTAGAGTAGCTGCCCTCTACTTCGCTTTTTGATATAGTCAAAAGCTTTTCGATTTGGTACTCTTTTGTTCAGGAAATGAATAGCAAAATACTACAAACACAATCAAATGGATACGATCCCCAGTGGAGTCGCCAGTTTGTTGTAGGGAAAAGTATCCGACTCGGATGACCCTATCCCACTCTAAGGGTGATAGTTCCTTAGCAACAACTGTAAAACAAACTACTTAAGGTTTACTTCTTTATGAAAGCAAAAGAGAATGGAGAAATGCACTAACCGTTGCCTTGCGCTTAATGTCGAATCCAAACTCTTCTCTTTGGCCGCTTGCTCCTAGCTCCTTGTTCTTTTTCTTGCCCAGCTACAATGAGATCCTGCAAAATAACAAAGAAGGAAACTACAAGAGGCATGCAATCATAACTGGTTCATGGATTAGTGTAAACCAAACATGCAATCATCACAATATATTATTGAAACAAGAGCACATAGAAGAACCTCAATAGCTTTTATTAATGAAGAAGTAAAGGTTCTGAGAGTATTACAACCATTGAAGGCTCCAACCCAGCAACACCTCTCAGCAGAAAGAATTGCTCCTCTTCACCTCTCTCAAACAATCACCCAATAACTCGATAGTGAAACCAACAACATATCATTACTTTGCACAAAATTCCAGCCTCCTGAGCTCATAGGAGAGAGCTCAATATATAGATGAATTGAGAAAGGATGAGTCAACTTGCAACTGATGTGTAGCTGCCTTGTGTCCTCTCTCTCTTCAGTTAATCTTTAGTTGATCTTCAGTTCTTGAGTCCACTTGGAGAACTTTGCTTCCACTTGGAGAAACAGAGCCTCTGACTCATCACAAGGCGAAATACTTGATCCAAGTGTCATTTTTGGAAGATTCCAAAGCAATGACTCATTGTGCCACTTGTCCCATCTCGCTCAGCGCAGGTGGCCTTTGTCCCACTTGCTTTGCAACGCAGGTACACCATGGAGCAACTGAGTTTCAGCGCAGAAACCTAGTGGAGCACCTGCTTTGATTTCAGGATTGCTTGTTTTTGAGTGTTTTCAGGTGGAGAACTGATCTGAGAGCTGTTGGTTTGCTGACCTTGTTCCTCTAGGGATAGGAACATCATGTTTAGGGAACTTTGGATCCCTTGGATTATTGACAATTCATGCTTGTTGCTGTAAGGCACAAAATTGTCTATAACACACAGAAAGAAAGATTAATTCATATCAATGGATTGGATGAACATAGAATGCAGGCCCTTCTCCATACAGAGGTAGTTTAGCTTCAGAGAAAGATATGGCATGCCAAAAATATCAAGGAGAAGTAATTTTAAGAGGGAGATTGGGCACTACTCTATGATTCAAGATACAAAGATTTCAAAGGCATGCTAAGGACAATATGGTTGGGACCCTACACTGTGGAGAAATGTAATGATAATGGTTCAATTCTGATCAGAACCATTGATGATGAAGTCATCCCCATGCTTGTCAATGGACATCGGATGAAATTCTACAAGAAACCCCTCTCCAAGCGAGAAATCATTAAATATTTGAATAAGACAGTGATGGTAGTGGAGCATGTCTTAGCCTCCACTTCACCCACTCACTGAAGAAAAAGAAAAAGAGAAATAAAAAATAAGGACTCAAGTGAAAACCTCCATGAGGTGCTTGAGTCCCATCATTGAGTTGAAAACCTCTTCTGAGGCAGCCCAGTGATGTCAAAAAAACAAAAAAGAGAGAAAAATAAGATCCATGGGTGAAAACCTCCATTGGAGGCACCCAAGGAAGGAAATTAGGGTGAAAGCCTCCCTCAGATGCCCTAGTGGTTTTCAAAAAGAAATAAAAATAAAAAGAGAAAAAAGAAAAAGAAAGTGAATTTTCATTTGCATTGTAGGTTGCAGGAGGACTACAGGAAGAAACAGAAGGTGCTAAGGGAGCCCTGAAACCAAAACCAGCTCCTATCCTACCTTCCCATACCTTTCTCCATCATTCTTGGCATTTCTTTCACCTCACTATGCTTCTTTTTCAAGAACTATGTTTTCTACAGGAGGCTTTGTGTTTTCTACAGGAGACCCCTATAGGAATTACAGAGAGCCAGAAATGGGTATAAAAGGCAGTTTGAGGGACAGGGAAGCTTCATAATGAACCTATAAACCCTCCTACAATCTCCAAACATCCTTGCATCATTTCTGAGCCTACATCACAACCCAAGCATCATTCTTCTTCCTGTCGAAGAAAAACACAGAAAAAACAATTTTTCAGGAAAATAAAAATAAAAATAAGGAAGGAAACAACACCATCCACCTCACCTGAAGCCTACCTATTACCTCGCCATCTCTATCTACATCTCTGGCATCATCTTCATAGCTCCAAGCATAGAAAGAAGCTGAAGTTTCAAGGAGAGAAGCAGCTATAGGAGCTCCTGTAGGAATTCCTATAGCATTTGATCCCATTAAAATCCAACATCAACAACAAGAGAGTGAAAACATGAAGATTGAAGAAGACACTTGAAGCTCAAATCCAACTAGAGAAGAACCTGCACAAGACACAGCCACACATCAACAAGCAGATAGCATGTAGCAAGAGAAATAAAGGCATGCAGCAGAGAGAGAGAGACACAACACCTTAGAACAAATACATTCGGATCTCAGGTAAGTAACTAACCCGCTCTTTTGTTTTCATTTGTGTAATTATAAGGCATGCAAAAGTAATGAGATGGTTGAGATTGAATGAGGGAAAGGTGGCTAGTTAAATTTGCCACCTTCATCTAGTTGACCCCACTCATCTGAAGATGTCACCCACATGTGCGCACAGTCAACTCAAGAAAGATGTCAAGGACAGGTAGTGGAGGAAGTGTTAACTCCGATGAAATCATGAGGGATGATTACGAGGAGGGGCCATGATGACAAGGAAGGTGGGGACCAATGGTCTGAATATAGCCAATGTATACTTTGCCATCTCACCCTCCATCACTGAAAATATCCATAAAGGGCAATAAGTACTCCTCTCCGAGCACTCTCACCACCTTTTCCTTCATTCTCTCCTCGAAACTCAGCTACAACAGTTTCTTTGTGCCCCCACAACCTCGTAACCATCATTCTCCATTGATCTCTCCCATATTCCTACTCTCGGAATTTTCGACAGTAGCACTTATAGGTTCTATAGGAGCACCTATAGGAATTCTACAGGAGGGACAACAAGGTTCTACAGGATGGGCAGTGAGTTGTTTGAAGGGAGAAAACACGGGGTTTAGCATGATTTTCGATATGAGGAGGTAGGTTCCATCCACACCCCCATTGAATATCAATGTATGCAAGTAGTGGTTTCAATTTTAGGAGAAGATAAACCCTTTAGGAGGACAAAATAGATAAAGGAATTTTTGCTTATTAAAAAAAAAACACGGTCTCTGTTTCTTTATTTTTCTCAAAAATTGTTGTCTCCATTTCCACATTTGGTTTCCCAAAAGAATATAAAAAAAATGATAGGAGGATTTATGAGGAAGGAGCCCACCAAATCCTCTAGGTTCCATGTAGATCCCCAAGTAGTGGATATCTTCACAAGGGAAATTTGGATGAACTTTTTTGAGAAATTCTGAGGGTTTGATGAGGAGATTACCCAAGAATTTGCCCACTCTTTGGTCCCTCACTGAGGAACACATGCCACTGTCACCTTTAGAGGTCTTTCCATGGAGATAACCCCTGAATTTATCAGTAGGATCATTACCCTTCCTCTTGGGTTGCCTTGGAGTAAGGATGAGAAACCAATTAGCCAGGCTGCTAAGAAAAACTTTTTCCAAAACAATGAAACCCATGTAGAGGATAAAAATGGCATTAGAAGGGCTAGCATACCATATCCTTGGGATGAGGTTAGCTACCAAATAATCAAATATATTTCCTGTGAGGGGAGGTACATCATTGTCTATGGTTACCACTTTAGAATCCTTCATGAATTAAGGTATGGCATGGACACTCCAACCCCTCAGAAGCTCAGTATCCCCTACTTCCTCCTGCAGTCCCTCATTGACTGCAGCACTAAGGTTCAAGCAAGAAATTCAAAGCAGCTAGCTCACCATGGGTTAATTAAAATTTTAGTGGAAGAATCCCTCCATACATTTACACTCCCTATAGCATGGGAAATCTTCCGAAACATAATAGCTGAGGATGACATAAAGACCTTAACCTATGATATCAGTCCTACTGGTAGTGAGGAGGAAGAGCAACAAGGGGGAGAAGGTGAAGAAACTAGTGACTTAGCAAAAAAATAAATGAAGGAGGAAGAAACTAAGATAGAGGAGGGGACAGATGAAGAAACAGAGCAGGAAGAAACATAGACAGAAAAAGAGACAGAAGGAGGAGAGAAAGAGGCAGAAAATATAGAACAAGGAGAAGTGTCCCCTGAGACTCTATAAAGAGAGGCAACAACTACTCTCACTACCCTCAGTACACCAATAAAGCCAAAACAAAAGAGGGAAAGGCAGGCCTCCATGTATTTTAGGGCTAGGAAGAGCACACGAATCAAAACAGGGAAACCTCAACCCTCTTCAAAAGTTCCAATTACAATTGAAGATTCACCATCTGCCTAAGGAAAAGAATCCCCTTCCAAGGCACCTATCACATATGAAAGGGGGACTCCTAGATCTCGCACATGGAAAGAAAAGGTATAACTACAAGACCCAAAAATAGTCCTACAAGAGGCTTAGATATTTCTACAAGAGACACTGTCAAAACTACAGGAGACCCAAAAGCTTGAGAAAGAAATGGAAGGACAGCCACAGTTAAAGGAGGAAGAAACAAAACTACAAGAACTTGATCCCCAGCCTAGTCTTGCCTCCTACTACAATCTACTTGAGGGAGGAAAAATAATTCCACAAAAATTTACAATTACACTATTCTTCAAATTAGAGAAAGAGAGAATAAGAACACATAGGTGGATGGAAATTTCCAAATCCAAAGGAGTTGAGGATATTGGCCATATGGAGAACAAACTTAGAGAAATTGGCAGAGAGTTGAGTGCTATCAGACACAGGGAAGAAATTAAAAGAAGCCACCTTGAAACTAAAAATGAATTGCTAAGGAGGTAGCTGCAAGAGAAAGAGACCCAGCTGGCATGCATGGCCAACTTATCCATGGAGGCATTGCAATGTAGAACACCAACAAAATCATATGGCCTATATCTCAAGGGCCAATGGTTGCAATTTCAGATAAAGACTTTGGCACAAAGAGGCACAATTCTTTTCCAAGGTTATAGGCAGTTTATGGACTTGTGTGACCAAAGCACATTAGAGGATAAGGCAAAGATGGTAGAATTCCACCTACATAACATGGTCCTCACAGACATGAATGTGTGGGACCCCAATTCCAGGCTAGGTGACCTATAACTAATGGCCATGGCCTCATGGATGAACCATGAAGAGTTGAGGGCAACATAAATAAGAAGGTTGATGATAAAAGAGCAGAATGAGCCATTAATGATTAGGACTGAGCCATTAGATCCCATGGCACTCTTCAGCACACATAACCTACTTGCCAATAATCCTCAGATTTCCCCTAGATATATAAGTGATCAAACAAAAGCCATTGCACACTTTGAGGATATTCAAAGGCTACTTGGGGATGACTGTGTGCCTGCATGAGGAGATGGAACACCTTACCACACAATCTACAGATCAGGGAATATCATTCCCCTATGAGGATGAAGGAGGCATTAAGAAGAGTGCCACTATACAAGCACTCTATGCAGAGGCTGAAGGTCAACTAGATTGGCCTCAAACTGAGTCCCCCACTGTTGTTAAGCATGCTGGAAGGCAGAAGAGAAGAAGAAGAGGAGGAGCAGTGGGAAGAGATAGAAAGGAAGGTAGGATTCTATGACAAGGAAGAAGAGACCACATCAGATGCTTGGGATGCCAGGTAGGCCACTAGGGCCATAAAATATGAGGAGATGGACTAAGTTGCTCAGAGGATGAGCAACACTTTCAGTAGGGGGGGTGATGATGAGCCTCATAAAGGGGTTATTATATGGGCTCATTTTACCTCCTAACCTAGTCAAATCAACCATTCTCTTAGCTTATTGTATGATTTTCTGATTATATTTATGCTTATGGAGTGAGTTGAGTTAGTTATGATGCCATGTGGTCTAACATGTGTTTAATGCAGATTATTGATGAGTTTTGAGGTTAAAGTCAAGGATCCAATGGACAAATGGTAGCAATAACTCAAAGAGGACAAAGGAGAGGACTTATAGGGGGGAATCCCCCTCATTTATTACTCCTCACTTCAAATTCCCCTTCATTCAGCTCAGAGTACAAGTAGCCAAGTCATGCACTGGAAGGCAGTCGAGTAAGTGGAGGATGACTAATGATTATCTTGAGTTTTGGGAGCCAAGCCTCCCTGATTTTAAGGAAGATGACGGTAGCTTAATTTGTATAAGTAGAGAGGCCTAGGGCCTCACTAGGGGTAGATTTGTGTCAAATTTTTGTTGAATTTTTGCTTATGTAAACTCTGCTTCAACTTTTAGCTTATTATTTTTGAGACAATTTCATGTAATCTTGTTATTGTTTTGATAATAAATATGGAATCCTTTTTGAGCTAGCACTGAGTTACCTCAGAGGGCTGAAGCTCTTGGGTTAGGACCCAATCCAAGCAGCCAAGCTCCTCTTTACTTGTATTTGTATGTTTTATTTTACTTTGTATATTAGGTTGTTGTTAGATGTATTTCTTTTATGGTTAAGAATAGGTTGCTTTTGATGATTCAGTAGTTTGCTTCCATTTGTGCTTTCTATAGCAGGTTAAGCAGTGAAAAAGAGAAGATTCAAAAGGCTAGCAATAGTGCCTTGGCCTCTCTTCCTCCCTTTGGGACCATGATTTGAGGCAAAGACCCTCTTGCTGCCCTAAAGACACAGATTTTCCTCATTCATGGGACTTCTAATGTTTGCATCTTTTTAGTGGTTAATAGTCTAGTTTTTCTTTACTTCAGAACTTCTTCATCATGCTCACTTCTTTAGTTGCAATATAATTCTTTCATGCATTCCTTTCTTGTAGCATTTCTCAGCATTTCCTTCCATAGATCATAGTTTAGACTATTTTGATGCAAAACTCTGTTTTCCTACATGCACTTATTTCATTACTTGCTTGATCTTATTGGTTTACTGTCAGTTGTTTATGCAGCAGATCTCTTCTAGTAGTATGCCAACCTATCAGCCATCTCATCCTCCATCTGATCCATGCGCTACAGCTCGCCCAAGTCTCCCCTCAAATCTGTCTTACTTTCCTGCATTTTCCATAGAATTTCTTCCTCTCTCCTTGAGAAAATCCATTCATATTTCTCTCTCCTGATGATTCTTGGTAGACCCTAGGTGGCCTAACACCTCATTCCATCCTTCATCCACCTCTTTAACCCACTCTCACACTCTCAAAATAATTAAAACTACTCTCGGCCTCCTCCTGTAGGCGTTCTGTAGAACGTTGTTTTCCTTCTGTAGATTTCCTATGTCCTCCTGTAGATTTTCTTGTAGGCTTTATTTTGAAGGCCAAGTGTGGGAAAAGCATCCAGAAGGCCACCTAAGCCCTCCTAGGAACCATCCACACCATCCTACATCCTCTCAAGTCCCAAAGCCGCCCTCTAATGCCACCTATTCACTGCCACATTCGCACACAAAAAATTATATGCATGTCAAATTCACATAAAAATCCAAAAAAGATGTTTTTTTGCTTATTTACTTCCAGAAATAGCTTAGTTAGATGTTTTTTACTTCCTTGAGTAGGTAATGGCATTCATTTCATGGTTTTCATAGTGGTTTCTACAAAAGTAGGATTAGTTCGATAATTAGGGTTTACTAGTTTTGCTTTACATTTCAAACTTTCTCCTTTTTGCAGTTAGAATAGTATCTGTAACGTAGTCTTTCTCTCCTTTCATCACATATAAAGCTTCTTCTAGAATCCATAGAAGTTGGATTGAGCTCATAGTGATCTTGCGCCAGTTGACCAAGTGACAACCTACAATAAGAACTAGTACTTGTTCATACATCACCGTCACTTCCAAGTTTGTCACGAACTACTGGGTTGATAAGAGTAAAGTAGGTAGCCCAGAGTTGTAGCATTATTGCTGCAATACTAGTGCTCACCACAACCCCACCACCCCCCAACAATCATATTAATATATCATAATGTTGGGGTGCTAGGTGGTCAAACCCTGCCACCCCCGGATCGCACACCAACATTAGTCATAACCGTCACATTACATGGCCCAGACTTACGTTATGTGGAATCAGCGGGAGTTGAACCTGCCTAAACCAAGTGGGTCGGCCCCTCCAATGGGTGGCCCCATGTGGAATTAACCACCAAAAACAAAAAACATATGTTAATGTAATGGTCTATCATATAATCGTAGAAGCCGCCCACGGGACTCACAATTTTAAGCCAGCGTTTAAAACAAACTTATCCAATTTTATATGCATTCGAAACTAAAATTCTCTAATGGGGGGTCAGCGAGAATGGAACCTCGAACTCCCCACCTCAAAGGCTGTGTCCAAACCAATGCGACTAAGTGGAATGTTGATAAGTATTTCGGCACACCACTATTTAAACTGGTATTTTCACAGATGCCTAGAAGGAGGAAGATGGAGGAAACAGACTCGCAAACCAAGAGAGGAGTATAATTTATAACACAATAGAACCATGTAGGGGCAGTGTTACAGATAGACGAAACCATGATTTTTAGTTTCAGGAGGTGGAACTATGATCGCATGCATTTCGAGAAAGATTCTCAAAGAATATTCCTTGATCCTTGAAAGATTCCATGGGGAGGTAAAGTTTCATTTTGTCAGAATGATATGAATTTTATGGTCATTTTAACAAGAATTTCATAGGGACACGATGGTGAAATAATAATCACCATCTGAACAGTAGATTTGCAAATTCCCAGCATAGTAGAATATTTGAAGGATCTTGAGGGAATCCTTTAGATTCCTTGGAGGCTGAAATTTGCCAGAGTCAGAATGCATACTCAAAAGTCTTAGAATCGTGCAAGGATCATGATGGAAAGATCATATTTTTTTATATGAGTTGAAGATCTCCAGTTAGCCTAGAGAAGAAAATCTTTGGAGAATCACCATATTCCTAACCCAGAATATTCCTCAAACCCCAGCAAAAACTCCAACCAAATATGTGCAAATGATATAGTAACCCAGAAGTGATAAAATAACAGTGGAACAACATATAATAATGTAAACCGGGAATATAAGCAGATACACAAGAAATGCAGCAAGAAATGCTAAGCCATTTTATTATACTGAGCAATAAATGAGTACAAGAGGTGATTGGACAGATGGCACCTCGACTTTCACAAGGCAAGTGAAGAAATACTCTCAGAATGACAAGAATGGCCTCTCTGCATGGATGTTGTTGTTGTGTTGCTGCTACTGCTGGAAAACAAATGATGATTTGGGGATGCTCCCCTCCTCGGAAAAATCTGAAACTCTGGATTCGAGGTCTACTCAAGAAACCAAGAAAAATCTAGAAAGCTTTCCTGGAATGGCTTCACACTGATCTGCATCTCAGCTGCTGGAAAGCTGTCATGCTACTACTACTTGTGAAAATCAAATGAGGATTTGGGGTTGCTCCCCTCCTCAGAAAAGGATAAAACTCTGGAATCAGACTCTACTCAAAAAACCCAGAAAAACCCAGAAATCTTTTCTAAAATGGACGACCACTGAAAATCACCCCCTTGGGGTTCTGCGCAGTTCCTCAAAGACGCTGATAAAAATGCTGCTGAAATGCTGATGAAACTGCTGCTGAAATGCTGATGAAACTACTACTAGAGTGCCAATGGAAATACCTTGCCCGAGAAGGCACTTGAAGTCCCTCGAGGCTAAGGGTGAGATCTCCAAACGGAGACACTCAATGCACTAAACAGTTCTGCAGACTACCTAAACAGCTAGCGTGCTCTAAGTCGAAATGACTATCACAAATACTCATAACCAGAATGATCAAAATGAGGGGGCTTCTCTCTCCTTTATAGCTTTTACCTCTCTCAATCCAAAGGCTTACCTCCTCCTGCGTGATTCCTCTCTTGCCACGTATTTCTTCCCTCATGTGCAGTCCCTCCATGTGTCTATGTGGGCTCCATTTCTGCGTCCCCCTTTGGCCCCCTTGGCTCCCCTCTAAGTCACAACATTATGCTACAAGGAAGTGACTTTTTATTCTAAAAGTGAGTTATGTCCCCAGTCCTCACTTTTTTTATTTACAAATAACTATAGAAGGAAAAAATTGAACAAAATCTAATATTCCAATTAGCCATGGCTAATTAGGAATATTACAGTCTCCCCCAGCAAAATGTTGCTTGTCCTCAAGCAGCTGAAGTGATGGATGCTATAAGATCTACTCACTCTCCCAAGTGGCATCCTTATCCGGAAAATACTTCCACCTCACCAAGAATTCCCGGGCTGTCCTGCTCCACAACTGCCTCTTCCTAGTATCAATGATAGCCTCCGACTGCAATACCAAATGACCCTCATCATCCATTGGTGGTAGCTCATCTGTCACTGTCACCTGCTGCCCTAATGTCTTCTTCAAGCATGACACATGAAAAATGTTATGAATCTTGTTGTCTTGGGGTAGCTCCAACTCATATGCAACTTGTCCAATCCTAAGTATCACCCTGTATGGCCCATAAAAGCGAGGCTTAAGCTTCTCAGCCCCCTTCTGCTTTAGTGACGACTATCGGTATGGCTGTAACCATAGGTAGACCATCTCCCCTACCTCGAACTGTCTCTCCACCGGACCCCTGTCGGCATATATCTTATGTTGGTTCTGCACTGTAGCCATGTTATCCTTGAGATCTCGAAGGATATCCTAACTCTCTTGGATCCAAATTTTGGCTCTAGGAGCCTTGCTATCACCAAACATCACATCAGCAAAAGATAAAGGATGATACCCATATAAGGCATAGAATGGTGACATACCAATGGACATGTGATGTGAAGTATTGTAGCAGTACTCCCCCAGATGCAGCCACTTTAGCCATGCTTGCTGCTGCCCACTGACATAGTTACGCAAGTCGCTCTCTAGCCACTTGTTAACTATCTCTGTCTGCCCATCCATCTGTGGGTGATAACTGGTACTCGGTGTCAACTCCTTTCCCACCAACCGGAAAATCTCTTGCCAAAACTTGCCCATGAAACGGTTGTCCCTATCACTGATGATGGTCTTAGGAAGACCATGTAGCCTGAAAATCTCTCTGAAGAATAGATCAGCCACCTGTGCTGCTGTATAGTGTGTGGATATGGCAAAAAAATGTGTGTACTCTGTCAGGCAATCAATGATGACAAAGATACAATCCTTGCCCTATACCAAGGGAAACCCTGTGATGAAGTCCATCGAAATACTCTCCCATTTCCCCTCCGGAATGGGAAGAGGCTACAATAAACCCACAGGATGGCTCATCTCTCCTTTGTTCCTATGGAAAACATCGCACTCCCAGATGTGGTGGAGTACATCCTCCTTGAGGCCCTTCCATGAGAACCTCTCTCTAATGGCCCTGTAGGTTTTGGTAAACCCCTGATGTCCTGCCAAAGGTGAATCATGTGATGCCTGGAGTATCTTCTTCTTCAGCTGAGACCCCTCAGTCAAGAAGATCTAGTCCCTATAATAGATGATCTCATCAACCACCCTGTACCTGTCATCTGCAACCTACCCATACAAGACCTCACATGCAAACCTATCCTTGGAGTACTCTACTAAGATTTGAGCCCTCCAATCTGTATCCAAGCTCATAAGAGACAACGTGGCTGGTCTACGTGAAAGGGCATCTGCCACCACGTTGTTGTTACCCTTGAAATACTCAATGTCAAAGTCATATGCTTGGATATTACTGGTCCACTTCTACTACCTCTCCTATAGCTGCTTCTGCTCCAAAAAGAACTTGAGGCTGTTGTGATTAGTCCTCACCCTGTAGTGATCACTGCCTGGATTCCCTACTCAAGCTCGATAGTGTGCTCAAACCCCCGGTCTGGTGGCTTTCCTGGCGGAGTCTCCCCAAACACTATGGCATATCGGTCAAGGATGGACTGCATCTCTGAATGTACCATCCACCTTGTAGTCCCTGCCTCTGATGCACGTAGCTCTACTGCCCACTCTATGTCTCCCTTTCGAAAGACTGCCTCCATCCGATGAGCCAAAACAGTCTGAGGCAAATATGTGTGTTGTCCCTGTATCTTCTCATGCTTCCCTGTCTTCTCGTCACCCCACTCCATCTCCAGGGTCTTCCAATCTGTTGTGACCTTCCATAGAGTGATGAGCCACTGAACACCGAGTATAATGTTGGTGTCCGGAACATCGACCACGAAAAAGTGGTCAGTCAATGTGTAGGTGCCCATTGTCACTGAAAACTCTGGATCATAATGAGCACACATCATGGTCTGATCTCTCAGACCAAGAATGAAAACCCATCAAAGCTCTCTGTCTGTATACCTCTCCGCTCAACCATCTAGGCATCGATGAAGTTGTGGGTTGCCCCACTGTCAAGCAAAATTGATATGCGCTGGCCACGTACTGTCCCCCGTACGTGTAGCGTCAGATACTTGGGAACTCCCCGCAACATTGCAAGGGACCCTCCGGTGGGTGAAAAAGATGCACCACCTGCTGCTAGTGGTGGAGGTGGCAAAGGTCCTTGTATGGCATGGCTATCTCCTGCCTCCACATCTTCCTCGTCATCCTCTTCTCCACTACTCTTAGAGAAGACCTCAATAAAATGTGCTTTACCAGCAGCACATCTATGTCTTGGTGCCCATGGCTCCTAACAAGTGAAGCACAACCACTTCTTCTTCAGCTCCCTCCTGGCATCATCGTCAAGTTGTACTCATCTTGGATTCCCCTTTGGAGGAGGAATCCTCACATCCTTCCCCTTAGACTGAAAATTCTGTCTCTGGGGGTAAGGTGTCCGTGTCCTAGGTAAGACATCCTGTAAGTCCCAGGTCCTGCTGATAGCGTCCTAGAGTGTGGTTGGTTTAGTTGATCGGACTAAACCCCGAAGTGGCTCTGCTAACCCCTCAACATACATATAGACCCTCTATGTCATGGATAGGTCTGGCACCATCACGAAGACCCTCAAGAAATCTACAACGAAAGTCTTTGGGATCCCTGTCTGTTTGAGCCTTGTCAGGTCAAAAAAATGTTGCTCTGGATCCCTCCGATCCAATAGCTCCATCAGTCTCCTAGTAAACTCGGCATATGACGTCACTATGGAGCGCCCCAGTGTAACCATCCCATGAAACCACTAATCCTGGGCGTCACCATCCAAATGCAAAGTTTCCACCTTGATGGCCTCTTCCTCCGACATTTGGTTAAGCTGGAAACAAATGTCTGGATTCTCCACCTAAGACTTTGTAGAACTGTTTGATGAGCTATCAAACATAGGCAAGTGAAATCTACTCACTACACAGTGGGTTTCGCCATCATGGTAATTCTGGTACCCTCTGTGATGATCGTGGGGTCTGCTATCCTGCTAGAGCTGAACAAAATCTCTGAATGAGAGGGCTTCCCTGAACTCCTGCCCATAGGCCTGGTACTTTGCAAAATAATCACCCATATGCCCGGGGTTTGCCTCCTGCTGGGCTGCGACCCCCGTGTCTGCTCCTAAGAAGGTGGGCATGGTAGAGTGTGTAGGGGCATGTGAGGCCCCCTGCTACGCAGTATCACGCTGCTCTAGCAAATGGTGGAATGTACCTGATCCCTCACCAATATGAAAACTCGTGGGCTCTCACGCTGTCTGGCCTCTACTACCGTGAATCTCTGCCCCATCACCTCAATCTGCCTCGATAGATCCTACACAGATTTGAGGAGAATATCTATAAATCTCTTCCCATCATCATCTGCCATCGGATCCTCCTACTCCACGTCCACCACAGGCTCCTCCTGTTCTGTGTCCACCACTAGAACATAGTCTACCTCTCCGTAAGTGTTCTCCAACCTACGCCCAGTGTCTTTGTATCTCTGACCTCTGTAACAGATATAGGGTTTTTCCCCTGGTGTTATAGATTTCTAGCTCCATAGGTTGAGCAAGATCTATGCTCTGATACCACTGTAATAATCCTAACCCAGAATATTCCTCAAACCCCAGCAAAAGCTCCAACCAAATATGTGCAAATGATATAATAACCCAGAAGTGATAAGATAATAGTGGAACAATATATAATAATGTAAACTGGGAATATAAGCAGATACACAAGAAATGCAGCGAGAAATTCTAAGTCATTTTATTATACTGAGCAATAAATGAGTAAAAGAGGTGATTAGATAGATGGCACCTCGACTTGCACAAGGCAAGTGAAGAAATACTCTCAGAATGACAAGAATGGCCTCTCTACGTGGATGCTGCTGCTGTACTACTACTGCTGCTAGAAAACAAATGATGATTTGGGGTTACTTCCCTCCTTGGAAAAAGATGAAACTCTGGATTCAAGCTCTACTCAAGAAACCTAGAAAAACCTAGAAAGCTTTCTTGGAATGGCCTCACACTGATCTACGTCCCAGCTGTTGGAAAACTGTTGTGCTACTCTTGCTGGTGGAAATCGAATGAGGATTTGGGGTTGCTCCCCTCCTCAGAAAAGGCTAAAACACTGGAATCAGACTCTACTCAAAAAACCTAGAAAAACCCAAAATGTTTTTCTAAAATGGACAACCCCCAAAAATCACCCCCTTGGGGTTTTGCACAGTTCCTCAAAGACGCTGATGAAACTACTGCTAAAATGCTAATGAAACTGCTGCTGAAATGCTGATGAAACTACTGCTAGAATGCCAATGGAAATACCTTGCCCGAGCAAGCACTTGAAGTCCCCCAAGGCTAAGGGTGAGATCTCCGAATGGAGACACTCAATGCACTAAACAATGTTGTAGACTAGCTAAACAGCCAGTGTGCTCTAAGTCGAAATGACTATCACAAGTTCTCATAACCAGAATGATCAAAATGAGGGGGCTTCTCTCTCCTTTATAGCTTTTGCCTCTTTCAATCCCAAGGCTCACCTCCTCCTGCATGATTCCTCTCTTGCCATGTGTTTCTTCCCTCCTGCACAGTCCCTCCATGTGTCTGCGTGGGCTCCATTTCTGCGTCCCCCTTTGGCCCTCTTGGCTCTCCTCTAAGTCACAACATTGTGCTATTAGGAAGTGACTTTTTATTCTAAAAGTGAGTTATGTTGCCTGTCCTCACTATTTTTGTTTACAAATAACTATAGAAGGAAAAAATTGAACAAAATCTAATATTCCAATTAGCCATGGCTAATTAGGAATATTACACACCATCTGAACCATAGATTTTCAAATTCCCAGCATAGCAGAATATTTGAAAGATCTTGAGGGAATCCTTTAGATTCCTTGGAGGGTGAAATTTGCCAGAGTCAGAATGTAGTGAAATTTATACTCAAAAATCTCAAAATCGCGCAAGGATCATGATGGAAAGATCATATTTTTTTATATGAGTTGAAGATCTCCAGTGAGCCCATAGAATGGAATCTTTGGAGAATCACAGGGAATCTAAAAGATTCCTACAGGCCCAAATTTTGGCGGTGTTGGAATTCGACAAATGGATAGTCGATTTTACACCTCTCGACGAGAGAAATTAAGTAGTGCCGTAATTTTTTGTAGCCGAACCTTCCATTTTTCGGCCAACTTCAGAGGTCAAGGTACATGAATCAGTCATGTCATGTTTTCCTTCATAATTTCAGAGATGATGTATTATGTTTTGAGATCCCTACTTGATGTTATGTTGTGGGATCTCTTTTGCCACATTATGTGAGATGTATTTAGCTTGTCAAGCTATGTATTTTTGTTGATATCCCTATGTAACTATGTTGAAGGGATACTCATTGCCACTTTGTTTAAGATCATGTTAAGTTGTCATGCTGAGAGGAAGCCTTCTTGAGTGAAAATTCGTGTAAGCGGAATGTCTCATGGAGAGACAAGCCACTCATGTTTGAGGGTGTATGTCCTTGCTATGACATAGAATCTTCCATGTACATCATCATCTATTTTAGAATTATATGAAGTGGCCTCCACCATCTTGACACCGGGCCCAGAGACGTAGTCCACACTAGATGAATTCGTTATCAAATGTGTTGTGTTCATGATTTTCTTATCATTGTCATGTTTTCTCTTGTTTTAATCATGCATATATGTTCTTTTATGCTCTTTAAAATGCAATTCTAACAACATCACAAAAGTAAAATGTTTTGGTTAATTCTAGAAGCTGAAGGAACCTGGATCAAGTTTGGTATCAGAGTCATCTTCTTGCTGATGTGAAATTGTAAACGTGAACAATTGAATGTGTTGGAATGGAGGATGACAAAGAGATGTACAGGGCCTTCATGTGAATGTCAGAAATGGTGGATATCATGTATGAAGCATATGAGAAGAGAAAAGAGGAGGAGGGAGAGATATCGAAAATCAATGCTTCATCCACATCTTCTAGTGTACACTCATTTCCTTTATCATCTTCTCATTATTCGAATGAGGATATCAACCAGATCCTTCAAGTAGATATAAACAAATTGAAGATGCTTCTACGAGAAGAGAAAGAGGAGAAGCATCAATTCCAGCTTTAGTTGCGAGGCGTAGAGTCAGCCTTAGAAGAATTGAAGCAAAATGACCAAAGCCATCAAGCAGAGCATGATGAATTACAAAGGCTTCTACATGAAGAGGAAGAGGAGAAACAGACTCTACTACGCCAGCAACAAGCTAAGATTGAGGCCTTGGAAAAGCTACAGTGTGACCCCTGTGAGGTAAAAAGTAATCCTCCGGCTTCATGTATGTTTCCTGATGATGATTTCGCTATTTCTGAAAATCATATCACAGGAATCGACTCCAAACCGTTAAAGAGAAAGGGGTATGAGGGGAAGGGCCTCGACATTAATGGACAGGGCATCATAAACCCCATCAAAGTAGAAGAATTACCCTGTTGAATAGGAATTGGATATGTTAGGAGGGAAATGATAAATGCACCAAGAGAGCCAGCAAACCACCAACAACAAATGATGAGAAGCCCTCATCGGTTCTTTCCAACTCGACAGTGGAGGTAAAAGATGTTGATTTCCCTTTACTTTCATCTTCACATAATATAATTTTTTTTGGAAATATGGAGATACCAATTACAGGGACAAACGTGAGGCTCCTTACCAAGATGAGGTACAAGGAAGAAGAAGGACTTGGTGTTAATATCCAAGGCATAACTCCACCATTGGAGGTCATGAAAAGACCTCAATTTTTGCAGGCTTGGGATACACCGAAGGATAATTCTCAAGGCTGTCAGGTGCTTCCGATATATTGTTGAGACCATTGAGGAAATATAATGATCATAATACTTCACCAGCATCCCATGGCAGTATGCATTGCATAGAAAGAGGTGAGGCAAACTCTTGTTCCCATGATCACATCAGAGACCAACAAGAATGGTATAACCAGTCTTAGTATTCTAATATTCATTTTGATTACAACCATTTTGTTAACAATAAACGAAAATTATGGCATAAAAGAACTTGTAGTTTTTCGGGATTGCATAACGATATGTTTGTTGAGTGCTGGAAAATAATAACGGGATGGAAAAAGATGAGGCATGAAAGAACCTCTCAATAGTAGGCAAAGAAGAAGGTAAAGAATATATGGAGGAAGAAGGATTATTATAGTCGTTGCGATAGGGGTGGTCATCAAGGAGCCACATCTTGTAGGCTCCATCCAGAACAACGTCGCAAGTACAAAGAATTAATGCATGAACCAAGTGAAATAGTTGTTTGACCAATGAATGCGTCACAAGGAGACAACCCATTCACTTTGATAAATGAGAGATGTTTTTTCTAGGTGTGGTAAAATTTCATGGTGTTATTTTTTTCATGTGTTTCATTTTAAATTGTGAAAGTGATGATGTGTTTCCATCACTTGCTAAAGCAACAATAGTGTTTGGCCTTCTTTACAAATCATGTGTTGCAGTTTAAAATGTAAAAGTGATGATGTGTTTTCCATCACTTGTTGAAGCAATAATGATATTTTGGCCTTGTTTTGATAGCTGGGGTATTATTTCCATTTTGATGTAAGTTTGACCATAGAGTTTGTGTTATAAACTCGTGGCATGTATGGGATGATTGGCTCATTAGTTGGTCATGTAAATTAAGCATGTAATTTGCATAAATGTACTATAGGCTTGCAGAGGATGCAGGTGTCGGCTAATCGCTTATGGCTTCGACGAACAAGGGAGAAGGAGAAGGAAGAGTGTCCTATCAGGACACTTGTGGTGCAAACGATGTACAAAGTTTTAGATTATTGTCATGTTTTTGGAGAACAAAAGCTCCTCAGTGGGGAGGATTGATCCATGTGGCTCTAGACACAAGCATAAGTCCAAGAGGGCTCAGAAATGGTCAACGTTCAAAGTGATCATATTTCTCCAAAACCAACACCATATTGAAGTGCTTGTTGCCCTGATTCCAACGGTGTGAAGGACACTCACATCTGAGCTCGTATGGAGGAGATAAGGTCAACTAAAGTTTAGGGTTGACTAGCGTTGTAGTGTTTTCTTCTCAAAGATGTACGAAAAGAACCCACTTAATATTGTAGATGACAAATAATCTCAACAATATAAATGGATGCTAAACATTGTATATCTGTAGCAATTGATAGAAACAAAACCTACCAAAATTCTGATCTATGACACAATCATAATTAAATAGCAAAAAGAAATAGTAGTAACTCCAATCATCCAATGGAAACTAGATATACAAAGAATAGATTTTATTATAACACCTATGAAGGGAACAAATAAATGTTATCAGTCCCCCTCTATGGGATGGGTTCTTGGCTATCCTCAAACGTCTTTAGCTTGTGTAGAGCCCCTCTCCTCTATAATGTGTAAACCTAGCAAAACTGGTGTGCGACAATAAAATAATCAGAGTTACAACAATGAGTGCAACAAGGAAAATAATCAAAAGTGAATAATTAATGAAAAACCCTTCTAATAATAACAAAATATTGAGTTATCCCAGAATAATGAGCAATAATAAAATATTATTAACCCCATTCTTTGAATAACCACATGTAATATTTTATTATATTTGGTTAGGAGGGAAAAAGAATTTAAACTTTTATTTGGAAATAATAAATAAATGAATGATTTATTTATCATCTCAAGAAATTGGTTAAGGAATAATAATAAAATAATGATTTATTTAATTATTCCCTAGGTATTTAGTCAAATTTGACAAGGAATAGTAATTAATTAGTGATTAATTAATTATTCTCTGAGAAAAATAAGATAATTAATGATTTATCTCTTTATTTTTCATAATTGGGTCAAATATGACAAGGAATAATAATTGAAAAATGGTTTAATTAATTATTCCTAGAATAAAAAAAAATGGTGATTTATTTAATTATTCTTCGTGGGTTTAATTATAAATTACTTAACAAAGGTGGTTTATTAAGTCATTTGTCACAGGGAAAGCAATTTTACTATGGTAAAATTGGCTTTACATTGTGTACTTCGATCCATCTAGTATATTAAGCTAGATGATCAATTTTTTGGTGATAACAAATTGCCCCCCAACGTACAAGTGTTAGTAGAAAAACATATTATTGAAGTATGTTTTAAAGTCACAATCATTGGATAACACAATGGAGTCGGAGAGAGAGAGAGAGAACAATAAAGTTAAAGTGAAAGAGGATAGGTACATACGGGGCAAGTCTAATGCAAGTCTCCTTTTATGTTGTGCTACCAAACCTCAATGTGGTGGGGAAGACATACACATACCCACTGAGATAACTTAGTACAAAAATAATGAAGCACCCAGAAACATAAAACTGAGCAATGAAGTACATGTTGAGTGGTACATGACATGCTAGCAAAATAGAGCAATAAAATAATAAAATGTATCCCATATACATAATTCACATGGAAAAACATGAGCGAGGACTGAATATAATAATATCTAAGTACATGAGATATAATGGATTTTCCCTCAAAAAATGGGGGGGAGGGAGGGTAGAACAACTAGAGAAAACTTGTTGAACAAGCGACGGCTCTACAAAACTAAATGGATCATCTGATGGAGTGATCCAGGTGGATATTGGTGGCCACCTGCCAAGTCCACCTGGACCCCCACCATTTTTTTTCTCAGCATTTTCAGTTTCCTTAATTGTAGCACAACTTACTATTTTTAGCAGTTTTTCGGGTCCTGAACTTCCGGAGCCGTTTTGAGGCCCTAAACGACGTTTTTTGGGGAATCCGGGGGCAACATGGGTCCATGAAATGGACCGATTGTGCCCGTTCCAACAATGGTAGTGCTCGGATAGATCTTTCTAACGAGCTATTGTATGTGTCAAACAGAGATCATATGCCAAAGTTACGACCCCGGGAAGTTGATGTACCAATTTACCCCAAACGGGGCCCACAGTTTGGCGTTTCATCTCCTAGGGTTAGGTTTTGGAATGTTAAGGGTTTTCCATTGTTTCTCAACAATAAATAGGCCTCCGAGCCTCATTGTAACACAGTTCAGAGGCATGTAGCCATCACATCTCTTCTCAGAGATAAGCTGCCATCACCCTAGCTGGTTTATTTCCATTTCTGGTTGTAAGCATATTTCAGTATTTTCCATTAATGAAATGAAGTATTATTTCCGCTGCATCTTTGTGTATATGGTTATCTCTGTAATTTGTTGCGTTCCTGTTTAAATCCGGATCAGTGGTATCAGAGCGGTCTGCTTTTTCTCTGTTTTTCTTTGCATGTCCCCAACAAGGTCGGGATATAAGGAGTTAGGGCTTGAACTGGTTGAACCTTTGCAAGACCAGCCTCGCAAATCCCGATGGCCTCCCATGGCGGATGAGAAGAAAGACGAGGGGGCAGGAGATCCCATCAAAATCTTGCTCGAAGAAGCCCTCGAGCGACAACGGAATGCGATGATGGACAGCTTTGCCCAGATCCTTCAGCGGCTACCCAGAAGCGATGCATCGGCTTCCAGCAGCTACTCTGGAAACGCCACACCCTTTAAGGTACAAGTTAATTTTGAAATCCCCATATTCGAGGGTCAGATAGACGCAGATGCCATAGATAAATGGTTAAATCTGCTAGAGGGTTATTTTTCTGTTCATGAATTTTCGAGTCGGGAAAAGATTGTTTTTGCTCTTCTCAAAGCAGCCCCCCACGTCAAGGACTGGTGGGAAACCTACTGCGAGCAGAAGGATGAAAGTACTGGCTCACTATTTTCAGCCGCACCCACCTGGGATTTGTTCCGGGATGCCATCAAGGAGCAGTACTACCCTGTTGGAAGCTATGAGGATGAATACGTAAAGTGGACCACGCTGCGGCAGGGAAGGGACCAAGACGTGCCGGAGTTCACCAATATTTTCCATACCCTTCGCACAAAGTTGGGTATCAAGGATTCGGAGCAACATTTGATACTCAAATACTGTGGCTGCCTGCACAAGTACATCCAGGAAGAAATACAATTCCTAAACATCTCCTCGCTCGGTGCAGCATACCGATATGCCGTCAAGGTCGAGCAGAAGTTTAAACAAAAGAAGCGAGACTTTGGATCTGCGAATCCAAATCAGGGGAAAGGTGCCCCTAAACCACAGAACAAAGGACAAAGCCAAGGCGGGACAGCCCAAGACAACCAGCCGAAGCTGCAAGCAAAGAACAGCGCCGCGAAGCCGAGAAAGGACACTGGAAAATGGTGCGAGTTCCATAAGAGCTCCACTCACAACACAAGTGAGTGTTGGGCAGTCACTGGTGGCTGAGCTAAAGGTTTCAGAATCAGATGCATGTTCCGAATCCGAGTCAGAACCCGATAAGGGGTATGAAAAATGGAAGCAGATCATTGATGCAGATCCCAGTGCCACTGTTGCTACCGCAAAGATCCAGAAAAATGAACCCGAAGATCCAGAGGAGGAGGAGCGTCTCTTCCACTCCCAGATGTGGGTAAAGGGCTCCCCGATACAGTTCATTGTTGATAGCGGGAGTCAAAAGAACCTCATTTCGGCAGAGGTCGTGAAGCGGTTGGGCTTACCGACCACAGCACATCCACAACCATACACCATTGGGTGGCTTCACCAAGGACGAGATCTTCGCGTGAGCCAGCAGTGTCGCCTTCCATACAACATCAAGCCCTTCACGGATGAGGTATTGTGTGACATTGCTCCCCTTGAAGTTTGTGATGTATTACTAGGACAACCATACTTGTGGAAGCGACATGCTGTGTATGAATCAAGGCCCCGTGCTGTTATTATTACATTGGGAAATAAGTTGTACAGGATACCAGAGGTAGCACCACCTACCGCCATCTCTTTGATTACTGCAAAACAATGCAGTAAGATCATTTCCAAAACCAGGAAATTTGTTTTCCTGATGATACACCCTCAAGGAAAGAAGAAGACAGTGGCCACGACATCCAGACGGGGTCCCTCTGCACGACAACTACAGATGGACAAGGTTGTGGAGGAGTACGAGGACATCTTCACCTCCCCGGCAGGGGTTCCTCTGCATTGTCAAGTCAAGCACTCCATCGATCTGACCCCAGGTGCGCCGCTACCCAATGGACCAATTTATCGGCGCTGCGTTCTGGAGAACAATGAAATCAAGAGGCAGATTCAGGAGCTCCTGCAGAAAGGTCACATCCGTCCGAGTTCATCGCCCTGTGGGAGCCCGATCGTGTTGGTACAGAAGAAGGATGGGACGTGGAGACTCTGTATTGACTATCGGGCGCTGAACAAGATCACTGTCCGTAATAGGTACCCGATCCCGCGGATTGATGACCTCCTAGACCAACTAAAGGGGGCGAAATATTTCAGCAAGATCGATTTGAAGTCAAGATATCACCAGGTACCAATCGAACCCTCTGATGTGTGGAAGACTGCCTTCAAATCCAAGGAGGGCCTCTTCGAATGGTTGGTTATGCCTTTCGGATTGATGAATGCTCCTGCAACCTTCATGAGGCTAATGGATGACATATTGCGGCCATTCACCAACTCCTTTGTAGTAGTATACTTGGATGACATTCTGATCTTCAGCCAGAGTTGGGAAGGGCACCTCCACCACATCCGACAGGTTCTCCAAACACTGCGGCAACACAAGCTATGTGCCAATTTGGAGAAATGCACTTTTGGCATGACCCAGGTTCAGTATCTGGGATACATCATTGATGAACAGGGGGTGCATGTCGATCCAGCCAAGATCCAAGTCATTCGGGATTGGCCCTCTCCAACCACTCTAACAGAGCTCCGCAGCTTTCTAGGTCTTGCCAACTTCTACCGCAGGTTTGTGTTGGGGTTTTCTCATATTTCTTGGCCCTTGAGTCAAGTCACTAAGGGAGGGGCGAAAGCAAAATTATTTTGGTCTGAATCTCAACAGAAGGCATTCATGGAGTTGAAGGATCGCCTCTGCACGGCACCAGTGCTCGCGTTACCAGATTTACAACAACCATTTGAGTTCGAGACAGATGCCTCTGACTATGCTATTGGGGCAGTCCTTACTCAACATGGACATCCAGTGGCATATCACAGTGAAACACTTTCAGAAATAGTCCGGAAGTACCCCACTTATGATAAAGAGATTTATTCCATTGTACAGGCCTGCCGACAATGGAAGCATTACATTTTGGGGAAGGAAACGGTCATCCACACAGACCACCGACCCCTGCAGTTCATACAGACCCAAGGGAAATTGCAGAATGATCGCCATCAGAAGTGGTCTACATACCTGCAACAGTTCCACTTGAATATCAAGTATAAGAAGGGCAGCACCAATAATGTTGCAGATTGCCTCAATCGACCACCGATCATGGCGTTAACCACCGTGCTCAACTCTTGTGGGCACGAGACTTCTGATTGGCCACTTCTCTACAAAAGCGACCCAGAATTCGGCCACACATACCAGACACTCTTGGAGGGTCGGCATGTTCCAGATTTTCACCTCCAGGATGCCCTATTATGCCACCTCGGTCACCTTTGTGTTCCTTCAAGCGAGCGTGCCAAGATGATTTGGGAAGCACACTACAGTCGGGCTGCTGGGCATTTCGGGGTCGAGAAAACAGTGGCAGTACTGCAAAATTATTTCTATTGGCCGAATCTTCGACAGGATGTTGGGAAGTACATCAGATCATGTACTGCCTGTGCCATTGCCAAACCGACCATTAAGAAGCACGGCCTCTATACCCCGTTGCCTACCCCTAGTCGACCTTGGGAATCCATCTCCATGGATTACATGTCAGGCCTTCCTTCCACTAAGCATGGAAATGACTGTGTTTTTGTGGTCGTCGACAGGTTCTCGAAGATGGCCATTATGGTGGCCTGCAAGAAGAATATCACAGCAGAAGCCACTGCTAAACTCTTCTTTGAACGAGTGTGGGTGCACTTTGGGATCCCACAGTCTATCATCTCAGATCGGGACAGTCGGTTTCTCAGCACATTTTGGTCCAGTCTCTGGTCAATGCTGGACACCAAACTCACGAAGTCCACAGCCTTCCATCCTCAAACTGATGGCCAGACAGAGGTTGTCAATAGGATGATTGTGCACATTCTGCGCATGTATAACTCAAAGCATCCACGCACATGGGACGAGAGCCTCCCCTATGTTCAGCACAGCTACAACCGAGCTCTTCACAGCTCCACTGGCCATAGCCCTTTTTAGGTGGGTTTGGGATTCCAGCCACTATGCCCCATTGATGTGGCCATGCCACTTGCAGCTACTCACATAAATTCAGCTCATGTCCAGTCCGAAACAGATAAGGCCACCAGCTTCATTGAGCGCATCCAACATATTCGCCAGCAGGTCCATGACATTCTTGAGAAATCAAATGCCAAGTACAAGCAGCGACATGATCAACATCGGGTGCCACACAAGTTTCAGGTGGGCGACAAAGTCTGGTTGCATTTGCAAAAGGAACGCCTTACTGGAGCCTATCGGAAATTGAGACCACTCCGATATGGTCCTTACACCATTACTAAGGCTATGGGAGACAATGTATTTGAGCTCAGCATTCCCCCATTCCTTGGCCTGCACCCAGTGTTCAATGTGGACTGCCTTCGGCCATACTTTCCACCATTGCTAGACACATCCGACATTGCAGAACAGCTCAAACCCACAGAATTAAATCCAGATTGCATGGAACAAGCTGCAACTGATCGGATCATGGACACACAGATCAAGAACACTCGCCAACAGAATATCCAACTGTATCGAGTTGTCAAAGCAGGCCAACTCCTTCAGCAGGGCAAGTGGCTCACCAGGGAACAAGTTCAGCAAAAGTTTCCTCATCTCATGGAGGAGCTCAACGCAATGGGGACCATTGCTTCCTAAAGGGGGAGGAATGATCCAGGTGGATATTGGTGGCCACCTGCCAAGTCCACCTAGACCCCCACCATTGTTTTTCTCAGCATTTTCAGTTTCCTTAATTGTAGCACAACTTACTATTTTTAGCAGTTTTTCGGGTCCTGAACTTCGGGAGCCGTTTTGAGGCCCTAAATGACGTTTTTTGGGGAATCCGGGGGCAACATGGGTCCATGGAATGGACCGATGTTTCTCGTTCCAACAATGGTAGTGCTCGGATAGATCTTTCTAATGAGCTATTGTATGCGTCAAACGGAGATCATATGCCAAAGTTATGACCCCGGGAAGTTGATGTACCAATTTACCCCAAACGGGGCCCACAGTTTGGCGTTTCATCTCCTAGGGTTAGGTTTTGGAATGTTAAGGGTTTTCCATTGTTTCTCAACAATAAATAGGCCTCCGAGCCTCATTGTAACACAGTTCAGAGGCATGTAGCCATCACATCTCTTCTAAGAGATAAGCTGCCATCGCCCTAGCTGGTTTATTTCCATTTCTGGTTGTAAGCATATTTTGGTATTTTCCATTAATGAAATGAAGTATTATTTCCACTGCATCTTTGTGTATATGGTTATATCTGTAATTTGTTGCGTTCCTGTTTAAATCCGGATCATGGAGATGTGAATACTATCGACACTGCGATTGGTAGGAACCAAACCCATCAAATCTACGAAACCGAATATGATGTTATAGCATAATAGGAATCCATCTGAGCATGTGGGGGGCTACTTGAAGGTCCACCGCCTCATGAGGTTTGAAACATCTCACACACACCCAGGAATCACTGGTATAATCTGCTACATCGCTGGACCATCAAGTGTATGAATCACTAGACCAGGAAACAACCAAGTCAAAGGGAAACAATGAGTCCCTTTACTTGATCTAAGGCGTCAAACAAGAATGGAATTTGGAGCTGAGATACACCACCCTTAGGTCATTCTTCTAGAATAAATGAGATGATGTCAAAAGAATAGGGCCCGTAATAGGCAAGGCAATGAGGATCCTCAACTAAGGCATGAGGGAAAATAGTAATGTGAGTAATGGAATGACACCAAGGATAATGGGAAAAGAGCACTGAGGGACAAATAGATGACTTCCATTGTGAGAGAATAAAGTGAATGGTTGACCCAGCTGTGACTAACTCAACTCTGAAGGGGATGGGGACAATATGACGCGAGGCCAAAATGGGCAACACGGGATGAACGATATGAAAATATGGATGTAATTTTGTGACATGATATAATGGGACGTGAAACAGACTCCATGGATGCAATGGTGACTCATCATGGATGCTTTGAAGAAGGGTGACTTGATGAGGCTACCACACAGAATAGGCTTGGTGGGGACCATGAAAACATAAGTAAATGATGGGTACTCATGGCAAAAATTGACACGTTGAATGAAAAGTATTAAGAGGAGGTGGACCAAAAAATACAAGTGTCTCTTTATGAAGAAATTCGATTTTTAGGGGCGACGAAGTGACCCTTCTGTGAAAAATGACTTCCTCATGAAGTGTCAAATCATCAAAAATTGAGGAAGACTTGATGAGCCCCAAATTTAGTAACTTGTTGGGCTCATTTGGCCTAATTATCCTTGTTAAATCCTTTATTTTTCATAGCTTATGCATTACTTTTCAGTATGTTTATGTCACATGTACGAATAAGGGTACTCACTCTTCCTAGGTGGCTAACACGTGCTCATTTTAGGTCTTTTTAACACATGTTGAAGCAAAATCGAGCAATCATGGGCTAGAAGACAGCCAAGCTTGGGGTGAGGATTCGTAGGGGGGTTGTCTATGGCATTAAATAGCCTTCTTTGGGATCTTCACCCCCAACTCCGAGCTCTAAAGGCCACCAAAACCGGATCTAGAAGGAAACCAAGCAGATTTTGGAATAAGTTGTCTACTCACAGTTTGGGCAGCCAAGTCCCATAGATTTAGGAGGCCATCTAGGGCCCCCATGGTGTATAAATGTTAAGGCCTCAGCCTTCATGAGGGACTTTTGGAAAACTCTTGCATACTTTGCACTACAGTGCTGCTAGCTTCATTTTGTTCTCTTGTAGCCATTTTTGGCATAACTCTTGACTTATGATCATGTTTTGATAATGAGAAGCAGTCCGATTTTACACCAACTTTGAGTTTTCTATAGGAGCCATAGCTCTCGGGGTTGGGCCCAACCAGAGAGCCTAGGGCTTCCTTCTTTGTACTGTTACCTTTTCTTTATGCATCGTGATTTTTATGCATTTGAAACGTGTTTCTGTTGAGCAGATTTAGTTGTGTTGGTTAAATAGGTCACTGGTTATGAATAGAATTGCTTCAGATGTTTAGAATAGATTGGTAGGATAATAACAGATAAATCTCCAAGAAAAGGGTCGACAACACTCTCAGTTTCACCTCATCCCTATTGGATCAGGGGCTGGAATTGCAGAAACAATGTTGCCCCAACAAAAACACTAGTTTGCTTGACCATGTAATCCTTGGTGTAATGTTTTCATTTGTAGAAGTTAGTTATGCGTTCAGATCTCTGAAATGTTTCTTTGCTTGAGTGATGTACATGGTTCTCTTTACAAATAAAGCTGTTGTTCATTTGTTTCATTGACAGTTAGAGTAGATTAGCTAAGACTTTGATTGTGTGCAGGACTTTGTTGATTCGGTTAAATGTACACCGTGCAGGGCATCTCTACCACTCTCTCATCCACCTAAGCTTTGTCCAGGCCAGCTGCTCCATCTCCTAGTTAGGTTCCTCGTCTCACAACTGATCTTTTGCCCACGTAACCCTACCTTCTTGCTCCTCCACTATCTCTCAGCCTTCTACACCCTCTCACCACTCCATCCATCAGTCCCTGGGTCACTCCAGGCCCCTATCCTACCTCCCTATACATTCATGCATCTTCCCTCACTCGCCTATCCTCTAAAATCCACTTTTTAAACATCCTGTAGAAATTTCTGAACATCCTGTAGAAATGTTTGAACATACTATAGAACCCTTGCAGAGTTCGTGTAGAAGCTCACAAATGAGGTTTCTTGATATCCAAACTTTGCGAAACTCTCTGGAAGGGTGTTAGGGACTCCTTAGACCCTCTCTGAACCTTCCCAACCTTTTCCAAGCATTTCTCCTCCTTGATCCACCCCTGCACAGTAAAAAGCTAGTTAAAAGCATATGCATGATAATTCTAATAACTTACTCAAAAATACAAAACTATGTTTTCTTCAGGTAGAGGTAGTATAGACACATGTATTTTACCTTCATAGAAGTAATGGCATCTCTTTCAGAAGTTTTCATTCTCTCCTTTGCATCAGCAGGATTAGCTGGTAGAATTAGGGTTTGCTAGGGTTTGCGTTTTCCTTCAGTTTTTCAATCTCTTTTCGCAAATAGATTAGCTTCCTTCGAGTTAGCTTTCATCCATCAATTAAAAAGCTTCTTCTAAGAGCTCATAGAAGTTGGCTTAAGCTCCTAGTGGACTTGTGCCAGCTGACCAAGTGACAGCTGCGGCAAGAGCTAGTACTTGTGCATATAGCGCCGTCGCTTCCAAGTTTGTTACGAACTACTGGGTTGATAAAATTAAAGAAGGGAGTCTCAGGAGTTGCAGCATTATTGCTACAATACTAGAGCCCACCATCTTTTTGGCGCCGTTGCCGAGGAAGCGTCAGAGTATTTTTGATTGTTGCTTTTCTTCTATTTTCCTACTCTCGCCTTTTGCTAAATAGTTTATTTCATTCTGCAATTTCATTTCCGTAAAAGAAAAGTAGATCTTCCCTACTTTCATAGATTAGCATTTCAATTCTACAATTTCAATTCTGCAAGCGTAGATTAGCGTTTCAATTCAGCAAGCGTAGACTAGCATTTCATTCCTGCAATTTGTTTTGAGCAAAATAGATCAAACCTTTCCTGCTTTCATTTCAATTCTGCATTTCCATTTCAGCAAGATAGATTAGTTGCAGTTCAATCTATTTTAGTTTTGCAGGTGCCAGAAGAAAAAAAACAAAAGAAATCAAGAGTCTTCCCATTTCATGCCTCGTAGGAATAGAGATAAAACCAACAAATTCTTACCCAACACCCCCACCACTTCACTAAGTCACCTTTCTCTCTTCTTTGGTGACAGTGATCCAGAAGAACCTATAGGTGAGCCTCCTGAGATATACGAAGATCCTATAACAGAAGAAGAGTTAGAGAACACTCCATCTGAAGCCATGGCTGAAAACCGAAACGGTAGAAGAGAAGATGAGAGAATAGAAGGTGCCTTTCCCATCTGAGAGACCAATGGAGACACGAAAATGTAAAACATAAGCCCCTCCGCTTTACCTCACTTCCATGGATTGACTATTGAAGACCCTGATACCTTCCTGTTTGAGTTTGCTGTCCTTTTTCGAACCTATGACTATATAGAAGATGAGAAATAGTTGAAAATATTTCCCTCTACCCTCAAGGATGCAGCATTACGCTGGTTCATGGGGTTACCTGGAAACAGTATCACCACTTGGGCTCAGATGCAGTAAGCTTTCAATACCAAATACCGGGACTACTGTAGGTCTAAGGAAGCCAAGGGAGAAATCTTTTGGATGACCATGGGAAACGATGAGTCTTTAGAAGATTACGAGGAAAGGTTCCAGCTTAGCTATAAACGGGCCAGGTGCACACTTGACCTCGAATCTCTAAAGCTGGTCCTGCTCCGAGGAGTCCCTGAAGATCTTCTAGATACCCTTGACATGCTAGCTGGAGGAGATATTTACCAACTACCCTATGAGGATATAAAGACTGTGTTTAGAAACCACTCTAGGGCAGCCCGGAAAAGAGGTAGGGGAAACCCACTTTCAGCTAGTACTATTTTCTCCAAGCATGAGTTTTCTAATCAGCTGGATGACCTCAAAAGTGAGGTGAGACAAACCATTGCCATGCAACTAGATACCTTCCAAATCTAGTAGAAGAAAGATGAAGCTGAGAGGGCTTTGGCCATCTTCTGTCCCAGGTGTACGAGGAAGCACCCTAAGAATGAGTGTCCATTACACTCAGTGGAGGTATGTTTCATTTGTGAGGAGGACCACCCCACAAACCAATGCCCAACCTTACCTGGATTTAAGGCCATATACCAAGGGACTGAGGCACCCACCGAACCTCTCTACTTCCTCAACCAAAGGAAGCCGCATGGACCTAGACCTTACCAGCATGGGATGCAAGGGACATCCCAAGCTTATTATAGCCCCAACCAATCTGCTCCTATGCCTTCTTAGGGTTCCCCCACTCATCCTTCCTGGTCTGCACCTCCTCCATGGTCTTACCCACCTCAATACCATTCTCAGCCCACTACTCATTCGTTTCACTCACATTTCCAGCCACAGCCTCAGTGGAGTGCACCTCAACTAGGGTGGTGGCCCCAATACAACACTCCTCCCGCCATTTTTCCTCCACCACCGGCTCAACCACAACCATTACCTCCTGCTCCTCCAAGACAACCCCAAATGCCTGCTCAGCCAAACCTGAACCCCAACAACCGACAGGCCTAGTAGGTATATACTGGGGAAACAACATGCCCTACCTATGCTGTGGAAATCCAGGAGATCAACTTGTGATCCGGGAAGACTCTTTCAGATTGCCAACCTCCTCCCCCAGAGGACGAGGAATATAACCAGGAAAGTGAACCCAAATCCATTCCACCCTTTCCTGAGAGACTAACAGTAACCACACAACCGGACCCAGAAGAGAATGAGCTTCTGGGAGAACTCAAACAGTTGTGTGTGAGAATACCACTTCTCCAAGCCATCAAAGATGTACCGATATACAACAAATTGGTTAAGGAAAAGTGTTTCAGGCACCCAGGCAGGCGAAAAAGAGATGCCTCAACTATCAATGTCATAGGACAACTGTCTATTCTTATGTTGGGGCAAGTAATCTGTCCAAAGTATCTGGATCCTGGGAGTCCTGTAGTTGATGTCCACATCAATGGGACCATCATACCCCAGACCTTGATTGATTTCGGGGCTGCCATTAATGTGATGACCAGGGACACCATGCTCAAACTCAACCTTCAAGTTTCCTTAAGAAAGACCTCGACAATCTTGCAGTTGGCAGATCGCTCCACCGTGACTCCCGAAGGGATTGTGGAGGATGTCTTGGTCTCCGTTGACTCATGGGAGTATCTTGAGGACTTCTTGGTCCTTCAACCAAAGGCAAAGCTTACTAGATACCCCCTTATTTTGGGAAGGCCTTGGTTAGCCACTGCGAATGCTTACATAAGCTGCCGAGCAGGAAACATGACCATCAAAAATGGTCCTATGTCCAAGCAGCTAGTCCTATACCCTCTTGCCCAACCTCTGCTAGAGCATGACTTACCACTTTGGTTGGAAGAAGGAGAAGAGGATGAGGTATACTCTACACCCTTGTGCACCTTAGAAACCACCAGTGGAGGTCCTCAAACCGAGGATGATTTGATTGAGACCTTGATTCAGAATCCGCCTCCCAGTGCATTGTCCTTAGAGAAATTGGTGGAGGATACTCAAGTCAACACCTTAGTGGGCCTCCGTGTGACTGATCCAACCTCTCCTAGAGTTAAAAATGTGGAGTTTTGCCCCGAGAGAACGTTAAAGATCAACTCCTCCCTATCTCCTTCCCAGGAAAAGGAGCTGTATAGCCTACTGGCCAGTCATCTAGATGCTTTTGCTTGGAGCTATAAGGAGATGAAAGGAGTCCATCCTTCGGTCTATACCCATCACATCTACATTAAAGAAGATTGTAAGCCAGTCAGGCAACCTCAGAGGAGAATGAATCCAGCCCTTAAGGACATTGTCAAAGAAGAATTTCAAAAATTGTTGGATGCAGGATTCATCTACCCCATCTCGGATAGCGAGTGGGTTTCCCCTCTGGTGTTGGTACCCAAGAAAAATGGGAAGTGGAGAATCTGTGTGGACTACAGAGAACTGATCAAAGCCACCAAGAAAGACCACTTCCCTCTGCCTTTCATAGATCAAGTGTTGGATGGACTGGTGGGAAAGAATTTTTTCTCTTTCCTAGATGGGTTTAGTGGGTATAACCAGATCCAAATCAGCCCGGAGGACCAAGATAAGACCACCTTCACTTTTCCTTGGGGTACCTTTGCTTACCGAGTCCTTCCCTTTGGGCTATGCAATTCTCCTGCCACTTTCCAAAGAGCAGTATTGAGTATCTTTTCTGAGCTAGTCCATGATTCGGTGGAAATCTATATGGATGACTTCACTCCTTATGGGTCCAACTTCCAGGAAGCATTGTCCAATATGGGAAAAGTTATAACCAAGTGCATTGAGATGAACCTGTCCCTTAGTCCTAAAAAATGTGAATTCCTGATGACTGAAGGGACCGTGCTAGGACATACCATTTCTCGCCAAGGATTACAGGTGGATCCTAACAAAATTGCTCTCATAAAAAAGGTTCCACCTCCTCAGAAGGTAAGAAATGTTCGGAGTTTCTTAGGCTTAGCAGGATATTATAGAAGATTCATTAAAGACTTCAGTAAGCTAGCCTCGCCATTGTTTGGCCTCTTAGCAAAAGATGTTGAGTTCAAATGGACAGAAAACTATCAGAGGGCTCTGAATGAATTAAAGGATAAGTTGGTGTCCGCCGCGATCTTGAGAGGTCCAAATTGGGCCCTACCTTTCCACATCCACACTAATGCCTTGAACAAAGCCATAGCGGCAGCCTTAGGACAGGTTGAACAAAAACTCCCATATGCCATATACTTTATCAGCAAAAACTTATCCAAGGCAGAAATGAATTATACTGTAATTGAGAAAGAGTTCTTGGCTGTGGTCCATGCCTTGAACAAGTTCCAACACTACATCACTGGTTATCAAACATTTTTACATATTGATCATGCTGCAATTAGATATTTAATGAATAAACCTGATGTGAATGATTGTATTATTAGATGGTTACTTTTGTTGCAGTAGTTTGATTTGTCTATCGTTGACAAACCAGGTAAAGAAAATGTTTTTACTGACTTCTTGTCTAGACTGGTTTTACCTGCAGGTGAAGATGGAACAGTGGATGACCAGATGCCAAATGAACATCTGTTTGCTATCTCAGTACTCTCTCCATGGTTTGTTGATATAGCAAACTACCTGGTCTCAACACAGTTCCCTCCGCATCTATCCTCAAAAGAGAAGAGCAGAATCGTGAGGAAAAGTACCTCATTCACTTGGATCAGGGGTAACCTATTCAAACTTGGCCCCAATCAGATCTTAAGGTGTTGTGTAAGGGAGGAGGAGGTCTTTGACATCATCCTAACCTGTCATGATGGGCCTTGTGGAGGACATTTAGCAGCCAACAGGACTGCCTTCAAAATTCTACAGGTAGGCTACTATTGGCCCACGCTTCATCAAGATGTCAGCAGATATATCAGCCAATGTGACCGATGCCAAAGGATGGGGAAGCCGACTCCAAGGGATGAAATGCCTCTCCAACCTCAAGTGACTCTTGAACCATTCGAGAAGTGGGGTATGGATTTTGTGGGTCCTATCAACCCTCCTTCAAAGAAAAGGTCTTACATCATTGTGTGCACAGGCTATCTGACAAAGTGGGCAGAAACCAAGGCAATCAAAGCAGTGACAGAAGAGAAGGTGGCTGAGTTTTTAAGAGAAAACATCTTCTACAAATTTGGCTACCCAAGAGAGTTAGTCACCGATCAAGGAATCCAGTTCACCTCCAACTTAATTGAATACTTGCTTGCTCATCACAAGATCAAGCATAGGACTTCCACCCCATATCATCCTCAAGCAAATGGGCAGGTGGAGGTCACCAATAGAGCATTAGAAGGCATTTTGACTAAGGTGGTGAGCAGTAGCAGAAACGATTGGGCAGATTGCCTGATTGAGGCCACTTGGGCTTACAACACCACCTGGAAGACCACAACCGGCTTCACACCTTATGAGCTGGTCTATGCTAAGAAAGCTTTGCTGTCAATCGAGTTCGAGTACAACACATTGAGGATGGCAACTCAGCTGGACCTAGACCTCAGCCATGCTCAACAAGAAAGGTTATTGCAGCTGAATGGGTTAGATGAACACCTAATGTAGGCCCTCCTTCACTCAAAAGAGGTTCAACTTCAGAGGAAGATATGGCATGACCGACACCTCAATGACAAACAATTCCAGCCAGGAGATTGGGCACTGCTGTATGATTCCAGACATAAGGATTTCAAGGGGAAGTTGAGCACAAGATGGCTAGGACCATATGCAGTGGAGAAGTGTAATGACAATGGTTCTGTCCTTATTCGGACCATTGATGAAGAAGCCATCCCCATGCTCGTCAATGGGCATCAACTAAATATCTACAGGAAACCTCTTTCAAGGCAAGAGTTCATCAAAACTGTGGAAAAATCAGTGTTGGTCATAGAGAAGGGTTCTGCCTCTGTTTTGGGCATACCCTGAGCATCAAAAAAAAAAAAGAAAAAAAAATGCAAATAAAAAAAGATCCTTGGGTGAAAACCTTTCTGAGGCACCCAAGGCAGATGGTAGGGGTGAAAACCTCATTGAGGTGCCCCTGTTGTCTCTCTGAAAAGAATTGGAATAAAACGATCCTTGCGTGAAAACCTCTCTAAGGTGCCCAAGGAAGATAGTAGGGGTGAAAAACTCATTGAGGCGCCCCTGCTGTCTCTTAAAAAAAAAAAAATTAAAATAAAATAAAATAAAAAAATAAAGAGAAAAAGAAAAAAGAAAAAGAGAAAGAGGCAGAAACAGAAAAAAGAGGCTTAATCTTTGGAAATTGTTGCAGGTTGCAGGGGTTCAAGGTAAAAAGGAGGCCTCTCAACTCAAGGACAAGGGTCCCTACCAAGCTACCATGTAACCTCACAAACACTCCCTCCATAAACACTCATCTCTTCCAAGGTTTGGACGCAATCTGGTCATAGTTTAGCCTTCTACAGGAAGCTACAAGACTTTCTACAGGAAGTTCTGTATTTCTACAGGGAACATCCTATAGAGCCTTTGGGCGGGCCAGGACCGATCATCAAGAAGAATTTGAAGCTTGAAGTCTGTTGAGGAGGCATGCAACCACTCTTTTCTTCCATCCTCCACTTGTTTCACCTCCTTTCACCACCATTGTTGCCATACGGTCAAAATATACCTGCACAGTCATACCAGAACTTTGTTTTCTCAAATAAAGAAATTTCTTTGGGAAATAAACACATGCATAGGCTCATATACCTTACCTGCCAAAGCAATCTCAGGACCCTGCACCTGTGAACGTGACTCAATTATTTCAGCATGCACCCCAGGAAGAGAAACAGCTACAGGATGTCCTACAGGAATCATGTAGCAGTTGATCCAGCTAGAGTACATACCATGGAGACACCCACAGCTCATGAAGCCAGTGCATGCAGAATTAACCACCAGGAAACCGGGTCTCAAGGTCTCGTAACCAGTAGTAGCCAACGAAGAGGAGCTCCAGTGCCTGTGCACGAAGCAGCAGCAAGCGGATCCATCATTCCTCATCCTAAAGCCTGAGAAAACTCATGTCCACAGCCGCACAGGTAAGTGCCTAACCTTATTTCATCAAATTACATAAGCTCTACTCTAAATGTGCATGACTGTGAGGATGAACGGATTGAACAAGTTGGGTAGCCATTCAACTGGCCACCACAACCAGTTTGACGGCCTCGTCGGATCCGAAAGGCTTTGGTTATGTCGAAAAGATAGGAAATGAACACGTGGGAAGCGTCCAATCGGAGAGAAGCGACAGTCTAACAAGAATGGCGGTGGTAAATACAAAGGGAAGGATTTGGCGGTCAGGGACATGCCGTGGAATGATATCGGTGACGTCGGCCAACGGGTCGATGGGGACAACTCACCCCCACGCCATGAATTCCGCAGCAATTCAAATCAGCTGACTGAATCACTTATGATGCACTGCAGTCATTTACTCACAACCGTTTTGCAGTCGAGTACACATCCTCAATTCTCTAAAGGCTGTTAGCCTGAGTTCTCGGCCTGTTCCAACATCTTGTTGCTGCGCAGAAAGTCCAGAACCACTGAAGCGTTCCCCAGAAGCCGTGCATGACTCCTACAGGAAGCTACACTACAGGAAGCCCGACATTACGGAGATGTTGGACTGCTCACGTCGAAGGTGGAAATTTTGGAATAAGGTAGGCCTGAACATAACTCTCCCATGCAAATGATTTAAAAGGTGGTGAATTCGACGTGTTGAAGGGGTAGTAAAATGTGAATAAAAGTATGTTCATGAATTTACAAGTCGTTTTCTTATCGCTGCATGAGAATTGTCGTCGTAGTATGTATGCGGGATTTTCTCCGGGGTTTTGAATTACAATTGAGCCACTGTCAAGGCTCACTGGTAGAAAGTTGTGAATTTTATATAACTATGTGCATAACAGAGACATAGCTCTGCGCTCTGTCTAGAAAATCCCAAAGCTCTACTTCTGTACATGAGCAGGCAAGCTCAGGACAACAAAACAAGTTTTTTACCATGTCGGGAGGGTTCATTAGAAAAGAGCCTTCGGACTCCAAGAATTTACGGGAAACCCCTGAGGTGGTGGAATTGTTTTCCCATGCACACTGGATGTCATTCTGTGACAAGATTCAAGGTCACGATGATGAAATTGCAGAAGAATTCCTAAGGTCCTTGAAGCCAAAGTCAAAGACATTGGCCATTGTCAACTTCAGAGGATTTACCCTCAGACTCACCCCAAAACTCATTAGCAGAGTAACTGATCTACCGATGGGGGTACCCTGGGATAAGGAGGAGAGAAAATTGGGACAGAAAGTTAAAAAGGAGTTCTTATTTCCAAAGGAACAATTTTCAGAGGACAAGAATGGAGTTCGAAGAACCAACCTACAGTCATTCTGGAGTGAGGTTAGCCTCCAGATTATGAAGTATATTACGTGTGAGGGGTGATTTGGCATCGTGTATGGCTATCATTTCCGGTTGCTCACAGAACTCAAGCACCGAATAGACCTACCCTCAGAGAAAAAGTTGAGCATTCCTTACTTCCTGCTGCAATCCATGACTGAGTGTGCCACCAAACAAAGAGAGGGAATGCCAGACCAGCTAGCCCATCATGGGCTCATCAAGCTCCTCGTGGAAGATGCACACCAGACTTACACTGTGCCTCTCTCTTGGGAAACTTTTCAGAATATGTCTAAGGATGATGACATCCGAATTTTGGTCGAGGAGCTCACTTCCTCCAACAGCGAAGAGAAGGAGCACATTCAGACAAAGGAGAAAGATAAAAGATAGGAAACCTCGGGCACAACACCGAAGAAAGAACTAAAGTGAACTCAAGGAAAAAGCCAAGCTGCCAAAATAGGGGGTGATAAAACCACACCAACACCCAGGGAGAAAAGACTACAGAGCAGGGTGGAAAGGACTGAAAAATTCCACACCAGTGAGAGCACCTCTAAGGCAGCCTCATCCAAGCTAAAAGAAAAAGCACCCTCAGCCAAGCAAGCTAAAACAGTGTCATCTGCTTCTACAGGAAGTTTAAAAACGGCTTCTACAGGGAGCCAAAAACTAGCCACTACAGGACTTTCTACAGGAAGTCCTGAAAAAGGAAAACAGAAGGAGAAATCGACCGAAATTCTTGATAGGGAGGCAGCAGCTGTGCTGGCCACCCTAAGTACCTCTCCCAAGCCAAAGGAAATATGAAAGAGGGAGACTCCTTTGTATTTCAAAGCAAGAAGAAGTGTAAGAATTAAAACCGGTAGACCCCAACCTCCATCCAAAGACCCAATTACCATTGAAGACACCCCTGCCTCGCCAAAGGAGAAGTCTCCCTCCAAAGCATCAGTCACTTATGAGTGGGGGAGCCCGAAGACATCTACTTGGAGGGAGAGAATGGAAAGATTGGCTTCAAAAACCTCTCTACAGGATGTTGAAGCCGTTCTACAAGAAACATTGGCCAGGCTCAAGGAGACCGAAAGAATGGAAGGGGAGGCAGCCAAATCACCACAAAAGGAAGAAGAGGTAGATCACATTATAGAACCTAGCCCCCAGCCCAGCTTGGGCTCTTATTATAACCTTTTGGAGGCCAGAAAATCATTCCACAGAAATTCACAGTGCTGCTTTTCGTTGCACTAGAGGAAGAAAGAGTGAGGACCCACACATGGATGAGAATAGCCAAGTCTAAAGGAGTAACAAATATAGGCCCTTTGAAGGAACAACTCAAGGAGGCAAGAAGAGAATTGGCTATGGAAAAACATGTGGGAAACTGCCAGCGAGTATTTCTACGGGAAGAAAATGAGAAGCTTAAACTACAGCTACAAGGACAGAGGAAAGAAGGGGACACAGCACCAGAGGACACCACAGCAGAACCTCAAGAAAAAGAAGGAATGCAAGCTGATCTTGAGGAACTAAACCAGCAACTACAGGAAAGAGAATTGCAGGCAAGCATAGAGATAAAATCTCTAAAACAATAGGTGCAAGAAAAGGAGGCGCAATTGGCCTACATGGCCAGTTGGGCAATGGACACTCTGCAATGTAGGCAACTGGCCAAATATTATGGCCTATACCTACGGCACCAGTGGCTGAAATTCCAAATTAACGCATTGGCATAGAGGGGTATCTCCCAAATCCAAAACCCCCAGTAGTTCACGGATTTATGTAACAACAATTCAACAGAGGACAAGGCCAAGCTCTCATAGTTCTACCTTCATAATTTGGCCCTTCCAAATGTAACCTCATGGGACCCCAACATAGCTGTGGGAGATATGCAGCTGATGGCACTGACCTCATGGTTAAACCACAAAGAAAAGAGAGCAGCAGAGGTCAAAGATGTCATGAACCGAGAGCTACATGAACCACTGCTGATTAGAGCAAAGCCAGGGGATCCGACTGCATTGATATCAGCCCACCAGCACCTAGAAACCAACTCTCAGGCTTTATTAGAATACATGGATCGGCAGGATCAGGCTATAGCACACTTCGAGGATATGGAGTGATTATTAGGGGACAATTGTGTTCATGCTTGCACCCGTAGGTGGAACACAGTGTCCCACAGCCTCAAAATTAGGGAATATCACACTCTAACTAGAATGAGGGAGGCCCTGCATGGGTGCCTCTCTACAAGAAGTCCATGCAGAACCTCCAGGCCAGCTGGATCGGCCTCAAGCTAAGCCCACCTTTGCTTTTGGGATTGGTAGAAGGAAGCACAGAAAAAGACGAGCATAAGCAGTGGGAAGAGGTGGAAAGGAAGGTTAGGTTCCATGACAATGAGCAGGATACTACTTCAGAAGCCTGGGATGTGAGGGTGGCGGTTAAAGCAATGAAATACGAGGAGCTGGACTAGTTGCTCAGAGGATGAGCAACCATTTTAGCAGGGGGGTGATGATGAGCCCCAAATTTGGTAACTTGTTGGGCTCATTTGGCCTAATTATCCTTGTTCAATCCTTCATTTTTCATAGCTTATGCATTATTTTTCAGTATGTTTATGTCATTTGTATGAATAACGGTAGTCACTCTTCCTAGGTGGCTAACACGTGCTCATTTCAGGTCTTTTTGACACATGTTGAAGCAAAACCGAGCAATCATGGGCTGGAAGACAGCCAAGCTTGGGGTGAGGATCTGTAGGGGGGTTGTCTATGGCATTAAATAGCCCTCCTCAAGATATTCACCCCCGAATCCGAGCTCCAAAGGCCACCAAAACCGGATCTAGAAGGTAGCCAAGTAGATTTTAGAAGAAGTTCTCTACTCACAGTTTGGGCAGCCAAGTCCCATAGATTTAGGAGGCCAGCTAGGGCCCTCGTAGTGTATAAATGTTAAGGCCTCAGCCTTCTTGAGGGACTTTTGGAAAACTCTTGCATACTTTGCACTACAGTGCTGCTAGCTTCATTTTGTTCTCTTGTAGCCATTTTTGGCATAACTCTTGACTTATGATCATGTTTTGATAATGAGAAGCAATCCGATTTAATACCAACTCTGAGTTTTCTATAGGAGCCATAGCTCTCGGGGTTGGGCCCAACCTGAGAGCCTAGGGCTTCCTTCTTTGTACTGTTACCTTTTCTTTATGCATCATGATTTTCCTTTTATGCATTTGAAGCGTGTTTCTGTTGAGCAGATTTAGTTGTGTTGGTTAAATAGGTCACTGGTTATGAATAGAATTGCTTCAGATGTTTAGAATATATTGGTAGGATAACAATAGATAAAGCTCCAAGAAAAAGGTCGACAACACTCTTAGTTTCACCTCATCCCTATTGGATCAGGGGTTGGAATTGCAGAAACATTGCTACCCCAACAAAAACACTAGTTTGCTTGACCATGCAATCTTTGGTGTAATGTTTTCATTTGTAGAAGTTAGTTATGCATTCAGATCTCTGAAATGTTTCTTTGCTTGAGTGATGTACATGGTTCTCTTTACAAATAAAGCTGATGTTCATTTGTTTCATTGATAGTTAGAGTAGATTAGCTAATACTTTGATTGTGTGCAGGTCTTTGTTGATTTGGTTAAATGTACACCGTGCAGGGCATCTCTACCACTCTCTCATCCACCTAAGCTTTTTCTAGGCCAGCTGCTCCATCTCCTAGTTAGGTTCCTCGTCTCACAACTGCTCTTTTGCCCACGTAACCCTACCTTCTTTCTCCTGCATTGTCTCAGCCTTCTTTAAGCCAAGTTAGCCTTCTACACCCTCTCACCACTCCATCCATCAGTCCCTGGGTCACTCCAGGCCCCTATCCTACCTCCCTATCCATTCATGCATCTTCCCTCACTCACCTATCCTCTAAAATCCACTTTTTAAACATCCTGTAGAAATTTCTGAACATCCTGTAGAAATGTCAAAACATCCTGAAGAACCCCTGCAGACTTCCTATAGAAGCTCACAAATGAGGTTTCTTGATAGCCAAACTTTTTGAAACTCTCTCGAAGGGTGTTAGGGACTCCTTAGACCCTCTCTGAACCTTCCCAACCTTTTCCAAGCATTTCTCCTCCTTGATCCACCCCTGCATAGTAAAAAGCCAATTAAAAGCATATGCATGATAATTCTAATAACTTACTAAAAAATACAAAAAGATGTTTTCTTCAGGTAGAGGTAGTCTAGACACATGTAGTTTACCTTCATAGAAGTAATGGCATCTCTTTCAGAAGTTTTCATTCTCTCCTTTGCACCAGCAGGATTAGCTGGTAGAATTAGGGTTTGCTAGGGTTTGTGTTTTCCTTCAGTTTTTCAATCTCTTTTCGCAAATAGATTAGCTTCCTTCGAGTTAGCTTTTATCCATCAATTAAAAAGCTTCTTCTAAGAGCTCATAGAAGTTGGCTTAAGCTCCTAGTGGATTTGTGCCAGCTGACCAAGTGACAGCTGTGGCAAGAGCTAGTACTTGTGCATACAGCACCATCGCTTCCAAGTTTGTTACAAACTACCGGGTGGATAAAATTAAAGAAGGGAGTCTCAGGAGTTGTAGCATTATTTCTGCAATACTGGAGCCCACCAAGACCCGTTATGGTACTGGATGAGAGATTTCCAATGGTGTCTAGTTCGTCAATTTGAGCTACAGTTTGGTCACAAGGGGCGACAGAAAAATTATGGATTTTTCTATGAAAGGATGTTTTCCCTATAATTTGAATTCATTTGCTAATTGAGCTATGGTGAATTTGGAAGCGAGGAAAAGGACCTAAATCTTGTGGAGATCATAGTGTACAAGCCAATAGTCAGAATCAAGATTTGCGACTTTCATGTAGGTGGCGTTACTCATCTCTTCAATTTTAGTGGTTTATTTCTTGATTTTTCACACCTGACAGCTCCCTTGAAGAACCCTGCTCCTCTTCACGGTTGTATCCACTTTTTTTCGGGCCAAAAGTGTGATTTTTCTCATAGGAAATAGATGAAAACCTACGAGCTTGCACTTTCTGGGTAGAAAAGTGCGATTTGGAGCTAAAGAGAGGTGTGTTCAGCTGTCCTAGCGGGGGAAGTAGGTTCATCAGTGTATACCAGTGTTTTCTTCTCTGAGGGAAGCTTAGTCGGCATAGAAGGGAAACCAACATCATGGTGTATGGGGTCATTTATGAGCTGGTTAAAATCTGGTAGACTTAACCTAGCCATAAAAGTGAGCATGGGGGATGCCAGAATGATTCCTAAGACTGTTTTTCTTGATGTGACTATCGAGATAGAACTGGAGCCAACACCATGTTGGGTTCCTGAACTAGCTATGGATCTAGATATGTGACGATATGTGGTGAAGGAGGGTCAAAATCATATGAGGAATTAGATGAACCAAGAGAAGAGTCAGTATAGGGACTCAGAGGGCTATGAACTCAAACACGACAGGGACGGGTAATATGCCCAACCAGAAACTGGGGGTGAAGGCCTAATGTCATGCAGAAAGAGTCAACTTTGGGACAAAACCGACCTCCCTAGCAACCAAAGGTCGTCTAGTGAAAAACAAAACAATCAAGCACTATCTTTCCCTAAATATGCATTTAAAATAAAAGCAACCAGGTGTTTAAGGCTTACCTTTAGTCCAACGCTTATTTGTTGTAGTCCAGCCTCTCTGATCTAGATGAGCTCCTTCTCCTTGAAGCCTGCATTCACTAACAAGCAAACGATTACATAGCACCTGAATAACTCATATAATAAAACATATTCATCATAAAGACCAAGGAGTTTATGAAACAAATTATATATAACAACTTGTTGAGAAAAATGAACCTTATTGTATTAATTGGAAACAAAAGAAACCATTACAACCAGTGCCTTGGTGTTGTGCAGGTCCCTCCCAAGGTCCAGCAAGAGTTCTCCTTTACTTTTATCAGCTCACCCACTTCCAAATGAAGCTAGGAAAAGATTGGAATCTCTCCTCTCAAGCTCTATAAGGGAGTCCTAATTTCAGCAACATCTACCCTTAGGAATGTTCAGCTTTCAACCTCCCCTCCCTCTGGCCCAATGCCTATATTTATAGTGCTTTGGAGGAAGTTAATCAGGTCCACCATGAATGGGATAAGCCCCTCTTTCAATGGGATAACTCCCCTCTTCATGGGATAAGCTCCTCTTTCATTGGGATGCATGAACCATCTGGAGGCGCTCAATCCATGTCAAACCATCTTTTAGAATGCTCTAGAATCGACCACAAGTAACTTTTTTGAAGTGAAACTTGCGCCTTTTGACCTTTACAGGAGTACGCACCCACCCCTTTACAGACAGAGCGTACGAGTACGCAGGTTTTATGAACTTGAGGTGCGTACACGCAGGTAAGGCTAAGAGAAACTGCGTAGCCAGAGTTATATTGACTTTTAAGGACTTTCTCTCTTTCTTGGAGTTTGACATGAGGAGCAGAGGTATAAGACTTGCCAAGGAGGACAGTATGTCTATTGACGGAGCCATACTGACTGCAAATAGTCATGGTGACAAATTTTAGTGTAACAGATTGCCCCCTAAAGTGCGAAGCCTGTAGTAGATTAGGGTTTCATATCATCTAGGAAGGGTGAAGTACTTTATCATTTCAAGGATTATCTTGTGGAGAGCCCAGTCGGAAACTGCAAATATTCAACACAAAATACATGTATGAGATCATATCATCGCTGAGGTAGGCATTCCCATACTCAGATTAAAAACTTTAACTAACAAACTAACTACTGCTCTGATACAGGAATGATTTTGCAGTACATCATAATCATAGACTCATGTAGACACAGTATGGACACAGCCATCTGTTTATAATTAGTCTACTATATAATGAATACAAAACTCCTCGCAGCTTGGATGGCGGAAACTAGATCCAGGGTCTTCATTTCTACTTCCCGAAATAGTACGATTCTATCCATGCGAATAAATGAGTTAATGTCGAGCATGGTAGAAACCACTTGATTACCAGTCAATGATGTAAACTGTTAACAAGTGTGAGAGAGACCACTAGTGATGTCAATGGTTCTCAAAGTACCCAGTACAATCCATGAGATGTGAATGAATGTGCTGATGTTGAACATGTCACGGAATACTTCGATCAAAAGTCAATGATGTAAACTGTCGTCGAAGGCGAGAAACCTGCCATTGATGCATGCAGATTTCAAGGTACTGACGATTTCTAGATCATCTTTCTAGATAATGTGCTGATGTCGATAGAAAGCGATCCGTCGTAGGCAAGCCCACAACACAAAATCACATATCAAGTTGAAGAAATGTAGCTGTAAGGACTGACTCAGGGACGGTCAAGATGGATGACAGGTATTTTGCAGATGAATGGTTTATTTGCAGTGACCTCTTGAACACATAACGACACAACAGATGGCTTGGTGACAATTGACCCAAAGTTAATACCCGGCTGAAGACTTTCAATGTGGTTTGATCAACTGTGAGGCAAAGGATTTCCCAACCCAGGTGAATGAAAAGTGTCGTGTTCAAGAGCGGTGATAAGGTTTCTCTGAGACAAAGGATAACAAATAGGCTCATTTTTCTCTCTTTTCCCCCACCATTTCTGGCAAGTACCTCTTTATTTTTTAACAAGCTTGAGGAGGATAACATTTGCTTGATTATAAGCTCATCCTTCGGATGAGGCCAACTTAGTTTAGATTCGAACCCTAAGAAGGCGTGGTCTGTTCCTGTTTGTAATCGAACAGGTCCTTTACTGTGAAATTTTAACGAGTCCAGTATAGGAGGAACTCGGCGTTTTTCAATTTTAGAGAGTCTGAAAAAATTAAGAAGACTCCAGGGTTGACCTTTTTCGTAAGTTTGTGTCTCCCAAGCCTGAAAAAGTATAAAATAATACTTGAGAGAAGCGCTTGATCTTTACGACCAAGGAGTACTTTCATGATTAGTGTCTTTGACCTGAAAAGTAAAAAACGATCAAGGACACGTCGTTTTATTTCCAATATCAAATTTGAAACGACAAAAATCCGGCAATCTTTTCATGTTTTTACGGTCAGAAAAGGGCTATAAGAGGACCATCTTTTAATTCCATTTTAACGAGTGTAAAAGAAATGCTCGGCAATCTTTTCATGTTTTAGGAGTCAGAAAAGGGCTTAAAGATGACTCTGATGTTTTTGTTTATAAAAAATGACAATTTTCCCTGAAAATCCTTTATCCTGCACGAAAACCAACACATTACTCATACCTTTTGATGATAGATAAAAATACTTTGAAAAATACCTTTTCATGGTGAAAAATAAACAAATTTACCATTTATTTACCCAAAAAACCTATAAAAAGGGCTTTTACCAATTCATTTTTACCATTTTACTATTGAGGAGAGAAAAAGGGCTTTTGGCAAGAAACTTCCCATGGACATTGCGGAGAATCCGACCGTCGAAACCGAACACCGTCTCTTTCAAGTATTCTACACCATCCTCCTCTTCATTTTCATCCGTTTGGAATTCATTTTTAGGCCCTAGTTTCATTTTTTGGAGGCTTTGGGGTTTCAAGATCCGCCTTTCGGGGTATGTAGGTGCTCCACTGGTGACCTGCGTACCTCGACATTTTCTCAGTTGGGAAAATGTCGGGCGTACGCACCTTGCCTTAAGGGAACCTGTGTACCCGCGCTCTGTTCCTAAAGGCGGGGTGCGTACCCCGCAAAACAAGTTTTCAAACCTCAATTTCTTCAAAATGGACCAATTTTTTTTGATTTCATTGAATCTAACAGATCTTTTTTGGTGTGTAGATTGCCCACCATGCTTGACTAGCGGGAGAGAGAGCACGAAGATGTTGATTTGGCTGCCATTAATCATCAACCGTCGATTGATGCTTTGAAGGCATGCGGCCTTTATAAATACTGGGCCATACCTGGCATGAGGGCCCAAGTGAGATTTCTGGAATGGCTGGTAGAAAGGTGGAACGTTCAGGACCAATTCTTTTATATTGGAGGGCACCAGCTCGAGATAGAGCCCTCAGATATTTACTTTATCACTAGTTTTCCCAAGAGAGGTGAACACTTGACTCTGTTCGGGACTAGGCCGGGTGGCCAGTCCATTGCTAGTCTCCGACTAGAGTGGTGTAACACTCAGAACCAGGAGAAGGGGATAGAGATCAAAAATATATCCCGACCTGAACTTATGGTGATTGCCTTTACAGTTACCAGACTTTGCGGCGCTGCCGCTTTGCACATTGCCACTGGGTCCCAGATGCGGATGGCGATTGATTGCTATCGAGGAACCATTTTTAACTGGTGTGATGCTGTGTTGGCCAATGTAAAAGGCCAACTGACTCGAACCAAAAACGGAGAGCTAAAGACTTTTGGTTATGGGACTTTAGTTGTCAGTTTTGGCTTAGAGAGGGTTCCGATGCTGATCCCACAGCAGCTCACTGTTGGTGTTGTGCTTCCTCGAGAGCCCAAATTGATGCGATGGGTTGCGGTTATGGCTCGTCATCCTGATGAGGGAACGGAGGTTGTTCGGTTTACTCCGGAGTACTTTCACTGGTTAGAGGACCAGGTCTTTTCGATACAGGATTTTCCTTATGCCGGAGTTGATTTTTGTGGAGATCCGGACATGATTCTTCCACCGGGAGAACAGTGGGATGATACAGGTAACTTCATTTTCTACAAGTTTTTAAACTATCTATTTTTTTTTGTTTTTATATCGTCTCAAAACTGACAGTGAAAATTTTCAAAATGCAGATGTAGGCCCACGTTGATCAGCCAATCTCCGGCCTTTGAAGAAGAGACTACCAGTTGCAGCGGCACCGGCCCCACAAGACGAGGCCACAGAGACTTTAGCTGAGTTGGAGCATGACCTAGAGCATCTTACAACAGACATACCGAAGACTACCATAGATGATATTCCTATCAGGCTTCAGCGCTTTGTAGTCGGGGTCCCAGGACCTTTTAGGAGGTTCTTGTGTAGGGTGGCTCGTGCAGTGGTGTCATATAGAGATCATCACCAGTGATTGGATGGTCGTTTTTGTAGACACATGTGACATTTTGGTTTTTTGTACTTATCATTTTTGCCGATCATAAGGTGTTTTTCAACCTATGATCAAAGACGATGTATTTTTTGACACACTCCTATCTATATATATCATTATTACCGGCTTATCTTGTAAATCATGTTATGGAATGATTTTAAATTTACATGTATGATTATTGCAAATGTCTATTTAACATTCGAGAAGCAATTGCATCCGCTAATGTATTTAAAGACCTTGGAATATGTTGATATTCAATGTAATCAAACTCTCGTTCCAAGAGACGCACTCTCAAAAATAACCTTAATAACACTGGATTTCTAATGGCATACACTCTATTAAGCTGTAATACAACGAGTTCAGAATCTAACCTCACTATCAAACTTCGAATCCCAAATGAAATAGATTCAGACAATAACTCAATCACTGCACTGTATTCTGCAATGTTGTTTGTTGTTTGACCGAGGCTCACCCCATGCATAGAAACTAACTCGTCAGAGGGCGAATAGATGACCCAAGCTGCGGAAGAGATATTCCGTGTACTACGACAAGTACCATCAGCGAAACCAATGTATGTTTGGAGAGGCATCGACATCTGCATCATCAAGAGTAAAACCAAGATAAGCCAAAATAACGACGAAAACACACTTTCTAAGCTAAGCACACTGTTTAAACTAACAAACACACCAGCTAGAAAGAAAAAATAACCTAACTAAAATCTCCATACCCATCTTTTAAGCATAATACCTCTTAAGGTAAAGTCCATTTCTGGGTTTACCTAAAGAGTCCCCGTCAAAGTCTACCAGCTCATAGGCCCCTTTTGCTAGCTTTCGCTTGAAAATATAGGGCCCATGCCACATAGGAACGAATTTTCCAGCACCTAATTTATCATTAGCTTGATCATATAATAACAGTAGGTCTCCTTCCGAAAAATTTCGAGGGGTCACATTTCGATCATACTGAGCTTTCATTCGTTTTGCGTGAGTCTCAATTGCCAATGTGGCATCACGTCAATTCTCATCTAATTGAGCTAAGTATAATAAACGCTTCTCCTCTTCAGAAGTAGCTGGAAGTAACTCGATGGCCATTTGCAGTGACGGGATTTCGCATTCAATAGGTAGCATAGCTTCCAAACCATAAACTAGTTGGAAAGGAGTGAACCCTGTTGATGTTTTCACTGAGGTTCGGTACGCCCAAAGCGCTGAAAATAACATGTTGTGCCAATTTGACCGATGAATACCAATGATTCGTCGGATCATGATAACTAAAACTTTGTTGATAGACTCAACCAGACCATTCGCTTGTGGATAATAAGGAGTTGAACTATCGTGATGCAAACCAAGCTAGCCTGTAAGTTCTGTCATCATAACGTTTTGAAAATGGCGCCCATGGTCGGTGATTATCGCTTGTGGGACACCAAACCTAGCAATTATGTGATTGAATACGAAAATTGCAGTTGTCTTGCCGTCTGCCTCGAATGTAGGCATCGCCTTGACCCACTTAGTAAAATCATCAACCGCAAGGATGATATACGCATGCCCCCCGGCCGAGTGAGGGTTACATGTAATAAAATCGATACCCCATTTGGAAAAAGGACCAACGGCAATTATAGGGTGGAGAGGAGCAGGTGGAGTGCGCATCTTTCGATCAAACACTTGACAATTGTGGCATTTTCGGACCGCAGTAATACAATCTTTAAACAAGGACGGCTAGAAGTAGCCAGCGCGCAACACCTTTTGGTCTGTGGCATACCCAGACATATGACTGCCACACGCTCAAGAGTGACAGTCATTTAGAACCCTTTCTGCCTCTTCGTGGGTTAAGCAACGTCGAAAAATAGAGTCTGCCCCACGTCGATAAAGAGTATCTCCAATAATTTTGTATTGTTGGGACTTGAATCGAATTTTCCAATGTTCCAACTTTGAAGCTTCGGGCCGAAAAGATTGGGTCTGGAGATAGATGATGATATCCCCATACCATGGATCTAAAGTGTTGATTAGAAACAGAGATTCGTCCGCAATGGGCTCCTCTGCCACAGTTTCCGTGTCAGCACGCGGGAAGTCACACATTAACTCTGCAAAAACTAAGGATTTCTTAGACTTCGATTTCTCAAACTCTAAGTCGAACTCCTGCAGGATAACAATCCATTTGGAGTACTTGCCCCCTAGCAATTGTTTAGTCAAAATGTAAATCATAGGGTTGCAATTCGAAATAGCTGTAGTTTTACGGAGTAAAATGTAGTGACGAAAACGTTGGACAGCTTGAACGGCTGCCAATGCCAATTTCTCCACATGTGAATATTTTAGCCCAGTGGGATTTAACGTCCTACTAAGGTAATATATCACATGTTCCGTTCTGAATTCATCTTCCTGAACTAAAACCATTCCAATGGTGGAATTGGAGGCGGCGAGGTATAAAAGGTAGTCCTGGTTGTAGTTGGGAGGATGAAACAACGATGCATGGGTCAATGCGTGTTTGAGTGCATCAAAAGATTTCTGAGCTATCTCATCCCAAGAGAAGTGAGCATTCTTTTTTAACAACCGTGTAAAACCTTTTGTAACCTCGGTGTAGTTAGGAATGAATAGTCGTAAAAATTTTGCTTTCCCCTGCAAACTTTGGAGTTGGCGAAGACTCGAAGGAGGAGGCAATTTGATGATAGCTTCTACCTTCGAGGGATCGACGCGAATGTCGGCTTTTGAAACTACAAATTCTAGTAATCGTCCCACTTCTATACAGAAGACACATTTGTGTGGGTTCAACCGAATACAATAATGCCTACACCTCATGAAGATTGCTCGTAAATGGACAAGGTGATCAGCTCAATGTAATGAATGAGCGGGCAAATCATCGAGATACGGTTGCACAATGTGTTTGATGTCATGAAACGCGTAAGACATTGCCCTTTGAAAAGTTGCTCTGGCGTTCTTAAGCCCAAAAGGTAATTTGCAGTAAGCAAATTTCCCCCATGGACAAATGAAAGCCGTTTTTGGTTGATCGGCAGGTAGAATATTGATTTGATTGTAACCGGAAAAACCGTCAATAAAGGAAAATATTTCACTGCCGGCACAATGATCAATGATTTGATCGATATACGGCGTTGGGTAGTTATCCTTTGGACAAGCTCGATTAATGTCCCTATAGTCGATGCATATTCTTATTGTTCCATGTTTTTTGTTAACCAGAACAATATTCGATACCCAATCCGTTAATGGGATTGGATAAATGAAACCTGCTTTCAACAACTTTTCAACTTCTACTTTAATTGCAGCAGCTTTTCGTGGGTGAATCTGACGCAAACGTTGCCGGACGGGTTTAGCATCCAAGTAAGTCTTGATCTCATGAACAACAATTGCGGGATCAATTCCTAGCATTTCCTCATAGGACCAGGCAAACACGTCGCGAAATTCTTGAAATAGGGCCTTGTATGTCTGAATTTTGTCATCTGTACACGAGGCACCTATATGAATGTTTTCAACAATTCTGGGCTTGACTGAAATGTCAATGGGAATAGTACAAGAGATATTTCCCAAATTCAACTCTGAATCTGGATGTTTCATGGGATTCTGAGCCTCTTTGACATATTCAACTGTAAAAACTGATGAGAAATCATTTTCAAAACGATCAACCTCAGGTAAAAACGAAGATCTATGATGGAGATCGTCCCATGGTAAGTCATCGATACATAGGACTTCATGAAGTTGTTCGTCAGATGACACAACTTCGGGAAACGCTATTAACACCGAGGTTGATGTGAAAAGTGATTCCTCATGGACCACATTCATTTGGTCGACTTTGGTTGAACACGGTTCGGAAAAAGACTGCACGACTTCATAGGAAATTTCATATGGACTCAACGGCATAGAATTACCAAATGAGTCTATTTCAGATTCAGGAGGAATGATCCAAGGATCGTTGTAATAAATTGTGTCTGATGTAATCATATGAATGGTTGCAAATGAAGATGATGCGTTGAGTGGAGGAAAAGGAAAAGTTCCCGGTAAACCGACATCTTTAACTAATCCTACACCAACATCCTTATATGGGATAGTCGTTTTACCAACATGCTGGATACTCTCTGAAGAGGTTGGGTCGGATGAAAAGTAAGTCAGCTAGTCTATTGTTACGATCTTTCCATTATGTGGAAACTTTATTACTCGGAAGACCGATGAAACGACCGCTGTCATAGCGTAAGTCCAACTTCGACCCAAGAGAAGGTTGTAGTCTAGAGGGGCATCAACCACCTCCACATCTAGACTAACGGTTTTTCCTTCAACCCCTATAGGCAAATCCTGTAGAATGCCAAAAGGATGGAACCCACGGCCATCAAAGGCCTTAAGAATCATCGGGGATTTATTTAGTGAAGGGGAACCAAGCAATCTCCAACACTGCATTGACATAATACACGTGGAAGCTCCCTCATCAATTACAGTCCGATGAATAGGCCTGTTTTTTACTATCACTGGAATCTGGAAATCCATTTGATGAGGCAAACGCAGTGTACTATTTTCTAGATCAAAGATTATTAGGTTCGGGTCCTGAACATCAACAACTCCTATAGCCGACAAAAGTAATTTGCGTTGTGCTGGGCATGATTGTAGCACTTCCAAAGCCGACATTGCTGAGGGTGAAACAGCTAAGTCCTCAACAATGTTGTAATTCTGGGCCGCTCTCGCGTGTGGATTGAAATCAGACCTTTGAAGTACATCCTTGGTGGGTGGTTTGATTACTAAGTCTGGGTTAGGTTTCTCGACCTGTAGTGGATCGGAATCGGGAGCTAAGGTTGATGGATTAGAATGAGAAGATTCTGCTTCTTTCGATCCATCAACAGGACTTTTACTACCATAATCTTGCGATCGAGTCGCAATCCTTACATGAGACATCATCAATATGGGTTCTTCAGTGGCACTCGAGGAAGAACCTATCATTTTGCTATCTTTCGGAAATGGGTCCTTCAAGACAGCAGGAATCTGGGAACCCTTGACGATTTTCGCAACCTCTTCTCGATGAGGGAAGTCTCTTGTAAAGTGTTCTTCTTCACAAATAAGACATGGATAACGAGGCTTGCGCTTTTCATCATTGGATTCCGCCTTTTCGGTTTTCTCCTTTGGAGTTTTGTCTGCTTTATTCTTCTTCTTGCCTTTCTTCTTCCCACCGGATTTTGATTTAGTTGTAGATGATTCTACAACGTGAATGTCGGCAGAAAGTTCAGCAGAAGAATCTCCTGTCGGGGAGTCTGGTAAGGTTATAATAGGAGAAGAATTCTTTGAGGATTTCTTCTTGCTTTTAGTGTTCACCATACCAATCATGCCATCAGTAGCATGAGATCCCGAAGGAGCAGCAACGATTTGATTTGATTTTGGAAGATCTGGGACCTTTTCGTGTAACGTACCTGACTGAGTGTAAACTAAGTCAAGGTACTATGCTTGAGCAATCACTTGCTCCTCAGTAACTACTCCGGCCTTAGCTACATCTTCAGTAATCTTCGGTAACAATGATTTAACAAACCATTCAGCTAAGATTTGGTCCGGGATAAAAACTTTCACTAACCGCCTTCCACGTCTCCATTCATGAATATGATCAGAAATATAAGTGGACGTCGATTGTTTTAATGAAGTTAGTAACTCCGTGCCATTATCATATCTGACCGGCAACTAAAAATGAGTTAGGAACGAGGTAGCTAACTGGCTAAAATTATAAAAAGAGGCCCGTGGTAACTCAATGTACCACTTGGCCGCGAGACCAATGAGAATGCGCTGGAAAAGACGTAAACGGATCGAATCATCCGAGATGGAATTTGAGGCCCACCAGAGGTGGTAAGTCATCACATGATTCGACGGGTCCTCTCCAGACTTACCCTCGAACTTGGGAATGTCACTGGGAAACTTATTAGGCATTGGCGGCCAAAACGGAAGATAATTGATTGGATCGTTCGTTAGGTGCGACAAGTCTGGTAAATCCAAAGTTGCGATAAATGGTAGCTGCCGATTAGGATCCCTAAAACTCTGGGTCACAATACCAGCCCCAGGAGGAGGATATCCAGGATAACTAGGAGTAGGAATCGCATTCGGGATATTGTATCCTCCTGGAAAACCAGGATTAACCGGACCGTACTGGGGTTGCTGTGGTTGTTGATAAGTGTACCCAAGATACGGTTAATACTGGTAAACTGGCTACTAGACAGCAGGACCGAATTGGTACTGTCCCTGGTACGGTTGATAAGTAAATTGTGGTTGACTTGTGACAACCGTACTTAAACCAGGGTTTCCTACAGGTATCTGAACCGTAGTTTGAATCGTGGATCCAGACGATGGTAAAGATGTTACAGGGACAATAAAAACCACTTGATTACCAGTCAATGATGTAAACTGAGGAGTAGTTACAGGGACAATAGAAACCAGAGCTGTCGATACTCCAGAAGTAAGTGTGGTAGATGGAACAGATGTTGCGGTAGTTGCAGCAGTCGTTTGAGATGGAGTACGAGGCGAAATAGGCCCATATTGAGAAAATACCGAAGGTACAGAAGTTTGAATATTAAACTGGACTGGTTGCTGGGGTGGATCAGAAACTAAGGGTTGTCCAGTTTGAGATGACAACTATACACTTGGCTGCAACACCTGTTGAACTTGTGATGGATCCCACACTATGTTTATTCCGGGGTATTGACCCATAACAGGTTGAGGATATTGAGATCCATAACCGGGTTGAGGGTAGGATTGATAATTGAAAGGCACATTTCCCGTACCTTGAACATAAGATTGACCTTGGGGTGGTTGGAAACATTGACTCGAGTACTGACCTTGGGGCAGATACCCTTGAGGCATGTACTGATACTGGGGTTGACCTTGAAGTGTAAATTGATATTGGGGTTGACCTTGGGGTACATATTGAGTCTGGGGTTGACCTTGAGGAATGCATTGTACCATCGGCACGTATTGTCGTTGAGGTTGCCCCCCAGGCATTAATTGAGGCTGCCCCCCAGGCGGTAACTGGCTACCTTGAGGTTGAGAAGCGGGAATAGAACCTGACATCATAGGAATGTCTTCTACACTCAACGGCTTTGCACCATTGCTTCCAGTGAACTTCCTTTGTTCAATGGGTTGAGGAGATGCTCCCGAAAAAGTACTGGACAAAGATTGATACCCAGCAGGAATAGAAGGACCGCCGTACAAAAAAGATTCAGGCGATTGAGTAAACATGGACGACTGACCTAACATATTTACGGGAGTATAAATACCCCTAGGTGGATAAGAGACACGAGGTGGTGAAAAACTCGACACTGAGTTGTCCAAATAATTAGTTAAAGAAAGATACCAAGTAGTACTTCTAGGTGGACTGTAAAAAATGGATTCACGCTCCCTTAGATCAATAGTAGGTTGATTTTCAGGGATAGGGACACCTATTTCTTCTTCCAGAGCAAGCTCTTCAATAGCTATCAAACCAGAAGGAAGATTTTCGGTGATGACTCTTTCTACCCTAGGTGAATTAGGAGCACTAGAAACTGGAGAGACTAACCCCAATGTTGGAGTAACAGGTTCAGATATCTCAGGTTCTTCGCCTATATCACTAGTAGATGAAAAACTACCAGCAAGCTCGGAAACCGAAACAGCTTCAGGATTATAACCTGTTTCTAGACTTTGGTAATCAAGATGAACAACCAATGAAGACTCTCCTTCTTCAGGTGACCCTACTTTATTGCCACTAGGAGTTACAAGGACTTTCAAACCTTCGTAATGGCCCGGGACGTCTTCAGGAGGTTGGCCCCAAAGTCTATGGGACTTCCTCAACAAATCAGCCACGGTTACAACCTCAGGAGACTGGCCCCGAAGTCTACAGGACTGTCTTGGTAATTCAGCCACAGCTAAAAACTTTTAACTACTGCACACGCAAACAATGTAAAATCTCAAAGAAAACCACCTAAAGTCTCTAAAGAACCAAACAAATTCGAATCACATGCCTAAAGAATCTAGGGCGTCAAACCAAACACAAACAGTAACCTTCCGGACCGAAAACACTAGTTGGTGATGAAATCCAACATCGCCGAAATCAGTACAGAAGTGGCGGGTGGAACAGTTACCCCATCAACCTGCTTAATGAATAGACTGGACCAAGTTCCTCCACTTTAACCGTCTCGAGTGAAGTGAACCCCCTAGAAAATCCAAGTGAGTCTATCCGACGTCTGCTCCAGGTACAGTGGGATCTTCCCTCCACCGTCACCTTGGGTAGAATCCTAAAGATAATAGTCACTAAGGTTACCAACAACAACAAATATACCTGGGGGAACAGTCTATGACCCGATAGGATGCAAGGGCAGAGTAGCAAGCTCAATCCCCTTGCCGGCTCCTTGACAATAATCCAAGGTTTACCAACAAGTGACCCCAGGCTCCTCGACAATGGTTAATCTGAGGTTTACCGTTTGTAGTACGTGCGTATCTGGCGTCTTTCCCAATGAAGGAGGATTGATTCCCTCACTGGTTCGGACACGGTCTCGTGCTTCTCCTTTAAGAGGAGATTTCCTAGAGTACAAATGAAATAGTTGGATTTATCCTACCACAAGATAAGCTACTTGTTTGGTTTTACTGTCTTGGAGAGTTAATTACTCTCCTACTCCAAGACACTAGCCTGATCTATATTGGTGTTTTAGAGCCCTAGGAAATAAAAAGTTACTAAGTTGATTTTACTTTAAGCGTTAATTTTTATGGCTTTTCTTTAGGACAAAAGGTAGCGGAGATGAAACTGATGGTGTGTAGACTCAACTCAAATCCACTAAAAAGATGAACCTAGGATGAAATAAAACAATCTTTCCTTTTTCAATGAATTCCCTAGCTAAGAGAGTTGGAGAATGCAAAATTTATAAAGACAACTTTCTTGGCAATGAAAATCAAAGAAACACTCTCTTTTATCTTTTCCAAAGCACACAACACATGACCACTAATTATTTCACGAAAACTTCCTTTCTCTTTTCAAAGACTTCAAACGCTAATAAAACAAACTTTCCTCAAAAGAGATTTTGTATTTTTCCTATTTAACAAAACGTGCAAAACTACTTAACAAAAACCAATCTTAAGACCTATGATAATAAAATCAATCTAAGATTTATGAAAACGAAAATCAATTTTAAGATCTATGCAAATCTAAGAGAAATTCACCTAAAAGCAAATCTAATGAGGTAAAAGCCTACAAAATATAATTCCAGGATGTTTTACTCAGTTACAATCCAACCAAGGACTAATTCATGCAAAATCATAAACTAGTCAAAACTAGTCAAAAACAAAATAAAAAGTTTTTGTTCTTTTTCTTAAGAATGAAATTCACAGCTCAACCAACAAGCCTTCTCGAAATTTCGCAAAGAGACAACACAAAGGTAGGTTTCTCACAAAGGTGGATTTTATGAAAGGTCCGACTTCTAAGAAGATTGAAAAGACCAGGGAGATCCAAGGTTTTTATAACTTCTAAAGCCAAAGTCACTACAAGACCAATGCAAAAATCAACCCTAGGGTTAGAATTTCTATGAACTTCACTAAAACCCTTGATGATAATGAAACAAGCTTAGATGAAAACTTTTTATAGGTGAACAATGGATCTGGGCAGCAAAAACAAGCTATAAACAAAATCTAAAAGATAAAAAGGAAAAAATGTAAATTTTCTAAGCTTTTGACACGGGTACACAGGCAGTCTGTTTGCACAGGTGCGGCCACGCTCTGTGTACATAGCAAAAGTGCGTACAGGTATGCACTGTGCTTAACGCAGAGGGTGCATACTGCTCTCAAAATCAAGAAAAATAAAAACTAACTTAACCCTAAGCTATTCCACCCAAATTTACAGTCAATCAGTCAAAAACTAGAAAGAAATCAGAGTTTCTCAAATCAAAGTATCAATCAAAAGAGAAGTCAATCAAGTCCATGGATTCCCGAGTGGAGTCGCCATTTTGTCATGCGGAAAGAGTCAATTTTGCAGACAAAACCAACCTCCCTAGCAACCAAAGGTCGTCTAGTGACAAACAAAACAATCAAGCACTATCTTTCCCTAAATATGCATTTAAAATAAAAGCAACCAGGTGTTTAAGGATTACCTTTAGTCCAACGCTTGTTTGTTGTAGTCCAGCCTCTCTGATCCAGATGAGTTCCTTCTCCTTGAATCCTGCATTCACTAACAAGCAAACAATTACATAGCACCTGAATAACTCATATAGTAAAACATATTCATCATAAAGACCAAGGAGTTTATGAAACAAATTATATATAACAACTTGTTGAGAAAAATGAACTTTATTGTATTAATTGGAAACAAAAGAAACCATTACAACCAGTGCCTTGGTGTTGTGCAGGTCCCTCCCAGGGTCCAACAAGAGTTCTCCTTTACTTTGATCGGCTCACCCACTTCCAAATGAAGCTAGGAAAGAATTGGAATCTCTCCTCTCAAGCTCTATAAGGGAGCCCTAATTTCAGCAACATCTACCCTTAGGAATGTTCAACTTTCAACCTCCCCTCCCTCTGGCCCAATGCCTGTATTTATAGTGCTTTGGAGGAAGTTAATCAGGTCCACCATGAATGGGATAAGCCCCTCTTTCAATGGGATAGCTCCCCTCTTTATGGGATAAGCTCCTCTTTCATTGGGATGCATGAACCATCTGGAGGCGCTCAATCCACGTCAAACCATATTCTAGAATGCTCTAGAATCGACCACAAGTAACTTTTCTGAAGTGAAACTTGCGCCTTTTGACCTTTACAGGAGTACGCACCCACCCCTTTACAGATAGAGCGTACAAGTACGCAGGTTTTATGAACTTGAGGTGTGTACACGAAGGTAAGGCTAAGAGAAACTGCGTAACCAGAGTTATATTGACTTTTAAGGACTTTCTCTCTTTCTTGGAGTTTGACATGAGGAGCAGAGGTATAAGACTTGCCAAGGAGGACAGTATGACTATTGATGGAGCCATACTGACTGCAAATAGTCATGGTGACAAATTTTAGTGTAACACCTAATATTCTCTAAGACAAATGCCTTAGTGGCACAATGGTGGAAAGACACATGTGACACAGAAATGGTGAAGGGATATCAACAATATGCCTTTGTCTCAATGAGGGGAGATAAATTTATTATGTTAAGTCTTGGCTTGGCAGTGTAAACCAAGTGCCATTTTCTTAAGGTTTTCTTGTGTGTGTAAGTGTATTTATTGATTAAGACTAGATCTTGTTTGTAAAAAATAAAAATGTTTGTTGAAAATAAACTGAAATGAGCAACAAAAAATGAATAGCAAAACAATTAACTAAACCCCACCCAAACTAGGTTTGCAAACAATGTTCTGGTTGGTCGATAAATCGACGGAAGATACACTAAAAAAGTCAAGAGATCTAATTTTCAGTGTCACTAGGATCAAATGACACTAGGCTACTAGAAAGTGGTGCAACAACAAAAAAAACCAGAGAGGAAGATTGTTGAAAAAAGATAGGGAGATGGGTAAAAAACCTAGGGCAACCGATGGGACCCTAAGGCCAATTACCAAACAAGTTTTAATATGAAACTAGGGATGGTAACAACCAATCTTTATAGATATGAAAACAGAAGGATACATATCTGGAAAATATGGCTAAAAGTGTCGCAGAAACTCAGACTACTCACTCAGCTAAACTCCTCCTATAAAGGTGAAAGCATACTAGAAGCCCTAAGGGGATAAATTCCACTTCGACGAGTAACTCAAAGTAGATAAAGGCCTAAGAGGGATGATACATAGGTCAAACAACTAGTAGACAACACTCAAAAAAACTCACAAATAGATCTGATAAAAATCTAGAAACCCTAAAATCGCAAGAACAGACATGTTTTTGGGTGAGATCACACTTTTTGGGGTGAAAGGTGCGGTCTGGACTCTATATCATGATTTTTGGGCTAAAAAGTGTGATTTATGTTCCTTGATTCTCAGTTGACAAATCTCGGAAAATACTATCGTCTTTGTCGCAGTTGGTTCTTGTGACCTACGGAAAACACCAGAAAACTTGCGGAAGTCATAAATTTAACAGATATAGAGTTAAAAAGCTAGGAAACATTAAGAGACTAAAAAAAGAAGAACCCTAAGCTAAAAACCGAAGGTCACCTAGGTTTCTGGATCTAAAGTATAAAACTGAGTGGAATCGCCAATTTTGTTGTAGTGTTTTCTTCTCAAAGCTGTATGAAAAGAAACCACTTAATATTGTGGATGACAAACAATCTCAACAATATAAATGGCTGCTAAACATTGTAGATCTAAAACAACTGATAGAAACAAAACTTGCCAAAATTCAGATCTATGCCATTATCATACTTAAATAGAAAAAATAAATAGTAATAACTCCAATCATCCAATGGAAACCAGATATATAAAGAATAGATTTTATTATAACACCTTTGAAGGGAAAAATAAATGTTACCAATCCGTCTCTATGGGTTGGGTTCTTGGCTGTGTTCAAACGCCTTCAGCTTATGTAGGTTCTCTCTCCTCTATAATGTGTGAACCCAACAAAAATGGTGTGCGAAAATGAAAACAATCAGAGTTACAACAACAAGTGAAACAATGAAAATAATCAAAAGTGAATAATGAATGGAAAACCCTTATATTTAGAACAAAATATTGAGTTATCCTCGAATAATGAGCAATAATAAAATATTATCAACCCCATTCTTGGAATAACCACCTGTAATATTTTATTATACTTGGTTAGGAGGGAAACCATATTTAAACTTTTATTTAGAAATAATAAATAAATAAATAAATGATTTATTTATCATCTCAAGAAATATATTTAAGAAATAATAAACAAATAATGATTTATTTAATTATTCTTGAGAGATTTCGTCAAACTTGACAAGGAATAACAATTAATTAGTGATTAATTAATTATTCCTTGAGAAAAATAATATAATTAATAATTTATCCGTTTATTTTTCATAATTGGGTCATATATAACAAGGAATATTAATTAATCGATAGTTTAATTAATTATTCCTAGAAGAAAATTAAATAAATAGTGATTTATTTAATTATTCTTCATGGGTTTAATTATAAATTAATTAAAAAATGTGGTTTATTAAGTATTTTCCCCAGTGAAAGAAATTTTACTATGGTAAAATTGACCTTACATGGTGTGTTGGAGAGGTAAATCCCCTCTACGGATAGAGGCGATCCCTACTAGCCCAGAATGGGTCTAGCAACAATCAATCAATTCTACTATGCAAGTTCCTAATTGCAAATAAAAGTGAGGCAATGAACACCTACTTGGATTCCAACGCTATTGTTTGATGAAGAGATGTTGCTCTCACTTCTTCGCTCCAGCCGGTCACGATCCTCCACGATCTCCGTGAATAGATACCTGCACACACGAAGAGAAAGACAAACACAAGCGTGAAATCTAATAAAAGCAATTATACATCAGTCAGAAAAGATGTAATTCACATTAACCATTACAAAGACAAATGAGAATGGAACCATAACAGTAGTCATCTATTATTAATCAATAACAGAGAAAGGTACAACCAAAGTTCTGACGCTGAGTCCTTCTCTAGAGGGTCCAGCCAGCAAGTCTCTTAAGCATTCACCCTTGGACGTAGATTCTCCCAAAACAAAGCTCTCTTTCACACAAGCAATACTCACAACCTTCCTTAAGCTTCCTCTAGCAAATCCACACTTGTCACACCAACTACCTACTAGCAGCAACAGTCTAAGCACTATGAATTCCACACTATCCAAACTAGCTGCTCATGGCAATGGTGGAGGTTTAAATAGAAGAAGGGGTCTCCATGAATGATAGGAGGATAAGCTTATCTTCAAGGAAGGTGGTTTCAAATGATGAACAGACATGCCATAGAAGGGAGGGCGATACTCACAAGGCCAACAACCAAGTCTGGAACCATCTGGAAGGCTGGCTGTTGGAACAAATTCGCCCAAACTGGATCAGCGCGGGTGTATAGCTGAACTGGGGCACTGACATCTTATCCTAATAACGGAGCAGGCTGTGTCAGCGTGGCTTAGTACTTTCATAAGATGCGCTGGCTCATGAAATTCGACCAGCGCGGAAAACCCGTGTGCTTCCGCGCTGGCAGCGCATCAGTTACACTATCAGCCGCCAGTCAGCGCGGTTATTTTAATAACAGTCGCGCTGATGAAATAAACTTTGGCAAAGTGGGTCATTTGGCCAGTTTAGAGAGCATGAGCATGGTGCATTTGATTTCATGACACAGTAGGGAGACTGACAGGGAGACAGTGACAAATTACTGCGTAACAGATGCCCCCTAAAGCATGAAGCCCGAGAGAGTGGGAGGGGTGAAATGCTTTACAAAACTGCTGAACTGGAACACCACCAGGAAGGACCTGCACGTATGTACAACTGATATCTCGATTACATGTAGTCTAGGCATGGGAGCAGCCATTCAAAAGACATATGAAGAAGGTCTGTGGTATGGACGCAGCCACCCAGCTGAGGAGACCATGATGATAAGAAGGTATGGTCGCAGCCATCCAAAGACTCAGGTATGGGCGCAGCCATCCATCAATGAGTCACGCAATAATAATCCACAAAATCACAACCTGGCTCGTAACAGACAAAAACCAGGGTCTTGCGCTCCATCCCAACCCGAACAAAGTACAAGTCCAAGCATGTGAATACATGAGCTGAAGTCGAACATGCATGAACATCGTCTGATTACCAGCCAATAATGAAAACTGTTAACAGACGCGAGAGGTACCACCAATAATGACAATGGTCCTCAAGGTACTTATAGGTACAATCCGCGGCGTGTGAATCAATGAGCTGGTGTCAAACACCCGCAGAATCATCCGATCGGAGGCCAATGATGAAAACCTCATGTCGAACACGAAGAACCTGCCATTAGGGCATGCAGGCTCTAAGGCACCTGAAGGGAGTCTCTAGGTCACTTTCCTGGATAATGAGCTGAAGTCGACAGGAAGTAACCTTGATCGAAGGTGGGCCATGATGTTTCCCACATCATCGATGCGAGACAGAGAAGGATAAAATATTTTGTGCGAGACATCAGAGGGAGGTGGTAAGCTTGTAGAGGCCAACTTCTCTTGAACATATTGGCGGCACAACAGCGGATTTGGCAGTATCTGACATCAAATGAGCAGTGGTCATGGTGACAAGGCAATGAGCAGATGAGAGGTCAAATAGGATAACCCAAACCCATGGAGGCCAGTGTAAAACAAGATGAGAAAATCCCCACCCAGACACGAATGCAGAGGAGTGGCATGTTCAAGAGCGACATACTGCCGACACGACCATTATTACAGTTTCACCTTCCCCACCATTTCTGGCAGGTACCCCAATTATTTTTGGAGGACAAGCTTGATGGGAATAGCATATGCTTGGAAAGGCGTCATTTCGACGATGTCCGATGTCATTAAGTTTTAACGAGCCTGACAAAGAAAAAACTCGGCGTCTTTTCTTGTTTAGAGAGTCTGAAAAGACAGCAGAAAAGGAAACTCCAGGGGGGTCCTTTTTCGTAAAGTTGTGTCTCTCGAGCACGAAAAAGTATAAAACAATGCTCGAAAGAACCGCCCGACTAGTATGATCGAGGAGTACTTTTCGTGAATAGTAAATTCGACCCAGAAAAGTAAAAAAATGGTCCGAAGTACGTCGTTTTGGGTCCAATAATGAGTGTGAAACGACAAACACCCGGCGATCGTTTTAAGTTAAACGGTCGAAAAAAGAGCTTTAAAAGAGACTGCCTCTCATTCCGTTTAACGAGTCAAGAGGGAACCTGACCATCTTTTCTTATTTTACGTCGGAAAAGAGCGTGAAGACAACATTTTTTGGGACCAAGTGTTCATAGGATTGCGGTGACCACGCCGGTTGTTAGAACCTGCACAAAAACACCACCCGCGTAAACCTGTTCGACATGTTAAAAGACATAGTAAAACATGCATAAAAGCATAATATAGCGACATTAGTGCTAAATCCATGGTAAAAACATGACAAAAAACCCACATTTATAAAAAACCATAGTCAATTACAAATTTTTTACTACAAATAGGGGGGTAAAAGTCATCTTTTACCATTGTTTCCATTTGAGTTGTGAAGAACATTGTGGAGCTGCGAGGTTGACGGAGCGATTTCCATCCCGTGCAGACACCATTCATCCGGCAGCTTGTTCCAGGTAGGTTCTCCTCCCTCTGTGCTTTAATTTGAGTCTTTCTTAGAGCAATTCCACGGTGGGAAGTGGCCCTTTGGGCAAATTTTTTGAGCGTTGATGCGCTCTCGGTCAGCGCGGATATCCTCATCGGGTCCGCGCTAATCGATTTATTTTACACACACCACCACCCGGGTTAGCGCGGAAAACACGTGTGCTTCCGCACTGACCCAGGAAGAAAAACACTGGGGCGCCATTATCAGCGTGACTGTTTTAAAAACAGCCGCGCTGACGCTGTGAAATTTGATTTTTGAAAAATTGAACATGCAAACTCCAACGGTTGTGGTCTTAATATTTTTCTATGGTCTTGCAGGACATAATTGCCTTTGTTTGGCAAGAGAGAGCTCCCGATGATGAGGATATAGCCGCTTATGCCATTGAGGAATGCCGAAATGCAATGCAGGCATGCGGGTTCTTAAAATTCTTCCTCACTCCGCGCCTGAGGGCGCAACCTGATCTTCTCGAGCTCTTAATCAGAGCTTGGAACCCAGTTGACGGAAAATTCACAATCCGTGGCCGGGACATTGAGTTCAACTCCACGGATATCTATTTTTTGACTGGATTGTCACGCAGGGGCCAGATGCCCATCCTGGAGGGGCAACGGCCCAACCGTGAGACCCTTGACCAACTCATGGCTCGGGTGTGCCCACGGGCTGTTAAAACACGGAGTGGGAAGGTTGGTATTCCGACGGTGGATGACATCATTCTTCGCACCATACTCTTCATGGTGACACGGGCAGCGGGCTCTTTGGCCAATCATGAGGCCTCAAAGTCCCATCTACTACTGGCTCTGGAGTGTTTACAGTCCACCATTTTTAACTGGGTAGTAACAGTGACGGCCAGCATGAAGAGGCAACTGAGCAACTGTCGACGCGGAGAGTCGAAGCAGTTTGATTATGGGTCGCTCTTACTTCCGCTCATGCTGGAGCAGGTGCCGGCCCTACGGCTACAGAACATGGCCGTGGATCCACCCAGAGGTCCCCGGGAGACGAGGGCCAGTCGATGGGGCCATGTCATGTCGCGCGGAGGTGGCGGCCACCCAGTGGCTTGGGGAGTGTATTTTCGAGAGTGACTGGATCGGCAGGTCATTTTTGTAGAGGACTGGCCATATGCCGGTATGGACTTCCGTGGTGATCCCGACATGCCACTGCCCACGGGAGAGCACTGGGATGATGGAGGTATGACACTTGATCTCCTTTTAATGTTTTTGATTTTTCATGTACATGTCTTGATAAATGTCATGGTGTGCAGATGTGGGACCCGTGAGACCCATTGGTCTAGCCCCAGAGGCACGGAGAGAGGGGCAAGGTGCTGGAGTCCTAGCCCTGGCTCCTCCAGGAGTTGACACGACGGAGACTATAGCTCGCAACCTCGAGGGTCTACTGGTGGGGGTGCCAGATTACCAGGGGGTCGAGGAGGTCCCCATAGCTTCTCAGATTCACACAGTGGGGGTGGAACCTAGGATGCACCGCCTTTTGAGGCGGGTGGCACGGGTAGCTGTATGCTATAGAGAGCATAACCCAGCTCAGTAGTCATCTAGGTTTTATTTCCACTGATGTTTTGAGAGACGTATGTCTCAGATGTACTGAGGACACCGGCTTTACTTTTGGACATATACACTTATTTTTGAGCGCCTTAGTGCGCCACACGATATATATATATATATATATATATATATACCGATTTTGGATGGATCTTTTACATATGATGATGTTTTATATGCTATGCAAATGTCTAATACAAATGTGATCTAATTGTATCAGTTGCACAACATGCGATCCACATATTTTCATTTTTTATGCAAGCTTAAAAGCACACATGCAAACTATGCTTGGAAAATAATTTATTTACATACATATGCTTATTCCTAGATGGATCTTTTCTTCATGTGATGATGTGTTTTATATGCTATGCGACTGTTCGACACACATGTGATCTGATGTATCTACTGTATAACAAACGACCCATTGTGGAATGTATTTACACATACGCATATATTTTATTTTTACGAAAGCTTGAAAACACACATGACAATCACGTATGCAAACTATGCTTTGAAAATGGATTTTAGTTTGATGCAAGCTTAAAAGCACATGGTAGATATGCAAACTATGCTTGATGGAAAAGGGAATGGGCATGCCCTCCAGCATCGTGTCTCAATTCGAGGTACATGCCCCCCAAGCTTCAGTCCATTGAAAATGGGTTGAAGGTTGACATAATGGTTATTCCGCTCGAATTGCACGAGCTCATGTTTCATTGTTTTAACGAGGTTGACACAGGTAAAAGAACTATCCTTGGACTCCCCGTTTCATTTTTTAGCGAGCTTGACACAAGATCAGGAACTATGCTCTGTAACCCTTGTTTCATTTTTTAAGGAGCTTGACATAGGAAAGTGAACTATGCTCCGACCAGACTGCTTCATAATGAATAGGAAGACGGTGCTTCCAAGAGCGTTACTCCAAGTGAAAGGACCACATCTTGGAATTCAGGACCTAATTCCCCCAGGACACTATGAACGACGGTGTCATCACTGGGTACGGGCACAGGGTAGGTGGCCACGTAGTTGATCGGCGGTGGGGAAGATACAACTGGTGGATAAAAACTAGGAGGGGGCGACAACTGTGCAGGAGGCATTGGGGGACTAACGAACGACAATTGATCGACAGTCACAATTCTTCCATCGTGTGGAAAGCAGACCACACGGAAAAGCGAAGAAACAAGTGCCCCCATGGCGTAAACATAGTCGCAACCAAGGAGAAGACTAAAGTCTAAAACACCTTGGGTAACCAAGATGTCTATATAGACGGTTTTTCCTCCCAAAGTAATAGGGAACTTCGGGAGAACTCCTAGAGATGGACAAGCTCCTCCGTCGAAGGCCAACAGATTCTGCGTGACCGGCCCGAGATGCGGGGAACCTAAAGCTTTCCAAGTAGTGTACGGCATAAGACTGATCGACGCACCTTCATCCAGAACAGTGCCAGGTACTGCCTTATCATAGGCAAGTACCGTAACCTGGAAGGGCACATGGGATGGAAGTCAACCGGCGATCAGGCGATTCCAATCAAAGGAAGCGACCAGACTACTTGGTGGGGGAATCGTATGATTGCCCCTAGGTGCTAAGGGGAACGAAGGAGAACCTTTGGGAGCAGCTGGGTTAGGAGAGTCATTTCGTGACTCCGGAGAATCTGAAGAGACGAGAAGAACGTGAGCATGATTCTCTTCCGAAACAGAGTGAGCGAGCAGCGGACTCGAGTCGACACTCTTTCCGACCAATGATTGGTCCAGAACAGGATGGACAGAACCAGGTTCGGGAAGAGGGGCCTGGACAAGAGAAGAATGTGAACCGATCTCATTGTCGGGAGGCAGATGATCTGCAACTGCAGAAAGACATTGATATCCAACGGGAAGTTGGGGTGAGGGAGCTGGGAGACTTTCCAAGACACTGGAGGCTTTATCCATGAGTAGACAAAGGTTAAGGGGATGATTGCCCTCACAAAGTCTACAAGGGATTCGAATCTTCCCTTTCCCCTTACCATTCCCAACGAATAAGGTAGCATCGCTGTGAGCTCCAGAGGACGATGAGGGGTGGGCCGGATCGCGAGACCATATTTCTAATACCCTGGGAATACCAGGACAATCGCGAAGAAGATGGTCCTCCTTGCATAATAGACAAGGAAACTTAACCTTCCGCGAAGGAGCAGAAGGGGGTCCGACTTCAGGTGTACTCGAGGGAGTAACAATTATACTTGTAGCCTCTCCCTTAGGAGACTTCTTCTTCTTGGTCTTCTTCTTCTTGTTCTTAGCCACCTGGTTACTCGAAACGAGGCCTTCACCAGGAGAAGTAGAAGATGAGGATGTAGAAGTAGGCATTGAAGGGGAGAGGTCCACCTTAGGATCAACATGATGTTGTTCAGGTGGAGGGACTAATGGACTAACAGCCGACACGACAGGGACCAGAGAGGTTGAAAACAACCAAACAGGCAACCCGACAGTTAACCCTGGAAGGGATAACATTGCCATATAAGGAGCACCAACATTCCCGAGAGGAGGGAAATGACCAGGATTCCCGTCAGGAGGGGAACTTGGGTTGGTGAACCCTAGAAAAGTTGCCATGGAAAACAAAAAGGAAACCTATTCAATCTAACACAATAATTAACCAGGTGATGTTATCGTGGCCGAATAAATTTTTAAGACACAGGAACTAAACTTGACCTTTTCATGTTTCAAGAGTCGAGAAAAGGACGAAAAGATGACTCTAGTCTCCTTCGAATGTTTAATGAGCACGAAGTGAAAAGACGCTCACTGGCAACTTTTCTTTTAGGGAGTCCAAAAAGGATCAAAAGTGACTACTCTGGAGATTCTAGGCAAAGGGTTTACCAAGCAATCCGTAAAACTACTTATACACCTTGGCAATCGTATGAGAACCAAGGACTTTCCGTACTGCAGTCAATCTTCCCGAATGCTGTGTTCGGTGCGTTACGGTTCGCAGGGCGGCAGACTCGGCTTCCTATGGATCAAGGATAAAAGCCTAGTGGGGTCTCCCTATATACGCGACGGTACGTGGGAGCACAGTCCGTGTTAGACCACTATCGAGTCATAGAAGGAGGAATCACCCAACCGTAATGTGAAACAACAGTGACTATGTTTAAAGACGCCGTAACACGTCTCTAACCTAGACCTCTAGATGTTTGCGTTAAGTTCCAATGCGTTTTTAGGTTTATTCAGTTTATTTTATGGTTGATCTTGAATTAAGTTTTGGTTTCAGGCCTTATCGTGTGATCTCTCACAATTACCTAGATGCAAACTACATGCCAAAGAATACCATTTCGTTCGATGAATTCTAATTACGAGAGGGTTAAGAGTTTTCAATCAAACAAAACGAACTCAAACAATCAAACAATCTAATGCAGCTAATGACAAAGAAATGAAAATTTTCTTTTGAGAACACAAATCAATGAAATGCTCTTCTTTTCATTAACTATTGAATGCAAAAGACATTAGTTTGATTTCTTTTTCAATGGCACTGTGCACTTTAAAATGAATTTTGAGAGACAGCAACACCGAGTAAAAAGAAGTAAAATCACTCAATGACAAACACAACAAGCGTGAAAAGAGCTGATTGAACCCCAACAACTGTGATCTGTGTCTGGGTAGTGAAACAATCCGAGGATCGGTTCAACGACAATCATCTCAAACAAACAAGCAAAGAAAGCAAAAAGAGGAAGGTTTCCACAATAGCAAAGACGAGCAGCAACGAATCTTTGTGAACGAGTGATGAAACAAGGTCAATCCAATGACAACAGGATGATGGCACTAGGTCACGAGACACAAAAACGAAATTCGTCCGACAAGACTTCGCAAGCAAGTGTTTCACAATTCAAACAATAAATATCAAGTCATGAACCAAGTAGAAAGAGCTGGAGATAGTCAAACCAACAGGATCAGGAGGCAAAATTGAAACAAATTCAATTTTACAGGATCAGCGCGGGTAACGCTCAGCAACAATGCGCTGACAAGAGGTCACGCGTAACAACAAAGCGCTGTCAGCGCGGAAGAACACGACTTAAGCACGCTGGTTTGATTTTAGAACCGTTGCGACTGTTTTACGTACAAGCGCGATGACAACGGGGTCAAAGAGATAGATATGTGCTGTCAGTGCGACTGTTTTGATATAAACCGCGCTGAGGCTAAAAAAGAGGCAGAATCAAGCCAAGAACTCCCAAACCAAGGCCAGAGCTCTTTAAACAATTTATACGCCTTCTAGACTGAACCAGGAAGTCTAAAAGCAGAGAACTAATCCCCAATTTTGAAAAGAGAGTAACCATCAAACTCAAACACAAGAATGAACAAAAAGAGACAAAGGCCAGCTCCCCAGTGGAGTCGCCAAATTGTTGGAGAGGTAAATCCCCTCTACGGATAGAGGCGATCCCTACTAGCCCAGAATGGGTCTAGCAACAATCAATCAATGCTACTGTGCAAGTTCCTAATTGCAAATAAAAGCGAGGCAATGAACACCTACTTGGATTCCAATGCTATTGTTTGATGAAGAGATGCCGCTCTCGCTTCTTCGCTCCGGCCGGTCACAATCCTCCACGATCTCCATGAATAGATACCTGCACACATGAAGAGAAAGACAAACACAAGCGTGAAATCTAATAAAAGCAATTATACATCAGTCAGAAAGGATGTAATTCACATTAACCATTACAAAGACAAATGAGAATGGAACCATAACAGTAGTCATCTATTATTAATCAATAACAGAGAAAGGTACAACCAAAGTTCTGACGCTGAGTCCTTCTCTAGAGGGTCCAGCCAGCAAGTCTCTTAAGCATTCACCCTTGGAGGTAGATTCTCCCAAAACAAAGCTCTCTCTCACACAAGAAATACTCACAACCTTCCTTAAGCTTCCTCTAGCAAATCCACACTTGTCACACCAACTACCTACTAGCAGCAGCAGTCTAAGCACTATGAATTCCACACTATCCAAACTAGCTGCTCATGGCAATGGTGGAGGTTTAAATAGGAGAAGGGGTCTCCATGAATGATGGGAGGATAAGCTTATCTTCAAGGAAGGTGGTTTCAAATGACGAACAGACATGCCATAGAAGGGAGGGTGATACTCACAAGGCCAACAACCAAGTCTGGAACCATCTGGAAGGCTGGCTGTTGGAACAAATTCGCCCAAACTGGATCAGCGCGGGTGTATAACTGAACTGGGGCACTCACAGCGCATCCTAATAACGGAGCAGGTTGTGTCAGCGTGGCTTAATACTTTCATAGGATGCGCTGGCTCATGAAATTCGACCAGCGTGGAAAACCCGTGTGCTTCCGCGCTGGCAGCGCATCAGTTACACTATCAGCCTCCAGTTAGCGCGGTTATTTTAATAACAGTCGCGCTGATGAAATAAAATTTGGCAAAGTGGGTCATTTGGCCAGTTTAGAGAGCATGAGCATGGTGCATTTGATTTCATGACACAGTAGGGAGACTGACAGGGAGACAGTGAAAAATTACTGCGTAACATGGTGTACTTCAATCCATCTAGTAAATTAGGCTAGATGATCAATTTTTTGGTGATAACAGACTGGTTGGAGACACGGGTTGTTGTCGTAGCTATGTTACGGGTCTTGGGCAGCTAGGTGTTCCACCACATCACTGGTGGGTAGATGATGCTGGTTGAGAGTCTTTTGGTCGGGACCTACTATGGGTGGGCCCACGTGATGCCGTCTATGAAACGATAGTTAAGTATATGCAGGAGGCAAGTGAACCATGACTGTCCTTTTGGTACAGTGTTGTCTACGTGCTTCTTTGACAAGATACCCATTGTCCATCCTCATGTACAAATTTGAGATGAGGGCCCACAGGAACCCAGGATGTGCCACTGGGGGCAGCTACTGTGGAGAGGAGGATGAGGGGGAGTCGGATGGGTGTCCTGACCTGATTTTTTCGCACATTGAGATCAGATGCCCCTCTACATTGAAAATTACCCTTATATTGGGATGAACTATGAGGGAGATCGTGACATTCAACTTCCACCCGAGGGAGCATGGGGACTCGACGGTAAGTGTTAAGTTAGTATTTTTATGGTACATTTCATATTTTGATGACATGTATATGGTACTAAGTGTAAAATAGGTTGTATGTAGACATGCATCGGTAAAATCAACAGGATATGCAAGATGAGCAGCAGCACCTGGGACTGCAGATTGAGGAAGATCATCGTCACATCAGGGTCCAGAGGAGAGTCTGCTACTCGTTGATATAAATCATATATGTGAGGTACCCTTGACCAGAGTTTCAGAGCACAGATGGCATGAGTTAGACAATTGATACATAGATGAGTGTACCGACCTTACCTCATAGTGGCGAGGCATCATGCGACGCATCGCAATGGCTGGTTAGGTAGTACGTGATCTACCTGTAGGTGGAGAAAAACCTTTGGCGTGTGATCTGCCAGACAATGACTAGATATAGTGATGAGCCTCGGTATTGCAACAAGAATGTTGCAACCCCCAAGGCTACCGTCTTTAATTATCAACTCGAGGTTCATACAAACCTAAGAGGTATTGGCACTATATGTGCAACATACAATGTGTCCTTCCTTTGTTGTCATGATGTAACATAATTCATGTACTGAAGTCAAATCCTAAACTAATTGCAGAAAATGAAATGTTCGAAATGGAACCTTAACCTATTGTAGTAAAGAAAGTACAAGGAAACAAACTGAAATAAAATGATAAAACACACCATTTTCTAACTAACCGCTAAGAGGCTTTGCCTCAAAATAATTCTAACATGGATGCAATGATTCAAACCATCAAACCTTCTATTGTTGTGCATGTAAATGAATAAAATAAATTTGTTTTTCTTTTTGTCCTTTTTTCATGTGGGTGTGAAAGCTAATCTCTTTTCGTGATGTGGTAGGTGGCTTGGATATGATGGTGGATGGTTGGAATGACTGGAAGACCCTTAGGTGACCTTGCATGTCTTCCTGGAGGTTTTCCCTCAATTCGGCCTCAAAACATGCCACTACAGGAAAACCTACAGGATGTACTAAAAACCTATAGGATCCCCTCAAAACCCACAGGATACAGCCGAGAGAAGAAAGATGGGTTGGTGGAGGTGATGGAAGGCTTAGGGAAGGTGGTTGGTGGATGGAATGGAGTGATAAAATGCCTAGGATCACTCATAACTCAAAATCAAAGTTGGGAGATGGATGGATTTGCTCAAAAAGTTTAGAGAAGTTTCCTTGTGAAATGATGAAATTGGTGAGGGTTTAATGACCAAGAAAATCAAATCCAAATTGGATGGGAATTTTTTTATTTATTTTTATTAATTTGGATGTATTAGGTCCCTATTACAAATGGAATAACTCAAAAATACCTTTGTTAACCCATGCAAAAAAATAAAAAACATTACTAGTAGAAAATCTAGAAATTCGAGAACTAGTGCGCTAGTAAATCTAAAAAATGCCTAACCAAATCGAGTGAAAATTCAATGGGGAAATTTTTGTTATGAACTAGAATGTTTTTTTTATTTAATTCAAGTGGAACCAACTCGATTGAAGCTTGTTAGCATGCTCTAAAAAACAACAAAAATTTAATGTTCCTTTCTAAAAAGGAGGTCCTTTACAGGACTTTCACAGATATTATTAAAACAACAAGTTTGCGGAAATTATAAGTAGGAGGTATTCTGGAAAGTTCTTTCTTTATTGAAAAATTGATGATTATATAGATGGACACTTAGAAAGACTGATTTTTCTTCCTCAGATTGACTACAGTAGCATTTAATGAATATATCTTAGCTCAAGGCTTAATAAATTCATAGGCTACCTGGCATGTGTGCAGGCTGAGTCTCAAAAACTTACTAGACTTACAGAATCTTAGAATAACATATGATTCAACCACTTTAGGTTCACACTAGCATCAAGTACTAATGCGCAGGCTTCTCAAATCATTTACAGACTAGAATTTTTCTCGTGGTGCAAGCAGATCAGACTAAAAGTATGCATATGTAGAGCAGGAGAAAATTCGACTCGGGCCTCTAAACTCTCAAACTACCAATCCCCGAATGAGTCTTACTTCTCAATTCCTTTATTTATAAATGGAAAGGAACAAACATTGAGGAAAAAGCAGGAATCTTGTACAAAACGATGACTCAAAAGTAATCACTCAAAGTTAGATTCGGGCATGGGTGGACTGTCCCATGTTATCTCATCCCTTCTCCTTTTACGGATAGCTAGAGGCATGTGGGGACTGAATCTAGGTACTGGACTCTGTTAGGATATTCCGACACATAGGATATAGTTAAGTTCAACTTGGTCTAGTATAGAGTTAGGTTAGAGTTAGGTAAAGTGTGTTTCTTTACCGTTGTACATTTTGTAACTTACAATCCGACGGTCACGATATGTAGTGATCCGACGGTTCACTCTCACCTCGGTATTACCGACACTTGATCCGTGGCTTGACACCCGATTGGTCCATGAGTTCTATTTAAAGCGCATGGAGGGTCATTGTTCGGGTAATCCGTGCATGAGAGAAGCTTATGTAAATTTTCATTCTTTGATTAATAAATTGTCTGTACCCACGTTGGGACAGGCCGTGGACTGTTTCCCTCCTTGCACTCTGAGGGTTTTAACCACGTCAAAAATACTGGTGTATTGATTTGAGATCTGGTTGTGAGCGGTGTCCTCTTGGTATTCTTTCTGAGGAACTTACCCTGTAAATTCCTACATGGTATCAGAGCTATTTGAGGGCCGTGTCCGTTGGTGATCCAAATCTGAAGCCGGTAGAACTGCATGCGGCTGTCGTTTCCTAGATCTGCTGTTTCTGACTGCTTTCGGGCCGAGAGGACTGCTCTGTTGCGTTCGGAGCATCTGTTTCAGTGAGGAACCCCTTTCGTTTCACGCGAAAAGGTTTCCGGTAGCCCTAGCTGCGTCATTTTTCAGATCGGGAGGTATACAGTGTTTTTTTTTGCAGTTTACTGTCATTTTCTCTCTGCTTATTTCGGTTTCGGTTTATTTAGCCTTTTTTTTCCGGATCTATACCTTTCATTTCTGCGTATGCTCTTTGCCCTGCGACTCTGTGCGATCTGGGCAAATCAGAAACAGAAAGAAAGGATTTTTCTCATGCGTATGCTCTTTTCCCTGCACCTTAGTGTGATCTCGGAAAATCAGAAACATTGAGAAAAATATTTAGTTTTTCGGCTAAAAGCTAACTTTGAGATTTTTTTTTAAATTTCTAGTTTTTTGGCTAAAGCTAACTTCGAGCCGTAAGGTTCATTTTTCTTTGGATATTCGTGTTGGGTTTTGTGTTTTGTGTTTTGTAGGGGAAAAGAGTCTTCCCAAGGCAAGCACGCAAATCGAGGCCCCCCCCCCCCCCCCCCTCTCTCTCTCTCTCTCTCTCTCTCTCTCTCTCAAATATTTTGTATAGATCAATTGGTTCAAAGACCTTTTAAGAGAGTAGAGGTCTTGGGTTCAAGTCTCCATTTTGTGGGGGCGGATTTTTTCATTCCCGCACATTCGCGCACTTTGCCGGCAACGTCAACAATTTTTTTTCAAAAAGCCATAACTTCTTCATCCGGAAGCCTTTTTCAGAGCCGTTTTTTTTAAAACCGCCTATTTTTTCGAGATCTATCCATTGGACCACTTACTTTCAGCATATTCAGCTTCAGTTGTTTTTCAAAAAATGGAAAGTCCATGCCAAGTCATTCTTGACAGCACTAACTACTTCCAATGGGTAGCCTACATGGGAGATTTACTTAGAAGTAAAGGTCTCTTCAGAATAGCCACAGACCAAGAGAAGAAACCCAAAGATGAAGACAAGGCCGAAAAATGGGAAAATCGACAAGATCAAGCACGTGGTTTGATAGGAATGTCTGTTTCTCCTGATCTTAGATTCCACATTGCAGAAATTGAAACTCCTCATGAAGCATTAGAAAAACTTGCTAAAGTTTTTGGGATTAAAAATGAAATTAGAGCCCATCAACTTGAGAATGAGTTGCTTACTTTGGATCCTAATAATTTTTCTTGCATTGAAGATTTCTTGTCCAAATTCAAGACCCTTAGATATCTCTTGGAAGGTGTTAAAGTTAAGAAAGAAGATGGTAACCTTATTTATTCCATCCTTACTAAGTTGGGACCAGCCTACTCTGTATTTGTTTCCACTTTCCATTCTACCAGGGAAGCTTTCATTTGTCAAGGCAAAGACTACAAGCCCCCTTCCTTTGACTCCTTTTGTGATTCCTTAATAAGAGAACAAGAAAAACTCTTACACCTTGGTCTTCTTAATCTTGGAAACTCTTCCTCGAAAGCGTTAGCCGCCCAGCAGCAACCAAATTCAAAGAATCCTAAGAAGTCTTATCCTCAAAGGAATGGTCCTAAACCAACTCAGCCTCAAGATGAAAGATCATTTCAGCAATATGACAAGACCAATAAAAACAAATGGAAGAAGACTGACAGACATTGTAACTTTTGTAATCGAGATGGCCACTTAGAATCTAAATGCTTTAAGAAGATGGAAGCCTTGGAAGCCGCAATGAAGAAACATAACATCCATCTGGAGCCTACTTCAACTTCAACTTCCGGAACGGCATTTTCTGCATGTCATCGTCAATCATCTCAGTCTGGTTATGCATTAAATGTATCTTCTTCTTCTTCTCATTCTCATGAGTGGCTCATTGATTCTGGAGCCTCTTGTCACATGGCCAAAAACCAAGCCATGTTTTCTTCTTTAAATGATTGTAACACCAAAAATATATATGTTGGTGATGATAGATCTCTTAATGTTGTAGGGACTGGAACTGTTCATCTAGACAATGGTCAGTTCAATGATGTATTATGTGTTCCAAACTTATCCTGCAACCTTCTATCTGTCTATCAGATAACTCATTCAGGTGAAGGTAAAATTGTTGAATTTTCACCTCATGATGTTGTAATCAAGGATCTAAAAGATCCTAAACAGATTCTAGCTACTGGTCTTGCTGATGATTCCAAAAGGTTGTATAAGTTTCACAACTTTGGGTCATCCCATCTTCCCTCAGTATTTGTTGCTCATAATGATGAAGTGAGCAAACTTTGGCATGAGCGGTATGGTCACTTAAACTATCGCTCCCTTCAGCATCTATGTAAAGAAAACATGGTGACAGGTCTTCCTATGGTATCTTGCAAAGATGGTGTTTGTTCCGGATGTGTACTCGGAAAACATCATCGGGACAGTTTTGACAAACGTGCCTCTTGGCACGCCTCAGCCCCTTTACAGCTTGTGCACAGTGATTTATGTGGTCCTCTTCCTGTTGCTTCATTCTCTGGCTGCAAGTACTTCTTAACTTTCATTGATGATTTCTCCAGACGCACTTGGGTATACTTCTTAAAACTCAAGAGCGAAGTATTTACCACCTTTTTGGCCTTCAAAGCATTCGTTGAAAAACAATCTGGACATCAAATTCTTAAGCTAAGAACTGATAATGGTGGAGAATATGTTAAAAATGCATTCATCAACTTTTGCACCGAAAATGGAATTCAAATGCAACATACTGTTCCATACACTCCACAACAAAATGGTGTAGCTGAAAGGAAAAATCGCACCTTAAAGGAAATGGCTAATTGTATGCTGCAATCTAAAGGACTCAGTCTTAGTTTTTGGGCCGAAGCAATTAATTGTGCAAATTATATAATCAATCGCACTCCTACTAAGGTTCTAGAGAATATCACTCCAGAAGAAGCCTGGAGTTCCATTAAACCAGATGTAAGTCACTTTCGTGTGTTTGGAAGTGAAGCATGGGCCCATATTCCAGATGAAAAGCATAAAGCCTTAGAACCTAAGAGTGAGAAATGTACTTTTGTTGGATATTCTGAAGATGTAAAAGGCTATAGACTTATTCCATTTAAGTCCAAAAATGTTATCATTAGAAGAGATGTAAAATTTGATGAAAATAAATCGGCCTGCGAGCCTAGTCCGGCGGATGTGCCACCTCTTCCTATCTCTTCTATCTTTGAAAACATTTCTTCTTCTGATGATGAAAGCGAGGATGATAATCCTTCCCCACCTTCTCAGGATCCTCAACTTCCAAGATGGGTCCGTGCTACTCGGGATGCAGCAGGTGATCTTGCCGGTGATCCTACAGATCAGCGACGTACACGTTCTCAGTTTGAAAGAGCCTCTTCTTTACTGGCTCAAGCTCCAGTAAATCATGATCCTGACACTTTTGCAGAAGCTTCAGGCCATCCACATTGGGAAACAGCTATGAATGAAGAATATCATTCATTGATGACAAATGATACATGGGATCTTGTTCCTCTACCAAAGGGACGCAAACTTGTTAGATGCAAATGGGTTTACAGAACCAAGTATGGACCAGATGGGAAAGTTGATAAACATAAAGCTCGTCTAGTTGCTAAGGGCTTTTCACAGGTTGAAGGCATTGACTACACTGAAACCTTCTCTCCAGTTGCCAAAATGAACTCTATCCGCCTTGTTCTTTCCCTTGCTGCCTCTTTAAAATGGGAAGTCCATCAAATGGATGTTAAATCTGCCTTCTTGCATGGTGACTTGCAGGAAGAAATCTATATGGAACAACCCATTGGCTTCATACAAACAGACTCCAGCCTCGTTTGTCGACTTAAGAAATCCCTTTATGGCCTCAAGCAAGCTCCTCGAGCTTGGTATGCCAAAATGGATAGCTTTCTTTTAGAATCTGGCTTTTCTAGGTGTCATTCTGACAATACTGTCTACACCAAGAAAGTGGGCAACTCTCTCATCATCCTTGTTCTTTATGTTGATGATCTTATTCTTACTGGTAGTGATCCCAACCTTATAAACCATGTGAAGTCCAGCCTTAAAAAGAAATTTGAAATGACAGACTTAGGACACTTACACTATTTTCTCGGTCTTCAAGTCTTGCAATCCCAAGAGGGTATTTTCCTTTCCCAGTCCAAGTATGCTTGTGATATTCTTCGTCATTTTCACATGGAAGACTGTAAGCCAGCCACTTCTCCCTTTCAGTCTGGAGTCAAACTTTCAGTCTCTTGTACTTCTCCTGAAGTTGATGCTACCTTATACCGTCAACTTGTCGGAAAACTCTTGTATTTAACCCATACTCGTCCTGATCTTTCCTTTGCTGTTGGCCTTGTTGCTCGTTTTATGCAAAACCCCCGTGAAAGTCATTGGAAAGCAGCTAAAAGAATACTTCGTTATGTTCGAGGTACAGTACAGTTTGGGATTCATTACAGTGCCAAAGCAGCTCCTCTGTTAGTTGGTTTCACTGATTCTGATTGGGCTGGTGACCTTGATGATCGGAAGTCTACTGCCGGTTATGTCTTCACTCTTGGTTCAGGACCTATTACATGGGCTTGTAAGAAACAGGCTGCCATTTCTCTTTCATCAGCAGAAGCAGAGTATCGTGGTGCCGTGGAAGCTAGTAAGGAAGCCTTGTGGCTTCGTCAGATCCTATCAGAGTGTGCCTCCTTCCTTCTCCTATTGTGTCATATTTGTAAATCCTTCAATCCTATCCCAAGTTGTTCTTAAGGGGGGATGTTAGGATATTCCGACACATAGGATATAGTTAAGTTCAACTTGGTCTAGTATAGAGTTAGGTTAGAGTTAGGTAAAGTGTGTTTCTTTACCGTTGTACATTTTGTAACTTACAATCCGACGGTCACGATATGTAGTGATCCGACGGTTCACTCTCACCTCGGTATTACCGACACTTGATCCGTGGCTTGACACCCGATTGGTCCATGAGTTCTATTTAAAGCGCATGGAGGGTCATTGTTCGGGTAATCCGTGCATGAGAGAAGCTTATGTAAATTTTCATTCTTTGATTAATAAATTGTCTGTACCCACGTTGGGACAGGCTGTGGACTGTTTCCCTCCTTGCACTCTGAGGGTTTTAACCACGTCAAAAATACTGGTGTATTGATTTGAGATCTGGTTGTGAGCGGTGTCCTCTTGGTATTCTTTCTGAGGAACTTACCCTGTAAATTCCTACAGACTCAAACAAAGTGGAGATTCCAAGGCACAGGAACCCACGAAAGCATGTGACAGACTCTACAGATGAGATATGCAAATCTCCAAAACTGTACAAAGATTACACAGAGGATATTACCAGTATGGGGGAATCCTCAAAAGCCCATCTAACACCAATGTCGGTTGGAAAGACGGCACTTTAAATAGTATAATAATCTATTTGTGGATAAGTGTAGTGCTGAAAATTCCATCTTTCTATCATGAAATTTGAATAGTATTGTACCCAAACTTCTTTTTCAGTTTCCCAGGTTGCACTTTCATCTGGGTCAAGTAAGTCTAAATAGTTTAGGTTCATGAATGGGTTTAGTTCTGGATCAATCTGTCGATGGAACTCTTCATAGGTGGTGCTTGTGTTGATCTTTCGGGCCTTGTAATGATTCATTACAAACCATATGACATGACCACACTACGGAATCCATTAAGAAAATCTTCATCGCTTAGATTTATTAGATCTTCAATCGTCTTATACAATACTTCAGTCACGAGCATACTTGATGGGCCGAAATTGGGAATCTTCAATAAAGTGAAAGAGTATGGTTTTAGGATAAGGGGTGATAACCTGAATCTTTTCCACCATCCCATAAACCATTCAGGAAGTGGGTCGTCTTCTTCCATATCTTCAACTGGAACCCCTCCAAACAAAAATGAAAACTGCAAAGAATAAAACATGTTAGTTGAAAATTTTTGTAAATTCATTGATGTGTAGAAAGCTTCCTGTTGTCGTTCTGGATCATAGTTTTCTCTATGAAGATGATTATCAAATCTCCTGAATGTTGTATGGAAGCTGGTGATTCTACTGTTGTCTTCATCATCTCTCTCAATTCGATAGGCAATGCTTCCAATCTGTCTTAATTAATCAAGGGCTTCTAGAGCGTCATCATTCATTTCATCTTGGTGGGGATCTGTCAATGGAAAATCAAAACTTGTTCTATGTCTGATTTCTTTTATGGGATGCCAATTATCATCATGATCTAATAATCTCCTACTTAGATCATATGAAATCCAACCAGTAGGAGTTTCAAATTCAATAGTGGTTTCTCTTCTTCTAAGATAATTAGATTTGATACCCATTATTGAATGTTCAAATAAGAACTCTCGGCTCAGCATGTCAGTGAAACTGTTCTTGTCTCCTTTGACAAATTCAATGTCAAAATTGTACTCGCTGAGCTGCATTATCCATATTACCATAACAACATCTTCAAAATCACATTTATGGATTGCATATTTCAAAGCTTGGCAATCTGTCTTAACTGTAAAATGGGTGTAAATAACAAAGTCTGTGAATTTGGCTATACCCAAGCAGACTGCTCTGAGTTCTTTCTTGAGGCTAGACCAGTTCATTTGATTTTTTGCCCATGGACCATATGCATATTGACAAACCTCTATTTACTTTTGGCTGCTAGGATTCTTCTGACATAGAACAACACCCCAACCCTCATGACTGGTATCTGTCATGATTATTTTTTCCCTTTCTTCTCTTATTGGGGAGAGAGGTTGTATATTCTTGACTTCTTCTTTTATTTTCTTAATTGCCTGAGTATAGTCATCATTCCAAGGGATTGGATTTTTCTGAAGTCTCTTGTTCAAGAGTTTACGTTCTTGTGCACAATGCTTCAGAAACTTTGAGATATAATTCAAACTCCCCAAGAATCTTTGCAACTGGGTCTTGTCTTTAATTTCATCAGGGAAGTGATCAACAAAATTCAAGCTTCTTTGGATTACAGAGTAGGATCCATGTTGTATATTGTAACCCAAGAAATCTATCATCAGTTTGAACAATTTCATTTTGGATTCTGATAATACGATTCCCATGTCTTTCACTCTGTGCAGAAAGATCTTCAAATGCTTTATATGGTTAGATATATTATCAGAATGAATCAAAATATTATCAATATACTTTTTTAGGAATTCCTCCATTCCTTCAAAAGTTTCATCCATAATTCTCTAGGAGGTTGAGGGGGCATTAATCAATCCGAATGGCATGATGTTCCATTCATAATGGCCTCCAGGGACAGAGAAAGTTGTCTTCCATTTATCCTCTTCTTTGATTCCTACTTGCCAGAAACTAGATTTTAGATCGAACTTTGAAAAGATCTTAGATTTTGAAATTTGAGCAAATATAGAGGATGGTTTAGGTAGAGGATATGCATCATAATCAAGGATATCATTCAAAGGTTTATAGTTTACGACAATTCTAGGTTTTCCTCTGGCAATTTCAACATGTTTATTCACATAGAAAGCAAAACAAGCAATTGGACTTTTGCTTTTCTTGACGAGTCCTTTCTTTAGTAATTTTTTGATTTCTTCTCTGCAAAGTTTCATCTGATCTTCATTCATTTCCATAGCTTTTTACCTTCTTAGCTTTCCACTGAAATCTTTCTTGAGAGGAAGTTCTACTTCATGCTTATGGATATGCCAAAAGGTATTCAGATCATCAGAACAACATTCTTTAAATCTAGCAGTGAGGTCTGCTATTTCTCTTGAGTATTTTCCATTGTCTAGATGTTCTTCAGTTTTCAGGATTTCTTTCTTCACTTCCATTTTTTCCAAGAGATTTTCCATTCTTTCTATCCTTTTCAACCTATTTGGTGAACTAGAATTAATGAAAGGGAAAAAGATTGATGTATCATCTATAGAGACGAAATAAGCATACCTCTGAATGCTTTTGTCAAATTTTGCTCCATGTTTCTCAACATTCTTGAAGAAAAGTGTGCCAAGATACATAGCACAATCTATACCAGGAACAACAGAGAAGACCAGATGTATACCAATTTTTTTTGTTAGTAATGCATCAACCTCAACTTCATATTTGGTGGCAATTTCACCAGTTGCTATTATTACTTTGGGACATGTTGTTGGTCTTTGAAGATGCATACTCACCACTATATCACTGACTATGTTTAGCCTTGAACCAGCGTCCATAAGGACTTTCGAGTATTCATACTGGGTTCCAATTCTTACTTTCATTTTGACACAATACATTACATCTCTCTTTATAATATTGCATCCAAAACCTGATCTCTCTTTCTCTTTATCTGAATTTTTTGATTGTTGGAAATGTGCCATCATAGGATTTCCATGAGAAGTCCAGTTTTCTTCCATTCCTGAGACAGGACCCTGTGATGTTGAAGCAGCAGCTATTTGTGCATTCATCAATCATAAGCTGAGTTCATTATGTTTTTCTATGGACAATCTCCGGTTATCCTTTATTGTTTTTCTAAAATCTCTTATTGCCTGATGAACAGCAGGCAATGTCTATGGCAAATCTTCATCAAAATCTTCATTTCTGAATTTCCGATTCAATGCTTCAATTGAAAATAAAGAAGCAGGTGGCACATACCCTTTATTAGCGACCTTCTTTGAATCTGATAGTGCTTGCTTCAAATGTTCTGTCAATAATGATTTATACATGTTCTTTATCTTTGGATCATTGGCCGCCATCATTTGTGCAAAAATATTTTTGTTGGTTTCATCATAGTCAAATTTCATCATTCTGACTGCATTGCATCTGCAAACATCTAGGTCACTGCAATTACAATCTCTACATTCTGTACAATAAGCATCTCTACAAAATTCATCTTCAGATGTTTCATCTGAGTCCACAAAATTCAAATCATTTTCTGACTTTGAGTCAGAAGATATAAGTTCATCACAGCTGCTTGGTAAATCAAAGAAATTAATTTTTCCTTTCTTGTTTCTATACTGTACTTTATTTTTTGATTTTCCATTTTTCTTGTCTGGATAGTTCAGAGCTGTATGACCTTTCTGGTTGCAATTGTAGCAAATTATTTCTTTTTCTTTAGAAAACATTTTTGTATGTTTATAAGGCTTTGTTTTGTAATGTTTTCTCCTTGGCTTTTCTTGGAAAGACTGGGAATTATTCCTTTTGAAATGCTTTTTCTTTCTCTTATGCCCCTCAGAATTACCAGCCTTGCCAAGGTGCCATTGTTTGCAAAGCTGCTGATAGCCATGGGGCTTTTTAGGATTTGTAGCTGCTCGTGCAATTTTCATCGAAGAACAGAGTTCTACAATAATGGCTTTGACAGCTTGTCAAATTATGCCAAATTTGTAGCAACCAACTTTCCCTGGGAGTTTGTTGACAATCGATGAAGATATGCATTGGGGAATGGAGGCTACAAAGATTTCCTTCCATTTGGCTCAAGGACTAGATCTGGAGTCAGAGTGTGTAACCTGTGAAGGAATTCATTGAAGTATTCGTCAAAATGTTGCATATTATGCAACTTCATGGCAAGCAAAGTAATGGTGGTGATTGGTGGGCTCCAGTATTGTAGCAATAATGCTACAACTCCTGGAGCTTCCTGTCTCTAATTTTATCAACCCGGTAGTTCGTACAAACTTGGAAGCGACGGTGCTGTATGCACAAGTACTAGCTCTTGTCGCAGCTGTCACTTGGTCAGCTGGCACAAGTCCGCTAGGGCTCAAGCCAACTTCTATAGGCTCACAGAAGAAGCTTTATGAATGATGGACGAAAGCTAACTCAAAGGAGACTAGTCTAATTGCAGAAGGAAACTGAAAACCAATAAAGCATGAAAACCCTAGTAAACCCTAATTTGACTACCTAGAACCTAACTATGCAAAATTGTGAATGAAACAACTACCAATAATGCCATTACTTGCAGTGAACTGAAATACATGCATCTAAGCTACTTGCATCTGAAAAGACATGTTTTTGTATTTTTTCATTAAGTGGTTGGATTTATTGTGATGATGCTTTTGATTAGGGTTTGGTTGTGCAGGAGCGGTTGGAATGAAAGGAAAGCATGGGCAAGGTTAGGATGGCTAGGGGAGGTCCCAGAGGGTCTCTAGCATCAGTCCACAGAAGTCTACCACGTTCGGATGCTCAGCAACCGAGTTTGCAGGCTTCTATAGGAAGTCTGCAGGGGATCCTACAGGAAACTCAGGGGTTTCTACAGGAAGTCTGTGAAATTCTACAGGATGTTTGGCCGTGGACGTTTTGGGAGATGGTGAAGTGTTGGAGTGGTGTGGGAGGATAGGTGAGATGGAGATGGAGCTGGTGATAGCTCAGGAGCATAAAAATCAGATGGAGGAAGAGTGTATGCAGTGGGTTGATGGTTGGAAGGATGGGATCAACAAAAGTTTAAGTAGATGGAGCTAAGTGATTAATAGATGAGTTGGAGGATAAATGAGCTAGGCAGAGGCTGAGTAGGTGGATTGAGGAGAGATCAAGAAGAAGAAGAAGGAAGTGGAATGATAAGGAGCAGCGTAAATGAAACAAATGACTTATGCACCAAAAACGAGAAATTCATTAACCTATGATAACTATGCCATGAAACCTATGAACAGCATTGGAAAACCGAGAAATGAAACTCGTGCATGGAAGTGAAATGTAGAAGTATGGTTCTATGTAAAAAGTGCATGGATCGATCTTCAACGAAAATGTCTATGTTGCAGCTTGCATGGAAGTGAGAAGAACTGCGTTTTTTTTGGTGGTTGGTCATGGACTGCACCCCAATCCCTAACAGAGATGGTAGTGAGCCTTAACAACCTTTTTTGGGAGCTCCAATAGATTATATCTATCCTCTTCTAACCTAAGCAACTGGAAACAAATTCACCATAAACTAATCCTATCTAAGCTCATGTAAAAGACTAAATTAAAAAACTGTAATTTCGAATTGCATGGTAAAGTAAAAACTCAAAGTGCTGGAACGAAATGCAACAACATTACAACACCGAGGAGACCTATTGCTCTCAGGTTGGGCCCTAACCTGAGAGCTATAGCTCCCTTAGAAACTCAGAATGAGATCAAAATCTACCTGCCTTTATTCATAAACGAATGTCTGATGTCATGCCAAAACTGGCTTACAAAAGGAACAAACACCGAACTGTAGCTCGTACTTCCAAATTACAAGAGCAATACAAAAGTTCAAAAAGCTTCTATCCAAGGCTACGGCCTCAGTATTTATGCAAAATGATCATCCAACAGGTGTCCTTGATTCGAGGAGCTCGGCTGTCCAATTGAAGTTTAAACTGCTGATCCTGTAGGGCAGTCATAATTGTTGTTCCTGTAGAACAGTTATAACTGTTGTTCCTGTAGAACAGTTGGCTGCCTCTAAGCTCGGTGGGGAGATGGATTGGAGCTCGGAGCTATGGTGGGAATCACGAGGAAGGTCCCCAAGACTGTGGACATCCTCTCCTAAAAACCAGCAGTGCCACCTCATTGTCTCCTTGTCTCCTTTTTCGTGATCTTTGCTCCCTTTTAATGCCAAAAACCTGAAATTATCATGTATTAGTCACTTATATAGAATGCCTACCCTTCTTCCTACAAACAACACGAATAAACCAAGAAATGAATGCATAAGCAATAAAAAATGAATGGTTTGAGCAGAGCAAGTAGGCCAAATGAGCCCAAATTGTACCAAACATTGGGGCTCATCATCACCCCCCAGCTAAACTATTTGCTCATCCTTGAGCAACTTAGTCCAAATCTTCATCCTTCATTGCTTTCACTGCTTCCCTTGTATCCCAAGGCTCTGTGTTGGTGTCTTCTCTGTGGATATGAAACCCTGCTTTCCTTCTCACCTCTTCCCATTGTTGACTGTCATCTTCCTCTGTATTGCCTTCAGTCAGTCCTAGCAGTAGTGGTGGGCTGAGTTTAAGGCCAATCCAGCTGGCCTGGAGGCTTTGCATGGATTTCTTGTAAAGTTCAACCCTTGCCAAAGCTTCCCTCATCCGAATGGGGGTATGGTACTCTCTGATTTTCAAGCTGTGTGCCAGGGTATTCCATCTGCGTGAACATGCTTGGGCAACACTTTCTCCCAATAACCTTTCCATGTCTTCAAAGTGGGCTATGACTTGGGCCTGTTGGTCCATAAATCTCAAGGAAGCTGTGGGATTTGTAGCCAACTGTTGGTGGGCTAAGATGAGTGCCACCGGGTCCTCTAGTTCTGGTCGAATGAACAGTGGTTCACTGACTTCTCGGTTCATGACCGATTTTGCTTCAGCTGCTCTCTGATCCTCATGGTTTAGCCATGAGGCGAACGCCATCAATTGCATATCACCCAAGGCAACATTGGGATCCCAGGAGACTTCATTAGGCAAAGCCAAATTGTGGAGGTAAAACTCTGCTAATTTGGCTTTGTCCTCAGACGAACTAGTACTGCACAATTCAAAAAATTGTTGTGGGTTTTGGATATGTGAAATACCTCTTTGTGCCAAGGTGTTTATTTGGAACTGCAGCCATTGATCTTTTAAGAACAATCCGTAGGATTTTGCAGGTGTTCTGCACTGAATTGCCTCCATGGCCCAACTGGCCATGCAGACCAATTATGCTTCCTTTTGTTGCAGTTGTTCTCTTAGGGCTTGCACTTCAATTTTTGTTTGTTGTTCTGCTTCCTGTAGAAGTGTCATTGGCCCTTCAAGGCTGGTGGTCGGCTCCTTTTTGCCTTGTTGTTCATTTGTCATGTCCTTGGAGGATGTTCCTGCCCCTGCCTTTAGTTCCTGTAGCTGCAATCTCAGTTTCTAATTTTCTTCCTGTAGAAGCACACATTGGCAATTAGCCACATGTTTAGCCATGGTGAATTCACTCCTGACCTCCTTGAGTTGCTCTTGTAAAGGGCCTATGTCCGCCACACCCTTTGATTTGGCGATCTGCATCCATGTGTGGGAACAAACTCTTTCTTTCTCTAGTTCAAAAAATAGAGGCACAGTAAATTTCTGCGGTAAGATTTTGCCCGCTTCTAAAAAGGCGTAGTATGAATTGAGATTAGGTGAAGGGCTAGGTTCTGGTATATGTTCTCTTTCTATCTCTTTAGGTGGTTCTACCTCACCCTCCCTTGGTGGTGATGAGGGTCCTTCCCCTTCCTTCTTTTCCGTTTCGTGTAGTCGGGCTAGAGTATCCTGTAGAACATTTTCAGCTTCCTGTAGCCGCGTTTGTTTAGTCAACAAGTCTAACCTTTCTTGCCACGTATTTTTCTTTGGACTCCCCTTCTCGTAGGTGACTGTGATCCTGGAGGGTGACTTTTCTTTGGGAGAAGCAGGTGTATCTTCGATGACGATCGGGCTGCTGGATTGGGCCTGTGGCTTGCCCGTCTTTATCCTAACACTTCTTCGAGCCTTAAAGTATAGACGGGTCTCCCTCTTCCTCTTTCCTTTTGGCTTAGGTGGCGTGCTGAGGCCAGCTAATACAGCTGCTGCCTCCCGTGCCAGAATATCCACCTTTCTCTCCTTGGGTTTCACCTTTTCGGGGCTTCCTGTAGAAGGCTGTTTCTCAATGAATTTCGGGCTTCTTGTAGAAGCCCCTTTTTCCAATTTCGGGCTTCCTGTAGAAGCCCTTGTCTCTATCTTCGGGCTTCCTATAGGAGGCTGTTTCTCAATGACTTTCGGGCTTCTTGTAGAAGCCCCTTTTTCCAATTTCGGGCTTCCTGTAGAAGCCCTTGTCTCTGTCTTCGGGCTTCCTGTAGAAGCCTGTTTTCGCAATATCGGGCTTCCTGTAGAAGCCTTTGTCTCCGTTTTTGGGCTTCCTATAGAAGCCTATTTCCAAACAATTTTTGGGCTTCCTGTAGAAGCTTTGGTCTTTGCTTTTGGGCTTTGTGTAGAAGCCTGCTTCTCAATGATCTTCGGGCTTCCTGTAGAAGCCTTTGTTTTTGTTTTTGGGCTTCCTGTAGAAGCCTATTTTTGCTTTCCTGTAGACACAGGTGTCTCCACCTCTGCTTGCTTGCCTGCCTGAGTTTTGCTTTTTGCTTTGGTTGCAGGTGCTATTGAGGTACTTGGGCTGACGTGGACCACCTCAGCTTTGTCCATTCTGCTCTTCATCCTCTTTTCCCTTGCTGACAGGATAGGTGTGCCACCTTTTTCTTTGTCCTCCTTTTCCTCATGCTTCTTCCTTTGTTCTTTCCTCTATACTGTTGTCGGGGTCTCTTGGCCTTCTTCCCTCTGTTCCTCGGCCACTGCTTCGTGTTCCTCACTGCTGGAGGAACCCGTTTCTTCGATCAACATTTTAATGTCCCCATCTTTTGTCAAATTCCGGAAGGATTCCCATGAGAGGGGAACCTTATATGAATGCAATGCATCCTCCACAAGAAGCTTGATCAACCCATGGTAAGCTATCTTATCTGGTATTCCCTCTTTCAGCTTTGTAGCACACTCCATTAGAGACTGCAGGAGGTAATAAGGGATGCTTAGTTTTTGTTCTACAGGAAGGTCAATTCGGTGCCTCAATTCAGTGAGCAGCCGAAAGTGATATGCGTACACGATGCTGAAACGGCCTTCACAAGTAATATATTTCATGATTTGCAAACTGACTTCATTCCAAGGTGGCAACAGGCTCATTCTTCGCACCCCGTTTTTGTCCTTCGAGAATTCTTCCTCAGGTGGAAAGAATTCTTTCTTTGCCTGCTGGCTTAGCTTTCTTTCTTCCTTATCCCACGGCAAACCCATAGGAAGTTTTGTGATTCGACTGATATGTTCTGGGGTGAGCTTGAGGCTTAGACCTCTGAAGTTCATTGTGGCTAGTGTCTGGGATTTAGGCTTCAGAGCCTGCAAGAATTCTTCGGCCACTTCATCATCGTAGCCCTGCAGCTTATCACAAAAAGGCATCCATTGTGCTCTGGTGAAGAGCGCTACCACTGCCGGGTTTTCCCTTAATTTGGTTGAATCAGTGGGTTCCCGTCTTATAAACCCACCCGGCATGATGAACATGATTGTTTTAATTAAAGGTGGCAAATGCAAAAGAGATTTGGTCTATTAAGACAGAGCATGCACATAATCCACAAAATTCAACACAATCTACTTATACCGACATCCTGTAGAACGATAGCATAGGCACAAAAAACAACAATTCCACCACTATCTTTATGACCCGACTGTGGACGATGGTCTTGCCACTTCTACTAACCAATTGCATGAAGAGTTCAGGGTTACCTCTTTAATTGGCCACCTTTTTTCGTGAGGCACCCGCTTCCCTGTAGAAGACTGCGTTCCTGTAGAGACTGCGTTCCTGTAGACTGCGTTCCTGTAGAACTGCGTTCCTGTAGAACTGCGTTCCTGTAGAACTGCGTTCCTGTAGAACTGCGTTCCTGTAGAAGCAGTGCGCAATTCTCGGGGAGGACTGTAGTTGGCCCGCGCTTGAGGTGTTCTTTACTGGCGTTCTGGTAGCCAACAACGCGGCGTATCAAAGTGCAGAGGAGATCAGAATAGCCACCCGAGTTCGAAGTGTTGGATGATAAATGCATGCGCATGATCTAGCCGATTAGATTTTGAATCGGCGCAATCTGTGGCGCGGGGGATGAGCTGTCCCCGCTGGACCGTTGGGCGACGTCATCCATCATCCGCCTGCATATTCACTTGCTGCCGCATCCATTCCCACAGATTTTCCGCCGCCTTTTCCTGTTAAACTCATGCTTCTGACGAGAGTGTTCTCACGTGCGTGCCGTTCATTCTCTTTGTCGTGGCCACCACCCAAACATCCAATTACACTTTAACTAGCCGACGTGGCAAGTCGACTGGCCATACGGCCGCTCAACCATTCAATTTTACGCTTTGCAAACAATTTCAAAGTAAGATTCATGCGATTTGATGGAAGGAAGGGTTGAGACACTTACCTGCGTGGCTGCACACGATTTTTCCAGTTCTTGGACGATGGTGAGTGGATCTACCTGCTGCATGCGACTTACACAGACCCGGAGGCTCGTGGTTACAGGCTACCAACGATGGAGTGGATGTTTTGCTTGCATGCGCCCGCGTTTCATTTCAGATGGCGGTGCTGTGAATGGTATCCACTCGAGCAGGTTGAACTGTTACAGGATTCCTGCGAGGTGTCTCGTAACAATCCTTTCTCCTTGGGTGCATGCTGCACGACGGAGGTGCTGGCCTTTAAATCACATTCCCGGAGCTCTTGATGCCTGCGGTATGAGATCCCAGCATTTGTTTAACTTTGAAAATGGCTTTTCCCGCGAGAACTCATTGATCTTCTTTGTTGGTGCAGGGAACTTGGTCACATGTCGACAAGGATGGTGGAGCAAGGTGACAACAATGTGCAAGGGTGCCAACAGAGGCTTGCATGCATCCAACCCAATCCATAGTCGCTAAATCTTCTTTTAAGATGAATTATGGCCATCCAAAACTCCTACAGGAAGTTTCCTGTAGAACACAGAGCTTCCTGTAGAAAGTTCGGCCTTCCTGTAGAAAGTCTGTACTTTCCTGTAGAAAATCCGCGCCTTCCTGTAGAAAGACTGCATCTTCCTGTAGAAAGACAACATCTTCCTGTAGAAGATTCAAACCATGATAAAATTGCACATACCTTGAAAAAACATGGGTACCCTTGGAGGAGGTGCTGGTGAGGTTCCTTGACAGCATGATAAGGACCCTTGGCTTTGAGTTGAAGGGCTTCCTCTCCTCCATAGAACATCTGCAATTTGACCATATTTTGCTTATTGTTTTTTCGTTTTTTTTTTCTCTTTTTTTTTTCCTTTTTTTTGAAAGATAACAGGGGCGCCTCAAAGAGGTTTTCACCCGTGCCATCTACCCTGAGCGCCTCAGAGAGGTTTTCACTCAAGGATCTTTTTCAAACCTTTTCTCTTTTTTTTTTTTTGAAAGACAATAGGGGCGCCTCAATGAGGTTTTCACCCCTACTACCTGCCTTGGGCGCCTCAGAGAGGTTTTCACCCAAGGATCTTTATTTGTTTTTCTTTTTTTTCTTCTTTTTTTTTTTCTCTTTTTTTTTATATTTTTTTTTTATCCTTCAGGGTATGCCAGAGGCAGAGGCAGAACCCTTCTCTATGACCAATACAGATTTCTCTATAGTTTTGATGAACTCTTGTCTTGAGAGAGGTCTCCTGTAGATCTTCAAACGATGCCCATTGACAAGCATGGGAATGGCTTCCTCATCAATGGTTCGAATGAGGACAGATCCATTGTCATGGCATTTCTCCACTGCATATGGTCCTAGCCATCTGGTTCTCAGCTTCCCCTTGAAATCTTTGTATCTGGAGTCATACAACAAAGCCCAATCTCCCGGCTGAAATTGCTTGTCATGGAGATGTTGGTCATGCCACACCTTTCTCTGAAGTTGAACCACTTCTGAGTGAAGGAGGGCCTGCATTCGGTGCTCATCCAGGCCATTCAGCTGCAGTAGCCTTTCTTGTTGTGCATGGCTGAGATCTAGGTCCAGCTGAGCTGCCATCCTCAAGGTGTTGTATTCAAACTCAATGGACAGCAAAGCTCTCTTCCCATAGACCAGCTCATACGGTGTGAAGCCGGTGGTGGTCTTCCAAGTGGTGTTGTAAGCCCATGTGGCTTCAACCAGGCGATCTGCCCAGTCCTTTCTGCTGCTGCTCACCACTTTAGTCAAGATCCCTTCTAATGCTCTATTGGTGACTTCCACCTGCCCATTTGCTTGAGGGTGATAAGGGGTGGAAGTTTTATGCTTGATCTTGTGATGAGCTAGGAGATCTTCAACCAGGTTGGAGGTGAACTGGCTCCCTTGATCGGTGACCAGCTCCCTTGGATAGCCAAACTTATAGAAGATGTTCTCTCTTAGGAACTCGGCCACCTTTTCTTCTGTTGCTGCTTTGATTGCTTTGGTCTCTGCCCACTTTGTCAAATAGTTAGTACACACAATGATGTAAGTCCTTTGCCTCGAAGAGGGGTTGATTGGGCCCACAAAGTCCATGCCCCACTTCTCAAATGGCTCAAGAGTCACTTGAGGTTGGAGAGGCATCTCATCCCTTTGGGTCGGTTTCCCCATTCTTTGGCATTGGTCACACTGACTGACATATCTTCTGACATCTTGATGAAGTGTGGGCCAATAGTAGCCTGCCTGCAGGATTTTGAAGGCAGTTCTCTTTGCTGCAAAATGTCCTCCACAAGGCCCATCATGACAAGTGAGGAGGATATCAAAGACTTCCTCCTCCCTTACACAACGCCTTAAGATCTGATCGGGGCCAAGCTTGAACAGATTCCCCCGATCCAAGTGAATGAGGCACTTTTTCTGATGATTCTGCTCTTCTCTCTGGAAGATAGGTGTGGAGGGAACTGTGCTGAAACAAGATAGTTTGCTATATCAGCAAACCATGGAGAGAGTACTGAAATAGCAAACAGATGTTCATCAGGCATCTGGTCGTCCACTGTTCCATCCTCATCTGCAGACAAATCCAATCTAGATAAAAAGTCAGCAACAACATTTTCTCTACCTGGTTTGTCAACAATGGTCAAATCAAACTGCTGCAATAAAAGTAACCATCTAATAATACGAGCATTCACATCTGGTTTATTCATTAAATATCTAATAGCAGCATGGTCAGTATGTACAAAGGTCTGGTAACCAGTAATATAATGTCGGAACTTGTTCAGTGCATGGACCACAGCCAAGAATTCTTTCTCGGTTACAGTGTAATTCAACTCAGCTTTGGACAAGTTTTTGCTAACAAAGTAAATGGCATATGGAAGTTTTTGCTCAACTTGTCCTAAAGCTGCACCTATGGCTTTGTTCGAGGCATCAGTGTGGATGTGGAAAGGTAGGGCCCAGTTTGGACCTCTCAGGATTGGGGCTGACACCAACTTGTCCTTTAATTCATTTAAAGCCCTTTGACAATCGTCAGTCCAATTAAACTCCACATCTTTTGCCAACAGGCCAAACAATGGCGAGGCTAGTTTGCTGAAATCTTTAATGAATCTCCGGTAGTATCCTGCTAATCCCAAGAAACTCCGGACATCCCTGACCTTTTGAGGAGGTGGAACCCTCTTGATGAGAGCAATTTTGTTAGGATCCACCTGCAATCCTTGGCAAGAAATGGTATGGCCTAGCACGGTCCCTTCAGTCATTAGGAATTCACATTTTTCAGGACTAAGGGACAAGTTCATCTCGGTGCATTTGGTTAGGACTTTTCCCAGGTTGGACAATGCTTCCTGGAAGTTGGCCCCATAAGGAGTAAAGTCATCCATATAGATTTCTACTGCATCATGGACCAGCTCCGAGAAGATGCTCAAGACAGCTCTCTGAAAGGTAGCAGGAGCATTGCATAGCCCAAAGGGAAGGACTCGATAGGAAAAGGTACCACAAGGGCAAGTGAAGGTGGTCTTATCTTGGTCTTCCAGGCTGATTTGGATTTGGTTGTACCCGCTAAACCCATCCAGGAAAGAGAAGAACTTCTTTCCTGCCAGTCCATCCAACACTTGATCTATGAAAGGTAGAGGGAAATGGTCCTTCTTGGTAGCTTTGTTCAGTTCTCGGTAGTCCACACAGATTCTCCATTTCTCATTTTTCTTGGGAACCAACACTAGAGGGGACACCCATTCACTATCTGAGATGGGGTAGATGAATCCGGCATCCAACAGTTTTTGCAATTCTTCCTTGACAATGTCCTTAAGGGCTGGATTCATTCTCCTCTGAGGTTGCCTAACCGGTTTACAATCTTCTTTGATGTATATATGATGGGTACAGACCGAAGGATGGACTCCTTTCATTTCCTTATAGCTCCAAGCAAAAGCATCTAGGTGATTGGCCAACAGACTACACAGCTCCTTTTCCTGGGAAGGAGATAGGGAGGAGCTGATCTTCAATGCTTTCTCAGGGCCGAACTCCACATTCTTGACTCTGGGAGTAACAGGGTTGGTTGTACAAAGATCCACTAGGGTGCTAGCTTGGGCATCCTCCACCAATTTCTCTAAGGGTAGTGCACTGGAAGGTGGATTCTGGATCAAGGTCTCGATCAAGTCATCCTCGGTTGGGGGGTCTCTTCTAGTGGTATCTAAGGTGCACAGAGGTGCTGAGTACACCTCGTCTTCCTCTCCTTCTTCCAACCAGAGTGGTAAGTCATGTTCCAAGGAGGGTTGGGCAGGAGGGTATAGGACTAGCTTCTTGGACATGGGACCATTTTTGATGGTCATGTTTCCTGCACGACAACTTATGTAAGCATCTGCAGTAGCTAACCAAGGCCTTCCCAAAATGAGAGGATATCCAGTAAGCTTGGCCTTTGGTTGCAGAACCAGGAAGTCTGCAGGGTATTCCCAAGAGTCAATGGAGACCAAGACATCCTCCACAATCCCTTCGGGAGTCACAGTGGAGCGATCTGCTAATTGCAGTACTGTCGAGGTCTTCCTCAAGGAACCCTGAAGATTAAGCTTAAGCATGGTATCCCTAGTCATCACATTAATGGCGGCCCCCAGATCAATCAAGGTGTGAGGTATAATGGTGCCATTGATGTGAAAATCTACTACAGGACTTCCAGGATCTAGGTACTTTGGGCAGATGACTTGTCCTAACATAAGGTCAGACAGTTGTCCTATGACATTGATAGTTGAGGCATCTTTCTTCCGTCTACCTGGGTGTTTGAAACACTTCTCCTTAACCAGCTTGTTGTATATTGGCACATCCTTGATGGCTTGGAGAAGTGGTATTTTTACACACAACTGCTTGAGCTCACCCAGAAGCTCATCCTCCTCTGGGTTGGGTTGTGTGGTGGCTGTTAGTCTCTCAGGAAAGGGTGGAATAGCCTTTGGTTCACTTTCCTGTTTATCTTCCTCATCCTCTGGGGGAGGAGGTTGGTGATCTGGTAGAGTCTTTCCAGATCGAAGATTGATCTCCTGGATCTCCACAGCATAGGTAGGGCATGAGGTTTCTCCAGTGTATACCTGCTGGGCCTGTCTATTGTTGGGGTTCGGGTTCGGTTGAGCAGGCATTTGAGGTTGCCTTGGAGGAGTAGGAGGTAATGGCTGAGGTTGAACTGGTGGTGGAGGCAAGATGGCAGGAGGAGTGTTGTATTGGGGCCTCCACCCTGACTGAGGTGCATTCCATTGAGGCTGTGGCTGGGCATGTGAGTGATATGAATGAGAAGTAGGTGGAGTGGGGTACTGAGGTGGATAATACCATGGAGGAGGCATGGACCATGAAGGATGAGCAGGGGGACCCCAAGAAGGCATAGGAGTCGCTTGGTTGGGGCTGTAATAAGCTTGAGATGCCCCTTGCATCCCCTACTGATAAGGTCTAGATCCCTGTGGCCTCCTTTGGTTGAGGTAATAGAGAGGTTCAGTGGGAGCTTCTGTCCCTTGGTACATGGCTTTAAACCTAGGTAAGGTTGGACACTGATTTGTGGGATGGTCCTCCTCACAAACGAAACACACTTCAACCGAATGCAATGGACATTCGTTCTTAGGGTGTCTCCTTGTGCACCTAGGGCAGAAGACAGCCAAGGCTCTCTCAACCTCTTCTTTCTTTTGCTGAATCCTGAATGTGTCAAGCTGCATGGCAATGGTTTGTCTCACCTCACTCTTAAGATCTTCTAATTGATTTGCAAGCTCATGTTTGGAGAAAGGGACACTAGTTGAGAGGTGGTTTCCTCTACCTCGTTTCTGAGCTGCCCTGGAGTGGTTTCTAAACACAGTCTTGATGTCCTCATAAGGCAGTTGGTAAATTTCCCCCCCAGCTAACACGTGAAGGGTATCTAAGAGGTCTTCAGGTACTCCTCGGAGCAGGACCAACTTGAGGGATTCAGGGTCAAGTGTGCACCTGGCCCGCTTATAGCTTAGTTGGAACCTCTCCTCATAATCCTCTAAGGACTCATCATTTCCCATGGACATCCGAAAGATTTCCCCCTTTGTTTCCTTGGACCTACAGTAATCCCGGTACTTGGTGTTGAAAGCTTGCTGCATCTGAGCCCAAGTGGTGATACTATTCCCAGGTAAGCCCATGAACCAGCGTAGTGCTGCATCCTTAAGAGTGGAAGGGAAAAGTTTCAACTTTTGCTCATCTTCAGTATAGTCATAGGTTCTACAAAGGACAGCAAACTCAAACAGGAAGGTATCTGGATCTTCAGTGGTCAGCCCATGGAAGTGAGGTAAGGCGAAGGGGCTAATGTTCTTCATTTTCATCTCTCCATTGGTCTCTCGGATGGGGAAGGCACCTTCTATCCTCTCATCTTCTCTTCTATTGTTAGCCATAGCTTCAGATGGAGTGGTCTCTAACTCTTCTTCTACTATAGGGTCTTTGGATATCTCAGGATGTTCACCTATAGGTTCTTCTGGGTCACTGTCACCAAAGAAGAGAGAAGGGTGACTTAGTGATGTGGTGGGGGTGTTTGGTAGGAATTTGCCTGATCTATCTCGGTTCCTACGAGGCATGAAATGGAAAAGACTTTCTTCTTCTTTTGATTACTTTTGCTTGCTTTTCTTTTGGTACCTGCAAAACTGAGACAGATTGATCTACAACTAACTATGAAAGATGCAGAATTAAACTGAAAGCAGGAAATAACTAATCTACTTTGCTCAAATGAAATTGCAGAAATGGAAATGCTAGCCTACGCTTGCAGAAAGGAAATGTTAATCTATGAAAGCAGTAAATGCTAATCTAGGAAAGCAGGAAATGCTAATTTATGAAAGCAGGAAATGTCTATGCTACTTTTGCAGAATGAAATGAAGTAAACTACTTAGCAGAAGGCAAGAGTAAGGAAGTAGAAGAAAAGCAACAATTACTAATACTCTGACGCTTCCCCGGCAACGGCGCCAAAAAGATGGTGGGCTCCAGTATTGTAGCAATAATGCTACAACTCCTGGAGCTTCCTGTCTCTAATTTTATCAACCCGGTAGTTCGTACAAACTTGGAAGCGACGGTGCTGTATGCACAAGTACTAGCTCTTGTCGCAGCTGTCACTTGGTCAGCTGGCACAAGTCCACTAGGGCTCAAGCCAACTTCTATAGGCTCACAGAAGAAGCTTTATGAATGATGGACGAAAGCTAACTCAAAGGAGACTAGTCTAATTGCAGAAGGAAACTGAAAACCAATAAAGCATGAAAACCCTAGTAAACCCTAATTTGACTAGCTAGACCCTAACTGTGCAAAACTATGAATGAAACAACTACCAATAATGCCATTACTTGCAGTGAACTGAAATACGTGCATCTAAGCTACTTGCATCTGAAAAGACATGTTTTTGTATTTTTTCATTAAGTGGTTGGATTTATTGTGATGATGATTTTGATTAGGGTTTGGTTGTGCAGGAGCGGTTGGAATGAAAGGAAAGCATGGGCAAGGTCAGGATGGCTAGGGGAGGTCCCAGAGGGTCTCTAGCATCAGTCCACAGAAGTCTACCATGTTCGGATGCTCAGCAACCAAGTTTGCAGGCTTCTACAGGAAGTCTGCAGGGGATCCTACAGGAAACTCAGGGGTTTCTAGAGGAAGTCTGTGCAATTCTACAGGATGTTTGGCCGTGGAAGTTTTGGGAGATGGTGAAGTGTTGGAGTGGTATGGGAGGATAGGTGAGATGGAGATGGAGCTGGTGATGGCTCAGGAGCAGAAAAATCAGATGGAGGAAGAGTGCATGCAGTGGGTTGATGGTTGGAAGGATGGGATCAACAAAAGTTTAAGTAGATGGAGCTAAGTGATTAATAGATGAGTTGGAGGATAAATGAGCTGGGCAGAGGCTGAGTAGGTGGATTGAGGAGAGATCAAGAAGAAGAAGAAGGAAGTGGAATGATAAGGAGCAGCGTAAATGAAACAAATGACTTATGCACCAAAAATGAGAAATTCATTAACCTATGATAACTGTGCCATGAAACCTATGAACAGCAATGGAAAACCGAGAAATGAAACTCGTGCATGGAAGTGAAATGTAGAAGTATGGTTCTATGTCAAAAGTGCATGGATGGATCTTCAACGAAAATTTCTATGTTGCAGCTTGCATGGAAGTGAGAAGAACTGCGTTTCTTTTTTATGGTTGGTCATGGACTGCACCCGAATCCCTAACAGAGATGGCAGTGAGCCTTAACAACCTTTTTCTGGAGCTCCAATAGATTATATCTATCCTCTTCTAACCTAAGCAACTGGAAACAAATTCACCATAAACTAATCCTATCTAAGCTCATGAAAAAGACTAAATTAACAAACTGTAAATTCGAATTTCATGGTAAAGTAAAAACTCAAAGTGCTGGAACGAAATGCAACAACATTACAACACCGAGGAGATCTATTACTCTCGGGTTGGGCCCTAAACTGAGAGCTATAGCTCCCTTAGAAACTCAGAATGAGATCAAAATCTGCCTGCCTTTATTCATAAACGAAAGTCTGATGTCATGCCAAAACTGGCTTACAAAAGGAACAAACATCGAGCTGTAGCTCGTACTTCCAAATTACAAGAGCAATACAAAAGTTCAAAAAGCTTCTATCCAAGGCTACGGCCTCAGTATTTATGCAAAATGATCATCCAACAGGTGTCCTTGATTCGAGGAGCTCGGCTGTCCAACTGAAGTTTAAACCGCTGATCCTGTAGGGCAGTCATAACTGCTGTTCCTGTAGAACAGTTATAACTACTGTTCCTGTAGAACAGTTGGCTGCCTCTAAGCTCGGTGGGGAGATGGATTGGAGCTTGGAGCTATGGTGGGAATCACGAGGAAGGTCCCCAAGACTGTGGACATCCTCTCCTAAAAACCAGCAGTGCCACCTCATTGTATCCTTGTCTCCTTTTTCGTGATCTTTGCTCCCTTTTAATGCCAAAAACCTGAAATTATCATGTATTAGTCACGTAGATAGAATGCCTACCCTTCTTCCTACAAACAACACGAATAAACCAAGAAATGAATACATAAGCAATAAAAAATGAATGGCTTGAGCAGAGCAAGTAGGCCAAATGAGCCCAAATTGTACCAAAAATTGGGGCTCATTAGTGATGTCATTGGTGATCTGGGGAAAACCAATGAAATTGACTGTAATACTATACAGAAGTTTTCCTATCATGTTATTTACAGGCAGGCTTGTAACCAGATCCATATAAGTAGTACCATCTTCATTGAGTACTACTGCCGCTTCCCAGTGAGGAAGAAGGTTATGCTCTTTTAATGTTTCTGCTTTTAGCCATGAGTCTAGAATACCTTCAAATCCTCCAATTATTCTTCTAGTAGTATTAATAAGACCTATGTCATCTACAAGATAAGTCCTATAGCAAACGAGCATGGAATGCAAAACTGACATGATTTCTGCTTCAGTGCAATTGTCTATATTCCATGAGTATGTAGAATTTGTAGACCAATCCTTATGATATTCAGAATCCATAAGGTCTCTACAGTCAGGAGCTGGATTCCGGGTTGTTTCCCATTGGGATCTGGAAGAAGTAGCATTGACATGGTTTTCTTCTTCATTTGGTTCAATGCTAAATTGTTCTTTGTCTTCAGCCGAGAAATTATTGATACAGAGCTCAGGTTCTTCTAACTCTGGTTCACCATCTATTTTATGGATACTTGTATCAATATCTTCTTCAGCAAATGAATCTCCAAATACAAAACTCGAATTTTTTTTCTTTTGCATTTTTACCGGTTTCTTTTCTTTCAATAGTAGAGGCAGGATTGAAAAAACTGGGATTAGCAAAAAGGGAGTATTGATGAGTTGAATTTGGAGGTGGAAAGGTTATGGAGCTGGGAGCTTTAATAAGCCTTTCCACAGATGGAGTAATAGTATATGGAAGAGAAGTCTTGGGTTTAGAAAATAAGGTTGCAAACTTGTACGTTTCAACCCTAGGATTCTTTTTCAGAGATTCTACTCCTTGAGATACTTCCCATACCTGATTTTTGACTATATCAAGAGAATTGTTGATCTTTACAATTTCTCGTTCATGAGTTGAGGCTGCTTCATGGATCTTCTTTTCTGTATTCAGAGACAATTTCTCAAGGCTCTGGGCAAGTGTCACACGGAATCAGTCAAGAGTGCGGACACAACCGACCTTCCCAGAAGTCTAAGACATTCTAATGACAAACAAAACAAACTAGAGCTATCCTTCTCTAAACATGCATTATGATATGAGAAATCAAGTGTTTCGTTCTTACCTTTGTCCGAACGCTGTTGTAGAAGTCCAAGCTTTGTTGATCTGGATGAGCTCCTCCTTTTCTCCAAAACCTGCAATCACCAACAGTCAAACAATTAAATAGCACCTGATTATAACATAAAACAAAGCATATTCAACATATAGACCAAGGAGTACATGAAATAACCCATAAACAACAAGTTATTGAGAAGAATGGACCAATTTGCATTAAAGGTAATCAAAAGGAACCATTACAACCTGAGCCTTGGTGTTGTGCAAGCTCCTTCCAGGGTCCACAAGATTCTTCCTCTACTTTGACAAAGCTCACCCACTTCCAAATAGAAAAAGCAAAGATGGCAATCTCTCCTCACAAGCTTCTAAATGGGAGTCCTAATTCCTGAAGCATTTACCCTTAGAAATGTATAGCTTTCAACCTCCTTCCTTCTGGCTCAATGCCTCTTTTTATAGTGCTCAAGAGGAAGTTAATCAGGTCCACCATCAATGGGATAGTCCCCTCTTTGGATGGGATCACTCCCTTATTGATGGGATAAGTTCCTCTTTGATAGGAGTGCATGAACCATCTGGAGGCGCTCAATACACATCAAACAACCTTCTAGAATGCTCTAGAAATGACCACAAGTAAGTTTTTGAAGATAAAACTTGCGCATTTTAACCTTTTCAGAGGGACGCACCTGCCCCTTTAGATACAGAGCGTCCTTGGACGCAGACCTTATGAACAATAGGTGCGTATCCGTAGGCAAGGCTTGAGAGAACCTGCGTACCCAGAGATAAACATATTTTTAAAGACTTTCTCTCTTTCTTGGAGTTTGACATGAATAGCAGAGGCATAAGACTTGCTCAAGAGGGTAGTATGACTGTTGATAGAGCCATACCGACTGTAAATAGCCATGGTGACATTTTTTAGTGTAACAGATTGCCCCCTAAAGTGCGAAGCCTGGAATAGATTAGGGTTTTGTATTATCTAGGAAGGGTGAAGTGCTTTATCATTTCGAGGATTATCTCGTGGAGAACCTGGTTGGAACCTGCAATTTTCAACACAAAATACATGGATAAGATTATATCATCATTGAGGTAGGCATTCCCATACTCAGATAAAAACTTTAACTAACAGACTAACTACTCTGATACAGGAATGATTTTGCAGTACATCATAATCATAGACTTTTGTAGACACAGTATGGGCGCAGCCATCTGTTTATGATTAGTCTACTTAGATAATGAATACAAAACTCCTCGCAGCCTGGATGGTAAAGATTTGATCCAGGGTCTTCATTCCTACTTCTCGAATTGGTACGATTCTAGCCATGCGAATAAATGAGTCGATGTCGAACATGGTAGAAACCACTTGATTACCAGTCGATGATGTGAATTGTTAACAAGCGTGAGAGAGACCACCAGTAATGTCAATGGTTCTCAAAGTACCCAGTACAATCCATGAGATGTGAATGAATGAGTTGATTTCGAACATTTCATGGAATCCTTCGATCGAAAGTCAATGATGTAAACTGACGTCAAAGGCGAGAAACCTGCCATTGATGCATGCAGACTTCAAGGCACTGACGATTTCTAAGTCATCTCTCTAGATAATGTGCTGATGTCGATAGAAAGAGACCCGTTGCGGGCAAGCCCGCAACACGAAATCATTTTTTCAAGTTGAAGAAATATTGCTGTAAGGACTGACTCAGGGATGGTCAAATGGATGACAAGTATTTTGCAGATGAAAGTTTTGTTTGCAGACCTCTTGGACACATAACGACACGACAGATGGTTTGGTGCTAAATAACTCAAAGTTAATCCCCGGAACCCGGTTGAAGACTTTCAAAAGTGGTTTGATCGACTGTGAGGTAAAATATTTCCCAACCCAGGTGAATGAAAAGTGTCGTGTCCAAGAGTGGTAATAAAGTTTCTTTTGAGACAAAAGGTAACAAATAGGCTTATGCTTCTCTCTTTTCCCCCACCATTTCTGGCAAGTACCTCTTTATTTTTAACAAGCTTGAGGAGGATAACATATGCTTGATTATAAGCTCATCCTTCGGATGAGTCCAACCCAGTTTTGATTCGAACCCTAGGAAGGAGTGGTTCGTTCCTGTTTGTAATTGAACAGGTCCTTTACTGTGAAATGTTTAACGAGCCCAGTATAGGAGAAACTCGGCGTTTTTCAATTTTAGAGAGTCTGAAAAACTTAAGAAAACTCCAAGTTGAACTTTTTCGTAAATTTGTGTCCCTCAAGCCCGAAAAAGTATAAAATAATACCTGGGGGAACCGCTTGATCTTGCGACCAAGGAGTACTTTCATAGTTAGTGTCACTGACCTGAAAAGTAAAAAGCGATCAAGGACACGTCGTTTTATTTCCGTATCGAGTTTGAAACGACAAAAACACGGCTATCTTTTCCTGATTTTACGGTCAGAAAAGAGCTATAAGGGGACCGTCTTTTAATTCTGTTTTAACGAGTATAAAAGAAACGCTCGGCAATCTTTTCATGTTTTAGGAGTCAGAAAAGGGCTTAAAAGATGACTCTGAGGTTTCACTTTTTCGTAAGTTTTAACGAGTTTGAAAAAGGGATAAAAATGTACTCATGGTTTTCACTTTTTCGTAAGTTTTAATGAGTTCGAAAAAGGGATAAAAATATACTCATATGGCCAACTTTCAATTTAATTTACGAGTAGGAAAAGACGGAAAGAACTCGGCATTTTCATTTGTTTTACGAGAATGAAAGATAGCAAAATAATCTCGGTATTTTCATGAGTTTAATGAGTCTTGAAAATAACTGAAATTGACTCGAGATAGGTTTCATTTTTACAAAAGCTTGAAACAGAGAAAAACTATGCTTCAAAATAGTTTCATTGTTTTACAAGCTTGAAACAGAGATAAAACTGTGCTTGATGCCCCCTAAGCATAACTACTAGAGCGCATGCCCCCCCAGCTTCATTTTATTCAACCAGCCGGATGAAATGAAGGTTGAGTTACGAGATCATTTGAAAGACTCGACCTAAACTACAAGAAAATTATGAAAAAACTAACCTAAATACGTAACATTTACGAGATCTAGTCAAGCTCTTGACTCAAGTAGAGGAGGATTTGTTTCATTTTTTAACGAGCTTGACACAGGAAAAGAACTATGCTCGGATTCGGTTTCATGTTTACACAAGCTTGAAACGTAAAACTATGCTTGCTATAAGTTCACATGCCCCCCAAACTTCATTGCATTCAATGAGGTGGATGGAATGAAGCTTTACTTTCAAGATCTTGGAAAGACTTGTGGGAGTTGTTTCATTTTTTAGTGAGGTTGACACAGGAAAAGAACTATCCTCAAAACCCTTGTTTCATTTTTTTAACGAGCTTGACACAAGATAAAGAACTATGCTCATAACTACTCCTTACAATCTACCTAACAAAGACTCTAATCTAAAAACCTTGATTCATTTTTTAACGAGCTTGACACAAGACAAGGAACTATGCTCTAAAATCCTTGATTCATTTTTTAACGAGCTTGACACAAGACAAGGAACTATGCTCAAGAAGTTCGCATGCCCCCAGTATAATGATGCAAAACGAGGTACATGCCCCCCAGGCTTCATTGCATTCAACCGACTGGATGAAATGAAGGTTTACCTTCAATATTTAACTTGAAAAGGGAGTTGTTTCATTTTTAAGGAGGTTGACACAAGAAAAGAACTATCCTCATGCCTGATTCATTTTTTAACGAGGTTGACTCAGTAACAGGAACTGTCCTCAAGCCTTACTTTCTACAATCTACCTACATATCATAAAAACTAGCTGATTCATTTTTTAATGAGGTTGACTCAGTAAAAGAACTATCCTCATACACACTGATTCATTTTTTAAACGAGGTTGAATCAGTAACAGGAACTATCCTCACGCTATCCAGTTTCATTTTTTACCGAGGTTGAGACTAGAAAAAACTATCCTCACAACCCTACTTTCTACAATCTACCTATATATCTTAAAATCTAGCTGATTCATTTTTTAACGAGGTTGACTCAGTAAAAGAACTATCCTCATGACATCCAATTTCATTTTTTAACGAGGTTGAGAGAGGAACAAACTATCCTCGTAACATCCAATTTCATTTTTTAACGAGGTTGAGAGGGGAACAAACTATCCTCGTGCTCACTGATCATGGCTTCCAACTGGAAGAAAGACATGTCAATGGACACACCTTGATCATGGCTTCCAAAAGGTCTTCATCCGAAGGAAGAATAGTTTTTTGGAAGGAACACATGTCAAGGGACTCAAAAGGGATAAGAACATCATGTTCAAATAATCCCGTAGAGTTTTCCATGTCAATTACCGGATCTAAATCAACAGTGAGAGGCTCACTTACATTGGTAACTGAAAACATGGGACCGGTTGCCACATAATTAACCCGTGGCAGGGTAGATACCACTTTAGAATCAGGAACATTTAGGGGTGTCATATTATTGGTAGTTGAAACAAGACTAGGGAACGAAAGCTGGTCTACAGTCACAATACTGCCATTGTGAGGGAAAGACATCACGCGAAAGAGTGTCGATACGACGGCTTTTATTGCATAAACATAGTCTCGCCCAAGGAGTAAATTGAAATCCAAGGGACCTCGAACTACCACAAGATCAATACAGACAATTTTACCTTCCAAGGTAATGGAAAACTTAGGAAGGATCCCTAAAGGTTCACTAATGGTTCTGTTAAAAGCTTTCAGATTCTGCGTAATAGGCGCAAGCTGAGGGGAACCCAAAGCTTTCCAAACAGTTGAGGATAAAATACTAACAGAAGCACCTTCATCTACTTGAGTACGATGTATGTCCCTACCACCAGCTTTGACAATGATTTGGAAAGGGATGGAGGAAGGAAGACGAGGTTCTGTCAGTCTATTCCAATCAAAGGAAAAGACCTCAGTGCTTGGAGGGGGTTCTGGAGAAACAGGTGAAATTCCCCCCGGCATAGAAGAATCTGATGTAACAAGAAGAACCTGAGCGGTATGAAGTTCACTCTCTAAATGGAAAGTGGGATCGACCGAATGTGAAATTGAATCGACCACTTGATCAACTAATGGATCATCAACCTGAGTGACATGAGTTTCACTCTCCAATGGAAGAGTGTGATCGACCGTACTTGAATTTAGATCAATCACTCTGTCAGTTGACGGTAGGTTGGGAGAAAGTTTACGGTAACCAGTTGGAAATTCTTGCTGTGGAACAGTAAGTTTTTCCAATAATGTTGAGGCTTCATCCATGTGAGGGCAAATGTGAGTTTGATGACTCCCTCTGCATAACTTACAAGGAAACCTAACTTTACCCTTTTTCCCAGGAACCTGACTATCACTGGTTGATGGATCAACAGAAAGTTGATGAGATTTTTCTGGCCATACTTCCAAAACCTTTGGAATACCAGGACAATTGACAAGGAAGTGGTCACCCTTACAAAGTCTGCAAGGGTATTTGGGTTTACGATGCATGTCGGAATTTTCCTCAACACCACTAACACTTACAACCATTGTTGGTTGGTTGACTTCTTTCTTATCTTGCTTCTTATTCTTCTTCTTCTTCTTCCCTTTCTTCTTCTTCTTAGCCCCCTGGTTACTAGCATCAAGGCTTTTACCAGGTGAAGAGGAGGAAATGGAGGAAGAAAAATTAGGTGAAGAAGGTAAAGGGTCAACAGAAGGTTGGTGATGTTGAGATGGTGAACTCTGTTGAGGTGAAGCATCCGGTTGAGATGGAACAATTGGAGTATTTTGGGCCAACGAAGTTGAAAATAACCATATCGGTAAACCTATTGTAAATCCAGGTAATGACAAAGTAGCCATATAAGGAGGACCAACATTTCCAAAGTAAGGAAAAGTACTAGGATTCTCATTAGGAGGGGTTCCTAGGTTGATAAATTCCAGAACATTTGCCATTATTTTCAACTTCAGTGAATTTTATTAGCAATTTAAAACTAAAATTAACAATTCACAATTCACACCTAACAATTAAAATTCACAATTCACACCTATGGTCTCTAAAAGTAAAAACAAACAAATTAACACGCGCTATCAAATCTAGGAGTCAAACCACACACAAACAGTAGCCTTCCGGACCGAAAACACTAGTTGGTGATTAAGCCCAACCTCGCAGAATCCAGTACAGAAATAGTGGGTGGAACAGTTACCCCGACAACCTGCTTAATGAATAGACTGGACCAAGTTCCTCCACTTTAACCGTCTTGAGTGAAGTGAACCCCCCAGAAAATCCAAGTGAGTATAGCCGACGTCTGCTCCAGGTACAGTGGGACCTTCCCTCCACCGTCACCTCAGTAGAATCCTAAAGATAATGGCCACTAAGGTTACCAACCGCAACAAATGCACCTGGGGGAACAGTCTAAACTCTGACAGCACGCAAGGGCAGAGTAGCAAGCTCAATCCCCTTGCCGGTTCCTTGACAATAATCCAAGGTTTACCGACAAGTGACCCCTGGCTCCTCAACAATGGTTAATCCGAGGTTTACCGTTTGTAATACGTGCGTGTCTGGCGTCGTTCCCAACGAGGGGGGAATGATCCCCTCACTGGTTCGGACACGAGCTCGTGCTTCTCCTTTAAGAGGAGCTTTCCCAGAGTACAAGTGAGACAATTGGATTTATTCTATCACAAGATGAGCTACCTGTTTGGTTTTGCTGTCTTGGAGAGTTAATTACTCTCCTACTCCAAGACACTAGCCTAAGCTATGTTGGTGTTTCAGAGCCCTAGAAATGTAAAAATTACTAGATGAATTTTAATTAAGCGCTGTGTTATTAAGGCTGTTATTACTCAAATGGGTAAATGGATATGAAACCAATGGTGTTATGACCCGACTCAACTGAATGCAATCGAATATGATAATGTAATCTTTTCAATTCGATGAATCCTAACTAAAGTAAGGAGAGAGTTTCCATTCACTTCCAACAATGCAAAAAAATTGATCACTAAGAGAAAATATAACCAATTCTCTAATGCACTAATTTCATCAAGAAAAACTAATGCAAATCAATTCCAAACCTTTTTTATTTTATTTTTTGTGTAAATTCAAATCAAAGAAAGTTGATCTAAATCTACAATAGATTTTTCAGAATGTAAACTATGAAATTGTAATCTAAGCACAATTCACTTGAAAAGTATGCAAATGTAATCTATGCACATTTTTCAATAATATTCTGAAAATGAGAATTCTGATTATGCAAATGTGATCTATGCAAGAGAATTCTCAAACACAAGACGATTCTAATGTGATCTAAGAACCAATCAAGTGCAAGTCGAGAAAATTGGGTGAGAGTTCCAAAGATCAAAAAATAAAAACACTCAGAGGCGATTAACACTCATACACAATTTAGCCCCCCCCCGGCGAATGAGGGGGATTTTTTTTTGCAAAAACAGAAGTAAAAAGATGCAAAATTGTGAAAGGACTGAGACAAAGCTCCAAGTAATGACCAAAGGAAATCAAATTAAGAATTTCTCAAAAAAGAGACTCAAAACACCCAATTGATGAAAGCCTAAAGCAGGAATGTTAATGAAACAAGCTTAGGTGAAGATCTTTGACAGGAGACTAATGGATCTGGGCAGTAAAAACTAAGAAAAAGCAAAATCTAAGAGGAAAAATGTAAAAAATGGAAATTTTCTTAAATTTTAGCAGGGGACGCAGGCAACCCGTTAGAACAGGTGCGGGCCTGCACTGTGCACACAGCGATAGTGCGTCCAGGGACGCACTGTGCAATACTCAGAGGGTGCGTCCTACTGGAAAATTCAAGAAAAACTAAAATGAATCTAACCCTAAGCTAACCCACCCAGAGACAAGGTCACAGAGCCAAAACCAGAAAAATAAATCAATTTTCTCAAAGCAAAGTTCACACAAAAGAAAAGACTCTTCTCATCAATGGAATCTATCCCCAGCGGAGTCGCCAATTTGTCACACGGAATCAGTCAAGAGTGCGGACACAACCAACCTTCCTAGAAGTCTAAGACATTCTAATGACAAACAAAACAAACTAGAGCTATCCTTCTCTAAACATGCATTATGATATGAGAAATCAAGTGTTTCGTTCTTACCTTTGTCCGAACGCTGTTGTAGAAGTCCAAGCTTTGTTGATCTGGATGAGCTCCTCCTTTTCTCCAAAACCTGAAATCACCAACAGTCAAAAAATTAAATAGCACCTGATTATAACATAAAACAAAGCATATTCAACATATAGACCAAGGAGTACATGAAATAACCCATAAACAACAAGTTATTGAGAAGAATGGACCAATTTGCATTAAAGGTAATCAAAAGGAACCATTACAACCTGAGCCTTGGTGTTGTGCAAGCTCCTTCCAGGGTTCACAAGAGTCTTCCTCTACTTTGACAAAGCTCACCCACTTCCAAATAGAAAAAGCAAAGATGGCAATCTCTCTTCACAAGCTTCTAAATGGGAGTCCTAATTCCTGCAGCATTTACCCTTAGAAATGTATAGCTTTCAACCTCCTTCCTTCTGGCTCAATGCCTCTTTTTATAGTGCTCAAGAGGAAGTTAATCAGGTCCACCATCAATGGGATAGTCCCCTCTTTGGATGGGATCACTCCCTTATTGATGGGATAAGTTCCTCTTTGATAGGAGTGCATGAACCATCTGGAGGCGCTCAATACACATCAAACAACCTTCTAGAATGCTCTAGAAATGACCACAAGTAAGTTTTTGAAGATAAAACTTGCGCATTTTAACCTTTTCAGAGGGACGCACCTGCCCCTTTAGATACAGAGCGTCCTTGGACGCAGACCTTATGAACAATAGGTGCGTACCCGCAGGCAAGGCTTGAGAGAACCTGCGTACCCAGAGATAAACATATTTTTAAAGACTTTCTCTCTTTCTTGGAGTTTGACATGAATAGCAGAGGCATAAGACTTGCTCAAGAGGGTAGTATGACTGTTAATAGAGCCATACCGACTGTAAATAGCCATGGTGACATTTTTTAGTGTAACAGCAAGAGTCTTGTCATTATCGGCTAAAGTAGATACACTGCTATTCAAACAAACTGTATTGTAATCTTGTTTTTGCAAGATTCTTTCAAGCATCAATTTCATTTCTAAATTAGCAGTTTCTTGATGTTCAAAATCTAGATCTGACAAATTTTTCAAGACTGGACAAGGCCAAATTAGTCCAATTTGTTGCAGTAATGGAATCCTTTGCCACCAAAGATAGATCATCAGAATGTGATGGAAGTAATTTATACAATTTTCCATCTTGTCCTCTTATGACAATATTCTTCCAAGGGGGAAATTCAGTATCTGTCTCCAAGATAGAGCCATCAAGGAGTTCCTACTTGTGTTTTTTTGGAATCCCTGACCTCATCATATTTACATTAAGTTGAGAAAAAATCTTTTTCAATAGTTTTTCTCCTTCTGCCCTGACAACAATCAGAATTCTTGGAGCATTATGCTTTGCTATCATACTCTGAATTTTAAGGTGACATCATACTGAATTGGACCTTCAGAGAGACTGGTCTCAATTCCACCTATCATAGCTTGTCTAAATGTGGTCCATCGATTATCAAATAGGGCTGAGAAAACATATCCCTTTTGGCCTTTTCTATGCAAGGCATTCAATCCTATCCTCACCATCCCCAGATGGGCATATTGGTATCCTGATCTTAAAGCAGCTTTGACATGTTTATGCTCAAGGAGCGGGATAGTCATCATGGAGTTAAAGGTGAGATCAGCTTTGATAGACTTTTCCTTGATATTTATTTGACTAAGGGCACGGAAATTAAAAGCAGAAAGACATTTATATACATCTTATGGGGAAACAGGGGGAAGTTTCCAGTTAACAGAAGGGTATGTTTCTTCTTGCTCAATACAGGTCGAACTACCAGAAATAGATTCAGATCTACATAAACCTTCAAAGCCAAAACGTAATTCATCTTTTGTTTGTATTGATTTAAAATGTTTTGAACCAAACATTCCTATTGACTCAGAACAACTACCGGAAGAAGCATCCATTCTGAAAGATATAAGATAAATACCCATTAAAGACTTACAGAATAATATCAAGCAGAATTGTGGTTTCCTTTCGTAGGAGAAATTGTGGTTTCCTCGCGTACCGAAGTACGAATTCTCGTCCAACATCTTCAACACCTTCAACACCAACACACGGCAACAAAAGGCTATAAACACTATTCAGGACTCAAGCGAATTCGTGATCCACTCATACAATATCTCTCAGACAAAATCCAATCAATCAATACTTGGCTCTGATACCATCTTTACAGGACCTTTCACCAATATTATTAAAATAGCAAGTTTGCGGAAATTATAAGTAGGAAGTATTTTGGAAAGTTATTTCTTTATTGAAAAACTGATGATTATATGGATGGACACTTAGCAAGGCTGAGTTTTCTTCCTCAGATTGATTGCAGCAACATTTAATGAATATATATTAGCTCAAGGCTTAAGAAATTCATAGGCTACTTGGAATGTGTGCAGGCTGAGTCTCAAAACCTTACCAGAATTACAGACTATTAGAATAACATATGATTCGGCCACTTTAGGTTCACACTAGCATCAAGTACTAATGCGCAAGCTTCTCAAATCATTTACAGACTAGGATTTTTCTCGCGATGCAAGCAGATCAGACTAAAAGTCTGCATATGCAGAGCATGAGAAAATTCGACTCAGACCTCTAAACTCTCAAACTCCCAATCCCCGAATGAGTCTTACTTTGCAGTTCATTTATTTATAACTGGAAGGGAACAAACATTCAGGAAAAGTAGGAATCTTGTACAAAATGATGACTCAAAAGTAATCACTCAAAGTTAGATTCGGGCATGGGCGGACTGTCCCATGTTATCTCGTCCCTTCTCCTTTTACGAATAGCCAGAGGCATGTGGGGACCGAATCTAGGTACTAGACTCAAACAAAGTGGAGATTCCAAGACACAAGAACCCATGAAAGCATGTGATAGACTCTACGGATGAGATATGCAAATCTCCAAAACTATACAAAGATTACACAGAGGATATTACCAGTATGGGGGAATCCTCGAAAGCCCATCCAAAACCAATGTCGGTTGGAAAGATGACACTTTAAATAGTATAATAATCTACTTGTGGATAAGTGTAGTGGTGAAAATTCCATCTTTCTATCATGTAATTTGAATAGTATTTTACCCAAACTTCTTTCTCAGTTTCCCAGGTTGCACTGTCATGTGGGTCAGGTAAGTCTAAATAGTTTAGGTTCATGAATGGGTTTAGTTCTGGATCAATCTGTCGATGGAACTCTTCATAGGTGGTGCTTGTGTTGATCTTTCGGGCCTTGTAATGATTCATTACGAACCATCTGACATGACCGCACCTACGGACTCCATTCAGAAAATCTTCATCGCTTAGATTTATTAGATATTCAATCGTCTTATACAATACTTCAGTCATGAGCATACTTGATGGGCTGAAATTGGGAATCTTCAATAAAGTGAAAGAGTATGGTTTTAGGATAAGGGGTGATAACCTAAATCTTTTCCACCATCCCATAAACCATTCAGGAAGTGGTTCGTCTTCTTCCATATCTTCAACTGGAACCCCTTCAAACAAAAATGAAAACTGCAAAGAATAAAACATGTTAGTTGAAAAATTTTGTAAATTCATTGATGTGTAGAAAGCTTCCTGTTGTCATTCTGGATCATAGTTTTCTCTGTGAAGATGATTATCAAATCTCCTCAATGTTATATGACAGCTGGTGATTCTACTGTTGTCTTCATAATCTATCTTAATTCGATAGGCAATGCTTCCAATCTATCTTAAGTAATCAAGGGCTTCCAGAGCTTCATCATTCATTTCATCTTGGTGGGGATCTGTCAATAGAAAATCAAAACTTGTTCTATGTCTGATTTCTTTCATGGGATGCCAATTATCATCATGATCTAATAATCTCCTATTTAGATCATATGAAATCCAATCAGTAGGAGTTTCAACTTCAATACTGATTTCTCTTCTTCTGAGATAATTACATCTGATACCCATTATTTGAGTGTTCAAATAAGAACTCTCAGCTCAGCATGTCAGCGAAATTGTTCTTGTCTCCTTTGACAAATTAAACGTCAAAATTGTACTGGTTGAGATGCATTATCCATCTTACCATAGCGGCATCTTCAAACTCACATTTATGGATTGCATATTTCAAAGCTTCAAAATCTATCTTAACTGTAAAATGGGTGTAAATAACAAAGTCTCTAAATTTGGCTATACCCAAGCAGACTGCTCTGAGTTATTTCTTGAGGCTAGACCATTTCATTTGATTTTTTTCCCATTGACCAGATGCATATTGACAAACCTCTATTTCCTTTTGGCTGCTAGGATTCTTCTGACATAGAACAACACCCCAACCCTCATGACTGGCATCTTTCATGATTATTTTCTCCCATTCTTCTCTTATTGGGGAGAGAGGTTGTATATTCCTGAATTTCTCTTTTATTTTCTTAACTGCCTGAGTACAGTCATCATTCCAAGGGATTGGATTTTTCTGAAGTCTCTTGTTGAAGAGCTTACGTTCTTGTGCACAATGCTTCAGAAACTTTGAGATATAATTCAAACTCCCCAAGAATCTTTGCAACTGGGACTTGTCTTTAATTTCATCAGAGAAGTGATCAACAAAATTCAAGCTTCTTTGGATTACAGAGTAGGATCCATGCTGTATATTGTAACCCAAGAAATCTATCATTGGTTTGAAAATTTTCATTTTGGATTCTGATAATACGATGCCCATGTCTTTTACTCTGCATAGAAATATCTTCAAATGCTTTATATGGTCAGCTATATTATCAGAATGAATCAAAATATCATCAATATACTTTTTTAGGAATTCCGCCATTCCTTCAAAAGTTTCATCCATAATTCTCTGGAAGGCTGAGGGGGCATTAATCAATCCGAATGGCATGATGTTCCATTCATAATGGCCTCCAGGGACAGAGAAAGTTATCTTCCATTTATCCTCTTCTTTGATTCCTACTTGCTAGAAACCAAATTTTAGATCGAACTTTGAAAAGATCTTAGATTTTGAAATTTGAGCAAGTATAGAGGATGTTTTAGGTAGAGGAAATGCATCATAATCAAGGATATCATTCAAAGGTTTATAATTTACGACAAGTCTAGGTTTTCCTCTGGAAATTTCAGCATGTTTATTCACATAGAAAGCAAAACAAGCAATTGGACTTTTTCTTTTCCTGACGAGTCCTTTCTTTAGTAATTCTTTGATTTCTTCTCTGCAAAGTTTCATGTAATCTTCATTCATTGCCATGGATTTTGACCTTCTTAGCTTTCCACTGAAATTTTTCTTGAGAGGAAGTTCTACTTCATGCTTATGGATATGCCAAAAGGCATTTGGATCATCAGAACATCATTCTTTAAATCTAGTAGTGAGGTCTACTATTTCTCTTGAGTATTTTCCATTGTCCAGAAGTTCTTTAGTTTTCAGGATTTCTTTCTTCACTTCCATTTTGCCAAGATATTTTCCATTCTTTCTATCCTTTTCAACCTATTTGGTGAACTGGAATTAATGAAAGGGAAAAAGAATTCTCTATCATCTATAGAGACGAAATAACCATACCTCTTACTGCTTTTGTCAAATTTTGCTCCATGTTTCTCAAAATTCTTGAATAAAGGTGTGCCAAGATACATAGCACAGTCTATACCAGGAACAACAGGGCAGACCAGATGTATACCAATTTTTTCTGTTAGGAATGCATCAACCTCAACTTCATATTTGGTGGAAATTTCACCACTTGTTGTTATTACTTTGGGACATGTTGTTGGTCTTCGAAGATGCATACTCACCACTGTATCACTGACTATGTTTAGCCTTGAACCAGTGTCCATAAGGACTTTCCAGTATTCATACTGGTGTTCCAATTCTTACTTTCATTTTGACACAATACATTACATCTCTCTTTATAATATTGCATCCAAAATCTGATCTCTCTTTCTCTTCATCCGAACTTTCTGAATGTTGGACATGTGCCATAATAGGATTTACGTGAGAGGTCTAGTTTTCTTCCATTCCTGAGACAGGACCTTGTGATGTTGAAGCAGCAGCTACTTTCGCATTCATCAATCTTAAGCTGAGTTCATTATGTTTTTCTATGCACAATCTCCGGTTATCCTTTATTGTTTTTCTCAAATATTTTATTGCCTGATGAACAATAGGCAATGTCTGTGACAAATATTCACCAAAATCTTCATTTCTGAATTTCCGAGTGAATGCTTCAACCCAAAATAAAGAAGAAAGTGGCACATACCCTTTATTAGTGGCCTTCTTTGATTCTAACGGTGCTTTCTTCAAATGTTCTGTCAACAATGAATTATATATGTTCTTTATCTATGGATCATTGGCCGCCATCATTTGTGCAAAAATATTTTTGTTGGTTTCATCATAGTCATATTTCATCATTCTTACTGCAATGCATCTGCAAACATCTGGGTCACTGCAATTACAATCTCTAGATTCTGTGCAATAAGGATCTTTGCAAAATTCATCTTCAGATGTTTCATCTGAATCCACAAAATTCAAATCATTTTCGGACTCTGAGTCAAAAGATATAAGTTCATCACAGCTGCTTGGTAAATCAAAGAAATTAATTTTTCCTTTCTTGTTTCTATACTGTACTTTCTTTTTTGATTTTTCCTTTTTCTTGTTTGGACAGTTCGGAGCTGTATGACCTTTCTGGTTGCAATTGTAGCAAACAATTTCTTTTTCTTTAGAAAACATTTTTGTATGTTTATAAGGCTTTGTTTTGTAATGTTTTCTCCTTGGTTTTTCTTGGAAATACTGGGAATTCTTCCTTTTGAAATGCTTTTTCTTTCTCCTATGCCCCTCAGAATTACCAGCCTTGACAAGGTGCCATTGTTTGCAAAGCTGCTGATAGCCATGGGGATTTTTAGGATTTGTAGCTGCTCGTGCAATTTTCACCTGAGAACAAAGTTCTACAATAATGGCTTTGACAGCTTGTCAAATTATGCCAAATTTGTAGTCACCAACTTTCCCCGGGAGTTTGTTGACAATCGATGAAGATACCCATTGGGGAAGAGAGGCTACAAAGATTTCCTTCCATTTTGGCTCAAGGATTAGATCCGGAGTCAAAGTGTGTAACCTGTGAAGGAATTCATTGAAGTATTCGTCAAAATGTTGCATATTATGCAACTTCATGGCAAGCAAAGTAATGATGGTGATGTCATTGGTAATCTGGGGAAGACTAATGAAATTGACTGTAATACTATACAGAAGTTTTCCTATCATGTTATTTACAGGCAGGCTTGTAACCGGATCCATATAAGTAGTACCATCTTCATTGAGTACTACTGTCGCTTCCCAGTGAGGAAGAAGGTTAGGCTCTTTTAATGTTTCTGCTTTTAGCCATGAGTCTAAAGTACCTTCAAATCCTCCAATTATTCTTCTAGTAGCATTAATAGGACCTATGTCATCTGCAAGATAAGTCCTATAGCAAACGAGCATGGAATGCAAAACTGACATGATTTCTGCTTCAGTGCAATTGTCTATATTCCATGAGTATGTAGAATTTGCAGACCAATCCTTATGATATTCAGACTTCATAAGGTCTCTACGGTCAGGAGCTGGATTCCAGGTTGTTTCCCATCGGGATCAGGAAGAAGTAGCGTTGACATGGTTTTCTTCTTCATTTGGTTCAATGCTAAATTGTCCTTTGTCTTCAGCCGAGAAATTATTGATACAGGCCTCAAGTTCTTCTAACTCTGGTTCAACATCTATTTTATGGATACTTGTATCAATATCTTCTTCAGCAGATGAATCTCCAAATACAAAACTCAAAATTTTTTCTTCTTTTACATTTTTACCAGTTTCTTGAGGCAGGATTGAAAAAACTGGGATTAGCAAAAAGGGAGTATTGATGAGTTGAATTTGAAGGTGGAAAGGTTATGGAGTTGGGAGCTTTAATAAGGCTTTCCACAGATGGAGTAATAGTATATGGAATAGAAGTCTTGGGTTCAGAGAATAAGGTTGCATACTTGTAGGTTTCAACCCTACACTTCTTTTTCAGAGATTCTACTCCTTGAGATACTTCCCATACCTGCCTTTTGACTATGTCAAGAGAATTGATGATCTTTACAATTTCTCGTCTATGAGCTGAGGCTGCTTCATGGATTTCTTTTTTGTATTCAGAGACAATTTTTCAAGGCTCTGGGCAAGAGTCTTGTCATTATCGGCTAAATTAGATACACTGCTATTCAAACAAATTGTATTGTAATCTTGTTTTTGCAAGATTCTTTCAAGCATCAATTTCATTTCTAATTAGCAGTTTCTTGATGTTCAAATCTAGATCTGACAAATTTTTCAAGACTGGACAAGGCCAAATTTGTCTAGTTTGTGGCAGCAATAGAATCCTTTTCCACCAAAGATGGATCATCAGAATGTGATGGAAGTAATTTATACAATTTTCCATCTTGTCCTCTTATGACAAAATTCTTCCAAGGTGGAAATTCAGTATCTGTCTCCAAGATAGAGCCATCAAGGAGTTCCCACTTGTGTTTATTTGGAATCCCTGTCCTCATCATATTTACATTAAGTTGAGAAAAACTCCTTTTTTAGTAGTTTTTCTCCTTCTTCCCTGACAGCAATTAGAATTCTTGGAGTATTATGCTTTGCTATCATACTCTGAATTTTAGGGTGAAAAACTGGAGCTTTCAGAGGTGGAGGAATTACTACTGGATTTTCTTGTAATTTTTCCTCTACAAATTTATCTTGATCCTTGATCCTTTTTTGTTTAGCTTAATTTTAAATTGCTTCATCAAGGATTGTTCTCCTATATTTGCAGAAGGATAATACCATTCGTAGAATGATATCCATTGATTTTCCATCCTCATCCATTTTTTCCAATTTTCAACATTTTGTCTGTTGAACGTAGGGCAGTCTTCTTTTGGAAGAAGTCTAACTTCTTGAACATAAAAATGTTATTTTGCATGGGTGAACATATCCCAGTTGAACATTTTCTTTTTCCATGGGTCCTCAGAATCATAAGGACCAATTCATTTGAAAATATTCAAGAAAGCAATTATCTCTGAATCAGAAGGAATTTCTACATGTATCGGTATCTTATCAATCAGGTTTCTTTTATATTCAGGAATAGAAGATTCACTAGTATATCCAAGACCAAAAGATGAGGAAGAACTGGCAACAGTATGTACAAGTAATTCTTCCTAAGGGTTAAAGAATGAAAAATGTTTGTAACTTTCATCAGATGAGTCAGAAGGAGGGACAAATATGATCATGTTGATTCTATGTTTTTCTAACGACTCACCATGAGGAGTAGGAGGGTCAGAAGAGAATTGACAGAAAGTCTTAGAGCAGTGGGGATGGTCACAGATAGAACTGAAAGGTTGGGAAGGACTTGGCTGTGAAAATAGTCTTTTAATGGAGTCATACACTACTTGGTCAATTACAAATTGTGGAGGACCTGGAGCTTGGATAGGATGTAATTGGATGATTGTAGTTGGAACTGTAGAGACAGAGGGTCCACCACTCTGAACTGTGTTTACTTTGGGGAATCGTGTGGTAACCTTGCCATCTATCTCAGTTATGATTGATTGGGCAGCAGCAATTGATCTTTTGGCTGGTTTACCCCAATTAGTGACCCAATCATCTGGTGGACACAAATCATTCCTTGAAACATATACAAGTGCTACTGGATTGTAGGAGGATTCATATTGTATAAGGGTTACTCGGCCTTCATTTTTATCAGGAGCATGTAGTACAGCAGGAATAGTTGTGTTATAAAAACGAACACAGGTAATATAAAAAATAGCCAAATTTTTTGATTTTGATTTAAAATTTTCATATCCGGCAGTCTAGATACCTAAAGTTAGGCATTGCAGCATATTGGGATCATCATCTTCATATCCATTGATTTTCCATCCTCAGCCATTTTTTCCAATTTCAACATTTTGTTTGTTGAACGTAGGGCGGTCTTCTTTTGGAAGAAGTCTAACTTCTTGAACATACATATGTTCTTTTTCATGGGTGAACATATCCCAGTTGAACATTTTATTTTTCCATGGGTCCTTAGAATCATAAGGACCAATTCCTTTGAAAATCTTCAAGAAAGCAATTATCTCTGAATCAGAAGGAATTTCTACATGTCTTGGTATCTTATCAATCGGGTTTCTTCTATATTCAGGAATAGAAGATTCACTGGTATATCCAAGACCAAAAGATGAGGAAGAATTGGCAACAGTATGTACAAGTAATTCTTCCTGAGGTTTAAAGAATGAAACATGTTTGTAACTTTCATCAGATGAGTCAGAAGGAGGGACAAATCTGATCATGTTGATTCTATGTTCTTCTGACGACTCACCATGAGGAGTAGGAGGGTCAGAAGAGAATTTACAGAAATTCTTAGAGCAGTGGGGATGGTCATAGATAGAACTGAAAGGTTGGGAAGGACCTAGTTGTGAAAATAGTCTTTTAATGGAGTCATACACTGCTTGGTCAATTACAAATTATGGAGGAGCAGGAGCTTGGACAGGATGTAATTGGCTGATTGTAGTTGGAACTGTAGAGACAGAGGGTCCACCACGCTAAAATGTGTTTACTCTGGGGAACCGTGTGGTAACCTTGCCATCTATCTCAGTTATGATTGATTGGGCAACATAAATTGATCCTTTGGCTGGTTTACCCCAATTAGTGACCCAATCATCTGGTGGACACAAATCATTCCTTGAAACATATACAGGTGCTACTAGATTGCAGGCGGAGTCATATTGTATAAGGGTTACTCGGCCTTCATTTTTATCAGGAGCATGTAGTATAACAGGAATAGTTGTGTTATAAAAACGAACACAGGTAATATGGAAAATAGCCAAATTTTTTTATTTTGATTTAAAATTTTCATATCTGGCAGTCTAGATACCTAAAGTTAGGCATTGCAGGATATTGGGATCATTTAATGCAACTGAAAAGTCAGGGAAAACATCATACTGAATTGGACCTTTAGAGAGACTGGTCTCAATTCCACCTATCATAGCTTGTGTAAATGTGGTCCATCGATTATCAAATAGGGCTGAGAAAACATATGCCTTTTGGCCTCTTCTATGCAAGGCATTCAGTCCTATCCTCACCATCCCCATATGGACATATTGGTATCCTGATCTTAAAGTGGCTTTGACATGTTTATGCTCAAGGAGCGGGATAGTCATCATGGAGTTCAAGGTGAGATCAGATTTGATAGACTTTTCCTTGATCTTTATTTGACTAAGGTCACGGAAATTAAAAGTAGAAAGACCTTTATATACATCTGATGGGGAAATGGGGGAAGTTTCCAGTTAACAGAAGGGTTTGTTTCTTCTTGCTCAATACAGGACGAATTACCAGAAATAGATTCAGATCTACATAAACCTTCTAAGCCAGAGCATAATTCATCTTCTGTTTGTATTTATTTAAAATGTTTTGAACCAAACATTCCCATTGACTCTGAAGAACTACCGGAAGAAGCATCCATTCTGAAATATTTAAGATAAATACCCATTAAAGACTTGCAGATAATATCAAGCAGAATTGCAGTTTCCTTTCGTAGGAGAAATTGCAGTTTCCTCGTGTACCGAAGTACGAATTCTCGTCCAACTTCTTCAGCAGCTTCAACGCCAACACACGGAAACAACAGGCTACAGACACTATTCAGGACAAGCGAATTCGTGATCCACTCATACAATATCTCTCAGACAAAGTCCACTCAAACAATACTTGGCTCTGATACCATCTTTACAGGACCTTTCATAGATATTATTAAAACAACAAGTTTGCGGAAATTATAAGTAGGAGGTATTCTCGAAAGTTCTTTCTTTATTGAAAAACTGATGATTATACAGATGGACACTTAGCAAGATTGATTTTTCTTCCTCAGATTGACTGCAGCAGCATTTAATGAATATATCTTAGCTCAAGGCTTAAGAAATTCATAGGCTACCTGGCATGCGTGCAGGCTGAGTCTCAAAAACATACCAGACTTACAGACTCTTAGAATAACATATGATTCGGCCACTTTTGGTTCACACTAGCATGAAGTACTAATGCGCAAGCTTCTCAAATCATTTATAGACTAGAAATTTTCTCGTGGTGCAAGCAGATCAGGCTAAAAGTCCGCAGATGCATAGCAGGAGAAAATTTGACTCAGACCTCTAAACGCTCAAACTCCCAATCCCCGAATGAGTCTTACTTCGCAGTTCCTTTATTTATAACTGGAAGGGAACAAACATTCAGGAAAAAGAAGGAATCTTGTACAAAATGATGACTCAAAAGTAATCACTCAAAGTTATATTTGAGCATGGGTAGACTGTCCCATGTTATCTCGTCCCTTCTCCTTTTATGGATAGCTAGGGGCATGTGGGGACTGAATCTAGGTACTGGACTCAAACAAAGTGGAGATTCCAAGGCATAAGAACCCACGAAAGCATGTGACAGACTCTATGGATGACATATTCAAATATCCAAAACTGTACAAAGATTACACAAAGGATATTACCAGTATGGGGGAATCCTCGAAAGCCCATCCAACACCAATGTTGGTTGGAAACATGACACTTTAAATAGTAAAATAATCTACTTGCGGATAAGTGTAGTGGTGAAAATTCCATATTTCTATCATGTAATTTGAATAGTATTGTACCCAAACTTCTTTCTCAGTTTCCCAGGTTGCACTGTCATGTGGGTCAGGTAAGTCTAAATAGTTTAGGTTCATGAATGGGTTTAGTTCTGGATCAATCTGTCGATGGAACTCTTCATAGGTGGTGCTTGCGCTGGTCTTTCGGGCCTTGTAATAATTCATTACGAACCATCTGACATGACCGCACCTATGGACTCCATCATAAAATATTCATCACTTAGATTTATTAGATCTTCAATTGTCTTGTACAATACTTCAGTCACGAGCATACTTGATGGGCTGAAATTGGGAATCTTCAATAAAGTGAAAGAGTATGGTTTTAGGATAAGGGGTGATAGCCTGAATCTTTTCCACCATCCCATAAACCATTCAGGAAGTGGATCATCTTCTTCCATATCTTCAACTAGAACCCCTTCAAACAAAAATGAAAACTGCAAAGAATAAAACATGTTATTTGAAAATTTTTGTAAATTCATTGTTGTGTAGAAAGCTTCCTGCTGTCATTCTGGATCATAGTTTTCTCTGTGAAGATGATTATCAAATCTCTTGAATGTTATATGACAGCTGGTGATTCTACTGTTGTCTTCATCATCTCTATCAATTCGATAGGCAATGCTTCCAATCTATCTTAAGTAATCAAGGGCTTCCAGAGCTTCATCATTCATTTCATCTTGGTGGGGATCTGTCAATAGAAAATCAAAACCTGTTCTATGTCTGATTTCTTTTATGGGATGCCAATTATCATCATGATATAATAATCTCCTATTTAGATCATATGAAATCCAACCAGTAGGAGTTTCAACTTCAATAGTGCTTTCTCTTCTTTTGAGATAATTACATCTTATACCCATCATTGAGTGTTCAAATAAGAACTCTCGGCTCAGCATGTCAGCGAAACTGTTCTTGTCTCCTTTGACAAATTCAATGTCGAAATTGTACTGGATGAGCTGCATTATCCATCTTACCATAGCGGCATCTTCAAACTCACATTTATGGATTGCATATTTCAAAGCTTGGCAATCTGTCTTAACTGTAAAATGGGTTTAAATAACAAAGTCTCTGAATTTGGCTATACCCAAGCAGACTGCTCTGAGTTCTTTCGTGAGGCTAGACCAGTTCATTTGATTTTTTTCCCATATACCAGATGCATATTGACAAACCTCTATTTCCTTTTGGCTGCTAGGATTCTTCTGACATAGAACAACACCCCAACCCTCATGATTGGCATCTGTCATGATTATTTTCTCCCATTCTTCTCTTATTGGGGAGAGAGGTTGTATATTCCTGACTTTTTCTTTTATTTTCTTAACTGCCTGAATACAGTCATCATTCCAAGGGATTGGATTTTTCTGAAGTCTCTTGTTCAAGAGTTTATGTTCTTGTGCACAATGCTTCAGAAAATTTGAGATATAATTCAAACTCCCCAAGAATCTTTGCAACTAGGTCTTGTCTTTAATTTCATCAGGGAAGTGATCAAAAAAATTCAAGCTTCTTTGGATTACAGAGTAGGATCCATGTTGTATATTGTAACCCAAGAAATCTATCATCATTTTGAACAATTTCATTTTGGATTCTGATAATACGATACCCATGTCTTTTACTCTACACAGAAAGATCATCAAATGCTTTATATGGTCAGCTATATTATCAGAATGAATCAAAATATCATCAATATACTTTTTTAAGAATTCCTCAATTCCTTCAAAAGTTTCATCCATAATTCTCTGGAAGGCTGAGGGGACATTAAGCAATCCGAATGGCATGATGTTCCATTCATAATGGCCTCCAGGGACAGAGAAAGTTGTCTTCCATTTATCCTCTTTTTTGATTCCTACTTTCCAGAAACTAGATTTTAGATCGAACTTTGAAAAGATCTTTGAAGAGAGATGTAATGTATTATGTCAAAATGAAAGTAAGAATTGGAACCCAGTATGAATACTAGAAAGTCCTTATGGACACTGGTTCAAGGCTAAACATAGTCAGTGATACAGTGGTGAGTATGCATCTTCGAAGACCAATAGCATGTCCCAAAGTAATAACAGCAAGTGGTGAAATTTCCACCAAATATGAAGTTGAGGTTGGTGCATTCCTAACAGAAAAAATTGGTACACATATGGTCTGCCCTATTGTTCCTGGTATAGACTGTGCTATGTATCTTGGCACACCTTTCTTCAAGAATTTTGAGAAACATGGAGCAAAATTTGAGCAAGTATAGAGGATGGTTTAGGTAGAGGATATGCATCACAATCAAGGATATCATTCAAAGGTTTATAATTTACAACAAGTCTAGGTTTTCCTCTTGCAATTTAAGCATGTTTATTCACATAGAAAGCAAAACAAGCAATTGGAATTTTTCTTTTCCTGACGAGTCCTTTCTTTAGTAATTCTTTGATTTCTTCTCTACAAAATTTCATCTGATCTTCATTCATTTCCATAGCTTTTGACCTTCTTAGCTTTCCACTAAAATATTTCTTGAGAGGAAGTTCTACTTCGTGCTTATGGATATGCCAAAAGGCATTCGGATCATCAGAACAACATTCTTTAAATCTAGCAGTGAGGTCTGCTATTTCTCTTGAGTATTTTCCATTGTCCATATGTTCTTCAGTTTTCAGGATTTCTTTCTTCACTTCCATTTTTGCCAAGAGATTTTCCATTCTTTCTATCCTTTTCAACCTATTTGGTGAACTAGAATTAATGAAAGGGAAAAAGATTTCTCTATCATCTATAGAGATGAAATAACCATACCTCTTACTGCTTTTGTCAAAATTTTCTCCATTTTTCTCAAAATTCTTGAAGAAAGGTGTGCCAAGATACATCGCACAGTCTATACCAGGAACAATAGGGCAGACCAGAAGTATACCAATTTTTCCTGTTAGGAGTGCATCAACCTCAACTTCATATTTGGTGGCAATTTCACCACTTCCTGTTATTACTTTGGGACATGCTATTGGTCTTCGAAGATGCATACTCACCACTGTATCACTGACTAGGTTTAGCCTTGAATCAGTGTCCATAAGGACTTTCCAATATTCATACTAGGTTCCAATTCTTACTTTCATTTTGACACAATACATTACATCTCTCTTTATAATATTGCATCCAAAATTTGATCTCTCTTTCTCTTCATCCGAACTTTCTGATTGTTAGACATGTGCCATCATAGGATTTACATGAGAGGTCCAATTTTATTCCATTACTGAGATAGGACCTTGTGATGTTGAAGCAACAACTGTTTGTGCATTCATCAATCTTAAGCTGAGTTCATTATGTTTTTCTATGCACAATCTTCGGTTATCCTTTATTGTTTTTCTCAAATATTTTATTGCCTGATGAACAATAGGCAATGTCTGTGGCAAATCTTCACCAAAATCTTCATTTCTGAATTTCCAAGTCAATGCTTCAACTGAAAATAAAGAAGCAGGTGGCACATACCCTTTATTAGTGGCCTTCTTTGATTTTGACGGTGCTTGCTTCAAATCTTCTATCAACAATGATTTATACATGTTCTTTATCTGTGGATCATTGGCCGCCATCATTTGTGCAAAAAAAAATTTGCTGGTTTCATCATAGTCAGATTTCATCATTCTGACTGCATTGCATCTGCAAACATCTGGGTCACTGCAATTACAATCTCTACATTCTGTGCAATAAGGATCTCTGCAAAATTCATCTTCAGATGTTTCATCTGAATCCACAAAATTCAAATCATTTTCGGACTCTGAGTCAGAAGATATAAGTTCATCACAGCTGCTTGGTAAATCAAAGAAATTAATTTTTCCTTTCTTGTTTCTATACTGTACTTTCTTTTTTGATTTTCCCTTTTTCTTGTTTGGACAGTTCAGAGCTGTATGACCTTTCTTGTTGCAATTGTAGCAAATAATTTTTTTTCCTTTAGAAAACATTTTTGTATGTTTATAAGGCTTTGTTTTGTAATGTTTTCTCCTTGGATTTTCTTGGAAAGACTGGGAATTCTTCCTTTTGAAATGCTTTTTCTTTCTCATATGCCCCTCAGAATTACCAGCCTTGCGAAGGTGCAATTGTTTGCAAAGCTGCTGATAGCCATGGCGATTTTTAGGATTTGTAGCTGCTCATGCAATTTTCATCTGAGAACAATGTTCTACAATAATGGCTTTGACAACTTGTCGAATTATACCAAATTTGTAGTCACCAACTTTCCCTGGAAGTTTGTTGACAATCGATGAAGATACCCATTGGGGAAGGGAGGCTAAAAAGATTTCCTTCCATTTTGGCTCAAGGATTAGAGCTGGAGTCAGAGTGTGTAACCTGTGAAGGAATTCATTGTAGTATTCGTCAAAATGTTGCATATTATGCAACTTCATGGCTAAAACTAGAAACATTAAAAGAGCCTAACCTTCTTCCTCACTGGGAAGCGGCAGTAGTACTCAATGGAGATGGTACTACTTATATGGATCCGGTTACAAGCCTGCATATAAATAACATGATATGAAAACTTCTGTATAGTATTATAGTTAATTTCATTGGTTTTCCCCAGATCACCAATGACATCACCACCATTACTTTATCTAGATTTGGGAATAAGAAGACTAATCTAAGCAGCTCAATGATTACTATGAACTTCCAAAGCTTTTCCAAGGATGAAATAAATCTTGTGATCCTGCAAAAGAACTTACATCAACCATTTAACTCAATCCAACAACAAGAAATCAGTAATACTAAATGTAGAAATAGAAAGAAATAAAAACTAGAGATGCATGTGAATAAGCAGTGAAAAGAAGGAAATAAAATGATACAAAAGGGCTCTGAGGCTCCTGGGATAGCCAAGCCCAAGGAAACTCAGATACCTATGGAGGAGAACAAGATTTATAAGTTGAACATGACACTAGTCTTCATTATTTTCATTAATAGAATTACATCCCTGCAAGAAAATACAATGGAGCTGCAAAAATACAAGTTCTCTCCACAATAATACTAATGAAAATCCATCCCTAGAGGCAAATTCGACTTGGTACTTATAAAAAATGGTTAGGAATCACTCCCCATGAATGGATGAAGCTTTCCCCACCAAAATACCTTGATTAGTGGATATGGTCCCTTGATTAGTAGAACACATTCTTAGATTTTCTCAATCATTGGAGTTCCACAATCTGTGCCATAATTCCATAATATCTTGTTGATTTATTATTTATTATTGATCCTCCTATAGTAGGGAACAAGTCCCTAAATTATGTCCTCCTTCAAATCCTCATAATCTGCCTAATATTCTCATAATATTCCACAAAAATAAATAATATTAGGCACAAATATGCAATTATTCATAAACCTTCCTAACGAATATATTAAAGTTAAAAATACATTATCTAATGTAGAAAGAGAGGTTTAATGTGCTGAAGGATGGTCATAGGTCTTGATTTATGTTTTAATTTAGAGGCATGGGCCTTAATTTATGTCTAATTTAGAGGCCCATCATATAGGGACATGTGGGTCTTTTTTATTTTGATTTTTTGTGACATGTTATGGGCATGTCAGATGTATTTAGAGTTATGGGCTCCAAACACTTATATGATACATAATATGATTATTAATTTTATATGATGATGATGGTTTTCCATGTATTTTTTTTATGGTTGAATTTTGTGGTATACATGTGATATATGCCAATCTAGAATGTTATTTCCAATGGTATCTACATAGTTATTTTGGGCTCTAGGAACATGACTGAAATTCACATACCAATAGCTTAAATAGTAGATATTTATTAAATAGGACTTGGTTATGCACATGATACACACCATTCAATTGCATGACAAGTAGCAATGATTCTAAACGAACATGAAGATGAAGGATGCGATGAGTGAGAGCATCGACTAAGAAACCTATCACTGCATCTCATTTGGCCTGGTTATTGTTGGCAGATCTAATGCACATGCCAGTTGAAAGGACTAAAATATGCAAGGGGGTAAAAATGGCCTAGGCTGCCCAAGCTAGACTACTAGATAAGCGACTTGCACCATCAGCATGACTGATATATGGTGTGGATGATGGATCCATATGAAAGGTGCAAAAGACAATAGATGAGATTATACAACCTACCTAACTTCATGGCAGAAATGAAGACACACAAATTGAATGGATATGCTATGAGAAACGTTTCTTGAGGTAGGGTGCATTGGGATAAATAGGAATGAAACGACCTTCAAAATCCTCCAAAAAATATTCCCCCTTGCCTAAATTCAAGGGTAATTTGGGGTAGACATAGCTTCCATGATGTCCTCATTATAATGAAAGATGGGTGGATGGGAGGAAGACTGACTACATGATGCGGCAGTAGTACCTGGTGCATTAACCTAAGAAAGAAGGTTCACATACGCATCATCTTTAATGGTAGACGACGAGCTGGTAGATGGGGGATCTACGGATGTTGAGACCTCGGATTATATCGAAAGATGTTCGATATAAGCATGTACACAAACGTCAGAAAGTCTTACCTACGAGGAACTCAAGGACGATGATAAGTAGAGGATATGGCCTGTGGTGTTTGTCATCTCGACATCGTCGAGAGGGATCACGAAGTTGGGACCAAATTCCCCCTGTTCTGGTTGACTAGGGGTACCAGAATCCACAGGTAGAGGAGTAGGTGTTCCACTACCAGTGGCCTCGTATTTGCGAAGCACTTCAAGCAAATCAAGAAATTCATCGAGACAAGGGCAACAATGGGAATAGTGACCATGATGATCGTACAAGGCACAAGGGTGATTTGTGCATAACATTCTAAGTTTCTTAGGTGGAATTGGAAAGTTAACATGGACTTCAGGGATATTCAACTTAGGGAACATTTCATGAACCAAAGGCTTGAGATCAAAAAGCTCAGGAAAATTATTGGTGGCATGCCGAACAACTTTACACAGAGCACATGAAGGTGATGGCTTTGGGGCCTTAGGGGCTGGAGGAGCTTGGGGAGCCTTGTCCTTAGGTTATTTCCTCTTATCTTTGCCCCCTATCTCGATGCTTTTGCAACAACAGTGGGTTCCTATTGAGGTTGTGATGGAACTGAAGCAACAACAGAGGTTGTAGGGACCAGTTGAACCGAGGACAAAGAATGATAAGATCTTAGCTAACTAGGCAAAATGCTTGCAGGGGGATTAATGTACCATACTAGAATCCCCAAAGTCATGTAAGGAAGGACCAGCGAAGCCATGACAACGATAGAAAATACTCCTATAGGGGGAAATAAGAAAGGTGTCTAGCCTGCAGGGTAATATCCCGCCGGAATAGCTCCTGGATAGTTGAAACTTGGAGGAATAGTTCCTGGTCAAACATACGAGAGGCACCCACAAATGGAGGAGGTCCTTGGGGGGTGGATCCATAGGGCTCAGCTAGGATGGAAACATCAGGGTGCTCAGGAGTTGGTTGTTCATCGGATGTACCAAAATACTTGAGAGCAGCCCATGACACTTTTAACATGTAAACACTCATAGAGTTAGACTCTGAGATGAAAGGGGGAGGACCAGGGAAAGCACCCAACAATGAGGTATATTTGTAGACTCTGGGTGAAACATTGATGAGAGGAGTGGAGACCTCTTATTTGACACCGACAAGATAATGGACTCAGGGGAGGCCACTGATGTCAGCTCGTAGTAAGTTAATTGATCGATGGTAATGATATTCCCTTCATGGGGGAAACACATCTTACGTAACACCGCAGATGCGACGACTAACATGGAATATGTGTAATTACAACCTAAGTGAATGTTGTAATCCAAAGGGGCATCAATAACCTTAATGTCTACGTGGACAGCCTTGCCCGCAAGGGTGACTAGACAGTTTTGGTACATGCCAAGAGGCTAGGAGGAGTGTCCGTCCTAAGCACGCAAAGTGATGGTGGAGGAGGACAACTCAGGTGACTTAAGTTGTTTCCAAACGACAGTGGACATCACACAGGTGGATGCATCTTTTTCAATAACGCATCGGGAGATGATGGCATTATGGACTCGGACTAGTATCTAGAAAGCAACAGATGAAGGAAATGGGGGACGTTTTGATGTATCAACAAGGAAGACAATAAAGTGATTGTCAGAAGGATATATTGTGAGCAAAGAAGTTAGTAGAGCTTTCTTTTGATATGGGCATGACTAGAGTACTTCCAACATCAAGATGGTAGCAAGTGATTGTGCCAAGTCGTCTACTATACTGTATGTATGGGCAACTCAGTTAGAAGCCGCATTACGGCGTAATGGTCCCTTGGATCTTGGGAATGGACTCAACTTTAGGTTGAGGGATCTGTAGTAGACCATTTGGTTTCATAATAGTCTCAACAAATGTTTTGTTTTGGACTCAGTGGCAGACGAAGTCGAGGGCTTGTCATTTGACGTGACCAACTTTGCAAGTTGACATCAGAGGGATTAACCTCACCAGAGTTCATCATAAGGATCTGGTAGTCACCAGGACCAGAAGGTTGGGGGGATAAGCTACTTGAAGTAGTATAGGTTGAGCAGTAACAAATCCTTGTTGAGGGAAAGGATTTTTAAGCACTACTAGTTGAGATGGCACAGGATTCTGAGGCAATTGTTGACCTCTAAAAGCTACTTGAGCTTCCCACATTTTCCGCATCTGGGGTAAGAGAGGAAACTTATGTGTATAATGGCCATGTATACAACAAAATTCACAAGGCTTGTTCATACTAATTGCCTTGTTGTTCTTGGGCTGGCTACCCTATTGCTGGTTGTTGGTGTTAGGCTGGTTCCCCGAGCGTTCACTAGGTTGAGTACCTTGATTACCCTGGTTACCCTTGTTACCCTTCCCCTTATTCTTTTTCTTCAAATTTTGGGAATTGGTCACACTCTCTTGCGAAAACACTTGACCCAAAGGGGGTGGTGGTTGTTGGGACTGAGGATGCATGGGTAGTTGCGGTGCTAATCCTTGAGGGGCCAATGCACTTAGTTGTGCATAAGGAGGAGCAATAGTTTGGTAGACAAGTTGGGGCTCTCGAAACATGTTCCTAGTAGGAGGGGCATGAGTGTTGGAGAACTTGTGCCCCTGTTATGAAACCAGCTCAAGAAAAGATAGAAAAGATAGATCAACGCCTTAGAATTGAGCCTCTTCGAGGGGGCAACCTCCTTTACATTACATAAATGAACAATTCTTTGATGATACAAATGACAAAACCTCCTTTCTATATATAGGAGTCTAAGGAGTCACAATATAATCCAGCCGACCTAACAATAATAATATAAAGCCACAAAAATAACAATAGAGGGATTCTATGGGGCACAAAAATAACAACATGGGGGTAATAGGGGCACAACAATATAAATAAGGGCTATAACTACAATAGTAATGGGGTAATCACTAGTATTATAGGGACCCAACATGCCCCTCTCCTTCAAAAAAGTGTTGTCCTCAACGCTTGAGTAGTTCTGGATACTTCTACATAAAATTCTCATCCTCCCATGTGGAATCTTCAGCGGATAAGTTCTTCCACTTGATAATATATTTTGAAATTGATCGATTTCGTAGCTGTCGAGTTCTTGTTTCTGTGACTGTTTCCGGTTCCAATATAATTTTTCCTTCCTCATCAAGTTTTGGTAATATTGTTTGCACTGGGAGCTTGTCGCCTATAACCTTATTTAAACATGAAACATGGAAAACTGGGTGCAATCGAGAAGCTGTAGGAAGCTCCAATTTGTATGCCATAGTACCAATCTTTTTCAACACCTTGTACGGACCATAATACATTGGTGATAATTTATTATCCTTCTTAGCTTGCTTTAGGGGCATTTGCTTATATGGTTGTAGCCGTAGGAATACCCAATCACCTACATCAAAACTTCTTTCACTGCGATGTTGATCTGCCTGTTGTTTCATTCTATTTTGTGCCAACACGAGGTTATCCTTTAAGAGTTGGAGGACTTGTTTTTGATGTTCGATGTGATGTTCCACTACTTGAACCTTAGAATTTTCTCTTAAATATGATGTGATGGATGGTGGTTGATACCCATAAAGTGCCATAAATAGGGTCATTTTTGTTGTTGTATGGAAGGAAGTGTTATACCACCATTCAGCCAGAGGCAACCATTTGACCCATTGTGTCTCTTTATCAGATACAAAGCAACGAAGATATCCTTCCAAACATTTGTTTACTATCTCAGTTTGCCCATCAGATTGAGGATGATAAGATGAGCTATGAGCTAACTGAGTACCAAGACAAGAAAATAATTATGTCCAAAAATCTCCAGTGAAAATGGGATCTCTGTCACTTACAATAATCTTTGGGTTTCCATGTAGCTTCTGAATTGTTTCCATAAATGCAGTAGAAACTGTACTGGCTTTAAATGGATGTGATAATGCACAAAAATGTGCATACTTGGTAAGTCTGTCAACTACCACCATGATGACACTCTTTCCCTCAGACTTGGGCAAACCTGTGATAAAATCCATTGAAACCTCCTCCCAACGTTGGCTTGGAATGGATAAAGGTTGTAATAGACCCGGTGTCTTAATTGTTTCAACTTTATTTTGTTGGCAAACCAAACATTTCGCCACAAACTTTTGAATATCTGATTTAAGGCCATCCCAAAAAAATTCCTTTTTAACCCTGTGGTATGTTTTTAAAAATCCCGAGTGCCCTCCTAAGGGAGAAGTGCGCAATTACATAAGAATCTTTTGTTTTAGCTGGGAATTCTTATAGAGGTATAAGCGATCTTTGTACCATAATGAATCATTTTTCCAGCTAAATGTATCAGACGTACTGGAATCTTGTTGTAGTTTTCGAATAAGTGCCCACACTTCTTCATCATTCTTCCATTCCTCCCTTGCTTCGTTTATCCAATCTGGTTGGATAATAGAAATGGCACACAACAATGCTTCCACATCCTCATCCTTTCTTGAGAGTGCATCTGCCACCACATTTTGCTTCCCTTTTTTGTAGATTATTTCAAAGTCATAACCCAACATCTTTGTGACCCACTTTTGTTGCTCTTTAGAGGATAATCTTTGTTCTAAAAAGTATTTAAGGCTATCATGATCCGTTTTTACCTTGAAGTGTATTCCCATTAGGTAGGGTCGTCATTTCTTAAGTGCATGGAGTATTGCCAACATTTCCTTCTCATAAATAGCTTTGCTTAAAAACTTTCCCTTGATTGGACGACTTTCAAAAGCAATGGGTCTTTCATCTTGCATTAGAACAGCACCAATTCCATTTCCTGAAGCATCACATTCCACAATAAAGGTTTTTGTGAAGTCCGGTGTAGCTAAGACCGGTGCTTGGCACATTGCCTCTTTAAGATGTTCAAAGGCCTTTGTTGCTTCCGAAGTCCATGAAAATGCATCTTTCTTCAATAATGTTGTTAGAGGTGCTGCTATTCTCCCATAATTCTTAACAAACTTGCGATAATACCCTGTCAACCCAAGAAATCCTCGCAGATGCTTTATGGATGTGGGGATTTTCCATTCCTTAATGGCTTTAATTTTGCTAGGGTCTACCTTAACTCCTTCATGAGATACAATATGACCCAAATATTCCACCTCCTGGACTCCAAAGAAACATTTGGATCTTTTTGCATATAATTGTTTCTCCTCCAATAATTGTAGCACACTGTCAACATGTTCAACATGATCCTTCCAAGTCTTGCTGTAGATTAGTATATCATCAAAAAATACTAACACAAATTTTCTAAGGAATGGTTTGAAAATTGAATTCATCAAACCTTGAAATGTTGAAGGTGCATTAGTAAGGCCAAAAGGCATGACCAAAAATTCATAATGACCCTCATGAGTTCTAAATGCCGTTTTCGGAATGTCTTCAATCTTCATTCTGATTTGATGATATCCCGAATGAAGATCCAACTTGGTGAAGTAAATTGATCCATGCAATTCATCCAGTAATTCATCAATGACAAGAATGGGGAACTTATCTTTAATAGTGAGCTTGTTGAGCTCCCTATAATCTGGACACATGCGCCATGATCCATCCTTCTTGTGCACCAATACTACTGGAGTAGAGAAAGAACTTTGACTTGGTTGAATTATACCAGCCTCTAGCATTTCTGCAACCATACGTTCAATTTCACTTTTTTGGACATAGGGATATCTGTACGACTTGATGTTTGGAGGAACACTTCCTGGAATCAGATGAATAGCATGATCATGATCACACATAGGTGGGAGACCTTTGGGAGTCTCAAATACCTTGGAATGATTGTCCAGGACTTTTTGGAGATCTGGAGAAATAGATGATTCTGATGTGGAAACATCTAGTGAACATAATTGTGCAATTACACCTCTTTGCTCCTTTTTTAGAAGCTTTGTCATACCATTAGAGCTGATTATCTTTCCTGGTTTCCCTACAATACCCCTTAATTCAACTTCCTTTCCTTCCATAGAAAATTTGATGAAAATTTATTGAAAATTAAAAGCTATTGTACCCAAGGATTGTAGCCATTGGACTCCTAGTACAACATCAGCACCTCCCATTGGAATGGAAAGCATTGGGCGAGTCAATACATATTCTCCCATGGATAGTTTGATATTATGGCACCTTCCAGAGCAATTTATTGTTCCTCCATTTGCAATCATCACTTGACACTCTGGTGTTGGATATAGGAAGCAATTCAATTCTTTTGCTACCCTACAATGAATAAAATTGTGGGTGCTTCCTGAATCAATCAACATTATTACCTTTTTCTTCTTGATTTGTCCTTCTATCTTGATAGTTTGAGGAGTGGTAATTCCTGCCAATGCATTACAAGATATGGTCGGATTTATTTTTTCTTCATCTAGGCTTTGTTCCTGGAGTATATCTTCTTCTTTTGACCTTTCTTTCTCCTTTTCTTCTTCCTCTTCACAATCTATGTAGAATATTGTCTTCTCAGCACACGTATGACCTTTAGTGTATTTGCTATCACAACTGTAACAAAGCCCTTTTGCTCTTTTTTCTTCCAATTTTTGTGGTGTCAACCTTATAGGTTGTGGAAGACTAGGGGCAACAACACTTCCGTCTTTATAGTTGTGAGTGGTATGCTTCCTGGTTGCCATAATTTTGCTTTCCATTTTTCTTGCTAACCTGAATGCCTTCTCTAATGAATCAGGTTCCCAAAGGCGAACATCATGTTGGATATTATCCTTTAAAGACCTATGAACACATCAATCCTATGCTCCTCTGGAATATATTTTACCCTTATGTTCAATTTTTGGAACTCCTCAATGTGCTCCATTACTGAACCCTTTTGTTTGAGACTTATCAATTGGCTAAAAAAAGTGTTGCTTTTTGTATCTTCATAATGTGCTATCAATTCTTCCGTAAAAATTGCCCAAGTGATAAATTTTTTACGAGAGCAAAGCCATTGATACCATACAAACTGATTTGGTTCCAAATATACAGTTGCCATACGTACCTTTTGTGTGTTTTGCACATTGTTGAGATCGAAGAACTGCTCCATCTGTAATATCCATGTGGCGGGATCCTTGCCATCAAACTTCCTCATATCGATTTTTGGAATATGGTGGGTCTTCGATCCAACATTAGCATCTATGGAATCATGATTAACATTACTTTTGTTCACATCATGAGTTTCCTTTACAACCTTTTCACCATTAGTAAGTATTTCTTGTAGAAAATTTGTCAAATCTGTCTTCAAATCTGCCATGTTTGTCTTCAAATCTGTCTTCAAATCATCCATCTTAGCTTCCATGCCCTTTATCTTAGATTCCACGCCATTTATCTTAGATTCCATGCCATTTATCTTAGATTCCACGCCACTTATCTTAGCTTCTGTTAGCTTTTGTGAGCGTGACATTTGTTGCACTTGTTCTTGTAATTTTGATATATCATGTAGCATTTCTTCCTCTTCTTCATGAGTCATGCTAGAGATTTCAGGTTCCTTACTAGGTGTTTGAATTTTATTTCCTCGGGGCATCAGTTATTGATAATAATGCTTTACTATGCCCTTTGAATTCCATTAAACCAAGCTTACACAAAAATTTTAAAAAAACTACACACCTTTTTCACTTTATAGAAGCCTGATATTGAATCTGATGTATCTCTCTAATTTCAGATCATCTAGTTCTAAAATTGTGACCTGTAGTAGCCTTCTGCATCCTATTTCCAATGCCACAAGTCTGAGCCAAATTGGATTCTCCAAGAAAGAGTTATGTGAAATCTCCCACAGTGACTTGCTTTTAGACTAGTTCAGTAGAGCGAAATTGTATGACGTGCCACGAGTCACTGTTTCAACCTTTGAATCTGAAACATGCATAAAAGAAACTGTGGTCTGTCCTATTTCTATACCTTCTTACGAAATTTCAATCCGATCCTTAGAGAGAAAGTTATGACGATTTTCCCCAGGTCACCTGTTTTGAATGTAATTCAGGAGTCTGAAAAAGACCAACTTCCTCAAATCATATCTCCGCAAATATCGTGTGAAAAGCTCTGAAATTTGGACCCAAGGTTCAGCGTGATTTCTTCTCAAATGGGTTTTTTTTGCGACTTCTGAAACATCATAGAAAAAAATTTATAGCGAAACTTCCACGATGACCTGTTTGGAGCAGCGAAACCCTAGAATCCAAAGCTCTGATACCAAATGTTATGAAACCAGCTCAAGAAAAGATAGAAAAGATAGATAAACGCCTTAGAATTCAGCCTCTTCGAGGGGGCAACCTCCTTTACATTACATAAATGAACAATTCTTTGATGATACAAATGACAAAACCTCCTTTCTATATATAGGAGTCTAAGGAGTCACAATATAATCCAGCCGACCTAACAATAATAATATAAAGCCACAAAAATAACAATAGAGGGATTCTATGGGGCACAGAAATAACAACATGAGGGTAATAGGGGAACAACAATATAAATAAGGGGTATAACTACAATAGTAATGGGGTAATCACTAGTATTATAGGGACCCAACAACCCCCCTACAAATAGCCATAACTTTGCTGAGTATATGGTGAAGGATGTGAAAGGGTTCCAACGATAGCATTGGCGGCCTGAGATGCTCCCGGTGCATTGGCACTTCTAGGAAAAGGAAGTTCTAGAATGATGGTATAGACATAACTATATTGTGCATAAATCAGGTCATATCTTAGAGCGGTTTGGAGAGATTCTTCCTGGTCTAAGGAAAATGGAACGCGACATATTTTCCAATGGGTGCTAAAAGGCTCCTAAGAAACCAATCTAGATATACATGATGCTCGAAGGACAGGGCACGACATGTGATCCTCCTTTGATGCCACTCTTGAAAATGGTCGGAAAGGCAAGTGGTGAAGGACTGATGAAATGAGGTCAATAGCTCCATACCAATGTTGTATCGGAGAGGTAACTGGAAATATGAGAGGAATTCTTTATCAAGCATCGTGAAAATGGAATGAGATGTGGTGGGCTGGTCTACATACCATTTTGCAAAATCTCCAGTGAGTGTGCATTGGAATATGCGAAGATGAATGGAGTCATCGGTAATGGAGTTGGATGAACACCACATGTGGAAGGAGTGGACATGGTTGGTAGGATCCTCTCCAGCATTACCCTCAAACTTTGGGATATTTGAGGAAAGCTTAGTCGGCATAGAACACCAACCAACATTGTGGTGTATGGGGTCGTTTACTAGCTGGCTAAAATCAGGTAGACTTAACCCAGCCACAAAATGGAGCATGGGGGCTGCCAAAACGATTCCTGGGACTGTTTCTCTTGATGTGACTACCAAGATAGAACCAGAGCCAACACGAGGTTGGGTTTCTTCACCAGCTATGCATTTAGACATGGTGACGATATGTGGTGAAGGAGGCTCAGAATAAAATGAGGAATCAAATGAACCAAGAGAAGAGTCTGTATGGGGAATCAGAGGGCTATGAACTTGAACTCGACGGGGAGGGGTAATATTCCCAAGTGAAAACTAGGGGTGAAGACCTAATAGTCTCCATGACAAACGCCTTGGTAGCACAATGGTGGAAAGACATGCGTGACATGGTGAAGGGATATCAACAATATGACTTTGTCTCGATGAGGGGAGATAAATTTATTATGTTAAGTCTTGACTTGGCGGTGTAAACCAAGTGCCCTTCACTTAAGGTGTGCTTGTGTATGCAAGTGTATTTATTGATTAAACCCAGATCATGTTTGTAAAAAAGAAAAAAGATTGTTGAAAATAAACTGAAATTAACAACAGAAAATGACTAGCAAAACAATTAACTAAACCCCACTCAAATTTGGTTTGCAAACACTATGCTGGTTGGTGGCTAAATCGACGAAAAAAACACTAAAAAGGTCAAGAGATATAATATTTAGTGTGACTAGGATCAAATTACACTAGGCTGTTGGAAAGTGGTGCAGCTACAACAAAAAACTAGAGAGGAAGATCGTTGCAAAAATATAGGGAGATGGGTGAAACACCTAAGGAAACCAATGGGACCCTAAGGCCAATGACCAAAGAAGGTTTAATATGAAACTATGGATGGTGACAAACTATATTTATAGATCTGAAACAAAAGGGTACAGATCTGGAAAATATGGTTGAAAGTGCTGCATAAATTCAAACTACTCACTCAGCTAAACTCCTCCTATAAATGTGGAAGTGTACTAAAAGCCCTAAGGGGCTAAAATGCACTTCGATGAGTAAATCAAAGTAGATTAAGACATTAGCAGGATGGGACATAGGTCAAAGAACCCAACAGATAGCTCTCGGCAAAACCCAGAAACAGATTTGATAAAAAGCTGGAAACCCTAAAATCGTAGGTGTTGACCTGTTTTCAGGTGGGACCACACTTTTTGGGCTGAAAGGTGTGCTAAGGTCTCCAGATCGCACTTTTTGGGCTAAAACGTGTGATTTCTGATCATTTTTCTCAATCAGTAAATCTTGGAAAAAAATTGTTCTCTGTCGCGATTCGTTCCTGTGACCTGTGGAAAAGACGAGAAAACTTGTGGAAGTCATAAATTTAATAGATCTAAGGTTAAAAATATAGGAAACATTAAGATGCTACAAAAAGAAGAAACCCTAAACTGAAAGTTGAAGGTCACCCAGGTTTCTAGATCTCAAGTATAAAACCCAGCGGGGTTGCCAATTTTGTTGTAGTGTTTTCTTCTCAAAGATATAGAAAAAGAACCCACTTAAGATTGTGGATGACAACCAATCTCAACAATATAAATGGTTGCTAAACATTGTAGATCTACAGCAACTGGTAGAAACAAAACCTACCAAAATTCTGATCTATGCCACAATCATAGTTAAATAGAAAAAAGAAATAGTAATAACTCCAATTATCCAATGGAAACTAGATATACAAAGAATATATTTTATTATAACACCTGTGAAGGGAACAAAGAAAAGTTACTAGTGCCCCTCTATGGGATGGGTTCTTGGCTATCCTCAAATGTCTTCGGCTTATGTAGAGTCTTCTCTATAATGTGAAAACGCAACAAAAATGGTGTGCGACAATAGAAATAATCAGAGTTACAATAGTGAGTGCAACAATGAAAATATTCAAAAGTGAATAATTAATGGAAAACCCTTCTATTTATAACAAAATATTGAATTATCCTCGAATAATGAGCAATAATAAAATATTATTAACCCCAACCTTGGAATAACCACTTGTAATATTTTATTATATTTGGTTAGGAGGGAAAAAGTCTTTAAACTTTTATTTAGAGACAATAAATAAATAAATGATTTATTTATCATCAAAAGGAATTGGTTAACGAATAATAAAAAAATAACGATTTATTTAATTATTCCTAACGAATTTAGTCAAATTTGATAAGGAATAATAATTAATTAGTGATTAATTAATTATTCCTAGAGAAAAAATAAGATAGTTAATTATTTATCTGTTTATTTTTCATAATTGGGTCAAATATGAGAAGAAATAATAGTTGAACAATGGGTTAATTAATTATTTCGAGAAGAAAATCAAATAAATAGTGATTTATTTATTTATTCTTCATGGGTTTAATTATAAATTACTTAACAAAGGTGGTTTATTTCTCACAGTGAAAGTAATTTTACTATGGTAAAATTGGCTTTACATGGTGTACTTCGATCCATCTCGTAAATTAGGCTAGATGATAAATATTTTTGTGATAACAACTAGGCCAAGTGATAGGTTTAATGGTTCTACAAATTAACCAAGACCCAATGCACAAAATCTGGCCACTGGGCGGGCAAATTTGTTGAACGAATAATTTTCTAATAACCCTTATTTTAGACAAGATAAAAAATAACCCACTATTGTTATAGAAAAACAAAAAAAAATAAAATTGTGGGGTGGCGAGCCACCAACCTCGCCACCACCCCAGCGGTCATGTTAAAATAACCTAATGTTGGGGTGGCAGGTGGTCAACCCCCGCCACCCCGTGACTGCACACCAACATTATTCATAGCCGTCACATTACACGGCCTATGCTTACGTTATGCAAAGCTGGCAGTAGTTGAACCTACCCGAACCATGTAGGTCAGCCCCCCAATGGGCGGCCCCATGTGGCATTAACCACCAAATAGACAAAACATATGTTAATGTAATGGTCCATCATATAATCGTTGAAGCTACCCACAGGATGCACCGTTTTAAGCCAGCGGTTAAAACAAAATGCTCTAATTTTATATGCAGTAAAAACTACAATTCTCCGATGGGGGGTCAGTGGGAATAGAACCCCAACTTCACTGCCTCAGAGGATATATCCTAACCAATGGGGCTAAGTGGAACATTGATAAGTTTGCCACCACACCACTATTTAAACTGGTATTTTCACATATGCCGGATGGAGGAAGGAGGAAACGGACTCGGGAACCGAGAGAGGAGAGGAACCCAGAACATAGCAGAACCATGCGGGCGCAGTTTTCCGATAGACCAAACCATGATTTATAGTTCTAGGAGGCGGAATTATGATGGCATTCATTTCTAGACAGATTCTCAGAGAAGATTCCTTGATGCCTTAAAGATTCCATGGGTAGTTAAATTTCCATTTTGTTAGAATGATATGAAGTTTACAGTCATTTTAAGCAAAATGTCGCAGGGAATGTGATGGTCAAATTAGAATCACCATCTGAGCAGCATATTTTTTGATTCCCAACAGAGCAGAATCTTTGAATAATCTTGAGGGAATCTTCCAAATTCCTTGGAGGCTGAAATTCGCTAGAGTCATAATGCAGCCAACTTTATACTCAAAAGTCTCAAAATCTCACAAGGATCATGATGGTGAGATCAGATTTTTGATCTGAGTTGCAAATCTCCAGCCAACACAAAGAACGAAATCTTTAGAGAATCACGGGGAATCTAAAAGATTCCTACAGGTCTAGATTTCGATAGCGTTGGAATTCGACAAATGGATATTCAATTTTACACCTGTTGACGACCGAAATTCAGTCGTGTAGTCAGTTTTTGCAACTGAGAGTTCCATTTTTTGGCCAAATTCAAAGGTGAAGGTACATGAATCACTAATGTCATGTTTTCCTCCATAATTCCTAAGATGATGTATTATGTTTTGAGATCCGCACATGATGTTATGTTGTGGGATCTCTTTTGCCACATTATATGAGATGTATTTAGCTTGTCATTCTATGTATTGTTGTTGAGATCGCTATGTAACTATGTTGAAAGGATACTCATTGCCACCTTGTGGGAGATCATGTTAAGTTTCATGATGAGAGGAAGCCTTCTTCAGTGAGAATTCTTGTAAGCAGAATATCTCGTCAAGAGACCAGCCACTCCTGTTTAAGGGTGTATGTCCTTGCTATGACATAGAGTCCTTCATGCACATGGTCATCTCTTTCACCATTATATGAAGCAGTCTCCACCATCTTGACATTGGGCAAGAGACGTAGTCCACGCTGGACAAACTCTGTTATCAAATGTGCCGTGTTCATGACTTTTTGATCGTTATCATGTTTCCTCTTGTTTAAGAATGCACATATGTTCTTTTATGCTCTTTAAAATGAAATTCTAACAACATCACATAAGTAAAAGGTCTTGGTTAATTCCAGAAGCTGAAGGAACCTAGATCCAGTTTGGTATCAGAGTGGTCTTTTCGCTGAAATGAAATTGCAAGTGTCAACGATTGAATGTACAACAATGGAGGATGACAGAGAAATGTATGAGACCTTCCCACGAATATAAAAAATGGTGGACATCATGTATGAAGCATATGAGAAGACAAGAGAGGAGGAGGGAGAGAGATCAGAAAGCAATTCTTCATCCACATCTTCCAATGTACACTCATTTCCTTCATCATCTTCTCATCATTTGAATGAGGACATCAACCAGAGTCTTCAAGAAGATAACACTGAATTGAAGATGCTTCTATGAGAAGAGAAAGAGGAGAAGAATGATTGTAGCTTCAGTTGCAAGCTGTAGAGGTAGCCCTAGAAGAATTGAAGTGAAACGACCGAAACCATCAAGAAGAGCATGTTGAATTATAGAGGCTTCTACTAGAAGAGGAAGAGGAGAAACAAAGGCTTCTACGTCAGCTAAAATCTAAGGACAAGGCCTTGGAAAAGCTATAACGTGACCCCTTCTAGGTAAAAAGTAATTCTTTGACTTCATGTATGTTTCCTGGTGATGATTTCATTGTTTTTGAAAATCATACCACAAGATCAGCTCCAAAATATTAAAGAGAATGGGGCATCAGGGAAATGGCCTCTGCATTAATGGCCAGGGCATCATAAACCCCATAAAAGTAGAAGAACTACCCTGTTGAATAGGACTTGGATATGTCAGGAAGGAAGATGAGAAATGTGCCAAGACAACTAACATACCACCAACAACAGATGATGAGAATCCCTCATTAGTTCTTTCCAACTCAATAGTGGAGGAAAAAGATGTTGATTTCGCTTCAGTTTCATCTTCACATAGTATAATTTTTGTTGGAAATGTGGAGATACCAATCAGAGGGACAAACATGAGGCTCCTTACTAGGATGAGATACAAGGAAGAAGAAGGACTTGATTTTAATACCCAAGGCATAACTCATCCATTGGAGGTCATGCAAAGGCCTCGATTTGCAGGGTTGGGATACACCGAAGGAGAATTCTCAAGGGTGTCAGGTGGTTCTGATAAATTGTTGAGACGGTCAAGGAAAGAGAATGATCAGAACACTTCACCATCATCCCATGGTAGTACGCATTGGCAGAGAAAGAGCTGAGGTAAGCACTTTTTCCCTTGATCATACGAGAGAAAAAAAAGAATGGTATAACCAATATCAGTATTCTAATGTTCATTTTTATTACAACCATATTGTTAATAATGAAAAAAAATCATGGCATAAAAGAACTTGATTTTTTTGTGGATTGCATAACCATATGTTTGTTGAGAGTTGGAAAAGAATAGCAACATGGAAAAATATGAGGCATGAAAGACCCTCTCAACAACAGGAAAGGAAGAAGGTAAAGAAAATGTCAAGGAAGAAGGCTTATTGTAGTCATTGCGATGGGGGTTGGTCATCAAAGAGCCACATGTTCTAGGCTCCATCCATACAAGTGTTGCAACGACAAAGAATCAGTGCATGAACCATGTGAAACAATTATTTGACCAGGGAATGCACCATAAGGAGACGACCCATTCACTTTGATAAGTGAGAGATGGTGATCCAGATCTTGGGGGGGGGGACCCCCAAGATCTAAAAGATTGAAATGGATCTTGGGGGAAAGGCCAATTCCATGATCTAAAAATTGAAATGCCATAAGAAAAAGAGGAGAATGGCCAATAAACAACACCACAAAGAAACTTTTTATTAAAACCGATAATAACTATAAAGGCTACATTGTGGGGGACAATATCTCCTTTTACAAAATGTGACTTGTTACTTATAGTATTTTTCAGTTACAATACCACAAGTCAATTGGGTGAATGAATACCATGGGTGGATGTCACTTACAATGCCATGGGTGGATGCCACTTACAATACTATGAGTAAATTCCATGGGTGAATGAATAATATGGGTGGATGAGTGCCATGGGTTGATGCCATTTTCCATTCGGATCATTCCTCCCTCCTTAAAAAGCAATGGTCCCCATTGCGTAAAGTTCCCTCTTGCGAAGCCTTTGTTGAGTATGAAGAGCCACTAAAGATAAGGGTTTTATGTGGTTAACCCATAGCCATGATAAATGAAGATCCGAGGATAGAGTGTTAAGCCCCTATACTACTAGTGTAACCCCTTATTGTTATTAGTATAACCCACTTATTATATTGATGTACCCATGTAGTGCCCATATTGTTCCTATTGTGCCCCATAGAAGCCCACTATTGTTATTATTGTGCCCTTACATTATTATTGTTATGCCGGCTCTGATTATGTTATGACCCCTTAGACTCCTATATAGAGAAAGGAGGTCTTTTAATCTGTATCATCCAAGAATTGTTCATTTATGTAATGTAAAGGAGGTTGCCCCCTCAAAGAGGCTGAATTCTAAGGCATTGATCTATCTTTTCTATCTTTTCCTGAGCTAGTTTCATAACATTTGGTATCAGAGCTTTGGATTCTAGGGTTTCGCTGCTCCAAACAGGTAATCCTGGCATTTTCGCTATAACTTTTTTTCTATGATGTTTCAGAAGGCACAAAAAAACCCATTTGAGAATAAATTGCGCTGAACCTTGGGCCTAAATTGCAAAGCTTTTCACGTGATATTTGCGGAGATATGATCTGAGGAAGTTGGTCTTTTTGCAGACGCCTAAATTACATTCCAAATAGGTGACCTGGGGAAAATCGTCATAACTTTCTCTCTGAGCATTGGATTGAAATTTAGTAAAATGGTACAGAAAGAGGACAGACTGTAGTTTCTTGTATACATCTTTCAAATCCAAAGGTCGAAAACTTGACGCGTGGCACTTCATACAAATTCCCTCTTCTGGAAAGGTCTATAATTAGGTCATCTTGGGAGATTGTGCATAACTCTTTCTTGGTGAATCCAATTTGGGTTAGACTTGTGGCATTGGAAAGAGGACACAGAGAGCTACTACAAGTAGAAATTTCATAACTTAAATATCCGAAAGTACAGAGTTATAGCCGTTTCAAGATCGAGGTCCTAAAATCAAGAAAAAGCAAGATGAGGAAGTTTGATGGCAAGGATCCGATAAATTGGATACTTTAGATGGAGAAATATTTTGATCTACATGGTGTACCACTGTTACAAAAGGTATGTATTGCATCTTCATATTTAGAACTGGATCAATTTTTATGGTATAAAGGGCTTTCTTCTCGTAAACAACTTGTTATGTGGTCAATTCTCACGGAGGAATTGATAGCACATTATTAGGATACAAAGAGCAAAACCTTCTTTAGAGCAACACCACAACAATTGGAAAGAGTAAAAGGGATTTGTGACATATTTGAAAGTAAAATTATGGCAACAAGGAATTCTACCCCTCACAACTATAAAGATGGACGTGTTGTTTCTCGTAGCCTTCCACAACCTATAAGGGTTACACTACAACAATTGGAAGAAAAAAGAGAAAAAGGGCTTTGTTACAATTGTGATAGAAAATGCACTAAAGGTCATAAGTGTGCTGAGAAGAAATTATTTTACATAGAGTATGAAGAGGAGGAAGAAAAGGATCAAGAAACTTCAAAAGAAGAGGATATATGCTAGGACCTGACCCCAGAGAAAGAAGAAATGAATCAGAACATATCTTGTAAACTATTGGCAAGAATGACCACTCCTCAAACTCTCAAGATAGAAGGACATATCAAGAAGAAAAAGGTGCAAGAAGTGAAAGATCACATCGAGAAAGAAGAAATGAATCCAACCATATCTTGTAATTCACTGGTCGGAATTACCACTCCCCAAACTATCAAGATTGAAGGACATATCAAGAAGAAAAATGTTCAAGAAGTGAAAAATCACATCAAGCGTCAAGAAATGAATCCGACCATATCTTGTAAAGGATTGGAAGAAATTACCACACCTCAAACTCTAAAGATAGAAGGACATATCAAGAAGAAAAAGGTTCAAGCAGTGAAATATCACATCGAGAATCAACAACAAGTTCTCCAACTTTTAAAGGATAACGCCACCTCGATGCAAAATCAAATGAAGCAACAGGTAGATCAACATCATAGTGAAGAATGTTTTGATGTAGGAAATTGGGTATTTTTACTGCTACATCTAAAACAAGCTATTTATGAGAAGGAAATGTTGGCAATACTACATGCACTTAAAAAATGGCGACCTTACCGAATGGGGAGACTCTTCAAGGATGAGGATGTGGAAGCATTGTTTTGTGCTATTTCTATTATCCAACCAGATTGGATAAACAAAGCAATGGATGAATGGAAGAAGGACAAAGAAGTATGGCCACTTATTCAAAAGTTGCGAAAGGTCCCAATTCAAACAATATTGCCAGAAATTGAAGAGGAAGGAAAAATCATATTGGAACCTGGAATAGTCACAGAAACAAGAACCTGACAGCTACGAAATCGATCAATTTCAGAGTATCTCATCAAGTGGAAGAACCTACCTGCTGAATATTCCACATGGGAGGACAAGAATTTTATACAGAAGCGTCAAGAACTACTCAAGCGTTGAGGACAACGCTTTTTGAAGGAGAGGGGCATGTTAAGCCCCTATACTACTAGTGTAACCCCTTATTGTTATTAGTATAACCCACTTATTATATTGATGTACCCATGTAGTGCCCATATTGTTACTATTGTGCCCCATAGAAGCCCACTATTGTTATTATTGTGCCCTTACATTATTATTGTTATGTCGGCTTTGATTATGTTATGACCCCTTAGACTCCTATATATAGAACGAAGGTCTTTTCATTTCTATCATCCAAGAATTGTTCATTTATGTAATGTAAAGGAGGTTGCCCCCTCGAAGAGGCTGAATTCTAAGGCATTGATCTATCTTTTCTATCTTTTCTTGAGCTGGTTTCATAACATAGAGATACCCTGTAATGCTTGTGACCAACTGTGATTCTGACAGTGTGCAACCTAGCAAATGGAATTCGATAAAGTGTGGGTTTGTGGATGACCCATAACCATGATGAATGAAGATCCAAGGATAGAGATACCTTATAATGCTTGTGACCAACTGTGATACTGACAGTGTGCGGCCTAGAAAATGGACTTCGATGAAGTGTGGATTTGTGGATTACACGTAACCATGAAAAATGAAGATCCGAGGATAGAGATACCCTATAATGCTTGTGACCAACTGTGATACTAACAGCGTGCGGCCTAGCAAATGGACTTCGACGACAAGAATTTTGTGCAGTTGACCCATAACTGTGATGTTGGTTGTTGATGAAGTAGCAGGTGCCTACATAGCCTAGGGTGGGAGGTCACGTCTCCAAATAGCCCAAGCTGAATGCTGCTATGATGAAACTGATGAATGTGAAGCAGGTGCCTACTAAAGTGGGGTGGGAGGGCACATCTTCAACAGAACTTGCTCTGAATGCTGCTCCATAGTTAAAATGGACATAACTCAGCTAATATAACTCAGAATATTTATTATAACCTATTTTTGGAAGCAGAAGGATCATTTTGCATCTTCCCATGTGTTGGAAATCCTTATCTAGACACCCTAGAATCTCTGATTTGTGCTGCAATTTTTTTCGCCGTTAGAAAAGTTTTGAAAAAATAGTTGATTTTAAATGAGCTATATCTCCCACATCCGAACTCCTATTAGACCCATTTTTTTTTTGAAATTGGGTGATTTTTCAAGAGGAGCTCAAATATACAATCCTTTTTCTGAAATTCTACACAAAAACTTAAAAAAAGTGCCAGAAGAGTCGCCGTCAACCAGTTGTCGTCAGAAAAAAATTCTACAACATAGTTGATTTTAAGGTAGCGATATCTCCCTCATTCGAACTCTGGTTCGGCTGATTTTTTTTTTTTGAATTTTGGTATTTTTTTGCAATGAATCCAGATCTAGTGTTTGTTTTTGTAAATTTTGTACCAAATTTTTCAGATCTGATCTGCAAACTCGCCGCCCAAAACATTCCCTGCAAAAAAAATGAAAAAAGAAAAATTCTTCCCGCTTGGCCCAAGAAAATGCTCTTTGGAGGACATAGCACATGCCTAAAGTTTGTGGAATATCACCACAAAATTTGAAACTGAAATGTGCATCAAATCCTCATTCCCATAAAATCGTAACCTACTCTGATACCACTGATCCGGATCTTGGGGGGGGGAGGGGGCCCAAGATCTAAAAGATTGAAATGGATCTTGGGGGAAAGGCCAATTCCATGATCTAAAAAATTGAAATGCCAGAAGAAAAAGAGGAGAATGCCCAATAAACAACACCACAAAGAAACTTTTTATTAAAATTGATAATAACTATAAAGGCTACATTGTGGCGGACAATATATCCTTTTACAAAATGTGACTTGTTACTTACAGTATTTTTCTGTTACAATACCACAAGTCAATTCCATGGGTGAATGAATACCATGGGTGGATGTCATAATACCATGGGCCAATTCCATGGGTGAATGAATACCATGGGTGGATGTCACAATACCATGGGCAATTAGCATGGGTGAATGAATACCATGGGTGGATGTCACTTACAATGCCATGGGTGGATGCCACTTACAATACTATGGGTAAATTCCATGGGTGAATGAATAATATGGGTGGATGAGTGCCACGGGTTGATGCCATTTTCCATTCAGATCAGATGGTTTTTCTAGGTGTGGTAGAATGTCATGGCCTTATTTTTTCATGTGTTTCATTTTAAACTATGAAAGTGGTGAGGTGTTCCCATCACTTGTTAAAGCAACAATAGTGTCTGGCCTTCTTTGTAAATCATGTGTTGCATTTTAAAATGTAAACGTGATGATGTGTTTTCCATCACTTTTTGAAGAAACAATGATATTTTTGCCTTGTTTTGATATTTGGGGTATTATTTCCATTTTGATGTAAACTTGACCACAAAGCATGTGTTATAAACTCGTGGAAAGTATGGGATGCTTGGATCATTAGTTGGTCATGTAAAGTAAGCATGTAATTTTCATAAATGTACTACAGGTTTTCAAATAATGCAGGTGTTGGCTCATCGCTTATGGCTCTGAAGAACAAAGGTGAAGGAGAAGGAAGGGTGACCTATCAAGAGACTTGTGTTCTAGTCGATGTACAAAGTTGCAGATTATTTTCATGATTTTGAAGGACCAAAAGCTCCTTAGTGGGGAAGATTGATCCAAGTGGCTCTAGACATAGGAAAAAGTCTAAGAGGGCTTAGAAATGGTTAAAATTCAATGTGGTCAGATTGCTCCCAAACAATCACCAGATCAGACTATTCATCACCTTGCTTCCAATGGTGCAAACGACACTCAAATCCGAGATTGTGTGGAGGAGACAGGGCCAGTCAAAATTCAGGATTGACTAGGTCAAGTGGGAGGTTTAATGGTTCTACAAATTGACCAAGACCAGGCACGCAGAATCCGGCCACTGGGGGAGCGAATTTGTTGAACGCATAATTTTTCTAATAACCTTTATTTTAGATAAAATAAAAAAATAACCCACTATTGTTATAAAAAAACAAAAAAATATAAAATTTTGGGATGGCAAGCCACCAAACCCACCACCCCCCGAATGTTCATGTTAATATAAAATAATGTTAGGGTGGCAGGCGATCAATTCCCGCCACCCTTGGACCGCGCACCAACATTAGTCATAACCATCAAATTATGTGGCCCAGAGTTACATTATGTGGAGCCAAAGGGAGTTGAACTCACCCAACCCATGTGGGTCAAACCCTCAATCGGTGATGCCATGTGGCATTAACCGCCAAACACACAAAACATATGTTAATGTAGCGGTCCATCGTATAACCATTGAAACTGCCCATGGGGCGCACCATTTTAAGCCAGTGGTTAAAACAAAATGCTCCAATTTTATATGCAGTCAAAACTACAAGTCTCTGATGGGGGGTTAGTGGGAATGGAACCCCGACCTCCCTACCTCACAAATTTTGTCCTAACCAATGCCGCTAAGTGGAAGGTTGATAAGTCCATTGGTGCACCACTATTTAAATCGGTATTTACACAGATGCTTGGAAGGAGGAAGGAGGAGGAAACAAACTCGAGAACCGAAAGAGGAACCTAGAACAAAGCAAAACCATACAGGGCGGTGTTCTAGATAGATGAAACCATGATTTTCAATTCCAAGAGGCGTGACTATGATGGCAAGCATTTTGAGACAGATTCTCAAAGAATATTTCTTGATGCCTGAAAGATTCCAAGGAGAGGTAAATTTTCATTTTGTCAGATTGACATGAAGTTTACAGTCATTTTAAATAGAATTTTGCAGGGAATGAAATGGTGAAATAAGAATCGCCATATGAACAACATATTTATAGATTCCTAGCAGAGAAGAATCTTTGAAGAATCTTGAGGGAATCTTCCAAATTCCTTGGAGGCTGAAATTCGCTAGTCATAATGCAACCACCTTTATACTTAAAAGTCTCAGAATCTCATAAGGATCATGATGATGAGATCATATTTTTATCTAAGTTGCAGATCTCTAGTAATCCCAAAGAACATAATATTTGGAGATGCACAGGGAATCTAAAATATTCCTACAGACCTAGATTTTGAGAATGTCGGAATTCGACAAATGGATAGTCAATTTTACACCTATTGACGATAGAAATTCAGTGGGGTAGTCAGTTTTTGTAGTTAAACTTTCCATTTTTTTGCCAAATTTAGAGGTGAAGGTAAATGAATCAATCATGTCATGTTTTCCTTCATAATTGCTGAGATGATGTATTATGTTTTGAGATCCCACCTTGATGTTATGTTGTGGGATCTCTTTTGTCACATTATGTGAGATTTTTTAGCTTGTCATGCTATGTATTGTTGTTGAGATCCCTGTGTAACTTTGTTGAAGGGATACTCATTGCCACATTGTGTGAGATCATGTTAAGTTGTCATGCTGAGAGGAAGCCTTCTTGAGTGAGAATTCCTGTAAGCGGAATGTCTCGTGGAGAGACAAGCCACTCTTGTTTAAGGGTGTATGTCCTTTCTATGATATAGAATATTCCATGTACATCATCATATTTTTCAGCATTATATGAAGCGACCACCACCATCTTGACACCGGGCCTGGAGATGTAGCCCACACTAGATGAACACCATTATCAAATGTGTTGTGTTCATGAATTGTTGATCATTTTCATGTTTCTTCTTATTTAAGCATGCACATATTTTCTTTTATTCTCTTTAAAATGGAATCCTAACAACATCATAGAATTAAAATGCCTTGGTTAATTCCGGAAATTGAAGGAACCTGAATCACCACCTTTACCAGCAACACCTTTTCTTCCTCAACCATATCCCTCACAAAGTGATATTGAACATCGATGTGATTTGTATTCGAATGATAAGCAGGGTTTTTATCAAATAAAATTGCACTTTAGCTATCACATCCTATCCCTATATCTCGTTGCACCAACCCCATACTTGAACACAATATCTACAACCAAACTGCATCCTTCCTTGCATGATTGTTTGCCACATATTCAACTTCTATAGTTGAAGGTGCCACTACAAACTGCCTCTTACTCATCTAAGTGACTTCTCCTCCAAATAGGATAAACACATACCCACTTGTAGATCTTCTTTGATCTAGATCTTGAGCCCGATATCCATTAACAAAGCCACGAATTTCCAAAATTCTATCCAATATTGGTCTTCCTTACTAGAAAAAGCCATAATCACTAGTGCCATGCAAATACCTAAAAACCCGCTTCACTGTTGTCCAATGCTCCTTCCTTGATTTCGAAATAAACCTGCTCAATACTTCCACTGCATGTGCAATGTCTGGTCTAGTGCAAGCCATTTCATGCATCAGGCTACCAAATTCACTCGCATATGGAACACGACGACTTTCCTCTTTATCTTCTAGTGTCTTAGGACACTATTCAACACATAACTTTACACCTACAGGAATAAGAACTTTAACAAGTTTACTATCCTTCATATTAAAGCTCTGCAATATTGTCTTGACATAGTTCCTCCAGTTTAATGATATCTTCCTCTTTCCTTGATCTCATTTAGTTTCCATTCCTAAAATATAGTTTGCAACACCAATATCCTTCGTGTCAAATTTCAAGGAAAATTGTGTCTTTAAATCCTGGATAATTTCCTCGTCATTTCCAATCAGCAACATATCAACCATATACAATACCAAATAAATAACGTGATCACCAATTAATTTGAAATACACATAGCGATCTTCTTTGGTTCTAGTGAAGCAAAGTCCCCGTATATATGTATCAAATTTCTAATACCACATTCTTGGTGATTATTTTAATCCATACAAAGAATTTTTTAACCTACATACCAGGTCTTTCTTACCCTTCAATGCAAAGCCTTCAAGTTGCTTCATGTATATATCTTCTTCCATATCCCTATGAAGAAATGATGTCTTCACATCCATCTATTCTACCTCAAAATCAAAAAGTAGTAGTAAACAATAAAAGTAATTTAATATAAGCTAACTTGGAAACAAGAGAAGAAATATCACCAAAATCAATTCCCGACACCTGGGAATAACATTTTTCTACCAATCAAGCCTTTTATTTCTCCACATGTCCTTCTACATTCATCTTCTTATTAAAAACATATTTTCTTCCAATGTTTTTCCTTCTAGCCAACAACTTCACTAGATCCCAAGCCTCATTTTTGTCCAAAGATGCCATTTCATCAACCATGGCATCTTTCTAAAGTTTTCCATCCTTCAAATTTATTGCCTCCTTCACATTTTTTAGAGAATCATCAGTAACATATAAAGAAAAAATTAAATAGAAAGTAGAAGGACTATACCTGTACGGTTTCCTTCTCTCTCAAACTGATCTTCTCAAAACTGGAGTTTGTGGCTCTTCCTCTTCTGATTCTTGTTTTTCTATAGAGTATGATTCTTCCGCCTTTTGCTAACACTTTATCTTCTCAGATTCCTTTGGTTTGACTTCATGTCTAATAACATCTTTCACCTCTCTAAACACCACATCTTTGTTGTACATAACCTTCCTTTTTTTTGGGTTCCAAAGCTTATAAATTTTTAAACCATCCTTATACCCAATAAAGATACACCTTTCATATTTACTATCCAACTGGTTCTTTTTTCCTTCGGAACATGAAATATGCATCACATCCAAATATCTTCAGATGTGAAGGAGAGGGTTTCTTACCAGTCCATACCTCATGTGGAGTCTTATCCTCCAATGCTGATGAAAGTTATCTGTTAACCAAGTAACGTGCAATCTCCACTTCCTCTCTCGACAATTCCTATCCTAACCCAACACCATTGGGCATGCTTATTTTCTTTTCCATCAACGTCCTATTCATTATTTCTGCAACTCCATATTGCTAAGGTGTGTATGGAGTATCTTTTTGTCATGCTATACGACACTACTTACAGAACTCTTCAAATTCCTTCTTTCAGAACTCTCCACCATTACTCTCCTCCGCACCTTGATCTTCCTCTCTGTCTGATTTTCCACCAGATCTTTCAATTATTTAAACCTGTCAAAGACTTCAAATTTCTTCATGAGGAAATATATCCATGTATTCCTTGAGAATTCATATATGAATGAGAGATAGTACACAAACTTACCCATTGATGGAACTGACACAGGTCCGAACACATGACTATACACAAGCTCTAATATCTCTTTTTCCCTCTTAGCACTAGAGGGGAAACTCACCCGGATCTATTTCCAATATACACAATGTTCACAAAAATAAAAATCTAGAGAGAAATTAGACATACCATTACCATGTAGTATTCAAAGGCCCTTCTCTGTAATATGTCTAAGCCTTTAATGCTATAACACGGTGTTTTCTCGAGAGAATACTAGATTTTCTCCTCCACTTTCAGGAAACATAAAACTGTTGCAACCATCAATAGCAATGCTAACTTGAATCTTGTACATAGTTCCAATCCGAATCGCCACATCAATACTATTTCTCCCTGAACCATATCGTAGGTATCTTTCTTGACCACTCTTTTGTACCTGCATATTTCATATTTCTTATAGAAATAAATTCTATGGCCAAAGAAGAAATATGCAAAACACCAAGAATTGTTCTAATCCTTCCACCTTGCAACTTCAGCTTGAATTTTTTGCATATGATGATTTTTGACTTCCTGTCATCCCCTAAAAAGACATCACCACCATCATATTCCTTGTACTCGCAGCACCACTCCCGATGGGCAGTGAAGTGAAAAGATGAACCTGAGTCAATCAACCATGCCCCATGATATACATGTTCACTTGAAGAAGAAGTCAAGTACACATCCCCAACTACATCTAAGGTGGTTTTTGCCTCTACATAAGGAGAATCATTAGATATCTTTCCTTTCATGAGAGCTTTGTATCTACAATCATTTTTGTAGTGCCCTTCCTTTATGCATTTCCATCACACCCTTATATTTTTTCTTGGAGATCTAGATCTCCCTCTAGATTTATATCTCTCACTCGAGGACTTATTTTTGTTTTAGTTCTTGGACCATCCTTGTACAAACAAGGCATCTCCATTCTAGATCTCCATATTTTTCCATCTCATCTCCTCCAATAACAAGGATGAGACTATTTCACCATACTTCAAGGTAGTTGTATTGCTACATATTGAAAAAACTAGACTATCCCACAAAATCTAGTAGAGGACATAGCAAACTAATGCACTTATCTCGTCTGTAATTTTTATATCAACAAATAACAAATCAATTACCACAATATTAAATGTTTTCAGATGTTGTGTCACTGAGTCTCCATCCTTCATCCTCAAGTTATACATATTTTTTTGCATGAACAATTTGTTCACCAGAGACATAGATTGGTACAAAGTCCCTAACTTAACGCATAAATCCTTCATCGTAGCCTCCCCTGATACATTCAACAATACTCAATTTGAGAGGCACAATTGTACTTTTTTTTTCTCCTTTTGATGTAACTTGCCTCAGTCTTATGTCGATATTCTTGTCGGTGTCATGCCTCGATCTACAACAATCCACTAATCTTGGTCCACCACAGATCCTCCATCTTGAGCTTCCACAACTCAAAACTTTGACCATTAAATTTCTGAATCTCTATATTTCCATTGTTTTCCATCTTCTTTCACCACAAGAATCAATCTCGTAGATCTCCCACTGAATGGGGTGTAACAGAGGCCTAAGAAAAACCCCTTAGCAGTAAAGGCATCCCCTTGAAGTTGAAACAACTTCAATACCAAATGTAGGTTTTAACCCTATACAAAAATTACTTGCAAACAAATTCTTAAAATAGAAAATACACAATGGAAAGAACATAAAACAATTATACACAGATATATTCCCATGGATCCCAAAACCATGACTACTACAATGATTTTTCATTATATTCCTTTTAATGTTACAATACATATATATACATAATGAAGAATTCATAAACCCAAATCCATTAACCTTGGATTAGAACATAACCATAGTTCCCTTGACCAGACCATGCCAAAAACCATGGGCATAAAAGGATCATGCCAAAAACCCATGGAAAAAACCATGGGTAGGTCTACCCACCATCTTTCAGTTTGCCCGCCATCCTTGGGTTTGCCCAACTATTATTGGGTATGCGTAAAAAAAAAAAAAATTGGGGGGCTTCCCCAAACCCTCTTGTGATCCCCCCGCTATTCCCGACACAACATATAGTGCATGAAGGTAGTCGTGGAAAGAATATAACACATACCCAACACTATTCCTCAGACCACCTCAACCAAGATCCAATTCTATGATCCATACAAAGCTTAAATGAGATAAGGAACCCACAACACCATGCCTCTCGAGATAGTGGAAAGGAAAGGCTGAAAACACAGTGAATCTAGAAAAATTTGATGCCATTGATTAGAAATAAAGATAATAAACTAATTCATGGAACATGCATATGAATCCCAACATGCTAAATATAACATGCACACAGTTACCTGCAATCCACAACTAACTATTGTCCTTACTTGTTGTTGTCCAAACTTCCTCTTGCACTCCCTTTCTTTCCATTACTTGCTTATCCAAGTGCTTGATGTCCCTCCTTTACTACATATCATGAAAATATGGTAAAAAGTTGTGAACTATTTCTTAGTTGCCTTTTTTATCATTTATGTCTAGCCTCTTCCTTTCCTTTTTCCTTTTTCTTTCATTTTCCTTCTTTTTCTCTCTAATTTCCCTTGCATGCATATTTGTGTCTCTTCATCTCCATTTTCTCCTCTTTTCCTTATTTCTCATAATTAAATGTGATTTATTTCCTCTTTTCCTTCGCCAATTCCTTTTCCAATTTCCATAGCCATTATTAAACCACAAGGGATGCCCACTATAATGTTCATCCACCATGCAGGTTGGAATACATGTCCCATAACCTTCATCTTATTTTATTTACATGGAAAATAAACTAGGATCTATTACAAACCCCTCCCCCTCGGGGGAACACTATCCTTTATGTTCAATGATGCTTATGACCCAAAACATGCTTCTTATGGATCTTTATAATAGAACTTGATGCAGTATTTACAAAAAATAAAACCACTATAAAAATGACAAACATTCATATGGAGCTTCTTCTTCTTCTTCTTCTTCTTCTTTCTTGAATTTGTCTACTCCTACATTGATACAAATTTTTTTTTACAAAGAGGCAGCGGCCTCGAGCAGTCTAGCCCAGAGATGTGGCATGCTCACATTACATAGCTGAACACTAACCAAAAAGACCTGCTGAAGATTGACCAGAAGAGCTTCTAGGACCATGACCATGACTAGTTCATAGAAACAGAATATGACAATATCAAAACTGAAGACTGACTAGAGGTAATTCAAAGACCAAAACAGGTTGACTGGGCCCATACAAATAAACCGAAATCGAGACCCATAAACAAAGTCAGAAGAATGTTGCCCACGCAGGGGAAGCTGACAACTTAACTTTAGAAAAAGGGTTTGAGCATGAGAACTATAGAGCATATAATGACTATAAAATAGGAGGGAATTGAGCACCTTCGAGCAATAGAGAATCAAAAACCATTGAAGGCAGACCTGATTAAGCTTCATGAGAGGTGGAAGGTGACTCTTCAACGATGTGACACCCATATTTGTAGGGATGTTCATCCTCAGAGGGATGGCCCTCTTTGCCTGAAGAACTGCCACCAGTAGGGATGCTCGGACCAGCTTGAATGTTCATGTCCTGGGTTGCAGTGCCACCAGGATCCTTACTCTACTTGTTGTCAATCTGAGAAGTGCCATGCTTATCTTCTACCCTCGTCTCCAGAGTCACCCTTGGTGTCACAAAAAATAGACCAGAAGTATCCTCTCGAAGCTCAATGGTGACTGAAGCTAAGAAGGAGAAATTACTGAGTGTACAGTGGAACTGAAAACGAGCGGTGTGAGATTGAGAATTATGAGAGCATGCTGCTGAATTATGCTGCCCTTGACCCCGTCCACGACCACTCCTGGTAATGGGGTAGAATTCAAAGCAGAAGTCCAAGGAATAATACAAGGAGTCCGAAGTGGAGGAGGAGGGTTGGCGGAAAACTCGCCCACGAGAACTTCCCCTCTTGTAGCTCATTCTCTGGCTCAATCTACGCATAAGTAAAAGATCAGGAGGTGCTAAACAGGCAGCAATACTGTGAAGGCAGGGGGGACTAAAAGGGGCTTAGCTTCAGCACGCAGAGGAGCACTAGGAAAGACAAAGGATGAGCTACAACTGAATTTGCAAAAAGGGTTTTGAGAAACATGAAGTCTCGATGATAAATCAACACAGGGCACCATGACCGATGAACTTGCAGGCTGGTATGGAGGGATGAGCTACATTAACACAACATTGAAGATGTTAACAGAGGAATTGATGACTGGCAACACGTGAGGCTAGATGGCGGTGGTAATAAGCCACGTGCCAACCCACCAAGCCGCCCACGTACCGAATACCATGTTACACACCCGCATCCGGGAGAGATATATCTTGTTGCACCAGAAGAGTGTAGTCTTGTTTGAGTTGTGCATCATTAGAACTGCTAAGTGGACCAAAGAAGATTGGGTGCTGCTGATCGACACCTTGATTGGCCAGTCTGTCTGCTACCTTGTTAGCTGTTCACCGAATGTGCTTGAAGGTAATGCTGCGGGGTGCCCTGAGCCATTCTTCAATTTGTTCCAATCTACTTAGAAGTCACCAACTTGAAGTGAACGTTGCTGCTGAGGTTCCTGAGTGAATCCAAATAGATGCCTCTATTAAGATTTGAGAATCCCCTTCTACCTCTAGAGGGAAAAAAATTTCTATTTCTGCAATAAAAATTCCCTTCCATAAGCCTTCAAGTTCGACAGCATTGTTGGTGTCTTTGCCAAGCAAACCATGATATATGTGCAGAGAAGAGCCTACATCATCTCTGAAAATACCACCATAACTAGCCAGCCCAGGATTTCCCTTAATAGCTCCATCGAAGTTCAGTTTGTAAGAGTGGGTGGCAGGAGGAGACCAGAATTGGGGAGAATCAGTATGGATGGAGCAGCTGGCCTTGACTTGAGCTAAAAATGTGAGGTCCAGGTTCCAATTTTTCAGAATGAGGCATTCTTGGAGTGAATCTGGCAATTCGAGTCTTGCCAGTGTCTAAGAGCTATAGTTTCTTGAAGGTTTTGTTTGAGAAGTAGCCATAGGGTGTCAAGGGGCGTACTGTGATTTTTAAAGATCCTGTTATTTCTCTCCTTCCAGATGATCCAATAGACAAAGCCCGGTAAGAGGTTCCAGAAGGAATTGAGTAGTAGACTTTGGAAAGGATGCTGAGGCCAGTTCCTGATGGTGTTTAAAATATCTCCCACAGGTATACCCATTCTTCTGTTGCACTATGCTGTTCTCTCCCAAAGTTGAGCTGCTAATGGGCAGGTGTTCAAGAGATGCAAGATGGTCTCTATGTGAAGATTACAATTAGGACATCTAGAAGGCCCAATAAATACTCGCTTTTGTAGATTTTCCCAAGTGAGGATCCACTATTTTCTTAGTAGCCAAAGGAAAGTAGAGACCTTAGGCCAGATGCTTGGTTGCAAAACCTAATCCCATAGTTGATCCTTTATTATCTGCATAGGTTGATAGAGAAGTTGGTATGCTTCCTTGGTAGTGAACATACCTTTGGGTGTATATCCCCACTACACTTTGTCCTTCTGATCAAAGAGTTTAATTTTCCTGAGTTTGAGCTCTTAATCGATCTCTTCATAAGTTTCCTCTTGCCAGTTAGACTGCCAGGTGTCAGCTGTTCTCCAAAGTTGAAAACCTTGAGGGGATTACTGTTGCCAAAATTGATGGACATGGATTTGATCATTGTGCTTCATTGTTGCTTGGCACTTAGGTTTGTGGAAGAGAGAGGCGAGTTTGGGAAGTTGTTGCCAAGAGTCCTCCCAAAATCTTGATGTAGTAGCCGAATGGATTTCCCAGAAGCTGTGTGCTTGAATAAATGCACTACATTTCTTGGCCACATTCAAAATCAACAAGCCAGGGGTGGTCGTGCTGATGTGGATGAGATCCTCCAGTGGACTGCCTGGAGCATATTTGGTCTGCCAGAGACATGCCCAAGGAGTGTGCGGTTTCGAGATCCAGTTCCACCAGATGCGGGCACCCATGGTGTTATTACTATGGAGGGGATCCCTTAGACCAAGCCCACCAGTTGACTTCGGAAGAAAAACCTCAGTCCATTTGACAAGAGCCCATTTTCTGTTGAGGCCTGAGGAACCCCAAAGAAAGTTTCTTTGAAGATTGCAAATTTTTTTAAGAACCCATTTAGGGGCTGCCAATATAGAAAATAAGTACAGAGGCATGGCTTGGAGAACGGATTTGATTAGGATAAGCCTGCTAGCAATGTTAAGCGAGCAATAGGTCCAAGAAGAGAGCCTGGTTTCTAAATTGTCAAGGAGGGATCTCCAGGAAGCATGTTTGATGGCTGAGTCAACCAGGGAAGCTCCAAGATATTTCGAAGGAAGCACAACAATCAGGAAGCCCAAAATCCTGGCTATATTTCTCTGAGTGAGAATGGGAGTGTTGAAGAAGAAGAGCTGGGATTTGGAGGCATTGATGGACTTCTGAGAAGAGATTGAGTAGGGACTTGAAGGCAAAGGCCTCTTGAACTGACAGATGTCCGAAAAGCATATTGTCATCGACAAACTGTTGGTGAGAGATGGGGGGCTGACCATGAAGAGAAATGCCCTTTAAGGAGTGTGAAGAGATTGTGGAATGAAGAAGGCGACTAAGTCCTTCGGCCATGAGAACAAAAAGGAATGGGGAGAGAGGGTCGCCTTGATGAATACCCCGAGAGGGATGAAAGGGCAAGGAAGGAGAACCATTAAGAAGGATGGAGAAATAGGTGGAGGAGATAAGATTCATTAGCCAATGTGTCCAAGTAGCACTGAAGCCGAATGCTACATTTGATTAATATAGGTCTAGTTGAGTTTATCAAAAGCTCTAGAAAGATCTAACTTGAGACTCATACCTGGCCTTTTTATAATCTTGAGTGAATGGATCACTTCATGTGAGAGAATGATATGATCCAAAATCTGGCACCCTTCTACATAGCCTGTCTGCTCTGGCGAAATGAGGATAGGGAGAAGAGGTTTGATCCTATTCGCCAGGACTTTAGATATGAGTTTATAGATTACATTACAGAGTGTGATGGGCCTATGTTTATCAGGTGTATTGGATACTTCCACTTTAGGAACTAGCGCTATAAAGGTCATGTTAAGGGAAGGAAGGATACAATGCATCGATCGCAATTCTTCCAAGAGCTCCCAGACCTCTATTTTCATATGCTCCCAGAAAGCATGAAAGAAATTGGCTGTGAAGCCATTGGGGCCAGGCACTTTTCCATCCTTAAGCTGGGCCTTAGCGTCCTCCACTTCCTGCATAGAGATAGGTTGGAGAAGCATATTTTTGTGGTCCCCCATGATGATTTTTGGAATATGCTATGTAATTGATCGAATAGCGTGATTTCTGCAGCCCGGAGGCTCTGAAGAATGTCCTAAAAGTACTCTTTGAATTCCTATTCCACTTCTTCATGCACCTCCAGATGCTCCCCTTGCTGATTATTAATGAAGGCGATGTTATTGTAAATTCTCCTTTGAATAATAGACCTGTGAAAAAATTTGGTATTTTTCTCCCCATCCTTAAGCCATCTGACCCTGGATTTTTTACGCCACAGGGTCTCTTCTTGTTGCCTTCATGCTTCAATCTTGGTCAAGAGGGCCTTCTCCTGTTGCGCATAGTCTTTCATTCTTCTCTTAGAGATAATACACTATTTTAATGTATTCATTTGCTGCTCCAGCACTTTCTGATGGTCAAAAATGTTACCAAACTAAGTGCAGTTCCATGATTTGAGAGCTTGTTTGAAGTGTTTTAACTTTTGTTGAAACTAGAACATCTTGGCTCCTTCAGGGGGTGTGAAGGATTTACAGGCATCGTTAACTACTTCTTTGAAGTTAGGATGTGAAAACCAAAATGATTCAAAGCGAAAAGGTCTATTACACCTAGAGCCCGGACGCGACCACTGTAGCATTATGGGCGAGTGATCAGAGCTCACTTGAGGCATGATGGAGGCATGAAAGTCCCCACCCAGGTGAATCGCATTATCCGACATAAGGAATCGATCTAGCCTGGAGGCTATATGTTGTGGTCCCCTTCTTTTATTGGTCCATGTATACATACCATTAGAAGTATGTAGGTCCATTAAATGATTTCTGTGGATAAGTCTTTGAAGCCGATGCTGTCTCCTTCCAGCCTCGATGTTCCTCCTGTTTTTTCCTCCAAAGCTGTGATGATGTTGAAGTCACCACCACAAATCCAAAGGGGAGAGCTCCTGATAGAGTTGAGAGCTGTGAGAGTGTCCAACAGATCCAACATTTTTTGTAAATGTTGTGGGAAATACACATTAGAGAGATGCCCATGGATATTGGTCCCAATTAGGTGAAAGGTTGTTTGAATAAAGAAGTGTGAGGTGTGAAAATCATGAAGGGAGAAAACTTGAGGGTTCCACATGATTGCTAGCCCTCCTAAAGCCCCTGAAGCATCCACTGAGACTGAACGACAACCAGACGAGGCTTTATTTAGGATCTTTTCCAGTGCAGTGCTATTGCATTTTGTTTCTTGAAGTTAGACTAATGAAGGCTTATCTTGTTGGATCATGTTTTTTAACATTCTGTGTTTTGCAGGGCTGTTAAGCCCTCTGATGTTCCATGAGATGAGATTCATGAGGAACAGTGGGGAAGGGATTTCAAAAACTTGGTCAGCTTGGGGAATCTACCAGATTCCACCAACATTTCTCCAATAATAATGGTACTCTGCAGATCCATTTTACGTCCACATTTCTTCGATTCTTTCAGTATTTTTTTCCATCCCAAGGACTACCTACCTGAATACCAAGACATTTGTTATGTTGTGCTCTGGCTAAAACTACTTCAAGACTTTCGATTTGCCGGGGGGTATAGCACTGAATTCTTTCTATCGACATGCTATTTCCAGGCTGAGAATGTCCAGATCTCCCAGATCTACACTCTCTAGTTCCTCATCCATGTATATCGGTATGTTTTTTCCTTCCTTGTTTGGCTTTTGATGGATACTAAGAGCTAGAGCTGCATCTATCTCCATGTTGGATGTTTGAAGGCCTGTATCTTGATCTTTATTATCAAAGGAGGTAGAGGCAGGGATGATGGTGAGATCGGAGGCTGAGAGCAGAGATGAAGATTTTGGAAGAGGGGAGGGAGAAGTAGGAGGTGGATCTAAAGAAGGAGGGACAGAAAGGTGATCCTCCAAGTTATTTTGAGAGGTCAGGATTTCGAAGTTGTTTCGTGTTTCAGGTTTCTTGGGATTATCTGAGGCGACTGGGGATTTCTTGGCATGATTTCTTCGACTGGTGACTTTTGTGAATCCCTCAACATCTTTTCTAGTCTCAATGATAGGGGCTTTAGACTAAAGATTCAGTGGGTAGTCCCTGAAAAGGTGGCCATGTTCATGGCATTTCCTGCAACGAAATGGAGCATGCTCATAGTCTATTGTTTGAACCCATTCAAAATCATCATGAAATAGACTTACCGAGTCTGTGAGTGCTTTGGCCAGATGCATGTGTACACAGATTGTGGCATAGGAGGTGTATCTTCGGTGTTTAGTTTCCTCAGTGACTTTGATAAAAACCCCCAAGCCATTGCCTATGTCCTTTAAGGTCTCCTTATCCCAGTATTCTAGGGGAAGAGAGTACATACGGATCCATACTGGAGCCTAGTTGAAATCTTCTTTGTCTGGATTGAATCTCTGGATTCAGTCACAAAGGTACAGGCTTGCAGAGTTGAAGAAATACAGGCCTCCCTCAAAGATACGAGTTTTGTCCTCTAGACAGTTGAAAATAGCGGTGAAGAAGCCTTTGGGATCAAGCTGCAAGGTGACTTGTCCTTTAGGCTTCCATTTGGAAGCGATCCATCCTTGCAAGGCCTTTGCAGTAGGCCATAGTCCTAGGAACTTTCCTATGAGTGCATGATCCCTCATATACTGGATTTGGCCATTGATTTGGTGACTAGGGAGATCTATTTTGGTCCTTTCTAAAGTCTTGGGGATGCATGTAGCAGAGTACGCCTTTGGCTGTGATGTCGAGGCATTTTGGTCTATGCCTTTGTCTTTAATGGCCACGGAGCCTGCAACAGAGTTTCCAGCATTGTTGATGGCAGGATCTATAACATGGGTGGCCAACGGGGTGGAGCAGGGACTGGCATTTGTGTCTGCGCTTGCAGAGTTGTCAGAAGAGGAACCGATGGGGGGAGGGGGGGCCATGCTCACCCCTCTGGAGGGCAGTTTCATGGAGAAAGAGTCAACAGAGAATCAGATTCAAGGATACAGTGTGCACATAGGAGTAGGGCATCAGGGTTTACACAGGAACCCTAGCAGGGGCAGTGTCGCTCGACCATTCCATCATGCAGTCTTCATATGGAGCTTTATAAATGGAACTCGATGTAATATTTACATTGAAAACACATATAATTATGAAAATTTGCTTCAACCAACAAATAATCATACGATCTATAGAGCTTTGTAAACACGCCTCAATTCTGTATTTGCAATAATATACACATTTATACATATGCACATTTTCTCTAACCAACAAATAAAAGGATATTATTCTCACATTACTGACAAGGGAATTCAGAGGCTCGCACCTCCACCCTCAAAAGTAGTGCCAAGATTCACCACTTTCCCAGGAATTCTAGAATCCACTACCAAAATAAAAGTTTGCCTACAATGTCTGGTGTCAAAATCCTTGCACTACTTGTCCTCTCAATGAATAGTTACCAACTCATTATTCTAGTGCACACTCCTAATATGTTTCTAATTCCTTCCAGAAATGATAATGAACAAAACAAATTTATTCCCCATCCTTCCCTTCTTTGGTTCCCAATCCCTCAGGAAATCCATTCACCCCCTTTCGGTACAATCACTCACCTTCCAAGTTCACTAAGATTCCCTTCTCAGGGGATCCATTCCTTTGGAGGGTTTCCTCGCATAATGAGGTCCAAAAACTAAGCCTCTCAAAACTATCATACTAGTCATAACATGCTCTTGGAAATCAATGGACACTCTTGGGTACTAGTTTCCCACAATGGCCCTACTCCTAAATGCTTTACCATCATATTGTTGCATGTTTCAATTCTTGTTGATGTTATCATTCTTATAGGCAGTTCCAACAATCCAAACTAGAAATTTCCATGCTTTGATCATTAGTAACTCAGCAATGGGGTGACATAGGCACATCTATTTACTTCCTACCACAACAAGTCAAATTAGCTTTTTGATCAAATCAAGATGTAGAAATATATCACATCTAGTTAGTTGAACACTCAACCGTCATAAATCAAAATCATATACTATATGCATAATTAAAAATAGAATAAAATATTGATACTTATCTTTGAATGATTATTTTTCTTCTACCTTTGTTCTTTATCCTTTACGTACACACACTGAATCAATTTCCAAACTCGACAAGCACCTAGTGCTTTTTCTTCTCTTAACAATGTACACACACTAGATTGGTTTCCAAACCTTACAAGCACCCAATTCCTTCTCTTCTCTTCAATATCAAAAACAAGGGCATACAGAGACTATACTGCCTCTACCCTCAATATCATCAACTCAATATTGGTCTCATCCCAATATTTCTAGGGCTCCAAGAACTACCATCTCAACCCATAGCCCTCAAGGTACCTAAGATGTTATAGGAATCCAACCCATAGCATCAAGGGAACCCAAGTAGTTACAAGGGTCGAGAGATCTTGTCCCAACCCACAGTCTCCAGGGATTCTTACAACCAATCCCCAACACGTACACATACACACCATGTACATTACAACACGTAAACCCATACATACTGTATAGCACAGCACATACACCTATGCATGGTTTATAACATAATATATACACTTACACGCGGTGTACCGCACCACATATATACATATAAATAGTGCAACACAACAAATACACATGTCACAATACAATGACTACACAATATTTAGGACATAGTACAACATGTACCACATGTACACAACATAACATATACAACATGTACATATTAGTAGTACTACACATCCAGAGACCACACCATCTATACAAGGAAACCCTACCTCTAGTGTCCTTCCCATGGCTTACTACATACATCCACAACCCAAATCATAGGTTTTTGGTTCTTTCCACTATCCATGCTTCTCCCAGCATGTTTCATATCACATTGCTCTCATTCCACTAATGTATCCTTTAACATTTCCTACCATAACATAAACATAGGCATAGTTATAAGCACATAATACAAAAATCATATCCACATGATACTAATCTCATAGATGTTTAAGGCTACTCTTCCCACTCGATTCCTTATAAAATCAGGAACCTTTTTATGCCATTTACCCACATAAAATATTTTTCCACAAGAATGATCCCCAAGGACCCTTTCAGATAGTGGAATTCATATATATATATATATATACATAGAAATCAACATAATCATGATCAAAACATAATTACCAGTGCTCATAAGGTCAAGGTTAAGATATTTTCCTTTATCTGTGTAGCTCATGCAAAACATTGACAACAATAGTTCCCAACATAGCCAGGCAATATGATGCCTCAAATCCATTTTCTTTATCTTTCTTGTTACCTTTCTCATGATTTCCTGCCACTGTCTATTTACCCCAATGGATCCATCCAACCCAACTGGCTATCATATTATTGCCTCAACTTCTCCTTATTCATGCACCGGGTTTCATCCATGTCTTACATTACCTGTTGGGTTTCACTCAGCTCTTCCTAAGCTCCATTAAGTTTCCTATTTTGTAACAAATTCCCAAGACTGTCATAACATAAAAGGAAAAAACAAAAATCAAATAAGAAGAAAACCATAAAAAGAAATAACAATATAACACCACAAACAAAGTGGCATGGTCATGCACTAGACGCAATCAAAACTACAAACGACACACAAACAAATCACAAAAAATCAAAAGCACAAAGCTAGTAACAAACACCATAATCAACCCCCATGGTTCCTAGTGCTTTCACGAGTTCATGATTGAAATATCAACCCAATCCTTCCTCAATATCTATGCATTCTCTTTCCATGCAATCCCCTGCATCACATTTCCATAAACACACAATTGTTAGTGCAAAAATGAATATAACAATATATTAGTTACCTTGCCTGGCCAAACTGTTAAAATTGGAAACTAGGGCCAAAATTCATGTGGGTCACCTTATTTATGGATGCTGATATTTTTCCTAGATTCCTCTCATCGAGAGGTGTAGGATTGATCGAAATATCATCCAATTCCGACAAGTATTTATGAAGATATGAATTTATTTTGATTATGGAGAAATTGTCAAGGTTGGCTAGCAACTTATGTAGGCTCAAAAGCCCAACAGTGATGTCTATTCAACCCCATCGTTTTGCATATAAATACAAGGAGAATTCTCCTCATTTACACACTTCACTTCTCATCACATATCTCTCTCTCGATCGCGCAGAAAAGAGTCTCTTCTCTCTCCTACGCAGAAAGGCTTTCTCTCTCACATGTGTGGAAAAGAGGACATAGATTTCTAGGGCTGAAGTTGCAGAAAGGAACTTTCACCAACATTGACCAGAGTGGACTCCTCTTTGACTGCGAGTTTGGTGTGGTTGATTCTCCTTAGAAGGCCACAATTTTTGGCATCGGAATTAAGGTGATCTGACCTCCGGTTTGACAGATATTGACTACCCTAGTTTAGGGTTGATCTAGGGTTTGTTACTACTGATATAAATTAGATTTTTACAAAATATTTTTCGGCGATGATCACATGAAACATCATTTTCGACGCATTTCGAACCAACCAGTGTGGTTCATTGTCAGGACAAGTTGAAGAAACAGATCCATCTTAGCAAGTTAAATAGACAGAGCAAAGCCTCCAACGGCTAAAAAGACCAACAGCTACTTTGGACTAGGTACCGGGATCAAAACCCTTTTTTAATAATTTAAGGAAAAAGTTACCCTAGGGGGACCAATCCATTAAAATAAAATAAATAAAAATAATATTATGAAATAGTTAGTTAAACTAACTAACTCTTTGCTGAATTATTGAATATAAAAGAAGATTTGATCAAAGGGTCTCCCCATATTGGGGTTTGTCCCTAGCTAGCCACCACATCTTGTGTCTCTTGTCTTGGCTTACTTTACGTTGATCATTTAAATGTTATATCTGCACTTTACTTTATCTACATGTGATTGCTAATCTATGGATAGTAATAAGAAAAATAGGTAAACTGCTGTAAGAATAGAACATACCATAATTTAACATGGTATTAGAGCTGAGGTGAAGATAAAGCCCAAGAAAGAGCAAGAGCAAGAGCAATCACCAAAGAGAAGGTTGGCAAGGCTATCTAAAAGGAACAATGGGGTCCTCAACACACTTCCCTGCTGAAGACAAACTCCATGAGAAGTCTGACTACCACGGATGGAAGACATCTCTCAGAAGAATAAGAAGTGTTGGACCATGTAAGAGGCGGAGTTGTTGAGCCTCCATCAAATGCATCCGCTGCTGCTAAGAACAAATGGACCAAGGGATAAGTCAAAGAAAAGAAGATCATTCGGGACTCTATCGATAAGATGGCCTATGTTTCTGAGCTGAACACCTCCAAGGAAATCTACGATAGACTGGTGAGTTTATTTAAAGTTAATGATGCAAATCAAGTCCTATTTCTTAGAAATAAGCTGAAGGAAATTAAGAAGGGCAAAGATGAAAATATGCAAGCATATTTCTTAAGGATCACCGAGATCAAGAACAATCTCCTATCTATTGGGGAATTAATTCCTGACAGGGAAATGGAACTCACAACTCTTGGAGGACTACCATCTGAATGGTATATATGTAGGACTACTCTCCTCAACAATAATGTAGTTCCTAGATTTGAGGAATTAATGGCAAGATGCATTCAAGAAGAAGAAAGGATGGAAGAACAAGAAATGCCCACACTTAAAGGTCATCCCACTGCCTTTTCTTCTCATGCTAAAAGAAGAAACAATTATGAGGCTAAATCCAAAGGAAAGGCTAGACCAAAGGGTGGAAGAAAAGGATGATGTTATCATTGTAATAAACCATGTCATTATTCAAGAGAGTGTCTTGATAAAAGGAACTCACACCAGGATGATGATCAAAATCCCTCTCAAGGCAATCAAAGAAAAGGTAGGACAAATGGTCGAGGTAAAAGGAGTGCTGGAAATCAAGGAAGAGGACAACCATTCAAGAAGGCAAGAAATTCTAGGTATGAATCTAACACTGTTGACAATAAGCAAGATGAGTATTATCTACCAGCTGCTCTATCTACCACTTCTCCCTTGGACTCGCTGGGAAATTGGCTTATTGATAGTGGTGCCTCAAGGCACTTCACTGGTTACAAAGAAGCTCTCTATAATCTAGTAGAGAAAGAAACCAACCTAGAAATTGTTCTTGGAGACAATTCAAAATATCCCGTGAAAGGCATAGGGAATGTCACTTCAATTGAATCAAGTTAATACCATCCAATTACATGATGTATTATATGTACCTGATCTCAAAAACAACATGGTGTCCATTTCGGCAATGGAAGACAAAGGCTACAAGGTGGCTTTCAGTGATGGCAAGGTACGTGTATGGAAAAAGAACTTTAAAGATGATTTTACTCTTGGGTTTCAAGTTGATTCATTATATCAAGTCGAAGGAATTCCATTGGTGTCATGTCTTGTGACACATCTCTTCAGTCTGAACTATGGCATCGGAGGATTGCTCACCTTCATGATAAAGCACTACTTGATGTAAGAAAAATGGTAACCGAGATGACCGAGTTCAGATTAGAGCAAGAAGGTGTATGTCTAGGATGTGCCGAAGGAAAGCTCAAAAGGGGACCATATCCCTCAATCCAAAGCAAGACCTCTGATATATTGCAATTGGTTCACTCAGACATATCCGATATGATGCCTGTGAACTCCTTGGGAGGATATTTACATTACCTCACCTTTACAGATGATTATTCTCGCAAGACTTGGATATATTTATTGAAAAAGAAGGATGAAGTGTTCTCTTGGTTTCGACACTTCAAAGCCATGATCGAGAATCAAACCGAAATAAAGATCAAGATCCTAAGGACTGATAATGGGACTGAATATGAATCCAATGCGTTTCATGACTTTTGCAAAGAGGCTGGCATTAAGAGGGACACTACTACACCATATACTCCTTAGTAGAATGGCGTGGCAGAAAGGAAGAACCGTATGATTGTGGAATTTTTCCGTGCTATGCTCCATGATCAAAGACTTCTGAAGTTTCTATGGGCCGAAGTTGCAAACACCACTGTATATGTACAAAACCGAGGCCCTCATCAAGCATTGGATTCCAAAACTCCTGAAGAAATGTTCACTAGTAAGAAACCTGATTTATCTCATTTTAGAATTTTTGGAAGCCCTGTATATTTTCATGTTCCAAAAGAGAAAAGGAATAAATTGGGTGCATCTGGAAAGAAAGGAACCTTTGTGGGTTATAGTGAAAATACTAAGGGATATAGAATTTATGTAGCTAGTCAAAAGTAAGTCGAGATTAGTCATGATGTCACCATTGAAAAAGCTATGGCCATTATCAAGGTGAACAATCTTCCTACTTTGAGGAGCTCTCAAGAAGCTGACACTAGGGAATTGAAAGAAAAAGAAGATGAGACAATGCCTGATGTGGAAGAACCCTTGGATCCTATTGATCCTCCACTGCCTGAGCCTTCCTCTTCAGGCCTTCATGGCTCAGGGGAACACTTGATGATGCCGAAGGACACATAGCTCCTCGAGGAACCTTCCGTGAAAGTAAGAAGCCGAATAGGTATCAGGGATACCTGACCATCATGAGCACCATCATCCAAAATGAGCCTTCATCATTCACAGATGTCGTGAAGCATCAAATATGGAAGGACGCTATGACCAAAGAATATGAGTCTATTATGAAGAATGATGTCTGAGATGTTGTCCCCAAACCCCAGGACAAGACAGTTGTCACCTCAAAATGGATTTACAAGATAAATCTTGTAGTTGATGGAAGTACGAAAAAGTATAAGGTTTGTTTTGTCACTCGTGGCTTCTCCTAGAAGGAAGGTATAGACTATGATGAGATATTTGCACCTATTGCCCGATATACCACCATTCGCTCGATCATAGCCCTTATTGCTTTGCAAGGATGGAACCTACATCAGATGGATGTCAAGACTGCACTCTTACATGGTTCGATCAAAGAGGAGGTCTATGTGGAGCAACCGGAAGGATTTGAAATTTATGATTGAGAATCTCATGTGTGAAGGTTGAAAAAGGCCCTCTATGGGCTAAAGCAAGCACCGTGAGCATGGTATGAGAGAATCAATAGCTATTTGATGAAGCTGGGATTCACTAGAAGTGAAGCCAACCCTAACCTTTACTTTAAGGTTATATATGACAAGCCTCTCATACTGGTGCTTTTTTTTTATGAACTCTTTCTAATAGGCGCAGACCCTCTCATTCAAAAATGTAAGAGGGAGCTGGCTTCTTAATTCAAGATGAAAGATCTAGGACTCATGCACTATTTCCTAGGACTCGAAGTCTGGTAGAAACCAGGGGAGATTTTCCTATCTCAAGGAAAATATGTGGTGAAGATAATGGAAAGATTAGGCATGGTGTACTGCAAGCCCGTAACTACCCCGATGGAGCTCAACTTTAAGAAGTTAAGTGGTAGTGTTGCCGGACCTATTTTACGAAATGATACTGAGTATCGATAGCTCGTTGGAGCATTAATGTTCTTGGTGAACTCTCATCTTGATATATGCTTTCTAGTCAACACTTTGATTCAACATATGGTTGAGCCTCGCCACTCAAATTGGATTGGTGCCAAGAATCGGCTGAGATATCTTCATTGCACAATCACTCATGGATTAAGATACACTGTCGGAAATGTGAGACTACTTGGGTACACTAATGTTGATTGGGCAGGCAATATGGAGGACCAAAAGAGTACCTCTAGGTGTTGTTTCTCTTTGGGATCTGTGATCCGGATTTAAACAGGAACACAACAAATTACAGAGATAACCATATACACAAAGATGCAGCGGAAATAATACTTCATTTCATTAATGGAAAATACTGAAATGTGCTTACAACCAGAAATGGAAATAAACCAGCTAGGGCGATGGTAGCTTATCTCTGAGAAGAGATGTGGTGGCTACATGCCTCTGAACTCCGTTACAATGAGGCTCGAAGGCCTATTTATTGTTGAGAATTCCAAAACCCAACCCTAGGAGATGAAATGCCAAACTGTGGGCCCCATTTGGGTAAATTGGTACATCAACTTCCCGAGCTCGTAACTTTGGCATACGATCTCCGTTTGATGCGTACAATAGCTCGTTAGAAAGATCTATCCGAGCACTACCACTTTGGGAAGAGCAACATCGGTCCATGGACCCATGTTGCCCCCAGATTTCCCAAAAAACGTCGTTCAGGGCCTCAAAACGGCTCCAGAAGTTCAGGACCCGAAAAACTGCTAAAAATAGTAAGTTGTGCTACAATTAAGGAAACTGAAAATGCTGAGAGAAACAATGGTGGGGGTCCGGTTGGACTTGGCAGGTGGCCACCAATATCCACCTGGATCATTCCTCGCCTCTTAAGAAGCAATGGTCCCCATTGCGTTGAGTTCCTCCATGAGATGAGGAAACTTTTGCTGGACTTGTTCCCTGGTGAGCCACTTGCCCTGCTGAAGGAGTTGGCCTGCTTTGACAATTCGATACAGTTGGATATTCTGTTGGCAAGTGTTCTTGATCTGTGTGTCCATGATCCGATCAGTTGCAGCTTGTTCCATGCAATCTGGATTTAATTATGTGGGTTTGAGCTGTTCTGCAATGTTAGATGTGTCTAGCAATGGTGGGAAGTATGGCCGAAGGCGGTCCACATTGAACACTGGGTGCAGGCCAAGGAATGGGGGAATGTTGAGCTCAAATGCATTGTCTCCCATAGCCTTAGTAATGGTGTAAGGACCATATCAGAGTGGTCTCAGTTTCTGATAGGCTCCAGTAAGGCGTTCCTTTTGCAAATGCAACCAGACTTTGTCGCCCACTTGAAACTTGTGTGGCACCCGATGTTGATCATGTCGTTGCTTGTACTTGGCATTTGATTTCTCCAGAATGTCATGGACCTGCTGGCGAATATGTTGGATGCGCTCAATGAATCTGGTGGCCTTAACTGTTTCGGACTGGACATGAGCAGAATTTATGTGAGTAGCTGCAAGTGGCATGGCCACATCAATGGGGCATAATGGCTAGAATCCCAAACCCACCTGAAAAGGGCTATGGCCAGTGGAGCTGTGAAGAGCTCGGTTGTAGCTGTGCTAAATATAGGGGAGGCTCTCGTCCCATGTGCGTGGATGCTTTGAGTTATACATGCGCAGAATGTCCACAATCATCCTATTGACAACCTCTATCTGGCCATTAGTTTGAGGATGGAAGGCTGTGGACTTCATGAGTTTGGTGTCCAGCATTAACCAGAGACTGGACCGTGTTGAGAAACCGACTGTCCCGATCTGAAATGATAGACTGTGGGATTCCAAAGTGCACCCACACTCGTTCAAGGAAGAGTTTAGCAGTGGCTTCTACTGTGATATTCTTCTTGCAGGCCACCATAATGGCCATCTTCGAGAATCTGTCGACGGCCACAAAAACACAGTCATTTTCATGCTTAGTGGAAGGAAGGCCTGACATGTAATCCATGGAGATGGATTCCCAAGGTCAACTAGGGGTAGGCAACGGGGTATAGAGGTCGTGCTTCTTAATGGTCGGTTTGGCAATGGCACAAACAGTACATGATCTGATGTACTTCCCAGCATCCTGTCAAAGATTCGGCCAATAGAAACAATTTTGCAATATACTACTATTTTCTCAACCCCGAAATGCCCAGCAGCCCGACTGTAGTGTGCTTCCCAAATCATCTTGGCACGCTCGCTTGAAGGAACACAAAGGTGACCTAGGTGGCATAACAGGGCATCCTGGAGGTGAAAATATGGAACATGCCGACCCTCCAAGAGTGTCTGGTATGTGTGGCCAAATTCTGGGTCGCTTTTGTAGAGAAGTGGCCAATTAGAAGTCTCGTGCCTACAAGAGTTGAGCACAGTGGTTAACGCCATGATCGGTGGTCGACTGAGGCAATCTGCAACATTATTGGTGCTGCCCTTCTTATACTTGATATTCAAGTGGAACTGTTGCAGGTATGTAGACCACTTCTGATGGCGATAATTCTACAATTTCCCTTGGGTCTGTATGAACTGCAGGGGTCGGTGGTCTGTGTGGATGACCGTTTCCTTCCCCAAAATGTAATGCTTCCATTGTCGGCAGGCTTGTACAATGGAATACATCTCTTTATCATAAGTGGGGTACTTCCGGACTGTGTCTGAAAGTGTTTCACTGTGATATGCCATTGGATGTCCATGTTGAGTAAGGACTACCCCAATAGCATAGTTAGAGGCATCTATCTCGACCTCAAATGGTTGTTGTAAATCTAGTAACGCGAGCACTGGTGCCGTGCAGACGTGATCATTCAACTCCATGAATGCCTTCTGTTGAGATTCAAACCAAAAGAAATTTGCTTTCGCCCCTCCCTTGGTGACTTGACTCAAGGGCCAAGTAATATGAGAAAACCCCAACACGAACCTGCGGTAGAAGTTGGCAAGACCTAGAAAGATGCAGAGCTCTGTTAGAGTGGTTGGAGATGGCCAATACCAAATGACTTGGATCTTGGCTGGATCGACATGCACCCCCTGTTCATCAATAATGTATCCCAGATACTAAACCTGGGTCATGCCAAAAGTGCATTTCTCCAAATTGGCACATAGCTTGTATTGTCGCAGTGTTTGGATAACCTGTCGGATGTGGTGGAGGTGCTCTTCCCAACTCTGGCTGAAGATCAGAATGTCATCCAAGTATACTACTACAAAGGAGTTGGTGAATGGCCACAAGATGTCATCCATTAGCCTCATGAAGGTTGCAGGAGCATTCGTCAATCCAAAAGGCATAACCAACCATTCAAAACGGCCCTCCTTGGATTTGAAGGCAGTCTTCCACACATCAGAGGGTTTGATTGGTACCTGGTGATATCCTGACTTCAGATCGATCTTGCTGAAATATTTCTCCCCCTTTAGTTGGTCTAGGAGGTCATCAATCCGCAGCATCGGGTACCTATTACGGACAGTGATCTTGTTCAGCGCCCGATAGTTAATACAGAGTCTCCACATCCCATCCTTCTTCTGTACCAACACGATCGGGCTCCCACAAGGCGATGAACTCGGACGGATGTGACCTTTCTACAGGAGCTCCTGAATCTGCCTCTTGGTTTCATTGTTCTCCAGAACGGAGTGCCGATAAATTGGTCCATTGGGTAGCGGTGCACCTGGGGTCAGATCGATGGAGTGCTTGACCTGACAGTGCAGAGGAACCCCTGCAGGGGAGGTGAAGATGTCCTCGTACTCCTCCACAACCTTGTCCATCTGTAGTTGTCGTGCAGAGGGACCCCGTCTGGAGGCCGCGGCCACCGTCTTCTTCTTTCCTTGAGGGCGTATCATTAGGAAAAAAATTTCCTGGTTTTGGAAATGATCTTACTGCATTGTTTTGCAGTAATCAAAGAGATGGCGGTAGGTGGTGCTACCTCTGGTATCCTGTACAACTTATTTCCCAATGTAATAATAACAGCACAGGGCCTTGATTCATACACAACATGTCGCTTCCACAAGTATGGTTGTCCTAATAATACATCACAAACTTCAAGGGGAGCAATGTCACTGCTGGCTCACGCGAAGATCTCATCCTTGGTGAAGCCACCCAATGGTGTATGGTTGTGGATGTGCTATGGTCGGTAAGCCCAACCGCTTCATGACCTCTGCCGAAATTAGGTTCTTTTGATTCCCACTATCAACAATGAACTGTATCGGGGATCCCTTTACCCACATCTGGGAGTGGAAGAGACGCTCCTCCTCCTCTGGATCTTCGGGTTCATTTTTCTGGATCTTGGCGGTAGCAACAGTGGCATTGGGATCCACATCAATGATCTACTTCCCTTTATCATTCCCCTTATCGGGTTCTGACTCAGAGTCGGAACATGCATCTGATTCGGAAACCTTTAGCTCAGCCAACAGTGACTGCTTGGCCGGACACTCACTTGTGTTGTGAGTGGAGCTCTTATGGAACTCACACCATTTTCCAGTGTCCTTTTTCGGCTTCTCAACGTTGTTCTTTGATTTCAGCTTCGGCGGGTTGTCTTAGGCTATCCCGCCTTGGCTTTGTCCTTTGTTCTGTGGTTTAGGGGCACCTTTCCCCTGCTTTGGATTCGCAGATCCAAAGTCTCTCTTATTTTGTTTAAACTTCTGCTCGACCTTGACGGCATATCCGTATGCTGCACCGAGCGAGGATATGTTCAGGAATTGTATTTCTTCCTGGATGTACTTGTGCAGGTAGCCACAGTATTTGAGTATCAAATGTTGCTCCGAATCCTTGATACCCAACTTTGTGCGAAGGGTATGGAAAAGATTGGTGAACTATGGCACGTCTTGGTCCCTTCCCTGTCGTAGCGTGGTCCACTTTATGTATTCATCCTCATAGCTTCCGACAGGGTAGTACTACTCCTTGATGGCATCCTGGAATGAATTCCAGGTGGGTGCAGCTGAAAATAGTGAGCCGGTACTTTCATCCTTCTGCTCGCAGTAGGTTTCCCACTAGTCCTTGACGTGGGGGGCTGCTTTGAGAAGAGCGAAAACAATCTTTTCCCAACTCAAAAATTCATGAACATAAAAATAACCCTCTAGCAGATTTAACCATTTATCTACGACATCTGCGTCTATCTGACCCTCGAATATGGGGATTTCAAAATTAATTTGTACCTTAAAGGGCGTGGCGTTTCCAGAGTAGCTGTTGGAAACTGATGCGTCGCTTCTAGGTAGCCGCTGAAGGATCTGGGCAAAGCTGTCCATCATCGCGTTCCGTTGTCGCTCGAGGGCTTCTTCGAGCAAGATTTTGATGGGATCCCATGCCCCCTTGTCTTTCTTCTCATCCGCCATGGGAGGCCGTCTAGATTTGCGAGGCTAGTCTTGCAAAGGTTCGACTAGTTCAAGCAATAACTCCTTATATCCCGACCTTGTTGGGGACATGCAAAGAAAAACAGAGAAAAAGCGGACCACTCTGATACCACTGATCCAGATTTAACCAGGAACACAACAAATTACAGAGATAACTATATACACAAAGATGCAGTGGAAATAATACTTCATTTCATTAATGGAAAATACTGAAATATGCTTACAACCAGAAATGGAAATAAACCAGCTAGGGCGATGGTAGCTTATCTCTGAGAAGAGATGTGGGGGCTACATGCCTCTGAACTCCGTTACAATGAGGCTCGAAGGCCTATTTATTGTTGAGAAACAATGGAAAACCCTTAACATTCCAAAACCTAACCCTAGGAGATGAAACGCCAAACTGTGGGCCCCATTTGGGTAAATTGGTACATCAATTTCCCGGGGTCATAACTTTGGCATACGATCTCCGTTTGACGCATACAATAGCTCGTTAGAAAGATCTATTCCAGCACTACCACTTTGGGAAGGGAAACATCGGTCCATGGACCCATGTTGCCCCTAGATTTCCCAAAAAACGTTGTTTAGGGCCTCAAAACGGCTCCAGAAGTTCAAGACCTGAAAAAATGCTAAAAATAGTAAGCTGTGCTACAATTAAGGAAACTGAAAATGTTGAGAGAAAAAATGGTGGGGATCCAGGTGGACTTGGGAGGTGGCCACCAATATCCACCTGGATCAATCTGCCTCGATATCCTGGATGAGCAGGAAGCAGAAGTCAATGGCTTTGAGCACAACCGAGGTAGAAGACATTGCTGCTAGCAAGGCCTCCTGTGAGGCAGTCTGGTTGTGAAAGCTCATCAGTGAGCTATTTGGATTTACATTGGATACCACTGTGATTCTATGTGACAACCAAAGCGAGATCCGTTTATCAGAAAATCCCGTATTTCATGATCGCTCGAAGCATATCGATATCAGGTAGCACTATATTCGAGATATGGTATAGCGAGGAGCAATAAGGCTCCAACATATTGGTATATATGAACAGGTCACTGACATTCTAATAAATCCCCTACGAAAGGTCAAATTCCTGACTTTTCGAGAACAACTTGGTGTCATTCAAAGACCCTCTTATGAGGGTCAAGTATGATGTACTGAGCTCTAGGAGTTCCAAGGGGGCGCGGGGTACTTCTTGGAGCGACATATGACCACAAGGTGACTCATCCTCCCCTGTTGGTGCACTTTGTACAGGGTAAAAGTTTGAACCTTCCCCTGTGACACCCTGTGGCCACTATGGAATAGGATGATTAGTTATCCTATGGGCCAGGATCATTCATTCTCCATGGTGATTGTCGAACAAGATGATTTGTTCTCCTATGGGCCAGGATGATTCGTTCTCCATGGCGATTGTGGAACATGATGATTAGTTCTCCTGTGGGCCAGGATTATTGTGGAATAGGTTGATTCGTTCTCCTATAGGTCAAGATGATTAGTTCTCTGTGGCATCCACCAGACAACATGATTCGTTCTCCTATGGATAGGATGATTAGTTCTCCTATCGAGGCATCCTACCCATGCAATCTGGGACTCATGGGAAGTACCTCTCCTTTGATCAATGAGCAGGGAAATGAGGATAGGGACCATAGTAGTTCTATCGATGGATGCATCATTGTATCTACCATACTCCCTATGCTAGGATGACCTTCATTGATCTAGGATCAGTGATATTGGTCTAGGACCAGTGAGACTGGTACACACTCTGAGACTAACTTGAGGTTAGTGGATTATGGTATGATACATCCTCGATCATTTCTTCTTCTTCATAATTCAAGAAAAGAAAAGCAGAGCAGAGCAGAGCAGAACAAAGTAGAGTAAAGAAAAGTAGAGCAAAGCAAGTAGGGTCAAGCCATATAGGACAGTGCATTTGATGGATGGATAGCAATGATAGTCTGACAGATTGTAGATAAAGTTCTCCCTAGTTGAGAGAAAGTGTTAAAATTGGAAACTAGGGCCAAACTTTGTGTGGGTCACGTTATTATGGATTCTGATATTTTTCCTAGATTCCTCTCATCAAGAGGTGTAGGATTGATCTAAAGATCATTCGATTCCAACAAGTATTTATGAAGATATGAATTTATTTTGATTATGGAAAAATTGTCAAAGTCAGCCAGCAACTTATGTAGGCTCAAAAGCCTAACAATCATGTCTATTCAACCCCAACATTTTGCATATAAATACAAAAAGCATTCTCCCCATTTGCACACTTCACTTCTCATCACATATCTCTCTCTATTGTGCAAAAAAGAGTCTCTTCTCTCTCCAGCGTAGAAAGGCTCTCTCTCACACGTGTGGAAAAGAGGACACAAATTTCTAGGGCTGAAGTTGCAGAAAGGAAATTTCACCAGCGTCGAGCAGCATGGACTCCTCTTTGATTTTGAGTTTGGTGTGGCTGATTCTCCTTGGAAGGCCACAATTTTTGGCACCGGAATTAAGGTGATCCGACCTCCGGTTTGACAGATATTGACTACCCTAGCTTAGAGTTGATCTAGGGCTTGCTGCTGCTGATATAAATCAGATTTTTGTACTATTTATCTCTGCTGAATTATTGAAGATAAAAGAAGATTTGATCAAAGTGTTTCCCCATATTGGTGTTTGTCCCTGGCTAGCCACCACATCTTGTGTCTCTTGTCTTGGCTTATTTATGTTGATCATTTAAATATTCTATTTGCACTTTACTTTATGTACATGTGATTGCTAATGTATGGATAATAATAAGAAAAACAAGTAAACTACTCTAAGCATAGAACATACCATAATTTAACACAAACCCAACACATTTCCTTGTAACTGAACACCTTCACGTACTATCTCCCAAATTATTCCAATTCCCTTGATGAATATAGATATAACTAGAAACTAGCTATTATGCCTTCATATAATAACCATCTTCAATTTAGCTTCCATGGCCCGAAAGTGCTTCCACACACTTTAACTTGCTCTATTGCTCGTTCCCAAAGCATGATCTATTTCCACTGAAAGATGCACTTAGTATCTACCTAGAAATAGCCCTCTAGTTCCACCATCTATCTCAATAATGGATACCCGATGATCTACCTACCTATTATCAATTGCTACATAGATCCATGGAATGCTTTGACCTGAATCCCTAACTATTCTCTCCTCCTATGTACAATAAATCGAATTCCTACTACACATCTACTACACTACTATGATACAAAGGGTAATCCTCCGTGTGATGATCCTCACCAAAGGCTTACCACCACAATGGTTCTATTTCATTTTCATAGCCCTCTCCTCCCTCAACTATGTTCAAATTCTTATAGAAAGTCGCATTTTCTTTATCACCTACATTCTAAGGTCATAGAATCTCCTTGGCACTTCTATCATAATAACCCTGAAATATGTACTTCTTCCTAAAGAGTCTCTCATACTCATCCCAAATCAGCTCCTCATATTTGATGCCTCTCACATGCTTAACACATTCCCACCAAATGTCTACTTTTCCCTTGAGGCTGAAGATAATGATCTTGGCTTTCTTGAACTCATCTAGAAAATATCCCTTATCACTCCTCCTATAAGGATGATGGAGTTAATTTTGATGATGTCTCTCAATATTGGAGCTATAATAAAATCCATGAGTGATAGTGCTCCTATCAGGTGTATCCAAGGATCTACTGTGTCTGACTCTATCATCTAAGACCATCATGTGTCCTTTATGAGACCTGCTACCATATGCCCCATTAGTCTTCTCCTCTTTTCCATGACTTATTCTCATTTTTCCATGTCTCTTCAATCATGAAAGGCTCTAGAGAATCATTACACTAACTTCCACTTGTTTTTCTTAATATTTGACATCCTTTCCCATGTTTCAATCAACTTGTCATTATCAACCTTGAAACTTTTATTCCTACCCTTTGACTCCTCAGTGTATCTACTAGATTAGGAGAGTACTCTTCTCCTTATTTCTCAACCAACCTTTCCCATTCCACTGAATTCACATTAGGACTGTAAGGGGATTCATGTGAATTGTAGTCCATCGTTCCACTCTTCATATTTGGCCTTGTATTGTGCAAAAACATGCCATGTTAGATAAACCATATAGAATACATAATCAAATGCATACCTAAATGGATCTAAGGGGAGGTTATTATATTTTCACAAGTTAGTCTAGATTAACATGATACATGATAATATTAAATACTTAATAAAAATGATAATAATCATCATGCATTTGACCACAATGCATATAGCAATAAGTCAACTATTAAGCGTGAATATCTGATGCATGTGCATAAAACAACAATAATCAACTATCACCTATCATACACATAACCATGACAACAATAAAATTACATGAATTCATATAGAAACCATTAATCATTGTGTATGCATATGAAACATATATACCATATGATGATCTGCATTTACCCTACGGACTAGTGGTGCAACTTCACTGTGATAACACCCTGTAATGCCCCTCCCATATTTACTAGAGTTCTACTTGACATGACTTGACCTCCAAGTTCCAATTAAGGAAGTGGGGTGTACAAACTGGAAACTTACTCCCATCCCTCCGGGTCTACAGATCACCCAGTAGCTAGACAACCACCCAAGGTGATCAATCCCGGAGATGTAACTATTTTTCACTGTATTAACTCCACAACATCACCCTTCACACAATGTGCATGCAGTGATGAGGCTTCAACTGCACCCATAAGCTTGCTTGCATGTGGTTATTACCCAAATATTCCAGTTCCATGCATGCAGTGACGAGATTTATGCCATGTATTTAGGGATAGTCTTTAGACCACTACCTAGAAAAGCCCAAAACTTACCAAAATGAAATCAATGGTGATAATAATTATGGACATCCAATACTCAAGAAATATCTTGACCAATACATACCTAATACATGATACACATTTCATTAAATAGATAGTAAACATAGAAGCTACTAGACATGAATGCATATCTAAGCATATTTTTTTCAAATTCATCAAAGAATTATCAAGAAGGCCCAATGCCCTCTCAATGTAGTTATAACAACACTTGTTAGTCCATGCATTCATCAACCATCCAATAACTTATCAAATTATGAATAAGATCCATAGTTATAGCACATCATAGAACCATGCATATAACTAGAATAAAAACCATGAAATCAACAATAATATCAAATCACCTTCTCAGTGTAGCAAGAAACTATAATGTTCGCCTTGTGATGCCTTGGTCATGACAAATTGTCTACCATTATCATACCATAACCTCCTCTCACATAAATATTAGCCACAATATATGCGATGATCGAGGTTAGGTCCAACCTTCCAAAGTACCTCAATAGTGTTGGTGCATATCACCCCATGGTTGGCTTCAATCCTAAGAAACAATCTACCTCACCCTATGGTGAGGGCTTTGGTGACTCCCCGTGTTTCCTCTTTTGCATGAATCAGTTTTCCTGTTATTCTGACCAGGCTCACTGAGGAGTGGAATATTCCACCAATCCACTGGATCCCTCAATTCCATAACCATACTAGAGGTCCATAACCCCAAATCCTCTCGACCTATTTCTCTATCATGTTGCTAGTGGTTGGGACCCCTATGTGATCTGTCTTTGTCTCATGTAGGTATCCAATAGGTAAACACTGAGCATCAAGAAGTTGTTATGTGAATATCTAGCTACTTTGTGCTTGCCAAATCACACAACAATATTTGTTATCCCAGTTCCTGATGAAGTGCCTGGGTACTGCTGGAAGCCTAGGCATCATCTTTCCAACAAGGACTACCATCCTCCACACATCATTATCACCTAACACCTCAAGTTTTCCAACTATAAAAGAACCATGTAACTCCCTCTCGGTCACCTCCCTAAGTGTGAGTGTAGGGGTAGAACATATTGTTGGTGTTCAAGTATAAATCATGCAATTCACCCAAACCATATTTAATTGTCAACAGAGGTCTCTATGAGTTATTTCAAGCCTATCATGTACTATATGTGCAAGCCACAGTTTTCCTACCCAAAAGTGAAAATTAACTATAAATTCATCAATGTGTAACTACAAGTAATATTGTAACAGCGAATAAGAGTAACATCAAGTAATAACTGTAACAACAAATACAATTAACAACAATAAGGACTCAAAGCAACACAGTGATAAACCTTCACAACAATGATAAACTTATATAAATAAACCTAACACACATCTAATCTAGCAGCACCTGGTTAGGAGAGCGTGCCTAACTCCCTGGTCAGGGCTATGGCAAGATCAAGGAATCACGAGATTCTCAGAAGATCAACTTATCATTAATAAAAGAAATATTACAATTGTGTTGTTACAGACTCAAAGTTAAAGTATTATCTTGCAACTTAAGGCCTCTTAACAGTGTTTTGTCACTAACCCCACATTCCCTAATCCCGAACATTGCCAATCCGTGTGATTGACATCTGCCTTGTGTCATGTTGCAAATTATGTGTCAATGTCTTCCTTGTCATCTTTGGAAGAATACTTCAGTTCACTACTCCTGGAGCAGACCCTTTTCTACTTATGTTTTTTGGTCATCATGGGTCAGCAGTTTTTCCACCCACGAAGATGGAAACGATTTCACTAGCCCTAGCGAAGTCATCGCACTATCTCTATTTCACACTTGCGACAAGCTACTTTTAGCAAGTTTTTTAAACAAACCGTCGAAGCTTCGAAGTGTAAAAACATCATGGGTAGTCCTAGGGTTGTTTGCTGGATCAGATGAGCTCACCTCTCTCCTTTGGAATGGTTGTTCCACCTTTTGTGCAACCTCTCAAAGGGATAAGCTCTTTCTCCCATATCTTATGGAAGCTCCTCCTCCTATAAATACTTCCTCCATGGCTGAGATCATCTAGCTTCAGAGTTGAAGAATTCAGCAGTAGAAGTAGAGAGTTTTGCTAGAGTGTGGAAGCAGCCTCTTGTATAACTTATCTTGGGATGGTTTTGAGTGGAGTTGGCTTGATTGTAAGATTGTTCTAGCATTAGCCTTTTGGTAGGAGAGAGATTTCTTCATCCTTTGGGGAGATAGTTCATGTGTGAATTCTTGCGGAGACATGTTGATAGGACCCTTCAAGGAGACTTACGATGTCAAGGCTTGGTTGTAAGTTTTATTTCAATTTACATTAATACAAATCAATGGCTTATTTCCTATATCTTATGTCGAATTGCGTATTGATAGCTTGAAGCTCCTTGACTCTTTAAGTAGATCGTTTTTGTCATACTCTATTATGTTTGTGGTTGTGCTCTGTATGTTGTTTTTAGGTACAAGCGATTAGAAGAACGAGAGCTAGAGCAACACAACAAGGACTTCATCGAACGATGATTTGAAGGTAGATCTTCATGAAATCAACTTTCTAAGGAAATTTGCTATGGTATTGTCTTTGCTGTGACTAGACCCACTCTAGGGCTAGAGGGGTTTCCTCTGTCTGCAGAGGGAACTTGCCTACATCACAAGTTGGCAATCACACTGGGGATCTTTGTCTTTTGTCTCTTGATTTTATTTGATTTGTTTTTCTTTTTTATTGTCTCTTTTACTTTTGGGACAAATTCTTCATGTTATGGGTTGTTTGACTACTCCTGGTAGTCTTCCCTCTGTCATAAGTGATAGGTCTGGCCTTCCCTCAGCCGGATTTTGAATTTTTTCCTTTTGTTTAGGGTCGTCACAGTTTATTTTATGACAGTCATGAACATAGTAGTGCCTGCGATATCTAATAGTTGTGCATTCTACTGTTTGGCGTGATTAAATCGCCTCACAGTCGTGAAGGGCTCTGAAACTGGCTCAGTGTTGTATACTGGTGTACTTCGGCGATGACGTTACAAAGTGGCTAGTTAGGGAAGTGTGTCATTTCATGGTTGGCGCATGTTGTCAGTTTTACGCTCACGAAGATTCCTGTAGGTTTCAATTTTGAAGTTTTGTTTGTTGATTGGTCAGTGTGTCCTATCCTTTTGAGCTTGTCTTCTACCTCTTTATTGTGTGTCATTGTTGATTTCTAGAATATTTGACTCCGGGTTTCATTCCCTTGAAACTTTTCCTCTTGAACGGTGTGACCTATTAACCTTAGGGTTTCATGAAGCATTAGATTCTTCTTGGGTTGATTGTTCATTTGGACCTTTGAGCTGTGTTTAGAATGATCCCTGGCTTTTTTTGAGGCTTATCCTTATTGACTCTTTTTTCATCTTCCTGATTGGTATATGATGTTTGGTTACCAAAACATTCAAGTCTTGTTCATTTGGTTTCCTTCCTTCACTTGCCATAGATCACATTGCTTCCTGGTCAGTGAGAAAGCCTTCCCGTTTTGAAAAACAGAAACATCTTCTTGGTTTTGAGTATTTGATTTATTTTAGAGTAGAATGTTTCTCTTTAATTATTGAATGACTTCATTCAAAAAAGGCTTAAAACTAGCATTGTTTTTAGTTTTTCATTTGGTTGCTTGTCATTTATTTGAAAAATCAAAATATTGCATTCACTTTGCATTAGGAAATGAGAACAACCTTTTGCATTAGTAAATTCTTGACATTAGACATTGAAAAGCAAAGGATGTATTTTTCATTTTCTTAATTGGATTGCTTGCAATTTAGTGAAATATAGAAGCATTTCTCTTTCCTCTTGATTGGTTTTCTTGCATTTTTGTGCTTGTCGCTTTGGTTTCTTTGAAATGAACCTCTCACTTTTCTTTGGTTAGTTGTTCATTGGAAAGAAATGGTTTCTTTTCTCATTTAGTTGCATTTTAGGAGTTTTGAAGATACATTTAGTAGGGCCTTGAAACTGAGATCTAATTCAAGATAAACTATTAAAATCTATCAAATTAACCTAAGGAAGCATTGAAACATAACGCTCATATATCTAGAGGTCTAGGCTAGAGACGTGTTCTGGCATATTTAAACCTAGTAGCTGTTGTTTTCACTAAGGTTGGGTGATTCCTCCTTTTGTGATTCGATAAGCACTAGTATGGACTTGTGCTCCTTGTACCATCACGTATATGATGGGAGACCCCACTAGGTTGCAATATTGTCATCCATAGGAAGCCAAGTCGGCCACCTTGCAGACGTGATACATTGAACACAACATTTGGGGAGATTTCCTGCTCGTACTTCTTGGTTCGCTGGGAGGTATTTTGCATTTCACACTTGCCTCGTTAACCTTTTTCCTAGAGTTCCAAAGAATAACTTTCATTCTTTTTTTACTCTCTAAAAGTAAAAGGATCATCTAAGAACTTGTCCTTTCGAGCTCATTTCCAATTAAAAGTGATAAAGTCACCTTTCGTCCTTTTCTCGACTCTTAAAACATGAAAAGGCAAAGTTTTGTTTCAGTGTTCTAAAACTAACTTCCCACGAAATATTCGTGGTAAAAGTTATCTTCCTTAGTAATTCTTCAAGGCTGATTCCAATGGCAATATTTCCAGTCTACCAATCAAGGGTTCCCCTCGGAAGGGAATCCCAATCCTTTTCCTTCTTTTGGAAACGTTGCTGCTCCTTATATGGAAACATTGTCCCTTCCTTGGTTAACCATTTTTTTACCTGTCTAGTTGTTTTCGACCTTAGTGATCCTGAGTGTCCCAACTCCTACCTTGCCATATCCTTCCTTTGAATCACGTCATGACAATTCTAAGGTTGACCCATCGCCTTCTTCCCCTATTTCTTCACCATCCTCTTCTACTTTTCCTGGTGAAAGTTTCAAATCTAGTAACCAGGAGGCTAAGAAGAAGAAGAAGAAGAAGAAGTCAGCTAGGTAAGGGGCCGACCGTGTGGTTGTTACTCCAAATGCTCCTCCTATTAGGAAACCTTCTGATCCTCCACAGAAGGTCAAATTTCCTTGCAGGTTGTGTAAGGGTGACCATCTCCTCTGATATTTCCTTTCCATTCCTAGAGTCTTAGAGGTATGGTCTCAAAATCTAGATTGACCATCCCCATTGACCTCTGGAGATCATGTCAATGCTACAATATTGGGTAGTGATGGTAATAAGAAAGGGAAGATTAGATTTCCCTGTATGTTATGTGAAGGAGAAAATCTTCTTCACCTTTGCCCTCTTATGGATAAAGCTTCCAAAATTTTGGAAAACATTACAGCCTCTCAACCCCAACTCCCTGTTGGTTATCAAAGGCTTTCTTCTAGCCCTCCCCCAGTTGGTAAAGAGATTGACTTGGATTCATCTCTTACCCATCCTGCTCTTCCTGAGCCTGACTCTCTTTTGTCTATTCTCGACCAACCATTGGTCAAAGAGAGTGTCGACTTAGTTTCGCCACCAATTGCTCACTCTATTCTGGAAGAGAGTGGTGATCATTCTGCTCACTTTTTTCTTGTCTCCTCAGATTCTCATGAATTTAAGAGTGACCCTCCCACCCCAGTTGTTCAGGAGGGTCCTTCTTCTATTCCTGCATAGCATGGGGGTAGTCATATGATACCCCCACTATGTAGTTATGTCATTTCTTTCGATTGGAATCACTTGACTGCTTATCACCTCCCGTCTTATGTGCCATTCCAGATCACAGTACAAGGCTATAATATGGTAGTACCTAGCACTATATTAAATGAAGGTGTGTCAGTTAGCATCATGTCTTCTACTACTTAGCAAGCATTGGGCTCCCCACAGCTTGTACCTGTCACGCAGAATCTATTGGCTTTCAACAGAGGAATCAGTCAACCCTTAGGGATCCTTCCGCAATTCCCTATTACTTTGGGAGGAAAGACTGTCGATATAGATGTAATGGTAGTCCAAGGTCTATTAGATTTCAATCTTCTCCTTGGATGCGACTATGTTTATGTCATGGGAGCTCTTGTTTCTTCATTGTTCCGTGTGGTTTTTTTTCCACATGAAGGAAAAATTATGATTATTGATCAGCTATAATTCATTGGTCACCAAGCGTCTCATTTTCAACCATCATCCCCTATTGGCTCTTGTTTGCAGGTAGTACCTTCCCTACCATAGGCAAATTATGTGGATACCCATTTCGCTCTGCATCTGCTGCTGATCACACAGATGGTATAGTACATTATGTACTGGGGGCATTAGAACCTGATCCGTCTTTCGTACCAAATGACATGTATTCCTCCCAGAGTGTGATCCTTCTGTCTAGTGAAGGCCTCTTCAGAGCCAAGTTCTCATATAATCCATGGACATTTTTCCGAGGATAGTTTTTTCCTATGTCAAACTCATTAAAAAATGAACCAAAGTGTATGAGGATGGTTCCTTGTATTATGTCAACCTCGTTAAAAAATGAATCAAGATGTCCAAGGATAGTTTGTTCCTATGTCAACCTCGTTAAAAAATGAACCAAAGGGTATGAGGATGGTTCCTTGTCTTGTGTCAACCTCATTAAAAAATGAATCAAGATGTCTGAGGATAGTTCCTTGTCTTGTGTCAACCTCGTTAAAAAATGAAACAAGGGTTCGGAGCATAGTTCTTCGTCTTGTGTCAAGCTCGTTAAAAGATGAAACAAGTGTCTTGAGGATAGTTCTTTTATTGTGTCAACATAATTAGAAAATGAAACAACTACCTTTTCCAAATCGAGTCTTTGATTACGATCTCGTAAAATCCAAGTCGATTCTTTCTAATATCTTGAAAGTGAACCTTCATTCCATCCACCTAGTTGAATGAAATGAAGCTTGGGGGGCATGTACCTCGATTTGAGTCATTATGCTGGGGGCATGCGAACTTATAGCAAGCATATTTTTTCATTTCAAGCTTGTGTAAACATGAAACCAAATCCAAGCAGAGTTCTCCATGGTTAAATCTTGTGTAAAAATGAAGCCATACCTAATTTACATCTCGTGATTGCCATTTTTATCAGCAAATTTCTGCTAGATGAGCCTTGGTTGTTTCATTCCATCGCCACCATATCTTTAACTGATAATCTTCTTTCACTTGGTTGTTTTCCTTTCCTGAGGGACCGAAACGATGAGTGATTTTATTAGCTAGCCTGTTGACCATTACATGTTTTTTAGTTCCTCCATTGTCAGAACTAATTGCTACTCTTTATACCACTCGTTCCTCTAGGACGAGTCACCTTTAAGTTCTTTTCTGGTTTGTAAAGATGAAAATATTGCTAAGTATTTTTTCCCTTTTTTGACTAGTTAAAGAGAATAAAAATCAGGGGTCCGCTTTTAACTCTTTTCCGACCCTTTAAAAATGAAAAGATTGTCAAGCTTTTGTCGCTTTGAACTCATTAAAGGCTACGAAGCATCATCTACCCAGTATAAGTTTACCCCTATTACGGATTGGGATAGATTACTTACGAAAAAGGTATACGTTGATCTATAATGGTCAATAGGTTCCCTTGGGTATTGTTTTCTACCTTTTTAGATTCGAGGGACAAATTTATGAAAAGGGACCTTTGGAGTTTTCTTTTCCATGTCTTTTTCAAACTCTCTAAATATGAAAAAGACTCCGAGTTTTACTTATGTTGAACTCATTAAACCATGACGACATTGGACTTTTCATCATGATGAGACCGAGCTTCTCCTTCCTAGGACTCATTAAAATTTACTAGGTCAGATTTGTCTGAAGGACAAACTTATATTACAAGTATATGCTATCCCCTTCAAGCTTGTGTTTCAAAAATAATTGGGGTACTCACCAAAAATGGTGGGGGGAAATTTGGAAGTATTCCATTGCTTGTATTAATTATTACGACAGCTTGTCACTCTTGAACATCGACATTATTTCTACTTTGTGTCGGATTGGGATATCCTCACTTTATCATTCACCTTCGGGTTTTGGGTTATCCATTTTTCCTCATTTCATTTGGTCCTTACTGCATCATCATGACCTTTTATCCCTTGGTACGAAAATGCTACCAAACTCCGGAGTCGTGTCACTGATATGTTCAAGAGCTTAATCCTTCTGCAGTTTGTATTCTTACTCACCTTCCTCAAATTCTTTGTCTCATCCACATTCATCTTGTTCCTTTGTCTTTTGTCGATGATGTGGGAAACATTATGGCCCTCCTTCGACTGATTGCTTCTTGTTGACTTCAGCTCATTATCCTGGAAGTTGATCTAAAGACTCCTTTCTGGTACCTTGGAGCTTGCATGACTTAATGGCAAGTTCTTCGCATTCAACGACATGCTTTCATTATTGACCTTCGATCGAGTGATTTCATGAGTGTTCGACTTCAGATCATTCTTCATACTTCGTGGATTGTACTAGTAGTACCTTGAGAACCATTGACATTACTCGTGGTCTCTCTTGTGCCTATTAACGGTTTACATCATTGACTGGTAATCAAGCGATTTTATAGTATGCTCAACTTTGACACATCTATTCGCATATTAGAATTTGTACGAGTTGGGATTCAAGACCTTGGGCTCAGATTACACAAGTCCGGGTTGCGCAGATTGATTCATAATTGTGTACATGGCTCTTTTGATTGGATGGCTATGACCATACCTAAGTTTTTTATATCGTCCTTCTGACTGGATGGTTGCGTCCATACCACAGATCGTTTATGTTTATCTTCTGGATGGCTACGCCCATGCCTTATGCACATGTATTTCCTTTCACTATGTACTTATGTATCAGAGATATCAGTTGTACTTACATTTGCAAGTTCTCTGTGATGGTGTTCTGTTTCAGTTTGGATTCGTAAAGAATTTCACCCCTCCTACTCTCTCGACCTTCATGCTTTAGGGAGAATCTGTTACATAGTAATTTATCACCGACCCCACATTCCCTGATCCCGGAGACTGTCAGTCCGTGTGATTGGCATCTACCTTGTGTCATGTTGCAAATTATGTGTCAACGTCTTCCTTTTCATTTGAGGAAGAATACTTTAGTTCACTACTCCTGGAGCAGACCCTTTTTTACTTATGTTTTTGGGTCATCGCGGGTCAACAGTTGTTCTACCCACAATGATGGCCAAGATTGCACTAGCCCTAGAGAAGTTGTCGCTCTGTCTCTATGTTTCACTAGTGACAAGCTACTTTTGGCAAGTTTTTTAAACAAATCATTGAAGCTTTGAAGTGTAACAGCTTCATGGGTGGTCCTAGGGTTGGTTGTTGGATCAGATGAGCTCGCATTTCTCCTTTGGGATGGTTGTTCCACCTTTTGTGCAACCTCTCAAAGGGATAAGCTCTTTCTCCCATCTCTTATGGAATCTTCTCCTCCTATAAATACTTCCTCCATGGTTGAGATCAGCTAGCTTCGGAGTTGAAGAATTCAACAGTAGTAGAGCATTTTTCTAGAGTGTGGAAGTAGCCTCTTGTATAACTTAGCTTGGGATGGTTTTGAGTGGAGTTGGCTTGATTGTAAGAGTGTTCTAGCATTATCATTTTGGTAGGAGAGAGAATTATTCATCCTTTTGGGAGACAGTTCATGAGTGAAATCTTGTGGAGACATGTTGACAGGACCCTTCAAGGAGACTTATGATGTCAAGGCTTGGTTATAAGTTCTACTTCAATTTACATTAATACAAATCAATGGCTTATTTCCCATATCTTATGTCGAATTGAGTATTGATAGCATGAAGCTCCTTGAATCTTTAAGAGATCATTTTTGTCATTCTCTATTATGTTTGTGGTTGTGCTCTATATGTTGTTTTCAGGTACAAGCGATTAGAAGAACGAGAGCTGGAGCAACACAATAGGGACTTCATCGAACGACGATTTGAAGGTAGGCCTTCATGACATCAACTTTGTAAGGAAATTTTCTTTGGTATTGTCTTTGCTATGACTAGACCCACTCTAGGGCTAGAGGGGTTGCCTCTATCCACAGAGGGAACCTGCCTACATCATAGGCTTTCACAAGCTGCAACTCTACTTATACAATTTGTCAATGATATAGCTCCTAGAATTACGACATTGTATGCACTTAATTACATGATGGTTTTTAGAATGAAAACAAAATGTTAAAAGATATCAGTGTGTTAATCGAAGAGTTGATTCACTCTTGCAGCCAGTATGAAAGAATATCACTGCCAGTTTGATAGCTTCATTCATTGAATCACGGTCCTGGGCATTCGCCCCTTAAATCTGAAAAAATAACTGAATTAGAAAGTCACTTAGCTAATAATCCCCTAAAACTATGCCTTATTGGCCAATAATCCATAAAGACATGAAGAGAGGTATACCTGTGTAATTTAAGATATCAATTAACAATTATTAGCAGGAAATGGATAAAATAACAGGGTACAAAGGGTGAGTAAAAGTATGCAAATCTAGCCACCAACACATATGCTACCTTGACAATCAACCATGTCATCCCTTAGCATGTATTCTTCAAGTTGTGCACCTTTCAAGTGTCTCAACTGGAGAGTCTCCTCCTCACTCATGACACGAGGTGTCTCATCTAGCTACCTAGGGTGTGCCTCCCAAGCCCTATTTCATGAATGGAGATTGTCAAAGGGAAACAAACAAACACTCTGCAACTATAAACAATACTAGAGGAGGATGGGTATGATCAAGGTCCACTACAATGATCAAGAGTAATCATATAGATGACCCCCTCTCTATCTCATATCTACTGATAACCCGCTCAAAGCCCTATCTCCACTAAACATGGTGTCCCTAAATGCTCAAAAGTGTCCTCATTGATCCTAGGTGGGTTGCATGCAATGGTATATGTAGTTCCCCTATCCATAAGTCCCCCGGGATGCAACACTCCAAGTGCCCGTTGTGTCGCATCATCTTCCACTACATACCACCCAGTATGGCAGCACTCCTTGACATGCCACTGTATGCTACAACCTATCCCAGTACACCACTAGATACTCTCAGCTACATCTATACCATCCTGTACCATTCGATGTCCCACATGTGTCACTACACCTGCAATTCCCCACATGTACTCAATGTTATGTGACACACTCCCACTCCACAATGAAATCCAAAATACTATGACACACCTCCATGCATCTCCATGCCCATCTTCAGACCACTGCTCCACGCTAGATTCTCCTACCCATTGCTAGATGTGATGGACTAAAGTTCTGTCCATATGCGTCATTTTAGACCTGACCTATATCATCACATCCAGCATCGTATCACTATGCTCTCCGATGAGAGGATATCTCCTCCAAATCCTCCCCGAGGGACCCAAAAAGTTAATCTCCCTAGGTACCAATAACAATGCAACCACTGCTCTTCTCCTCCATGTCCTCCATGCCCCACAAAAATGTGAAGAATCCCCAGCTCCATAAAAGGCACCGTTTGGTGGCCTATCAGTGCCACCTCCTTCGAAAAATCACACCAGAGTATGACAATTTTTATGTGATCCCATGCACAACTATCATACCAAGACAATCCAAGGAGTCTACCCACAAACTGATTGGTTACTGGTATTAGCCAAAACTCTGCTAGTGAATGTGTGTGCTCAACTGTTAGGCCAACTACACCACCACGATTGTATTCAACCAGTATATCTGGGGGATGATAGTTATTCCCACCTGGATTCTAATGGTAGTCTGGGATTTTGGTATCTCCAATGCATGAAATCTCTTGTTGAGCTTCATTTTGGTCCACTACCATCTCCATAGACCACTACACTGAGTACGAACTCAGAATATCTCGCCATCCAACCTCAAGAAAGGGATTAAATGTACAAAATCTCATATGTAGGAAAAGCCCTCCATCCGGCGAATGCTGCACCTTGCAGCTCTTATGTTTCCTCATGTCATTGGCCTGGTCAGCACATAAAATATGACGAAGTGGTCATGCCTATCTCTCTCCAAGGTGCAGAGGCAAACTACTAACAATACAAGCCCCATATATGTATGTCTGAAGTGCACTCTAGTGGTACCATTAGGGAATCCAATTGTTCCCCAACGCGAGTCAGTTTGGTCGTTGACTTAACACAAACCACTCTCATGCCCTCCAACTCCTTGTTTTTCTCTAGAATGGCCTCTCATACTATGGTGACCTTCTCTCTCAACATTAGAAGGACGACATGGAACTAATGAAACTGCCATGGGTATCTATCACCTACAGAATCAGTCACATCTCTAGATACCTCAAAAACTATCAACATCTCATCCATGGGTGGCTCCTCCTTAATAGATGGTTCTATTTGTGTAGGCTCTATCCTCTCCACCAAGGTGTTAACTGGGGCTATTAAAGAGGTCTTGAATAATTGTGACTCCTACACAACATCGGGTAGATTGACGTGGTCCTCACTATATTGTGGGCTCTTGACATCATGCTCAACCTCATTCTCAGACTCCTGATATCTAAAGCCTGGTATCCACCAACAAAAGTGCCTCCTCATCTCACCCTTTAACTATCCCTGTCCTACCTGCTCCTTTTTAGGATATTTGGTGCCTAGATTCTATTGGCTTTCCCCAAATGTTGTAGATGGTTGTACTCCCATGGCTTGTGTACCTATAGTGTCTCTACTGTAAGGACAAGGATGGATCTGGTCTGACACCTTGCTCAATTGAGCCAACCTCTCATAGTTCCAGCAGATTCCACCCCAAAATTCCTACATACTGAATCTACCTTGAGCCATGGGTGGTGTATGGTGTAACCCATCACTGTGCATACATGCCCAAATCTCCCATGATCTTACTTATTACGCACAATTGGGCCAAGATCATGCCTTGATACCACTATATTGTTCTGAAATTGGATAAATAGTGATAAGCAAAGGAAAAAAAAATACAACACAAGAAAAATTTAAACGTTCAACAAATAGTCATAAACTCCATAAGTAAGAACCAACTAAGCCATTTGATTAATCCAATGGAGCAAATACAATAGTATGAAAAATTTCACTTGGGTTTTCCTCAAGGGCAAGCATGATAGAATCTAGGTGATAAAACAATAATCTCAAATGATGATAATAACTGCCCAAATGATGCTCTATGACACCCCAGAAAATTCTATTGTTGGCTAAAAAGGAATGGCTAGAAACCCCACCTATGATGATTAGAAAATGCTGCAAAATTAATATTGCTCTCTCCACCGAAAACCTAGAAAAACCTAGAAAGGGTTTGGCCTATCTCTAAGCCAAATTCGAAGCCACAAAATGGTGCAAATTCTCTAGCTAACTATCAATTATCCCTCTTATAAGAATGAGGATTTCATACCCAAATAGCTCTCAGAAAATTATGAAATGTTAACCACAGACTCCTCTAACAAAAAATAGAAAAAACCCAGAAATGATTTGGCTGGATTTTTACCTTCCAAAATCAACCCCCAAAAGGCACTAAACCCTCCAAAATTGCTGAAGCACATTGCCAGCCAATACACTAGAAAAATCCTCCTCGAACAATCCATAAAAGTAGCAATTACCCCCACTAATTCTTTCCTTATCTCTGCCGACAAGGATTAGCGTCAATGGTTGAGTCTCCACCTCCCACGTGTGCCTAATCTCTTCCTTCTGTGTTGGCCTAGGAAGTGCGAAATTCTCACTGAAAGAGAGGTAATGAGGAATAATCTCTCTCCAGGATTGAATCTCATAATCGAATGTACCTCGTGATCTCATTAAAGTTGGTTTGTTAGCTATGGGCCTAGTGGATCAGTAATACCATGGGTAGGAGTTTTCGATATGATGCAAGCAATAGTGCCATATGTACATACAATATGCATGGATTGGGTCGGTGTGTTTCCCGAGGGTTACGATAGGGTTATCATCAAAAGAACGTGGTCAGTCAAAGTCATGTTATGGTAGAATGCTTCTCTTTGGTTAGCTCATCAGAGGTCAAGGGCAGGTCAAAGTCTTCGGTGTGTTTCAGGTGTGTTCTTGCCTAGCTCTCTCCTCCAACCCAAAATCTCACCCAAATGGAAGAAAATCACTAGATATTCTCTCCCGGAATTTCTCCCAGAAAAATCTTCCCTAAAGAATGTCAAAATCACAACTTGGTTTCTCCTACTGTTTCCTCCAAAAATACGTAGCACCTAGAGACAATGAATACAAATGTTGGAAACCACACTGACAATCACCTCTAGAAGATTATGGACGAACATCTCTATGGTGGCACTCGAAGTCCCTTGAAGAAAGGGTGAGTTATCTGCTTGGAAACCTCTTGCTAAACAACAAGTGACCAGGCTAATTATCTTGAGCAACTAAGAAGAAATTAGATAAGCCAAAGATGAATGAAATGAGGAGAGATTCCTTCCTTATATAGATTTCATGGAGAACTTTTCCCTCTAGTTTTACCTCCATCGTAGGCCCTCACTTAACCACCTCTAATAAAAAATTATCCACCTCCATGCAAATCAAACTAGGGAGTGCATATTTCCTTAGTGTGGGTGGCCCCTATGTGTAATTTAACCACATCAAAAATAATTTTTCCCTAGTCTAATCTCCTAATAAAATTGAATGGGCCCACTATCTCCAAAATTGGGCCCAAAAATACAATAATTAATCTTGTTCCAAATTAATTTAGGAAGGGACATGACATTATGTTAATTACTTCTTGTTCCATTTCCTTTTAACATATTTTTCCCAAGTGTGATTCCATCCAACAAATTATCCCAAATGAGTGTGATATTGCACTTCCTTCCATACAAACATTCATAAGTGCTCATTTTTAATGAATCTTGATAGCCGTTATTGTAAGCAAATTCTACCATAGGGAGAAAATATTCCCACGTCTTGGTTGATGCATAACATACATCTTGAGCATGTCTTCCAATATTTTTTCACCATTCATGTTAGTACATTCTTTTGACAGTGATATACCTTGCTAATTCATGAATGAGTCTAACAACCTGTAAACATCTTGATCAGTGATGATCTACTTAGGCATTTTGTGCAGCTTGAAAACATCCTTCATAAAAAATTTGGAAATATAAATTAATTTATAAGTAGTCTTAATAGGTATAAAGTGAGGTATCATGATCAACTTATCCACTACCATCATCAACACATCATGTTTCTTGGGGGTTTTTGGTAGACCAATGATAAATTCCATTGAGATAATTCCCATTTCCATTCTAGAAATAACATTAGCTACAACAATCCCACTTGTTGTTTTCATTCCACTTTGGTATATTGGAATTCTAAATATATATCAATGTATCCAATAATTTCTCTCTTCATCTGATCTGAAATGTTGGGAAAACTTAATAATGTTATGCAAGCTCCCTCATCAGTATTAAAAATGTGTTTAGGATCGTCTCAAATTAACCAAAATGTGAGGAATTATGTGTCAAGTTTAAGTGTCTTTAATGAGAAATTTATGAGGCTAATTAGTTTTTTACGACACATATATAGCAAGTAAATAGCAGATAAGTAAAACACAACAAAATCATAACACAAAATTGATAAAGGAGTTCATCCCTCCTGGGCTACATCTCCTTGGACCTACTTTAATGGCTAGGCCCTCTTTGGATTAATGGTAAATTCTCTAATTACATGCACCTACAGTGCTCAAATGGCTTTGCAACCTACTCCATTGGATTCATAAGACCCAAAAATGACTATCCAAGCTCTATAGTTGGACTTCAGTTAATCTAGGCTTGACCTCCTCTCCAGGTGTCCTTAAGTTTCCTTAAACTTCATCGTAGTAAAATCATGTATAGAAGTGCCTTTTTGCCTCTGCAACCTATTCCATTATGTTCAGAGCATCTAAATCATCTAGTAATGACTCTTCCTGAGCCAAAATTGGCCAAAATATGCCAAAGTTATGGCCTCTTTACATTTCCTTAGGAAAACACCACCAAATATGGAGAAACTCCAGTTAACCCCACCAAATTTGGAGTAGTGCCAAATTTAGAAAACCCACCAAAACTACTGCCAACCTAATCCACACTTAATTAATGGTTAAACATGTCTTGAATAATGTTAAACTCTAGTTAATGGATTAATCGTGCGGTTAGCATAAAATGATGGTTTAAGGTTTCAGGTTATGGTCACATGTGAAAGTTAAGGTAGCGATTACCCAGCGTTTAATGCTAGTGGTTATCTCCCCAAGCCACCACAATTTCAAAACTTGGTGACATGTGAAGAGCTACACCGGTGTTTAGGCTCCCTCTTTCCTCAAACTCCAAATCTCAACACGTTAAATGAAAGGTGTGCTCCATATTAGTTAAGAAAAATTATGGTGGTATGGTGGTAATGCATTGCACTTGTGTGGGTGAGGTCTTCAGTTCAATTTCCTGGCCTACCAAGTATAATTTACCTGACCTTTGAGAGGGCACGTGGCAGTCTACGGGGTTTCCACGTGTTAGCCTCTCATTGGTCGACCCAAAATTCAATAGATCAGTGACGTGTCAACAAATGTCAAAATATGATTGAGCCACCTACAAGAATATTCTAGCAATATTCTAAGGAATATTCCTTAGAATATTCAAAGGAATATTTCCTAGAATATTGTTTTTGCTGAATGGGTTGTACAAATTCCTAGTCAACATCCCAGTCACAAAATTTTGCTTGTTTGACAAAACGAATAGCAGGCTCTAACCTTCTCATACAAATTCTATTTTGAGTTAAATGAGTTGTATTGTGATCATATCTCCAAGATGGGTGTAATCGTTTAGGTTTTGAGTGATTCCGAGCACTTTTATTTTTGAGCAAATTTTTTCCCCTGATCTAGATTTCGATCACTCCTTCCCACTGACAAACTTTTGGACTCACAAAAGTTGTTTATCTAATGAGAGTTGAATACTCTTCTCCTTCCCAACTTCTATCAATTGATTCTACCTGGAAAAATATGCATAACAACCACTTGGTTTCACTGACATGCCTTGCCTTTCAAATGGCTTGGCACTTCAACCAATGTTCTCCTTTTGCTGCTGACCCAATCCAACACTTGCTAGTTGCTTGATGATTAAACACCCTGTTGTACCAAAGCAATCCCTCAATGCTTGGAAAGCTGACTGATTTCCTTCCCACTAAGAATCATGTTCCTCCTTTGCATCACATGCATTCGATGCAAGGTTCTCCTTGGAAACAAATTTTCCAAGTTAAGCCCATCTGAGTGAACTACAACATTGAGTTCCAATATCTGTAATAAAAAAAAAAAAATGACCATTCTTTTACCTCCATGGCTCCAAATTCCACATTTGGAAGAATGCATTCACCATCTCTTTCGCTTCTTGGCATCAACACATCAAATCGCATTGTAGACCATTTGATATTTTATAAAGGTTGCAATTTTTTTTTGACATTTTTGTCCACTTTCACTTTCCAGTATTAACAAGTTGGTCATTTCATGATTTGAGAATGAAGGCTAATCATGAGCCTTCCTTCTCAAGCATGAACCTTCCAAAATCCTGTGACACCTTGTCACAAGAAACACCATTAACCTTGAAAAACATTTATGCAATAATATAACTTGACAACTTCTTCCTTTGCTTCTTCAAAGAAAAAAATTCGCATCATGTGAACATCACCATGTACTCTTACATCTTGATGTATAAACCATCGACTAAACACAAGTCGACAAAACATACTTCTTCAAACAACTGATTTTCAAGTCAAGAAAAAGCATGTACAACAACTTGACGATTTACAACAAGAATTCCACATTCTCATGAAACAAATCGTCACATCTCCCTTTCATCTTTGGAGAAAAAATCAACTCTTCCAAGTCGATATAACATACATGTAACAATCAATCGACCACATAAGCCGACACTCATGCATGTGCAAATGATCAGCATTCTCAAGTTGACAACATACATGTTAACAAAGAAATCAACGAACACAAGTCAATCACTCATGCATGTTCAAGCACAATGAAACTATTAAAAATTCCACTGTTCACACACACAAACTCTCATGCATGTATAACAATTCTCAACTCTTTGACAAGTACAATCACAAGCACAAGAATCCCATTGGTATGTACGAGTACTTAAAGAGCTTGAAATGACCAAATTTGCTGCAATAAAGTGAGTTAACATACTCCACTTTCGAACACTTTCCTGGCATAAACATGCATGTTCAAGAATTCAACATGCGTGCAAATTTGTAGTTTCAAATTTCCATCTTCGCTGCATCTAAGTGAGTCAGCATAACTCTACTTTTCCTACATCTTGCTTCATGCAATATGCAACATACTTTCAGGAGAAAATAAATGCATCCAAATAACAAGGAAATGCATCAATAAGGCAAGATTTGCATGAAGTATCAAAAGAAATGCAAGGCCTCAAGTGGTTAAGAAATCTAACCATCTCTTTCCAAACCATTTCAATGGCACTTCTTTCAACTGCACTTCATCATGTGTATCATCATAACCCAAATCAATTATGGAATCCGGTTTTCCATTCATACCAAAATCTCTCTCTACCTTCTTCAAATGTCATGGATGACTTGTTGGATGGAGAGTCCAACACTTGTCTACAAGATGACCCTGCTTATGGCAATGAGTGCAAAATAGTTGCATATTCTTTTCAACATGGTTTCCATTATCCAATGGACCTTTGGCTTTCTATCTCTTTTTTTTTGAAAGTTTCCTGTGTATGGCTATCCTCTTCCAACACCTTGAAATAGTATGCTTATTCAAACCACAAAAGGATCATGTAAATTTTCTTCAAATCTTATGTGAAGATTTACCATGTTTATCATATATTTAAATGCATATTTATACCTTACACATTCACCTTTGTCTCCTTCTTGAGGTGGTAAATTTTATGAGGTAGTGGTTCGCTTTGGAATACCAACAATGGTTTCAATGACCTTAGAGATTTCAACATCTTGTTTTCCATTTCCACTAGTTGCATGCTTATAAGCATCTTCTTGCAAAGTGGGTATATAAATTTTGCATTCCTCATGAACACAAACTTCACAAGCTTGAGGTAATGAACATGTAATGAAAGTCCTTCTTGGAACACCTTCATGTGCCTCCTTGTCTTTCGATCATTCTCCATCATGTTCTCCATAACCAAGACCCAAATTCCTAGGCCTTTCCTCAACAACAATTGGCTCAACTATGCCCTGTGCATGTTTTCCTAACCCTTTACATTCATAGCCCATCTTCATCAACAATTTGGACCCTATTCCTCTAGTGTGTCTTTCAAAAGCACCAAAACATTCATTTTGAGAGGAAATTGAAGATAAACTTGAATTTCATACCTCATTTTCATGCACATAATTGGCTATGGTTTCCTCTGCATCGTGGAGTTGAATCTCCATCTCATGCATCCTTTCAAGAAGCCCTTGATTCTCCTTCTTCATGGACATCAACTCCTCTTGAAGTAAAGTGTTCTCCTTTCTATCTTCATACATCTCTTGCACCCTATCTCTCATCATCAAAGAATCTTGCTAAGGAAGATAGATTAGAAAAATAACTTGTTGAAGCTACCATCACACTTTGTAATGCATCAAAAGGCTTCACAAAGATTCACAAAGCTTACACACATAAACTTGCACATAGTTAAATTCTCCTTTCACAAATACAAGACCAATAACTAATTTTCTAGCTAACCTTGGAAAACCATCTCAAGTTTAAAATGAGCTAATAGTGCTCTGATACCAACTTGATCTGAAATGTTGGGAAAACTTGTTAATGCTATGAAAGCTCCCTCATCAGTATTAAAAAATTGTTTAGCATCGTCTCAAATTAACTAAAATGTGAGGAATTATGTGTCAAGTTTAAGTATCTTTTATGAGAAATTTATGAGGCTAAATAGTTGTGTACAACACATATACAACAAGTAAATAGCAGAGAAGTAAAACATCGAAAACTCATAACATAAAGCTGATAAAGGAGTTCACCCCTCCTAGGATACATTGCCTTGAATCTACTTGAATGGCTAGGCCCTCTTTGGATTAATGGTTAGCTATCCTATTACATGCACATGCAGTGCTCCAATGGCTTTTCAATCTACTCCATTGGATTCATAAGGCCCAAAAACCCTAAAAATGACTATCCAAGCTCAGCAATTGGAGTTTATCTGATCTAGGCTTCACCTCCTCTCCTGGTGGCCCTAAGCTTCTGTTGGAAATAATAATGGGGGGGGGGGGGGGGGTGAATCACTAATATCAAGTCAATTATTTCCTTTTTCAAATCCAGATCATATATGCTACTTCAGTTAGTTAAAACCGTGTATATACGCAACTACGTATAAGGAAACCTGCGTATACCATGCAAACTTATAATTTACTTTATCTTACAGAAGTTGATCATTAATCTGTGTATCAGAATCAAATAAACAATAACCAGAAACAGTGAAACAGAGCAGAAGACAACCACACACAAGAACACAAGATATAAGGTGGAAACCTAATGTGGGTGAAAACAACCTATTGCAATTTGTCTCTATCTTCTTTTTAATTAGAAACTTCTTTTTACAATGATTCTGTACTGGTGAAGTCCTTTACCAGTACGCAGGCTGCGACCTGCAAAGAGCTACAACCCTCTCTCGTTCTCCAGCTTCACCTGGAAGGGAGCTACAACCCCCTCAGCTCTTGCACTAGCCAAGATACTAGTATGTAGGTGTTGGCCTATAGAAGGCTGCAACCTTATCTTTCTTCCAGGGACCACGTTTCATAAATTTTCAGACTGGATCCATGAACATCAATCAATCATCAAGAATTTCTGCATCAAACAATCTCCTTTTCACCAATTAGAACTGAAACAAGTAGACACTTCTCTGACAGCTATACCCAGAACACAGTAACAATAACCATACACCAAATTCTGAACCCAGAACTCTGTAGCAATAAACAGAAGCAGCTAGAACACAACTTAAGATATGTACGCTATTTCAATAACCAGAAACCTACATGCATACGCTTCTGCGTTTGGACCAACCTGCGTATACGCAACTTTAATTCACAGAACCTGCGTGTATACGCGCCTTCGCTTCACTAAACCTACGTACAAATCTATAAAGGATAATTCACTCTTTCAATCACTCAGACATTGGTTAACCCAGATTACTATTTTTATAGATCGAGCATACGCCACATATAACAGATCAAAGTCATAGAAAGATACTACTATTCAAGCTTAAAGATTTTGACCCATCAATAGAACTTTTGCTTCTCCTTGCGCTCAGGCTCCTCCTTCATTCAAATCCAGATCTGCACCATAACCCAATCGATAATATTCCAGAACTAGCACTTTATCAGATATTCAATAATCCAAATAATCCCTTGCCAAATTATCTCCTTCCTCTTTTATAGTCTTAGGCCTTCCACAATACCACGGTCCAAAACCATAATAAAACTATACCATGGACCCAATACTTGGGATCAACACTTTGATGAGATACCATGGCCCAAAACCATAGGTTCAATTACCAAGGACTAAATACCACGGACCAAAAGTAAGTTCTCCAGCATATACGCGCTTTTCCTTGCATGAAACTGCATGTATACGCATACGCGCTTTTGTAACGTATAACCCACTTGTATACATGTCTTCGTCTAGGTGAACCTGCGTATATATATTTCCCTTCATTCTGAGAGCCTAAACTGAGATCTGTCACTAGAGTGAGTTGCCATCAACGACAACACCTATGCCATAGCTCCAAACTTGTGCCATAATGCCAACAATCTCCCCCTTTGGACTTGACGGCAACCCCAAGATACTTAAAGTCATTCTGCCCCTTTGTCATCAAGGGCAAAGGGTTGTGATCCCCCCGAGTACATGCTGAAATCTCTGCTCTGCTGCGATAACCATGCTCCCCCTTAATGTAGGCAAGATCTGCAAAAAGATGTTCTTCAAGAAGAACCCTGACCTATTCATCATAAAAGACCTTCCTATCATCAAAAGAATCTATACATACATCCATCACCCAACCAAGTGGGGATCATCCACCCAACCATGTGGGGATACATCAGAAATTTACACATGACAACCAAGTACATTACATCAATCATCTCAGGCATAGTGGGGAAACCAAAATAGGTCGTTGCATGACCTTGATAAAAAAGAAGATATACATGACATAGAGACGAAAATTCTAGAGCAAGACTCATGAAAGTCACCAAAAACTGATATCAGCAGCATCTATCATCACTATTCAGATCAACAACCATGTTCTCCTTCTATTCTCCGTTTGCACCTGATCCACCTGAAACCAAAACCAGCTTGTGAACACAAACCAAGAGATTCTAATGAAATTCCAACAATGTATTACTAGAAGATTGTCTGCTCCCCCTGAACCTGTGCCGGATGGTCTCTGACAGACCCATCTCAGAGTATCTTCAACCAGAGTCTGACCTCATTGATTTCCTTCAAACCTCCATATACGCAACTGTCTCTGCATAAACCAGCGTATGTACGCGGATCCTCCTCAGGCAACTCGCGTACACCCATTTTTCTGTGAAACATACAAGATTCAACAACAAGATGATGCATCAAATACTCCCAGTTTCTGCCTGAGGTATTCAAATGTCTCCTTAGGCAGTCGTTTGGTGAGAATATCAACAACTTGTTCTTTAGAGGGAACATACTCCAACTTGACCTTTTGTTCCAACACTTGTTCCTGGAGAAAATGATACTTGATCGGTATGTGCTTAGTCTTTAAATGCATGACAGGATTCATTGAAATGTTGATTGCACTTGTATTATCACATAAGATAGAGATAGGTGGTGTACAAGTGATTTGAAAATCCTGCAAGGTTTGTATCATCCAAAGGAGTTGAGTGCAACAAGATGCAGCAGCCACATATTCTGCTTCAACTGTAGACAGAGCAATTGAAATTTTTTTCTTGCTGAACCAAGATACTAATCTGGAACCCATAAAGAATGCACCACCACTAGTGCTTTTTCTATCATCTACGCTTCCATCCCAATCTGCATCTATGTAAGCGTGAAGTGTGAGATCTGTATTTTTGGGATACCATAAGCCATAGTTTTGAGTTCCTTGAAGATACTTGAAAATTCTCTTCACTGCCTGAAGATGAGTTTCCTTAGGATTTGCCTGAAATCTTCTAACTATTCCCACTGCATGCATGATGTCTGGTCAAGTACCTGTCAAATAAAGCAGACTTCCAATCATGGATCTATAGGTTGGTTGATGCGCTACTGCTGATTCATCATTTGCACTGAGGCTGCATCCTGTAAGCATAGGGGTACATACTGGTTTCGAATCTTCCATGCCATATTTCTTCAAGATCTACTTGAGGTACTTGGTTTGAGATAAAAATATACCGCCTTCATTTTTTTGGATTTGTAGACCAAGAAAATATGTCAGCTCTCCAAGTAATGAAATTTCGAATTCTTTCTACATCACCAAGGCAAATTTTTGACTCATAGCTTCTTCATTGCTGCCAAAGATAATATCATCTACATACACAACAAGTATTAGCAATTTGTCATTTTCAATTTTTATATAAAGATTGATATCTGTTGATCCTTTTGAAAAACCTTGTTGATGAAGGTATTTATCCAAATGATAGTACCAAGCCCTTGGAGCCTGTTTAAGACCATAGAGAGCCTTTTTCAGTCTGCATACAAGATTTGGATCATTCCCAAGGATGAAGCCATCTGGTTGCTCAACGTACACTTCTTCTTCTAAGTCTCCATTCAGAAAGGCCGATTTCACGTCCATTTGAAATACTTTGAACTTTTGAAAGATAGAGAGAGCAAGGAACATTCTGATGGCCTCAAGTCTAGCAACGGGAGAAAAAGTTTCTTCAAAGTTTATTCCTTCTTGTTGAGCATACCCTTTACAAACAATTCTGGCCTTGTTTCTAATCACTTCCCCATTTTCATTCAACTTGTTTTTGAAGATCCATTTTGTCCCTATGACATTCTTATCTTTTGGTCTAGGAACCAACTCCCAAGTGTCATCTTCTCGATCTACTCAAGTTCTTCAAGTTCTTCATCCATTTCCTTGACCCAAAATTCATCTTTGCATGCCTCTTTTACATTTTGTGGTTCAGTGGAGGAGAGAAATGCCAAATAGCTTGAGGCTTCTGCAACTGTTCTTATAGAGTGTATACCTGCCTCTTTCTCCCCCAAAATTTTATATTCTAGGTGATTCTTCTAAACATATCTGGATGGAGTCTTTTCTTCTATCCTTATCTGTTCCTTTGGTGCCTCATGGGTTTCTTCTTCATCATGAATCTGATTTGATGTTGATGGATAGTCCTCATCATCTTTGAAGTCTTCAGATCTTACCTGCTTGGGAGTGTTTTCTTCTTCATCCACCACTACATCAATGCTGTCAACAATCTTCCAAGCCTTTTATTGTAGCATTTGTATGCTTTGCTATGAGGAGAATAACCAAGGAGAATGCCTTCATCTGCTCTAGGTTTAAACTTGTGTAGATTTTCATCATTGTTTTTAATAGAGCATTTGCTTCCAAAAATTTTGAAATGTTTTACCGAAGGAGTCTCACCATACCAGAGCTCATGAGGAGTTTGAGTGTTGTTCACCTGGACATTTGTCTTGTTGAGAATAACAACTGCAGCAAATGCGGCTTCACCCCAGAAGGTTTCGAGAGTTCCAGACTCATCAAGCATAACACGAGCCATTTGTTGAACCTTCTGTTCATCCTTTCCACTACTCCATTTTGTTGAGGAGTCCTAGCTGTGGAGAATTCCCTTCTTATTCCATGTTCCACAAAAATAAAAAAATTCATTTGAGGTAAACTCCCTGTTAGTGTCAGTCTTTGCAGCCTTCCTCCAGTGATCAAATATGCTCTTACAAAGTGGTCTCAGAGTGTCAAGGTCAAATTTTGTCATTTCAGTAAGTCTTCAAGCAAAATTTGGTCACTAGGTACTAGGTATAGGGTTCGCTTTTAGTCCTGTCAAAGTTGTCCAAATTTCAATCCATGCCACCATTCAGCTGAGTGTACCATTATTCAGAGTGTTTTCATTGTCATGTCAAGTTCCACTGGGTCATTTTACACCTTGTTCATGCTTCAGTTGCGCCTAGGTAAGGTCATTTCCCTCTCCTAGGGTTTTGAAGGCAATTTCTCTTGGACGGTCAAATCATCGAAAAAACTTGTATCCTGATGTTCATACACCTTCCACTATCCTTAAAGTACCTTATCAAACACTTCCCATCACTGAGATCCCCCAAATTCCTCATTTTCGCACAAACCCTAGTTTCTTGCTACAACCTGGCAATTTTCTAGGTTGGACCTGTGTTTTGCCTTTTTGGACCCCTTCCCCTCACTCAATTTCTAATATTCCACTTTCCCCTACTTCCTAACATCCCTCCCTGCTTCCCAAAATTTCCTCAAGAATTTAGAAGCTCCCTATCCCTTTCATTTCGCTTCATTTCGCTTCATTTCGACAAATCTCTTGTTCCACACATCGGGGTAGGTTTTACTCAAATGATGTTTCTGAGCAAGAAAAGATGAATTTTGGAAAACAGAGAGAGGTTTTTGTCCAAAATAAGCCAAGGAAGAGAATTTTCCTTCATTTTTACACAGGTGTCATGGTTTTAGAGAAATGTCAAAAATACAATTGCCTCAGGAGAATTGATGCACCTCTGAAGTGACCTTGGGAAAATCAAGTTTTCTCCTAGCTTGGTTAGCAAAATCACTTGATTGATGAGTCAAATGATAACTAGACACAAATATCTTTCCAATGCGCTATCATGAGCTCAATTTGGAGTTGAGTAAGGCATTCAAATGTTGACTGCAACAACACTCTGCCTTGAGGCAACCTCATTTGGCACATTTTGACCAGTCTTGGGAGATTTGATTTTTGATAGGGCAAATGAACTATAAATTGAAAAATTCTGGCTGGGTTGGAAAGTAGACTCAAAGAAATTTTCAACAAGCTATCCTGCACCCAATTTTGACACCAAGAAGGCTTCCAAAAGGCTCTTGAAGAAGGGCATAGTGCACATAGGGAGTGCGGCACATATAGAGAAATTTTCTAGTGTAAATTTACACTGGCGCGGCACACATGGGAGGCGCGGCACATAGGGCTAAAAGTCCTAAAAATTCATTGAAATTTCTCCAAATTGCCATTTATTTGCATGGATTTGCCAAGAAGGGTCAACGTCTTAATCTTTCATCCATTTTTGTGCTGAGTGATGGTCGTTTATTGACAATAATGATTGAAACAAAAACTTGAAACCCTAACTCTAAAGTGCCTCAAAGGAAGATTGTTGTGGGTTCCAAAATATTTGTTTTGCTACCAAAGTCACTCCTCCTTCCCCATTTCTCCCTTGTTTCATCATTTCCTCCCCCTCACTAAGCTCATCAATCCTACATTTTCTTTCCTACATTCAAATCCTAAACCCCAAAACCCTAGCCCTTATTTCAAATCTCCTCAACCCTATATAACTAATCCCAAACCCTAAATCTTATTCCCATATATAAAATCACCCTCCTCTCCCTAATTAAAATTATCCCAATAATTCTCATTCCTCAATATTGTTTCCCCTTCCTAACAATCCCTAACAGTCCCTGTTGCACTTGTTTTTTCCCTTAGTGGCAGAAATTAAAATAAAACACCAAAAAGAGTAGTTCAAGCACAGTTCATAAACATCAGTCCTCTTGTCCTCAAGGTATTTTATATAGCAGTCATGGCAACTGAGCATTCATCAGACTATGAGGTTATGAGCACCATGAGACTGCTAGTATGCCAGTATTCATCACCTATCAAAGAGGCAGTAGGCATTTGTTTACAGCAGCAAAGCGAGTGTTATCTCCACCCGAGGTGGAAGGGGCCTCACTTCCTACATCGACAACATAGGTACAGGACAAGGACAAGAAGCCCATGCATGACGAGGGGCCATCGGGTGAATAGGAGGCCGATTTCATCCTCATTCAGGATGATAATGCAGATGTGGAGAGCACCCGACTTAGGATGACTATTTAGGAGCAGAACACGGAGATCCAAGACTTGTCACTAAATGTGGAGAGGGCCAAATGGATCATCAAGTATTTGGAGCAGCAAAACAAGCAGCTTGAGGACCAACATGAGATCATGGAGCTGCAAAACATCCGTGAGAATCAACAAGCTGCCCAACAAAGAGGATCGGGCTCACTACCTTGGAGCAAGAGATCAACAATGACCGTGAGTCTTGGCTAGAGCGGATTAACATCCACCTGGAAAGACTGCTAGAGAAGGATGACATAGACAAAACCATACTGAGGAGGATGGTTTATCATTACAGGGCACGAAATATGAGTGCAAAGGCCTGGATAAAGAGCTTGAAGGCAAAATTGAGCAAAGCAACAAAAGAGGCAAAAGAGGAAAAAGAGCAAGTTCAAATTCAAATCTTGGCTGAAGCTTCCTTAGCACAACATAGCACTTCATAGAGAACCTCTAGCGCAAATTTCAAGAAATTTGGGGCAATTTTGGTCACATGACAAATTTTTGGTCAAAACACAAGTTTTTTCTCCCAGTGGCACGGCGCTAAAAATTGGGAGCTCCAAATGAAGAATGGTTTGCATTTTTGGATTCAGCATGAAAAATCACGACTACTGGTGCTTGGACAATAAATTTGGGCAAGATCCGAGTCTCCAGGAGGTCAAAAACACCCAAGAAATGACCTCTCTGCCCCTTTTTTGACACACAGGAAGCAGTCTTGGGAGAATGAAGATTTGGAGGGGCAAATGAGCACCAGATTCAAAAATTCCACTTGGGTTAGAAAGTAGACAGGACAAGATTTCCAACAAGCACACTTGGTTACATTTTGGACTCCTAAAAGTGCCTCAAAACAGGCTGCAAAGTGGCGTGGCGCACACAGAAAATGGTGCGGCGCGTATAGGAAAAAAGCCCAATTTTACCTCCATTTCGCGAAATTTCGATTCGCGACTTCTCCAAGTGGGCCAGCTCATCTACATTTCAGTTTTTTGGCACTTAAGGTGGATTTCAAATTATTTTCACTCCAGATTGGCTTCTATCCAAGTGGCAAAGGAAGGCAAACGGACACCCAAGCCATTTGTGATGTTTGTAACGCTGCACCTGTAGCTGATGGTTGGCTCTCCGCCTCCATTTTGTAATGATTCGAGTAACTCCCCACCCTTGGGCGTTCTATCTCTTCATGGCACATTCTATATATTGTATGCAAGCTATTTGCAAAGGGTTGGTTGGCTTGTAACTTCTGGGAGACTATGGGAAAGAAACTCTGTTTCTTCACTGTATATTTTTGACAGAGAATTAATGAAAGGCGGCAGCTCTGTTTCATGAGATTCATGTGGTTGTGAGTGTAGTAAATGTGTCTCTTATGTTTCATATGTATTCTGTAATGTTCATAGTTCAATTCCTATTCATTTCCAGTGAAATTTTCTGAGTTAGATAAGGTAGAATTCAATTTTATTGCTCTGCCTATGGGAAAATTTCATGTTCAGTGTTCTTCTTCTGTTGAAAAGGATTCATGTACTTATGCCCTTTTCACTCTCCTAAGCAATCTATCCATTCCGCGTTATTTCAAACTAAATTGCTACACTTTCCGCCTGTCTTGCCTCACGAAGTAATCTATTCCTTTGTATTAAATTATATGTTCTTTGTTGATTGTTGGTCCCATACCATCCCAGAAGCTCAGTCATTCATAAATTTTTTTTCTAGTATCGATATTCGCTTACTAGCCTAAGATCAATATTTCACTGTAAGTCATCTCAGACCGTTTCGTTTATCTATTCACTGAGCATGACTCGGAGAGAGCTCTCTCCTGTTCTGGTAGGGCTAGCTACCAGATTGAGCGTGGTTTGTGGTTACCCTAAATTTTGCCTTCCTTCAGCCTAGGGCAGATTTAGGTGCTAACATAGTGGCGACTCCGTTGGGGAAGAAGTTTACTTGTAGATTGTCGTGCCCCAGTTCATATCTCAGGTTCTGATCTGATTATTGATGGTGGACGACGATCAGACACTGGAAAGGATGAAAGCATTCACCTAGCGACTCCATTCACTGAAGAATCCAGCAATTGGTGCTTCATGGTGACTCCGCTGTAGAGAGATTAGTAGCTTTGACATTTTCAAGATGGATCGGATTGCAAGAAGATACACTCCCATGAGCCGAGGTCACATCCCAGGCTTTCCAAATAAAATTCCCAAGATAGATTGGTCAAAGAATTTGCCTGTGTTCAGAAATGTGGAAGGTAATGACGCTGCTCTTCATCTAGTGAAATTTCACATTCATGTGCATAGATTAAAGATCAATTTTCCTAAAGACTATTTGATGAAAATGTTTATGGCTACCCTGGAAGATGAAGCCCGATCTTGGTATGAAAGTTTGCTGCCTACTTGTATTTACTATTTAAAGGATTTTCATGCCCTATTCATTGAAAGATATCAAGAATCTTATCCATCATTAAATCTAGTTCATGACTGTTGCAAACATGCTTCTGCTTTCATTGAAAGCCTTGAAAAATACTATGAGGATGATAATTTTATGGATGATGAGATCATGGAAGCCTTGTACGAGAATCAATTTCAGCAACATGAAGAGAAACTATAAGAGTCCCATCAAGACGCTCAGGAAACATTGCAGTAGAATCAAGATCTTTGTACAGTGGAAAATGAAGGAATTTTGCATCTTGACAGTCAACATGAATTACACGAAATAGATCAGCAGGTTGAAGAGTTCCATATGGCTGAAAGTGATGAAAGAAAAAGTGTCGGTTCAGATCTGTCCAAAGAAGAAGACAACATGCAAGGAAGTCCAGTTATAATTCTAGAATGTGATAATGTCAAGTCACCCATTTCAGATTCAGATTCATATTGTGATGACCAAGAAAACCTTGTACTAAGTCCCATGAAAGAGAAATATGTTGTTAAAATCATCTGGGATGAAGAAGGTAGGGTTATGGATCCAAATGTTCTCATGTCATTAGAGCACAGTCTTCATGAAGAAATAATCCAGTCAGCTCAGATCTTTGCTCAAGTAAGTGAAAATGTTCCTCTAGATGAATTTGTGGTAGATGATATAAAGGATTGTGTTGGGTTTCAAGAATCATCTGAAGTTTCTTTTCTCTGGATTGATGAATGTAATGAGGAACATGATAATCTGGCTATCATATCATATGAAGATGACCTACAGTATATTCAGACCACAAAAAATCAGATCATTCAGGATTCCCTTTCAGATTCTTCTTCATATGTCTCATGTTTTGAAATGTTTTTCCAAGAGGAGATCTGCTCATCTATTTGTTCAGAATTTTTTGAGGATCAGGGAAAGACTTTTACTGAAGAAAGATCAGAATCAAAGGAGAAAGACACCTTGCTTTTTCAGCAGGAGGAAAGACTTCATGTTTTTCAGGATCCAATGGCAGATTTTTTGCAGTCAGCAGTGAAGGTGATTATTGTAGTATTCAGTGATGAAGGGGATCATGGTCAATTATGTTTTTGGAGGCCCAGTTACCAGTATCTATTGTTGACCAGAAGATCTGATCCGGAGAATCAATCAAGGAGGAATCTACTTGATTGGTTACATTGGAAGACACATTACACATGATTGTACATATTGCATTAGTATGCAGGTGGTTTTCATCATGATTTGAAACCCTCGAATCTTGATGGACTGCTGCCATTGAATAAGTTTTGTCAGTTCTTGTTTTAGTTAAGTCAGTCATGAGTCATTTCTTTTTGCATTGAGTCGGTTTTTTCAGTCATTTTGGTTTCGTAATTAAGTCAGTTTAAGTCAATTTTCATTCAATAAATGAGTTGAAGTCTTGTGTTGGTTTGTCGAAATAATGACTCCATAGCCCAATGGACGAAGGCACTGTCTAGCTCTTCCAGATATCTATTGTTCTGGGCACCTCCAAGGAGCTACCATCCCCCATTGGAGCCAATGTTATTGTCAGTCTTTGCAGCCTTCCTCTAGTGATCAAATAGGCTCTTACAAAGTGGTCTCAGAGTGTCAAGGTCAAATTTTGTCATTTCAGTAAGTCTTCAAGCAAAATTTGGTCACTAAGTACTAGGTCTAGGGTTTGCTTTTACTCCTCTCAAAGTTGTCCAAATGTCAGTCCATGCCACTATTCCGCTGAGTGTACCATCATTCAGAGGGTTTTCATTATCATTTCAAGTTCCACTGGGTCATTTTACACCTTGTTCATGCTTCAGTTGCGCCTAGGTAAGGTCATTTCCCTCTCCTAGGGTTTTGAAAGCAATTTCTCTTGGACGGTCAAATCATCGGCAAAAATTGTATCCTGATGTTCATACACCTTCCCCTATCCTTAAAGTACCTTATCAAACACTTCCCATCACTGAGGTCCCCCAAATTCCTCATTTTCGCACAAACCCTAGTTTCTTGCTACAACTTGGCAATTTTCTAGGTTGGACCTGTGTTTTTCCTTTCTGGACCCCTTCCCCTCACTCAATTTCCGAGATTCCACTTTCCCCTACTTCCTAACATCCCTCCCTACTTCCAAAAATTTCCTCAAGAATTTAGAAGCTCCCTATCCCCTTCATTTCGCTTCATTTCGACAAATCTCTTGTTCCACACATCGGGGTAGGTTTTACTCAAATGATGTTTCTGAGCAAGAAAAGATGAATTTTGGAAAAATGAGAGAGGTTTTTGTCCAACATAAACCAACGAAGAAACAACTCCTTCACGTCTTACAACGTTGTCATGGTTTTATAGAAATGTCAAAAATACAATTGCCTCGGGAGAATTGATGCACCTCTGAAGTGACCTTGGGAAAATCAAGTGTTCGCCTAGCTTGGTTGGCCAAATGACTTGGTTGATGTGTAAAATGATAACTAGACACAAATATATTTCCAATGAGCTATCATGATCTCAATTTGGAGTTGAGGAAGGCATTCAAAAGTTGACTTCAACGGCACTCTGCCTTGAGGCAGCCTCATTTGGCACATTTTAACTAGTCTTGGGAGATTTTATTTTTGACAGGGCAAATGAACTCCAATTTGAAAAATTCTAGCCGGGTTGGAAAGTAGACTCAAATAAATTTCCAACAAGCTATCCTACACCCAATTTGGACACCGGGAAGGCCTCCAAAAGTCTCCTGCAAAAGGGCATGGCACATGGAGGGAGCACGTCGCATATAGAAAAATTTTCCAGTGTAAATTTACACTGGCGCGGCGCACAGGGCTAAAAGGCCTGAAAATTCATTGAAATTTCTCCAAATTACCATTTATTTGCATGAATTTTTCAAGTAGGGTCAACATCTTAATGTTTCATCCATTTTTGTGCTGAGTGATGGTGGTTTATTGATGATAATGATTGAAACAAAAACTTGAAACCCTACCTCTAAAGTGCCTCAAAGGAAGATTGCTGTGGGTTGCAAAATCTCTGTTTTGCTACCAAGGTCACTCCTCCTTCCCCATTTATCCCTTGTTTCATCATTTCCTACCCCCCACTAAGCTCATCAATCCTACATTTTCTTTCCTACATTCAAATCCTAAACCCCAAAACCCTAGCCCTTATTTAAAATCTCCTCAACCCTATATAACTAATCCCAAACCCTAAATCTTATTCCCATATATAAAATCACCCTCCTCTCCCTAATTAAAATTATCCCAATAATTCTCATTCCTCAATATCTTTTCCCCTTCCTAACAATCCCTAACAGTCCCTGTTGCATTTGTTTTTTCCCTTGGTGGTAGAAATTAAAATACAACACCAAAAAGAGCAGTTCAAGCACAGTTCATAAATAGCAGTCCTCTTGTCCTGAAGGTATTTTATATAGCAGTCATGGAATCTGAGCATTCATCAGACTGTGAGGTTATGAGCGCCATGAGATTGCTAGTGTGCCAGTATTCATCACCTATCAGAGAGGCAATACACATTTGTTTGCAGCAGCAAAGCAAGTGTTATCTCCACCCGGGGTGGAAGGGGCCTCGCTTCCTACATCGAAAACACATGTATAGGACAAGGAAAAGAAGCCCATGCATGATGAGGGTCCATCAAGTGAATAGGAGGCTGATTTCATCCTCATTCAGGATGATAATGTAGATGTGGAGAGCGCCCGACTTAGGATGACTATTCAGGAGCAGAACACAGAGATACAAGACTTGTCACTCAATGTGGAGAGGGCCAAATGGATCATAAAGTATTTGGAGTAGAGAAACAAGTAGCTTGAGGACCAGCATGAGATCATGGAGCTCCAAAACATCCATGAGAATCGACAAGCTGCCCAACAAAGGAGGATCGAGCTCACTACCTTGGAGCAAGAGATCAACAATGACCGTGAGTCCTGGCTAGAGCAGATCAACATCCACCTAGAGAGACTGCTGGAGAAGGCCGACAGAGACAAAACCATACTGAGGAGGATGGTTTATCATTACAGGGCACGAAATATGAGTGCAAAGGCCCGGATAAAGAGCTTGAAGGCAAAATTGAGCAAAGCAAGAAAAGAGGCAAAAGAGGAAAAATAGAAAGATCGGCTTTGAATCTTGGCTGAAGCTTCCTTGGCATAGCATAGCACTTCATAGAGAACCTCTAGCCCAAATTTCAAGAAATTTGGGGCAATTTTTGTCACATGACAAATTTTTGGTCAAAACACAAGTTTTTTCTCCCTGTGCGCCCCGCCACTGGCGCGGCGCTAAAAATTGGGAGCTCTAAGTGAAGAATGGTTTTCATTTTTGGATTCAACATGAAAAATTATGACTACTAGTGCTTGGACAAGAAATTTGTGCAAGATCTAAGTCTCCAGGAGGTCAAAAACACCCAAAAAATGACCTCTCTGCGCTTTTTTTGACACACAGGAAGCAGTCTTGGGAGAATGAAGATTTGGAGGAGAAAATGAGCACCAAATTCAAAAATTCCACTTGGGTTGAAAAGTAGACAGGGTAGTATTTCCAACAAGCACAATTGGGTACATTTTGGACTCCTGCAAGTGCCTCAAAATAGGCTCCAAATTGGCGCAGTGCATATAGGAAAAAAGCCCAATTTTACCTCCGTTTCGCGAAATTGCGATTCGCAACTTCTCCAAGTGGGTTTGCTCATCTACATTTCCGTTTTTCGGTACTTAAGGTGGATTTTAAAGTATTTCACTCCAGATTGGATTCTATCCAAGTGGAAAAGGAAGGTAAATGGACATCCAAGCCATTTTTCATGTTTGTAACGCTGCACCTGTAGCTGATGGTTGGCTCTCCACCTCCATTTTGTAATGGTTCGAGTAACTCCCCAACCCTTGGGTATTCTATCTCTTCATGACACATTCTATATATTGTATGCAAGCTATTTGCAAAGGGTTGGTTGGCTTGTAACTTCTGGGAGACTGTGGGAAAGAAACTCTGTTTCTTCATTGTATATTTTTGACAGAGAATTAATGAAAGGTAGCGGCTTTGTTTCATGAGATTCATGTGGTTGTGAGTGTAGTAAATGTGTCTCTTATGTTTCATATGTATTTTGTAATGTTCATAGTTCAATTCATATTCATTTCCAGTGAAATTTTCTGAGTTAGATAAGGTAGAATTCAATTTTATTGCTCTCCCTGTAGGAAAATTTCATGTTCAGTGTTCTTCTTCTGTTGAAAAGGATTCATGTACTTATGCCCTTTTCACTCTCCTAAGAAATCTCTCCATTCCGCGTTATTTCAAACTAAATTGCTACACTTTCTGCCTATCTTGCCTCACGAAGTAATCTTTTCCTTTGTATTAAATTCTCTATTCTTTGCTGACCGTTGGTCCCATACCATCCCAGAAGCTCAGTCATTCATAAAAATTGTTTCTAGTATCCATATTCGCTTACTAGCCTTAGATCAATATTTCACTGTAAGTCATCTCAGACCGTTTCATTTATCTATTCACTGAGTGTGACTCGGAGAGAGCCCTCTCCTATTTTGTAGGGCTAGCTACCAGACTGAGTGTGGTTTATGGTTACCCTAAATTTTGCCTTCCTTCAGCCTAAGGCAGATTTAGGTGCTAACACTCCCCACCTCTATCAAACCTGAGGCATTTGATTTTGTAATATGATTTGTTCTCCACCAAGGCTTTGAATGATTTGAATTTTTCAAAGGCTTCATCTTTGTGCTTCATAAGTCCTATCCAACACATCCTGGAAAAGTCGTCAATAAATAATATAAAGTATTCTTCTCCTTGGCGTGACCTTTTCCTAGATGGACCACATACATCAATATGGACAAGTTCAAGAGGCTTGCTAGCTGATCCTTCCTTCTCAGGGAAGTTAGTTATGGTTTTCTTACCAAACTGACATGATTTTCATATTGTATTGTCTAGAATTCTGATGTCTGGAAGACCACGAACAACCTGGTATTTGCAAGCTTTCCTTATCTGTGAGAAGCCAAGGTGCCCCAATCTTCTGTGCCATAACTAGTGTTCATAATTCTTGCTTACATAGCATTGATGTTGTCCTTCTTTTAATATGTATAAATTATTTGGAGTCCTTATGCCTTCGATCACTGTTTTTCCTGTATCAAGATCACAAACACTACATCCATTTGATCGAAATATTACCTCTTTTCCTTGATCGCACATCTGACTGACACTCAATAGATTATGCTTTAAGCCATCAACATACATGACATTTCCAGCTTTGACCTTTTCCTTTAACTAAACAGAACCTTTTTCTTTTATGAGTGCAATGGTGTCATTTCCAAAAGAGACCTTCTTCTCCTTCTCTAAGGCACTATATGACTGAAGTTTTTCTTTATCACCCGTCATATGTTTCGAACATCCACTGTCAATGTACCATTGATTTTCTTGCCCTTCCGCATATAGAGCTATACCACATCTCTCTGGTTGTGGTTCCTTCATTCTCCATGTTTTGGCACTTGAGGCTTGCTCCTTCTGAGTTGTCTGTCGAAACCTCCTCTTGCATTTAGAATCTTCATGACCGAAATTGTTACAAATAGAACATTCTATTTCATTTTCAAGAGCATAAAAGTTATTGTAGGTTCTTTTCATGATGCCAGTCATACTCCTCTGTCTTTGAGCTTCTTTAGTCACGATTGTCTTATAGGCAACACATTGATATACGTTGTGACCAAAGTTATGACAAGAAAAACATTGGCCATTGAAGAAATTCCTGTGATTATCAAATCTACCTACCAAATGATTGTAGTTTCTATTGACATCCATTCTTGAGGCAAATTGAGAAGGTTTTACCTGTGGCTGGTTGTAGCTTCTGTTTGTCCTTAAGGTAGATTGCCCTTGATTTACCTGGTAGCCTTTGTTCATTTTTGAGGTAACTTGTCCTTGATTTACCTAGTGATTTCCATTGGATCTTTGTTCACTTCTCCTTGCTACCTCAAGATAGCTTTTGGAGGTAGATGTTTCCTGCGCTTGAGTTGTTTCTCCATTATATCCAAGACCTGTCTTGATTAGTGGAGAACGCTGCACTTTGATAATCTCATCTAATGTTTCAGATCCTTTAAAAAATCTAAGATTAAGAGCTTTAGATTTCTCAATCTCTTTTCTAAGTCCCACAATTTCACATTCTAACTTTTCACAATGTTTTTCCCTTTCAGCCAGTTGGAATTGCATAGTATCAATAATCATATTTTTCTCTTCTAAACAAATTTTGAGTTTAGAAATCTCTTCATAAAGACCTTCTTCATCTATAGCATCCATGAAGTCTTCATCTTCAAAAGCCATTAAAATTATATATTTATTACCTTGTTCATCTTCATCACCATTTGAAAGTCCATCACTGTCTTCAAGAGTGTAATAGCTTTTCTTATTTACATTTTGTTTCTTGTTCCATTTAACAGGTTCCTTACCCTTGTCAAGCTTATCTTTATGAGGACATTTTCCAGCATAGTGACTGACTCTTCCACAAGAAAAGCATTTAAAAGGTAACTTCCCTCTGAATCTTCCAGCACCCCATTGAAGGTTCTTGACAAAATTTGATTCTTCCTCTTCTTCTGACATTTGTCCTGACTCATAGTAATATCCTTTGCCTAAAGCCTTAAAAGTAACTTCTCTCCTATCTGATGGTCCTCCTTCCTAATTTCGTAAGCAGTCATAATTCCGTGCAGCTGTGACATGGTGAGGTTCCGTAGATTCTCTTTTTCTTTTATTGCAGACACTTTAGATTTAAACTTAGAGGACAAAGATCTTATAACTTTTTCAACTATAACAACCTCTTTTATTTCTTCACCCAATTTTTTCATACAATTAACAATCTCATCTACACGAAGGAAATAGTTAGCCACACTTTCATCATTATGCATTCTGAGATTTTCATACTAAATTTTGAGGGTTTGAAGTTTTGCTCGTTTTACCTGTTCATCTCCTTCATAGCTCAGAACAATCTTGTCCCATATTTCTTTTGTGGATTTATACTGCATAACCTTGACGAATTCTGATTGAGATAGACATCCTAATAGAGTATTGATAGCCTTTGCATTTGTTTCATATTGCTTCTTACCAGCCGAATCTGTAGGAGTTGTGGATGGAAAAGTGTATCATGTATCTATGATATCCTAGACTTTTGTACCAAGAGATTGAAGATAGGTTGTGACTCTTACCTTCCAATAGACAAAATTGGTACCATCAAAAAATGGTGGCATGATCGATGCTTCTCTCTTGTAGTTGCTCATGATGATGGATCTTCCTTCAAGCGATTAAGCGGCTTCAGAAGGACCTGCTCTAATACAAATTGTTGGAAATAATACTGAGAGGGGGGGGGAATCAGTATTATCAAGTCAATTATTTCCTTTTACAAATCCAGATCATATACGCAACTATGTATAAGGAAACCCACATATACCATGCAAACTTATAATTTACTTTATCTTACAGATGTTGATCATTAATCTGTGTATCAGAATCAAATAAATAGTAACCAGAAACAGTGAAATAGATGAGAAGACAATCACACACAAGAACACAAGATATCAGGTGGAAACCCAATGTAGGTGAAAACCACCTGCTGTAATTTGTCTCTATCTTCTTTTTAATTAGAAACTTCTTTTTACAATGATTCTGTACTGGTGCAGTCCTTTACCAGTACAAAGGCCGCAACTTGCAGAGAGCTACAACCCTCTCTTGTTCTCTAGCTTCACTTGGAAGGGAGCTACAACCCCCTTAGCTCTTGCACTAGCCAAGATACTAGTACGTAGGTGCTGGCCTACAGAAGGCTACAACCTTATCTTTCTTCCAGGGACCACGTTTCATAAATTTTCAGACTGGATCCATGAACATCAATCAATCATCAAGAATTTCTGCATCAAACAATCTCCTTTTCACCAATTAGAACTGAAACAAGTAGACACTTCTCTGACAGTTGTACCCATAACACAGTAACAATAACCATACACCAAATTCTGAACCCAGAACTCTGCAACAATAAATAGAAGTAGCTAGAACACAACTTAAGATATGTACATTATTTCAATAACCAGAAACTTGCTTGCATATGCTTCTGCATTTGGACCAACCTGCGTATACGCAGTTTTAATTCACAAAACCTGCGTGTATACGTGCCTTCGCTTCACTGAACCTGCGTGAAAATCTATAAAGGATAATTCACTCTTTCAATCATTCAGACATTAGTTAACCTAGATTACTAGTTTTATAGATCGAGCATGTGCCACATATAACAGATCAATGTCATAGAAAGATACTACTATTCAAGCTTAAATATTTTGACCCATCAATATAACTTTTTCTTCTCCTTGCGCTCAGGTTCCTCCATTCAGATCCAGATCTACGCCATAACCCAATCACTAATATTCCAGATCTAGCACTTTATCAGATATTCAATAATTTAGATAATCCCTTTTCAAATGATCTCCTTCATCTTTTATAGTCTTAGGCCTTCCACAATACCACGGTCCAAAACCATAATAAAACTATACCATGGACCCAATACTTGGGATCAACACTTCTAACGAGATACCATGGCCCAAAACCATAGGTTCAATTACCAAGGACTAAACACCACGGACCAAAAGTAAGTTCTCCAACATATACGTGCTTTTCCTTGTGTGAAAGTGCATGTATACGCATACGCGCTTTTGTAACGTATAACCCGTGTGTATACGCGTCTTCGTCTAGGTGAACCTGCGTATATATGTTTTCCTTCTTTCTGAGAGCCTTAAATGAGATCTATCACCAAAGTGAGTTGCCATCAAGGACAACACCTGTGCCATAGCTCGAAACTTATGCAATAATGCCAACAACTTCGTTAAACTTTAACGTAGAAAAATCATGTGCAAAAGTGTCTTTCTACCTCTGCAACCTATTCCATTGTATTCAAAGCATCCAATCATATAGGAATCACTCTTTCTGAGCCAGAATTTGTCGAAATATGCCAAAGTTATGGCCTCTTCAATTTTCGCTCTAAAAACTCCACCAAATCTGGAGAAACTCCAGTTAACCCCACCAAACTTGGAGTAGTGTCAGATTTAGCGGACCTGCCAAAAATACTGCCAACCTAATCTGCACTTAATTAATTGTTAAACATGGATTAATTAATGTTAAACTCCAGCTAATGAATTAATCGTGCAGTTAGCATAAAATGTTGGCTTAAGATTCTAGATTATGGTCACATGTGGTGGTTAAGTTAGCGGTTACCTGGCAGTTAATGCTAATGGTTATCTTGCCCAACTGCCACGGTTTCCAAACTTGATCACATACGGAGAGCTACACCAGTGGTCAGGGTCCCTCTTTCCCCAAACTCTGAATCTTAACACTTTAAATGAAAGGTGCACTCCATATTAGTTAAGAAACATTATCGTGGTATAGTGGTAATGCATTGCACTTGTGTGGGAGAGGTCTTGAGTTTGATTCCCCAACTTGCCAACTATAATACTACCTGAACTTTGAGAGGGTACGTGGCAGCCTCTGGGCTTGCCACATGTCAGCCTCTCATTGGTCCACCCAAAATTCCATAGTCCAATCATGTGCCATCAAATGTCAAAATCTAATTGAGCCACCTGCAAGAATATTCCAAAAATATTGTAAGGAACATTCCCTGGTATATGATGAGCCTCATAAATGGGTAATTATATGGGCTAATTTTACCTCCTAACCTAGTCAAATCAGCCATTCTCTTAGCTTATTGTATGATTTTCTGATTATATTTATGCTTATGGAGTGAGTTGAGTTAGTTATGATGCCATGTAGTCTAACATGTGTTTAATGCAGATTATTGATGAATTTTGAGGTCAAATTCAAGGATCCAATGGAAAAATGGAAACAATAATTTGAAGTGGAAAAAGGAGAGGACTTATAGGAGGGAATCCCCCTCATTTATTACTCCTCACTTTGAATTCCCCTTCATTCAGCTTCGAGTACAAGCAGCCAAGTCATGCACTAGAAGGCAGTCGAGCAAGTGGAGGATGACTGATGATTATCTCGAGTTTTGGGAGCCATGCCTCCCTGATTTTAAGGAAGTTTTTGGTAGATTCATTTGTATAAGTAGAGAAACCTAGGGCCTCACTAGGGTCAACTTTTTGTTGAATTTTTGCTTATGTAAACTCTACTCAACTTCGAGCTTATTTTCTGTGACAATTCACGTAATCTTGCTATTGTTTTGAAAATAAAGATGGAATCCTTTTTGAGTTAGCACTGAGTTATCTCAGAGGCTGAATCTCTTAGGTTAGGGCCCAATACAGGTAGCCAAGCTCCTCTTTACTTGTATTTGTATGTTTTATTTCGGTTGTAGCTTAGGTTGTTGTTAGATGTATTTCTTTTATGGTTAAGAATAGGTTGCTTTTGATGATTCAATAGTTTGCTTCCATTTGTGATTTCTATAGTAGGTTAAGCAGTGATAAAGAGAAGATTCAAAAGGCTATAAATAGTGCATTGGCCTCTCTTCCTCCCTTTGGGACCATGATTTGAGGAAAATACCCTCTTGTGGCCCCAAAAACACAGATTTTCCTCATTCATAGGACTTCTAGTGTTTGCAACTTTTTAGTAGGTCAATAGTCCAGTTTTGCTTTGCTTCAGATATTCTTCATCATGTTCACTTATTTATTTTCAATAGTATTCTTTCATGCTTTCCTTTTTGGCAATATTTCTTAGCATTTCCTTTCATAGATCATAGTTTAGACTAATTTGATGCAAAACTCTGTTTTTCTAGATGCACTCATTTCATTGTTTGTTTGATCTTATTGGTTGGCTGTCATTTCCTTTGCAGCAGATGTCTTCTTGCAGTAGGCAAACTTATCAGCCATCAAATCCTCCATCTGATCCATGCCCTACAGGTCGCCCAAACCTCACCTCAAATCTACCTTAGTTTCCTGCATTTTCCATAGAACTTCTTCCCCTCTCCTTGAGCAAAGCCAATCATCTTTCTCTCTCCTAATGATTTTTGGTAGACCCTAGGTGCCCAAACACCTCATTCCAACCTTCATATACCTTTTCCACCCACTCTCACACCCTCAGTCTCCTCTTGTAGGCCTCTTGTAGAACGTTGTTTTTCCTCCTGTAGATTTCCTGTGTCCACCTGTAGATTTTCCTGTAGACTTTCTTTTGAAGGCCGAGTGTGGGAAAATCCTTTAGAAGGCCACCTGAGTCCTCCTAGGACCCATCCACACCATCCTTCATCCTCTCAAGTACCAAAACCACCCTCTAATGCCACCTATCCACTGCCACATTCACAAACAATAAATTACATGCATGTCAAATTCACATAAAAATACATAAAATTCCAAAAAGATGTTTTTTGCTCATTTAATTCTAGGAATAGCTTAGTTAGATTTTTTTTACTTCATTGAGTAGGTAATGGCATTCTTTTCATGATTTTCATAGTGCTTTCTGCAAAAGTTGGATTAGTTGGTTAATTTGGGTTTACTAGTTTTGCTTTACATTTCAGACTTTCTCCTTTCTGCAGTTAGAATAGTATCTGTAGAGTAGTCTTTCCCTCCTTTCATCACATATAGAGCTTCTTCTAGAATCCATAGAAGTTGGCTTGAGCTCCTAGTGATCTTGTGCCGGTTGACCAAGAGACAACCTGCAGTAAGAACTAGTACTTGTGCATACATCATCGTCAGTTCCAAGTTTGTTATGAACTGCCAGGTTGATAAGAGTAAAGTAGGCAGCCCAAGAGTTGCAGCATTATTTCTGAAATAGTGGTGCTCATCAATATAATCATTTTGTTGATTCAGTTGTACAAATGCTTAGTCAGCATCCCAGTCACAAAATTTTGTCTGTTTGACAAAACAGACAACATGCTCTAACTTTCTCATATGAACTATGTTTTGAGTGAAATGAGTTGCGTTGGGGTTGTATCACCAAGACGAACACAGATATTCATGTTTTGAGTGATTTTGAGCACTTTGATTCTGGAGAAATGTTTTGCTCCTAATCTAGATTCTGATCATCATCCTTGGCCAATAATGTAACTTCCTTCTGTTCATGATCATATTTTGATATGTCATGTGACCTGCATAAGGCATTGTTTGAAACTCCATTACATGTTTTTTTATTCTAGCTATATAGAGTATGTATAGTTTTCCCCATTACATTAATAACACATCTATACTTAAATGACAATTTTATCTAATTGGCCCCTTGCATTCTTATTTCAAGATTTACCTACACATTGGAAGTGCTAATATTCATATATTTCTTATATAATTCATTATTTGATATCTAGCTCTCATGTAATAATGGTTTTGATGTGTATCAATTGCATGCTTATGTTGAGTGCATCAACCACTTTATTTTCCTTTGATGTGTTTGATTTGAAAATCAAACTTGTTAATAAGAACCATCCATTTGGATTTCTAAAATTCAATTGGGGTTCATCAAACAAACACTTCATCCAATTGTGATCCATCATTAAGACAAATTTCCTTTGGAGAATGTAGAACCTCCACACTCTTAAAGAATTCATTATGGATATAATCTCCAAATTAGGAATTACATAATTTCTCTCTTAATAACTGATCACATGACCATCCTACATGATAATTGTATTGAGTCTCTCCTTCTAAGAATCGATACAAAACAAGAAATATTTATATCTATTTGCAAATCTAATATAGGGGAATGTGTGAGAAGGTGCTTCAATTTTTCAAAGCTTGATATGTATTATAAATTCCGATGAAATCTCACACCCGTATTTTGCAATTATGTAATTCTAGTGCCAATGTTTGAGAATGCTTTAATGAATATCCTATAATTTTTCGATAAAATATATTACTTCTATTGTATTTCAAGGAATTAGAAACTATAGTATCTCCTTAACCTTTTTAGGATCGATTGTTATTTTCACTTTTGAGATAACATGACCCATCTTGTACACTTATGATTGGAATAATTCATATTTACTAAATCTAGCATATATGGTTGATTCTTACATAGTGCTTGTAACATAACCTCGAGGCACTCTCCATGCTCTTATTTATCATTTAAATGTGCCATAATGTCATTAGTATAAATTAATACCTACTTATCGAAGTATTTGCTAAGAACACCATTCATAAGGAACATAACTATGGTAGGTGAATTTTTCAACCAAAATGACACTACCATGAACTCAAAGTATCCATATTTGATCCTAAATGATTTTTTTTGGATATCCTAATCCTTGATAAAATATTGATGATACCCTAATATGAGGCCTCCTTTACATTATAGCTCCTCTCAATTGGTTAAAGTGATTTTCAATCCTAGGCAATATATACTTTTTTTAATAGTTACTTTTTCAATTTTATATAATTAATGCACAATCTTAAAGTACCATCATTTCTTTGAACAAACAAAGTTGGACCTTCCCATGGTAACATGCTAGGTCTAACATAATAACAGTTTGTCATTTATTTTTGTTGTATCTTCAACTCCACCATTGTAGGTATTCTCATTCTATAGGCTATCTTGGATATAGGAACTATTCCTAGAGTGAACACCATAGGAAAATCAATGTCCCTCTTGGGTGTAAATCACGATATCTCTGTAGGAAATTCATCACTACATTATCGTAGTATGGAGTGATGGTTAATAATCAACTCATTCTCCTTAATTAAAGTCGTCACTTCTATGTTAGACAATGAACATCCATTTTTAATATATTTCTTCAATTACATAATGAAAATATGATTCAGATAGTCAAATATGTACTCCTTGTAGTAACCTTTTTTGTCCATTATCTTTGCATTCCAACATTTTATTATAGCAATACAATTTTCCCTCTATAGTAACATCCAATCCATGTCGATTAGTAGGTAATATGACCTTAAATAAACTACATATATAGTATCTTGTTTAAGAAGGTCACTCATCCGAAAATGACATGATTTGATTGAATAATTCATATTCCTTTTGGTCCTAGTGGATAATTGGACTAACCACAACTCACCATGTTGTTTTCTCTATAAAACATTGGCTTTAGCAACCTATTGTGTGACATAATTTTGATTAGAACATGGGTAAATTATAATTAAATCAAGATGGTTGGAAAGTGTATCTTCCATTCCCACCACTGTGGCTTGATGGTCCACTTGCATGTTCTCCATGGCTACATAGATCCAAGATACACTTTGGTGCACATCATTGATAGTAGTAGCCTTTTGGACATTATACAACTTTCCAATATCTTGCTATCAATGTGGATAGTTTCTTAATGAGTTATCTTCCCTGCAACCCAAAACTCAATGGATTTTTTCTTAGTTCTTCAAACTCATCCTTTATTGGTAAAATTGGCTTATTCCCAGTTGGAGTGTAAAATAAATCCTATATGGCATGAGGAAATTTATTCATTTATTATCCTTCACAACATGAGGATCTCAATTCTCTCTTATAAAAATAGTATTTTCCTTCTTTTCCTATTATTTATAAAGTTCATTGTTGTGCATAAATTGATCATAACAATAATTGTATTTCTAGGTGGTGTGTTCCAACATATTAATCTCACTATTATCTATTCAATCTTCATAAGAATGTGGCATCCCATTGAGTAAATGTTGTATTTTTATCTTCTCATCCTTGATATAGTGCACATACCTAAACAACTCTATGAAAATGTTATCATATGCTTCCGTAGTGACTTGTGACATGGAATTCCACAACTTTTCCATCATAGTATCTTTGAGAAAGGTATCTCTCCTTGAAGAAATTTTTCAGACTTATTCGAAGTTAGTTTATTCTTTCAAATTCCCTTAACATTCTTGAGATCTTCCCACCATATGTTATTCTTTCCTCTTAGGTTTAGACACTTATTGCTTCATGTTTGCAGACTATTATGCAATATAAAATATTTCTTTATACCTAGAAGCCATGCTTCATCTTATTCACTCTGTCTAACTTCCCCATTAAAGGTAGGAGGTTTTTCCTTCTTAAATTATTTAGGTAATAAGATCCTCCTAGCCTCCTTCTTTTTCTTATGCAACACTAATTTTATTATTGTGTTGGCTAACTTATTAAAACCACTAGTTTCACCCTTAGAGGTTTTCTTTGAAGTATCCTCATTGGCTATATCATCTCTTGCATTCCTATGCCTATTTTTTTACATGTTCCCTTCTTCGTTACTATTCCTAGCTCGAGAGTTTCAGATTTTAAATGAGTTATGAAACCATTTGGAACTAATCCTATTCAAATTATTGGTGTCTAGGTCTTCCTTTTTTTTTTTTTCATTGTAGTTTTTATGGACTTTGCAATATCGCATTAGTTTCCTATCCATACTTCTATTAGGATCTAATAATTTTTTCATTGTCAACCTTATAATTCCTAAGTTTATCCCTCATGATTCTAAGGGCTTGTATCTTATCATTAGGTTTCTCTAGTTCCATATTCTTATGTAAATACTCTTTTCTATTATGGAAAGTTTTATCCAAGTTGTGTTGGACAATTATATTGCAGATTCCCTTTTGTATTTATTGGAAATGTAATCCCTTATGTGAAGGAATAATATGCATAGTTCTTAGTTTGAAATAATAATAGATAAAAGTTAAACATACTAAGCTATGTTGGATATACCAAATTTGTGTTAGGATGGTCTAAAGCTATTATTTAACACATTCATAGATGACTTAAACAAGCTCACAATATTTAAAATCAATAAGGTCATCACAATAAACATTCAAATTAAATCTCTAGTTCAAGCTCATTCAATCCAAATAATGAACCTTAAGCTCTAAAAAATCTCTAGAGTGGAGCTCCAAATTTATCATTGTGGGTATCTCTAGCCCTTTAGGCCTAGTGTTTGAACCAAAACTCTTATACCACTCTTTAGTAGTCCTAATACCCTAACATTGTATTAGGGTTGTGGCAAATAACTAGACCCAACCTTCAGTCCTTATTACAAAGATGGGATTATCAAATTTTCTCTTTTCTCCATAGCCTCAACTCACAATTTCAATACCAACATATTTGGCTCATTGAAAACTTTCCAACAATATAAATTTTCATCTCATTTTGAGCTCCAGGAAGAAAGCTATGCCCATTTGAAAAGCTTACCCTTTCAAAGTTACATTTGATTCTATACAAGACACATGATTGACATCTGGTGGACCTTTTCCACTTATCTCTCCCACACTAGTATATGTTTGTTAATTTCCCAATGTCTTAGAGCCCCGCCATATCGAAAATTCTATAAAACAAGAATTTTTCAAATGTCCCAGTGTTTTAATATGCTATCATATCAGTATCTTAAAACATTTATATGTCAATACAGTTATTTTCACAACCCCTAATATGTCATTTTTTCCTTTCTTATGAATATCCAATATGCCAATATGGTGAATGTTTATATTCCAATAAAAAATATTAGGATATTGAGATATCAAAAAATATTTATAACTGCAACTATTTACAAGTTTCCTAATGGATATCCAAAAGGTCATCAACAATCATTCTAGGGTTTCTAGAGACATGCCTAAGTATCTTCCACCTACCCAAGAGGATGACCATCCTATTGATTTGGAGCGAGGAAGTGCAACACCTAAAATGAGGTCTTATAAGTATCAACATCCATAAACTAGTGAGATTGAGCATATGGTTCAAGAAATTTTAGAGGTTGGCATGATTCAACCTAGAAAAAGTGATTTATCCTCACTAATGGTGATGGCTACAAAAAGGGATGGTTCATGGCATAGGTGTCAAAATTATAGACATCTTAACAAAATGACCATAAAATATAAGTTTCCTTCTTCGAGCATTGATGAAGTATTAGATTTATTGCATGGAGGAATTTTCTTTAATAAGTTGAATCTATTTTCAAGGTATCATCAAATTTGAATGAGGAAGAACTAGATTCCAAAAATAACCTTTAGAACACATGAATCGCATGAGCTTTCTGTTATGCCATTTGAATTTATTAACAAAATTCAACATTTAAAAGCTTGAAGAATTATATTTTTAATATTTTTGTCAATATATTTTGATGACATACTAATCTATAGTAAATCTCATATGGCATATATAATATGTTCACAAGGACTTAAAATTATAGGAAGAGTGACAACTATATTTGAATCCTTCCATGTGTTCCTTTAGGGTTCAAGACATGGAATATTTAGGTCATATCGTATCTCATGAATGCATCAAAGTGGAATCTAATAAAATTAAAGCTATAATGGAATTGAAAATCCCAAAAACCTTGAACAAACTTAGAGGATTCTTAAGATTGAAATGATATTACTAATTTTTTTCCAGGAATATAGTCAAATATTAACACCTCTAATAAAACTATTAAATAAAGAAACATTTTCTTGGATTCAATAAAAAGCTTAATCCTATGAGAAACTTAAGGGGCCTATGTGTATTACCCTTATCTTCGCCACACTTGATGTCACAATTTTTGTTTATTTATTTATTTTGGATACCTTAGGCTATTACATTGGTTAATTTTAATGAAATAAGGAAATCCACTTTCCTTTCAAAGTATCAAAGTTAAATAAAAAAACTTACTCAAACCCATTTATGAAAGACAAATGTTGATGATAGTACATGTATTTAAACAATGATGTCTTTACCGAATAATAAGACACTTCAAAAAAAAATCATGATAGTTTGTAGTACTTATTGAAGCAATTATTATCCTCAAAAGAGAAATGAAAATGGGTTACAAAAGTGGCTAGGTTATGACTTTGAAATTATCTATGAGAAAGGAAAACATAATATGGTGGAAAATGTGCTTTCAAGGAAAGAAGAAATAGAGGGTTTAATGTGTGTTATTTTTATTTCATAATCTAATTTGGTGAAGGAATCAAGGTAAAAATGGAAGCAAGATCACGAGGTATGAAATAAAACTCAACAACTACAAAAGGACTGTAGGTTAGTAGATAAATTATTGTGGAAGCATGATCGACCATGCTATCAAGATTCTCCATATTTATGTAGGAATTGAAAACCTAAACAAAAGTTCCTAATTTCAAACTTCTCCTATAGGAGGACATTTAGAGTTCTTGAAAATAGATAATTGTTGTGGAAGGATTATCTACTGTGCTATCAAGATTCTCCATATTTTATGTAAGAATTGAAAACCCAAATGAAAATTCATAATTTCAAACTTCTCCTATAGGAGGGAATTTAGAGTTCTTGAAAAATCATCATAGGATTAAGAAGTGTTTTTTATTTGAAGGTATGAAACTAAAGTTCAAAATTGTATGGATGAATGAATAGTATGCCAACAAAAGATGGGATATACAATCAAAACCTTAGTTCTCTTCTATGATTAGCTATACTAATTCAATGATGGGAAGTTTCAATAGATTTTGGTATGGGTATACCTAAATATGAATCAAATAATATCATCATGGTAGTAGTGAACTGGTTGTTGAAGCATGCCCATTTTTCTCTTTCTTATCCTTTTAAAGAAAGCGAAAATAACAATAGAATTCATGGAAAATTTTCAAAAGATACATGCAATCCACCAAGTTGGTATTGAATGTGGTTGAGATCCAATCTTTAATTGAAATATTTTGACTAAATTATTCTCTTGTTTGGGTACTAAATTGGTTCATAGCTCATCTTATGACCTCAATCTATTGGGAAAATTAATATTTTAAATAGAAGTATATTTTATTTCTTTGTATCTAATAAATAGACACAATGGGTCAACTAGTTTAATTTGTCTCAATGGTGGTACAACAAATCCTTCCATACATCATCAAAACTTCCCCATTTATGGAACTTTATGCATATTATCCTCCATCTATCACATCACCATTGGAAGGGACTATAAATTTTCAAGTATTCGAGGATAACATAGGCTAACAAAAAGAGGTTATGAAACTATTGAAGGATAACTTGGTTATAACACAAAATAAGAAGAAACGACATGTAGATAACACCATAGTGAATAATAATTTGAAGCCAATGATTAGGTGTTTTTTAAGCCACATCCATATAAATATATGTCCTTAAAGCAAAAAAAGAAGGATAATAAATTAGCACCCAAGTATTATGGCCTATATATGGTGTTGTAGATGACTAGAAGTATGGATTAAAAAATGGAGTTAGGCGCCATCTTCACATGTACAACTAGTCATCCATGTTTCTTGCTTAAATAAGGTAATTAGTGACAAGCTACTAGTCCAAACAATTTTATCAAAGATCAATGCAGAAGAGAAATTTATACTAAAACCAAAAAAATATTCTAATCAAGGATTGAGTAGTTGTAAAATTGAAAAGTTTCTTTGTACCTCATCAATTGCGAGAACCCAACAATTGATGAGGTGACATGGGAAAATGAAATATTTTTTGGGTAATTTAATTCTCTTAAATTCCCTACATTGAATTGTAAATCCAAGGTTTGTACTCCTATAAAGAAGACTTGCATTATATATACCAAGAAATTAACTTTTGACTTAAAAGAAATATAATCTATTTGAAATAAATTTTAATGTTTAGATAAAGTTCTATCTATGAATGGATACCTAAAATCAATACATAAAACACTTTTTCTAATGTAATACAAAGAAAACTTCAATAAAATCTTAATCTATAGAAAATAATAAAGCCTAAACTGAAAAGCAATTAAATTTTTAATCTACTTAATTAAAATGACTTTTTTTTTCTAGCCCTATACTTTGAAATATTTTAAAATTATTCATAATCTAACTCGTCATTCTAAAACTACTTTAATTAACTTGAAAACAAATCTTATTCTATAAAAAAAACCATTTTTTCCCAAAAAAATCCATCTGATCATTCTTAATCTGAAAAGTAGTAAAACCACATTTCCAGGGAAGCATTAAAGTTCTATTCTAATGATAAAGGAAATAAAATTCTTACTCTAAGAGCAATTGAAAATGAAAATTAAATGACTCAAACTTTATAAATCATGTGATGGTGTATGAGTTAGAGTTCATTCATATGCATGTTTAACATCTAATGCAACCTAATGAAATATTAATGCAGGACTAAAAGCAAGGTAAATGATTTTATTGTTTTTATGTTTAACTCGAGTTCTTAACCTATGAAGGAGGACAGAAAAAAAATAAATAAAAGGCAAAGCATAGTAATTAATGAAAAAAAATAACATAAATCTAAAGCAAATAAACGTAACAAAGCATGACAATTGGAGTGAATTTGTAATGAAAAATAAACTAAGTTAGCTTGTACTTCTGGAGGGTCCCTCCTTAGATGTATGCGCAATTGAAACTTTATATCATGTAATTAAATCAACCATCAACGTTTATAGAATCGCCATAATATAAATTCTATTACTGAGGTGCGTAAAAGAGAGTTTCCCAATAAAAATTTTGAGATGTAAATCTTCAAAACTATCTAGTCACTTCCAGAAGAATCATTTTATTGGAAGTCTTCTCGCTAGAAATTAAAAATCAAAGTGACATCCCATTGAATATTAACAAAATTCTTCCCTTTCAGGATTCATTATGTTAGCCTCCTGTTGCAACAGGTGTTCATCTTGCATGATTGACATTTATACATGCCAAATATGTCATAGTATGCATGCTGCAATGTTCCATATTTCCTTAAGAGGCCAAAGAAGAGGCCATGAAAGTGTGCTAGTCTAAATGCCACTGCTGTATCCCAATTTTGGTGAGTTATTCCACTTTTTGAAGAGTTTTTTCAGTTAAGGGAAGGCCAAATAGCTCAATCTTGGCCTCCCTAGGTTTCAATTGCTTTTTTTAGAATATAGAGAATGAATATCTATCCAAATAGCTTAATCTTGGCAGATTTCTAGATAGGTAGAGAATCTTGGGTGCTCATCAGCTTAATCTGAGCCCCGGCAGAAATAAGGATTGATTTAGATAGGAGGGCAGTCAAAAGAAAAAGGATAATCAGGATTTGCAAGTTCAAGTGCACCCGAACCAAAAAGAAGAAAAAATGCTAGGTAAGTAGGTTGGGTAGGTAATTTTGAGGTTGCAGAATGTTGATTTGTGATCAATTTTGTGTTTCAAATTGATATTTTACTTCATATCACATATGTAAGGTAGTTTTTCATTTGGAGGATCTCAAGCGAGGCATGGATTACTCCCCCTTCTTCTTATTCCCCAAATCACTCACTAACATCCCATTGAGGACCTTGGGATCTGCCCAACCAATCCTATTATCATTTCATTTTTGTAAAAGACCAATTCAAGCTTTGACTTTCTTCAGTGAAGACAAGCCACATTTCTTGTGTAAAAATCATGTCTCCACAGTCCATTCACTTCCTACATCTAAATTTCAATTCACAAACTTAGCCTCTCCCCTACACTTCACCCCACAAATTCATATTAACTCCTAACTCTATTATCTAGCTCCCTAGATCATTTCCCCATCCCCTATTATACAAAAAAGCTATCAAACTCCCTAAAAATATTAAATAGCCCCTCCCTTTGGCACTATAGCCATATTTCCTAAGTTCGGGAAATGTTGAGTTCGTTTGGTGCTTGGCATTAGCCCTTCCGCATCCTAACCCGGGGTTAATTTGACATTCGGTTAAATTAACAACCACATTTCCCCCCCCCCCCACACATAAACTTTACACTAATATCCTCCGCGCATACATTCCATTTGGAATTAATTTGATATTCAATCAAATTAATAACCACCCGTGCCTACTTACAGAACCATAAAACCCACGTTAACCAAAGTTTTAACCCCTTTTTTGCCATAAATATTGTTTTATATACGCACAGGCCCCGTCCCTAACCCTCCGCCACCTTGTCTGTCCCGTCATCCGTCCGATTGACTGCGCCACAGATCAACGGTGGGCGGGTCTTTTCATACGTCGATATACTGAGGGTTAACGTCCGGGAGACGGGTGGTTTTCCCGTCGTACTCCCGCCACACGGCACCCTCCCGGCTGTGGCGGAGCCCCCTCCTCCGAAACCACTTCTGCGGAAAAGCAGTGCGATATGAAACCACAAACCGCTTCCCCTATGTGACGTCACTACCACGTCTTCATGACATCACCATCCTGCATCGGCCTTGTAGAGCCTCTATTCTACACCTACTTGTCTACCATTTTCCTCAGTTTTTCCTTATCTTTCCTTCACTTTTGCCTCATTTTCACCATACAACCACCCAGATCATTACAGTAAGTGTCAATAAGCATGATCAAGCAAGTTTTGCTAATGGATGACTATTTGTTTAGATTTTGACTTACTTGCAGGAATCCCGCAGCTATCTGATGATCCCGCAGCTATCTGAAGATCCTGCAGCCTTTTTGTTAAACACGATGATCCACGTGTTGGTTTGCTAGATGAGCCACATGGGCACTCAGGTATCAACGTGCTCGAGGTTCCTGTCCCATTTTTCCAGCCATCCACGTCATCTTCACCCATGGTCAAAGCTAGTTAAGTTACGGTCAACTCAAGGCTGTTTAAACGGTGATTGAGAGCTGTTTGGTCACGTCATCTTAAATGGTGATTTGTCCATGATCTACAGGTGGCAGGGGATGCAATCCAACATGGGATTTATTATCCATGACGACAGAACCACTAAACTCGTCCACGCAGCCGTGATGTGTCAAGGGACCATAAATACGCATGACTGTTTATTGTTTTTCTGTTAATTAGCTGTACGAGTAGGCTATCTTAGAAACCTCTATAAATAGCTGCGTCTGTGTACGCTCATTAGACTTTTATCAGTTGTAATTTCTGAACTTGTGTTAAATTTAAGAGCTTTGTGAACTCTGTTTTCTAGTGCTATTCCAGCACTCTGTTTTGTATACTTTTTGCAAATGGAGGAATAGACATAGCACCGTTTTGAAGTTTCCAGATCTCTGAGTTTTCTTGTGGCTGAATGAACAGAGGGCCCCTGCTCATCTCAGCCTTTGTAAAGTATTTTATGTGCAGTATTTCGTTATTTTCTTATTTATTTCCTTAAGCATGTATAGTTTCATTTACTTGTTTTTCTTTCTTTCAAGCTGATCAGTGTTATTTCTTTGCAGGTTTCTTTTAGCTCGGGATTTATTTTTTTATATGTGTGTGTTTGCTTTACAGCTAATGGTATTTGAAGTTGACAATTCAAGTGCTGCCTTTGTCTTTATAGTTGATTTTTAATCTTATTTCTCAAAGAGCTGTTAACATACATGAATGATCTTCATCATAAACTATTATCTTTTAAGATCAGAATATCACTAATTTGCAGCTAGTTTGAGTGCTTTTTGGACTGTTCTTTCACTACTTTCTATCCGTGCTTTACACAGTACATGTGCTTTGAAGCATCGAGTTAGAAAGAGCAAATCATCACCACTAGTCTTTAAAGTAGAAGTTTTGATTTTAAGTGCTTATTAGACTATTTCTCTCACTACTTTCTAATCATACTTTGCATAGTACATATGGCTGAAGTAGAGAATTAGAAATAGCAAATCATTATCATTAGTCTTTCAAGCATATTTTTCTCACTTTTCTAATTCCACTTAAGCTACTTTCTATCCGTGCTTTACACAGTACATGTGCTTTGAAGCATCGAGTTAGAGAGAGATAATCTTTATTCTTGGGTTTTAAAAGTGACTCTCTTTTCTTTTATTAGCAGCAACTTGAACGGTGTCTAGTGCCATTGGTAGTGGTCATTTGCTTTCAAGTTTATTTCAAGTCATTTCAGTTCACTTATTCTTTTCAAGCATTTCCTTTCAAGCAAGTAGTTAGAGATCACTCAACACACACTTTCACCCATTTAGGATTCACTCTACACACACACCATCACTCACTTGTTTATAAATTCTCACTCCATCTTAGGAACATAATTAACCACAACAACACCCCCAACGATAAGAAAAACTCTAAGAGGTTACTTAAGTACATATAGTACACCCTCACTTCATCAGCTTACGAGCCCCGGGTTGACAATAAATACTAGTAATTTAGATAGCACTAAATTGACTAAACATTTTGGCGCCGTTGCCGGGGAAGTGAAATTAAGTAGCCATATTCTTAGAAAAAAATATAAAAAAAATTTCAAGGAAAGAAGTTAATAGCCTATCTAAGTATGCTCTCCTCTTGCACTTTAGAGTGATCTGGAGGATCAGAAAGGAGAAAGTTATTAATTTAGTAGTCTCTTGAGTATGCTCTCTTCTTGCACCTAGAGTGAACTGGAAGATCAGAAAAAGAACTATTAACTTGACTTGAAGATAAAATAAAAATGACATGCATAGAGCTAGAGATTCTAGGGGAAGGTTTTTAGCTAGAGCTCGAAGTTCAATTTTTACAAGTCCATCTGCTTCAAGAGATAGACAAGAGACACCTCCCTTATCTCCAACCGAAACTCCTAGTCCTGAAATTCAAGAGCCAAGAGTCGACTCTCCTATACCTTCTATTGAGTTTGAACTAGGAGGAGACTCTTCTCTTTCTCCTACAAGAAAACCAATTGTAATTGAGGAAATAGACTCACCTGAGGAGGAAGGAGAAATCTCTTCTCATTCACCCTTTGTAGAAGAACCAGAAGATTTTGAAATCCCTAGGAGAATCATCATGGCAGAGGAAGAAGGAGGTGGTAGAGGTAGAGGTAGAGGAGGAGGAGGAAATAACAATAATAATGGAGGAGGTAGAGGTCCCATAGGAGGAAATAGAGACGGGGATAATTCATTTGGGTTTCCCATTGTTAATGAGGATTCCCGAGCCACCATGAAAAACATATCACCATCTGTCCTCCCAAATTTTCATGGATTAAGAACTGAGGACCCTGAAACATTCTTGTTTGAATTTGAAGTTGTGTGTCGAACCTATGACTATCTGGATGATACTCAGAAACTCAAACTGTTCCCATCAACATTAAAAGATCAAGCTTTGAAATGGTTCATGGGGTTACTTACTCAATCCATTAGGACCTGGGATGAAATGAAACAGACCTTTTTGGATAGGTATTTGGACTATTGTATGCCTACTAATCATAAGGATGAGGTTTTTAAAATGATGCAAAAAGAAGATGAGAGCCTAGAAGATTTACTTGAAAGGTTTCAATATAACTTAAAAAGAGCAAAGATGAGCAGCCTGGATGAAGAGACCTTAAAAGCCCTCTTATTAAAAGCCATTAGGGATGAATGGATAGATATCTTAAACATGATGGGGAAAGGGGATATCTCTCAACTTTCTCTCAATGATATAGCAGAACTTTGTATCCATCTCTCAAGGGGCAAATCAAAAACTCAAAAAGGGCCTAGAGATCCTTCTCTCCTTAGGGCAAATAAATCTGCAACAGGATCTGTGAGTAGGGCTGAAATTGGTAATATGCTAGATGAATTTAAAACTGACATCTTAGGGAGTCTTAGTGAACAAATTGATACCCTTAAGATTCAGAACAAACAAAAAGCAGAAGCCGAGGCTATGACCATTTTTTGCCCGAAGTGTAGAAAGAAGCATGCTTTAAGGGAATGTCCCTTGGAAGCAAATGTTGTAGAAACATGTGTCATTTGCTCAGAAACTCATGAGACCAAGGAATGTACTTCAATCCCTGGCCTCAAAGCAGTCTTTCAAGAAGATCCAAGTACACTTGAATCTCTCTGTTTCGTTGCAAGGAGACCTTGGCAAGGACAACAGAATCAAGGGTTTAACAACTCTATGAATTCTCAATCCCAACCAACTTGGAATCCTTGGCAACAACCTTGGCCTCAACCACAAAATCCTTTCCAAGCATGGTTGCAAAGCATGCAAATGCAAAATCCTTATGGGAGATTTGCCCAATTCTATCAATACCCTCAATTTCAAAATCAGCAAGCTCCCCAACTTCCAAATCAAGGTCAACGATTGTCATTACCATTCCCTCAACAACAACAACCTCCTCCACAAAATCAAAATTCTCAACTCTTGTTACAATCTCAACAGAGGCCAAATCAACTTCCCTCTCAACCTCAACCAAACCCCAATAATAGGAATCCTCAAAGTGCTTATGTGATGGAAGGTCAACCACTCATGGAAGGTCAACCATTCCCTACCTATATGGTTGTTCCTCTCAATGAGGTCCAACTCAGATCAGGTAGAATCCTAGACCAACCTTCTACAAGTGCTCAACAACCAAGCATTTCTGAGGAAGAATCTCTCAAAGCCAATAAGGGTTCTGAAGTATCCCTTCAAAACCCAAGCATTAAAGAAAAAGAAAAAGAATCAACTCCCTTAGTAGAGCAACCCACATCTTCAGCTATTCCTCCTTTTCCTGAAAGATTGCAAATTGATAAAGGAGTGGAGAAGCAGATTTGGTTTCCTGACTATAGCTTTCTAGATGAATTGAAAAATGTCTGTATCAAGATTCCCTTGTTAACAACCATTAAGGAGATTCCCATTCTAGCAAAGACAATAAAGGAGATGAGTTTGAAAAAAACAATAAAAAGAACCAGAGATACCAAAAGGATACATCTAGTTGGAAAAATTGCAGACATTATGATGGGTAAAATTACCATGCAAAAATATGTAGATCCCGGTAGCCCTATTGTTAAAACTCATATTAATGGGGTTGAAATCCCAAATACCTTGATTGACTTAGGAGCCACTATCAACATTATGAGTAGACAGACCATGGATCAGTTAAAACTTCCTAACCTTCTCTTTACACCTACTTTGTTGCAACTTGCAGATAGATCAATCATTAAGCCTGATGGTGTATTAGAAGACATTCCTGTCTCTCTAGATTCTTGGGAATATCCAGTTGATTTTATGATTTTAACTCCCAAGAACAATCTAGGAGGACATCCTCTTATTCTAGGAAGACCTTGGCTGGCCACAGCTGATGCTTTCATAAGTTGTAGGTCAGGGGACATGTACATATCAGATGGTAATTCTACCAAGAAATTCAACTTGTATCCTCCCACAAAGGCAATAACAGAAATAGGAGAAGATGAGTGGATTGATGATGAGGATACTCTTCAACCTGTTCTAACCATCTCTGAAATCAGTGAGGACAGTCAAATTCTAAATACATTAGAAAATTTTGAGATACCTTTAGAATATGACTCTTCACAGTTTCAGTTAGATGCAGATATTGAATATCTCTCCTCTAGACAGATGTCTCTCTTCTCAATGGAAGAGTTTGGTAGTTCTACAGTTGAAATCTTTCCAGGAAGAACATTGAACATTAACAAAAACTTGGAAAGACTACAACAAGAAGAATTAACTAAACTGTTGCAAAAACATTCCACTGCCTTTGCATGGGAATACACTGACATGAAAGGAATCGACCCTAAGACTTGTATTCATCACATTTATATTGAAGAAAATAGCAGACCTATTAAGCAGCCACAACGACGGATGAATCCAAATCTTAGGGAAATTGTGAAAGAAGAACTTCAGAAATTGCTCAAGGTAAACTTCATTTACCCCATTTCAGATAGCCAATGGGTTTCTCCCTTGGTTATAGTGCCCAAAAAGAATGGTAAATGGAGAGTTTGCATTGACTATCGAGAATTGAACAAGGCAACCTTAAAGGATCATTTTCCTCTACCTTTTATTGATCAGGTACTAGACACTTTAGCAGGTAAAAAGTATTTCTCATTCTTGGATGGTTTTAGTGGTTACAATCAGATTCAGGTAGCACCTGAAGATCAAGACAAAACCACCTTTACTTGTCCTTGGGGAACTTTTGCCTACCGAGTACTCCCTTTTGGATTGTGCAATGCACCCGCTACATTTCAAAGGGCTGTACTAGGAATCTTTTCAGATCTGATTCATGATTGTGTAGAGGTATACATGGACGATTTCACAGTCTATGGTAATACATTTGAAGAAGCTTTGGCAAATTTGGAAAAAGTACTGGTAAGATGTAAGGAAACAAATCTTTCTTTAAGTCATGAAAAGTGTTTTATGATGTTTACTGAAGGGATTGTTTTAGGACATCATATTTCAGGAGATGGAATCAAAGTTGATAGATCTAAAGTCGAAGTCATCTCTAAGTTACCTATTCCTAACTGCCAAAAGGATGTTAGAAGTTTTCTTGGATTTACTGGTTATTATAGGAGATTTATTGAAAACTTCACTAAGATAGCATCTCCTCTTTTCAAACTCCTTACTAAAGATTGTGAATTTAAGTGGGATCCTGAATGTCAATCTGCCTTTGAAGCCTTAAAGACTAGAATATCTGAAGCACCCATTCTAAGGGGTCCAAATTGGAAACTCCCTTTTCACATTTCTACTGATGCTTCAGATACAGCTTTAGGAGCTGTTTTGGGACAAAAGGATTTGATCCCTTATGCCATTTATTACACAAGTAAGAATTTGACTCCTACTGAGTTAAATTACACTGTTACTGAAAAGGAATTTCTAGCCCTTGTTCATGCGATAAACAAGTTTAGACACTACATAACCGGCTATGAAACCTTTGTCCACACTGATCACTCTGCCATTAGATACCTCATGAACAAACCAGTCACTAATGGTAGAGTTACAAGATGGCTTTTGCTTTTACAAGAATTCAACATAACTGTGTTAGATCGACCAGGTAAACAGAACACAGTAGTTGACTTCTTGTCTAGAATCCAAAACACTAATGAGGACTCTCCTGTAGAGGATAAATTTCCAGATGAGTATTTGTTTGCAGTAACTACCAAAACCCCTTGGTATGCTGATATTGCTAATTATTTAGTTACTGGAAAGTTACCTTTACATTTATTTCCTAATGAGAAAAGGAGAATCATTCAGGATAGTTCACATTATTCTTGGATTTCTAATGAATTGTTCAGAACAGGGCCAGATTTGATGATCAGAAGATGTGTACGGGAGGATGAAATGCCTGACATCCTTAAGGCATGTCATGACGAACCTTGTGGCGGTCATTTTTCTGATAAGAGGACTGCCTATAAAATCCTTTCATCAGGATATTATTGGCCTTCTCTCTTTAAGGATGCGAAGCAATATGTTAAAAGGTGTGACAATTGTCAGAGAATTGGGAGACCAACTCTTTCAAATGAAATGCCACTACAGCCACAGGTATGCATCGAACCTTTCGAGAAATGGGCTCTAGATTTTGTTGGACCAATTAATCCGCCATCCAAGCAAAATAGATATATATTGGTTTGTACTGACTATGTTACCAAGTGGGTAGAAGCTATAGCATTAACTTCTGCTACTGAAAATTCAGTTGTTCAATTTCTTTTCAAGGATATTTTCACTCGTTTTGGTGTCCCAAGAGAAATTGTAACAGATCAGGGAAGCCAATTTACATCAAGGATGATAGAGAAGCTGATGGAGGAATATAAGATCAAGCATAGAACATCTACTCCATACCATCCGCAAGCGAATGGTCAAGTAGAATCTACAAATAAAGTTCTTGAAAGCATCATCACAAAGACTGTTCATCTTCATAGAAGAGATTGGGCAGAAAGGCTTCCTGAAGCCTTATGGGCCTATAGAACTACATGGAGGAACACCACAGGACATTCTCCCTATGAACTTGTTTATGGGAAGGAAGTCCTGTTCCCCATTGAGTTCCAAATCAAGACCTTCAAGACAGCAGTTCAATTGGGGATGAGCTTATCAGAAGCCCAGAAGCACAGAATGGACCAGTTAAATGAACTAGATGAAATGAGACAAGATGCAATTCTAAGAACCGATCTAGTTCAGCACCAAAGAAGCAAATGGCATGATCGACATATCAAAGAAAAGAAGTTTCAAAAGGGTGATTGGACACTCTTGTTTGATTCAAAATTTAAGGACTTCAAAGGAAAATTTCAAACTCATTGGCTTGGGCCATATGAGATTGATGAAGTCTTTAATAATGGAGCAGTTAGAGTGAAGACTATTGATGAACTTCAAACTCCCTTTATTGTGAATGGCCACCGGTTGAAAGTTTACCACAAGCCACTCTCAAAAGAGGAGTTTGTTAAGTTATTCCAAGGCGATTCTGAAATGAGGCTGGTGGAGAAGAATTCTTCTCCCCCATCAGCCTAATCTTTGTTTCTTTCAATATCAATAAAAAAAAAAAAAGAAAAAAAAAAGAGAAAAAATGAATAAATGTATGAGCCTGAAAACCAATCTCTGATTGGCAGTCTCATGCAGAAAACATAAGGTGAAAATCAGGGTCACCTGACACCTCATGTTTTCCATCTCTCTCTCTCTCTTTCATCTCATTCCATTTATTCTATCTCACCATTTCCTTCCATCTCACCATCCTCACTCCACTTCACTGCTTTCCACCCATTCATTCATTCATTCATTCCATCTCATTTCATTAATAAAGTTTTTTTAGGCAACTAAAGTATTTTATGCAGCTAGAAGACTTCATTACAGTTCCTGCAGCTATTTAACAATTCTGCAGCTGTTTAACCTTCCTGCAGCCTTCTGCACCTGCACAAGAAACACAGTTTGTCTGAAGAAAATATTTACAGTTCAAAATCATCAAAGACAAGGAGGAAAGATCATGTGCTAGCAATAAAGTTAACAAAAGGTTAGTAGCAAATCATCAGAAGCCAAATCAAATGCGGATCCGAGGTATGTTTAAAACTCTAAACCTATGGTTATTTCATTATGCAGAATTTTCTGGGTTATGTTTTGTTGGCCACTAATCGTAATGATTACCCATTTTCTTTTCCCATGCGACCACAAATCTACGAATCCTCCACGTCTACCAGCTCATAATAACCACGATTTTTGAAATCACATATGGCTGTTTTCTGTCATTAAGGTCTCGTACCCTAATGACGTAACCTACCGTATTACGTCTCTCAGTTCTCGTCCCGCAGCCATGTGTCAATCCACAGCCGGAATCGGAGAATATAGCCGTTCCATTCATCATTTCGAAACTCTCTATGCTCATAACACTCCATTCCTCGCTATCATCTCCCTTATTCCGTTTCACTCACTACGATTACCACCATAAACCATCCTCTGTTTTCCCTCTGCCGTATACGACTGTTAATCACCGTTTCACTGTGTCCACGCTGTTATCCTCCGCTTAACTCTAATTCAAGCCGTGAATTCTCGGTGTCTGAGGCTGTTGATGCACCGTATACCCTCTGTTCCACAAAGTCTGAACAGGAACCGAGGAGTTACTGTGTAAAGTGATGGGGTTACTGTGTAAGGTCACCATCAAATTCGTGTTTTAAACAGAGCTGAGGAGTCGATGGGAAAGATTTTAAGGGCTGAACTAGAAGGTTCGAAATTCTTGGAGGCATACCCTCAGGTTGAGGAAGCATTACAAAAAGCTAATTGGCTACAGTGCATCAGGAAGTTCAAGGGCTACCACAAAGAAGTAACAAAAACCTTTGCAAGGTCATTCCAGGATAAAAACAGTCAAGTAGAGGTGGGTGATTTAACATTTGCAGTCAGTGAAGGAAGCATAGCAAGGGCTACATCTCTTCCACAAACCGGTGAGCGTTGGTTCAAAAACCGGGCAGTCCAGGATCAACAATGGAAACGGATTTTTAAAAACCCAGGTATGAATACAAGTGTTTTCACCAAAGGAATCCCTATCTCTCATGTTAAAGAAGAATGGAAAGTTCTATTGTTATTAGTGCAAAAGTTTTTTACATGCGAAGGGAGATTTGGGGTTTTATACGTCTATCATGGGAAAATTATGCAGCAATTTCAAGGAGAACATGATATAAATCTTCCCTACTTCCTATTCCAAAGCCTTAGGAAGATGTGTTCCATGGCTCAAAAGAATCCACGAAACATAGAAGCTTACCTCTGTCACCATAGTCTTGTCAAGTTATTGATAGAAGAACAATTAAAAGAAAAACAAGACACATGGGAGAAATTCCTTGTAAGGAATCATTTTGAAGAACCGGGAGAATCTTCTATACCTAGGAAAAGCAGAAGGAAGAGAAAAGGAAGTATCTCTGAGACTGTTCAAGAACAAACTGTAGAGGAAATAGAAGTATATCATCCTGAACCTGAGATTGAACCCACTGAAGACAGTGCTCAAGAGGTCATCTCAGAAACCCTCGCTGAACTTGCCAAGGAAGCTACCAAGAAGAGAAGAGAAGACAAAAAGAAACAAAAACAAGACAAGGGAAAATCTATAATCCAAGAAACTGATCAGACCCCAGAGCATTCTAGTGATGAAGAAAGAGATAACCAGCCCTTAGCACAAAGGGTAGCTCAACTCCATGAGAAAATTGCCCTCTCCAAGAAAGTAAAGGTTCAAAAACCAAGGGAAAAGGCACAAAAAGAAACACAGAGTGCTGCCACTGTAAGAAGGAGTAGTAGATTGCAGAATAAAAGGAAAGCCACAAAGACACTCTTCGTTGATCTGAGCACACCTGAGAAGGGTGCTACAAAAACAGACCTTGAGGATAGTCCACAACGTGAGGCAGCTACTCCTCCAAGGGAGGACAGTCCATTTCAGCCGGAGTTTGAAACTGAAATTGAGCATACACCCAGTCCAAGAAAATCACCAATGATTGATCCAGCGCAGCAAGAAGCATACAACTATTTTGAAACATTGGAGCAGAACACTGCTGGCCCAAGTAATGTCATACCTCATGAGCATCAAATAGACTTACTCAAGCAAGAGATATATGAACTTGAGGTGCTAAACCGTCACATAAAACAGAGAAATGAAGAAATGAAGCAGCAAGCTGATATTGCCAAAGCAATCCAAGATAACACCTTTCTTCACATGAGCATGTGGCAGAAGAAACACAGCAGACTCAAGAAGAGATGTAGAAGGCTGAACAGAGCCTTAATCAATTTGAAATTCAGATGCATGTTCAAGAGGCCAAAGGTTAATGTTTCTACACAAAGGAAGAGAAGGAGATTGGATGTCCTAGCTGAGGCATCCCAGCAGATGGATTGAATTGTGTTTTCATTGCATGAGGACATGCAATACCCTCGGAGTGGGGGTATGTAGAGCCTCTATTCTACACCTACTTGTCTACCATTTTCCTCAGTTTTTCCTTATCTTTCCTTCACTTTTGCCTCATTTTCACCATAAAACCACCCAGATCATTACAGTAAGTGTCAATAAGCATGATCAAGCAAGTTTTGCTAATGGATGACTATTTGTTTAGATTTTGACTTACTTGCAGGAATCCCGCAGCTATCTGATGATCCCGCAGCTATTTGAAGATCCTGCAGCCTTTTTGTTAAACACGATGATCCACGTGTCGGTTTGCTAGATGAGCCACATGGGCACTCAGGTATCAACGTGCTCGAGGTTCCTGTCCCATTGTTCCAGCCATCCACGTCATCTTCACCCATGGTCAAAGTTGGTTAAGTTACGGTCAACTCAAGGCTGTTTAAACGGTGATTGAGAGCTGTTTGGTCACGTCATCTTAAATGGTGATTTGTCCATGATCTACAGGTGGCAGGGGACGCAATCCAACATGGGATTTATTATCCATGACGACAGAACCACTAAACTCGTCCACGCAGCCGTGATGTGTCAAGGGACCATAAATACGCATGACTGTTTATTGTTTTTCTGTTAATTAGCTGTACGAGTAGGCTATCTTAGAAACCTCTATAAATAGCTGCGTCTGTGTACGCTCATTAGACTTTTATCAGTTGTAATTTCTGAACTTGTGTTAAATTTAAGAGCTTTGTGAACTCTGTTTTCTAGTGCTATTCCAGCACTCTGTTTTGTATACTTTTTGCAAATGGAGGAATAGACATAGCACCGTTTTGAAGTTTCCAGATCTCTGAGTTTTCTTGTGGCTGAATGAACAGAGGGCCCCTGCTCATCTCAGCCTTTGTAAAGTATTTTATGTGCAGTATTTCGTTATTTTCTTATTTATTTCCTTAAGCATGTATAGTTTCATTTACTTGTTTTTCTTTCTTTCAAGCTGATCAGTGTTATTTCTTTGCAGGTTTCTTTTAGCCCGGGATTTATTTTTTTATATGTGTGTGTTTGCTTTACAGCTAATGGTATTTGAAGTTGACAATTCAAGTGCTGCCTTTGTCTTTATAGTTGATTTTTAATCTTATTTCTCAAAGAGCTGTTAACATACATGAATGATCTTCATCATAAACTATTATCTTTTAAGATCAGAATATCACTAATTTGCAGCTAGTTTGAGTGCTTTTTGGACTGTTCTTTCACTACTTTCTATACGTGCTTTACACAGTACATGTGCTTTGAAGCATCGAGTTAGAAAGAGCAAATCATCACCACTAGTCTTTAAAGTAGAAGTTTTGATTTTAAGTGCTTATTAGACTATTTCTCTCACTACTTTCTAATCATACTTTGCATAGTACATATGGTTGAAGTAGAGAATTAGAAATAGCAAATCATTATCATTAGTCTTTCAAGCATACTTTTCTCACTTTTCTAATTCCACTTAAGCTACTTTCTATCCGTGCTTTACACAGTACATGTGCTTTGAAGCATCGAGTTAGAGAGAGATAATCTTTATTCTTGGGTTTTAAAAGTGACTCTCTTTTCTTTTATTAGCAGCAACTTGAACGGTGTCTAGTGCCATTGGTAGTGGTCATTTGCTTTCAAGTTTATTTCAAGTCATTTCAGTTCACTTATTCTTTTCAAGCATTTCCTTTCAAGCAAGTAGTTATAGATCACTCAACACACACTTTCACCCATTTAGGATTCACTCTACACACACACCATCACTCACTTGTTTATAAATTCTCACTCCATCTTAGGAACATAATTAACCACAACAACACCCCCAACGATAAGAAAAACTCTAAGAGGTTACTTAAGTACATATAGTACACCCTCACTTCATCAGCTTACGAGCCCCGGGTTGACAATAAATACTAGTAATTTAGATAGCACTAAATTGACTAAACAGGCCTCCTGCCACCGTGTCCTCGCCACGTCATTGCCACGTAGCTGCCATCATACTGCCATGTCATCAGCCCTACCGTACTGCCACGTCACCCGACCGTACTGCTGATGTCACCCTGCCATGTCACCACCATACTGGGACCCACCACTGACGTCATGCTGATGTCATCATAAAAAAGGGCGTGAAGCGCGAAATCTGCACCAACGGATGCCTGGAATGAAAAACCGAGGCAGTTTTTGATGCGCGATTAGCGCTTAGCGCTAATCGCGCATCGCTAATGGAAATATGCCAAAATGGAAAGCCCTTTCATGGCTCGGCCACCAGCAGACCTGAAAGTCACAAAATGACAAGAATTTCTTTGCGCAGGATTCAGAAAGGGGGAAAGACAGTTTTTAAAGCAACAGAGGGCCGAACAACAGCAATAAGAGGTCGATGGGACTGTTTAAAGAGTATCAACGGTGAGAAAAGGCGCACATTCAGTGCCAAAGCATATCAAGGAAGCGACAAAGAGTATCAGTTAAATGTTTTAATGGAAATCTTTAATTCCCCAAAGTAGGTGAACATTGAATGGCCTCCAAAAAAGTCAAAGAAAGCGGTGAAAGCCCATCAAGGCTCTCCGATCACAGTTAAAGCATTTAAAGCCACTGAATAGCAATGGATTAGAGATCAAAGCACAGTTATGGCCAAATGCCAGCACAAAGCTCCAAAGGACACCATAGTTACTCGTTTTTTGAGGCGGTTGCCCCCAGCGCATTAGATAGATATTTGTTGCATTTATTTCAGACATATGTTAGGTTAAAGACACTTATTACAACAGATATGTCTATGATCTGATTTTTGTAGATATTTTACTTATAAAACCACCCTAATTTACTGTTTAGGGGGTTGGTTGGTTGATTTACTCCAAGAGAGACTCGCTCTGTATACTTGATATTTTCCTTAATCAAAGACTGCTGAAAGCTTGGAGGATGGACTGTGTGCTGTGTATTAACGTTTTGAAGAATTGAATGTGGAATTCTTGTGCTGCAACATGACTCAATAAGTTTTTCTTCTCTCTGTTTTAAATTTATATATGTTTTTTATCCTACATATGTCACCATCTAAGTTACAGAACGAAAGATTAGTTTAGAATTTGCGTGGTTGCACTCTATGCTCAGTTTCTGTGACTTCTTTATGTTTTCATCTGAATTAGTAATAAACATGAATTCCCTTTGGTTCATATTTACCCTATTTCATTCATGTTTGATAGTTACCTAGGGATTCTTTATTGCTCTTAGATATAGCTCATTCACCTTCCCTCTGTTAAGTTGAAAGAGAGATTCTACCTCTCATTCCTTAGCCTTCAATCCATCTCCATTTAGCCTGAAAGTTGTTTCATGTGTAGCTGTCTTGCTCCATATTTCTCTGTTGTGACCAAGAAAACACACCAACAGTCCTAATCCTTGACTCCATGCCCAATGGTTTGAAACTTTCACACTATGCATGCCTCTCTAGTTGAAAGCATCATCCTTCCCACCAAAACTTAAGCAAAACCCCTTGAATTCAATAACTAGCCTAAAGTCATCATCAACAAAGCTAAATCCTAAAGAGAGAGCCCTCTCTGACTGCTGGTAGGCTACGACGTGCAGTCCAAAGATTGTTTTGCGATTACCTCGGCAGTATCCTTTAGGAGCTTAAGGACAACCTAAGTGATAACATAATGGTGACTCCACTAGCGATCATCCTCAGTTAATTTCACAAATCAAGTTGGAAAGCTCCGCTGGGGAACCAATGAATTTTCCAATTGTTGTATATTCCTTAAAACTACAGATGAAACCTGAATGTCAGCCAGGGAGCCTTTGAAACTGTTCTTGCTTTACATTTACAGGGGTAAACAAGTGCTGCTTGAGTCAATATTCATGCTAGTTTTAAGTTATACATAGTCATTCCAACATTTGATCAGTTCATTGCTAATTCTAAAAACATTCACAGAAAATACCAAAACAGGTTCAGAATCTGGCTCCCAAAAGAAACTCACATTATACAAGGTCAAATCCAGACCCAAATCCCCCAGTTGCTTTTGAAAATCCCAATTTGATCCAAAGAAACCTTAGGAAGCTAGAACGAAGAAAAGATTTTGTTGATTCTAGCCCTAAAAGAGTTCAGCTAAGCTGTGTTCCAACCCCTGTCAAGGTTTTATTTCGTTCAACCCCCACTTCCCCTTGTTCATCATCCACCTCTCAAAGCACTCCTTCCACACCTCCATTCACTGCACATACTCCCATTACCACTGTTACTACCGCTGTTCCAGTCATTCCATTTATCCCTGCTGTTCCACTTATCCATATGAACATGGCCAATAGATATGCACCCCTACAATTACCTGCAAATCCTGGGGCTATGCCTCAGGATTATCAAACTAAAATCACATATTTTGATGGAACTGGTTCTTGCACAGCCCTTCAACAAACCAAGAAGATGCAAGACTATTTTGAGTACTACGAGATAGATGATGACAGTGTGAGAATGAAGATTTTTGTCCAAAGTTTGATAGGTGATGTCAGGAGTTGGTTTAGAGCACTCACAGCTAATTCCATAGCAGACCCAAAAGCCTTATACTAGTCATTTATCAATAGATGGGAGAAAAAGAAAGACCCCTTGCACATATTATCTGAATATGACACCATTAAAAGAGGCCCTCAAGAGTCTGTCTTGGACTATTGTGCAAGATTCAATAATGTTTATAATGCAATACCACAAAACTTAAGACCTCCACCTGATCTTTCTTTGTATAAATTCCCTGATGGTTTTGACACTGACATGACTTATTAGTTAAGGGAAAGAGCCCCTCAAACCCTTGCAGACATGCAAAATGTTGTTGTTAGAGTAGAAGCAAATCTAATTTCCAAAAGAAACAGAGCTAGAACCGAGAGAAGAACCACCTTTAAAGAGGAACCCTCAGCCTTAGATCAAAAGCTGGATGTTATTATCAGTGGCATGCACAGGCTGGGAGACAGAGTAGAGAGTGTTGAGAGGAAGTCATCATGGGAAGGACAACAACCTAATAACATAAGGAACCCAAATTTCCGGAAAACTCAGAACACAAATGCTGGTAGGTCTAGCCGAGACCATGATGTAAGGCCTCCTTTTCATGAAAATTATGTCGAAGCATCTACATCTAGTGAGCCCACAGAGGACACTCACATGAACTTGGTGGATTTGAAGGCTGAGCAACAAATTTTCCTAACCCAAGCAGACCGAGATGAGCATGACTTTAATCAATTTCAAACTAACTCTGGTGAGTCTTTTGACTTTAAACAGGGTTATGATTCAGCTGTTTATGAGGTCCACAAACAGTATAAGCTGAGGACAAGAACCATAGATGTTCCCGAAAAGGTTAAACCAATTATAGAGTTCAGGCTTCTGTGATCCATATCAAGATTATGAGAGATTTTTCAGCGAAAATCACATGGAGTACCATTTGTCGACGCGTTTCGAACCAACTAGTGTGGTTCATTATCAATACAAGTTGAAGAAACAGATCCAGCTTAGCATGTTAAATAGTCTGAGCGGAGCCTCCAACAGCTAACTAGACCAACGGCTGGTTTGACATTAGGACCGGGGTCAAAATTATTATATTAGTTTAATTAGTAAGATTTAGGACCAGTATCTATAAAAATAAATAAAATATTATCGAGGGTATTCAAGAAATATTATTAAAAATATAAGTTAGTTAGAATTTAGATAAATAAATGACCTTATAATATATGAAAAAATTAAATGCCTCAATAAAAATATATAAAGCAATTATATTTAAAAGTATTATTAAAAATTAAAAGTTAATTAATAATTAAAAGGAAAATTAGGTGCATAAAGGACCTTAAATAACAGAATATAATAAAGAATATCAAAAGATGTTACGTTAGTTAGAAAATTAGTTAAAAATAATTAGATTAGAATTTAAATGGAAAATTAATTATATAAAGGACCTTAAGGTAATATAAAATATATATAAAATTAATTGAAAAGAGAGCTAATTTCTAAGTATTATCAAAGTTAAAAGCTAATTGGTAAAAAGTGATAATAAACTAATAAATAAACAAAATTAAAATAAAAATAAAAGGGAAAATTAATTAAATAAAATAAAATAAATAATATTAAAATAAATAAATAAATAAATAAAAATAATAATAAAAATCAAATAACATAAAATAATAAAGAAATAAAGAAATATAAATAATAAATAAATAAGTAAAAATAAAAATAATAATAACTAAAAATAAAGATAAAAGAAAAAACTTAAAGAGGAGGGTGGAAAAACCACTAGGACGAGAGTGCAGGGACCCAACACCTACTGACTTTCCAGCCATCCTCTCTATTGAGATTGCTTGGTCTCTTTTCAATCTCAAGCGCTTCCCTAAATTTTCGATGATGGAAATGTGAGACCTTAGCAATAACACTAGCCTCCTCAATACAAACATGATGATTGGTTTTCTCAGCATGTTCAGCTAAAGTGGAAGACTTAGCTATCCTATGCCAACGGATATTAGGCATAGGAGAGCTAAGTCTTCCGCTTTAGCTGAATATGCTGAGAAAACCAATCATCATGTTTGTATTGAGGAGGCTAGTCTTATTGCTAAGGTCTCGCATTTCCATCATCGAAAATTTAGGGAAGCGCTTGAGATTGAAAAGAGACCAAGCAATCTCAATAGAGAGGATGGCTAGAAAGTCAGTAGGTGTTGGGTCCCTGCACTCTTGTCCTAGTCGTTTTTCCGCCCTCCTCTTTAAGTTTTTTCTTTTATCTTTATTTTTAATGATTATTATTTTTATTTTTACTTATTTATTTATTTACTTATTTATTTATTATTTATATTTCTTTATTTATTTATTATTTTATGTTATTTGATTATTATTATTATTTTTATTTATTTAGTTTTTATTTTTTATTTTTTTTAATATTATTTATTTTATTTTATTTAATTAATTTTCCCTTTTATTTTTATTTTAATTTTGTTTATCTATTAGTTTATTATCACTTTTTACCAATTATCTTTTAACTTTGATAATACTTAGAAATTAGCTCTCTTTTCAATTAATTTTATATATATTTTATATTACCTTAAGGTCCTTTATATAACTAATTTTCTAACTAACATAACATCTTTTGATATTCTTTATTATATTATGTTATTATAAGGTCCTTTATGCACCTAATTTTCCTTTTAATTATTAATTAACTTTTATTTTTTAATAATACTTTTAAATATAATTGCTTTATATATTTTTATTGAGGCATTTAATTTTTTCATATATTATAAGGTCATGTATTTATCTAAATTCTAACTAACTTATATTTTTAATAATATTTCTTGAATACCCTCGATAATATTTTATTTATTTTTATAGATACTGGTCCTAAATCTTACTAATTAAACTAATATAATAATTTTGACCCCGGTCCTAATGTCAAACTAGCCATTGGTCTAGTTAGTTGTTGGAGGCTCTGCTCAGACTATTTAGCATGCTAAGCTGGATCTATTTCTTCAACTTGTCCTGACAATGAACCACACTAGTTGGTTCGAAATGCGTCGACAAATGGTACTCCATGTGATTTTCGCTGAAAAATCTCTCACAAGGTTAAACCAAGTGATACCAAACAGCCTAAGAAGATCAAAGAAAAGACTGCCCTCATAGAAACTGTTGATAAAACAGTTCCATATCCAAAGGATGTCACCATAGAGGACGTCACAGACATGCAGCCTTCTAATGATCACCCTTTGCCACCTTCTTCCTCAAAAGAAGATTTGAACAACTATCCTAAAAAACTTTCCAAATCAGAAATAGTTCATGAAATCAATGAAGAACAAGAAAAAACCGCTGAAAGTGTAATTGAAAAGGGGAAATCTGCTACTGCCAACACAAAGACTCCATTCGAGAAACCATTTAACCTAGAGGTAGAGATTGGCAAACTGAAGATATCCATCCCTTTATTCGAACTTGCCAAACATGATATCTATGGGCAACAAATCAAAAGATCGCTGCAAATCCCAGAGAACAAGGACGATGTGAATGTTCTTGATGATCAGCCTGAATTGTTGTTCGGTCCAGAAGTTAATGGAAAATCAACATATGGATCTATCCTACCATTCTATGTCAGTTTGCACATACATGACAATGTCTTGCACAATTCTATGTTTGACTCAGGTGCCTCACACAACCTTATGCCCAAAGCTGTAATGGAAAAGCTAAACCTTGATATTACAAGACCCTACAAAGATCTATTCTCCTTTGACTCAAGTCAAGTCAAATGTTTAGGCCTCATCAAAGACTTGTGTGTCTCCTTAGTCTAATACCCAAACAAGACAATCCTCATGGATGTGGTGGTTGCTAACATTCCACCAAAGTATGGCATGCTATTGTCAAGATCTTGGGGAGCAAAAATCCAAGGATCCCTCCAATTAGACCTCTCCTATGCCACTATATCTGTCTTTTGGCAACCAAAGAGACTGTATAGAGAAACACTGATGACATATGTGGTAACTAGTGAGAACAAGCCCCAAAATTTTCCTATTTTTTCAATCCATTCTGATATGGATTCTTTTATTTTATTTAATGATGATACAAGCCCTCCTGATGATTAGTTGTTGGCTTTAGAACTGGACACACACATCAATGAAGAATCGGTTTCCCATACTGATGAAACTGTCAAAACAACAGATGCAACCAGCATACAAGAAGAACCTCCCCAAACAGAAAATTCAAATCTGCCCACTGCAAGAATGATTGAAACTCTTGATACTAACCACAAGCAAGAAATCACATGGTATTTAGAGTTTGATGGCTCTGTCAACAAGTTAGGAGCAGGGGCAGGTGTATGGATTCACAATACTCATAACAATCATGCAGAAGGCCATGCCTATAGACTAAATTTCAAATGCACCAATAACATGGCAGAGTATGAGGCTCTCCTTTTAGGCCTTAAACTGCTCAAAGCTCTAGGAGCTGCAAAAGTATCCATTCTAGGTGACTCTGATTTAATCATACAAAAAATAAAAGGCAACTTTGTTACCAATGATAATAGAATGAGGGCCTATATGACTGCTGCCACTAATATACTCAATACATTCACTGAATCTAAGCTTGCCAAGATCTCAAGAGATCATAACATTCATGCACATAGCCTAGCCACTTTTGCTAGTACATGCAAGCTGCCCTTTCAGCCAAATCACCATTTCACTGCTAAGATAAAACTCTTAGAAAATTATATATTACAGAGCAATGGAACACATAAAATATTGCAGAAATATAAACACAGAAAATGCACAAAACAAGAGAGACACAGATATACGTGGTTCACCCAGTTTGGGCTATGTCCACCCCGAACAGCCAGTCCTTCCTTTCTATTATCCAGCAAAATGAAGCGACACAACCTACATCAAATCCACTGTAATATCCTCTGTTTTCTCTCACAGCCTCACCTCTCTGTTTCTCGCTCACAAAATACACATCTATATCTCATCCTCCAATACAATGCCCTCATACAAAGAGAGGGGTTGCCTTTTAGGGTAAAAAACCCTAAACTAAACATAAGTTCTACCGTCAGATCATCTCCCTAATGAACGGCCCAGATTGACTAGAAATTACTATACTTTTACAAGGCAATTTTACATTTGTTTTTGGCTTCAGGGGGGGACCACTGGCCCTCGGACCCCTAAGCTAGGGGGGATCGGACCCCCCAGCTGGGGGGGATCGGACCCCCTGGACCCTCACGGGGGGCACAAGTCCCCCCCACCGCACCCCCCCCCCCCCCGTGGAGGGGTGTACAAACACCCTGCGGTATACATCCGGCTGAAACCAAGACCTCTGAACAATCATGCTCCACACACAACAATATCCCACTTGGAGAATGATTGTAGAAACTCCACTGCTACTTCATTTGCTGGAAAATGACTCCTCTTTGGACCTGGCTATTTCTCATCTTCATCGTCATCCTTGAAGACCAATTGAAACTGATCATATTCCCAGTTTCTCCCTGGTTACAACTTTTGTTAGCATATCTGCAGGATTCTGGCTAGTGTGTATCTTTTCTAGCTTCAACTCTCCATCTTCCAACACTGATCGTATGAAATGGTACTTGAGCTGTATGTGTTTAGTCCTGGAATGAAATGCTGAGTTCTTTTCAAGATGAATGGCACTTTGGCTATCACTGTATAACATGCCATTATCATGCTCCTTACCCAATTCACCCATAAACCTTTGTAACGAAATCATTTATTTACTAGCCTCTGTAGCAGCAACATACTCTGCTTCTGTTGTTGAAAGTGCAACAACACTTTGGATTTTTGAAACCCAACTGACAGTTGTTCCTACAACAGTAAATACATATCCTGTAGTGCTCCTCCTGTTATCTCTGTCACCTGCCATATCTGCATCAACGTATCCCTGTAGAGAAATGTTTTTACCACCAAAGAATAATGCTTGATTTGTGCTAGCTTTCAAATATATGAGAATCCATTACACTACCATCCAATGTTCCTTTCTTGGATTGTTCATGTACCTGCTTACAACTCCCACTGCATGTGCAATATCAGGCCTTGTGCAGACCATTGCATACATTAAGCTTCCAACTGATGATGCATATGGAACTTTAGACATATAATCCATGTCTTCTTGGGTGTTTGGGCACATTTCTTTGCTAAGTTTGAAATGGCTAGCAAAAGGTGTACTAACTGGTTTTGCATTGTGCATGTTAAATCTTTTCAACACCTTTTGTATGTACTCATTCTGAGACAATGTTAATTTACGATTTTTCCTGTCTCTAGTTATTCTCATATCAAGGATTTGTTTTGCAACTCCCAAATCCTTCATTGCAAATGAATTTGCCAATTTTCTTTTGAGCACATTTATTTCCTGCATGTTAGATCCTGCAACAAGCATGTCATCTATATACAATAACAATATAATATAGCTGCCATCATTTTGCTTTTTCAAATAAACACAATGATCAGAGTGACATCTAGTATAACCTTGTTCAGACATAAACTTGTCAAATTTTAGATACCACTGCCTTGGAGCCTATTTTAAGCCATACAAGCTCTTCTTCAACCTACACACTAGTTTTTCCTTCCCTTTCACCTCATATCCTTGTGGCTGCTGCATATATATCTCTTCCTCCAAATCCCCATGGAGAAAGGTTGTCTTTACATCTAACTGCTCAAGATGAAAATCTTCAGCTGCTACAAGACTTAAAATGGTTCTGATTGAAGTCATTTTAACAACAGGAGAAAATATTTCATCAAAATCAATACCTTTCTTCTGTGCAAACCCCTTCACCACAAGTCTAGTTTTATACCTCTATTTTCCTCCATCTTCTTCCTTCAGCCTGTAAACCCATTTATTCTTCAATGTAGTTTTTCCTACAGCCAACCTGACTAAATTCCAAGTCTGGTTATGCATTAAGGAGTCCATCTCTTCTTCCATGGCTACCTCCCACTTCTTCTTGCTTTCAACCTGCATTGCTTCTTCATAACATTTGGGTTCACCGAATCAGTCAACAATAAATAATATAATGAAGGAGAGTATCGTTTAGGGGGTCTACTTATCTTGGTAGATCTTCTAACACCACTTTTAGGTGTTTGGGGTGCCTGTTGCTGTTGTGGTGGTTGATGTTGTTGATTATTATTATTTTCAGGCACCTTTACCTTTTCATTGATTTCATCAAGAACTGCGTATTCCTTGTTTTCTTTTTCCTGTTTCTTTTCCTGCAACTGATTCTTATACAAGACCTTTTCATTGAATATTACATCCCTGCTCCTAATGATTTTGTGATTTTCGTAATCATATAAGTAATAACCAAAATCATTAACACCATATCCAATAAAGGTACATTTCTTTGACTTTGCCTCAAGCTTTGTTCTATTTTCTTTATCAATATGGACAAAGGCCTCACAACCAAAAGGCTTTAAAAAAGAGTAGTTTACCTTTTTAGCTGTCCATGCTTCCTCTGGAACACCACCATCCAAGGAACTTGAAGGCCCTCTGATTATTAGATAAACAACAGTATCTACAGCATCTGCCCAAAACTGTAAAGGCAATCCTGCATGCAATCTCATGCACCTTGCACGCTCCATGATTGTTCTGTTCATCCTTTCTGACACACCATTTTCTTGTGGTGTTCTTGGAACTGTCTTCTCTCTATGAATTCCATGCTCTGAACAATACCTATCAAACTCTTTGTTGCAATATTCACCTCCATTTTCTAATCTAAGACACTTCAATTTCTTTCCTGTCTCAATCTCAACCAAAGCTTTCCATTTCTTAAAGTATCATATACATCAGATTTATTCTTAATACAATAAATCCAAGTTTTTCTAGTTGCATCATCAATAAAAGTAACATAATAACGAGAGCCACCGAGAGATGATACCTGAGCAGGTCCCCATACATCTGTATGCACAAGCTCTAATTTTTCATTCTTCTTTTCTTTCCCAACTCTGAGAAATCTGACTCTCTTCTATTTTCCATAAACGCAATTCTCACAGAAGTCCAAATCAACATTCTTCAAACCTAGTAACGAATTCCTTGAGTGAAGAATCTTCATCCCCTTTTCACTCATGTGTCCGAACCTATGATGCCATAATGCTGCATCTGCTCATTTTGAAGTTAAAGCATTAACAGAGTTAGAAATACCATTGCATAAATACAATGTACCAACCTTTTCGCCTTTTGCTATTACCAGGGCTCCTTTGGTGACCTTCCAAGCTTTATCTGTGAAAGTTATCACACAACCTTCACCGCCTAACTGCCTTGTTGAAATCAGATTTTTCTTTAGATCTGGAACATGCCTTACCTCCTTTAATAGTCATTGGTTTCCATTCTGCTGTTTTACAAGAACCTTACCCATTCCAACAATTTTACAGGGTTTATCATCACCCAGACAAACTTGTCCAAAATCTCCTTGAACATAGTCATGAAAGTATTCCTTATCAGGTGTGGCATGGAATGAAGCCCCTGAATCTACCACCCAAGAATCAGTAATATTTTCGAAATAAAGAATCAAAGCATCTTGTAACACCTCACTTGTCACATTTGCTTCATGATTGTTTTCTTGCTGTGCATCTCCTTCTTTTCCCTTCCGAGATCTACAGTCTTTCTTTAGGTGTCCTTTCTTTCCACATTTCCAGCACACTATCCCCGATCTGGACTTGGATCTACCTTTCCTTGATTTACTGCGATATCCTGAGCTCTTTCCTCTTTCCATTTTTCTTCCTCTAGACTCTGCACTCAAAGCATTTCCCGATGTCTCACCGGAGCTTTTCCGTCGCATTTCCTTGCTAAGGATAACACCGACAACATCATCAAACTTTAAAGTACTAGATCCAGAAACGGAGTTACTAATGGCCATTACCAAACCATTCCAACTTTCTGGTAATGAGCACAAGAATAACAGAGCTCTAACTTCATCATCAAAGTTTACCCCTACAGAACTTAACTGACTTGTAACTGTATTAAAATCATTTAAATGGTTTGCAATAGATCCACCTTCCAACATATTCGTATTAAATAATTGTTTCATAAGAAATACCTTGTTTGAGGCCGAGGGTTTTTCATATAGTTTCGACAACGTCTGCATCAAACCCTCTGTCGTGGTTTCCTTTGAAATTTTGAAGGTGACTGACGCAGCAAGACACAACCGTATTGTTCCAAGTGCCTTTCTATCGAGAAGGTTCCATTCTTCGTCTTTCATACCTATCGGCATCTTTGTTTTTCCGCCCAATGGTAGGTATAGATCTTTATGATACAGATAATCTTCCATCTGCATCTTCCACAGTGAGAAGTTTTGGCCGTTAAATTTCTCGACCCTAAACTTACCATCTTCTGCCATTTCTCCAACTCGAACCAAGAACCCTTCTTTCCTGCGAGTTTATCAGCCAGATAGACCTTCGGCTCTGATACCAGTTGTTAGAAAATTATATATTACGGAGCAATGGAACACATAAAATATTGCAGAAATATAAATACAAAAAACGCACAAAACAAGAGAGACACAGATATACGTGGTTCACCTAGTTTGGGCTACGTCCACCCCGAAAAGCCAATCCTTCCTTTCTATTATCCAGCAAAATGAAGAGACACAACCTACAGAAAATCCGCTGTAATATCCTTTGTTTTCTCTCACAGTCTCACCTCTCTGTTTCTCGCTCACAGAATACACATCTATATCTGAGCCTCCAATACAATGCCCTCATACAAAGCGAGGGGTTTCCTTCTAGGGCAAAAAACCCTAAACTAAACATAAGTTATACCGTCAGATCATCTGCCTAATGAACGGCCCAGATTGACTAGAAATTACTATACTTTTACAAGGCAATTTTACATTTGTTTTTAGCTTCGGGGGCGCTGCCCCCGAGCCCCCACCGGGGGACCGCTGGCCCCCGGACCCCCTAACCGGGGGGGATCGGCCCCCCATGACCCCTGCAGGGGGGACAAGTCCCCCCCGCAGCCCCCCCCCCCGCGTGGAGGGGTGTACAATCATCCTGGGGTATACATCTGGCTGAAACCAAGACCTCTGAACAATCATGCTCCACACACAACAAAAACATAGGCCTGCTTTCCCAGATAATGTTAAAGATTGGCAAGTGTTTGAAAATGATGCCCAGATTAACAATTTCCTCACTCTTGAGCATGAGTTTTCAAATATTAACATTGACATGGACACTATGAGGGATGAACAATAGTCGAAAAATGAAAATCAGCAGGCTGTAACCGCTATAACAGTCAAACAAATGTTGAACCCAACTGTTTTTGACAATGCAAACATAGAAGAGCTGAAACAGATGCATTTGGAGGAAATAGCCGAAACAGAGGCCGAGACCGTTGATCTAAAAGATAACTTTCTCCCTACTAGCCTCACTCCGTTAGAAGATATGTTTGATGTGAATGATGTGCCCAAAAAGCCAAAAATGCAACCCTTAAATGTTGCTATAGAAGAACACAACATTGGGACAGCAGAGAAACCTAAAATCATCAAACTATCTCAATCTTTGCTACCTGTTCAAAAGCCCAAATATGTTGATTTTTTCAAAGAATTCCAAGATGTATTTGCTTGGAGTTATGAGGACTTGAAGTCGTATGAAACCTCAGTGATCCAACACACCATTCCCTTAAAACCAAACCAAAAGCCCTTCAAATAGAAACTGAGGAGAATCAATCCTATGCTTCTCCCTTTGATTGAAAAGGAAGTGAAAAGAATGTTTGAAGCAGGTATCATAGTACCCATCAGATTTTCTGAATGGGTATCCAACCTTGTTCCGACAAGAAAAAAGACAGGTGAGATTAGGCTAGGTGTAGACCTAAGAAATTTAAATCAAGTCTCCCAAAAAGACCACTACCCCTTGCCAAAAATGGACCACATCCTACAAAGAGTAGTGGGGTCATTTAGAATCTCTTTGCTAGATGTCTTTTCAGGTTTCAATCAAATACTGGTTCACCTGGATGACCAAGACAAGATAGCTTTTACGACACCGTGGGGAACATTTAAGTATGTGAAGATGCCTTTCGGACTTAAAAACGCTGGTGCTACCTTTCAAAGGGAAATGGATATTGCATTTTCCAATGAAATACATGATTTCCTAGTTGTCTACCTAGATGACTTAACCCCTTCCTCCAAATCTGATCAAGAGCACCTAAAACATTTGAGGCAAATATTCATGACATGTAGGAAATACGACATTTCCTTGAACCCCTGGAAGTCTCATTTTGGCCTTGAAGAAGGCAAACTTCTTGGCCATATCATATCAAAGGACAGGATTAGAATAGATCTGGAAAGGATCCAAGCCATTTTGTAAATACCATATCCAAGAAACATAAAAGAGTTGCAAGCATTCCTTGGAAAGATCAATTTCCTAAGGAGATTTATCCCAAATCTAGCCGAGCTTATAAGACTATTAAGCAACATGTTAAAAAAGGATGCCAAGGTAAAATGGTCTCTTGAAGCCAGACAAGACTTTGAGAGTATCAAATCTGCCGTAACCCAAGCTCCGGTCCTCACAAGTCCTCAATTTGATAGGGACTTCATCATATTCTCATTTGCATCTGATCACACCATAGCTGCTGTCCTTTTGCAAAAGGATGATCAAGGAGCTGAAAAGCCAATTGCCTTTTTCAGCCAAGCCTTATGAGATGCCCCTTTAAAGTATCAAATCATGGAGAAGCAGGTTTATGCACTTGTCAAAGCAATCAAAGATTTCCGAGTTTATATTTTATATTCACATGTGATTGCCTATGTCCCAAATGCGGTTGTAAAAGACATATTAACCCAAGAGGGGTTAGAAGACAAAAGAGGCAAGTGGACTACTAACATCCTTGAGTATGACATAGAAATAAAACCAACCAAGCTCATAAAGGGACAAGGTTTAGCCAAACTGATGTCCCAAACAAACTTTCAAGCCTTAGACATTAACCAACTGGACAATGAATAGGAGCTGGCGACTCCACAGATCAGTGAAACCTTTTTGCAATCTCCATGGTATGCTGATATATGCTTTGTATTGTTAAACCTGTTTGCTCCCCCAGGATTGTCCAGAACCAAGAAAAGATTTTGAAAGATGAAGGCTTCAAAGTTTTGTGTCATAGATGGTGCTTTATTTTGGAAAAATCATGAAGGCATACTGCTTAATTGTTTAAAAATGAATCAAACTAACAATGTCATTAAAGAGTTCCATGCAGGGGACTGTGGAGGACATCTATATTGGAAGTCCATTGCTGATAAAATTCTAAGGGTTGGTTTCTATTGGCCCTCTTTGTTTGCAGATGTAAAGAATATTGCTATCTCATGTCATAAATACCAAATCTTTGAGGGAAAAAGAAAGCTGTTACCTTTGCCTCTTAAGCCCATCTCAATCGAGAAACCTTTTCAACAATGGGGTCTTGACTTCATTGGAGAAATCCACCCCTCTTCCTCAGGCCAACATAAGTGGATTCTAACAGCCACCGACTATTTCACTAAGTGGATTGAAGCCATCCCATGTAGATAGGCCAATGCCTCCATCATTATCCAATTCCTTGAGTGCAATATCCTTTCTAGATTTGGCTGCCCTGAGAAGATCATTACTCACAACGCCGCTACCTTCAAATCCAAAAATATGATCAAATTTTGCCATAAATTTCACATTACCTTGGGCCATTCCACAACCTATTACCGTCAAGGCAATGGCTTGGCCGAATCATCCAACAAAAGCTTCATCAACATCATAAAGAAAGTGCTGGAAGAAAACAAAAAGAACTAGCACAAAAAGCTCACAAATGCCCTATGGGCAGACAGACTTTCAACAAAGAAATCCATTGGGATGAGCCCTTATGAGCTAGTATATGGCATGGAGGCCAGATTTCCTTCATCCTTGGGCATCCCTACTATCAAGCTGTTACAAGAGATCCAAGCTGAACCAAATGATGTTCAACGAAGAATAACCCAGACCATTCATCTTTAGCAAACAAGAGAATAGGTCTACAACAGAGCTCAAATTTTGCAAAAGAAGCTCAAAAAGATGTTGATAAGAGAGCTAAGGCTGAGGATTTCTACATTGGCGACAAAGTTCTAAGGTGGGACTCATGAAGAGAAGACAAGGGCAAACATGCAAAATTTGATTTTTTATGGAAAGGTCCATTTGTTATTTATGTTGTTCAGGGAAATAACACATATTTCCTCAAATCTATAGAGGGCAGCAATGTTGAAGAGGGCCCTATTAATGGCCGAATGTTAAAACATTACCATGATCCCTTTTAAGGGATATAATGCAGCCCTGTATATATCTCTTTGTACATTGATATTTGTATATATCAACACTGTTTTTTTTTGTAGTCGCAGGGTTAGAGGAGCAGTAGCAAAGTTTGCGAAGACACAGCCAATGCGAGTATTCCATTTTTAAAAAGCTCTGTCTCTGCATTAATCTCAGCAAAATAGCAAGAGTAGCGCTGTCATATCACAGCAATTCATGGTAAAAAGAAAATGTTTGCAGCTTGCAGTCTTCAGTCAAACAGTATAAATAAGAGAGGAGCATTTTTTAGTTTCACATCAGCAACTGTTTCTAGAATAGAGGCTAAGGAAAATACATCAGTTTTTGATCCATGTTTTGGATCTATTTCAAAGGCAATGCTCAAGTAACATTGTATATAATATCAAGCACGCAGAAGAAAGCAGGCAGTGCTATGTATTTCACAATATTTTAGTTGAGGAGAGGGTTGCTCATATTTCAAAGTTTCACACTTTTAGTAGCCAGCACAAATAAATTTTTCAGTCCACAGCAACAATAGAAGATCAAGGTAGTCTGACCTGCTGTTCTTGGCTTTTCACAAGGAAAAGCCATCCCCAAGTGGAGCCACTGCTGGCCTCCTGTTGCAACAGGTGTTCATCTTTCATGATTGACATTTTTACATGCCAAATATGTCATAATTTGCATGCTGCAATGTTCCATATTTCCTTAAGAGGCCAAAGAAGAGGCCATGAAAGTGTGCTAGTCTAAATGCCACTGATGTAGCCCAATTTTGGTGAGTTATTCCAGATTTTGAAGAGTTTTTTCAGTTAAGGGAAGGCCAAATAGCTCAATCTTGGCCTCCCTAGGTTTCATTGCTTGTTTTAGAATATAGAGAATGAATATTTGTCCAAATAGCTTAATCTTGGCAGATTTGTAAATAGGTAGAGAATGTTGGGCACTCATCAGCTTAATCTGAGCCCCAGCAGAAATAAGGATTGATTTAGATAGGAGGGCAGTCAAAAGAAAAAGGATAATCAGGGTTTGCAATTCCAAGTGCACCTGAACCAAAAAGAAGAAAAAATGTTAGGTAAGTAGGCTAGGTAGGTAATTTTGAGGTTGCAGAATGTTGATTTGTGATCAATTTTGTGTTTCAAAGTGACATTTTACTTCAGATCACATATGTAAGGTAGTTTTTCATTTGGAGGAGCTCAAGCGAGGCATGTCTAACTCCCCCTTATTCTTATTCCCAAAATCACTCACTAACATCCCATTAAGGACCTTGGGATTTGCCCAACCAGTCCTGTTATCTCTTCATTTTTGTAAAAGACCAAGTCAAGCTTTGACTTTCTTTAGTGAAGAGAAGCCACATTTCTTGTGTAAAAATCATGTCTCCAGAGTCCATTCACTTCCTATGTCTAAATTTCAATTCACAAACTTAGCCTCTCCCCTACACTTCACCCCACAAATTCATATTAACTCCTAACTCTATTATCTAGCTCCCTAGATCATTTACCCATCCCCTATTATAAAAAAAAGCTATCAAACTCCCCAAAAATATTAAATAGCCCCTCCCTTTGGCACTATAGCCATATTTCCTAAGTCCGGCAAATGTTGAGTTCATTTGGGGCTTGGCATTAGCCCTTTCGCGTCCTAACCCGGGGTTAATTTGACATTCGGTTAAATTAACAACCACATTCCCCCCCCCCCACACATAACATTTACACTAATATCCTCCGTGCATACATTCCATTTGCAATTAATTTGATATTCGATCAAATTAATAACCACCCGCGCCCGCTTACAAACCCATAAAACCCGCGTTAACCAAAGTTTCAGCCCCTTTTTTGGCATAAATATTGTTTTATATACGCGTGAGAACTGTCCCTAACCCTCCGTCGCCTTGTCTGTCTTATCATTCGTCCGATTGACCATGCCACAGATCAACGGTGGGCGGGTCTTTTCATACGCCGATATGCCGAGGGTTAACATCCGGGAGATGGGCGGTTTTCCAGTCATACTCCCGCCACGCGGCGCCTTCCCGGTTGTGGCAGAGCCCCCTCCTCAGAAACCGCTTCTGTGCAAAAGTGGTGCGATATGAAACCACAAACCACTTCCCCTATGTGACGTCACTGCCACGTCTTCATGACGTCACCATCCTGCGTCGGCCTCCTGCCACCGTGTCCTCGCCACGTCATTGCCACGTAGCTGCCATCATACTACCACGTCATCAACCCTATCATACCGCCACGTCACCCAACCGTACTACTGACATCATCCTGCTGACGTCACACTGCCATGTCATCACCGTACTCGGACCCACCGCTGACGTCATCATCAAAAAGGGCACGAAATCTGCACCAACAGATGCCCGAAATGAAAAACCGAGGGAGTCTTTGATGCGCGATTAGCACATCGCTAAGGTAAATAGGCCAAAATGGAAAGCCCTTTCATGGCTCGGCCACCAGCAAGCCCGAAAGTCGCAAAATGATAAGAATTTCTTCGCGCAGGATTCAGAAAGGGGGAAAGACAGTTTTTAAAGCAACAAAGGGCCGAACAGCAGCCATGAGAGGTCGATGGGACATCTTAAAGAGTATCAGCGGTGAGAAAAGGCGCACATTCAGTGCCAAAGCATATCAAGGAAGTGGAAAAGAGTATTAGTTAAATGTTTTAATGGAAATCTTTATTTCCCAAAGCAGGTGAACATTGAATGGCCTCCAACAAAGTCAAAGAAAGCGGTGAAAGCCCATCAAGGCTCTCCGATCACAGTTAAAGCATTTAAAGCCACTGAACAGCAATGGATCAGAGATCAAAGCATAGTTATGGCCAAATGCCAGCACAGAGCTCCAAAGGACACCATAGTTACTCGTTTTTTGAGGCGGTTGCCCCCAGCGCATTAGATAGATATTTGTTGCATTTATTTCAGACATATGTTAGGTTAAAGACACTTATTACAACAGATTTGTCTATGATCTGATTTTTGTAGATATTTTACTTATAAAATTACCCTAATTTACTGTTTAGGGGGTTGGTTGGTTGATTTACTCCAAGAGAGACTCGCTCTGTATACTTGATAATTTCCTTAATCAAAGACTGCTGAAAGCTTGGAGGATGGACTGTGTGCTATGTATTAACGTTTTGAAGAATTGAATGTGGAATTCTTGTGCTGCAACATGACTCAATAAGTGTTTCTTCTCTCTGTTTTAAATTTATATATGTTTTTATCATACATATGTCACCATCTAAGTTACAGAAAGAAAGATTAGTTTAGAATTTGCGTGGCTGCACTCTATGCTCAGTTTCTATGACTTCTTTATGTTTTCATCTAAATTGGTAATAAATATGAATTCCCTTTGGCTCATATTTACCCTATTTCATTCATGTTTGACAGTTATCTAGGGATTCTTTATTGCTCCTAGATATAGCTCCTTCACCTTCCCTCTGTTAAGTTGAAAGAGAGATTCTTAACTACCTCTCATTCCTTAGCCTTCAATCCATCTCCATTTAGCTTGAAAGTTGTTTCATGTGTAGCTGTCTTGCTCCATATTTCTCTGTTGTGACCAAGAAAACGCACCAGCAGTCCTAATCCTTGACTCCATGCCCAATGGTTTGAAACTTTCACAGTATGCATGCCTCTCTACTTGAAAGCATCATCCTTCCCAAGGAAAATTAAACAAAAACCCCTTGAATTCAATAACTAGCCTAAAATCATCATCAACAAAGCTAAATCCTAAAGAGAGAGCCCTCTCTGACTGCTGGTAGGCTACGACCTGCAGTCCAAAGATTGGTTTGTGGTTACCTCGGCAGTATCCTTTAGGAGCTTAAGGACAACCTGAGTGATAACACATTATCATAGAAGAAAATTGTGGAAGGACATATCGTCAATTTTGATCCATGGTGTCGTCATCAAATCATCATATCTCCTTTATAAATCTAGCTTGTTTGATATGAATCTCGCCTTTTTGATATTCTTCTTTCTAAAGGTGCTATAGTTATTGCTGTGACTGAAAGTTTGACTTCAACGTTGTGATTGATCTCTAGACTTCCATCTATGGTTGATAGGTGAATAATGATCTCGGCAACATTTGGAAAATTTTGATATGCTCTGGCTGATTTATAGCACATGGAATCCTATAGAACATGAGAAACAATTGAAAAATGTTAGAGGAGTTGCAGAATGTGCAATATTTAGTAGCTTATATTTAATCAAATCAATTCCATAAATAAAAACATATAGACTTGAGAGATTAATGGAAATTTACCTTATTACTATATTTATATAGATCTAATGGCTTTTATCTCAAAATGGAGGTATAGTGATATGAAGATAAGTGGTAAAATGAGTGAAAGATAAGAAATAAACTATCCAAAGAAGGAAATTTTGGAGGCTGAATAATATTCATGCAAAAGAAGCTATAACTATTTAGATGTTGAAGAAAACAATTGTTTGAAAGGGATGGACATGTTAATCCTTAAGAGAAATCTCCATATTAAGCATTAAATCGCTTATTAAGGCTTAGATATTGAGTAATTACATTTCTAGTGTTATATTAGTTGGTTAGCTATCTATACTTTCATTGTAACCTCGAGTTATAATTGTAAGTATCTCCTATATATTATACAAAGAAGACCTGGATTTGGGATCATATCTTCTTCTCTTATGTATTTTATTTGTTATAAAATGATTTTTTTTCCTTGAAGTGTAGAATTCATTGATTTTTTATCATTTTTAAGGTGCCGAGTCCATAACAAAGTTGGGGTGTCTTTCAAAACCTAGGATGCATAATAAAATAATTACTTAAGATAATGGTAGAAAAAAATAGCTTGAACAACCATAGTCTATAATATTTACAAAAGAAGAAGAATAAATATAATTCTGTGTAGCCCATATGCAAAAGTGTATAGGATTGACTAGTAAAATTGATACCTTTTGAATCAAAATACAAAACTTATAGATTATTGGAATTGCGATTCACACTTATGGATTCAAAATTATACAAAATTCACACTTTTGTTAATCAATATTCTGACTTTTAAAATCCAATTTTATAGTTCAGAAGGATTAACCTTCACACATTCAAAATTAAATTTGATAATTTCTTAGTCTATATTTGTTTATATTTAATGGAAATTTATCTAATTTTATATTTTAGAAGGATTAACCTTCACAAATTCAAAATTAAATTCGATAATTTCTTAGTCTATATTCTTTTACATTTAATCAAAATTTTAAAAATATGGCATTTTCGATTTTTACATCATGGGCTCCAAATTTTCTTTTTATTTGAGTTAGCTAATGATATACATTAGGCTATACGTCTCATCCATTTTATGTGCACATGTGGTGAATTTATGAGATTATGGAAGACTATGTCGAAAACAAAAGAATATATGATTTATGAATAAAAAGGGAAGATGACTATAATAAATAAACAATTTAAGAATAGTTTACTTTCTATGTAAGAGATGGTTATCCTTAGTGAGAATTTACATAGACTTATAATTGATATGAGATGTGAATGTAAGCATTCAATGTAATCTCATAGGTTTTTTTTGTTGTTTTTCATTAGAGGAGGTACTTAGGCCATTGGAAGTTGTGTTCGAGAAGTGAGATACACATCTTCAATTTTGAACTTCATTCAAGTGAAAGGTGTAACCTTTTTAAAATTCAATTGATGGGTAGATATACATCATGCATATAACAAGAATTGCATTGATAAGACATAATGGTCACCGTGGATTTGTTGTAGAAGCCTGGGAGTAAGAAGGACGTGTAAGTTCGTATGACCCCATACAACACTATTTGAGCATGTTGGAATCACAACTTTAACACACTTCTAGAACATTTTATTAGAATAATTAGATTAACATAGTTATCATTTTTTTCATAAGGGCTAATTAAATTATCAAAAATGCATCAAACAATATTTTACAGTACAATTATAAATTGAATTTTGTTTTCATCGAAATTTAACATAAAAAAATTCTAAATTACTTCTCTCTCTAACAAAATGCAGTATTAGACGCAAGCACACTTATTTAATGAACAATAATATTTTAATAAACATAATAAGTTAGTTAAAATTAACATTCATATTGGGTATCTTTAAAAGGAACTATGGAAAGTACACTTCTTGTATTAGATCCCATAGTTCACCCAAGATGCCACAACAATGATGATGATGTGCCATTATAAAGGGATTCCATGCCAATTCATTAGAGATGACTAGGTGGAGCAGGTGTGAATTGGAATGGTGTTGCTCAAATGATGTAGGTGGGGAAAACGCCTATTTTGCTAACTTCATTTTCCAGCTAACTAGTTCTTTTCCTAGAATTATGTTTAACCTCCATAACCAAGATGAATGTGAACTAATGTGTGTAAGCCACCTTTTTATCACAAGATTTCTAATAAGTTCCCATTCTAGATAAGATTCCCCATAAGCATAAGCTTAGATGTAACAACATGCATGTAATGGAATGAACTAGACATTTAACTAGGATAACATCTATTATTTAAGCAGAGAAATGAAGACATGACATTGACAAATTCAAATTGATCCCTTATCACCCTTAATATGACTGAGGATGTCAAGTGGCCATAACTAGCATGCCCTTGTAAAGAGTTGTGGGTAATGCTTGGTAGGGTTGTGGCACCTTAGATCCATACCACATCATCATCATGGGAAAGGAATGGAGTTTTTCTAATCTCCTTTATATCACCCAAAACTAAGCATTAGAACTCTAGTGTTTTGTCCTTGATCACCATCTTTGATGAACCTGCATTTACCTTTGTATTAAGATAAAGTTTAAAATATGCAACTCAAATCTAAAACATGTCTTAAGATTGTCCACCTTACATTCATCTTGAAAAGGCCCTTATGATGACAATAGAATCTCTACCAAAATCATTACATTCCTCCTAAAATAATTAGAATTTCCACTTTATTATTTATGACAATACTTGAGTTTCAAAATAACTCTATAACTTATTTTCTATCAAATTAGAAATGAGTACCCACACTTACCATCCAAAAAAAATTTAAACATCATACTTATAAATGGATAAAAAAAATAAAATATATTCCTAAATTATTCTAGAAATTTATCAAATAATATTTAAAAATCTAATAAATTAAATATTATAAAAAAACTCAATATAAATATTGATCCCACACCCCTTAGGCAAAGAAATATGAAAAATCTATACGCCAGTCGGTATCTAGATAATATACTTTGTGTTTTGAAAATACTCATTTACTAATCCTAACCCGGATGAACACCATAATGGCAAAGGTTGTTGCGTTGGACGCGTTGGTCACACCCAAGGGAAAAAACGTTTTGGTCGGCCGACGTTGAATTTGAATGGCAAGAAACTAGGTTTTGATATGTATAAATACACAATCCATATCCAATAAAAATGCATACCTCATCAGTAGAAGATTAAACACATCATTCGTTACGATTAATCAAGAGAATCTTCATTCGTCTCAGCCATGGGAGACAACGTGAGACAACACCGCGAAGAAATGGGTGAGTTGGGTATGAGGCTGAGTGTGAGTCAACCAGTGGTGGAGCGCGCCCTTTACATCTTCGAAAAGTTTCGCAGCTCCAACGAGTTCAGAGGGGAGGACAAGAAGAAGATGAATGCCATACTAGTCTCCTGTCTTTATAATGCTGGGAAGCAGCTGAACCAGCAGAAAGCATTAGAAGAATGGGCGCAGGTAGCAGACTTAAGGTTGAGAGATATATTCCAAGCTGGAAAGATTATTCAACCGTTCATTCACGCAGACAATGCGCATTACGTTGCCAAACCGGAGCCCCTGCCTCCCAATAATAGTGGAAGTGGAGTCCATGAGAATAGTAGGATTTGGGATCCTCTGGAGCATAACTAGAGCCAGGGGTTAAGTCTTTAGTCTGCCGGCTAGTCGGATTTAAATTACAGAACGCAAAATTGGGGAGGAGATGGCGAAAGATTGTGAACGTGAGATAACCAGCGTCAATAGCTGGGGTTATTGTTTCGATTTGTACTATGGTGAATGGATGGCCAGTGTTGGAATTTAGATGTCTCTTTATTATTTATATAATATAATATTTTTTTTGTAGTTGAAAAAAATTGGTTTTTTAAAAGGGATATTGTTATGGTAAATTAATTTTTTACTAATAAAAATTAAATAAAAAATTATCTTTTAATAATATCATTATATTTATATATTTATCATAACTAAAAAATAAAATTATCAATATTCTTTTTCTCTATATTGTATCATTATAATTACTTGTATTGATAATCATATTGTTTTCGCTTGAAACTACTTAATATTGACTAACCACATTGTTTTTCTAGTGGAACAATGATACAACCAATAATAGTAATTTAAAAAATAAATTTAAACATGTCATAATAAATTATATTTAATAAGCATAGTCTAAATGTTATATCTTATGAAATTTTCCTGGGTATATTTTCTAATTAAAATTTTAAAAAATATTGGTAAAATTGAAATATTCCAAACAAAAATTTCAAAACATTAAATTCATTGCATATTAAAAAATACAATTTTAATAATAATAAATAATATTTTTAATTTTCAAATGGAATTTGAAAATTATCAAATGAAAACATAAATAATAAGATAACAATTCTGATTTAATCTAGTATTTCTTTGTCTTATTAGTTTTCTTTTTGTTAACTAGTATGTGACCTTTTCTATTTAGTGGTCATACTTTATAGTGAGAAAATGCATTGAATTTATTTTACATGTTGCATAATTCTCTAGATATTTTCATCCTTAGATCACACAAATATTGTTTCTTGGTATTTTTTTTAAAAACATGTACTATTTTTAAATCTTATTTGCAATATGTAAAAGCAAAGAGAATATCCAAAACACTAAAAAGACAACTTTGGATCGACACGCACACAACAAACAACAAATTAAAACAAAATGGCCTCCAACAAACCTCAACAAACTAAAATAAGCCTCATTACTACAACAATGCCAACTTCATAACTCTTAAAAGCAATATGTAAAAGCAAAGAAAATATCTAAACACTAAAAAGGCAACTTTGGGTCTTTCTCAACTTGTGCACAGACACACACACACAACACCAAATTAAAACAAAATGGCCTCACAATAAAAGGGACAACCTACTCTAGCAAACCTCAACAAACTAAAATAAACCTCATTACTACAACAATGCTCAAAATTTTGGATCACTTAAAAAGAAGCATCAACAGAAAATAGATAACAACAAAAACCCATTAAATCACACCACCTATCGTTGTTTACAAAAAAAAAAAATAATAAAAACAAATTTAATAGAAATTAAATGCATTTAAAACATTCAAACTAACTTAATAAAGAAATCCTTCCTACTAACTCTGATGTCAGCTCAAGATTCTTCCTAGAACCTTTGCATACATGTGAGTAAACAGAGGCTCCAAAAATCCTTAAGTGCAACACGTCTGACTTTCTCCCTGAGAAAATCTCCTCCAATATAATAATACCAAGAATCCGATGACGACTCTGATTCTGCAAGTAGACTACTATGTTACATACTTCTTCCCACAAATGCAATGATAGGCCTTGTTAATGTAACATAGCTCTAGTTGCTCCCACAATGCTTTGGTTCTTCCTCTCATCCACCACATTCTGTTGTGGGTTGTGGGATGTTATCATCTCTCTTGGAATGCCTTCATTCGCACAAAAATTATTGAATTCATTCGAAACATACTCACCTTTGTTATCACTCGTAAGATATTTCACCTTCTTGCTAGTCTCTTTCTCAACCAATGCCTTTAATTCTACAAACTTGGAGTATGTCTCATCCTTTTTGGGTATGAAGAACATCCACATACATCATATTGGACTCTTTCCACGTGTTCATGTGCTTTTCTATTCCAATCATGGAATGTGGACTTTGCATACTTCTCGAAGGTACAACGTTTATGTACATCCTCCTACTCAAGTGCTCCAATAGGGAGCGCAGTGGTTATTTGCTACATAATAGTCATGGCGTCGTGATGCAAATGGCCCAATATAGCATGTCAAACTTCACCGACATTGCAATTTTCATTTTCTCTGCCTTATTAATAAATGCAACATATTCTTCCACATCTAGCTTATATAGGTTCTTCACATAAATGCCTATCTAGTTCACCTATATAGTGGTTATATGTCTTAGGAATTCTTTCCCTTTGTTGAAGATTACATCATAACCACGGTCTTCCAAAACTGTTACAAAGAAGAGATTTTTCTTTAGGCCTGGATCTTGACTCCCTATGAAAGGTGATTGTACCAATATCAGTCATGTCGTACCTCTCTTTATCCCATAGCTCAATGTGCATCTGGAAATATTTCTCCTCGAGGTCACTGAAAAACTCTCTACAACCTATCATGTGGAACGATGCAATTTAGTCGAAGTACCACACGCTCCCCATCACTGCGTTGGCCATACATGTCATAAGGGTGAATTCAAGCTCGAGTTGTAAAGCCAAATATTCACCTACTTCTCCTCCTCGGTTCTTCTTGATCAACCTTTTGTGTGGACACTTTGTGGCATAATGCACGAATTCATGAAAATTCAAGCATTTTATTTTTTGACAAGTCTTTCTTATTTTCCCCTTCACTAGATTCTGGTTTGGTTCAATGAGATTTATTCCCTTTTCCCTTCTTTCCCTTTCCAACTAATGAAAAATTTCTCCATCCTGACCCTTAGATGAGTTTCCATCTCTGGTATTTTGCTTGATCCCTTCTTGTACCAAATCAGACCCTAAGTGTTTCCAATTCAATAATTTTTCCCTCATGTTCATCGAGTCTTCGTAGCTATGCCAATTTTTTGGAAGGCCTAGAAGAGCTAGGCATACCAGTTTATCATATGCAAAATTAACACGAACCACACCAAGTTCATCAAGAAGTTGTGTAAATCTACACAGATACTGCAAAATATTATCATTCTTCTACATCTTAATATTATGAAGTTTATCCTTGAGTTTCAATTTCCTATGGTCATTGTTATTCTTGAAAAAATATGTTAGTGCCTTCCACATTGCGAAAGGACTTTCTTTCCCATCGATATTTGAGACAATGTGATCTTGCACCCCTTCAAGATTATTCTCCTCGCTTTAGCTACATATTTTCTCCATTGACCTAGGTTTATGCATCAACTGATCTTGGCTTTTTAATTTTTTGTCTTGACATATTCTAGCAATCGATTGTCATCCAATACTACCTCCATGTGATCCTTCCATGAACTGAAATTAGAGCTTCCTTCCAAGGCATACTCTAGTATGAGCCTGTTGAAGTTCATCTTCCCAAATTTGAAGAGACCTTACTACACTGAACTACAAATTCGATCCTCCTAAGAAACGACTTCGAAATTCATATTCTAATGTGAATCCTTATCTCATACCATGTAGAAATTTTGGTGTATAATTTCAACTACTCATGAAATTTTAATCTAAATCACAAGGCACAATCCTACTCATAATTCATAATTTATAAATTCAATCACAAGCATGCAATAAGAAATAACACGCATTCACAATATTTTTTCTAGGGGAAAGAAACTACTAAAAACCCCTTATTCCTGCTTGCATTAATCTAATGAATAGAGATGTATTACAATTGCTTACTCAATTTGAGCACACACTACAACTGAATAACCAATGTATCTACTCACTGAGAAGTGATGACCCAAACTTAGTCAATTTATGCCTCTGCTTAAGGCCCTATTCCTTCTGCGATTCATGAGGAAATTAGGCCCCTATTATTTAGGAATTCCCTCCAAAATGCTTCCGCAATTACCAAGGTTGATGATCTGACTGCATGCAACACTTGTACACTCAAGACTAGTCTACAATTGACATTACACTACCTTGGAATCTCCACCACAGCTAGGGAACTCGAATTCTCTGCATGCACTAGTTATTTTGGGTTCATTGATCAGTTAACAAGATGATCACTGAGTTAGACTACTATCCCACTGCACCGCTGACCTTCCACTAGTTCCTCCAACAGTTAGAATTAGTTTAACTGAAAACAACTTGAAATAACTGACCTTGATTGCTACAAATTAGCAATCATAGATGCTTAACTAGACTCCAAGTCCTCTAACTCAAATTTATTGAGCTAACTGAGTGAAAAGAACCATGTCACACAAGTTAACTACATCCAAGTTCTCTGCTAGTGTGGAAATTTGAATTTTCTCAAATTGACCAAGGAAAAATCAAATTCAGGCTTTCTTTCTGCTATTTTCAACAATTTATGATGATTTAGATATTAGTTAAAATTTTGCATTGTTTTCATTTCAACCTTCATCATTTGAAGAAGAAATCAGAGATGAAAATTAGGTGCAAGTTATGGATGAAGAAATTGAATCTATTGAAAAGAATGATACTTTGAATTTAGTTGATTTATAAAAGGATAGAAATATCATTGGTGTGAAATGGGTGCACAAGGCAAAGTTGAATGAGAAAGGAGATATTGACATATTTAAGGTAAGGCTTGTAGCAAAATGGTTGTCGGAGCAATCGAGAATACACTTTGGAGAAACACTTGCTCTGGTTGCCAGATTGGATATTGTAAGAGCAATATTAGCAACAACAACTCAAAAGTGGAAAGTGTATTAGATGGATGTGAAATTATCCTTCTTGAATGGGATGCTAGAAGAGGAAATATATGTGTAACAACCTTTAGGTTATGAAGTGTAAATTCAAGAAGAAAAAGTTTACAGGTTAAAGAAAGAGCTTTGTGGAATCAAACAAGCTCCAAGAACTTGGTATAGAAGAATTGGTAGTTACATGATCAAGAATGGATTTTATAGAAGTGGCATTGAACTGACCTTGCACACAAAGGAAAATTAACATCGACATATTTTGATTGCTTACTTATATTTGGATGACATGCTTTATGCTAGTGATATTGAATTAGATGAATTTAAGGTAGAAATAAAGAAAGAATTTGAAATGGTAGATCTTGGTCTTATGAAATATTTTCTTGGAATAGAAGTTGAGCAATTTGAGAAAGGGATATTTAGTTGTCAAAATAAGTATGCTAATGAATTGATGAAAATATTCAAGATGGAAAATTGTAAACCTACTCCTACACCAGTTGCAACATGTTGAAATTTGGTACCGGAGGACAGGTGGTTCCCTTAGGCTTTGATCTTTGGCCTAGGGAAAAGTGTCCAAAAGAATTTAATTTTTCTCCTAAAGTGACTTTATAATTTTATAAAGTTAAATCTAATTTAAAAGTGACTTTAAGTGATAAAGTTACTAAGTCTAATTTTAAAGTGACTTTTATAAAATCAATGAAAAATTAGAAAGGAAAAGTGACTTTGGAAATAAATGACTAAGTGGGTCTTTATTAAAGTGGGGTGAATTAAAAAATAAAAAGTGAGATTTAAATGAGCATTTAATCTCAGTCACTGATCTAAATCTATTTTAGCCATTGGATTTAGAGATCACCCAAAAGTCACTTAGGTTACCCAAAAGTCATTTGGAGTTATATTAAGGGAGGAAAAGGAGGAAAAGTTCACATTCGATTCAATTCTTTCATGAGCAGATTGGGAGAAGGAGAGCAAGAGAGCAAGAGAGATTTATGAGCAAGGAGGAGAAGGAGACAACAGCTTGGCACACATTTCAAGGCAGTAGTTGAGCAGATTTGTACAACTGATTCAACACACAGTGAAAGGCAGATTCTGGCATGATTTTCGAAGAGAGGTTTGCACAAAAATCAAGGAGCAGTTTTTTGGTTTTTCTGCACGCAAAACGAGGGTCGTACAGTAGCATTTACTGCTGAAAGTGGGCACGAAAATCTAGGAGACCATACAACATTTATTGTTGTCCTGTTTGCTGTAATTTCCAGTTTGTTGTGAAGCATGGGAAAAGAGATAAGTTGTAAATTTGCTTGCTGTTTTTTTGCTGAAAATTTCTCACTGTAAAAGGCAATTTTCAGAAATAAAGAAGAGCTCTCAAACTGGTTTTCCCCAAGTGTTATAGGGGGTTTTTCCAGGGTCACATTGACCAAAAATCTCAGTGTTTAAATGTGTTTTAATAGCTGTTTATTACTGCTGATTTTTATTTCTGCAATTTCTAGCATTCTGTAAAATTTCCAGAATTTGTGTTTTCAGCAAATTTTTTTTTTCAGCTTGTTAAATGTATGGTTATGGGAAAGGACATTTAACTATATGGGAGAAATAAGGAGAAACTGAAAACCAGGGTGGGAAAACAGAAATTTCTACATGGTATCAGAGGTTGAGTGCTGAAGGGTAGTTTGGGACAGCAAAAGGAAAAATTATAGTTGTTGATTTTTCACTGAGAAAATTCCAGCAAGCTGATTTTTTCATAAACAACAGTTTTATCTTTACTACAGTAGTGCTATTTTTCAGTTTTAGGGTAGCAGGATGTCATTGGGATTAAGGGTGGAGGATAGGCTGGATGAGCATATAAATTACAACGTTTGGAAGGAGAGAATGCAGAGTATCTTTGACGAGGCAGAAGTATGGGATATCATGGTGCATACCACACAGAACCCTGTTGTTGTGCCTACTGATGCTACTCAGTTGACATCTTATAATAAAAAGAACAACAACGTTAAGAGGCTGATTCTAAACGGAATCAAAGACCATTGCATTCCTCATGTGAGAGGAAAGAGCAATGCCCATGAGATGTGAACATCATTGTCCAATCTCTACCAAAGTACCAATGAGAATCGAAAGATGGTCCTCAAGGAGAAGATGAAGAACATTAAGATGGGTAATGATAGTGCAGCTGGATATCTCACAAAGATTACTAATGTGAGAGATGAGTTGGCAGCGATTGGAGAGGCCATTCCACCCACTGAGTTGGTGCGGATTGCAGTGAATGGCCTCCCCCATTCATTGTTGAACTTTGCTAATGGGGTTTGTGCACGTGAGACCCTTCCCACATGGGAGAGGTTTTGGGGTGATTGCATTCAGACAGAGATCAGGAAAGGTCAGCTTGGGGCAGCCAAGCCAGTTGAGCAGGATGAGGATGTAGCACTGGTGGCAGGAGGCAAGAAAGGAAAAGTGAAGAAGCAGGCTTCCACAAGCAGTGGTGGGGGCAAAGGCAAAGGTAAAGGTAAACAGGGGAACACATAGAAGGACTATTCCAAGGTGAAGTGTTGGAATTGTTAAAAGATGGGACACTATGCAGTTGTGTGTCTATAGAAGAAGAAGAAGAAGGGGAAGAACCAGGACGTTGCAACTTCAGCAGAGATTGAGGACTTTGCTGGTCATTTTGACCGAGAGTTTGCGTTCACTACGTGTGAGTCCTCTAGTGCGGGATCACCTGCCACACAAGTTCAGAGGGAGCATGCTTTTCCCTCGATTAGCGGAGCATCTTCAGGTATCTGGTATGTGGACAGTGGGGCTTCACGTCATATGACAGGAGTCTGTGAGTACTTCTCAGAGCTTTCAGAGAGTGGCACTGATATTGAGGTAGTACTCGGTGATGACAGAGTTGTTAGAGCAGTCGGGGTGGGGACAATGACATTTCAGAGGGAGTCCAAACCTCCCTTGAAGGTGTCAGAGGTTCTTTATGTGCCAGGGATGAGGAAGAACCTCATATACATCTCAACTTTGGAGGACAGAGGATATGAGGTATTGTTCAGGGGAGGACAGGTGTTGATGTATCCTAGGGGCACTCCAACTGATTCAGCTAGAGTGATAGGTGTACGCCATGCAAAGGTGTACAAGTTTGCATTCCAACCCCTTTTGGCATTGAGCAGTAGTACCAGCAACAGAGCTAGCAGTTCTGAGCTGTGTGAGATTTGGCACCGCGGGATGGGACATATGTATCATGGAGCCTTGAGGACATTTCGGGAGATCACTACAGGTGTGCTAGATTTCAGTACTCATCACTTTGATACTTGCAGAGGTTGTGCGATGGGAAAATTTGCCAAATCCCCTTTTCCCAGCAGTGACAACAGAGCGACGGGGATACTTGATTTGATTCATTCCGATGTGAGTGGTCGGATGTCTCATGTTTCCTTGAGTGGATATGAGTACTATGTTTTATTCATTGATGATCACTTCAGGAGGACCTAGATTTATTTTTTGAAGACCAAGAGTGAGGTCTTCAAGCGGTTTCAGGAGTTCAGAGCTCTTGTGGAGACTCAGACAGGTCAAAAGATCAATTCCTTGAGGTCGGACAATGGAGGAGAGTACACCCTTGGAGAGTTTGTTGACTATTGTGCGGAGGCAGGCATTAGGAGGGAGTTCACTGTTCCTTACAACCCCCAGCAGAATGGGGTTGCGGAGAAGAAGAACAGATCCATCATAGGGGTTGCCAAAGCCATGTTATATGATCAGGGGTTTCCATTGTTCTTGTGGGCAGAGGCCTGCAACACAGTTGTTTACTTGCAAAACAGGAGTCCGCATCGTGCCTTGGGGCACATGACTCCGGAGGAGGCTTTCTCTAGGAAGAAGCCTGATATTGGTCATCTTCATATCTTTGGATGCATTACATACTCCTATATACCCAAGGAGAAGAGGACCAAACTAGAGCCCACCACATAGAAGGGTATCTTTGTGGGCTACAGTGAGACCTCAAAGGCCTTTCAGATTTACATTCCTGCACAGAGGAGAGTTGTTGTCAGACGGGATGTGAAGTTCGAGGAGGACGGGGCCTTTAGGAGGTCACGGGAGTTAGAGTATCTGGATCAGCCAGACCCTCAGCAGCAGTTGAATCAGTTGCAGGGATCCAGTGGGCAGGGATCAGTAGGATCCGGAGGTACATCTATGAGGATGTGAGGTCCATCAGTGAGCAGTGGCTCGCCGAGCCAGAGGGGTGGTGCTCCGGGCAGCATGCAGAGCAGTTCACAGAGTAGTTCACTAGGGAGTCCATTGATGGACAGTTCACATGGTGCCTCAGCTTCTACAGGTTCAGGTGCAGGCAGGAGGACAGTAGACAGACATTCAGGAGTTCAGGCTACTGATGGTGATGAGGAGGAGGAGTTTCATTCTCCTATGGGAGAAGCATGCTTAGGGAAGAGAAAGCCCAAGTGGCTTCAGGACACCTTGAGAGATGCCACATCTGTTGTTGAGCCAAAGAGGCCGGTCAGAGAGAGTAGACCACCTGAGAGGTTTTGTAGCTACACTTTGAGCCCTCTAGCTATGAGGAGGCAGCTAGCCAGTAGGTCTGGAGAGAGGCCATGCAGGAGGAGTATTCTTCTATCATGAAGAATGATGTTTGGGAGGTGGTGCCGAGGCCTGAGGGAAAATCCATGGTTACTGCCAGATGGCTTTACGAGGTAAAGCATGGTGCAGATGGCGGCATTGAGAAATTCAAAGCGAGGTTTGTTGCTAGAGGGTTCTCCCAGGTAGAGGGAGTTGATTATGAGGAGACCTTCACTCCCGTGGCTCAATATACTTCGATCCGCTCCATTATAACGATAGTAGCAGAGATGGGTTGGAAGATCAACCAGATGGATGTGAAGACCACATTTCTCAATGGCTTCATACAGGAGGAGGTGTACATTGAGCAGCCACAGGGCTTTGAGTTGCATGGGAAGGAGTCCCATGTGTGCAGACTGAAGAAGGCCCTTTATGGCCTGAAGCAAGCTCCCAGAGCATAGGTGAGGAGCCTCTCATTCTGGTGCTGTATGTGGATGACTTTATCATTACAGGTGCAGAGAGACTCATAGAGCACTGTAAGAGAGATCTTGCGATGGAGTTTGAGATGAAGGACATCGGCTTGATGCATTAATTTTTGGGTTTGGAGGTGTGGCAGGAGGAGGGGCATTTCTTCCTGGGGCAGGGGAAGTATATTGTGGACATCCTTAGCAGATTCCACATGGAGGATTGTAGACCCATGTCGACACCGATGATCACCAACTGGAAGAAGCTTCATGCTTCGGATTCTGAGTTTGTGGATCCCACATTGTACAGGCAGCTGATTGGTTCCTTGATGTTTTTGGTCAACACTAGACCAGATATCTGTTTTGCAGTCAACACGATGAGTCAGTTTATGTGTGAGCCTAGGAAGGTTCACTGGTTGGCTGCAAAACACATTTTGTGATACTTGCAGGGGACAGTGGATTATGGTCTGGACTACAGGTAGGGAGATGGAGTGAGATTGGCAGGATACACTGATTCTGATTGGGCAGGTTGTGCTTCTGATAAGAAGAGCACTTCAGGGTGCTGTTTTGGGTTGGGTTCAGTAGTAGTGTCATGGTTCAGCCGGAAGCAGCAATCAGTAGCACTGAGCTCAGCAGAAGCAGAGTATATGGCAGCCAGTCTAGCTAGTTGTGAGGCTATCTGACTTCGCAAGATGTTGTTTGGCTTATTTGGTCAGCCGTTGAGACCTTCAGTGATTTACTGTGATAATCAGAGTTGCATTAAACTCACGGAGAATCCATTATTTCATGACAGGTCAAAGCATATCGGGATCATATATCATTTCATCAGAGACTATGTTCAGAAGGGAGTTGTGAAGCTTGAGTATATTTCCACTGATGAGCAGGTTGCAGATATCCTTACCAAAGCCTTACCACGGGGCAAGCATGTCTACTTCAGAGACAAGATCGGTGTGGTGAGGAACACCTTCCTCGGTAAGAGGGAGTGTTGAAATTTGGTACCGGAGGACAGGTGGTTCCCTTAGGCTTTGATCTTTGGCCTAGGGAAAAGTGTCCAAAAGAATTTATCTTTTATCCTAAAGTGACTTTATAATTTTATAAAGTTAAATCTAATTTAAAAGTGACTTTAAGTGATAAAGTTACTAAGTCTAATTTTAAAGTGACTTTTAGAAAGTCAATGAAAAATTAGAAAGGAAAAGTGACTTTGGAAATAAATGACTAAGTGGGTCTTTATTAAAGTGGGGTGAATTAAAAACTAAAAAGTGAGATTTAAATGAGCATTTGATATCAGTCATTGATCTAAATCTATTTCAGCCATTGGATTTAGAGATCACCCAAAAGTCACTTGGGTCACCCAAAAGTCATTTGGAGTTATATTAAGGGAGGAAAAGGAGGAAAAGATCACATTCGATTCAATTCTTTCATGAGCATATTGGAAGAAGGAGAACAAGAGAGCAAGAGAGATTTCTGAGTATGGAGGAGAAGGAGATAGCAGCTTGGCACACATTCCAAGGTAGCAGTTGAGCAGATTTGTACAGCTGATTCAACACACAGTGAAAGGCAGATTTTGGCACAATTTTCGAGGAGAGGTTTGCACAAAAATCGAGGAGCAGTTTGCTGGTTTTTGTACACGCAAAATGAGGGCCATACTGCAGCATTTAATGCTAAAAGTGGGCACGAAAATCGAGGAGACGGTACAACATTTATTGCTGTCCTGTTTGCTGTAATTTCCAGTCTGCTGTGAAGCATGGGAAAAGAGATAAGTTGTAAATTTGCTTGCTGATTTTTTGCTGAAAATTTCTCACTGTAAAAGGCAATTTTCAGAAATAAAGAAGAGCTCTCAAACTAGTTTTCCCCAAGAGATGTAGGGGGTTTTTCCAGGGTCACACTGACCAAAAATCTCAGTGTTTAAATGTGTTTAAATGTGTTTTAATGACTGTTTATTACTGCTGATTTTTATTTCTGCAATTTCCAGCATTCTGTAAAATTTACGGAATTTGTGTTTTCAGCAAATTTATTTTTTTCAGCTTGTTAAATGTATGATTATGGGAAAGGGAATTTAACTATATGGGAGAAATAAGGAGAAACTGAAAACCGGGGTGGGAAAAAAGAAATTTCTACACAACAGGTACACGGTTAAATAAGGATGATGATGGATGAGATGTCAATCCAACTGTATTCAAAAGATTGGTTGGCATTTCTATGTATCTCACAACTATAAAATGAGATATTATGTGAGGTGTTAGTAATATTTCTAGATTTATAGTCTTTAAAAGACTCACATTGTAGAGAAGACAAAACAATTCTTAGATACATAGCAAGGAATTTAGATTCTGGCATATTTTATGCAAGGAAATAGAAGAAATATTTGGTTGGATATAATGACAGTGATTTTCGAGGAAGTTTGGATGATAGGAAAAACACTTTTCGTTATGTGTTTCATATTGGTTTATGTTTGATATCTTGGGCATCTAAGAAACAACTTATTGTGACACTTCCCTCAACATAATCTACACAATATGTAGTAGAAACATCAACAACATGGTAAGTAGTATGGTTACAAACAGTTTTGTATGGATTTCAGCAAAACGATAAGGATCAACAACAATATATTGTGAGAACACCTCATCCATTGCACTATCCAAGCATAGTGGGTTTCATCAAAAGAACAAACAGATTGAGACAAAATATGATTTTATTAGAGAACTTGTGACGAATGGAGAAGTTTATTTAAGTCCTTGTAAATCGAGTGATCAATTGGTTGATATATTCACTAAGCCATTAACAAAATATGTATTTGAGTTTCATAGAGGAAACTTAGGTGTTGTAATCCTAGCTAAGACTTAGACCGGTAGGCACATTTGACTTGTGAAGAATCATGTCTTTGTTTAATGGTCATAATTAAGAGAGGGTGTTAAAGATAGGTAATTACTCCCACATGCAGAGAAATCTAAGTTTAGAGTGTGAGTTAACTGAAAGTAAGTTTGAGTTCAATATTATATTTGGTCAAGTCAAATTTAGTGTGTATTTTCATGTTGAAGTTATTTTGAGTGAGTCGCTATATGAAAAATTATAAATACCCCTCACAAGCTTCATTGTAATCATCAAGTTTTGGGTGATCGATAGAGAAGAGCAACAACTCATGTTGTTTTTGTGTGTCAAATTGGTTCCTTTCCTCCTCTGTCTTTCCAACATGTATAACATTCATCTTATAACTACAACTTCTACTTTAGCTCATGAATACCGCGACCTTTTATTTCTCCTTTTTTTGTGTGTTAAATATATAATAATTATAAAGGGTTATGGAACAAATAGAATGGAAGAAATAGAAAATGAAAGAAGAATATATATATATATATATATATATATATATATATATATATATATATATATATATAGAGAGAGAGAGAGAGAGAGAGAGAGAGAGAGAGAGAGAGGTATTTGCGGCAGTAGGAACCAAGGACAAGTGATGAACCTTGCTAATTAAGGCTAAAAAGTAGCTTATAGAGATGAATTGAAATACGAACACGATTATAGAGATGAATTTCAATATGAAGGCTTTAATAACCAAATATTTGTCATGGAGCATTAGAAATGGTCAAGGGAGTAATATCAAGCATTGGGACCTATCTGAGTGTGATTCAGAGAGAGCCCTCTCCTGTTTTGGTAGGGCTAGCTACCAGACTGAGCATGGTTTGTGGTTACCCTGAATTTTTCCTTCCTTTTGCCTAAGGTTGATTTAGGTGCTAACAAGATGTATTTAGCTTGTCAGGCTATGTATTTTTGTTGATATCCCTTCGTAACTATGTTGAAGGGATACTCATTTCCACTTTGTTTAAGATCATGTTAAGTTGTCATGCTGAGAGGAAGCCTTCTTGAGTGAAAATTCGTGTAAGAGGAACGTCTCATGGAGAGACAAGCCACTCATATTTGAGGGTGTATGTCTTTGCTATGACATAGAGTCTTCCATGTACATCATCATCTCTTTTAGAATTATATGAAGTGGCCTCCACCATCTTGACACCGGGCCTAGAGACGTAGTCCACACTAGATGAACTTCATTATCAAATGTGTTATGTTCATGATTCTCTTATCGTTGTCATGTTTCCGTGTGTTTTAATCATGCATATATGTTCTTTTATACTCTTTAAAATGCAATTATAACAACATCACAAAAGTAAAATGTTTTGGTTAATTCTAGAATCTGAAGGAACCTGGATCAAGTTTGGTATCAGAGTCATCTTCTCGCTGATGTGAAATTGTAAACGTGAACGATTGAATGTGTTGGAATGGAGGATGATAAAGAGATGTATGGGGCCTTCATGTGAATGTTAGAAATGGTGGATATCATGTATGAAGCATATGAGAAGAGAAAAGAGGAGGGAGAGATATTGAAAATCAATGCTTCATCCACATCTTCTAGTGTACACTCATTTCCTTCATCATCTTCTCATTATTCGAATGAGGATATCAACCAGAGTCTTCAAGTAGATAAAAATGAATTGAAGATGCTTCTACAAGAAGAGAAAGAGGAGAAGCATCAATTCCAGCTTTAGTTGCGAGGCGTAGAGGCAGCCTTAGAAGAATTGAAGCGAAATGACCAAAGCCATCAAGTAGAGCATGCTGAATTATAGAGGCTTCTACAGGAAGAGGAGGAGGAGAAACAGACTCTACTATGCCAGCTGCAAGCTAAGATTGAGGCCTTGGAAAAGCTACAGTGTGACCCCTATGAGGTAAAAAGTAATCCTCCGACTTCATATATGTTTCCTGATGATGATTTCGCTATTTTTGAAAATCATACCATAGGAATCGACTCCAACTATTAAAGAGAAAGGGGTATGAGGGGAAGGGCCTCGACATTAATGGACAGGGCATCATAAACCCCATCAATGTAGAAGAATTACCTTGTTGAATAGGAATTGGATATGTCAGGAGGGAAAATGATAAATGCACCAAGAGAGCCAGCAAACCACCAACAACAGATGATGAGAAGCCCACGTCAGTTCTTTCCAACTCAACAGTGGAGGTAAAAGATGTTGATTTCCCTTCAGTTTCATCTTCACATAGTATATTTCTTTTTGGAAATATGGAGATACCAATTACAGGGACAAACGTGAGGCTCCTTACCAAGATGAGGTACAAGGAAGAAGAATGACTTGGTGTTAATATCCAAGGCATAACTCCGCCATTGGAGGTCATGCAAAGACATCAATTTTTGTAGGCTTGGGATACACCGAAGGATAATTCTCAAGGCTGTCAGGTGCTTCCAATACATTGTTGAGACCATTGAGGAAATATAATGATCAGAATACTTCACCATCATCCCATGGCAGTATGAATTGCAGAGAAAGAGGTGAGGCAAACTCTTGTTCCCATGATCATACCAGAGACCAACAAGAATGGTATAACCAGTCTTAGTATTCTAATCTTCATTTTGATTACAACCATTTTGTTAACAATAAATGAAAATTATGGAATAAAAGAACTTGTAGTTTTTGGGGATTTCATAACGATATGTTTGTTGAGTGTTGGAAAATAATAATGGCATGGAAAAAGATGAGGCGTGAAAGAACCTCTCAATAGTAGGCAAAGAAGAAGGTAAAGAATATGTGGAGGAAGAAGGATTATTATAGTCGTTGCGATAGGGGTGGTCATCAAGGAGCCACATCTTGTAGGCTCCATCCAGAACAACGTCGCAAGTACAAATAATTAATGCATGAACCAAGTGAAATAGTTGTTCGACCAAAGAATGCGTCACAAGGAGACAACCCATTCACTTTGATAAATGAGAGATGTTTTTTCTAGGTGTGGTAGAAATTCATGGCCTTATTTTTTTCATGTGTTGCAGTTTAAATTGTGAAAGTGATGATGTGTTTCCATCACTTGTTAAAGCAACAATAGTGTTTGGCCTTCTTTGCAAATCATGTGTTACAATTTAAAATGTAAAAGTGATGATGTGTTTTCCATCACTTGTTGAAGCAATAATGATATTTTGGCCTTGTTTTAATAGCTGGGGTATTATTTCCATTTTGATGTAAGTTTTACCACAGAGTTTGTGTTATAAACTCATGGCATGTATGGGATGATTGGGTCATCAGTTGGTCATGTAAATTAATCATGTAATTTGCATAAATGTACTATAGGCTTGCAGAGGATGTAGGTGTCGGCTCATCGCTTATGGCTCTGACGAACAAGGGAAAAGGAGAAGGAAGGGTGTCCTATCAGGACACTTGTGGTGCAAAAGATGTACAAATTTCTAGATTATTGTCATTGGAGAGGATTGATCCAGGTGGCTCCAGACATAGGCATAAGTTCAAGAGGGCTTAGAAATGGTCAACGTTCAAAGTGGTTATATTTCTACGAAACCAACACCATATTGAAGTGCTTGTTGCCCTAATTCCAACGGTGTGAAGGACACTCACATTCGAGCTCGTATGGAGGAGATAAGGTCAATAGAAGTTTAGGGTTGACTAGTGTTGTAGTGTTTTCTTCTCAAAGATGTACGAAAAGAACCCACTTAATATTGTAGATGACAAATAATATCAACAATATAAATGGATGCTAAACATTGTATATCTGTAGCAATTGTTAGAAACAAAACCTACCAAAATTCTGATCTATTCCGCAATCATAATTAAATAGCAAAAAGAAATAGTAATAACTCCAATCATCCAATGGAAACTAGATATACAAAGAATATATTTTACTATAACACCTATGAAGGGAACAAATAAATGTTATCAGTCCCCCTCTATGGGATGGGTTCTTGGCTATCCTCAAATGTCTTTAGCTTGTGTAGAGCCCCTCTCCTCTATAATGTGTAAACCTAGCAAAACTGGTGTGTGACAATGAAAATAATCAGAGTTACAACAATGAGTGCAATAAGGAAAATAATCAAAAGTGAATAATGAATGAAAAATCCTTCTATTTATAACAAAATATTGAGTTATCCCAGAATAATGAGCAATAATAAAATATTATTAACCCCATTCTTTGAATAACCACTTGTAATATTTTATTATATTTGGTTAGGAGGGAAAAAGTATTTAAACTTTTATTTAGAAATAATAAATAAATGAATGATTTATTTATCATCTCAAGAAATTGGTTAAGGAATAATAATAAAATAACGATTTATTTAATTATTCCCTAGGGATTTAGTCAAATTTGACAAGGAATAGTAATTAATTAGTGATTAATTAATTATTCCTAGAGAAAAATAAGATAATTAATGATATATCTCTCTATCTTTCATAATTGGGTCAAATATGACAAGGAATAATAATTGAAAAATGGTTTAATTAATTATTCCTAGAATAAAATAAAATAAATGGTGATTTATTTAATTATTCTTTTTGGGTTTAATTATAAATTACTTATCAAAGGTGGTTTATTAAGTCATTTGTCACAGGGAAAGAAATTTTACTATGGTAAAATTGGCTTTACATTGTGTACTACGATCCATCTAGTAGATTCGGCTAGATGATCAATTTTTTGGTGATAACAGATTGCCCCCCAATGTACAAGTGTTAGTAGAAAAATGTATGATTGAATTACATTTTAAAGTCACATTCATTGGACAACACAATGGAGTCGGAGAGAGAGAGAGACCAATAAAGCTAAAGTGAAAGAGGATAGGGACAGAGGGGGCAAGACTAATGCAAGTCTCCTTTTATGTTGTGCTAAGAAACCTCAATGTGGTAGGGAAGGCATACACATACCCACTGAGATAACTTAGTACAAACATAATGGAGCGCCTAGAAACATAAAACTGAGCAATGAAGTAAATGTTGAGTGGTACATGACATGCTGGCATAATAGAGCAATAAAATAATACAATGTATCGCATATACATAATTCACATGGAAAAACATGAGCCAGGACTGAATATAATAATATCTAAGTACATGAGATATAATGGCTTTTCCCTCAAAAAATGGGGGGAGGGAGGGTAGAACAACTAGATAAAACCTGTTGAACAAGAAAGGGCTCTACAAAACTAAATGGATCATCTGATGGAGACGTGAATACTATCGACACTGCAATTGGTAGGAACCAAACCCATCAAATCTACGGAATCGCATATGAGGTTATAGCATAATAGGAATCCATTTGAACATGTGGGGGGATACCTGAAGGTCCACCACCTCATGAGGTTTGAAACATCTCACACATACCTGGGAATCACTGGTATAATCTGCTACATCACTAGACCATCAAGTGTATGAATCACTGGACCAAGAAACAACCAAGTCAAAGGGAAACGATGAGTCCCTTTGCTTGATCTAAGGCGTCAAACAAGAATGGAATTTGGAGCCAAGATACACCACCCTTTAGGTCGTTCTTCTAGAATAAATGAGATGTTGTCAAAAGAATAGGGCCCGCGATATGTTAGAAAATTATATATTACGGAGCAATGGAACACATAAAATGTTGCAGAAATATAAACACAGAAAACGCACAAAACAAGAGAGACACAGATATACATGGTTCACCCAGTTTGGGCTACGTCCACCCCGAACAGCCAGTCCTTCCTTTCTATTATCCAGCAAAATGAAGAGATACAACCTACAACAAAACCGCTGTAATATCCTCTCTTTTCTCTCACAGTCTCACCTCTATGTTTCTCGCTCACCGAATACACGTCTATCTCACAGCCTCAAATACAATACCCTCATACAAAGAGAGGGGTTGCCTTCTAGGGCAAAAAACCCTAAACTAAACATAAGTTCTACCGTCAGATCATCCGCCTAATGAACGACCCAGATTGACTAGAAATTACTATACTTTTACAAGGCAATTTCACAGTTGTTTTTAGCTTCGGGGGCGCTGCCCCCAAAACCCCCCGCCAAGGGGGGCTCCCAAAAGTCACTGCCGCCCCCCCCCTGGACCCCCACGGCAACGATTATTTTACGGGCGTTGCCGCCCCATTTTGAACTGGGGTCCAATATGCCGGTACTATAGAAGATAATCAGGCTCCACACCCAACAATCTCCCACTTGGAGACTGATTGTAGCAACTCCACCGCTGCTCCATTTGCTGGACAATGACTCCTCTTTGGACCTGGCTGTTTCTCATCTTCGTCGTCATCCTTGAAAACCAACTGAAACTGAGCATATTCTCAGTTTCTCCCTGGTTACAACTTTTGTTAGCATATCTGCAGGGTTCTGGCTAGTGTGTATCTTTTCCAGCTTCAACTCTCCATCTTCCAACACTGATCGTATGAAATGGTACTTGAGCTATATGTGCTTTGTCATGGAATGAAATGCTGAGTTCTTTGCAAGATGAATGGCACTTTGACTATCACTGTATAACGTACCCATATCATGCTCCTTACCCAATTCACCCATAAACCTTTGTAACCAAATCATTTCTTTACTAGCCTCTGTAGCAGCAACATACTTTGCTTCTGTCATTGAAAGTGCAACAACACTTTGGATTTTTGAAACCCAGCTGACAGTTGTTCCTCCGACAGTAAATACATATCCTGTAGTGCTCCTCCTATTATCTCTGTCACCTGCCATATTTGCATCAACATATCCTTGTAGGGATATGTTTGAACCACCAAATCATAATGCCTGATTTGTGGTACCTCTCAAATATCTGAGAATCCATTTCACTGCCATCCAATGTTCCTTTCCTGGATTGTTCATGTACCTGCTTACAACTCCCACTGCATGTGCAATATCAGGCCTTGTGCAGACCATTGCATACATTAAACTTCCAACTGCTGATGCATATGGAACTTTAGACATATAATCCATGTCTTCTTGGGTCTTTGGGCACATTTCTTTGCTAAGTTTGAAATGGCTAGCAAAAGGTGTACTAACTGGTTTTGCATTTTGCATGTTAAATCTTTTCAACACCTTTTGTATGTACTCATTCTGAGACAATGTTAATTTTCTATTTTTCCTGTCTCTAGTTATTCTCATACCAAGGATTTGTTTTGCAGCACCCAAATCCTTCATTGCAAATGAATTTGCCAATTTTCTTTTGAGCACATTTATTTCCTGCATGTTAGATCCTGCAACAAGCATGTCATCTACATACAATAACAATATAATATAGCTTCCATCATTTTGCTTTTTCAAATAAACACAATGATCAGAGTGACATCTAGTATAACCTTGTTCAGACATAAACTTGTCAAATTTTAGATACCACTACCTTGGAGCCTGTTTTAAACCATACAAGCTCTTCTTCAACCTGCACACAAGTTTCTCCTTCCCTTTCACCTCATATCCTTGTGGCTGCTGCATATATATCTCTTCCTCCAAATCCCCATGGAGAAAGGTTGTCTTTACATCTAACTGCTCAAGATGCAAATCTTCAGCTGCTACAAGACTTAAAATAGTTCTGATTGAAGTCATTTTAACAACAGGAGAAAATATTTCATCAAAATCAATACCTTTCTTCTGTGCAAACCCCTTCACCACAAGTCTAGTTTTATACCTCTATTTTCCTCCATCTTCTTCCTTCAGCCTGTAAACCCATTTATTCTTCAATGTAGTTTTTCCTACAGCCAACCTGACTAAATTCCAAGTCTGGTTATGCATTAAGGAGTCCATCTCTTCTTCCATGGCTACCTCCCACTTCTTCCTGCTTTCAACCTGCATTGCTTCTTCATAACATTCGGGTTCACCGAATCAGTCAACAATAAATAATATAATGAAGGAGAGTATCGTTTAGGGGGTCTACTTATCTTGGTAGATCTTCTAACACCACTTTTAGGTGTTTGGGGTGCCTCTTGCTGTTGTGGTGGTTGATGTTGTTGATTATTATTATTTTCAGGCACCTTTACCTTTTCACTGATTTCATCAAGAACTGCGTATTCCTTGTTTTCTTTTTCCTGTTTCTTTTCCTGCAACTGATTCTTATACAAGACCTTTTCATTGAATATTACATCCCTGCTCCTAATGATTTTGTGATTTTCGTAATCATATAAGTAATAACCAAAATCATTAACACCATATCCAATAAAGGTACATTTCTTTGACTTTGCCTCAAGCTTTGTTCTATTTTCTTTATCAATATGGACAAAGGCCTCACAACCAAAAGGCTTTAAAAAAGAGTAGTTTACCTTTTTAGCTGTCCATGCTTCCTCTGGAACACCACCATCCAAGGAACTTGAAGGTCCTCTATTTATTCTTCAATGTAGTTTTTCCTACAGCCAACCTGACTAAATCCCATGTCTGGTTATGCATTAAGGAGTCCATCTCTTCTTCCATGGCTACCTCCCACTTCTTCTTGCTTTCAACCTACATTGCTTCTTCATAACATTCAGGTTCACCGGAATCAGTCAACAATAAATAATATAATGAAAGAGAGTATCGTTCAGGAGGTCTACTTGTCCTAGTAGATCTTCTAACACCACTTTCAGGTGTTTGGGGTGCCTGTTGTTGTGATGGTTGCTGTTGTTGTGGTTGTTGATTATTATTATTTTCAGGCACCTTTACTTTTTCAGTAATTTCATCAAGAACTGCGTATTCCTTATTTCCTTTTTCTTGTTTCTTTTCTTGCAACTGATTCTTATACAAGACCTTTTCATTGAATATTACATCTCTGCTCCTAATGATTTTGTGATTTTCATAATCATATAAGCGATAACCAAAATCATTAACACCATATCCAATAAAGGTACATTTCTTTGACTTTGCCTCAAGCTTTGTTCTATTTTCTTTATCAATATGGACAAAGGCCTCACAACCAAAAGGTTTTAAAATAGAGTAGTTTACCTTTTTGCCTGTCCATGCTTCCTCTGGAACACCACCATCCAAGGAACTTGAAGGTCCTCTATTTATTAAATAAACAGCAGTATCTACAGCATCTGCCCAAAACTGTAAAGGCAATCCTGCATGCAATCTCATGCACCTTGCACGCTCCATGATTGTTCTGTTCATCCTTTCTGACACACCATTTTCTTGTGGTGTTCTTGGAACTGTCTTCTCTCTGAGAATTCCATGCTCTGAACAGTACCTATCAAACTCTTTGCTGCAATATTCACCTCCATTGTCTGATCTAAGACACTTCAATTTCTTTCCTGTCTCAATCTCAACCAAAGCTTTCCATTTCTTGAAAGTATCAAATACATCAGATTTATTCTTAATACAATAAATCCAAGTTTTTCTAGTTGCATCATCAATAAAAGTAACATAATAACGAGAGACACTGAGAGATGATACCTGAGCAGGTCCCCATACGTTTGTATGCACAAGCTCTAATTTTTCGTTCTTCTTTTCTTTCCCAACTCTGAGAAATCTGACTCTCTTCTGTTTTCCATAAATGCAGTTCTCACAGAAGTCCAAATCAACATTCTTCAAACCCGGCAACAAATTCCTTGAGTGAAGAATCTTCATCCCCTTTTCACTCATGTGTCCGAGCCTATGATGCCATAATGCTGCATCTTCTCCTCTGGAAGTTAAAGCATTAATAGAGTTAGAAATACCATTGCATAAATACAATGTACCAACCTTTTCACCTTTTGCTATTACCAGGTCTCCTTTAGTGACCTTCCAAGCTTTATCTGAAAAAAGTTGTCACACAAACTTCACCGCCTAACTGCCCTGTTGAAATCAGATTTTTCTTTAGATTTGGAACATGCCTTACCTCCTTTAATAGCCATTGGTTTCCATTCTGCTGTTTTACAAGAACCTTACCCATTCCAACAATTTTACAGGGTTTGTCATCACCCAGACGAACTTGTCCAAAATCTCCTTGAACATAGTCATAAAAGTATTTCTTTTCAGGTGTGCCATGGAATGAGGCCCCTGAATCTACCACTCAGGAATCAGTAATATTTTCGAAAGAAAGAATCAAAGCATCTTGTAACACCTCACCTGTCACATTTGCTTCATGATTGTTTTCTTGCTGTGCATCTCCTTCTTTTCCCTTCCGAGATCTACAGTCTTTCTTTAGGTGTCCTTTCTTTCCACATTTCCAGCACACTATCCCCGATCTGGACTTGGATCTGCCTTTCCTTGATTTACTGCGATATCCTGCGCTCTTTCCTCTTTCCATTTTTCTTCCTCTAGACTCTGCACTCAAAGAATTTCCCGATGTCTCACCGGAGCTTTTCCGTCGCATTTCCTCGCTAAGGATAGCACCGACAACATCATCAAACTTTAAAGTACTAGATCCAGAAACAGAGTTACTAATGGCCATTACCAAACCATTCCAACTTTCTAGTAATGAACACAAGAATAACAAAGCTCTAACTTCATCATCAAAGTTTACCCCTACAGAACTTAACTGGCTTGTAACTGTATTAAAATCATTTAAATGGTTTGCAACAGATCCACCTTCCGACATATTCATATTAAATAACCGTTTCATAAGAAATACCTTGTTTGAGGCCGAGGGTTTTTCATATAGTTTCGACAACGTCTGCATCAAACCCTCTGTCATGGTTTCCTTCGAAATGTTGAAGGCGACTGACGCAGCAAGACACAACCGTATTGTTCCGAGTGCCTTTCTATCGAGAAGGTTCCATTCTTCGTCTTTCATACCCGTCGACATCTTTATTTTTCCGCCCAATGGTAGGTATATATCTTTCTGATACAGATAATCTTCCATCTGCATCTTCCACAGTGAGAAGTTTTGGCCGTTAAATTTCTCGACCCTAAACTTACCATCTTCCGCCATTGCTCCCACTCGAACCAGGAACCCTTCTTTCCTGCGAGTTTATCAGCCAAATAGACCTTCGGCTCTGAGGCAATGAGGGTCCTTAACTAAGGCATGAGGGAAAATAGTAACGGGACTAATGGAATGACACCAGGGATAATGGGAAAAAAGCACTAAGGGACAAACAAACGACTTCCCTTATCAGAGCATAAAGTGCATGGTTGACCTGGTAGTGACTAACTCAACTCTGAAGGGGATGGGGACAATATGACGCGAGGCCAAAATGGGCAACACCGGATGAACGATATAAAAATATGGATGGAATTTTGTGACATGATATAATAGGATGTGAAACAGACTCCATGGATTCAATGGTGACTCATCATGGATTCTTTGAAGAACGGGGTGGTGATGACGCTACCACATAGAATAGGTTTGGTGGGGACCATGAAAACATAAGTAAATGATGGGTACTCATGAAAAAAAGTGACACGTTTTATGACAAGTATTAAGACGAGGTGGACCACAAAATACAAGTGTCTCTTTATGAAGAAATTCGATTTTTAGAGGCGACGAAGTGACCCTTCTGTGAAAAATGACTTCCTCGTGAAGTGTCAAATCATCAAAAATTGAGGAAGACCCATTATGGTACTTGATGAGAGATTTCCAATGGTGTTGAGTTCGTTAATATGAGCTATAGTTTGGTCGCAAGGGGCGACAAAAAAATTATGGATTTTTCTATGAAAGGATGTTTTCCCTATAATTTGAATTCATTTTCCAATTGAGCTATGGTGAATTTGGAAGGGAGGAAAAGGACCTAAATCTTGTGGAGATCATAGTGGACAAGCCAATAGTTGGAATCAAGATTTGCGACTTTCAAGTAGGTGACCTTACTCATCTCTTTAATTTTAGTGGTTTATTTCTTGATTTTTCACACCCGACAGCCCCCTCGAAGAACCCTACTCCTCTTCACGGCTGCATCGCACTTTTTGGGGCCAAAAGTGTGATTTTTCTCATAGGAAATAGATGAAAATCTATGAGCTTCCACTTTCTGGGTAGAAAAGTGCTATTTGGAGCTCAAGAGAGGTGTGTTCAACTGTCCTAGTGGGGGCAGTAGATTGATCAGTGTATACCTGTGTTTTCTTCTCTGAAGGAAGCTTAGTCGGCATAGAAGGTAAACCAACATCGTGGTGTATGGGGTCATTTATGAGCTGGTTAAAATCTAGTAGACTTAACCTAGCCATAAAAGGGAGCATGGGGGATGCCGGAACGATTCCTAAGACTGTTTTTCTTGATGTGACTAGCGAGATAGAACTGCAACCAAAACCATGTTGGGTTCCTACACTAGCTATGGATCTAGATATGTGACGATATGTGGTGAAGGAGGCTCAGAATCATATGAGGAATTAGATGAACCAGGAGAAGAGTCGGTATGGGGACTCAGAGGGCTACGAACTCAAACACGACAGGGACAGGTAATATGCCCAACCAGAAACTGGGGGTGAAGGCCTAATATTCTCTAAGACAAATGCCTTAGTGGTGCAATGGTGGAAAGACACATGTGACACAGAAATGGTGAAGGGATATCAACAATAGCCTTTGTCTCAACGAGGGGAGATAAATTTATTATGTTAAGTCCTGGGTTGGCAATGTAAACCAAGTGCCCTTTTCTTAAGGTTTTCTTGTGTGTGTAAGTGTATTTATTGATTAAGGCCGGATCATGTTTGCAAAAAATAAAAATGTTTGCTGAAAATAAACTGAAATGAGAAAAAAAAAATGAATATCAAAACAATTAACTAAACCCCACCCAAACTAGGTTTGCAAACAATGTTCTGGTTGGTCGATAAATCGACGGAAGATACACTAAAAAGGTCAAGAGATCTAATTTTCAGTGTGACTAGGATCAAATGGCACTAGGCTACTAGAAAGTGGTGCAACAACAACAAAAAACCAGAGAGGAAGATCGTTGAAAAAAGATAGGGAGATAGGTAAAAAACCTAGAGCAACCAATGGGACCCTAAGGCCAATGACCAAACAAGTTTTAATATGAAACTAGGGATGGTAACAACTTATCTTTATAGATATGAAAACAGAAGGATACATATTTGAAAAAATGGCTAAAAGTGTTGCAGAAACCCAGACTACTCACTCAGCTAAACTCCTCCTATAAAGGTGGAAGCATACTAGAAGCCCTAAGGGGATAAATTCCACTTCAACGAGTAACTCAAAGTAGATCAAGGCCTAAGACAGATGATATAGAGGTCAAACAACTAGCAGACAACACTCAAGAAAACTCACAAATAGATCTGATAAAAATCTAGAAACCCTAAAATTGCAGGAACATACATGTTTTTAGGTGAGATCACACTTTCTGGGGTGAAAGGTGCGCTCTAGACTCTATATCATGATTTTTGGGCTAAAAAGTGTGATTTATGTTCCTTGATTCTCAGTTGACAAATCTCGGAAAATACTATCGTCTTTGTCGCAGTTGGTTCCTGTGACCTACGGAAAACACCAGAAAACTTGCAGAAGTCATAAATTTAACAGATATAGGGTTAAAAAGCTAGGAAAAATTAAGAGACTAAAAAAAGAAGAACCCTAAGCTAAAAATTGAAGGTCACCTAGATTTCTGGATCTGAAGTATAAAACTGAGTGGAATCGCCAATTTTGTTGTATTGTTTTCTTCTCAAAGCTGTACGAAAAGAAACCACTTAATATTGTGGATGACAAACAATCTCAACAATATAAATGGCTGCTAAACATTGTAGATCTACAACAACTGATAGAAACAAAACTTGCCAAAATTCTGATCTATGCCATAATCATACTTAAATAGCAAAATAAATAGTAATAACTCCAATCATCCAATGGAAACCAGATATATAAAGAATAGATTTTATTATAACACCTCTGAAGGGAAAAAATAAATGTTACCAATCCGCCTCTATGGGATGGGTTCTTGGCTATGTTCAAATGCATTCAGCTTATGTAGGTTCTCTCTCCTCTATAATGTGTAAACCCAACAAAAATGATGTTCAAAAATGAAAACAATCAGAGCTACAACAACGAGTGCAACAATGAAAATAATCAAAAGTGAATAATGAATGGAAAACCCTTATATTTAGAACAAAATATTGAGTTATCCTCGAATAATGAGAAATAATAAAATATTATTAACCCCAATCTTGGAATAACCACCTATAATATTTTATTATATTTGGTTAGGAGGGAAAACATATTTAAACCTTTATTTAGAAATAATAAACAAATAAATGATTTATTTATCATCTCAAGAAATATCTTTAAGAAATATAAACAAATAATGATTTATTTAATTATTCTTGAGAGATTTAGTCAAACTTGACAAGGAATAACAATTAATTAGTGATTAATTAATTATTCCTTGAGAAAAATAAGATAATTAATAATTTATCCGTTTATTTTTCATAATTGGGTCATATATGACAAGGAATATTAATTAATCGATAGTTTAATTAATTATTCCTAGAATAAAATTAAAAAATAGTGATTTATTTAATTATTCTTCATGGTTTTAATTATAAATTAATTTACAAATGTGGTTTATTAAGTATTTCCCCCAGTGAAAGAAATTTTACTATGGTAAAATTGGCCTTACATGGTGTACTTCAATCCATCTAGTAAATTAGGCTAGATGATCAATTTTTTTGTGATAACATATCGGTTGGAGACATGGGTTGTTGTTGTAGCTGTGTTATGGGTCTCTGGCAGCTAGGTGTTCCACCACATCACTGGTGGGTAGATGATATTGGTTGAGAGTCTTTTGGTCAGGACCTACTATGGGTGGGCCCACGTGATGCCATCTGTGAAACGATAGTTAAGTATATGCAGGAGGCAAGTGAACCATGACTATCCTTTTAGTACAGTTTTATCTACGTGCTTCTTTGACAAGATACCCATTGTCCATCCTCATGTACAAATTTGATATGGGGGCCCACACGAACCCAGGATGTGTCGTTGGGGGCAACTAGTGTGGAGAGGAGGAGGAGGGGGAGTCAGAAGGTGTTCTAACCTGATTTTTTCGCATATTGAGACCAGATGGCCCTCAGTGTAAAATAGGTTATATGTACACATGCACTGGTAAAATCAACAGGATATGCAAGATGAGCAGTAGCACCTGGGACTGCAGATTGAGGAACATCATCGTCACATCAGGGTCCAGAGGAGAGTGTGCTACTCGTTGATATACATTGTATATGTGAGGTACCCTTGACCAGAGTTTTAGAGCACAGATGGCATGAGTTAGACGATCGATACATAGATGAGTGTACCGACCTTACCTCATAGTGGTGAGGCATCATGCGACGCATCGCAATGGCTGGTTAGGTAGTACATGATCTACCTATAGGTGGAGGAAAGCCTTTGGCGTGTGATCTGCCAGATAGTGACTAGATATAGTGATGAGCCTCAGTATTGCAACAAGAATGTTGCAACCCCCAAGGCTACCGACTTTAATTATCAACTTGGGGTTCATACAAACCTAAGAGGTATTGGCACTATATGTGCAACATACAATGTGTCCTTCCTTTGTTGTCATGATGTAACAGAATGCATGTACTAAAGTCAAATCCTAAACTAATTGTAGAAAATGAAATGTTCAAAATGGAACCTTAACCTATTGTAAGAAATAAAGTACAAGGAAACAGACTGAAATCAAATGATAAAACACAACATTTTCTAACTAACCGCTAAGAAGCTTTGCCTCAAAATAATTCTAACATGTATGCAATGATTCAAACCATCAAACCTTCTATTGTTGTGCATGTAAATGAATAAAATAAATTTGTTTTCCTTTTTGTCCTTTCTTCATGTGAGAGTGAGAAAGCTAATCTCTTTTCGTGATGTGGTAGGTGGCTTGGATATGATTGTTACCGGGAAATCTAGTTTCTATGTAGAACTTCTAGTCCCACTAAGGGTGGTAGCTACCTTAGAAACAAACAAATTAAAGCTATTTTCATATTCCTTTATGAAAAATAGATAAGAGAGGAATGAGGACACCAACCTCAATCTTGCGCTTGATTCCTCTCCCTTCTGATAGATCCTCGCTGCTTGCTTCCTTGTCAGCCCAGCTTCAAAGAGCACGTGTGGAATCAAAGCAACACAATACTATCTGAGAACAGAGATCTACTAGCATAAACAATATAGGACCAGATGCATATTGACCACACACAAACATATATCATAAAATATGCAAGAATATGGAGGAGAACTTGAATAGCTTTATTGATATCAAGAAAAAGTAGGGAGGATTACAACCAATTGTTCTGACCCAGCATCATCCTCTTAGCAGGAAAACCTTCTTCTCCTCATGAAAAGCTTAGATTACCCAACACTATGATGTTAAAATAAGAAACCAATAGAACTTCCTCACAAGATACAAAATTCTAGCCTCTGGATCTCTGGGATGAGGGATGCATATATAGATGTTTGCAAGGCGGGTGAGCCAGCTTCTTGGGTTTGATTAGTGTCCTCTCTCTGATAGTTCTTGATTCCACTTGGAGAATGATGATCTCTTACTCATCCCTGGGTGAATTTAGGGAGGCATGTGTCACAGGAAAAGTTTCTGGAAGATTCCATGATTTTCCACCTCGCACACTGCCTCTGCCATTTGTCCATTCTCGCCCAACGCACCCCATAGAAGGTATTTTTAGTATGAAACGCACCCTCTATGTGTATCTAGGTGGGATGCATCACACTTTGTCAATAGAGCAGGTGAGATGGTCCAGATTTGACTAGTTCTGAGTAGTTTTTCATGGAGAACTTCTGGGAGATGATGTGATCAGCTGACCTTGTTCTTTTAGGGGTTGGAACAACACTTTTAGGGACTTACGAGCCCTTGGTTTATGGACATTTAGGATTGTGTTTGTAGTGCCCAAAAATGTCTATAACAGTTGCCCCCTAAAGCATGAGGTCGTTAATTAATTTTTGATGTCGGGTGAAATGCTTTATCATGAGGATCCGAAGTTTTTCAAGCTGGAAGGCGACCTGTAATAAGATACAATACAATACATTATAATATTTTTCATTTCCTGGTTGAGTCGGGCATTCCCATGCTCAGCTTTATAAATTCATTTTCATGTACATAGGATAGACAATCGTCTGAGTGCAGACTGATGATCTTTGTAGAGCCATCATCCCTTACGTTGGATGATTATCTGTGCAACAATGATGTACATTGGATGTATTTATTTCCTTGAATATATCTCGCAACCCGAATGGATGAAACTAGATCCAGGGTCTTCAATCTCATTTGATCTTCACTCGGAGTACAAGTCAATCCATGTGAGAGATGTTCTAGAGTCGAACATGGAAAGACATTGCCTGATTACCAGCCAATGATGTAAGCTGTTAATAGGCATGAGAGGAATCATCGATAATGATGATGACCCTCAAGGTACTGTAGTACAATTAACATGGTGTGAAAAAGGGACTCGATGTTGAACACCATGCAAAATCTTTCAGTCGAAGGCCAGTGATGTAAACCTGTCGTCGGAAGTGAGAAACCTGCCATTGAGGCATGCAAGCTTCAAAGTATTGGAAGGGTTGTTCCTAAATCGACTTCTTGGATAATCAGCTAATGTCGACAAGAAACGATCCGTCACAGGAGGGCCTTAATGAATCCCACATCTATGACACGGAACAGAGCAAATGATTTTAATGGAGGTGAAAACGATCTGAGGATACAAGGTTCAAGTGGTGGTCATGAAAATATGGAGCGTGAATGTATTGCAATGGATGAGACACAGGTGAATCCTTTGAGCGACTTCGCTTGAACATACTGGTGACACTGACATGATGGATTGGTAGCATTAACCCCAAATGTGGATGGTGTGATGGACCAATGGTGATGTGACCGGTGAACAGAACAACCCAACCCGACTTGGATGCAGAGTGAAAAAGTGTCATGTTCAAGAGTGACTTGCTACCAACAATTTTTTTTCAAGTTTTCTTCCCAATTTTCCCCAGTCATTGTTGACCAGTACCTCTTTATTTTTGTCAAGCTTGAGGAGGATAACATATGCTTGTTCTATAATCTGCCCTTCAGGAAAACCCATCGCTATGTTTTAACGAGCCTAGCGATAGTGAAACTCATTCTTGTCTATAAGGACAAGTTTGTCGCTATTAGGTTTTAATGAGCTTAACAACAAATATAACTCAGTCCTTTTCAATTTTAGAGAGTCTGAAAGGGACATAAAGGAAACTGCAACAACCCCTTTTTCATCAAATAATCCCTTAGGTCCGAAAAAGTATAAAACAATACGAAAGGGATGAATTTTCAGTAATTTTAACGAGCCGAACAAGACAAGCACTCGATCTTTTTGTGTAATAATCCCTCAGGTCCAAAAAGATTAAAATCTAAAGGAGGGATAGCACTTCCAGTCGCTTTAATGAGCTGGAGAGGCCAATTTCTCAGCAATCTTTTCATATTTTATGAGTCAGATGAAAAGAGCTTAAAGGAGACTCATTTTTTGAGGAACGAGTGATAATTTTGGATAGCAACTGATTCCAGGTAAGGTTTGGAATTTTCCGATCAGGGTAGTGTCACAAGGATGGCTAACTGTATCACTTTTTGTAGCTGTTCCTCAAAAGGGTAAACAATCAAATGGAGGTGAATGATCGACCAATATAGAGTGGAGGTGATGATGAGAACATGACCAAGGCTTCAAAGGCTGATGATAAGGCATTCACGATGGTTGTTTATTGGAAATTGGTTCATTTTTTAATGAGCTTAAACTTTGGGGGAAACATTTGCTCATTGCTTATGTTTATTTTTTAACGAGCTTGAATTCCACATTAAAACTTCTCGATCCAGTCGGATAATAAGGATGTCTCATCTAAGATGCCATTTTTATGGAGCTTGCACCTTACAAAGCTTTGCTCCGGGTCCTTTCTTTATGCAAGTTAGGAAACGACCAATCCTATGAGTTTAAAGGGTTAGAGGACCTATAAATTTAAAAAATAAATGGTCTGTGTTCGCTTGCACGCCAAAAGTTTTGCATGCCCCCAGGTATAGTGAAAAATTTCTAGGTTACCAAAGATTGTTCTAACCATACTGCAGACAAAACACTTCTTCAACGATGTCTACCGAAATAAACAAAGGTGAGTGGCGCAGATGCCTCCACCCACATAACTTTGATGAGGGAATCTTATTCCAGTCTAACCCAATTTTCCTAAACGTACGGGTGTGTTAGACTAGTCATATATCTTTGAGCGACTTCGCTTGAACATACTGGTGACACTGACATGATGGATTGGTAGCGTTAACCCCAAATGTGGATGGTGTGATGGACCAATGGTGATGTGACCGGTGAACGGAACAACCCAACCCGACTCGGATGCAGAGTGAAAAAGTGTCATGTTCAAGAGCGACTTGCTACCAACAATTTTTTTTCAAGTTTTCTTCCCAATTTTCCCCAGTCATTGTTGACCAGTACCTCTTTATTTTTGTCAAGCTTGAGGAGGATAACATATGCTTGTTCTATAATCAGCCCTTCAGGAAAACCCATCGCTATGTTTTAACGAGCCTAGCGATAGTGAAACTCATTCTTGTCTATAAGGACAAGTTTGTCGCTATTAGGTTTTAACGAGCTTAACGACAAATATAACTCGGTCCTTTTAAATTTTAGAGAGTCTGAAAGGGACATAAAGGAAACTGCAACAACCCCTTTTCCATCAAATAATCCCTTAGGTCCGAAAAAGTATAAAACAATACGAAAGGGATGAATTTTCAGTAATTTTAACGAGCCGAACAAGACAAGCGCTCGATCTTTTTATGTAATAATCCCTCGGGTCCAAAAAGATTAAAATCTAAAGGAGGGATAGCACTTCCAGTTGCTTTAATGAGCTGGAGAGGCCAATTGCTCAGCAATCTTTTCATATTTTATGAGTCAGATGAAAAGAGCTTAAAGGAGACTCATTTTTTGAGGAACGAGTGATAATTTTGTATAGCAACTAATTCCAGGTAAGGTTTGGAATTTTCCGATCAGGGTAGTGTCACAAGGATGGCTAACTGTATCACTTTTTGTAGCTGTTCCTCAAAAGGGTAAACAATCAAATGGAAGTTAATGATCGACCAATATAGAGTGGAGGTGATGATGAGAACACGACCAAGGCTTCAAAGGCTGATGATAAGGCATTCACGATGGTTGTTTATTGGAAATTGGTTCATTTTTTAATGAGCTTAAACTCTGGGGGAAACATTTGCTCATTACTTATGTTTATTTTTTAACGAGCTTGAATTCCACATTAAAACTGCTCGATCCAGTCAGATAATAAGGATGTCTCACCTAAGATGCCATTTTTATGGAGCTTGCACCTTACAAAGCTTCGCTCTGGGTCCTTTCTTTATGCAAGTTAGGAAACGACCAATCCTACGGGTTTAAAGGGTTAGAGGACCTATAAATTAAAAAAATAAATGGTCTGTGTTCGCTTGCACGCCAAAAGTTTTGCATGCCCCCAGGTATAGTGAAAAATTTCTAGGTTACCAAAGATTGTTCTAACCATACTGCAGACAAAACACTTCTTCAATGATGTCTACCGAAATAAACAAAGGTGAGTGGCGCAGATGCCTCCACCCACATAACTTTGATGAGGGAATCTTATTCCAGTCTAACCCAATTTTCCTAAACGTACGGGTGTGTCAGACTAGTCATATATCCTCCGCAGAAATTTACTCTATACCCAAGGTTTTCCCGTCGAAACAGACCACGGTGCATGCCCCCTGGGTTTCAGTCACGTCCTCTCGAGTCACTCACGCTCATCAGGTGGACAACCTGGGAATTGATGAGACATTCCTTACGTGAAAAGACCGTTCAGGGATGGTACTTGACTACTAGCTATGTGTGAGCTAAGAAACGACAGCTGGTCTATGAGCTTGACCACTCTGCCTTCGTGCGGAAAACACATTACTCTAAAGAGTGAGGAGACGATGGCTCCCATGCTATAAATATAGTCACGTTCAAGGAGTATATTATAATCCAGGGGTCCTCAGACTACCATTACATTCACGTGAATGGTTTTCCTTCTCAATGTTATGGTTACATTGGGAAGGATCCCTAATGGTCGACTGGTTCCTTTGTTGAAGCCTGTCAGATTTCTCATCTCAGGCAGAAGCGATGGTGAACCAAGTGCTTCCCAAGCTATTGAGGAAAGGATACTTAGAGACGCCCCTTCATCTATGATGGTACTAGCCATGACCATTTTGTATTCTTGTACAATGATTCAAAATGGTACACTAGCCGGTAAACGGGGTCTGCCTAGCAGATTCCAGTCGAAGGAAACAACTAGGTTGCTTAGAGGTGCGACCGAATAGATGACTGAGTATGACTCTGATGAACTTCCTTCATGTGGTAAAGGAACGGGTAGGCTATCCCTATGTTCATCGGAGTCTGTCTTTACGAAGAGAATTTTAATAGTGTCGTTCTTATTTTCCTTGGTGATTGTATCATCTAAAGATGGATCTTTTGAAGGAAAGACCGGGTCAACTGTCGTCTCGACCTTTTTACTCTCGTCTGGTATAAATTCAGAGGGTTCATCTTCGACGATAGATGTTTCGACCGGCCACAATGGTGTGTCAGTCGGATTTTCAACTAGTGATGGACTTGGCAAGAGTTTCTTATATCCTAATGGAAGTCCTAACGGTGAAACCAGACGGTCGTCTAAAACTCTATTAGCCTCATCTAGAAAGGGACAACGGTGGACGGTGTGATCACCTTCATACAGTTTACAAGGAAATCTGCAATTCCTTTTCTGTCCAGAGATTTCACTTTCACTAGTTGATGGTGTATTCTCAACATGATCATCAGAGGTTGATGGCACCGGATTGTGCAAATGAGGAGACCAGTCCCTTAAGATCTAAGGGATGCAAGGACAATCTCGATGATAGTGGTCTCCATTGCAAATGACACATGGTGATTTAGGCCTGGTCGGTGCAGTGTGTGGATTTTCACTAGATGATGTCTGGTTGCCCCTTTTCACCTTTGGCTCCTTCTTCTTCTTCTCTTTCTTCGTCTTCTCCTTCTTCTTCTCAGTTACTTGAGTTTTGGCTTTACTAGCTTCATCAAGCGAAGAGGAAGGAGGAGAGGAAGAATTGGAAGAAGTAGAAGGTTGGGGGGTAACTCTGGTATCATTTAGTTACTAACTTGACTGCTCAAGAATTACGGTATTCTGAATGACAGAAGTTGAGAAAAGCCATACAGGCAAGCCGATCATCAATCCATGAAGTGACAATGTGGCCATATGAGATGCACCAACATCTCCCCAAGAGGAGAAAGGACTAGGGTTTCCCTCAAGGGGAATCCATTGGTTGGTGGAATCCATTTTCCTCAACCTAAGATCAATGTAGGAAAGGTGATATTTATTTCGTTTAAAATAAATTTTAGACGCTTTGACACAACTTATTTTTTCAATTTTTAAGAGTCGAGAAAAAACAAAAGATGACTCTAGTCGCCTTCGATTTTTAATGAGCTTGAAGTGACAAGTGCTCAGATGGACGTTTTCCTTTAAGGAGTCTGAAAAGGAATGAAAGAGACTGCTCTGGAAGTCTAGACAGAGGGATTACCAAACCAATCACAAAACTGCAGAATACTTTTTACGGTACAGCAGTCAATCTTCCTGAATGTTGTGTTCAATGCATTGTGATCGATAGGGCGGTAGACATGGCTTCCTATGGATAAAGGATAAAGCCTATTTTGGTCTCCCAATATATACTCAACGGTATGTGGGATCACAAGTCTGTATTGGCAGTTGTCGTCTCAAAGTGGAGGAACCACCCAACCAATAATGAAAACAACGGTTACCACGTTTTACGACGTCGGAACACGTCTCTAGCATAGACTTCTAAATGTTGTGCGTTAGGCTCCAAAGCATTTTTAGATTCATTGAATTTATTTTATAGTTGATCTTGCTTAAGAAATTTTCCTTTCACGTTCACCGCATGATGTAGATGTACAATTCCTAAACTGTAGTCTAAGATGATAAACAATCATTTAATCTTCTTTTAGCAATGAAAATCCTAGCTACTAAAGAAAGAGGGATGATTTTATTTCAACATAGAGCATAGAGCACACACTATATGCACTGTCCTAAATCAAACCAACAAGCAGTCTAAATGCAAATGCACATGCATGTATTTGTTTTCAGCCTTCTTAGTGTATGTGATGATAAGAAAGATAAGTGAAAATCTCAATTATTTCCAAAGTGACAATATTGAACAAATTTCTTTTCAAAATGAAGTGAAAGTAAGAGAGACACTTTGCGATTTCGAAATGAAAATTGCTTTTCGACACTTTAAAAACTACTAATTCAAATCATATACAACAACAACTATATAATCGACTATCAAGAACAATGGGATTGTGTTCTACGACTGAAAACGATAGCTACGACACTTTCAGATCACAGAACAATAGTTAGATTATGCTACTTTTTTGTAAAAGAGAACCGAAAATGATGCAAAATACATAAAAACACTTATAGTTCCTTGCACTATGGAGGCAGAATAATGTAAAGGAAGGGGGTTCTTATAGAGATAAACTAACCATAGAAAGCTAAACTCCAGAATAGGACTGAAAACAGTGAGGGAAAAACCAAAGCCTGAATGTAAAGTTAACCTTCTCTGATCAGCGCACCTCTTACACAGTGAACTGAGTATGCAACGCACCTACTGCACTCGGGAAGTGCAATGTGTTGGCATTTTGGCATAGGTGTGGCGCTATGGTACAGGTGTTGTCCTTGATGGCAACTCACTTTGGTGACAGATCTCAGTTTAGGTGCTCAGAATGAAGGAAATCTTGTATATGTAGGTACACCTTGCCGAAGACGTGTATACACGTGGGTTATTCGTTCAGAAGTCACGTATGCGTATACACGCACTTTTATGCACACAAAAGCACGTACATGGTGGAAAACTTATTTTTGGTCCATGGTTGTTAGTCCTTGGAACTTGAACCTATAGTTGTGGACCATGGTATCTCGTCAGAAGAGTTGACCCCAGGTTTTGGGCCATTGGTATTGTTTATTATGGTTTTGGAACGTGGTATTGTGGAAGGCCTAAAACTATATAAGAGGAAGGAGATCATGTGGCAAGGAATCATCTGAATAATTGAATATCTGATATTATGGTAGATCTGGAATACTGGTGATAGGGTTATGGTGCAGATCTAGATTTGAATGAAGGAGGAACCTGAGTGCAAGAAGGATAAGGTCTATTGATGGATCAAAATCTCAAGGCTTGAACATTGGTATCTCTGTATGAGTTAGATCTGTTATATATGGCACACTCTTGATATATAAATCTTGGTTAACTAATGTCTGATAGCTTAAAATAATAAATTATCCTTTATAGATCTATACACAGGTTCAGTGAATTGCAGGTGCGTATACACGCTTTTTCTGTGAATGAAAGAAGCGTATACGTAGGTTGGTTGTGGTACAAAAGCGTATACTCATAGGTGGCTGAACAGTGGAGTAGCGTATATATCTTGATTTATGTTCTAGCTGCTTCTGTTTTATTACTACAGTGTTCTGGGTTCAGAATTGGTGTTTGATTAGAGTTAATGTGTTCTGGGTACAGTGATCAGAGAAGTGTTTATTTGTTTCATTTGATTGGTGAAAAGGAGTTTGGGTTATGAAGAAATTCTTGATGTTTGATTGATGTTACTTGGGGATCCAGTTTGAAAATTAATGAAACGAGGTCCCTAAAAGCAAAGAGAAGGTTGCATCCTTCTACAGGTAGGAGCCTGCGTACTAGTATCTCAAGCTAGTATAAGAACTTAGGGGGTTGGAGCTCCCTTCCAGGAAAGCTGGAGAACGAGAGAGAGTTGTAGCTCTCTGTAGGTTGTAGCCTGCGTACTAGTAAAGACTGCACCAGTACAAAACATTGTAAAGAGAAGTTTCTAATTAAAAAAAAGATTGAGACGAATTGCAGCAGGGGGTTTTCACCCACATTGGGTTTCCTCCTTATATCGTGTGTTCTTGTGTGTGACTTTCTTTTTCTCTGTTTCTAGTACTGTTTCTTTTCTTCTGATACACAGATTAATAACTGACATCTGAAAGATAAATCAAATTATAAGTCTTCTTTGTATACGTGGGTTTCTTTATGTATAGTTGCGTATATACGCGTTTTTTATTAAGAGAAGTAGCGTATATCATCTGGAATTGGAAAAGGAAATATTTGACTTGATAATACTGATTCACCCCCCCTCTCAGTATTATTTCCAACAATTGGTATCAGAGCAGGTCCTTCTAAAGAAGCTTGATCGCTTGAAGGAAGATCCTTCATCATGAGCAACTACGAGAGGGAAGCATCAATCAGGCCACCGGTTTTTGATGGGACAAACTTTGTATATTGGAAGGTAAGAGTTTCTGCCTATCTTCAATCTTTGGGTACATAAGTCTAGGATATCATAGATACAGGATATACTTTTCCAGCAGCAACTCCTACAGATCCGGCTGAGAAGAAGAAATATGAAACAAATGCAAAGGCGGTCAATACTCTATTGGGATGTCTATCTCAATCAGAATTCCTGAAAGTTATGAAGTTAAAATAAGCAAAAGAAATATGGGACAAGATTGTCCTAAGATATGAAGGAGATGATCAGGTAAAACGAGAAAAAATTCAAACCCTCAGGATTCAGTATGAAAATCTCAAGATGTATAATGATGAAAGTGTGGCTAACTATTTTCTTTGTGTATATGAGATTGTTAATTGTATGAAAAATTTGGGTGAAGAAATAAAAGAGGCTTTTGTGGTTGAAAAAGTTCTAAGATCTTTGTCCCCTAGGTTTGAATCTAAAGTTCCTCTAATAGAAGAAAAGGAGAATCTACAAAGCCTTAAAATGTCACAGCTACACGGTATTCTAAATGCTTATGAAATGAGGAAAGGAGGACCATCAGACAGGAGAGAAGCTGCCTTCAAGGCTTCAGGCAAAGGCGAGTACTATGAGTCAGGACACGTGTCAGAAGAAGAAGAAGAATCAAATTTTGTCAGAAATATTCAGCGGGGTACTGTACGGTTCTGAGGTAAGTTACCTTTCAAATGCTTTGCTTGTGGAAGAGTCGGTCACTATGCTGCCAAATGTCCTCACAAGGATAGGATTGAAAAAGTGAAGGAACCTGTTAGATGGAACAAGAAACAGAATGCAAATAAGAAAAGTTATTACACACATGAAGATAGTGATGGACTGTCAAATAGTGACGAAGATGAACGAGGTAATAAATATAAACTTTTAATGGCTTTTGAAGATGATGACTACATGGATGCTACAGATGTAGAAGGTTTTTCTGAAGATATGACTAATCTCAAAATCTGCTTAGAAGAGAAAAGTGCAATTATTGATTCTCTACAATATCAACTAGCTAAAAGGGAAAAACATCTTGAAAAATTGGAATGTGAAATTGTCTGTCTTAGAAAGGAGATTGAGAAAACAAAAGCTATTAATCTTAAATTTGTTAAAGGATCTGAAACTCTGGATGAGATTATCAATGTGCAGCGTTCTCCACTAATCAAGACAGGTCTGGGATATAATGGAGAAACATCTCAAGCTTCTACCTCCAAAAGTTATCTTGATGCAGCAAAAAGGAGCGAGCAAAGGCCTAATAGAAATCATCAGGTAAATCAAGGATAGTTTACCTCAAGAACGAATAAATACTATCAAGAAAATCAGGGACAAGCTACCTTAAGGACAAACATAAGCTACAATCAACCACAGGTAAAATCTTCCCAATTTGCCTGAAGAATGGATGTCAGTAGAAACTACAATCGATTGGATGATAGATTTGATAATCGCAGGAGTTTCTTCAATGGCCAATGTTTCTCTTGCCATAATTTTGGTCACAAAGCAGCTCAATGTGTTGTCTATAAGACAATCATGACTAGAGAAGCTCAAAAACAAAGGAATATGAATGGAATCACGAAAAGGACTTATAAAAACTTTTCAGCCCTTGAAAATGAAGTTGAATGTTCTATTTGTAATAACTTCGGTCATGAAGATTCTGAATGCAGGAGCAGGTTTTGGAAGACAACTCAGAAGGAACATACCTCAAGTGCCAGAACATGGAGAATGAAGGAACCACAACTGTTATAGACATTTTTGTGCCTTACAGCATGAAGCATGAAATGTCAATAATCTAAGGGATCCAAAGTCCCTAAACATGTTGTTCCTACCCCTATAGGAACAAGGTCAGCAAACCACAGCACTGAAAATCAGTTCTCCACCTGAAAACACTCAAAAACAAGCTATTTCTGGATCATGTCAACTGCTCCACTGAGCATCTGCGCTGAATGTCAACTGCTCCACTCTGTACCTGCGCTGAATGTCAAAAGCAATGAAGGCTACCTGCGCTGGGCGAGATTGGCCAAGTGGCACAGTCATTCCTCAATGTGTCAAATGCCCAGGAAGCTTCCAAAATGACACTTGGATCAAGGAATTCGCCTTGTGATGAGTAAGAGGATCTTGATCTCCAAGTGAAAGCAAGAAACTCCAAGTGGACTCAAGGACTGAAGAAAAACTGAAGTGGGAGAGGACACTAGTCAGCTTCATGCCAGCCTCAAGCCGACTCATCCTTTCTCCAAATCTCCTATATATAGAGCTCTCTCATGAGGTCTAAGGAGGCTGGAATCTTGTGACTGTAAGGAAGTGCTGTTGGTTTGAGTATAGAACTATTGGGTGATTTGCTTGAAGGAGGTGAAGAGGAGATTTCTTTCTGCTGGGAGGTGTTGCTGGATTAGGCCTCTTACGGTTGTAACACTCTCAGAACTTTACTTCTTCCATTAATAAAGCATTTGAGGTTCTTCTATATGCATGTGTCTCAATGGCGTATTGATGCTTGTATATTTGATTTATTCTAATCCTTGAATCAATTATGGATGTATGCTTCTTGTAGTTTCCCTTTCTTGTGCTTTTGCAGGATCTTTGTGCAGCTAGGCCAGTTAAAGAGCAAGGAGCTGGGAGCAAGCAGCAAAGAGGGAAGATTGGATCAATCATTAGCGGAAGATAATGGTTAGTGGATCTCTTTCTCCTCTCTCTTACATCTCATAAAGAAGTAATCTTGAATAGCTTTGCATTCGGTTGTTGCTGAGGTACTATCACCCTTAGAGTGGGATAGGGTCATTCCGTATTGGATACTTTTCCCCACATCAATGACGTGGAACAGAGCTAATGATTTTAGTGGAGGTGAAAACAATCTGTGAGATATGATTCAGGGTGGCGATCATGGGTGGATGAAGGATAATGTATGGCAGTGGATGGGACACGGTTGACTCTTTCTGAACAACATCTCTTGAACATATAACGACACTGATGTGATGGATCAGTAGCATTACCCCAAATGTGGATGGTTTGGCGAAGACCATGGTGATGAGACCGGTGAATGAAACAACCCAACCCGATGTGATACGGAGGACAAAGTGTCATGTTCAAGAGCGACTTGCTACCATTAAAGCTTTGAGGTTCTCCCAATTTTTTCCCCAGTCATTTCTGACCAATACCTCTTTATTTTTGTCAAGCTTGAGGAGGATAACATATGCTTGTTCTATAACTTGCCCTTCGGGCAAGCCCATCGCTATGTTTTAATGAGCCTAGCGATAGGGAAACTCATTCTCGTCTAAAGACAAGTTTGTCGCTATTTAATTATTTTAACGAGTCTAGCGACAAAGACAACTCGGTCCTTTTCATTTTTAGAGAGTCTGAAAAGGTACAGAAAGTTAACTCCAAAATTCCTTTTTCGTCATCTAATCCCTTAAGTCCGAAAAAGTATAAAACAATACAGAAGGGATGAGTTTTCGATAATTTTAACGAGCCGAATAAAACAAGCGCTCGACCTTTTTGTGTAATAATCCCTCAGGTCCAAAAAGATTAAAATCTAGAGGAGGGATAGCTCTTCCGGTCACTTTAACGAGCTGGAAGGCCAAAACTCGGCAAACTTTTCATATTTTACGAGTCAGTTGAAAAGAGCTCAAAGAAGACTCGTCTTTTGAGGAACGAGTGTTAAACAGGGATAGCAGCAGATTCCAGGTACAGGTTGGAATTTTCCAATCACGGCAGCGTCACAAGGATGGCTAGGTGAAATCACTCTTCGCAGTTGTTCCTCAAAATGGGTAAACAATCATATGGGGGTGAACGATCGGCCAAATGGAATGGAGGTGGCAGGTGAAAAACACAACCAAGGCTTTTATGGCTAATAAATTTACGATCATAATGGTTATTTACCAAAATAGGTTCATTTTTTAATGAGCTTAAACTCTGGAGGAAACTCTTGCTCACGCTTTTCTATTTTTTAACGAGCATAAATTCCGCGGTGAAACTGCTCGATCTTATGTTTATTTTTTAACGAGCATGAACTATGTTCTAAAACTGCTCGGATCTCGCTTTTCTATTTTTTAACGAGCATAAATTCCGCGGTAAAACTGCTCGATATACCAGTCATAAGATAAGAATGTCTCCTGTGAGATCTCTATTTTTTATAGAGCTTCATCTTCACTAAGCTTTGCTCCCTCTCATCCTTTCTTTATGCAAGTTTGGAAACGGTTAATCCTACGAGTTTAAAGGGTTAGACCTACAGGTTTAAAGGGAGGACCTAAAAATTTAAAAAAATAAATAGTCATCCCTTGCTTGCACTCCGAAAGGTTGCATGCCCCCAGGTATAAAGTACAATTTCAAGGCTGCCCCTACTTATCCATCAAAACATCCGTTTTAAAGGGTGAGGCTTACCTCTTTCTGGTTACCCAAAGATTGTTTCGTTAATCTTTCAAACAAAACATTTCCTTGGCACTGCCTACCGAAATAGACAAGGGTGGATGACTATTGTCAAACACGTAACCTTGACAAAAGAATCCTATTCCAGAACAACCCCTCTTCCAACCACGGATGGGGTACGGACTAGTCATATTCTCTCGCGGAAATTCTACCTTATACCCAAAGTTTCTTCTGCCCGAAGCAGACCAGGATGCATGCCTCCTGGGTTCCAGTCCCATCTTTCCGAATCACTCGCACTCATCGGGAAGGAGGACTAGGGGTGGAGACATTTCTTGGGTGAATAGACCATTGAGGGTTGGTATTTGACTATTTGCGATGCGTGATCCCAGAAATGAAAGTTGGTCTACGAGCTTGACCATCCTTCCTTCGTGTGGAAAACACATTACTCTAAAGAGTGAGGAGACTATAGCTCCCATGCAATATATATAGTCTCATCCAAGGAGTAGGTTATAATCCAAGGGTCCTTGAACAACAATCACGTTCATTTGAACGGTTTTCCCTTTCAATGTAACAGGCACATTGGGGAGGATCCCTAATGGTCGACTGGTTCCTTTATCAAAACCCGAGAGATTTCTTATCTCAGGCAAAAGCGCTGGGGAACCCAGTGCTTTCCAAGCAACAGAGGAAAGGATACTCACAGATGCCCCTTCATCAATGATAGTGCCAGCCATTACCATTCTGTAAATTTGGACTATGATTCTGAATGGTATACTGGCTGGCAACCGGGATCTGCCTAGTTGGTTCCAATCAAAGGACACAACCAGGTTGCTTGGTGGTGGGACCGAATACACGGCCGGATATGACCCTGATGATGTTCCTTCCTGCGATAAAGGAATGGGCGCATTGCCCTGATGCTCATCAGAATCTGTGTTGATGAAAAGAATCTGGATGGTGTCATCCTTATTCTCTTTAGTGAGGGTGTCATTTGAAGATGAATCTTCAGTGACGGTATCATTTGAGGATGAAACCTCTGAAGGAAGAACCGGGTCAACTGCCGTATCGACCTTTAGACTTTTGTCTGGTCTGGATTCAGTAGGTTCATTTTCAATGACTGACGCTTCAGCTGACCACTTGAGCGAGCCAGCTGTATTTTCAACCAACGAAGGACCTGGCACGAGTTTTTTGTATCCAGGAGGAAGTCTCAATGGTGAAACCGGGCGATCTTCCAAAACTCTCTTCGCTTCATATAAGAAGGGACAACGGTGGATGGCGTGATCGCCTTCACACAGTCTACAGGGGAATCTTGCTCCCCCTCTTTGTCTTGAACCTTCACTTTCGCTGGTTGACGGTAAGCATTCAACATGGCTATCAGAGGTTGATGCTCCCGAATTGTGCAACCGAGGGGACCAGTCCCTTAGTATCCGGGGAATACAGGGACAATCTCTATGGAAGTGGTCTCCTCTACATATGACACATGGTGATTTAGGCCCGGTCTGTGCTATGTGTGGATTTTTGTCAGATGTCTTTTGCTTGCCCCCAGTCGCCTTAGGCTCCTTCTTCTTCTTCTCTCTCTTCTTCTTCTCCTTCTTCTCCATGGGAGCTTGGATTTTTCCGGCTCTACCTTTCGAAGATGAAGGATTGGAGGAAGAGTTATAGGAAGTATAAGGCTGGTGGGCAGCTCTAGACTCATCTAACTGTTGACTCGACTGCTCAGGAACCATGGTGTTCTGAACTACATTGGTTGAGAAAAGCCAAATAGGCAGGCCAATTGTCAGTCCTGGAAGCGACAATGTGGCCATGTGGGGCGCACCAACTTCTCCCCAAGAGGAGAAAGGACTAGGATTTCCATCATGTGGAATTCCTTGGTTGGGGCGTTCCATGCTCTCAACCTACAGATCAACGCAGGAATAGAAGGTGATTATGTTCCGTTTAAAATAAATTTTATAACGACGCTTTAGACATAACTTGCTTTTTCACTTTTTAAGAGTCGAGAAAAAGCTAAAGATGACTCTAGTCTCCTTCGATGTTTTGACGAGCCCGAAATGACAAATGCTCGGATGGACTTTTTCAGTTATAGAGTTTGAAAAAGGCCAAAAGAAACTGCTCTGGAGTTCTAGGCAGAGGGTGTGCCAAACTTTTCGCAAAACCACAGAATACGTTTTACGGTACGAGTGGTCGATCTTCGTGAATGCTGTTTTCACTGCATTGCGATCAGTAGGGCGGCTGAAACAGTTTCGTATGGATAAAGGCTTTGATCCTATAGGGGTCTCCCAATATATACGCGACGGTACGTGGGAGCACAAGTCCGTATTGATACTTATCGCTTCACCGTGGAGGAATCACCCAACCACTCAATGCTAAGATATCACGTTTAACGACGCCGGAACACGTCTCTAGCTTAGACCTCTATGTGTTTGCGTTATGTTTCAATGCGTTGTTATGTAAATTCAATTTATTTTAAGGTTGATCTTGTTTAGCAGTTTGCCTTTATGGATCACCACGAGATGTATAGTAACACTCCTAAATGCAGTCTAAGATGATAAGCAAGCTTTTCAATCTTTCAACTTTGAAAATCTTAACTACTGAGGGAAAAGAAAGATAACATCTTTTCACACAGATCATAGAGCACACACTAATGCATTTTTCCCTAAATCAACATGCAAACTGTCATAATGCACATGCACAATGCAAGTATTTCTTTTCTCTTTCTTAATGTTTGTGCGACACAAAAAGAAAGCTGTTGTATGATTTCGAATTCAATTTCAAGTGAAAGCAAACAAGTTTGCCCAAAATCAAAAGACACCTTAAGATTTACTTGTTTCGACACTAGAAATATATAAATTCAAACCATATGACGAAAGCAAAAGCTCAATCAGCTATGAACAACAAATAAACTAACTCTTAAGATCAAAACGACACTTAATCACAGGTCTAGATCTAAGAGGCCACAGCAGGACTAGTTCACTTTCGTTACAGGAAACTGTAAATGATACAAGAAATACACAAAGAACAAACACAGTTTCTTTATACAACCGAGGCGGAATAGTGACAAGGAAAGTTGGTTTCAGATAGGTACATTGACTGGTAACAGGCAGCAAAAACAAGGGTGAAAATAGGGCAAGAAACAGCAGGAAACCCCAGTAGCACAAGGCAAGACTGGTTCAGCGCAGGTAGTACACAGGCAGTTTGACCTTCAGCGCAGGTAGCCCCTTCGGGAACTGCGCTGAAATGCAGACAGCCTTCACACAGCCTGCACTGAAGAACGAAACTTTCGTTTCTCTTGGTTTCCGGGTCACAGATTGCTCAAAAATTCACAGTTTTTGGCCAAATCAGAAGCTATCAGTCAAGTACACACTAAGGGATGAAAAGGAGGATGAAAAGCTATCACTAAGAGCTTATTTAGAGTCCTTGTGGATCAGCTCTTCAAATCATAAACTTGCCCAGAAACTGAGCTAGAGTAGCTGCCCTCTACTTTGCATTTGAAAGATCCAAATGCAGTTCGATTCGGTACTCCCTTTGTTTATGAAATGAATAGCAAAAACACAAACAACCAACAAGATACGATCCCCAGCGGAGTCGCCAATTTGTTGTTGGGAAAAGTATCCAATACGGAATGACCCTATCCCACTCTAAGGGTGATAGTACCTCAGCAACAACAACCAGAAAGATGTGGGATAGCCTTCTATGCAGAAGGACAGGAAAATATATGGTATATCGACAACGGATGTTCAAAGCATATGATAGGGGATAAAGAAAAACTTGAATCATATACTGCAATAGAAAAGGGAAAGAAGGTGTCTTTTGGAAATGATACCCCTGCAGCCATAAAAGGAAAAGGCACTGCTCAGTTGAAAGAACAGGTCAAAGCTGGAAATGTTTTGTATGTTGATGGCTTGAAGCATAATCTACTAAGTGTTAGTCAGATGTGTGATCAAGGAACCGAGGTAATATTTCGATCAAATGGATGTAGTGTTCGTGATCTTGATACAGGAGAAATAATGATCAAAGGCAGAAGAACTCCAAATAATCTATACATATTTGAAGAAGGACAACAACAATGCTATTTAAGCAAGGATGATGAACACTGGTTATGGCACCGGAGGTTGGGGCATCTAAGCTTTTCACAAATAAGGAAAGCATGCAAATACCAAGCAGTTCGTGGTCTTCCAGATATCAAAATTCTAGACAACACCATATGCAAATCATGTCAGTTTGGTAAGCAAACCAGAACTAACTTTCCTGAGAAGGAAGGATCAGCTAGCAGGCCTCTTGAGCTAGTCCATACAGATGTATGTGGTCCATTTAGGACAAGGTCACCTCGATGAGAAGAATACCTTATACTATTCATTGACGACTTCTCCAGGTTTGTTTGGTTAGGACGTATGAAGCACAAAGACGAAGCATTCGAAAAATTCAAATCCTTCAAAGCCTTGGCTAAAAATGAATCAGATTACAAAATTAAGTGCCTCGGGTCCGACAGAGGTGGGGAATTTACCTCAAATTAATTTTTTGATTTCTGTGAAGAACATGGAATAAGAAGGGAATTCTCTACAGCTAGGACTCCTCAGCAAAATGGAGTGGTGGAAAGGATGAACAGAATAGTCGAACAAATGGCTCGTACTATGCTTGATGAGTCTGGAACTCCCGCAACCTTCTGGGGTGAAGCTGGATACGCAGCGGTTGTTATTCTCAACAAAAAAAAAGTCTGAGTGAACAACACTCAAACTCCTCATGAGCTCTGGTATGGTGAAACTCCTTCGGTAAAGCATTTCAAATTTTTTTTGAGCAAATGCTATATTAAGAATACTGATGAGCAGCTTGGAAAACTTGAACCTAGAGCAAATGAAGGCATTCTCCTTGGTTATTCTCCCTACAGCAAAGCATATAAGTGTTACAATAAAATGCTTGGAAGAATTGTTGACAGCATTGATGTAGTGGTTGATGAAAAAGGATACATCCCTAGGGAAGTGAATCATGAAAATATCAATGAGGATGAATACTACTCTCTAAATCAGACAGATGATGAAGAAGAACCCCAAGAGGCACCAGAGGAATAGATAAGGATAGAAGAAAAGACTCCATCCAGGTACATTCAGAAGAATCATCCAGAATCTCAAATTTTGGGGCAGAAAGAAGCAGGTATACAAACAAGAAGAACAATAGCAAAAGCTTCAAGCTATTTGGCATTGCTCTCTTCCACTGAACCGAAAAATGTAAGAGAAGCATGCAAAGATGAGTGTTGGGTTAAGGCAATGGATGAAGAGCTTGAGCAGATCGAAAAGAATAACAATTGGGAGTTGGTTCCTAGACCAAAAGACAAAAATGTCATAGGAACAAAATGGATCTTCAAAAATAAGTTGAATGAAAATGAGGAAGTGATTAGAAACAAGGCCAGACTTGTTTGTACAGGGTATGCTCAACATGAAGGAATAGACTTTGAAGAAACTTTTGCTCTCGTTGCTAGACTTGAGGCCATCAGAATGTTCCTTGCTCTCTCTAGCTTCCAGAAGTTCAAAGTATCTCAAATGGATGTAAAATCAGCCTTTCTGAATGGAGACTTAGAAGAAGAAGTGTACATAGAGCAACCATATGGCTTTATCCTTGGGAATGATCTAAATCTTGTATGTAGACTTAAAAAGGCTCTCTATGGGCTTAAACAAGCTCCAAGGGCTTGGTACTATCATTTGGATAAATATCTTCATCAACAAGGTTTTTCAAAAGGATCAGCAGATAACAATCTCTGTATAAAAATTGAAAATAACAAATTGATAATACTTGTTGTGTATGTAGATGATATTATCTTTGGAAGCAATGAATAAGCTATGAGTCAAAACTTTGCCTTGGTGATGCAGAAAGAATTCGAAATGTCCTTGCTTGGAGAACTGACATACTTTCTTGGATTGCAAATCCAACAAAATGAAGGTGGTATCTTCTTGTCTCAAACCAAGTACCTCAAGCATATTTTGAAGAAGTATGGCATGGAAGATTCAAAACCAGTATGTACCCCCATGGTTATAGGATGCAGCCTCAGTGCAAATGATGAATCGGCAGCAGTGCATCAACCAACCTATAAATGTATGATTGGAAGTCTTCTTTATTTGACAGGTACCCGACCAGACATCATGCATGCAGTGGGAATAGTTGGAAGATTTTAGGCAAATCCAAAGGAAACTCATCTTCAGGCAGTCAAGAGAATCTTCAAGTACCTTCAAGGAACTCAAAACTATGGCTTATGGTACCCTAGAGATATAGATCTCACACTTCATGCTTACACATATGCAGATTGGGCCGGAAGCGTGGATGATAGGAAGAGCACAAGCGGTGGTGCATTCTTTATGGGTTCCAGATTAGTATCTTGGTTCAGCAAGAAACAGAGTTCGATTGCTTTATCTACATCTAAAGCGGAATATGTGGCTATTGCATCTTGTTGCACTCAACTTCTTTGGATGATGCAAACCTTGCAGGATTTTCAAATCACATGTACTCCACTTGTCTCTATCTTATGTGATAATACAAGTGCAATAAGCATTTCAAAGAATCCTGTCATGCATTCAAAGACCAAGCACATACCTATCAAATATCACTTTCTTCAGGAACAAGTGCTTGAGCAAAAAGTCAAGTTGGAGTATGTTCCTTCTAAGGAACAAACTGCTGACATCCTCACCAAACCACTGCCCAGGGAAACTTTTGAATATCTCAAGCAGAAGCTGGGAGTAGTTGATGCTTCATCCTGCTGTTGAAGCTTGTCTGTATCAAAGAAAATTTGGTGTACGTGAGTTGGATGAGGGGAATCCGCGTACATACGCCAATTTATGCAGGTGCACTCGCGTATATGGATTTCTGAAGAAAATTAGCAAGGACAGACTCTGGTTGAAAAGAGTCTGATATGGGTCTGTCAGAGACCATCAGGGATGGGTTCAGGGGGAGAAGATAATCTTCTAATAATGCATTGATTGGCATTACCTTATAAGCTCTTGGTTCTAGTACTCAAGCTATTTTTGGTTCAGGTGGATCAGCTGCAGAAAGGAGAACAGAAGGAGAACATGGTTGCTGATATATACAGTGATTGTTAGAAGCTGCAGATAGTAGTTATTGGTCATTTGCATAAGTCTTGATATTTCATCTCTATGTCTTGTATATTATTTTATCAAGGTCATGTAACGGCCTATTTTGGTTTCCCCACTATGCCTGGGATGATTGATGTGATTGGTTGTCATATGTAAATTTCTGATGTATCCCCACTTGGTTGGGTGGATGATCCCCACATGGTTGGGTGATGGTTGTATGTATTGAGTCTTTTGGTGATAGGAAGGTCTTTTATGATGTATATGGTTCTTCTTGAAGAACATCTTTTTGCAGATCTTGCCTACAGTCACGGGGAGCATGTTCAGCACAACAAAGCAGAGATATCAGCATGTACTCAGGGGGAGCATAGCCATTTGCCCTTGATGACAAAGGGGGAGAATGACTTTGAGGATCGTGGGGTTGCCATCAAGTCCAAAGGGGGAGATTGTTGGCATTTTGGCACAGGTTTGGTGCTATGGTACAGGTGTTGTCCTTGATGGCAACTCACTTTGGTGATAGATCTTAGTTCAGGTCCTCAGAATGAAGGAAATCTTGTATGCGCAGGTACACCTTGCCGAAGACGCGTATACACGTGGGTTATTCGTTCAGAAGTCGTGTATACGTATACACACACTTTTATGCACATAAAAGCGCGTACATGGTGGAAAACTTATTTTTGGTCCATGGTTGTTAGTCCTTGGAACTTGAACCTATGGTTGTGGACCATGGTATCTCGTCAGAAGAGTTGACCCCAGGTTTTGGGCCCTTGGTATTACTTATTATGGTTTTGGACCGTGGTATTGTGGAAGGCCTAAAAGTATATAAGAGGAAGGAGATCATGTGGCAAGGAATTATCTGAATAATTGAATATCTGATATTGTAATAGATTTGGTATACTGGTGATAGGGTTATGGTGCAGATCTAGATCTGAATGAACGAGGAACCTAAGCGCAAGAAGGATAAGGTCTATTGATGGATCAAAATATCAAGGCTTGAACATTGGTATCTCTGTATGAGTTAGATCTGTTATATATGGCGCACTCTTGATCTATAAATCTCGGTTAACTAATGTCTGATGGCTTAAAATAATAAATTATCCTTTATAGATCTGTACGCAGGTTCAGTGAATTGCAGGTGCGTATACACACTTTTTCTGTGAATGAAAGAAGCGTATACGCAGGTTGGTTGTGGTACAGAAGCGTATACTCACAGTTTGTTGAACAGTGAAGTAGCGTATATATCTTGATTTATGTTCTAGCTGCTTCTGTTTTATTACTGCAGTGTTCTGGGTTCAGAATTGGTGTTTGATTACAGTTACTGTGTTCTGGGTACAACGATCAGACAAGTGTTTATTTGTTTTAGCTTTTGATTGGTGAAAAGGAGTTTGGGTTATGAAGAAATTCTTGATGTTTGATTGATGTTACTTGTGGATCCAGTCTGAAAATTAATGAAATGAGGTCCCTAAAAGAAAAGAGAAGGTTGCAGCCTTCTGCAGGTAGGAGCCTGCATACTAGTATCTCAAGCTAGTACAAGAACTTAGGGGGTTGGAGCTCCCTTCCAGGAAAGCTGGAGAATGAGAGAGAGTTGTAGCTCTCTGCAGGTTGTAGCTTGCGTACTGGTAAAGACTTCACCAGTAAAAAAAATTGTAAAGAGAAGTTTCTAATTAAAAAGAAGATAGAGACGAATTGCAGCAGGGGGTTTTCACCCACATTGGGTTTCCTCCTTATATCTTGTGTTCTTGAGTGTGACTCTCTTCCGCTCTGTTTCTGGTACTGTTTATTTTTCTTCTGATGCACAGATTAATAACTAACATCTGAAAGATAAATCAAATTATAAGTCTGCTTTGTATACGCGAGTTTCTTTATCTATAGTTGTGTATATACGCGGTTTTTATTAAGAGAAGTAGCGTATATCATCTGGAATTGGAAAACGAAATATTTGACTTGATAAGACTGATTCACCCCCCCTCTCAGTATTATTTCCAACAATCATACAGACTGCCTTCAAGGCAGGGTGTGATGGTACCAGTACGAGACTTTAAACAAGTTTTTACTCACAATTTGAAATCCAGTTCGGGGATTTAAGCTAAGAAAGTGATGTTCAGTATATGCAAATCAGAGAGGTAGATCTAAGGAGGTTACTAGAGCTACCAATCATGGCAATTAGTCTGTTTGTAGATCGATTGTTTAATTCATAAAAAAAACTTGGAGATTGATTGAAGCAGTATTGATCTACTTTGCATTCGTAAAACAAATGCAGTAAGGCTAGTTGGCTTGGCTTCAGGCTCCGTCTGTAGGTTTATAAAAGAAACAAAGATAGGCTAACAAACAATCTCGTCAGTCCCCAGTGGAGTCGCCATTATTTTACCGGGAAATCTAGCGTCTATGCAAAACTGCTAATCCCACTAAGGGTGGTAGCTACCTTAGAAACAAACAAGGTAAAGCTAGTTTCATATTCCTTTATGACAAATAGATAAGAGGGGAATGAGGACACCAACCTCAATCTTGCGCTTGGTTCCTCACTTGATTCCTCTCCCTTTTGATAGATCCTCGCTGCTTGCTTCCTCGTCAGCCCAGCTTCAAAGAGCACATGTGGAATCAAAGCAGCATAATACTATCTGAGAACAGAGATCTACTAGCATAAAAAATATAGGACCAGATGCATATTGACCACACACAAACATATATCATAAAATATGCAAGAATATGGAGGAAAACTTGAATAGATTTATTAATATCAAGAAAAAGTAGGGAGGATTACAACCAATTGTTCTAACCCAGCATCATCCACTCAGCAGGAAGCCCTTCTCCACCTCATGAAAAGCTTAGATCACCCAACACTATGATGTTACAGCAAGAAACCAACAACACTTCCTCACAAGATACAAAATTAGAGCCTCTGGATCTCTGGGATGAGGGATCCATATATAGATGTTTGCAATGGGGCTGAGTCAGCTTCTGGGGTTTGATTAGTGTCCTCTCTCTAATAGTTCTTTATTCCACTTGGAGAATGATGATCTCTTACTCATCCCTGGGTGAATTCAGGGAGGCAAGTGTCACAGGAAATGTTTCTAGAAGATTCCATGATTTTCCACCTCGCACACTACCTCTGCCGTTTGTCCATTCTTGCCCATCACACCCCATAGAAGGGATTTTCAGTATGCATTGCACCCTCTATTTGTATCTAGGTGGGATGCATATCTAGGTGGGATGCATCGCACTTTTTCCATGGAGTAGGTGAGATGGTCCATATTTGACCCGTTCTGAGTAGTTTTTCATGGAGAACTTCTATGAGATGATGTGATCAGCTGACCTTGTTCTTTTAGGGGTTGGAACAACACTTTTAGGGACTTAGGAGCCCTTGGTTTATGGACATTTAGGATTGGGGTTGTAGTGCCCAAAAATGTCTATAACAATGATGATGGATGGTTGGAATGACTGGAAGACCCTTAGGTGACCTTGCATGTCTTCCTGGAGGTTATCCCTCAATTCGGCCTCAAAACATGCCACTACAGGAAAACCTACAGGATGTACTAAAAACCTACAGGATCCCCTCAAAACCCATAGGATACAGCCGAGAGAAAAAATATGGGTGGTGGAGGTGATGGAAGGCTTAGGGAAGGTGGTTTGTGGATGGAATGGAGTGATAAAATGCCTAGGATCACTCAGAACTCAAAATCAAAGTTGGGAGATGGATGGATTTGCTCAAAAAGTTTGGAGAAGTTTCCTTGTGAAATGATGAAATTGGTGAGGGTTTAATGACCAAGAAAATCAAATCGAAATTGGATGGGAATTTTTTATTTTTTTTTATTAATTTGGATGTATTAGGTCCCTATTCCAAATGGAATACCTCAAAAATACCTCTGTTAACCCATGCAAAAAAATAAAAAACATTACTAGTCGAAAATATAGAAATTTGAGAACTAGTGTGCTAGTAAATCTAAAAAATACCTAACCAAATCAAGTGAAAATTGAATGGCGAAATTTTTGTTATGAACTAGAATGTTTTTTTTATTTAATGCAAGTGGAACCAACTCGATTGAAGCTTGTTAGCATGCTCTAAAAAACAACAAAAAATTAATGTTCCTTTCTAAAAAGGAGGTCCTTTACAGGATCTTTCACAGATATTATTAAAACAACAAGTTTGCGGAAATTATAATTACGAGGTATTCTAGAAAGTTCTTTCTTTATTGAAAAATTGATGATTATACAGATGGACACTTAGCAAGACTAAGCTTTCTTCCTCAGATTGACTACAACAGCATTTAATGAATATATCTTAGCTCAAGGCTTAAGAAATTCATAGGCTACCTAGCATGCGTGCAGGCTGAGTCTCAAAAACTTACCAGACTTACAGACTCTTAGAATAACATATGATTCAGCCACTTTAGGTTCACACTAGTATCAAGTACTAATATGCAGGCTTCTCAAATCATTTACAGAATATAATTTTTCTCGTGGTGCAAGCAGATCAGACTAAAAGTCCGCAAATGCAGAGAAGGAGAAAATTTGACTCAGGCCTCTAAACTCTCAAACTCCCAATCCCCGATTGAGTCTTACTTCACGGCTCCTTTATTTATAACTGGAACGGAACAAACGTTCAGGAAAAAGCAAGAATCTTGTACAAAATGATGACTCAAAAGTAATCACTCAAAGTTAGATTCGGGCATGGGCAGACTGTCACATGTTATCTCATCCCTTCACCTTTTACAAATAGCCAGAGGCATGTGGGGACCGAATCTAGCTATTGGACTCAATCAAAGTGGAGATTCGAAGGCACAAGAACCAACGAAAGCATGTAACAGACTCTACGGATGAGATATGCAAATCTCCAAAACTATACAAAGGTTACACAGAGGATATTACTAGTATGGGGGAATCCTCGAAAGCCCATTCAACACCAATGTCGGTTGGAAAGATGACACTTTAAATAGTATAATAATCTACTTGTGGATAAGTGTAGTGCTAAAAATTTCGTCTTTCTAACATGTAATTTGAATAGTATTGTACCCAAACTTCTTTCTCAGTTTCCCAGGTTGCACTGTCATGTGCATCAGGTAAGTCTAAGTAGTTTAGGTTCATGAATGGGTTTAGTTCTAGATCAATCTGTCGATGGAACTCTTCATAGGTGGTGCTTGTGTTGATCTTACGGGCCTTCTAATGATTCATTATGAACCATATGACATGACCGCACCTATGGAATCCATTCAGAAAATCTTCATTTCTTAGATTTATTAGATCTTCAATCATCTTGCACAATGCTTCAGTCACGAGCATACTTGATGGGCTGAAATTTGGAATCTTCAATAAAGTGAAAGAGTATGGTTTTAGGATAAGGGATGATAACTCGAACCTTTTCCACCATCCCATAAACAATTTAGGAAGTGGGTGGTCTTCTTCCATATCTTCAACTGGAACCCCTTCAAACAAAAATGAAAACTGCAAAGAATAAAACATGTTAGTTGAAAATTTTTGTAAATTCATTGTTGGGTAGAAAGCTTCCTGTTGTCGTTCTAGATCATAGTTTTCTCTGTGAAGATGATTATCAAATCTCCTGAATGTTATATGACAGCTTGTGATTCTACTACTGTCTTCATCATCTCTCTCAATTCGATAGGCAATGCTTCCAATCTATCTTAAGTAATCAAGGGCTTCCAAAGCTTCATCATTCATTTCATCTTGGTGAGGATCTGTCAATAGAAAATCAAAACTTGTTCTATGTCTGATTTCTTTTATGGGATGCCAATTATCATCATGATCTAATAATCTCCTATTTAGATGATATGAAATCCAACCAGTAGGAGTTTCAACTTCAATAGTGATTTCTCTACTTCTGAGATAATTACATCTGATACCCATTATTGAGTGTTCAAATAAGAACTCTCGGCTCAGCATGTCAGCGAAACTGTTCTTGTCTCCTTTGACAAATTCAATGTCGAAATTGTACTCGCTGAGCTGCATTATCCATCTTACCATAACGACATCTTCAAACTCACATTTATGGATTTCATATTTCAAATCTTGGCAATCTGTCTTAACTGTAAAATGGGTGTAAATAACAAAGTCTCTAAATTTGGCTATACCCAAGCAGACTGCTTTGAGTTCTTTCTTGAGGCTAGACCAGTTCATTTGATTTTTTGCCCATAGACCAGATGCATATTGACAAACCTCTATTTCCTTTTGGTTGCTATTATTCTTCTGACATAGAACAAAAACCCAACCCTCATGACTGGCATCTGTCATCCTTATTTTTTCCCATTCTTCTCTTATTGGGGAGAGAGGTTGTATATTCCTGACTTTTTCTTTTATTTTCTTAACTGCCTGAGTACAGTCATCATTCCAAGGGATTGGATTTTTTTGAAGTCTCTTGTTCAAAAGTTTACGTTCTTGTGCACAATGCTTCAGAAAATTTGAGATATAATTCAAACTCCCCAAGAATCTTTGCAACTAGGTCTTGTCTTTAATTTCATCATGGAAGTGATCAACAAAATTCAAGCTTCTTTGGATTACAGAGTAGGATCCATGTTGTATATTGTAACCCAAGAAATCTATCATCGGTTTGAACAATTTCATTTTCGATTCTGATAATATGATGCCCATGTCTTTTACTCTGCATACAAAGATCTTCAAATGCTTTATATAGTCAGCTATATTATCAGAATAAATCAAAATATCATCAATATACTTTTTTAGGAATTCCTCCATTCCTTCAAAAGTTTCATCCATAATTCTGTAGAAGGCTAAGGGGGAATTAATCAATCCGAATGGCATTATGTTCCATTCATAATGGCCTCCAGGGACAGAGAAAGTTGTCTTCCATTTATCCTCTTCTTTGATTCCTACTTGCCAGAAACCAGATTTTAGATCGAACTTTGAAAAGATCTTAGATTTTGAAATTTGAGCGAGTATAGAGGATGGTTTAGGTAGAGGATATGCATCATAATCAAGGATATCATTAAAAGGTTTATAATTTATGATAAGTCTAGGTTTTCCTATGGCAATTTCAGCATGTTTATTCACATAGAAAGCAAAACAAGCAATTGGACTTTTACTTTTCCTGAGGAGTCCTTTCTTTAGTAATTCTTTGATTTCTTCTTTGCAAAGTTTCATCTAATATTCATTCATTGCCAAACTTTTGTGCTTCTTAGCTTTCCACCAAAATCATTCTTGAGAGGAAGTTCTACTTCATGCTTATGGATATGCCAAAAGGCATTCGGATCATCAAAGCAACATTCTTTAAATCTAGCAGTGAGGTCTGCTATTTCTCTTGAGTATTTTCCATTGTCCAGATGTTATTTAGTTTTCAGGATTTCTTTCTTCACTTCCATTTTTACCAAGATATTTTCCATTCTTTTTATCCTTTTCAACCTGTTTGGTGAACTGGAATTAATGAAAGGGAAAAAGATTTCTCTATCATCTATAGAGATGAAATAACCATACCTCTGACTGCTTTTGTCAAATTTTGCTCCATGTTTCTCAAAATTCTTGAAGAAAGGTGTGCCAAGATACATAACATAGTCTATACCAGGAACAACAGGGTAGACTAGATGTATACCAATTTTTTCTGTTAGGAATGCATCAACCTCAACTTCATATTTGATGGCAATTTCACCACTTGTTGTTATTACTTTGGGACATGTTGTTGGTCTTCGAAGATGCATACTCACCACTGTATCACTGACTATGTTTAGCCTTGAACCAGTGTCCATAAGGACTTCCCAATATTCATACTGGGTTCCAATTCTCACTTTCATTTTGACACAATACATTACATCACTCTTTATAATATTGCATCCAAAATCTGATCTCTCTTTCTCTTCATTCGAACTTTCTGATTGTTGGACATGTGCCATCATAGGATTTACATAAGAGGTCCAGTCTTCTTCCATTCCTAAGACAGGACCTTGTGATGTTGAAGCAGCAGTTGTTTGTGCATTCATCAATCTTAAGCTGAGTTCATTATGTTTTTTTATGCACAATCTTCGATTATCCTTTATTGTTTTTCTCAGATATTTTATTGCCTAATGAACAACAGGCAATGTCTGTGGCAAATCTTCACCAAAATCTTCATTTCTGAATTGCCGAGTCAATACTTCAATTGAAAATAAAGAAGCAGGTGGCACATACCCTTTATTAGTGGCCTTCTTTGATTTTGACGGTGCTTGCTTCAAATGTTCTATCAACAATGATTTATACATGTTTTGTTGGAAATAATACTGAGAGGGGGGGTGAATCAGTATTATTAAATTCTTCTCAATAAACCATCCAGATTTGTACTTTAAATTATTCTTCTGATATTGATGATTTACATGTATATCAGTACTAAATAATAATGAACAGGAACAGCAAAACCAGATAGTCACATAAAGGAACACCAGATATAAGGTGGAAACCCAAGGTGGGTGAAAACCACCTGCTGCAATATGTCTCTATATTCTTTCAAATAGAACCTCTTTTACAATGAATTTGTACTAGAGTAGTCCTTTACTAGTACGCAGGCTGCTGCCTGCAGAGAGCTACAACTCTCTCTCTCGTTCTCCAGTCTCTCCTGGAAGGGAGCTACAACCTCCTACTTTGTTCAAGGACCACGTTTCATTAATTTTCAGACTAGATCCAAGAAGATCAAATGGTCATCAAGTATATGAGAATCAACTAATCTTCAGAATCACTAAAGAACCAGATCAGTATATATTTTTCTTATACAACAAATCTTTGAGAATCACCCAAGCACCAGATCAATACATATCAATATTTACCCGATCTAGTCACCCATTAATATCGAGGCTGATTATGCTGAGTTCAGAACCCAATACAGAGGATATACATACTACTATGAACCCAGAGGCTAAACATAATCAATGCAGAAGAAAAACTTGATGTTGTGCACCCAGAAGCCTGCAGATTGGTAAACGACAGAAACAAATCTCTACCAGGGATTTTGACTTTACCAAAACATCTGTAAATATTTGCGCCTGTGCCTTTTGATATGCGGGAATATGCGCTTGCATAGTCTTCTGCTCTGCAGGTGTACGCACCGTATTACTCTAGCGAACATATGATTTTCAGGTGTCAATCATACTAGACTGTGCCAATAAGATCTCAACCAACACTTCCCCACCGATCGCAAGTCTTTCAGAACTGTTCTTTAGAAGGATCTTCAACTTCCACTTCACTGCCGCCAAACGATCTCATTTCCTCTTATATAGAAAATCTCTTTTTAAAACAATGAATTGAAACCGTAGATTAACAATACCAGGGATCTGAAAACCTGGGGCGCAAATGCTTGGACCGATCACTTAAGTAATGACTTAAGTGATAAAACAGAGAAAAATAATGAAAAATGGTCCAAACGACAAAGAGGCAGACTTTAAGCTTAATGCACCCATAACAATAATGTATCGGGTCCGCTCCTTATCGCTATCGGCGCATGCCAATATCATAGCCTATTGTCGACGGCCGATCCGATGGATCGGATGTGATATGGCAATTAATCATGCATTATATATTTGTAGGGTCCGCATGCTTTCATCACTGTCGGTGATTAGATGTGGGAAGCCTTTATAGTATGAGCGATTACCGCGGATGTGATATTGTTATAGACTACCTTTAATGCCTCCATCGGGTCCGCCACCTCTTATCGCAATCAGCACTCGGGTGCGATACATGCCGGATGCGATATTATTATATACTAATTCTAATTCCATTATCGGGTCCGCGTGATTATCCCAATCGGATGATTGGGGTGGACGACCCTTTATGCATCGCAATATACTGCAGATGTGATATAACATCAAATTGAATTTGATATGCCATCGAGTCCATGTATTATCACAATCGGAGGCTTCAGCGGTGGCACAAGGCTGAACCCCCGATTAGCGATGCGCCGATATCCATATATGTCGAAATATATATTAATACACATAACAGTGATTTTCCGCCGAAAGGGGAAATGCCTTTGTTTATTAAATAATGCATATATATGGGTTTTAAGTGCCCGACCACTCCCGATAGAGTTAAAGCATGCATATATGGCCTAATGACTACCGATAATGATTAAGCATGCATCCATGGGTTTTGTAAGCCCGATACCTCCCGATAACTCTGTCTGCGCTCCCGATGGCTCCCGATAAGCTCCTTATATATGAGAATGTGCCTTTATTGCTCTGATAAGCTCTCGATGGCTCAATTGCTTCTTTGGCATATATATATATATATGGCTCCTCTTGTCTCCTCTTGGCTCCTGTTGGCCCCTCTTGCTCCGAGAAGCCCTGTTTTGTCTATTTCTTCTGTAGAAGAATATAAGTGAGATGCTCGTCTATGAGAGGGTTTCCATCAAGCACAATGCATGCATCATAATGCCAACAATCTCCCCCTTTGGACTTGATGGCAACAACACCAAAATCATTCTCCCCCTTTGACATCAAAGGCAAAGGGCAGATCAAGACATACTCTTTCCTTGATATACATTCGGTTGCCCAAACCTGCTTCTCCTGACTATGTCTCCCCCTGAGAACCTGCTCATCCTCATTATGAACCAGATCATGAAAGTGATATCAACTTCAGATTTTTCAGGTAACCATTCTACTCCATAGCAGTTGGCGACACCATTTTCTTCATGTCAGTAAATCGAGCTATTCTAGTTACTTATAATACAGAGACCACCCTGTTCGTTGCTACTGAGATCAAATATGGTGCACGTTCTCATCCACATACATATTACTCCTTCTGCACTACTATAATTCCAACAATGGATTAGATATGCTCCCCATGAACCTTGTACACGTATACCCCATATGAACCTCACGTACAAGCACCAATCTGAGATTTAACAACAAGAGATGCATCAACAACTCCCAGTTTTTGCTTGAGATATTCAAAGGTTTCCCTAGGCAATGTTTTGGCGAATATATCAATGACTTGTTCCTTAGAAGGAACATATTCCAACTTGACCTTTTGTTCAAGCACTTGTTCCCTGAGAAAGTGATACTTAATCGCTATGTGCTTGGTCTTTGAATGCATGACTGGGTTCTTTGAAATGTTGATTGCACTTGTATTATCACATAAGATGGAGATAGGTGGTGTACAAGTGATTTGAAAATCCTGCAAGGTCTGCAACATCCAAAGAAGTTGAGTGCAACAAGATGCAGCAGCCACATATTCTACTTCTGCTGTAGATAAGGCAATTGAACTCTATTTCTTGTTGAACCAAGATACTAATCTGGAACCCATAAAGAAAGCACCACCACTTGTGTTTTTCCTGTCATCCACTCTTCCGTCCCAATCTACATCTGTTTAAGCATGAAGTGTGAGATCTGTGTCTCTAGGATACCATAAGCCATAGTTTTGAGTTCCTTGAAGATATTTGAAGATTCTCTTTACTGCTGAAGATGAGTTTCCTTAGAATTTTCCTGAAATATTCCAACTATTCCTACTACATGCATGATGTCTGGTTGGGTACCTGTCAAATAAAGTAGACTTCCAATCATAGATCTGTAGGTTGGTTGATGAACTGTTGGTGATTCATCATTCACACTAAGACTGCATCCTATAACCATGGGGGTACATACTAGTTTTGAATCTTCCATGCCATACTTCTTCAAAATCTTCTTGAGGTACTTGGTTTGAGACAAGAAGATGCCATCTTCATTTTGTTGGATTTGTAATCCAAGAAAGTATGTCAGTTCTCCAAGCAAGGACATTTCGAATTCTTTCTGCATCACCAAGGCAAAGCTTTGACTCATAGCTTGTTCATTACTGCTAGAGATAATATCATCTACATACACAACAAGTATTAGCAATTTGTCATTTTCAATTTTTATATAAAGATTGCTATCTGCTGATCCTTTTGAAAAACCTTGTTGATGAAGGTATTTGTCCAAACGGTAGTACCAAGCCCTTGGAGCCTGTTTAAGGCCATAGAGAGCCTTTTTCAGTCTGCACACAAGATTTGGATCATTTCCAAGAATGAAGCCATCTGGCTGCTCAATGTATACTTCTTCTTCTAAGTCTCCATTCAGAAAGGTTTATTTTACATCCATTTGAAATACTTTGAACTTTTGAAAGCTTGAGAGAGCAAGAAACATTCGAATGGCCTCAAGTCTTGAAACAGGAGCAAAAGTTTCTTCAAAATCTATTCCTTCTTGTTGGGCATACCCTTTACAAACAAGTCTGGCCTTATTTCTAATTACTTCCCCATTTTCGTTCAACTTATTTTTGAAGATCCATTTTGTTCCTATGACATTCTTATACTTTGGTCTAGGAACCAGCTCCCAAGTTTTGTTCTTTTTGATCTGTTCAAGTTCTTCATTCCTTAACCCAACATTCATCCTTGCATGCCTCTTTTACATTTTGTGGTTCAGTGGAGGAGAGTAATGCCAAATAGCTTGAAGCTTCTGCGGTTGTTCTTCTTGTTTTTACACCTGCCTCCTTTTGTCCCAGAATTTGAGATTCTGGATGATTCTTCTGTACATACCTGGATGGAGTCTTTTCTTCTATCCTTATCTGTTCCTCTAGTGTCTCTTGAGGTTCTTCTTCTTAATCATTCGTCTGATTTGGAAGGTAGTCTTCGTCCTCTTCGATATTTTCATAATTTACTTGCCTAGGAATGTATCCTTTTTCATCAACCACTACATCGATGCTGTCAACAATTCTTCCAAGTCTTTTATTGTAACACTTATATGCTTTGCTGTGGGGAGAATAAGCAAGGAGGATGCCTTCATCTGCTCTAGGTTCAAGTTTGCCAAGTTGTTCATCGTTGTTCTTGATATAGCATTTGCTTCCAAAAATTTTGAAATGCTTTACCGAAGGAGTCTCGCCATACAAGATCTCATAAGGAGTTTGAGTGTTGTTCACTTGGACATTTGTTTTGTTGAGAATAACAACCGCAGAAAATGCAGCTTCACCCCAAAAGGTTGCAGGAGTTCCAGAATCATCAAGCATAGCATGAGCCATTTGTTGAACAATTATGTTCATCCTTTCCACCACTCCATTTTGCTGAGGAGTCCTAGCTGTAGACAATTCCATTCTTATTCCATGTTCTTCACAAAAATCGAAAAATTCGTTTGAGGTAAATTCCCCACCTCTGTCAGACCTGAGGCACTTAATTTTGTGATTCGAGTCATTTTCAGCCAGGGCTTTGAAAGCTTTGAATTTTTTGAATGCTTCATCTTTGTGCTTCATAAGTTCTAACCAAACCATCCTAGAGAAGTCATCAATGAATAGTATAAAATATTATTCTCGTCGAGGTGACCTTGTCCGAAATGGACCACATACATCTGTATGTACCAGCTCAAGAGGCCTGCCAGCTGATCCTTCCTTTTCAGGAAAGTTAGTCTTGGTTTGTTTACCAAACTGACATGATTTGCATATTGTGTTATCTGAATTTTGATGTCTGGAAGACCACAGACAGCCTGGTATTTGCATGCTTTTCTTATTTGTGAAAAGCTTAGGTGCCCCAACCTCCGGTGCCATAACCAATGTTCATCATCCTTGCTCAAATAGCATTGTTGTTGTCCTTTTTCAAATATGTATAAATTATTTGGAGTTCTTCTGCCTTTGATCACTGTTTTTCCTTTATCGAGATGACGAACACTGCATCCATTTGATCGAAATATTACCTCGGTTCCTTGATCGCACATCTGACTGACACTTAGAAGATTATGCTTCAAGCCATCAACATACAAAACATTTCTAGCTTTGACCTTTTCCTTCAATTGAGCAGTGCCTTTTCCTTTTATGATTGCAGGGGTATCATTTCCAAAAGAGACTTTCTTTCCCTTTTCTAAAACACTATATGATTCAATTTTTTCTTTATCACCTGTCACGTGTTTTGAACATCCACTATCAATATACTATTGATTTTCCCATCCTTCTGCATAAAATGTTATTCCACATCTTTCTGGTAGTGGTTCCTTTATCCTCCATGTTCTAGTGCTTGAGGCTTGTTCCTTGGTCTGCCGAAACCTACTCCTGCATTTAGAATCTTCATGACCAAAGTTATTACAAATATAACATTCGATTTCACTTTCAAGGACCAAAAAAATGTTATAGGTTCTTTTCGTAATCCCAATCATACTTCTTTGTTTTTGAGCTTCTCTAGTCATGATTGTCTTGTAAGAAACACATTGAGCTACTTTGTGACCAAAGTTATGGCAAGAAAAACATTGTCCATTAAAAAACCTTCTGCGGTTGTCAAATCTACCAGCCATATGGTTATAGTTTTTGTTATCATCCATTCTTGAGACTGATTGAGAAGATCTTACTTGTGGCTGATTATAGCTTTTATTCATCCTTAAGGAGGTTTACCCTTGATTTACCTGGTACTCTTTGTTTATTCTTGAGGAATTTTGCCCCTGTTTTACCTGGTGATCTACATTTGGCTTTTGTTCATATCTCATTGCTGCATCGAGATAACTGTTTGAGGTGGATGCTTGAGATGTTTCTCCATTATACCCCAGACCTGTCTCGATTAGTGGAGAGCATTGTACATTGATGATCTTGTCCAGAGTCTCAGATTCTTTAACAAATTTAATATTAAGAGCCTTGGATTTCTCAATTTCCTTTCGAAGCCCAACAATTTCACATTCTAACTTTTCAAGAGCTTGTTCCTTTTCATCAAGTTGGATTTGCAAAGTGTCAATGATCATATTCTTTTCTTCTAAACATGTTTTGAGTTTAGAAATTTCGCCATAAAAACCATCTACATCTATGGTATCCATGTAATCATCATCTTCAAAAGCCATTAAGAGTTTATAGTTGATACCTCGTTCATCTTCATCACTATTTGAAAGACCATCACTATCTTCATGAGTGTAGTAACTTTTCTTATTTGCATTCTGTTTCTTGTTCCATCTAATAGGTTCTTTCCCTTTATCCTTATGAGGACATTTGGCAACATAGTGACCGAATCTCCCGCAAGCAAAGCATTTGAAAGGTAACTTACCTCTAAATCTTCCAGTACCCCGTTGAAGATTCTTGACAAAATTTGATTCTTCTTCCTCTTCTGATGCATGTCCTAATTCATAGTAGTCTCCTTTGCCGGAAGACTTGAAGGCTACTTCTCTCCTATATGAAGGTCCTCCTTTCCTCATTTCATAAGCAATTAAAATTCTATGTAGTTGTGACATGGTAAGAGTTCGTAGATTATCCTTTTCCTCTATTGCAAAAACTTTAGATTCAAACTTAGGGGACAAAGATCTGAGAACTTTTTCAACCACAACCGCCTCTTTTATATCTTCACCCAAGTTTTTCATGCAATTAACAATCTCATCTACACGAAGGAAGTATTTAGCCACACTTTCATCATTATGCATTTTGAGATTTTCATACTGAATCTTGAGGGTTTGAAGTTTTTCTCGTTTTACCTGTTCATCTCCTTCGTAGCTTAAAACAATCTTGTCCCATATTTCTTTTTCATATTTATATTTCATAACCTTCACGAATTATGATTGAGATAGGAATCCCAACAGAGTATTGACTGCCTTTGCATTTGTTTCATATTTCTTCTTCTCAGCTGAATCTGTAGGAGTAGCTGAAGGAAAAGTGTACCCTGTATCTATGATATCCCAGACTTCAGTACCAAGAGATTGAAGATAGGCAGTGACTCTTACCTTCCAATATATGAAGTTTGTCCCATCAAAAATTGGTGTCCTGATTGATGCTTCCCTCTCGTAGTTGCTCATGATGAACGATCTTCCTTCAAGCGATCAAGCTTCTTTGAAGGACCTGCTCTGATCCCAATTGTTGGAAATAATACTGAGAGGGGGGTGAATCAGTATTATTAAATTCTTCTCAATAAACCGTCCAGATTTATACTTTAAATTATTCTTCTAATATTGATGATTTACTTGTATATCAGTACTAAATAATAATGAACAGGAACAACAAAAACAGATAGTCACACAAAGGAACACCAGATATAAGGTGGAAACCCAATGTGGGTGAAAACCACCTGCTGCAATATGTCTCTATCTTCTTTCAAATAGAACTTCTTTTACAATGAATTTGTACTAGTGCAGTCCTTTACCAGTACGCAGGCTGCTGCCTGCAGAGAGCTACAACTCTCTTTCTCATTCTCCAGTCTCTCCTGGAAGGGAGCTACAACCCCCTACTTCGTTCAAGGACCACGTTTCATTAATTTTCAAACTGGATCCAAGAAGATCAAATGGTCATCAAGTATATGAGAATCAACTAATCTTCAAAATCACCAAAGCACCAGATCAGTATATATTTTTCTTATACAACAAATCTTTCAGAATCACCCAAGCACGAACCCAAGCACCAGATCAATACATATCAGTATTTACCCGATCTAGTCACCCATTAATACAGAGGCTAATTATGCCGATTTCAGAACCCAATACAGAGGATATACATACTACTATGCACCTAGAGGCTAAACATAATCAATACAAAAGAAAAAATTGATGTTGCGCACCCAAAAGCCTGCAGATTGGTAAACGGCAGAAACAAATCTCTACCAGGGATTTCGACTTTACCAAAACATCTGTAAATATCTGCGCCTGTGCCTTTTGATATGCGGGAATATGCGTTTGCGCAGTCTTCTTCTTTGTGGGTGTACGCATCGTATTACTCCAGCGAACATATGATTTTCAGGCGTCAATCATACCAGACTGCGCCGATGCGATCTCAGCCAACACTTCCCCACCGATCGCAAGTCTTTTAGAACTGTTCTTTAGAAGGATCTTCAACTTCCACTTCACTACTGCCAAACAATCTCATTTCCTCTTATATAGCAAAGCTCTTTTTAAAACAATGAATCGAAACCGTAGATTAACAATACAGGGGATCCGAAAACCTGGGGCGTAAATGCTTGGACCAATCACTTAAGTAATGACTTAAGTGATAAAACAGAGAAAAATAATGAAAAATGGTCCAAATGACAAAGAGACGGACTTTAAGCTTAATGCACCCATAACAATAATGTATCGGGTCCACTCCTTATCACTATTGGCGCATGCCAATATCGTAGCCTATTACCGACGGCCGATCCGATGGATCAGATGCGATATGGCAATTAATCATGCTTTATATATTTGTCGGGTCCGCATGCTTTCATCGCTTTCGGCGATTAGATGTGGGAAGCCTTTATAGTATGAGCGATTACCGCGGATGCGATATTGTTATAGACTGCCTTTAATGCCTCCATCGGGTCTGCCACCTCTTATCGCAATCGACACTCGGGTGCGATACATGCCGGACGCGATATTATTATATACTAATTCTAATGCCATTATCGAGTCTGTGTGATTATCGCAATCGGAGGATTGGGGTGGACGACCCTTTATGCATCGCAATATACTACGGATGCGACATAACAACAAATTGAATTTGATATGCCATCGGGTCCATGTATTATTGCAATCAGAGGTTTCAGCGGTGGCACAAGGCTGAACCCCCGATTAGCGATGTGTCGATATCCATATATGCCGAAATATATATTAATACACATAACTGTGATTTTCCGCCGAAAGGGGAAATTCCTTTGTTTATTAAATAATGCATATATATGGGTTTTAAGTGCCCGACAACTCCCGATAGAGTTAAAGCATGCATATATGGCCTAATGACTCTCGGTAATGATTAAGCATGCATCCATTGGTTTTGTAAGCCTGATACCTCCTGATAACTCTGTCTGCACTCTCGATGGCTCCCGATAAGCTCCTTATATATGAGAATGTGCCTTTATTGCTCCAATAGGCTCCCGATGGCTCAATTTCTTCTTTGGCATATATATATATATATGGCTCCTCTTGTCTCCTCTTGGCTCCTCTTGGCCCCTCTCGCTCCGAGAAGCCATGTTTTCTCTATTTCTTCTGTAGAAGAATATAAGTGAGATGCTCATCTATGAGAGGGTTGCCATCAAGTGCAACACATGCGTCATAATGCCAACATGTTCTTTATCTGTGGATCATTGGCCGCCATCATTTGTGCAAAAATATCTTTGTTGGTTTCATCATAGTCAAATTTCATCATTCTGACTGCATTGCATTTGCAAACATCTGGGTCACTACAATTACAATCTCTACATTCTATGCAATAAGGATCTCTGCAAAATTCTTCAGATGTTTCATTTGAATCCACAAAATTAAAATCATTTTCTGACTCTGAGTCAGAAGATATAAGTTCATGACAGCTGCTTGGTAAATCAAAGAAATTAATTTTTCCTTTCTTGTTTCTATACTACACTTTCTTTTTTGATTTTTTCTTTTTCTTGTCTGGACAATTCAGAGCTGTATGACCTTTCTGGTTGCAATTGTAGCAAATAATTTCTTTTTCTTTAGAAATTTTTTTTGTATGTTTATAAGGCTTTGTTTTGTAATGTTTTCTCCTTGGTTTTTCTTGGAAAGATGGGGAATTCTTCCTTTTGAAATGCTTTTTATTTCTCCTATGCCCCTCAGAATTACCAGCCTTGCCAAGGTGCCATCGTTTGCAAAGTTACTAATAGCCATGGGGCTTTTTAGGATTTGTAGCTGCTCGTGCAATTTTCATCTGAGAACAGAGTTCTACAATAATGGCTTTGACAGCTTGTTGAATTATGCCAAATTTGTAGTCACCAACTTTCCCTGGGAGTTTGTTGACAATCGATGAAGATACCCATTGGGGAAGGGAGGCTACAAATATTTCCTTCCATTTTGGATCAAGGATTAGATCTGGAGTCAGAGGTGTAACCTGTGAAGGAATTCATTGAAGTATTCGTCAAAAAGTTGCATATTATGCAACTTCATGGAAAGAAAAGTAATGGTGGTGATGTCATTGGTGATCTGGGGAAAACCAATGAAATTGATTGTAATACAATACATAAGTTTTCCTATCATGTTATTTATAGGCATGCTTGTAACCAGATCCATATAAGTAGTACCATCTTCATTGAGTATTGTTGTCGCTTCCCAGTGAGGAAGAAGGTTAGGCTCTTTTAATGTTTCTGCTTTTAGCCATGAGTCTAAAGTACCTTCAAATCCTCCAATTATTCTTCTAGTAGCATTAATAGGACCTATGTCATCTACAAGATAAGTCCTATAGCAAACGAGCATGGAATGCAAAACTGACATGATTTCTGCTTCAGTGCAATTGTTTATATTCCATGAGTATCTAGAATTTGTAGACCAATCCTTATGATATTCAGACTTCATAAGGTCTCTGCGATCAGGAGCTGGATTCCAAGTTGTTTCCCATTAGGTCTGGAAGAAGTATCATTGACTTGGTTTTCTTCTTCATTTGGTTCAATGCTAAATTGTTCTTTGTCTTCAGCCGAGAAATTATTGATACAAGCCTCAAGTTATTCTAACTCTAGTTCAACATCTATTTTATGGATACTTGTATCAGTATCTTCTTCAGCAGATGAATCTCCAAATACAAAAATTGAAATTTTTTCTTCTTTTGCATTTTTACCAGTTTCTTTTCTTTCAATAGTAGAGGCAGGATTGAAAAAACTGGGATTAGGAAAAAGGGAGTATTGATGAGTTGAATTTGGAGGTGGAATGGTTATGGAGCTAGGAGCTTTAATAAGGCTTTCCACAGATGAAGTAATAGTATATGGAACAGAAGTCTTGGGTTCAGAGAATAAGGTTGCAGACTTGTAGGTTTCAACCCTAGGCTTCTTTTTCAAAGATTCTACTCCTTGAGATACTTCCCATACCTGCTTTTTTACTATATCAAGAGAATTGTTGATCTTTACAATTTCTCATCCATGAGCTGAGGCTGCTTCATGGATCTTATTTTCTGTATTCAGAGACAATTTGTCAAGGCTCTGGGCAAGAGTTTTATTATTATTGGCTAAAGTAGATACACTGCTATTCAAACAAACTGTATTGTAATCTTGTTTTTGCAAGATTCTTTCAAGCATCAATTTCATTTCTGAATCAGCAGTTTCTTGATGTCCAAATCTAGATTTGACAAAATTTTCAAGACTAGACAAGGCCAAATTAGTCCAGTTTGTGGCAGCAATGGAATCCTTTGCCACCAAAGATGGATCATCAGAATGTGATGGAAGTAATTTATACAATTTTCCATCTTGTCCTCTTATGACAAAATTCTTCCAAGGGGGAAATTCAGTATCTATCTCCAACATAGAGCCATCAAGGAGTTCCCACTTGTGTTTTTTTGGAATCCCTATTGTTGTGTGTGGAGCATGATTGTTCAGAGGTCTTTGTTTCAGCCGGATGTATACCCCAGGAAGTTTATACACCCCTCCACATGGGGGGTGCAGGGGGGACTTGTCCCCCTCGTGGGGGTCCAGGGGGGCCGATCCCCCCCGGCTGGGGGGTCCAGGGCCCAGCGGTCCCCCGGCGGGGGCTCGGGGGCAGCCCCCAAAGCTAAAAACAAATGTAAAATTGCCTTGTAAAAGTATAGTAGTTTCTAGTCAATCTGGGCCGTTCATTAGGCGGATGATCTAACGGTAGAACTTATGTTTAGTTTAGGGTTTTTTGCCCTAGAAGGCAACCCCTCTCTATGTATGAGGGTATTGTATTTGAGGTTGAGATATAGATGTGTATTCTGTGAGCGAGAAATAGAGAGGTGAGACTGTGAGAGAAAACAGAGGATATTACAGCGGATTTGCTGTAGGTTGTGTCTCTTCATTTTGCTGGATAATAGAAAGGAAGGACTGGCTGTTCGGGGTGGACGTAACCCAAACTGGGTGAACCACATATATCTGTGTCTCTCTTGTTTTGTGCATTTTCTGTGTTTATATTTCTGCAATATTTTATGTTTCCCATTGCTCCGTAATATATAATTTTCTAACAACTGGTATCAGAGTCGAAGGTCTATTTGGCTGATAAACTCACAGGAAATAAGGGTTCCTGGTTCGAGTGGGAGCAATGGCGGAAGATGGTAAGTTTAGGGTCGAGAAATTTAACGGCCAAAAATTCTTGTTGTGGAAGATGCAGATGGAAGATTATCTGTATCAGAAATATCTATACCTACCATCGGGTGGAAAAACAAAGATGCCGACGGGTATGAAATACGAAGAATGGAACCTTCTCGATAGAAAGGCACTCGAAACAATATGGTTGTGCCTTGCTACGTCAGTCACCTTCAACATTTCGAAGGAAACCACAACATAGGGTTTGATGCCAACGTTGTCGAAACTATATGAAAAACCCTCGGCCTCAAACAAGGTATTTCTTATGAAACGGTTATTTAATATGAATATGTCGGAAGGTGGATCTATTGCAAACGATTTAAATGATTTTAATACAATTACAAGTCAGTTAAGTTCTATAGGGGTAAACTTTGATGATGAAGTTAGAGCTTTGTTATTCTAGTGCTCATTACCAGAAAGTTGGAATGGTTTGGTAATGGCCATTAGTAACTCCGTTTCTGGATCTAGTACTTTAAAGTTTGATGATGTTGTCGGTGCTATCCTTAGCGAGGAAATGCGACGGAAAAGCTCCGGTGAGAAATCGGGAAATGCTTTGAGTGCAGAGTCTAGAGGAAGAAAAATGGAAAGAGGAAAGAGCTCAGGATATCGCAGTAAATCAAGGAAAGGCAGATCCAAGTCCAGATCGGGGATAGTGTGCTGGAAATGTGGAAACAAAGGACACCTAAAGAAAGACTGTAGATCTCGGAAGGGAAAAGAAGGAGATGCACAGCAAGAAAACAATCATGAAGAAAATGTGACAGGTGAGGTGTTACAAGATGCTTTGATTCTTTCTTTCGAAAATATTACTAATTCCTGGGTGGTAGATTCAGGGGCTTCATTCCATGCCACACCTGATAAGAAATACTTTCATGACTATGTTCAAGGAGATTTTGGACAAGTTCGTCTGGGTGATGATAAACCCTGTAAAATTGTTGGAATGGGTAAGGTTCTTGTAAAACAGCAGAATGGAAACCAATGGCTATTAAAGGAGGTAAGGCATGTTCCACATCTAAAGAAAAATCCGATTTCAACAGGGCAATTAGGCGGTGAAGGTTGTGTGAGAACTTTCACAGATAAAGCTTGGAAGGTTACCAAAGGAGCCCTGGTAATAGCAAAAGGTGAAAAGGTTGGTACATTGTATTTATGCAATGGTATTTCTAACCCTGTTAATGCTTTAACTTCCAAAGGAGCAGATGCAGCATTATGGCATCACAGGCTCGGACACATGAGTGAAAAGGGGATGAAGATTCTTCACTCAAGGAATTTTTTGTTGGGTTCGAAGAATGTTGACTTGGATTTCTGTGAGAATTGCATTTATGGAAAACAGAAGAGAGTCAGATTTCTCAGAGTTGGGAAAGAAAAGAAGAGTGAAAAGTTAGAGCTTGTGCATATAGATGTATGGGGACCTGCTCAGGTATCATCTCTCAGTGGTTCTCGTTATTATGTTACTTTTATTGATGATGCAACTAGAAAAACTTGGATTTATTGTATTAAGAATAAATCTGATGTATTTGATACTTTCAAGAAATGGAAAGCTTTGTTTGAGATTAAGACAGGAAAGAAATTGAAGTGTCTTAGATCAAACAATGGAGGTGAATATTGTAGCAAAGATTTTGATAGGTACTATTCAGAACATGGAATTCGTAGAGAGAAGACAGTTCCAAGAACACCACAAGAAAATGGTGTGTCAGAAAGGATGAACAGAACAATCATGGAGCGTGCAAGGTGCATGAGATTGCATGCAGGATTGCCTTTACAGTTTTCGGCAGATGTTGTAGATACTGTTGTTTATGTAATAAACAAAGGGCCTTCAAGTTCCTTGGATGGTGGTGTTCCAGAGGAAGCATGGACAGGTAAAAAGATAAACTACTTTTTTTTAAAGCCTTTTGGTTGTGAGGCCTTTGTCCATATTGATAAAGAAAATAGAACAAAGCTTGAGGCAAAGTGAAAGAAATGTACCTTTATTGGATATGGTGTTAATGATTTTGGTTATCTCTTATATGATTACAAAAATCACAAAATCATTAGGAGCAGAGATGCAATATTCAATGAAAAGGTCTTGTATAAGAATTAGTTGCAGGAAAAGAAACAGGAAAAAGAAAACAAGGAATATGCAGTTCTTGATGAAATCACTGAAAAGGTAAAGGTGCCTGAAAATAATAATAATAAACAACAGCAACCACCACAACAGCAACAGGCATCCCAAACACCTGAAAGTGGTGTTAGAAGATCTACCAGGATAAGTAGACCCCCTGAACAATACTCTCCTTCATTATATTATTTATTGTTGACTGATTTTGGTGAACCTGAATGTTATGAAGAAGCAATGTAGGTTGAATGCAAGAAGAAGTGGGAGGTAGCCATGGAAGAAGAGATGGACTCCTTAATGCATAACCAGACTTGGGACTTAGTCAGGTTACCTGCAGGAAAAAATACATTGAAGAATAAATGGGTTTACAGGTTGAAGGAAGAAGATGGAGGAAAACATAGGTATAAAGCTAGACTTGTGGTGAAGGGGTTTGCACAGAAGAAAGGTATTGATTTTGATGAAATATTTTCTCCTATTGTTAAAATGACTTCAATCAGAACTATTTTAAGTCTTGTAGCACCTGAAGATTTGCATCTTGAGCAGTTATATGTAAAGACAACCTTTATCCATGGGGATTTGGAGGAAGAGATATATACGCAGCAGCCACAAGGATATGAGGTGAAAGGGAAGGAGAAACTAGTGTGCAGGTTGAAGAAGAGCTTGTATGGCTTAAAACAGGCTCCAAGGTAGTGGTATCTAAAATTTGACAAGTTTATGTCTGAACAAGGTTATACTAGATGTCACTCTGATCATTGTGTTTATTTGGAAAAGAAAAATGATGGCAGCTATATTATATTGTTATTGTATGTAGATGACATGCTTGTTGCAGGATCTAACATGCAGGAAATAAATGTGCTCAAAAGAAAATTGGCAAATTCATTTGCAATGAAGGATTTGGGAGCTGCAAAACAAATCCTTGGTATGAGAATAACTAGAGACAGGAAAAATCGTAAATTAACATTGTCTCAAAATGAGTACATACAAAAGGTGTTGAAAAGATTTAACATGCACAATGCAAAACCAGTTAGTACACCTTTTGCTAGCCATTTCAAACTTAGGAAGGAAATGTGCCCAAAGACCCAAGAAGACATGGATTATATGTCTAAAGTTCCATATGCATTAGCAGTTGGAAGATTAATGTATGCAATGGTCTGCACAAGGCCTGCACAAGGCCTGATATTGCACATGCAGTGGGAGTTGTAAGCAGGTAAATGAAAAATCCAGGAAAGGAACATTGGATGGCAGTGAAATGGATTCTCAGATATTTGAAATGTACCACAAATCAAGCATTATGCTTTGGTGGTGCAAACATTTCTCTACAGGGACATGTTGATGCAGATATGGCAGGTGACAGGGATAATAGGAGGAGCACTACAGGATATGTATTTACTGTTGGTGGAACAACTATCAGTTGGATTTCAAAAATCTCAAGTGTTGTTTCACTTTCAACAACAGAAGCAGAGTATGTTGCTGCTACAAAGGCTAGTAAAGAAATGATTTGGTTACAAAGGTTTATGGGTGAATTGGGTAAGGAGCATGATATGGGCACATTATACATTGATAGACAAAGTGCCATTCATCTTGCAAAGAACTCAAAATTTCATTCTAGGACTAAACACATACAACTCAAGTACCATTTCATACGATCAGTGTTGGAAGATGGAGAGTTGAAGCTGGAAAAGATACACACTAGCCAGAATCCTGCAGATATGCTAACAAAAGTTGTAACCAGGGAGAAACTGAGAATATGCTCAGTTTCAATTGGTCTTCAAGGATGACGATGAAGATGAGAAACAACCAGGTCCAAAGAGGAGTCATTGTCCAGCAAATGAAGCAGCGGTGGAGTTTCTACAATCATTCTCCAAGTGGGAGATTGTTGTGTGTGGAGCATGATTGTTCAGAGGTATTTGTTCAGCCAGATGTATACCCCAGGAAGTTTGTACACCCCTCCACGCAGGGGGTGCAGGGGGGACTTGTCCTCCCCCCGGGGGTCCGGGGGCCAGCAGTCCCTCGGCGGAGGCTCAGGGGCAGCGCCCCCGAAGCTAAAAACAAATGTAAAATTGCCTTGTAAAAGTATAGTAATTTCTAGTCAATCTGGGTCGTTTATTAGGCGGATGATCTGATGGTAGAACTTATGTTTAGTTTAGGGTTTTTTGCCCTAGAAGGAAACCCCTCTCTATGTATGAGGGTATTGTATTTGAGGCTGAGACATAGATGTGTATTCTATGAGCGAGAAACAGAGAGGTGAGATTGTGAGAGAAAATAGAGGATATTACAGCAGATTTGTTGTAGGTTGTGTCTCTTCATTTTGCTGGATAATAGAAAGGAAGGACTGGCTGTTCGGGGTGGACGTAGCCCAAACTGGGTGAACTACGTATATCTGTGTCTCTCTTGTTTTGTGCATTTTCTGTGTTTATATTTCTGCAATATTTTATGTGTCCCATTGCTCTATAATATATAATTTTCTAACACCTATCTCATCATATTTACATTAAGTTGAGAACAAATCTTTTTCAGTAGTTTTTCTCCTTCTGCCCTGACAGCAATCAAAATTCTTGGAGTATTACGTTTTGCTATCATACTTTGAATTTTAGGGTGACATCATACTGAATTGGACCTTCGGAGAGACTAGTCTCAATTCCACCTATCATAGCTTGTGTAAATGTGGTCTATCGATTATCAAATAGGGCTGAGAAAACATATGAATTTTGGCCTTTTCTATACAAGCCATTCAGTCCTATCCTCACCCTCCCCAGATGGGCATATTGGTATCCTGATCTTAAAGCAACTTTGACATGTTTATGCTCAAGAAGTGGGATAGTCATCATGGAGTTCAAGGTGAGATCAGCTTTGATAGACTTTTCCTTGATCTTTATTTGACTAAGGGCATAGAAATTAAAAGCAGAAATATCTTTATATACATCTGATGGGGAAATAGGGGGAAGTTTCCAGTTAATAGAAGGGTATGTTTCTTCTTGCTCAATACAGGCCGAATTACCAGAAATAGATTCAGATCTACATAAACCTTCAAAGCCAGAATGTAATTCATCTTCTATTTGTATTGATTTAAAAATTTTTGAACCAAACATTCCAATTGACTCAGAAGAACTACTACAAGAAGCATCCATTTTGAAAGATTTAAGATAAATACCCGTTAAAGACTTGCAGAATAATATCAAGCAGAATTTTGGTTTCCTTTCATAGGAGAAATTGTTGTTTCCTCGCGTACCGAAGTGCGAATTCTCGTCCAACATCTTCAACACCTTCAACGCCAATGCATGGCAACAAAAGGCTACAAACACTATTCAGGACTCAAGCGAATTCGCGATCCACTCATACAATATCTCTCAGACAAAATCCACTCAAAAAATACTTGGCTCTGATACCATCTTTATAGAACCTTTCACAGATATTATTAAAACAGCAAGTTTATGGAAATTATAAGTAGGAAGTATTCTGGAAAGTTCTTTCTTTATTGAAAAACTGATGATTATATAAATGGACACTTAGCAAGACTGAGTTTTCTTCCCTAGATTGACTGCAGCAGTATTTAATGAATATATCTTAGCTCAAGGCTTAAGAAATTCATAGGCTACCTGGCATGTCTGCAGGTTGAGTCTCAAAAACTTACCAAACTTACAGAATCTTAGAATAACATATGATTCGGCCACTTTAGGTTCACACTAGCATCAAGTACTAATGCGCATGCTTCTCAAATAATTTACAGACTAGAATTTTTCTCATGGTGAAAGCAGATCATACTAAAAGTCCGCAGATGTAGAGCAGGAGAAAATTTGACACAGACCTCTAAACTCTCAAACTGCCAATCCCCGAATGAGTCTTACTTCACAGTTCCTTTATTTATAACTGGAAGGGAACAAACATTCAGGAAAAAGTAGGAATATTATACAAAATTATGACTCAAAAATAATCACTGAAATTTATATTCTGGCATGGGTGGACTGTCCCATGTTATCTCATCCCTTCTCCTTTTACGGATAGCCAGAGGCATGTGGGGACCAAATCTAGGTACCAGACTCAAACAAAGTGGATATTACGAACCATCTGACATGACCGCACCTACGAACTCCATTCAAAAAATCTTCATCGCTTAGATTTATTAGATCTTCAATTGTCTTTTACAATACTTCAGTCATGAGCATACTTGATGGGCTTAAATTGGGAATCTTCAATAAAGTGAAAGAGTATGGTTTTAGGATAAGGGGTGATAACCCGAATCTTCTCCACCATCTCATAAACCATTCAGGAAATGGGTCATCTTCTTCCATATCTTCAACTGGAACCCCTTCAAACAAAAATGAAAACTACAAAGAATAAAGCACGTTATTTGAAAAATTTTGTAAATTCATTGCTATGTAGAAAGCTTCCTACTATCGTTCTGGATCACAATTTTCTCTGTGAAGATGATTATCAAATCTCCTAGATGTTATATGACAGCTGGTGATTCTACTGCTACCTTCATCATCTCTCTTAATTCGATAGGCAATGCTTCCAGTCTGTCTTAAGTAATCAAGGGCTTCCAGAGCTTCATCATTCATTTCATCTTGTTGGGGATCTGTCAATAGAAAATCAAAACTTGTTCTATGTCTGATTTTTTTTTATGGGATGCCCATTATCATCATGATCTAATAATCTCCTATTTAGATCATATGAAATCCAATCAATAGGAGTTTCAAATTCAATAGTGCTTTCTCTTCTTCTGAGATAATTACATATGATACCCATTATTGAGTGTTCAAATAATAACTCTCAGCTCAGCATGTTAGCAAAACTGTTCTTGTCTCCTTTGACAAATTCAATGTCGAAATTGTACTCGCTGAGCTGCATTATCCATCTTACCATAGCGGTATATTTAAACTCACATTTATGGATTGCATATTTCAAAGCTTGGCAATCTGTCTTAACTTTAAAATGGGTGTAAATAACAAAGTATCTGAATTTGGCTATACCCAAGCAAACTGCTTTGAGTTCTTTCTTGAGGCTAGACCAGTTCATTTGATTTTTTTCCCATAGACCAGATGAATATTGACAAACCTCTATTTCCTTTTAGCTGCTAGGATTCTTCTGACATAGAACAACACCCCAACCCTCATGACTAGCATTTGTCATGATTATTTTCTCCCATTCTTCTCTTATTGGGGAGAGAGGTTGTATTCCACACTTTTTCTTTTATTTTCTTAACTACCTGAGTACAGTCATCATTCCAAGGGATTGGATTTTTCAGAAGTCGCTTGTTCAAGAGTTTATGTTCTTGTGCACAATGCTTCAGAAACTTTGAGATATAATTCAAACTCCCCAAGAATGTTTGCAACTGGGTCTTGTCTTTAAATTCATCAGGGAAGTGATCAACAAAATTCAAGCTTCTTTGGATTACAGAGTAGGATCCATGTTGTATATTTTAACCCAAGAAATCTATCATCAGTTTGAACAATTTCATTTTCGATTCTAATAATATGATGCCCATGTCTTTTACTCTATGCAGAAATTTCTTCAAATTCTTCATAAGGTCAGCTATATTATCAGAATGAATCAAAATATCATCAATATACTATTTTAGGAATTCCTCCATTCCTTCAAAAGTTTCATCCATAATTCTCTGGAAGGTTGAGGGGGCATTAATCAATCCGAATGGCATGATGTTCCATTCATAATGGCCTCCAGGGACAGAGAAAGTTGTCTTCCATTTATCCTCTTCTTTGATTCCTACTTGCCAGAAACCAGATTTTAGATCGAACTTTGAAAAGATCTTAGATTTTGAAATTTGGGCAAGTATAGAGGATGGTTTAGGTAGAGGATATGCATCATAATCAAGGATATCATTCAAAGGTTTATAATTTACGACAAGTCTAGGTTTTCCTCTGGAAATTTCGGCATGTTTATTCACATAGAAAGCAAAACAAGCAATTGGACTTTTGCTTTTCCTAACAAGTCCTTTCTTTAGTAATTCTTTGATTTCTCTCTGCAAAGTTTCATCTGATCTTCATTTATTGCCACAGCTTTTGACCTTCTTAGCTTTCCACTGAAATCTTTCTTGAGAGGAAGTTCTACTTAATGCTTATGGATATGCCAAAAGCCATTCAGATCATCAGAACAACATTCTTTAAATCTAGCAGTGAGGTCTACTATTTCTCTTGAGTATTTTCCATTTTCCAAATGTTCTTCAGTTTTCAGGATTTCTTTCTTCACTTCCATTTTTGCCAAGATATTTTCCATTATTTCTATCCTTTTCAACCTATTTGGTGAATTGGAATTGATGAAAGGGAAAAATATTTCTCTATCATCTGTAGAGACGAAATAACCATCCCTCTGACTGCTTTTGTCAAATTTTGCTCCATGTTTCTCAAAATTCTTGAAGAAAGGTGTGCCAAGATACATAGCATAGTCTATACCAGGAACAACAGGGCAAACCAAATGTATGCCAATTTTTTCTGTCAGGAATGCATCAACCTCAACTTCATATTTGGTGGCAATCTCACCACTTTTTATTATTACTTTGTGACATGCTATTGGTCTTCGAAGATGCATACTCACCACTGTATCACTGACTATCTTTAGCCTTGAACAAGTGTCCATAAGGACTTTCCAGTATTCATACTGGGTTCCAATTCTTACTTTCGTTTTGACACAATACATTACATCTCTCTTTATAATATTGCATCCAAAATCTAATCTCTCTTTCTCTTCATCTGAACTTTCTGATTGTTGGACATGTGCCATCATAGGATTTACATGAGAGGTCCATTTTTCTTCCATTCCTGAGATAGGACCTTGTGATGTTGAAACAACAGTTGCTTGTGCATTCATCAATCTTAAGCTGAGTTCATTATGTTTTTCTATGCACAATCTCCGGTTATCCTTTATTGTTTTTATCAAATCTTTTATTGCCTGATGAACAACACGCAATGTCTGTGGCGAATATTCGCCAAAATCTTCATTTCTGAATTGCCGAGTCAATGCTTGAACTGAAAATAAAGAAGTAGGTGGCATATACCATTTATTAGTGGCCTTCTTCGATTCGGACGGTTCTTACTTCAAATGTTCTGTCAACAATGATTTATATATGTTCTTTATCTGTGGATCATTGGCCACCATCATTTGTGAAAAAATATCTTTGTTGCTTTCATCATAGTTAGATTTCATCATTCTGACTGCATTTCATCTGCAAACATTTGGGTCACTGCAATTACAATCTTTACATTCTATGCAATAAATATCTCTGCAAAATTCATATTCAGATGTTTCATCTGAATCCACAAAATTCAAATCATTTTCTAACTCTGAGTCAGAAGATATAAGTTCATCACAGCTGCTTGGTAAATCAAAGAAATTAATTTTTCCTTTCTTGTTTCTATACTGTACTTTCTTTTTCGATTTTTCCTTTTTCTTATCTCGACAGTTCGGAGCTGTATGACCTTTCTAGTTGCAATTGTAGCAAATAATTTCTTTTTCTTTAGAAAACATTTTTGTATGTTTATAAGGCTTTCTTTTGTAATGTTTTCTCCTTGGTTTTTCTTGGAAAGACTGGGAATTCTTCATTTTGAAATGCTTTTTCTTTCTCCTATGCCCCTCCCCTCAAAATTACCAGCCTTGCCAAGGTTCCATTGTTTGCAAAGCTGCTAATAGCCATGGGGATTTTTAGGATTTGCAGCTGCTTATGCAATTTTCATCTGAGAATAGAGTTCTACAATAATGGCTTTGACAACTTGTCGAATTATGCCAAAATTGTAGTCACCAACTTTCCCTGGGAGTTTGTTGACAATCGATGAAGGGAGGCTACAAAGATTTCCTTCCATTTTGGCTCAAGGATTAGATATGGAGTCAGAGTGTGTAACCTATGAAGGAATTCATTGAAGTATTTGTCAAAATGTTGCATATTATGGAACTTCATGGCAAGCAAAGTAATGTTGGTGATGTCATTGGTGATCTGGAGAAAACCAATGAAATTGACTGTAATATTATACAAAAGTGTTGCTATCATGTTATTTATAGGCAGGCTTGTAATCAGATCCATATAAGTAGTACCATCTTCATTGAGTACTACTACCACTTTCCAGTGAGGATGAAGGTTAGGCTCTTTTAATGTTTTTTCTTTTATCCGTGAGTCTAAAGTACCTTCGAATCCTCAAATTATTCTTCTAGTAGCATTAATAGGACCTATGTCATCTGCAAGATAAGTCCTATAGAAAACGAGCATGGAATGCAAAACTAACATGATTTTTGCTTCAGTGCAATTGTCTATATTCCATGAATATGTAGAATTTGCTGACCAATCCTTATGATATTCAGACTTGTTATGAAACTAGCTCAAGAAAAGATAGAAAAGATAGATCAATGCCTTAGAATTCAGCCTCTTCGAGGGGGCAACCTCCTTTACATTACATAAATGAACAATTCTTGGATGATACAAATGAAAAGACCTCCTTTCTATATATAGGAGTCTAAGGGGTCATAACATAATCAGAGCCGACATAACAATAATAATGTAAGGGCACAATAATAACAATAGTGGGCTTCTATATGGCACAATAGTAACAATATGGGCACTACATGGGTACATCAATATAATAAATGGGTTGTACTAATAACAATAAGGGGTTACACTAGTAGTATAGGGGCCTAACATGCCCCTCTCCTTCAAAAAGCATTATCCTCAACGCTTGAGTAGTTCTTGATGCTTTTGTATAAAATTCTTGTCCTCCCATGTGGAATCTTCAACAAGTAAGTTCTTCCACTTGATGAGATACTCTGAAATTGATCAATTTTGTAGCTATCAGGTTCTTTTTTCTGTGACTGCTCCAAGTTCCAATATGATTTTTCCTTCCTCTTCAATTTCTGGCAATATTGTTTGAATTGGGATCTTTTGCAACTTTTGAATAAATGGCCATACTTCTTCATGCTTCTTCCATTCATCCCTTGCTTTGTTTATCCAATCTAGTTGGATAATAGAAATAGCACAAAACAATGCTTCCACATACTCATCCTTGAAGAATCTTCCCATTCGGTAAGGTTGACATTTTTTAAGTGCATGTAGTATTGCCAACACTTCCTTCTCATAAATAGCTTGCTTGAAATGTAGCAGTAAAAATACCCATTCAACTACATCAAAACATTTAATATGTTGATCTACCTGTTGTTTCGTTTGATTTTGCACCGAAGTGGAATTATCCTTTAAAAGTTGGAGAACTTGTTATTGATGCTCAATTTGATCTTTCTCTGCTTGAACCTTTTTCTTCTTGATATGACCTTCTATCTCTAGAGTTTGAGGAGTGGTAATTTATTCCAATCCTTTACAAGATATGGTAGGATTCCTTTCTTGATTCTCGATGTGATCTTTCACTTCTTGAACATTTTTCTTCTTGATATGTCCTTCTATCTTGATAGTTTGAGGAGTGGTAATTTCGACCAATGAATTACAAGATATGGTTGGATTCATTTCTTCTTTCTCGATGTGATCTTTCCCTTCTTGCACCTTTTTTTCTTGATATGTCCTTCTATCTTGAGAGTTTGAGGAGTGGTAATTCTTGCCAATGCTTTACAAGATATGATCTGATTCATTTCTTCTTTCTCTGGGGTGGGGTCCTGGTGTATATCCTCTTCTTTTGATGTTTCTTGATCCTTTTCTTCCTCCTCTTCATATTCTATGTAAAATAATTTCTTCTCAGCACACTTATGACCTTTAGTTCATTTTCTATCACAATTGTAACAAAGCCCTTTTTCTCTTTTTTCTTCCAATTGTTGTGGTGTAACCCTTGTAGGTTGTGGAAGGCTAGGAGAAACAACACTTCCCTCTTTATAGTTATGAGGGGTAGACTTCCTTGTTGCCATAATTTGACTTTCCAATATGTCACAAAGCCCTTTACTCTTTCCAATTGTTGTGGTGTTTCTCTAAACAAGGTGTTGCTCTTTTTATCCTCATAATGTGCTATCATTTCCTCTGTGAGAATTGACCACGTAACAAGTTGTTTACGATAACAAAGCCCTTTATACCATAAAAATTGATCTGGTTATAAATATGAATATTCAATACATACCTCTTGTAATAGTGATACACCATGTAGATCAAAATATTGCTCCATCTGAAGTATCCAATTTACCGGATCCTTCCCATCAAACTTCCTCATCTTGCTTTTTCTTGATTTTAGGACCTCCAACTTGAAATGGCTGTAACTCTGTACTTTCAAATATTTAAGTTCTAAAATTTCTACCTGTCATATCCCTCTGTGTCCTCTTTCCAATGCCGCCAGTCTGATCCAAATTGGATTCTCCAAGAAAGAGTTATACGAAATATCCCACAGTGACTTGATTATAGACTAGTTCAGTAGAGCGAACTTGTATGACGTGCCACGAGTCACTCTTTTGACCTTTGGATCTGAAAAATGCATACAAGAAACTACAGTTCGTCCTCTTTCTGAAACTTCTTATGAAATTTCAATCTGATTCACAGAGAGAATGTTATGACGATTTTCCCCAGGTCACCTGTTTGGAATGTAATTCAGGAGTCTGCAAAAAGACCAACTTCCTCAAATCATATCTCCATAAATATAGAGCAAAAAGGTTTGACATTCGTAACCAAGGTTCAGCAGGATTTCTTCTCAAATGGGTTTTTTTGCAACTTCTGAAATGCCGCAGAAAAAAAGGATATAGCGAAAATACCATGATGACCTGTTTGGAGTAGCGAAATCCTAGAATCCAAAGCTCTGATACCAAATGTTATGGAACTAGCTCAAGAGAAGATAGAAAAGATAGATCAATGCCTTAGAAGACTTCATAAGGTCTCTGCAGTCAAGAGCTAGATTCCAAGTTGTTTCCCATCGAGATCTGGAAGAAGTAGCATTGACTTGGTTTTCTTCTTCATTTGGTTCAATGCTAAATTGTTCTTTGTCTTCAACCGAGAAATTATTGATACAGGCCTCAAGTTCTTCTAACTTTGGTTCAACATATATTTTATGGATACTTGTATCAATATCTTCTTCAGCAGATGAATCTCCAAATACAAAACTCGAAAAATTTTCTTCTTTTGCATTTTTACCAGTTTCTTTTCTTTCAATAGTAGAGGCAGGATTGAAAAAACTAGGATTAGCAAAAAGGGAGTATTGATGAGTTGAATTTGGAGGTGGAAAGGTTATGGAGCTGGGAGCTTTAATAAGGCTTTTCACAGATGGAGTAATAGTATATGGAACAGAAGTATTGGGTTCAGAGAATAAGGTTGCAGACTTGTAGGTTTCAACCTTAGGCTTCTTTTTCAGAGATTCTACTCCTTGAGATACTTCCCATACCTGCTTTTTGACTATATCAAGAGAATTGCTGATCTTTACAATTTCTCCTCCATGAGCTGAGGCTGCTTCATGGATCTTCTTTTCTGTATTCAGATACAATTTGTCAAGGCTCTGGGCAAGAGTCTTATCATTATCTGCTAAAGTAGATACACTGTTATTCAAACAAACTGTATTGTAATCTTGTTTTTGCAAGATTCTTTCAAGCATCAATTTCATGTTTGAATTAGCAGTTTCTTGATGTTCAAATCTAGATCTGACAAATTTTTCAAGACTGGACAAGGCCAAATTAGTCCAATTTGTGGTAGCAATGGAATCTTTTGCCACCAAAGATGGATCATCAGAATGTGATGGAAGTAATTTATACAATTTTCCATCTTGTCCTCTTATGAAAAAATTCTTCCAAGGGGGAAATTCAGTATCTATCTCCAAGATAGAGCCATCAAAGAGTTCCCACTTGTGTTTATTTGGAATCCCTATCCTCGTCATATTTACATTAAGTTTAGAACAAATATTTTTCAGTAGTTTTTCTCCTTCTGCCCTTACAGCAATCAGAATTCTTGGAGCATTATGCTTTTCTATCATACTCTAAATTTTAGGGTGAAAAACAGGAGCTTTCAGAGGTGAAGGAATTACTACTAGATTTTCTTGTAATTTTTCCTCTACAAATTTATCTTGATCCTTGATCCTTTTTTATTTAGCTTGATTTTTAAATTGCTTCATCAAGGATTGTTCTACTATATTTGTAGAAGGATAATACCATTCGTAGAATGATATCCATTGATTTTCCATCCTCATCCATTTTTTCCAATTTTCAACATTTTTTCTTTTCAACAGATGTTCTTTTTCATGGGTGAACATATCCCATTTGAACATTTCCTTTTTCCATGGGTCCTCAAACTCATAAGGACCAATTCCTTTGAAAATCTTCAAGAAAAAAATTATCTCTAAATCAGAAGGAATTTCTACATGTCTTGGTATCTTATCAATTAGGTTTCTTCTATATTCAGGAATAGAAGATTCACTGGTATATCCAAGACCAAAAGATGAGGAAGAATTGGCAATAGTATGCACAAGTAATTCTTTCTGAGGGTTAAAGGATGAAACATGTTTGTAACTTTCATTAGATGAGTCAGAAGGAGGGACAAATCTGATCATGTTGATTCTATGTTTTTCTGATGACTCACCATGAGGAGTAGGAGGGTCAGAAGAGAATTGACACAAAGTCTTAGAGCAGTGGGGATGGTCATAGACAGAACTGAAAGGTTGGGAAGGACCTAGCTGTGAAAATAGTCTTTTAATGGAGTCATACACTGCTTGGTCAATTACAAATTGTGGAGGAGAAGGAGCTTGGACAAGATGTAATTGGCTGATTGTAGTTGGAACTATAGAGACATAGGGTCCACCACGCTGAACTGTGTTTACTCTAGGGAACCGTGTGGTAACCTTTCCATCTATCTCAGTTATGATTGATTGGGCAACAACAATTGATCTTTTGGCTGATTTATCCCAATTAGTGACCCAATCATCTAGTGGACACGAATCATTCCTTGAAACATATACAGGTGCTACTGGATTGCAGGCGGAGTCATATTGTATAAGGGTTACTCGGCCTTCATTTTTATCAGGAGCATGTAGTACAACAGGAATAGTTGTGTTATAAAAACGAACACAGGCAATATAGAAAATAGCCAAAATTTTTATTTTGATTTAAAATTTTCATATCCGGCAGTCTGGATACCTAAAGTTAGGCATTACAGGATATTGGGATCATCATCTTGATATCCATTGATTTCCATCCTCATCCATTTTTTCCAATTTTCAACATTTTATCTGTTGAACGCAGGGCGGTATTCTTTTGGGAGAAGTCTAACTTCTTGAACATACAGATGTTCTTTTTCATGGGTGAACATATCCCAGTTTAACATTTTCTTTTTCCACGGGTCCTCAGAATCATAAGGACCTATTCCTTTGAAAATATTCAAGAAAGCAATTATCTCTGAATCAGAAGGAATTTATACATGTCTTGGTATCTTATCAATCGGGTTTCTTCTATATTCGGGAATAGAAGATTCACTGGTATATCCAAGACCAAAATATGAGGAAGAACAGGCAATAGTATGTACAAGTAATTCTTCCTGAGGGTTAAAGAATGAAACATGTTTGTAACTTTCATCAGATGAGTCAGCAGGAGGGACAAATCTGATCATGTTGATTCTATGTTTTTCTGACGACTTACCATGAGGAGTAGGAGGGTCAGAAGAGAAATGAGAGAAAGTCTTAGAGCAATGGGGGTGGTCACAGACAAAACTGAAAGGTTGGGAAGGACCTGGCTGTGAAAATAGTGTTTTAATGGAGTCATACACTGCTTGGTCAATTACAAATTGTGGAGGAGTAGGAGCTTGGACATGATGTAATTGGCTGATCGTAGTTGGAACTGTAGAGATAGAGGGTCCACCACGCTGAAATGTGTTTACTCTGGGGAACCATGTGGTAACCTTTCCATCTATATCAGTTATGATTGATTGGGCATCAACAATAGATCTTTTACAGACTAGCATCAAGTACTAATGCGCAGGCTTCTCAAATCATTTACAAACTAGAATTTTTCTCGTGGTGCAAGCAAATCAGACTAAAGGTCCGCAGATACAGAGCAGGAGAAAATTCGACTCAGACCTCTAAACTCTCAAACTCCCAATCCCCAAATGAGTCTTACTTCGCAGTTCCTTTATTTATAACTGGAAGGGAACAAACATTCAGGAAAAAGCAGGAATCTTGTACAAAATGATGACTCAAAAGTAATCACTCAAAGTTAGATTCGGGCATGGGTAGACTATCCCATGTTATCTCGTCCCTTCTCCTTTTACAGATAGCCAGAGGCATGTGGGGACTGAATCAAGGTACTAGACTCAAACAAAGTGGAGATTCCAAGGCACAGGAACCCACGAAAGCATGTGACAGACTCTAAGGATGAGATATGAAAATCTCCAAAACTGTACAAATATTACACAAAGGATATTACCAATATGGGGGAATCCTCGAAAGCCCATCCAACACCAATGTCGAGTGGAAAGAAAACACTTTAAATAATATAATAATCTACTTGTGGATAAGTGTAGTGGTGAAAATTCCATCTTTCTATCATGTAATTTGAATAGCATTGTACCTAAACTTCTTTCTCAGTTTCCCAGTTTGCACTGTCATGTGGGTCAGGTAAGTCTAAATAGTTTAGGTTCATGAATGGGTTTAGTTATGGATCAATCTATCGATGGAACTCTTCATAGGTGGTGCTTGTGTTGGTCTTTAGAGCCTTCTAATAATTCATTATGAACCATCTGACATGACCGCACCTATGGACTCCATTCAGAAAATCTTCATCGCTTAGATTTATTAGATCTTCAATCCTCTTGTACAATACTTCAGTCACGAGCATACTTGATGGGTTGAAATTGGGAATCTTCAATAAAGTGAAAGACTATGGTTTTAGGATAGGGGGTGATAACCCAAATCTTTTCCACCATCCCATAAACCATTTAGGAAGTGGGTCGTCTTCTTCCATATCTTCAACTGGAACCCCTTCAAACAAAGTTGAAAACTGCAAAGAATAAAACATGTTAGTTGAATTTTTTTTTAAATACATTGTTGTGTAGAAATCTTCCTGCTGTCGTTCTGGATCATAGTTTTCTCTTTGAAGATGATTATCAAATCTCCTGAATGTTATATGACAGCTGGTGATTCTACTTCTATCTTCATCATCTCTCTCAATTCGATAGGCAATGCTTCCAATCTATCTTAAGTAATCAAGGGCTTCTAGAGCTTGATCATTCATTTCATCTTGGTGGGGATCTATCAATAGAAAATCAAAACATGTTCTATGTCTGATTTCTTTTATGGGATGCCAATTATCATCATGATCTAATAATCTCCTATTTAGATCATATGAAATCCAATCAGTAGGAGTTTCAACTTCAATAGTGCTTTCTCTTCTGCTGAGATAATTACATCTGATACCCATTATTGAGAGTTCAAATAATAACTCTCGGCTCAGCATGTCAGCGAAACTGTTCTTGTCTCCTTTGACAAATTCAATGTCGAAATTTTATTGGCTGAGATGCATTATCCATCTTACCATAGCGGCATCTTCAAACTCACATTTATGGATTTCATATTTCAAAGCTTGGGAATCTGTCTTAACTGTAAAATGGGTGTAAATAACAAAGTCTCTGAATTTGGCTATACCCAAGCAGACTGCTCTGAGTTCTTTCTTGAGGCTAGACGAATTCATTTGATTTTTTGCCCATAGACCAGATGCATATTGACAAACCTCTATTTCCTTTCAACTGCTAGGATTCTTCTGACGTAGAATAGCACCCCAACCCTCATGACTGGCATCTGTCATGATTATTTTCTCCCATTCTTCTCTTATTGGGGAGAGAGGTTGTATATTCCTCACTTTTTCTTTTATTTTCTTAACTCCCTAAGTACAGTCATCATTCCAAGGGATTAGATTTTTCTGAAGTCTCTTGCTCAAGAGTTTATGTTCTTGTGCACAATGTTTCAGAAACTTTGAGATATAATTCAAACTACCCAACAACCTTTGCAACTAGGTATTGTCTTTAATTTCATCAGGGAAGTGATCAGCAAAATTCAAGCTTCTTTGGATTACAGAGTAGGATCCATGTTGTATATTGTAACCCAAGAAATCTATCATCAGTTTGAAAATTTTCATTTTGGATTCTGATAATACGATGCCCATGTCTTTTACTATACGCAGAAAGATCATCAAATGCTTTATATGGTTAGCTATATTATCAGAATGAATCAAAATATCATCAATATACCTTTTTAGGAATTCCTCCATTGCTTCAAAAGTTTCATCCATAATTCTCTAGAAGGCTGAGGGGGCATTAATCAATCCGAATGGCATGATGTTCCATTCATAATGGCCTCCAGGTACAGAGAAAGTTGTCCTCCATTTATCCTCTTCTTTGATTCCTACTTGCCAGAAACCAGATTTTAGATCGAAATTTGAAAAGATCTTTGAAGAGAGATGTAATGTATTATGTCAAAATGAAAGTAAGAATTGGAACCCAGTATGAATACTGGAAAGTCCCTATGGACACTGGTTCAAGGCTAAACATAGTCAGTGATACAATAGTGAGTATGCATCTTCGAAGAACAACAACATGTCCCAAAGTAATAACAGCAAGTGGTGAAATTGCCACCAAATATGAAGTTGAGTTTGATGCATTCCTAACAGAAAAAATTGGTATGCATCTGGTCTGCCCTATTGGTCCTAGTATAGATTGTGCTATGTATCTTGGCACACCTTTCTTCAGGAATTTTGAGAAACATGGAGCAAAATTTGAGTAAGTATAGAGGATGGTTTAGGTATAGGATATGCATCATAATCAAGGATATCATTCAAAGGTTTATAATTTACGACAAGTCTAGGTTTTCCTCTAGAAATTTCAGCATGTTTATTCACATAGAAAGCAAAACAAGCAATTGGACTTTTGCTTTTTTTGACGAGTCCTTTATTTAGTAATTCTTTGATTTCTTCTCTGCAAAGTTTCATTTGATCTTCATTCATTGTCACAGCTTTTGACCTTCTTAGCATTCCATTGAAATCTTTCTTGAGAGGAAGTTCTACTTCATGCTTATGGATATGCCAAAAGCCATTCGGATCATCAGAACAACATTCTTTAAATCTAGCAGTGAGGTCTGCTATTTCTCTTGAGTATTTTCCATTGTCCAGATGTTCTTCAGTTTTCAGGATTTCTTTCTTCACTTCCATTTTTTCCAAGACATTTTCCATTCTTTCTATCCTTTTCAACCTATTTGGTGAACTGGAATTAATGAAAGGGAAAAATATTTCTCTATCATCTATAGAGATGAAATAACCATACCTCTGACTGATTTTGTCAAATTTTGCTCCATGTTTCTCAAAATTCTTGAAGAAAGGTGTGCCAAGATACATAACACAGTCTATACCAGGAACAACAAGGCAGACCAGATGCATACCAATTTTTTTTGTTAGTAATGCATCAACCTCAACTTCATATTTGGTGGAAATTTCACCACTTTTTGTTATTACTTTGCGACATTCTATTGGTCTTCGAAGATGCATACTCACCACTGTATCACTGACTATGTTTAGCCTTGAACCAGTGTCCATAAGGACTTTCCAGTATTTGTACTGGGTTCCAATTCTTACTTTCATTTTGACACAATACATTACATCTCTCTTTATAATATTGCATCTAAAATCTGATCTCTCTTTCTCTTCATCTGAACTTTCTGATTGTTGGACATGTGCCATATTAGGATTTGCATGAGAGGTCCAGTTTTATTCCATTCCTGAGACATGACCTTGTGATGTTGAAGCAGCAGCTATTTGTGCATTCATCAACCTTAAGCTAAGTTCATTATGTTTTTCTATGCACAATCTCCGGTTATCCTTTATTGTTTTTCTCAAATCTTTTATTGCCTGATGAACAACATGCAATGTCTGTGGCAAATCTTCAGCAAAATCTTCATTTCTGAATTTCCGACTCAATGCTTCAACTGAAAATAAAGAAGCAGGTGGCACATACCCTTTATTAGTGGCCTTCTTTGATTCTGATGATGCTTGCTTCAAATGTTTTGTCAACAATGATTTATACATGTTCTTTATCTGTGGATCATTGGCCGCCATCATTTGTGCAAAAATATTTTTGTTGGTTTCATCATAGTCAAATTTCATCATTCTGATTGCATTGCATCTGCAAACATCTGGGTCACTACAATTACAATCTCTACATTTTTGCAATAAGGATCCCTACAAAAATCATCTTCAGATGTTTCATCTAAATCCACAAAATTCAAATCATTTTCTGACTCTGAGTCAAAAGATATAAGTTCATCACAGCTGCTTGGTAAATCAAAGAATTTAATTTTTCCTTTCTTGTTTCTATACTGTACTTTCTTTTTTGATTTTTCCTTTTTCTTGTCTGGACAGTTCGGAGCTGTATGACCTTTCTGGTTGCAATTGTATCAAACAATTTCTTTTTCTTTAGAAAACAATTTTGTATGTTTTTAAGGCTTTGTTTTGTAATGTTTTCTCCTTGGTTTTTCTTGGAAAGATGGGGAATTATTCCTTTTGAAATGCTTTTTCTTTCTCCTATGCCCCTCAGAATACCAACCTTGCCAAGGTGCCATTGTTTGCAAAGTTGTTGATAGCCATGGGGATTTTTAGGATTTGTAGCTGCTCGTGCAATTTTCATCTAAGAACAAAGTTCTATAATAATGGCTTTGACAGTTTGTCGAATTATGCCAAATTTGTAGTCACCAACTTTCCCTGGGAGTTTGTTGACAATCGATGAAGATACCCATTGGGGAAGGGAGGCTACAAAGATTTCCTTCCATTTTGGCTCAAGGATTAGATCTGGAATCAGAGTGTGTAACCTGTGAAGGAATTCATTGAAGTATTCGTCAAAATGTTGCATATTATGTAGCTTCATGGCTAAAAGCAGAAACATTAAAAGAGCCTAACCTTCTTCCTCACTGGGAAGCGGCAGTAGTACTCAATGAAGATGGCACTACTTATATGGATCCGGTTACAAGATTGCCTATAAATAACATGATAGGAAAACTTTTGTATAGTATTACAGTCAATTTCATTGGTTTTCCCGAGATCACCAATGACATCACCACCATTACTTTATCTAGATTTGGGAATAAGAAGACTAATCCAAGTAGCTCAATAATTACTATGAACTTCCAACGCTTTTCCAAGGATGAAATAAATCTTGTGATCCTACAAAAGAACTTACATCAACCATTTAACTCAATCCAACAACAAGAAATCAGTAATACGAAAGAAATAAAAACTAGAGATGCATGTGAATAAGCAGTGAAAAGAAGGAAATAAAATGATACAAAAGGGCTCTGAGGCTCCTGGGATGGCCAAGCCCAAGGAAAGTTAGATACCTATGGAGGAGAACAAGATTTATAGGTTGAACATGACACTAGTCTTCATGATTTTCATCAATAGAATTACATCCCTGCAAGAAAATACAATGGAGCTGCAAAAATACAAGTTATCTCCATAATAATACTAATGAAAATCCATCCCTAGAGGAAAATTCGACTTGGTAATTATAAAAAATGATTAGGGATCACTCCCCATGAATGGATGAAGCTCTCCCCACCAAAATCCCTTGATTAGTGCATCTGGTCCCTTCATTAGTAGAACACATTCCTAGATTTTCTCAATCATTGGAGTTCCACAATATGTGCCATAATTCCATAATATCTTGTTGATTTATTATTTATTATTGATCCTCCTATAGTAGGGAACAAGTCACTAAATTATGTCCTCCTTCAAATCCTCATAATCTGCCTAATATTCTCATAATATTCCACAAAAATAAATAATATTAGGCACAAATATGCAATTATTCATAAACCTTCCTAACGAATATATTAAAGTTAAAAATACATTACTAATGTAGAAAGAGAGGTTTAATGTGTTGAAGGATGGTCATAGGTCTTGATTTATGTTTTAATTTAGAGGCATGGGCCTTAATTTATGTCTAATTTAGAGGCCCATCATATAGGGACATGTGGTCTTTTTGATTTTGATTTTTTGTAACATGTTTTGGGCATGTCAGATGTATTTAGAGTTATGGGCTCCAAACACTTATATGATATGGAATATGATTATTAATTTTATATGATGATGATGGTTTTCCATGTATTTTGTTTTATGGTTGTATTTTGTGGTATACATGTGATATATGCCAATCTAGAATGTTATTTGCAATGGTATCTACATAGTTATTTTGGGCTTTAGGAACATGACTGAAATTCACATACCAACAGCTTAAATAGTAGATATTTAGTAAATAGGACTTGGTTATGCACATGATACACACCATTCAATTGCAAGACAAGTAGCAATGAGTCTAAACGAACATGAAGATGAAGGATGCGATGAGTGAGGGCATTGACTAAGAAACCTATCACGACATCTCATTTGGCCTAGTTATTGGTGGCAGATGTAATGCACATGCCAGTTGGAAGGACTAACGTATGCAAGGGGGTAAAAATAACCTAGGCTGCCCAAGCTAGACTACTAGATAAGCGACTTGCACCATCAGCATGACTGGTATACGATGTGGATGATGGATCCATATGAAAGGTGCAAAAGTCAACAGATGAGATTATACAACCTACCTAGCTTCATGGCAGAAATGAAGACACACAAATCGAAGGGATATGCTATTAGAAACGTTTCTTGAGGGAGGGTGCATTGGGATAAATCGGAAGGAAATGACCTTCAAAATCCTCCAAAAAATATGCCACTTTGCCTAGATTCAAGGGTAATCCAAGGTAGACATAGCTTCCATGATGTCCTCATTATAATGAAAGATGGGTGGATGGGAGGAAGACTAACTAAATGATGCAGCAGCAATACCTGGTGCATTAACGTAAGAAAGAAGGTTCACATACGCATCATCCTTAATGGTAGACGACGAGCTGGTAGATGGAGGATCTACAGATGTTGAGACCTCGGATTATATCGAAAGATGTTCGATAGAAGCGTGCACACAAACGTCAGAAAGTCTTACCTGCTAGGAAGTCAAGGACGATGATAAGTAAAGGATATGGCTGTGGTGTTTGTCATCTCGACATCGTCGAGAGGGATCACGAAGTTGGGACCAAATTCCCCCTGTTCTGGTTAACTAGGGGTACCAGAATCCACGGGTAGAGGAGTAGGTGTTCCACTATGAGTGGCCTCGTATTCGCAAAGTGCTTCAAGCAAATCAAGAAATTCAGTGAGACAAGGGCAACAATGGGAATAGTGACCATGATGATCGCACAAGGCACAAGGGTGATTTGTGCATAACATTCTGAGTTTCTTAGGTGGAATCAGAAAGTTAACATGGACTTTAGGGATATTCAACTCAGGGAACATTTCATGAACCAAAGGTTTAAGATTAGAAAGCTCGGGAAAATTATTGGTGGCATGCCGAACAACTTTACACAAATCACATGAAGGTGATGGCTTTGGGGCCTTAGGGGCTGGAGGAGCTTGGGGAGCCTTGTCCCTAGGTTATTTCCTCTTATCTTTGCCCCCCTATCTGGATGCTTTTGCAACAAGAGTGGGTTCCTATTGAGGTTGTGATGGAATTGAAGCAACAACAAAGGTTGTAGGGACCAGTTGAACCAAGGTCAAAGCATGATAAGATCTTAGCTAACTAGGCAGAATGCTTGCAGGGGGATTAATGTACCATACTGGAATCCCCAAAGTCATGTAAGGAAGGACCAAAATACTCCTAGAGGGGGAAATAAGAAAGGTGTCTGGCCTGCAGGGTAATGTCCCGCCGGAATAGCTCCTGGATGGTTGAGACTTTGAGGAATAGTTCCTGGTCGAACATAGGAGAGGCACCCACAAATGGAGGAGGTCCTTGGGGGGTGGGTCCATAGGGCTCAGCTGGGATGGAAACATCAGGGTGATCAGGAGTTGGTTGTTCATCGGATGTACCAGAATACTTGAGAGCAGCCCATGACACTTCTAACATGTAAACACTCATAGAGTTAGACTCTGAGATGAGAGGGGGAGGACCAGGGAAAGCACCCAACAATGAGGAATATTTGTAGACTCTGGGTGAAACATCAATGAGAGGAGTGGAGACCTGTTATCTGACACCGACAAGATAATGGACTCAGGGGAGGTCACTGATGTTAGCTCGTAGTAAGTCAATTGATCGATGGTAACGATCTTCCCTTCATGGGGGAAACACATCTTTCGTAACACCACAGATGCGACGGCTAACATGGAATATCTGTAATTATGACCTAAGTGAATGTTGTAATCCAAAGGGGCATCAATAACCTCAATGTCTACATGGACAGTCTTGCCCACAAGGGTCACTAGATAGTTGTGGTACATGCCAAGAGGCTGGGAGGAGTGTCCATCCCAAGCACGCAAAGTGATGGTGGAGGAGGACAACTCAGGTGACTTAAGTTGTTTCCAAACGACAGTGGACTTCACACATGTGGATGCATCTTCGTCAATAATGCATCAGGAGACGATGGCATTATGGACTCGGACTAGTATCTAGAAAGCAACAGATGAAGGCAATGGGGGACTTTTTGATGTATCAACAAGGAAGACAATAAAATCATTGTCAGAAGGATATATTGTGACCAAAGAAGTTAGTAGAGCTTTCTTTTGATATGGGCATGACTAGAGTACTTCCAACATCAACATGGTAGAAAGTGATTGTGCCAAGTCGTCTACTATACTGTATGTATGGGAAACTCGGTTAGAAGCCGCATTACGGCGTAATGGTCCCTTGGATCTTGGGAATGGACTCAACATTAGTTTGAGGGATCTGTAGCAGACCATTTGGTTTCGTAATAGTCTCAACAATTTTTTTGTTTTGGACTCAGTGGTGGATGAAGTCGAGGGCTTGTCATTTGACGTGACCAACTTTGTAAGTTGACATCGGAGGGATTAACCTCATCAGAGTTCATCATAAGGATCTAGTAGTCACCAGGACCAGAAGTTTGGGGGGGATAGGCTATTTGACGTAGTAGAGGTTGAGCGGCAACAAATCCTTGCTGAGGGAAAGGATTTGTAAGCACTACCAATTGAGATGGCGCAGGATTATGAGGCAATTGTTGACCTCTAAAAGCTACTTGAGCTTCCCACATTTGCTGCATCTGGGGTAAGAGAGGAAACTTATGTGTATAATGGCCATGTATACAACAACATTCACAAGGCTTGTTCATACTACTTGCCTTGTTCTTCTTGGGCTGGCTACCCTGTTGTTGGTTGTTGGTGTTAGGCTGGTTCCCCGAGGGTTCACTAGGTTGAGTACCTTGATTACCCTGGTTACCCTTGTTTCCCTTCCCCTTATTCTCTTTCTTCAAATTTTTGGAATTGGTCGCACTCAATTGTGAAAACACTTGACCCAAAGGGGGCGGTGGTTGCTGGGGCTGAGGATGCATGGGCAACTGCGGTGCTAATCCTTGAGGGGCCAAAGCACTCAGTTGTGCATAAGGAGGAGCAATGGTTTTGTAGACAAGTTGGGGCCCTGGAAACATGTTCATAGTAGGAGGGGCATGAGTGTTGGAGGAACTTATGCCCCCCTACAGATAGCCATAACTTTGCTGAGTATATGGTGAAGGATGTGAAAGGGTTCCAATGATAGCATTTGCGGCCTAAGATGCTCCCAGTGCATTGGCACTTCTAGGACAAGGAAGTTCTAGAATGATGGTATATACATAACTAGATTGGGCATAAATAAGGTCATATCTTAGAGCAGTTTGGAGAGATTCTTCCTGGTCTGAGGAAAATGGAACGCGACATATTTTCCAATGGGTGCTAAAAGGCTCCTAAGAAACCAATCTAGATATACATGATCTTCGAAGGACAGGGCACGACATGTGATCCTCCTTCGATGCCACTCTTGAAAATGGTCGGAAAGGCAAGTGGTGAAGGACTATTGAAATGAGGTCAATAGCTCCATACCAATTGTACCGGAGAGGTAACTAGAAATATGAGAGGAATTATTTATCAAGCATCATGAAGATGGAATGAGATATGGTGGGCTGGTCTACATACCATTTTGCAACATCTCAAGTGAGCGTATGTTGGAATATGCAAAGATGAATGGAGTCATCAGTAATGGAGTTGGATGAACACCACCATGTGGAAGGAGTGGACATGGTTGGTAGGATCCTCTCCAACATTACCCTCAAATTTTGGGATATTTGAGAGAAGCTTAGTCGGCATAGAACACCAACCAACATCGTGGTGTATGGGGTCGTTTACTAGCTGGCTAAAATCAGGTAGACTTAACCCAGCCACAAAATGGAGCATGGCGGATGCCAAAATGATTCATGGGACTTTTTCTCCTGATGTGACTACCAAGATAGAACCAAAGCCAACATGAGGTTGGGTTTCTTCACCAGATATGCATTTAGACATGGTGACGATATGTGGTGAAGGAGGCTTGGAATAAAATGAGGAATCAAATGAACCAAGAGAAGAATCTGTATGGGGACTCAGAGGGCTATGAACTTGAACTCGACGGGGAGGGGTAATATGCCCAAGTGGAAATTAAGGGTGAAGACCTAATAGTCTCCATGACAAATGCCTTGGTAGCACAATGGTGGAAAGACACACATGACACGGTGAAGGGATATCAACAATATGACTTTGTCTCGATGAGGGGAGATAAATTTATTATGTTAAGTCTTGACTTGGTGGTGTAAACCAAGTGCCCTTCGCTTAAGGTGTGCTTGTGTATGCAAGTGTATTTATTGATCAAGCCTAGATCATGTTTGTAAAAAAGAAAAAAGTTTGTTGAAAATAAACTGAAATTAACAACAGAAAATGACCAACAAAACAATTAACTAAACCCCACTCAAATTTGGTTTGCAAACACTGTGCTGGTTGGTGGCTAAATTGATGAAAAACACACTAAAAAGGTCAAGAGATATAATTGTTAGTGTGACTGGGATCACATTACGCTAGGCTGTTGGAAAGTGGTGCAACTACAACAAAAAACTAGAGAGGAAGATTGTTGCAAAAATATAGGGAGATGGGTGAAACACCTAAGGAAACCAATGGGACCCTAAGGCCAATGACCAAAGAAGGTTTAATATGAAACTATGGATGGTGAAAACCTATATTTACAGACCTAAAACAAAAGGGTACAGATCTGGAAAATATGGTTGAAAGTGCTGCATAAATTCAAACTACTCACTCAGCTAAACTCCTCCTATAAATGTGGAAGTGTACTAAAAGCCCTAAGGGGCTAAAATTCACTTCGATGAGTAAATAAAAGTGGATTAAGACATTAGCAGGATGGGACATAGGTCAAAGAACCCAATAGGCAGCTCTTGGTAAAACCCAAAAACGAATTTGATAAAAACCTGGAAACCCTAAAATCACAGGTGCTGCCCTATTTTCAGGTGGGACCACACTTTTTGGGCTGAAAGGTGCGCTAAGGTCTCCAGATCACACTTTTTGGGCTAAAACGTGTGATTTTTTATTATTTTTCTAAATCATCAAATCTCGGAAAAAAATTGTTGTCTCTGTCGCAATTGATTCCTGTGACCTGTGGAAAAGACGAGAAAACTTGTGGAAGTCATAAATTTAATAGATCTAAGGTTAAAAATATAGGAAACAGTAAGATGATACAAAAAGAAGAAACCCTAAAATGAAAGCTGAAGGTCACCCAGGTTTCTAGATCTCAAGTATAAAACCCAGCGGAGTTGCCAATTTTGTTGTAGTGTTTTCTTCTCAAAGATATAGAAAAAGAACCCACTTAAGATTGTGGATGACAACCAATCTCAACAATATAAATGGTTGCTAAACATTGTAGATCTACAACAACTGGTAGAAACAAAACCTACCAAAATTATGATCTATGCCACACTCATAGTTAAATAGCAAAAAGAAATAGTAATAACTCCAATTATCCAATGGAAACTAGATATACAAAGAATAGATTTTATTATAACACCTGTGAAGGGAAAAAATAAATGTTACCAGTCCCCCTCTATGGGATGGGTTCTTAGCTATCCTCAAATGTCTTTGGCTTATGTAGAGTCTTCTCTATAATGTGTAAACCCAACAAAAATGGTGTGCGACAATAAAAATAATCAGAGTTACAATAGTGAGTGCAACAATGAAAATATTCAAAAGTCAATAATGAATGGAAAACCCTTCTATTTATAACAAAATATTGAATTATCCTCGAATAATGAGCAATAATAAAATATTATTAACCCCAATCTTGGAATAACCACTTGTAACATTTTATTATATTTGGTTAGGAGGGAAAAAGTCTTTAAACTTTTATTTAGAAACAATAAATAAATAAATGGTTTATTTATCATCAAAAGGAATTGGTTAACGAATAATAAAAAAATAATGATTTATTTAATTATTCCTAAGGGATTTAGTCAAATTTGATAACGAATAATAATTAATTAGTGATTAATTAATTATTCCTAGAGAAAAAATAAGATAGTTAATGATTTCTCTGTTTATTTTTCATAATTGGGTCAAATATGAGAAGAAATAATAGTTGAACAATGGGTTAATTAATTATTCCTAGAAGAAAATCAAATAAATAGTGATTTATTTATTTATTCTTCATGGGTTTAATTATAAATTACTTAACAAAGGTGGTTTATTAAGTAATTTCTCACAGTGAAAGAAATTTTACTATGGTAAAATTGGCTTTACATGGTGTACTTCGATCCATCTCGTAAATTAGGCTAGATGATAAATCTTTTGGTGATAACAACTAGGCCAAGTGATAGGTTTCATGGTTCTACAAATTAACCAAGACCCAACGCATAAAATCTGGCCACTGGGTGGGCAAATTTGTTGAACAAATAATTTTCTAATAACCCTTATTTTAGACAAGATAAAAAATAACCCACTATTGTTATAGAAAACAAAAAAATATAAAATTGTGGGGTGGCGAGCCACCAACCTGGCCACCTCCCCAACAGTCATGATAATATAACTTAATGTTGGGGTGGCAGGTGGTCAACCCCGCCACCCCGTAACCACACACCAATATTATTCATAGCCGTCACATTACATGGCATATGCTTACGTTATGCAAAGCCGACAGGAGTTGAACCTACCAGAACCATGTAGGTCGCCCCCCCAATGGGCAGCCCCATGTGGCATTAACCACCAAATAGACAAAGCATATGTTAATGTAACGGTCCATCATATAATCATTGAAGCTGCCCACAGGATGCACCATTTTATGCCAATGGTTAAAACAAAATGCTCTAATTTTATATGCAGTAAAAACTACAATTCTCTGATGGGGGGTCAGCGGGAATAGAACCCCAACTTCACTGCCTCAGAGGATATCCCTAACAAATGGGGCTAAGTGGAACATTGATAAGTCTACCGCCACACCACTATTTAAACTGGCATTTTCACAGATGCCCGGATGGAGGAAGGAGGAAACGGACTCGAGAACCGAGAGAGGAGAGGAACGCAGAACATAGCAGAACCATGCAGGCATAGTTTTCCAAATAGACCAAACCATGATTTACAGTTCCAGGAGGTGGAATTATGATGGCATTCATTTCTAGACAGATTCTCAGAGAATATTCCTTGATGCCTTAAAGATTCCATGGCTAGGTAAATTTCCATTTTGTTAGAATGATATGAAGTTTATAGTCATTTTAAGCAGAATGTCGCAGGGAATGTGATGGTCAAATTAGAATCACCATCTGAGCAGCAGATTTTCTGATTCCCAACAGAGCAGAATCTTTGAAGAATCTTGAGGGAATCTTCCAGATTCCTTAGAGGCTGAAATTCACTAGTCATAATGCAACCAACTTTATACTCAAAAGTCTCAAAATCTCACAAGGATCATGATGGTGAGATCAGATTTTTTTATCTGAGTTGCAAATCTCCAGCCAACGCAGAGAACGAAATCTTTAGAGAATCACGGGGAATCTAAAAGATTCCTATAGGCCCAAATTTTGATAGTGTTGGAATTCGACAAATGGATAGTCAATTTTACACCTATCAACGACTGAAATTCAGTTGTATAGTCAGTTTTTGCAGCTGAGTGTTCATTTTTTTGGCCAAATTCAGAGGTGAAGGTACATGAATCACTAATGTCATGTTTTCCTCCATAATTCCTAAGATGATGTATTATGTTTTGAGATCCCCACATGATGTTATGTTGTGGGATCTCTTTTGCCACATTATATGAGATGTATTTAGCTTGTCATTATATGTATTGTTGTTGAGATCCCTATGTAACTATGTTGAAGGGATACTCATTGCCACCTTGTGGGAGATCATGTTAAGTTTCATGATAAGAGGAAGCCTTCTTGAGTGAGAATTCTTGTAAGCGGAATATCTCATCAAGAGACCAGCCACTCCTGTTTGAGGGTGTATGTTCTTGCTATGACATAGAGTCCTTCATGCACATGGTCATCTCTTTCAACATTATATGAAGTAGTCTCCACCATCTTGACATCGAGCAAGAGACGTAGTCCACACTGGATGAACTCTGTTAACCAATGTGTCGTGTTCATGATTTTCTGATCGTTGTCATGTTTCCTCTTATTTAAGAATGCACATATGTTCTTTTATGCTCTTTAAAATGAAATTCTAACAACATCACATAAGTAAAAGGTCTTGGTTAATTCCAGAAGCTGAAGGAACCTAGATCAAGTTTGGTATCAGAGTGGTCTTTTCGCTGAAATGAAATTGCAAGTGTCAACAATTGAATGTAAAACAATGGAGGATGACAAAGAAATGTATGAGACCTTCCCCCGAATATAAAAAATGGTGGACATCATGTATGAAGGATATGAGAAGACAAGAGAGGAGGAGGGAGAGAGATCAGAAAGCAATTCTTCATCTACATCTTCCATTGCACACTCATTGCCTTCATCATCTTCTCATCATTCGAAAGAGGACATCAACCAGAGTCTTCAAGAAGATAACACTGAATTGAAGATGCTTCTACGAGAAGAGAATGAGGAGAAGAATGATTGTAGCTTCAGTTTCAAGCTGTAGAGGTAGCCCTAGAAGAATTGAAGTGAAACGACCGAAACCATCAAGAAGAGCATGCTGAATTATAGAGGCTTCTACTGGAAGAGGAAGAGGAGAAACAGAGGCTTCTACGTCAGCTAAAAGCTAAGGACAAGGCCTTGGAAAAGCTATAGCGTGACCCCTTCTAGGTAAAAAGTAATTCTTCGACTTCATGTATTTTTCCTGGTGATGATTTCATTGTTTTTGAAAATCATACCACAAGATCAGCTCCAAAATATTAAAGAGAATGGGGTATCAGGAAAGGGCCTCTGCATTAATGGCCAGGGCATCATAAACCCCATCAAAGTAGAAGAACTACCCTGTTGAATAGGACTTGGATATGTCACGAGGGAAGATGAGAAATGTGCCAAGACAACTAACATACCACCAACAACAGATGATGAGAATCCCTCATTAGTTCTTTCCAACTCAACAGTGGAGGAAAAAGATGTTGATTTCCCTTCAGTTTCATCTTCACATAGTATAATTTTTGTTGGAAATGTGGAGATACCAATCAAAGGGACAAACATGAGGCTCCTTACCAGGATGAGGTATAAGGAAGAAGAAGGACTTGATTTTAATAGCAAAGGCATAACTCATCCATTGGAGGTCATGCAAAGGCCTCGATTTGCAGGGTTGGGATACACCGAAGGAGAATTCTCAAGGGCATCAGGTGGTTCTGATAAATTGTTGAGACGGTTGAGGAAAGAGAATGATCATAACACTTCACCATCATCCCATGGCAGTACGCATTGGCGGAGAAAGAGCCAAGGTAAGATCCTTTTCCCTTGATCATACCAGAGAAAAACAAGAATGGTATAACCAATATCAGTATTCTAATGTTCATTTTTATTACAACCATATTGTTAATAATGAACGAAAATCGTGGCATAAAAGAACTTGAATTTTTTGTGGATTGCATAACCATATGTTTGCTGAGTGTTGGAAAAGAATAGCAGCATGGAAAAATATGAGGCTGAAAGACCCTCTCAACAACAGGAAAGGAAGAAGGTAAAGAAAATCTCAAGGAAGAAGGCTTATTGTAGTCATTGCGACAGAGGTTGTTCATCAAAGAGCTACATGTTCTAGGCTCCATCTAGACAAGCGTTGCAACGACAAAGAATCAGTGCATGAACCAGGTGAAACAGTTATTCGACCAAGGAATGCACCATAAGGAGACGACCCATTCACTTTGATAAGTGAGAGATGGTGATCGGGATCTTGGGGGGGGACCCCCAAGATCTAAAAGATTGAAATGGATCTTGGGGGAAAGGCCAATTCCATGATCTAAAAAATTGAAATGCCAGAAGAAAAAGAGGAGAATTCCCAATAAACAACACCACAAAGAAACTTTTTATTAAAACCACTAATAACTATAGAGGTTACATTGTGGCAGACAATATCTCCTTTTGCAAAATGTGACTTGTTACTTATAGTATTTTTCAGTTACAATACCACGAGTCAATTCCATGGGTGAATGAATACCATGGGTGGATGTCACTTACAATGCCGTGGGTGGATGTCACTTACAATGCCATGGGTGGATGCCACTTACAATACTATGGGTAAATTCCATGGGTGAATGAATAATATGGGTGGATGAATGCCATGGGTTGATGCCATTTTCCATTCGGATCATTCCTCCCTCCTTAAGAAGCAATGGTCCCCATTGCATAAAGTTCCCTCCTGCAAAGCAAGCCCTTGTTGAATATGAAGAGCCACTGAAGATAAGGGTTTTATGTGGTTAACCCATAACCATGATAAACGAAGATCCGAGGATAGAGATACCCTGTAATGCTTGTCACCAATTGTGTTTCTGACAGTGTGTAGCCTAGCAAATGGAATTCGATAAAGTGTGGGTTTGTGGATGACCCATAACCATGATGAATGAAGATCCAAGGATAGAGATACCCTGTAATGCTTGTGACCAACTGTGATACTGATAGTGTGCAGTCTAAAAAATGGACTTCAATGAAGTGTGGATTTGTGGATTACCCGTAACCATGAAAAATGAAGATCCGAGGATAGAGATACCCTGTAATGCTTGTGACCAACTGTGATACTAACAGTGTGCAGCCTAGCAAATGGACTTCGATGACAAGGATTTTGTGCAATTGACCCATAACCGTGATGTTGGTTGTTGATGAAGTAGCAGGTGCTTAAATAGCCTAGGTGGGAGGGCACGTCTCCAAATAACACAAGCTGAATGTTGTTGTGCTGAAACTGATGAATGTGAAGCAGATGCCTACTAAATTGGGGTGGGAGGGCACATCTTCAACAAAACTCGCTCTGAATGCTGCTCCATAGTTAAAATGGACATAACTCAGCCAATATAACTCAGAATATTTATTATAACCTATTTTTGGAAGCAGAAGGATCATTTTGCATCTTCCCATCGGTTGGAAATCCTTATCAAGACACCCTAGAATGTCTTATTCGTGCTACAATGTTTTCCGCCGTCACAAAAGTTTTGAAAAAATAGTTGATTTTAAATGAGCTATATCTCCCACATCCGAACTCCTATTACACCCATTTTTTTTTAATTGGGTGATTTTTCAAGAGGAGCTCAAATCTACAATTCTTTTTGTGAAATTCTGCATAAAAACTTCAAAAAATGATAGAAGAGTCGCCATCCACTAGTTGTCATCAAAAAAAAATAAAAATAAAAAATCTACAACGTAGCTGATTTTAAATCAGCGATATCTCCCTCATCCAGACTCTGATTCGGCTGATTTTTGTTTTTTTTTTTGTATTTTTTTGCAAGGAATCCATATCTGGCATTTGTTTTTGTAAATTTTGTACCAAATTTTTCATATCTGATTTGAAAACTCGCCGCCCAAAACATTCCTGCAAAAAAAAATGAAAAAAGAAAAATTCTTCTCGCTTGGCCCAAGAAAATTCTCTTTGGAGAACGTAGCACATGCTTAAAGTTTTTGAATATTGCCACAAAATTTGAAACTGAAATGTGCATCAAACCCTCATTCCCATAAAATTGTAACCTCCTCTGATACCACTAATCCGGATCTTGGGGGGGTGACCCCCAAGATCTGAAAGATTGAAATGGATCTTGGGGGAAAGGCCAATTCCATGATCTGAAAAATTGAAATGCCAGAATAAAAAGAGGAGAATGCCCAATAAAAAAAACCACAAAGAAACTTTTTATTAAAACTGATGATAACTATAAAAGCTACATTATGGAGGACAATATCTCCTTTTACAAACTGTGACTTGTTACTTATAGTATTTTTCAGTTACAATACCACGGGTCAATTCCATGGGTGAATGAATACCACGGGTGGATGTCATAATACCACGGGCCAATTCCATGGGTGAATGAACACCATGGGTGGATGTCACAATACCATGGGCAATTAGCATGGGTGAATGAATACCATGGGTGGATGTCACTTACAATGCAATGGGTGGATGCCACTTACAATACTATGGGTAAATTCCATGGGTAAATGAACAATATGGGTGGATGAGTGCCACGGGTTGATTCCATTTTCCATTCGGATCAGATGGTTTTTCCAGGTGTGGTAGAATGTCATGACCTTATTTTTTCATGTGTTGCATTTTAAACTATGAAAGTGGTGAGGTGTTTCAATCACTTGTTTAAGCAACAATAGTGTTTGGACTTCTTTGTAAATCATGTGTTGCATTTTAAAATGTAAACGTGATGATGTGTTTTCCATCACTTGTTGAAGCAACAATGATATTTTGGCCTTGTTTTGATATTTGGGGTATTATTTCCATTTTGATGTAAACTTGACCACAAAGCATGTGTTATAAACTCGTGGAAATTATGGGATGCTTGGCTCATTAGTTGGCCATGTAAAGTAAGCATGTAATTTTCATAAATGTACTACAGGTTTGCAAATAATGCAGGTGTTGGCTCATTGCTTATGGCTCCAAAGAACAAAAGTGAAGGAGAAGGAAGCGTGACCTATCAAGACATTTGTGTTCTAGTCGATGTACAAAGTTGAAAATTATTTTCATGATTTTGAAGGACCAAAAGCTCCTTAGTGGGGAGGATTGATCCAAGTGGCTCTAGACGCAAGAAAAAGTCTAAGAGGGCTCAGAAATGGTCAAAATTCAATGTGGTCAGATTGCTCCAAAACAAGCACCAGATCAGACTGTTCATCACATTGCTTCCAACGGTGCAAACGACACTCAAATCTAAGATTGTGTGCAGGAGACAGGGCCAGTCAAAGTTTAGGATTGACTAGGTCAAGTGGGAGGTTTAATGGTTCTACAAATTGACCAAGATCAGGCACACAGAATCTAGCCACCGGGGGAGCGAATTTTTTGAACGCATAATTTTTCTAATAACCTTTATTTTAGACAAAATAAAAAAACAACCCACTATTGTTATAAAAAAAAAAAAAATATAAAATTTTGGGATGGCAGGCCACCAAACCCACCACCCCCCGAATGGCCATGTTAATATAACATAATGTTAGGGTGGCAGGCGATCAATTCCCGCCACCCTTAGACCGCACACCAACATTAGTCATAACTGTCAAATTACGCAGCCCAGAGTTACATTATGTGGAGCCAACAGGAGTTGAACTCGCCCAACCCATGTGGGTCAAACTCCCAATGGGCAATGCCATGTGGCATTAACCGCAAAACACACAAAACATATGTTAATGTAGCGGTCCATCATATAACCATTGAAGCTGCCCATGGGACGCACCATTTTAAGCCAGTGGTTAAAACAAAATGCTCCAATTTTATATGCAGTCAAAACTACAAGTCTCTGATGGGGGATTAGTGGGAATGGAACCCCGACCTCCCTACCTCAAAGGTTCTGTCCTAACCAATGCGGCTAAGTGGAATGTTGATAAGTCCATTGGCACACCACTATTTAAATCGATATTTACACAGATGCTCGAAAGGAGGAAGGAGGAGGAAACAAACTCGAGGACCGAAAGAGGAACCCAGTACAAAGCAAAACCATACAGGGTAGTGTTCTAGACAGATGAAACCATGATTTTCAATTCCAAGAGGCGCGACTATGATGGCAAGCATTTTGAGACAGATTCTCAAAGAAGATTCCTTGATGCTTGAAAGATTCCAAGGAGAGGTAAATTTTCATTTTGTTAGATTGACATGAAGTTTACAGTCATTTTAACTAGAATTTTGCAGGGAATGTAATGGTGAAATAAGAATCATCATATGAACAACATATTTACAGATTCCCAGCAGAGAAGAAACTTTAAAGAATCTTGAGGGAATCTTCCAAATTCCTTGGAGGCTGAAATTCGCTAGAGTCATAATGCAACCAACTTTATACTTAAAAGTCTTAGAATCTCATAAGGATCATGATGGTGAGATAATATTTTTTTATCTAAGTTGCAGATCTCTAGTCAGCGCAAAGAACATAATATTTGGAGATGCACAGGGAATCTAAAATATTCCTACAGACCTAGATTTTGACGGTGTCGGAATTCAACAAATGGATAGTCGATTTTACAACTATTGACGACAGAAATTCATTGGAGTAGTCAGTTTTTGTAGTTAAACTTTCCATTTTTTTGCCAAATTCAGAGGTGAAGGTAAATGAATCAATCATGTCACGTTTTCCTTCATAATTGCTGAGATGATGTATTATGTTTTGAGATCCCACCTTGATGTTATGTTGTGGGATCTCTTTTGTCACATTATGTGAGATGTTATAGCTTGTCATGCTATGTATTGTTGTTGAGATCCCTGTGTAACTTTGTTGAAGGGATACTCATTGCCACATTGTGTGAGATCATGTTAAGTTGTCATGCTGAGAGGAAGCCTTCTTGAGTGAGAATTCCTGTAAGCGGAATGTCTCGTGGAGAGACAAGCCACTCTTGTTTAAGGGTGTGTGTACTTTCTATGACATAGAATATTCCATGTATATCATCATCTCTTTCAGCATTATACGAAGCAGCCACCACCATCTTGACACCGGGCCCGGAGATGTAGCCCACACTAGATGAACACCATTATCAAATGTGTCGTGTTCATGAATTTTTGATCATTTTCATGTTTCTTCTTATTTAAGCATGCACATATGTTCTTTTATTCTCTTTAGAATGAAATCCTAACAACGTCATAGAATTAAAAGGCCTTGGTTAATTCCAGAAGTTGAAGGAACCTGAATCACCACCTTTACCAGCAACACCTTTTTTCCTCAACCATATCCCTCACAAAGTGATATTGAACATCGATGTGATTTGTATTCAAATGATAAGTAGGGTTTTTATCAAAGAAAATTGCACTTTCGCTGTCACAGCCTATCCCTATATCTCGTTGCACCAACCCCATACTTGAACACAATATCTACAACCAAACTGCATCCTTCCTTGCATGATTGTTTGCCACATATTCAAATTCTATAGTTGAAGGTGCCACTACAAACTGCCTCTTACTCATCTAAGTGACTGCTCCTCCAAATAGGATAAACACATACCCACTTGTAGATATTATTTGATCTAGATCTTGAGCCCGGTATCCATTAACAAAGCCACGAATTTCTAAAATTCTATCCAATATTGGTCTTCCTTACTAGCAAAAACCATAATCACTAGTGCCATGCAAATACCTGAAAACCCGCTTCACTGTTGTCCAATGCTCCTTCCTTGGTTTCGAAATAAACTTGCTCAATACTTCCACTGCATGTGCAATGTCTGGTCTAGTGCAAGCCATTTCATGCATCAGGCTACCAAATTCACTCGCATATGGAACACGACACATTTCCTCTTTATCTTCTAGTGTCTTAGAACACTATTTAACACATAACTTTACACCTACAAGAATAAGAACTTTAACAAGTTTACTATCCTTCATATTAAAGCTCTGCAATATTGTCTTGACATAGTTCCTCTAGTTTAATGATATCTTCCTCTTTCCTTGATCTCATTTAGTTTCCATTCCTAAAATATAGTTTGCAACACCAAGATCCTTCGTGTCAAATTTCGAGGAAAATTGTGTCTTTAAATCCTGGATAATTTCCTCATCATTTCCAATCAGCAACATATCAACCATATACAATACCAAATAAATAACGTGATCACCAATTAATTTGAAATACACATAGTGATCTTCTTTGGTTCTAGTGAAGCAAAGTCCCCGTATATATGTATCAAATTTCTAATACCACATTCTTGGTGATTATTTTAACCCATACAAAGAATTTTTTAACCTACATACCAGGTCTTTCTTACCCTTCAATGCAAAGCCTTCAGGTTGCTTCATGTATATATCTTCTTCCATATCCCCATGAAGAAATGATGTCTTCACATCCATCTATTCTACCTCAAAGTCAAAAAGTAGTAGTAACTGATAAAAGTAATTTAATATAAGCTAACTTGGAAACAAGAGAAGAAATACCACCAAAATCAATTCCTGACACCTGGGAATAACATTTTTCTACCAACTGAGCCTTTTATTTCTCCACATATCCTTCTACATTCATCTTCTTATTAAACACATATTTTCTTCCAATGTGTTTCCTTCTAGCCAACAACTTCACCAGATCCCAAGCCTCATTTTTGTCCAAAGATGCCATTTCATCAACCATGGCATCTTTCTAAAGTTTTCCATCCTTCAAATTTATTGCCTCCTTCACATTTTTTGGAGAATCATCAGTAACATATAAAGAAAAAATTAAATAGAAAGTAGAAGGACTATACCTTTATGGTTTCCTTCTCTCTCAAACTGATCTTCTCAAAACTGGAGTTTGTGGCTCTTCCTCTTCTGATTCTTTTTTCGCTATAGAGTATGATTCTTTTGCCTTTCGCTAACACTTTATCTTCTCAGATTCCTTTGGTTTGACTTCATGTCTAATAACATATTTCACCTCTCTAAACACCACATCTTGGTTGTACATAACCTTCCTTTTTTTTGGGTTCCAAAGCTTATAACTTTTTAAACCATCCTTATACCCAATAAAGATGCACCTTTCATATTTACTATCCAACTTGGTTCTTTTTTCCTTTGGAACATGTACATATGCATCACATCCAAATATCTTCAGATGTGAGAGAGAGGGTTTCTTACCAGTCCATACCTCATGTGGAGTCTTATCCTCCAATGCTGATGAAAGTTATCTATTAACCAAGTAACGTGCAATCTCCACTTCCTCTCTCCACAATTCCTATCCTAACCCAACACCATTGGGCATGCTTATTTTCTTTTCCATCAACGTCCTATTCATTATTTCTGCAACTCCATTTTGCTGAGGTGTGTATGGAGTAGCTTTCTTTCATGCTATACAACACTACTTACAAAACTTTTCAAATTCCTTCTTTCAAAACTCTCCACCATTACTCTCCTCCGCACCTTGATCTTCTTCTCTATTTGATTTTCCACCAGATCTTTCAATTATTTAAAGCTGTCAAAGACTTCAAATTTCTTCATGAGGAAATATATTCATGTATTCCCTGAGAGGTCATATATAAATGAGAGGTAGTACACAAACTAAACCATTGATGGAACCGACACAGGTCCAAACACATGATTATACACAAGCTCTAATATCTCTTTTTCCCTCTTAGCACTAGAGGGGAAACTCAACTGGATCTATTTCCAATATACACAATGTTCACAAAAATCAAAATCTAGAGAGAAATTAGACATACCATTACCATGTAGTATTCAAAGGCACTTCTATGTAATATGTCTAAGCCTTTAATGCTATAACATGGTATTTTCTTGAGAGGCAACTAGATTTTCTCCACCACTTTCAGCAAACATATACTGTTGCACCCATCAATAGCAATGCTACCTTGAATCTTGTACATAGTTCCAATCCGACTCGGCCACATCAATACTATTTCTCCCTGAACCATATTGCAGGTATCTTTCTCGAACACTCTTTTTATACCTGCATCTTCCATATTTCTTATATAAATAAATTCTATGGCCAAAGAAGAAATATGCAAAACACCAAGAACTATTCTAATCCTTCCACCTTGCAACTTCAGCTTGAATTTTTCGCATATGATGATTTTTGACTTCCTGTCATCCCCTAAAACGACATCACCACCATCATATTCCTTGTACTCACAGCACCATTCCCGATGGGTAGTGAAGTGAAAAGATGAACTTGAGTCAATCAACCATACCCCATGATATACATGTTTACTTGAAGAAGTCAAGTACACATCCCCAACTTCATATAAGGTGGTTTTTGCCTCTATATAAGGAGCATCATTAGATATCTTTCCTTTCACAGGAGCTTTATATCTACAATCATTTTTGTAGTGCCCTTCCTTTATGCATTTCCATCACACCCTTATATTTTTTCCTGGAGATCTAGATCTCCCTCTAGATTTATATCTCTCACTGAAGGACTTATTTTTGTTTCAGTTCTGGGACCATCCTCGTACAAACAAGGAATCTCCGTTCTAGATCTCCATATTTTTCCATCTCATCTCCTCCAATAACAAGGATGAGACTATTTCACCATACTTCAAGGTAGTTGTATTGCTACATATTGAAAAAACTAGACTATCCCACAAAATCTAGTATAGGACATAGCAAACTAATGCACTTATCTCGTCCATAATTTTTATATCAACAAATAACAAATCAATTACCACAATATTAAAGGTGTTCAGATGTTGTGTCACTGAGTCTCCATCCTTCATCCTTAGGTTATACATATTTTTTTGTAGGAACAATTTGTTCACCAGAGACATAGATTGGTACAAAGTCCCTAACTTAATGCAAAAATCCTTCGTCATAGCCTCCCCTGATACATTCAACAATACTCAATTTGAGAGGCACAACTGTACTATTTTGTTCTCCTTTTGATGTAACTTGGCTCAGTCTTATGTCGATACTCTTATCGGTGTCATGCCTCAATCTACAACAATCCACTAATCTCAGTCCACCACAGATCCTTCATCTTGAGCTTCCACAACTCAAAACTTTGACCATTAAATTTCTCAATCTCTATATTTCCATTGTTTTCCATCTTCTTTCACCACAAGAATCAATCTCGTAGATCTCCCACTGAATGAGGTCTACCAGAGGCCTAAGAGAAACCCCTTAGCAGTAAAGGCATCCCCTTGAAGCTGAAACAACTTCAATACCAAATGTAGGTTTTAACCCTGTACAAAAATTACTTGCAAACGAATTCTTAAAATATAAAATACACAATGGAAAGAACATAAAACAATTATACACAGATATTTTCCCATGGATCCCAAAACCATGACTACTAGAATGATTTTTCATTATATTCATTTTAATGTTACAATACATATATACACATAATGAAGAATTCATAAACCCAAATCCATTAACCTTAGATTAGAACATAACCATAGTTCCCTTGACCAAATCATGCCAAAAGCCATGGAAAAAACCATGGGTAGGTCTACCCACCATCTTTCAGTTTTCCTACCATCCTTGGATCTGCCCAACTATTATTGGGTATGCATAAAAAAAAAAATTGGGGCTTCCCCAAACCCTCCTTTGATCCCCCGCTATTCCCGACACAACATATAGTGCATGAAGGTAGTCGTGGAAAGAATATAACACATACCCAACACTATTCCTCAAACCACCTCAACCAAGATCCAATTCTACCATCCATACAAAGCATAAACAAGATAAGGAACCCACAACACCATGCCTCTCGAGATAATGGAAAGGAAAGGCTGAAAACACAGTGAATCTAGAAAAATTCGATGCCATTGATTAGAAACAAAGATAATAAACTAATTCATGGAACATGCATATGAATCCCAACATGCTAAATATCACATGCACACGATTACCTACAATCCACAACTAACTATTGTCCTTACTTGTTGTTGTCCAAACTTCCTCTTGCACTCCCTTTCTTTCCATTACTTGCTTATCCAAGTGTCTGATGTCCCTCCTTTACTACATATCATGAAAATATGGTAAAAAGTTGTGAACTATTTCTTAGTTTCCTTTTTTATCATTTATGTCTAGCCTCTTCCTTTCCTTTTTCCTTTTTCTTTCATTTTCCTTCTTTTTCTCTCTAAGTTCCCTTGCATGCATATTTGTGTCTCTTCATCTCCATTTTCTCCTCTTTTCCTTATTTCTCATAATTAAATGTGATTTATTTCCTCTTTTCCTTCACCAATTCCTTTTCCAATTTCCATAGCCATTATTAAACCACAAGGGATGCCCACTATAATGTTCATCCACCATGCAAATTGGAATACATGTCCCATAACCTTCATCTTATTTTATTTACATGGAAAATAAACTAGGGTCTATTACAAACCCCTCCCCCTGGGGGGAACACTATCCTTGATGTTCAATGATGCTTATGACACAAAAAATGCTTCTTATGGATCTTTATAACAGAACTTGATGCAGTATTTACAAAAAATCAAACCGCTATAAAAATGACAAACATTCATATGGAGCTTCTTCTTCTTCTTTTTTCTGAATTTGTCTACTCCTATATTGATACAAAAATATTTTTACAAAGAGGCAGCGGCCTCGAGAAGTCTAGCCCAGAGATGTGGCATGCTCACATTACATAGCTAAACACTAACCAAAAAGACCTGCTGAAGATTGACCAGAAGAGCTTCTAGGACCATGACCATGACTAGTTCATAGAAACAGAATATGCCAATATCGAAACTGAAGACTGACCAGAGGTAATTCAAAGACCAAAATAGGTTGACTGGGCCTATACAAATAAACCAAAATTGAGACCCATAAACACAGTCAGAAGAATGTTGCCCACGCAGGGGAAACTGGCAATTTAACTTTAGAAAAAAGGTCTGAGCATGAGAACTGTAGAGCATATAATGACTATAAAATAGGAGGGAATTGAGCACCTTCGAGCAATAGAGAATCAAAAACCATTGAATGCAGACCTGATTAAGCTGCATGAGAGGTGGAAGGTGACTCTTCAACGATGTGACACCCATATTTGTAGGGATCTTCATCCTCAGAGGGATGGCCCTCTTTGCCTAAAGAACTGCCACCAGTAGGGATGCTCGGACCAGCTTGAATGTTCATGTCCTGGGTTGTAGTGCCACCAGGATCATTACTCTGCTTGTTGTCAATATGAGAAGTGCCATGCTTATCTTCCACCCTCATCTCTAGAGTCACCCTTGGTGTCACAACAACCAGACCAGAAGTATCCTCTCGAAGCTCAATGGTGACTGAAGCTAAGAAGGAGAAATTACTAAGTGTACAGGGGAACTAAAAATGAGCAGTGTGAGATTGAGAATTATGAGAGTGCGCTGCTGAATTATGCTGCCCTCGACCCTGTCCACGGCCACTCCTGGTAATGGGGTAGCATTCAGAGCAGAAGTCCGAGGAATAAGATAAGGAGTCCAAAGTGGAGGACGAGGATTGGTGGAAAACTCGCCCATGAGAACTTCCTCTCCTGTAGCTCATTCTCTGGCTCAATCTAGGCATAATGAAAAGAACAGGATGTGCTAAACAGGCAACAGTACTGTGAAGCCAAGGGGGACTAAAAGGGGCTTAGCTTTAGCACATAGAGGAGCACTGGGAAAGACAGAGGACGAGCTACAACTAAATTTTCAGAAAGGGCTTTGAGAAACATGAAGTCTCGACGATAAATCAACACAAGGCGCCATGACCGATGAACTTGTAGGCTGGTATGGAGGGACGAGCTACATTAATGCAGCATTGAAGATGTTAACAAAGGAATTAATGATTGGCATCACGTGAGGCTGGATGGCGGTGTTAATAAGCCACGCGCCAACCCACTAAGCTTCCCACATACCGAATGCCATGTTACACACCCAGATCCGAGAGAGATAGATCTTGTCGCACCAGAAGAGTGTAGTCTTGTTTGAGTTGTGCATCATTAGAACTGCTAAGTGGACCAAAGAAGAGTGGGAATTGCTGATCGACACCTTGATTGGCCAGTCTGTCTGCTACCTTGTTAGTTGTTCGCCGAATGTGCTTGAAGGTAATGCTGCAGGGTGCCCTGAGCCATTCTTCAATCTGTTCCAATCTGCTTAGAAGTCACCAACTTGAAGCAATATTTGCTGCTGAGGAGCCTGAGTGAATCCAAATAGCTGCCTCTATTAAGATTTGAGAATCCCCTTCTACCTCTAGAGGGAAAAAAAATTCTATTTCTGCAATACAAATGCCCTTCCATAAGCCTTCAAGTTTGGTAGCATTGTTGGTGTCCCTGCCAAGCGAACCATGATATATGTGCAGAGCAAAGCCTACATCATCTCTGAAAATACCACCATAACCAGCCAGCCTAGGATTGCCCTTAACAGCTACGTCGAAGTTTAGTTTGTAAGAGTGGGTGGCAGGAGGAGACCAAAATTGGGGAGAATCAGTATGGATGGAGGAGCTGGCCTTGACTTGAGCTAAAAATGTGAGGTCCAGGTTCCAATTTTTCAAAATGAGGCATTCCTGGGGTGAAGCTGGCAAATCTGAGTCTTGATAGTGTCTAAGAGCTAGGGTTTCTTGAAGGTTTTGTTTGAGAAGTAGCCACAGGGTGTTAAGGGGCGTACTGTGATTTTAAAGATCATGTTATTTCTCTCCTTCCATATGATCCAATAGACAAAGCCTGGTAAGAGGTTCCAGAGGGAATTGAGTAGTAGACTTTGCAAAGGATGCGAGGCCAGTTCCTGATGGTGTTTAAAATATCTCCTATAGGTCTGCCCGTTCTTCTGTTGCACTATGATGTTCTCTCCAAAAGTTGAGTTGCTAATGGGGAGGTTTCCAAGAGATGCAAGATGGTCTCTATGTGAAGATTACAATTAGGACATCTGGAAGGCCCAGTAAATCCTCGCTTTTGTAGATTTTCCCAAGTGAGGATCCACTGTTTGCTTAGTAGCCAAAGGAAAGTAGAGACCTTAGGCTAGATGCTTGGTTGCCAAACCTGATCCCATAGCTGATCCTTTATTATTTGCATGGGTTGATAGAGAATTTGGTATGCTTCCTTAGTAGTGAACATACCTTTGGGTGTATATCCCCATTGCACTTTGTCCTTCTGATCAAAGAGTTTAATTTTCCTGAGTTTGAGCTCTTAATCGATCTCTTCATAAGTTTCCTCCTGCCAGGTGTCAGCTATTCTCCAAAGTTGAAAACCTTGAGGGGATTGCTGTTGCCAAAATTGATGGACATGGATTTGATCATTGTGCTGCATTGTTGCTTGCCACTTAGGTTTGTGGAAGAGAGAGGCGAGTTTGGGAAGTTGTTGCCAAGAGTCCTCCCAAAATCCTGCTATGGTACCTGAATGGATTTCCCAGAGGCAATGCGCTTGAATAAAGGCACTATGTTGCTTGGCCACATTCCAAATCAACGAGCCAGGGGTGGTCGTGCTAATGCGGATGAGATCCTCCAGTGGACTGCCTGGAGCATATTTGGCCTGCCAGAGACGTGCCCAAGGAGTGTGCAGTTTTGAGATCCAGTTCCACTAGATGCGGGCACCCATGGTGTTATTGCTATGGAGGGGATCCATTAGACCAATCCCACCAGCTGACTTCAGAAGACAAAGCTTAGACCATTTGACAAGAGCCCATTTTCTGTTGAGGCCTGAGGAACCCCAAAGAAAGTTTCTTTGAAGATTGCAAATTTTTTTAAGAACCCATTTAGGGGTTGCCAATATAGAAAATAAGTACAGAGGCATGGCTTGGAGAATGGATTTGATTAGGATAAGCCTGCTAGCAATGTTGAGCAAGCAGTAGGTCCAAGAAGAGAGCCTGGTTTCTAAATTGTCAAGGAGGGATCTTCAGGAAGCATGTTTGATGGCTGAGTCAACTAGGGAAGCTCCAAGATATTTCGAAGGAAGCATAGCTATCAGGAAGCCTAAAATCCTAGCTATATTTCTCTGAGTGAGAATGGGAGTGTTGAAGAAGAAGAGTTGGGATTTGGAGGCATTGATGGTGGTGCCAGAAGCTTCTGAGAAGAGATTGAGCAGGGACTTGAAGGCAGAGGCCTCTTGAATTGACGGATGTCTAAAAATCATATTTTCATTGACAAAATTTTGGTGAGAGATGGGAGGTTGACCATGAAGAGAAATGCCCTTTAAGGAGTGTGAAGAGATAGTAGAATGAAGAAGGTGACTAAGTCCTTCAGCCATGAGAACAAAAAGGAATGGGGAGAGAGGGTCGCCTTGATGAATACCCCGGAGGGATGAAAGGGCGAGGAAGGAGAACCATTAAGAAGGATGGAGAAATAGGGGGAGAAGATAAGATTCATAAGCCAACGTGTCCAAGTAGGACTGAAGCTGAATGCTAATAACATTTGATTAATATAGGTCCAACTGAGTTTATCGAAAGCTTTAGAAAGATCTAACTTGAGAATCATACCTGGCTTTTTAGAATCTTGAGTGAATGGATCACTTCATGTGAGAGAATGATACCGTCCAAAATCTGGCGCCCTTCTACATAGCCTGTCTGCTCTAGCGAAATGAGGAGAGGGAGAAGAGTTTTGAGCCTATTCGCCAGGACTTTAGATATGAGTTTATAGATTACATTACAGAGTGCGATGGGCCTATATTTATCAGGTGTATTGGATTCTTCCACTTTAGGAACTAGTGCTATGAAGGTCGTGTTAAGAGAAGGAAGGATCCAATGCATCGATCGCGATTCTTCCACGAGCTCCCAGACCTATATTTTGATATGCTACCAGAAAGCTTGAAAGAAATTGGCTGTGAACCCATCGGGGCCAGGCGCTTTGCCATCCTTAGGCTGGGCCATAACGTCCTCCACTTCCTGCATAGAGATAGGTTGGAGAAGCACATTGTTGTGGTCCACCGTGATGATTTTTGGAATATGTTGTGTAATTGATTGAAAATCCTGATTTCTGTAGCCCGGAGGCTCCCGAAGAATGTCCTGAAAGTACTCTTTGAATTCCTATTCCACTTGTTCATGCACCTCCAGATGCTCCCCTTGCTGATTATTAATGAAGGCAGTGTTATTGTAAATTCTCATTTGAATAATAGATCTGTGAAAAAATTTGGTATTTTTCTCCCCATCCTTAAGCTATCTGACCCTAGATTTTTTACGCCAAAGGGTCTCTTCTTGTTGCCTTCATGCTTCAATCTTGGTCAAGAGGGCCTTCTCCTGTTGTGCATAGTCTTCCGTTCTTCTCTCAGAGATAATACACTATTGTAATGTATTCATTTGCTGCTCCAGCACTTTCCGATGGTCAAAAATGTTACCAAACTGAGTGTGGTTCCATGATTTGAGAGCTTGTTTGTGGTGTTTTAACTTTTGTTGAAACTAGAACATCTTGGCTCCTTCAGGGAGTGTGAAGGATTTCCAGGCATCATTAACTACTTCTTTGAAGTTAGGATGTGAAAACCAAAATGATTCGAAGTTAAAAGGTCTATTACACCTAGAGCCCAGACGCGACCACTGTAGCATTATGGGCCAGTGATCAGAGCCCACTTGAGGCATGATGCTGGCATGAAAGTCCCCACCCAAGTGAATGGCATTATCCGACATAAGGAATCGATCTAGCCTGGAGGTTATATGATGTGGTCCCCTTCTTTTATTGGTCCATGTATACATACCATTAGAAGTCTGTAGGTCCATTAACTGATTTTTGTGGATGAAGTCTTTGAAGTCGATGCTGTCTCCTTCCAGCCTCAATCTTCCTCCTGATTTTTCCTCCAAAGCTGTGATGATGTTGAAGTCACCACCACAAATCCAAAGGGGAGAGCTCCTGATAGAGTTGAGAGCTGTGAGAGTGTCCAGCAGATCCAACATTTTTTGTAAATCTTGTGGGAAATACACATTAGGGAGATTCCCATGGATATTGGTCCCGATTAGGTGGAAGGTTGTTTGAATAAAGAAGTGTGAGGCCTGAAAATCATGAAGGGAGAGAACTTGAGGGTTCCACATGATTGCTAGCCCACCTGAAGCCCCTGAAGCATCCACTGAGACTGAATGACAACTAGACCAAGATTTATTTAGGATCTTTTCCAGTGTAGTGCTATTGCATTTTGTTTCTTGAAGTTAGACTAATGAAGGCTTATCTTGTTGGATCATGTTTTTTAACATTCTGTGTTTTGCAGGGCTGTTAAGCCCTCTCACTTTCCATGAGATGAGCTTCATGAGGAACAGTGGGGAAGGGATTTGAAAAACTTGGTCAGCTTGTGGAATCTACTAGATTCCACCAGCATTTCTCCAATAATAATGGTCCTCTGCAAATCCATTTTACGTCCACGTTTCTTTGATTCTTTCAGTATTTTTTTCCATTCCAAGGACTGCCTGCCTAAATACCAAGACATTTTTTATGTTGTGCTCTGGCTAAGAATGTTTAGATCTACACTCTCTAGTTCCTCATCCATGTGTATCGGTATGTTTTGTCCTTCCTTGTTTCGCTTTTGATGTATAGTGAGACCTAGAGCTACATCTATCTCCATGTTGGATGTTTGAAGGCCTGTATCTTGATCTTTATTATCAAAGGAGGTAGAGGCGGGGATGATGGTGAGATTGGAGGCTGAGAGCAGATATGAAGATTTTGGAAGAGGGAGGGAGAAGCAAGAGGTGGATCTGAAGAAGGAGGGATAGAAAGGTGATCCTCCAAGTTATTTTGAGAGGTCAGGATTTCGAAGTTGTTTCGTGTTTCAGGTTTCTTAGGATTATCTGGGGTGACTGGAGATTTCTTGGCAAGCTTTCTTCGACTGGTGACTTTTGTGAATCCCTCAACATCTTTTCTAGTCTCAGTGACAGGGGCTTTAGACTGAAGATTCAGTGGGCAATCCCTAAAAATGTGGCCATGTTCATGGCATTTCCTACAACGAAATGGAACATGCTCATAGTTTGTTTTTTGAACCCATTCAAAATCGTCATGAAATGGACTTACCGAGTATGTGAGTGCTTTAGCCAGATGCATGTGTACACAGATCCTGGCATATGAGGTGTATCTTCGATGTTTAGTTTCCTCAGTGACTTTGATAAAAACCCCCAAGCCATTGCCTATGTCCTTTAAGGTCTCCTCATCCCAGTATTCCAGGGGAAGAGAGTACATATGGATCCATACTGGAGCCCAGTTGAAATCTTCTTTGTCTAGATTGAATCTCTTGATCCAGTCACAAAGGTACAGGCCTGCAGAGTTGAAGAAGTATGGGCCTCCCTCAAAGATACAAGTTCTGTCCTCTAGACAGTTGAAAATAGCAGTGAAGAAGCCTTTGGGACCAAGCTGCAGGGTAACTTGTCCTTTAGGCTTCCATTTGGAAGTGATCCATCCTTGAAAGGCCTTTTCAGTAGGCCAGAGTCCTAGGAACTTGCCTATGAGTGCATGATCCCTCATATATTGGATTTGGCCATTGATTCGGTGACTGGGGAGATCTATTTTGGTTATTTCTGAAGTCTTTGGGATGCATGTAGCAGAGGACACCTTTGGCTATGACATCGAGGCATTCTGTCTATGCCTTTGTCTTTAGTGACTATAGAGCCTGCAACAGAGTTTCCAGCGTTGTCGATGGCGGGATCTATAACATGGGTGGCCAGTGGGGTGGAGCATGGACTGGAATTTGTGTCTGCACTTGCAGAGTTATCAGAAGAGGAACCAATGGGGGAGGGCGTTCCCACCCCTCTGGAGGGTAGTTTCATGGAGAAAGAGTCAACAGAGAAGCAGATTCAAGGATACAGTGTGCACATAGGAGTAGGGCATCAGGGTTTACGCAGGAACCCTAGCAGGAGCAGTGTCGCTCGACCATTCCGTCATGTAGTCTTCATATGGAGCTTTATAAATGCAACTCGATGCAATATTTACATTGAAAACACATATACTTATGAAAATTTGCTTCAACCAAAAAATAATCATACGATCTATAGAGCTTTGTAAACACACCTCAATTCTGTATTTGCAATAATATACACATTTATACATATGCACATTTTCTCTAACCAAAGAATAAAAGGATATGATGCTCACATTACTGACAAGGGAATTCAGATGCTCACACCTCCACCCTCAAAATTAGTACCAAGATTCACCACTTTCCCAGGAATTCTAGAATCCACTACTAAAATAAAGTTTGCCTACAATGTCTAGTGTCAAAATCCTTGCACTACTTGTCCTCTTAACGAATAGTTACCAACTCATTGTTCTAGTGCACACTACTAATATGTTTCTAATTCCTTCTAGAAATGCTAATGAACAAAACAAATTTATTCCCCATCCTTCCCTTCTTTGGTTCCCAGTCCCTCAAGAAATCCATTCACCCCCTTTCGGTGCAATCACTCACCTTCCAAGTTCACTGAGATTCCCTTCTTAGGGGATCCATTCCTTTGGAGGGTTTCCTCGCATAATAAGGTCCAAAAACTAAGCCTCTCAAAACTATCATACTAGTCATAACATGCTCTTGGAAACCAATGGACACTCTTGGGTACTAGTTTCCCATGATGGTCCTACTCCTAAATGCTTTACCATCATATTGTTGCATGTTTCAATTCTTGTTGATGTTATCATTCTTATAGGCAGTTCCAACAATCCAAACTAGAAATTTCCATGCTTTGATCATTAGTAACTCAGAAATGGGGTGACATAGGCACCTCTATTTACTTCCTACCACAACAAGTCAAATTAGTTTTTTGATCAAATCAAGATGTATAAATATATCACATCTAGTTAGTTGAACACTCAACTGTCATAAATCAAAATCATAGACTATATGCATAATTAAAAATAAAATAAAATATTGATACTTATCTTTGAATGATTCTTTTTCTTCTACCTTTGTTCTTTATCCTTTACGTACACACACTGAATCAATTTCCAAACTCGACAAGCACCTAGTGCTTTTTCTTCTCTTAACAATGTACACACACTAGATCGGTTTCCAAACCTTACAAGCACCCAATGCCTTCTCTTCTCTTCAATATCAAAAACAGGGGCATACAGAGACTATACCGCCTCTACCCTCAATATCATCAACTCAATATTGGTCTCATCCCAATATTTCTAGGGCTCCAAGAACTACCTTCTCAACCCATAGCCCCCAAGGTACCCAAGATGTTATAGGAATCCAACCCATAGCATCAAGGGAACCCAAGTAGTTATAGGGTCGAGAGATCCTGTCCCAACCCACAGTCTCCAGGGATTCTTACAACCAATCCCCAACACGTACACATACACACCATGTACATTACAACACATAAACCCATACATACTGTATAACACAACACATACACCTATGCATGGTTTATAACATAATATATACACTTACACACGGTGTACCGCACCACATATATACATATAAATAGTGCAACACAACGAATACACATGTCACAATACAATGACTACACAATATTTAGGACATAGTACAACATGTACACCACAACATGTACCACATGTACACAACATAACATATACAACATGTACATATTAGTAGTACTACACATCTAGAGACCACACCATCTATACAAGGAAACCCTACCTCTAGTGTCCTTCCCATTGTTTACTACATACATCCACAACCCAAATCATAGGTTTGTGGTTCTTTCCACTATCCATGCTTCTCCCAGCATGTTTCATATCACATTGCTCTCATTCCACTAATGTATCCTTTAACATTTCCTACCATAACATAAACATAGACATAGTTATAAGCACATAATACCAAAATCATATCTACATGATACTAATCCCATAGATGTTTAAGGCTACTCTTACCACTCGATTCCTTATAAAATTAGGAACCTTTTTATGCCATTTACCTGCATAAAATATTTTTCCACAAGAATGATCCCCAAGCACCCTTTATAGATATATATATATATATATATATATATATATATATATATATATATATATATATATATACATAGATACATACATAGAAATCAACATAATCGTGATCAGAACATAATTACCAGCGCTCATAAGGTCAAGGTTAATATATTTCCCTTTATCTGTGCATCTCATGCAATTAATTGACAACAATAGTTCCCAACATAGCCAGGCAATATGATGCCTCAAATCCATTTGCTTTATCTTTCCTGTTACCTTTCTCATGATTTTCTTGCCACTATCTATTTACCCCAATGGATCCATCCAGCCCAACTGGCTATCATATTATTGCCTCAACTTCTCCTTATTCATGCACCGGGCTTCATCCAAGTCTTACATTACCTGTTGGGTTTCACTCAGCCCTTCCTAAGCTCCATTAAGTTTCCTATTTTCCAGCCAATTCCCAAGACTGTCAGAACATAAAAGGAAAAAACAAAAATCAAATAAGAAGAAAACCATAAAAAATAAATAACAATATAACACCACAAACAAAGTGGCATGGTCATGCACTTGACACAATCAAAACTGCAAATGACACACAAACAAATCATAAAAAATCAAAAGCACAAAGCTAGTAACAAACACCACAATCAACCCCCATGGTTCCTAGTGCTTTCACGAGTTCATGATTGAAATATCAACCCAATCCTTCCTAAATATCTATGCAGTATATTTCCATGCAATCCCTTGCATCACATTTCCATAAACACACAATTGTTAGTGCAAAAATGAATATAACAATATATTAGTTACCTTGCCTTGCCAAACTGTTAAAATTGGCAACTATGGCCAAAATTCATGTGGGTCACCTTATTTATGGATGCTGATATTTTTCCTAGATTCCTCTCATCGAGAGGTGTAGGATTGATCCAAAGATCATCCAATTCCGACAAGTATTTATGAATATATGAATTTATTTTGACTATGGAGAAATTGTCAAGGTCGGCTAGCAACTTATGTAGGCTCAAAAGCCCAACAGTGATGTTTATTCAACCCCAACGTTTTGCATATAAATACAAGGAGCATTTTCCTCATTTACACACTTCACTTCTCATCACATATCTCTCTCTCTACTGCGCAGAAAAGAGTCTCTTCTCTCTCCTACGCAGAAAGGCTCTCTCTCTCACATGTGTGGAAAAGAGGACATAGATTTCTAGGGCTGAAGTTGCAGAAAGGAACTTTCACCAGCGTTGACCAGAGTGGACTCCTCTTTGACTGTGAGTTTGGTGTGGTTGATTCTCCTTAGAAGGCCACAATTTTTGGCACTGGAATTAAGGTGATCTGACCTCCGGTTTGACAAATATTGACTACCCTAGTTTAGGGTTGATCTAGGGTTTGCTACTACTGATATAAATTAGATTTTTGTACTATTTCTCTTTGCTGAATTATTGAATATAAAAGAAGATTTGATCAAAGGGTTTCCCCACATTGGGGTTTGTCCCTAGCTAGCCACCACATCTTGTGTCTCTTGTCTTGGCTTGTTTCCTGTTGATCATTTAAATGTTCTATCTGCACTTTACTTTATCCACATGTGATTGCTAATCTATGGATAATAATAAGAAAAACAAGTAAACTATTCTAACCATAGAACATACCATAATTTAACATGGTATCAGAGCTGAGGTGAAGATAAAGCCCAAGAAAGAGCAAGAGCAAGAGCAATCACCAAAGAGTTGGCAAGGCTATCTAAAAGGAACAATGGGGTCCTCAACACACTTCCCTACTGAAGACAAACTCCATGAGAAGTCTAACTACCACGGAACTGGACCATGTAAGAGGTGGAGTTGTTGAGCCTCCATCAAATGCATCCGCTACTACTAAGGAAAAATGGACCAAGGGATAAGTCAAAGAAAAGAAGATCATCCAAGACTCTATCGACAAGCGCTTGGTGGCCTATGTTTCTGAGCTGAACACCTCCAAGGAAATATATGATAGACTGGTGAGTTTATTTAAATTTAATGATGCAAATCAAGTCCTATTTCTTAGAAATAAGCTGAAGGAAATTCAGAAGGGCAAAGATGAGAATATGCAAGAATATTTCTTAAGGATCACCGAGATCAAGAACGATCTCCTATCTATTGGGGAAGTAATTCCTGACATGAAAATGGAACTCACAACTCTTAGAGGACTACCATCTGAATGGTATATATGTAGGACTACTCTCCTCAAGAATAACGTAATTCCTAGATTTGAGGAATTAATGGCAAGATGCATTCAAGAAGAAGCAAGGATGGAAGAAGAAGAAATGCCCACATTTAAAGGTCATCCCACTGCCTTTTCTTCTCATGCTAAAAGAAGAAACAATTCCGAGGCTAAATCCAAAGGAAAGGCTAGACCAAAGGGTGGAAGAAAAGGATGATGTTACCATTGTAATAAACCATGTCATTATGCAAGGGAGTGTCTTGATAAAAGGAACTCACGCGGGATGATGATCAAAATCCCTCTCAAGGAAATCAAAGAAAACGTAGGACAAATGGTCGAATTAAAAGGAGTGCTAGAAATCAAGGAAGAGGACAACCATTCAAGAAGGCAAGAAATTCTAATTATGAATCTAACATTGTTTACAATAAGCAAGATGAGTATTATCTACCAGCTACTCTATCTACCACTACTCCCCCGGACTCGCTGGGAAATTGCCTTATTGATAGTGGTGCCTCAAGGCATTTCACTAGTTACAAAGAAGTTCTCTATAATCTAGTAGAGAAAGAAACCAACCTAGAAATTTTTCTTGGAGACAATTCAAAATATCCGGTGAAAGGCATAGGGAATGTCACTTCAATTGAATCAAGGTAATACCATCCAATTACATGATGTATTATATGTACCTGATCTCAAAAAGAACTTGGTGTCCATTTCGGCAATGGAAGACAAAGGCTACAAGGTGGCTTTCAGCGATAGCAAGGTACATGTATGGAAAAACAACTTTAAGGATGCTTTTACTCTTGGGTTTCAAGTTGATTCATTATATCAAGTCGGAGGAATTCCGTTGGTGTCATGTCTTGTGACACATCTCTTCAGTCTGAACTATGGCATCGGAGGATTGCTCACCTACATTATAAAGCACTACTTGATGTAAGAAAAATGGTAACCGAGATGCCCGAGTTCAGATTAGAGCAAGAAGGTGTATGTCTAGGATGTGCCGAAGGAAAGCTCAAAAGGGGACCATATCCCTCAATCCAAAGCAAGACCTCCAATATATTGCAATTGGTTCACTCAGACATATCCGGTATGATTCATGTGAACTCCTTGGGAGGATATTTATATTACCTCACCTTTACAGATGAATATTCTCGCAAGACTTGGATATATATATTGAAAAATAAGGATGAAGTGTTCTCCTGGTTTCGACACTTCAAATCCTTGATCGAGAATCAAACTAAAAATAAGATCAAGATCCTAAGGACTAATAATGGGACTGAATATGAATCCAATGAGTTTCATGACTTTTGCAAAGAGGCTGGCATTAAGAGGGACACTACTACACCATATACTCCTTAGCAAAATGGTGTGGTAGAAAGGAAGAACCATATGATTGTGGAAGTTTTCTGTGCTATGCTCCATGATCAAAGACTTCTAATGTTTCTATGGGCCAAAGCTGCAAACACCATCGTATATGTACAAAACCGAGGCCCTCATCAAGCATTGGGTTCCAAAACTCCTAAAGAAATGTTCACTAGTAAGAAACCTGACGTATCTCATTTTAGAATTTTTGGAAGCCCTGTATATTTTCATGTGCCAAAAGAGAAAAGGAATAAATTGGGTGCATCTAAAAAGAAAGGAATCTTTGTGGGTTATAGTGAAAATACTAAGGGATATAGAATTTATGTAGCTAGTCAAAAGGAAGTCGAGATTAGTCATGATGTCACCATTCACAAAGATATGGCCCTTAGCAAGGTGAACAATTTTCCTACTTTGAGGAGCTCTCAAGAAGCTGACACCAGGGAACTGAAAAAAAAATAAGATGAGACAATGCCTGATGTGGAAGAACCCTTGGATCCTATGGATCCTCCACTGCCTGAGCCTTCCTCTTCAAGGAAGAGGCCTTCATGGCTTAGGGGAACACTTGATGATGCTGAAGGACACACAGCTCCCCGAGCAACCTTCCGTGAAAGTAAGAAGCCGAATAGGTATCAGGGATACCTAACCATAATGAGCACCATGATCCCAAATGAGCCTTCATCATTCACAGATGTCGTGAAGCATCAAATATGGAAGGACACTATGACTGAAGAATATGAGTCTATTATGAAGAATGATGTCTGAGATGTGGTCCCCATACCCTAGGACAAGACAATTGTCACCTCAAATTGGCTTTACAAGATAAATCATGTAGTTGATGGAAGTACGGAAAAGTATAAGGTTTGTTTTGTCGCTCATGGCTTCTCCCAGAAGGAAGGTATAGACTATGATGAGATATTTGCACCTATTGCCCGATATACCACCATTGTCTTGATCATAGCCCTTACTGCTTTGCAAGGATGGAACCTACATCAGATGGATGTCAAGACTGCATTCTTACATGGATCGATAAAAGGGGAGGTCTATGTGGAGCAACACGAAGGATTTGAAATTTATGATAGAGAATCTCATGTCTGCAGGTTGAAAAAGGCCCTCTATGGGCTAAAGCAAGCACCGTGAGCATGGTATGAGAGAATCAATAACTATTTGATGAAGCTGGGATTCACTAGAAGTGAAGCCAACCCTAACCTTTACTTTAAGGTTATAGATGACAAGCCTCTCATACTGGTGCTTTTTGTTGATGACCCCTTTCTAATAGGTGCAGACCCTCTCATTCACAAATGTAAGAGGGAGCTACCTTCTTAATTCGAGATGAAAGATCTAGGACTCGTGCACTATTTCCTAGGACTCGAAGTCTAGTAGAAACCAGGGGAGATTTTCCTATCTCAAGGAAAATATGTGGTGAAGATACTGGAAAGGTTAGGCATGGTGTACTGCAAGCCCGTAACTACCCCGATGGAGCTAAACTTTAATAAGTTAAGTGGTAGTGCTGCCGAACCTATTTTACGAAATCATACTGAGTATCGATAGCTCGTTGGAGCATTAATGTTCTTGGTGAACTCTCATCCTGATATATGCTTTGTAGTCAACACTTTGAGTCAACATATGGTTGAGCCTTGCCACTCACATTGGATTGGTGCAAGAATCTGCTGAGATATCTTCATTGCATGATCACTCATGGATTAAGATACATTGCCGGAAATGTGAGACTACTTGGGTACACTGATGTTGATTGGGCAGGAAATATGGAGGACCGAAAGAGTACCTCTAGGTGTTGTTTCTCTTTGGGATCTACCACGATATCCTGGATGAGTAGGAAGTAGAAGTCAGTGGCTTTGAGCACAGCTGAGGTAGAAGACATTATTGCTAGCAAGGCCTCCTATGAGGCAGTCTAGTTGTGAAAGCTCATCAGTGAGCTATTTGGATTTACATTGGATACCACCGTAATTCTATTGACAACCAAAGTAAGATCCGTTTATCAGAAAATCTCGTACTTCATGATCACTCCAAGCATATCGATATCAGGTAGCACTATATTCGAGATATGGTGCAGCGAGGAGCAATAAGGCTCTAACATATCGGTATAGATGAAAAGGTCGCTGAAATTCTAATAAAGCCCTTAGGAAAGGTCAAATTCCTGATTTTCCGAGAACAACTTAGTGTCATTCAAAGACCCTCTTATGAGGGTCAACTATGATGTACTGAGCTCTAGGAGTTCCAAGGGGGCGCGGGGTACTTCTTGGAGCGACATACGACCACAAGGTGTGCACTTTGTATAGGGTAAAAGGTTCAGTCTTCCCCCGTGACACCCTGTGGCCACTATGGAATAGGATGATTAGTTATCCTGTGGGCCAGGATGATTCATTCTCCATGGCGATTGTGGAACAAGATGATTAGTTCTCCTATGGGCCAGGATGATTCATTCTTCATGGCAATTGTGAAACATGATGATTAGTTCTCCTGTGGGCCAGGATGATTCGTTTTCCATGGCAATTATGGAATAGGATGATTCGTTCTCCTATAGGTCAGGATGATTAGTTCTCTGTGGCATCCACCAGACAAGATGATTCATTATCCTATGGACATGATGATTAGTTCTCCTGTCGAGGCATCCTACCCATGCAATCTGGGACTCATGGGAAGTACCTCTCATCTGATCAATGAGCAAGGAAATGAGGATAGGGACCATAACAGTTCTATCGATGGATGCATCATTATATCTACCATACTCCCTATGCTGGGATGACCTTCATTGATCTAGGATCAATGATACTGGTCTAGCACCAGTGAGACTGGTACACACTCTGAGACTGACTTTGGGTCAGTGGATTAGGGCATGATACATCCTCGATCATTTCTTCTTCTTCATAATTCAAGCAAAGAAAAGTAGAGCAGAGCAGAGAAGAACAAAATAGAGTAAAGAAAAGTAGAGCAGAGCAAGTAGGGTCAAGCCATATAGGACAGTGCATTTGATGGATGGATAGCAATGATAGTCTGACAGATTGCAAATAAAGTTCTCCCTAGTTGAGAGAAAGTGTTAAAATTGGAAACTAGGGCCAAACTTCGTGTGGGTCACCTTATTTATGGATGTTGATATTTTTCCTAGATTCCTCTCATCAGAAGTGTAGGACTGATCTAAATATCATTCGATTCCAACAAGTATTTATGAAGATATGAATTTATTTTTATTATGGACAAATTTCCAAAGTCGGCCAACAACTTATCTAGGCTCAAAAGCCCAACAGTCATGTCTATTCAACCCCAACGTTTTGCATATAAATACAAAAAGCATTATCCTCATTTGAACACTTCACTTCTCATCACATATCTCTCTCTCTACTATGCAGAAAAAGAGTCTCTTCTCTCTCCAGCGTAGAAAGGCTCTCTCTCACGCGTGTGGAAAAGAGGACACAAATTTCTAGGGCTGAAGCTGCAGAAAGGAAATTTCACCAGCGTTGACCAGTGTGGACTCCTCTTTGATTTTGAGTTTAGTGTGGCTAACTCTCCTTGGAAGGCCACAATTTTGGGCACCGGAATTAAGGTGATCTGACCTCGGTTTGACAGATATTGACTACCCTAGTTTATATCTGATCTAGGGTTTGTTGTTGCTGATATAAATCAGATTTTTGTACTATTTCTCTCTGCTGAATTATTGAAGATAAAAGAAGATTTGATCAAAGTGTTTCCCCATATTGGGGTTTGTCCCTGGCTAGCCACCACATTTTGTGTCTCTTGTCTTGGCTTATTTCTGTCAATCGTTTAAATATTCTATCTGCACTTTACTTTATGTACATGTGATTTCTAATCTATGGATAATAATAATAAGAAAAACAAGTAAACTTCTCTAAGCATAGAACATACCATGATTTAACACAAACCCAACACATTTCCTTGTAACTGAACACCTTCACGTACTATCTCCCAAATTATTCCAATTCCCTTGATGAATATAATAAAATCCATACTGGAGCTATAATAAAATCCATGAGTGATAGTGCTCCTTGTATTGTGCAAAAACATACCATGTTAGATAAACCATATAGAATACATAATCAAATGCATACCTAAATGTATCTAAGGGGAGGCTATTATATTTTCACAAGTTAGTCTAGATTAACATGATACATGATAATATTAAATACTTAATAAAAATCATAATAATAATCATGCATTTGACCGCAATACATATAGCAATAAGTCAACTATTAAGCATGAATATATGATGCATGTGCATAAAACCACACTAATCAACTATTACCTATCATCCACGTAACCATGACAACAATAAAATTACATGAATTCATATAGAAACCATTAATCATTGTGTATGCATATGAAACATATATACCATATGATGATCTGCATTTACACTACGGACTAGTGGTGCAACTTTGTTGTGATTTCCCCTATCATATTTACTAGAGTTTTACTATGACTAGAGTTCTACTTGACATGAATTGACCTCCAAGTTCCAATTAAGGAAGTGGGGTGTACAAACTGGAAACTTACTCCCATCCCTCAAGGTCTACAGATCACCCAGTAGCTAGACAACCACCCAAGGTGATCAATCCCTGAGATGTAACTATTTTTCACTGTATTAACTCCACAACATCACCCTTCACACAATGTGCATGTAGTGATGAGGCTTCAACTACACCCATAAGCTTGCTTGCATGTGGTTATGACCCAAATATTCTAGTTCCATGCATGCAGTGACGAGATCTATGCCATGTATTTAGGGATAGTCTTTAGACCACTACCTAGAAAAGCCCAAAACTTTCCAAAATGAAATCAATGTTGATAATAATTATGGACATCCAATACTCAAGAAATATCTTGACCAATACATACCTAATACATGTGTTATGAAACCAGCTCACAAAAAGATAGAAAAGAGAGATCCACGCCTTAGAATTCAGCCTCTTCGAGGGGGCAACCTCCTTTACATTACATAAATGAACAATTCTTGGATGATACAAATGAAAAAACCTCCTTTCTATATATAGGAGTCTAAGGAGTCACAATATAATCCAGCCGACCTAACAATAATAATATAAAGCCACAAAAATAACAATAGGGGGATTCTATGGGGCACAGAAATAACAATATGGGGGTAATAGCCTGGGCACAACAATATAAATAGGGGGTATAACTACAATAGTAATGGGGTAATCACTAGTATTATAGGGACCCAACATGCCCCTCTCCTTCAAAAAAGTGTTGTCCTCAACGCTTGAGTAGTTCTGGATACTTCTGCATAAAATTCTCATCCTCCCATGTGGAATCTTCAGCGGATAAGTTCTTCCACTTGATAAGATACTCTGAAATTGATCGATTTCGTAGCTGTCGAGTTCTTGTTTCTGTGATTGCTTCCGGTTCCAATATAATTTTTCCTTCCTCATCAAGTTCTGGCAATATTGTTTGAATTGGGAGCTTGTCACCTATAACCTTCTTTAAACATGAAACATGGAAAACTGGGTGCAATCGAGAAGCTGCAGGAAGCTCCAATTTGTATGCCATAGTACCAATCTTTTCCAACACCTTGTACGGACCATAATACTTTGGTGATAATTTATTATCCTTCTTAGCTTGCTTTAGGGACATTTGCTTATATGGTTGTAGCCGTAGGAATACCCAATCACCTACATCAAAACTTCTTTCACTGCGATGTTGATCTGCCTGTTGTTTCATTCTATTTTGTGCCAACACGAGGTTATCCTTTAAGAGTTGGAGGACTTGTTGTTGATGTTCGATGTGATGTTCCACTGCCTGAACCTTAGAATTTTCTCTTAAATATGATGTGATGGATGGTGGTTGATACCCATAAAGTGCCATAAATGGGGTCATTTTTGTTGTTGTATGGAAGGAAGTGTTATACCACCATTCAGCCAGAGGCAACCATTTGACCCATTGTGTCTGTTTATCAGATACAAAGCAACGAAGATATCCTTCCAAACATTTGTTTACTATCTCAGTTTGCCCATCAGATTGAGGATGATAAGATGAGCTATGAGCTAACTGAGTACCAAGACAAGAAAATAATTCTGTCCAAAAATTTCCAGTGAAAATGGGATCTCTGTCACTTACAATAATCTTTGGGTTTCCATGTAGCTTTTGAACTGTTTCCATAAATGCAGTAGAAACTGTACTGGCTTTAAATGGATGTGATAATGCACAAAAGTGTGCATACTTGGTAAGTCTGTCAACTACCACCATGATGACACTCTTTCCCTCAGACTTGGGTAAACCTGTGATAAAATCCATTGAAACCTCCTCCCAACGTTGGCTTGGAATGGATAAAGGTTGTAATAGACCTGGTGTCTTAATTGTTTCAACTTTATTTTGCTGGCAAACCAAACATTCCGCCACAAACTTTTGAATATCTGATTTAAGGCCATCCCAAAAAAATTCCTTCTTAACCCTGTGGTAAGTTTTTAAAAATCCTGAGTGCCCTCCTAAGGGAGAAGTGTGCAATTCCATAAGAATCTTTTGTTTTAGCTGGGAATTCTTACAGAGGTATAAGCGATCTTTGTACCATAACGAATCATTTTGCCAGCTAAATGTATCAGAAGTACTGGAATCTTGTTGTAGCTTTTGAATAAGTGCCCACACTTCTTCGTCATTCTTCCATTCCTCCCTTGCTTCGTTTATCCAATCTGGTTGGATAATAGAAATGGCACACAACAATGCTTCCACATCCTCATCCTTTCTTGAGAGTGCATCTGCCACCACATTTTGCTTCCCTTTTTTGTAGATGATTTCAAAGTCATAACCCAACATCTTTGTGACCCACTTTTGTTGCTCTTCAGAGGATAATCTTTGTTCTAAAAAGTATTTAAGGCTATCATGATCCGTTTTTACCTTGAAGTGTCTTCCCATTAGGTAGGGTCGCCATTTCTTAAGTGCATGGAGTATTGCCAACATTTCCTTCTCATAAATAGCTTTGTTTAAAAACTTTCCCTTGATTGGACGACTTTCAAAAGCAATGGGTCTTTCATCTTGCATTAGAACAGCACCAATTCCATTTCCTGAAGCATCACATTCCACAATAAAGGTTTTTGTGAAGTCCGGTGTAGCTAAGACCGGTGCTTGGCACATTGCCTCTTTAAGATGTTCAAAGGCCTTTGTTGCTTCCGAAGTCCATGAAAATGAATCTTTCTTCAATAATGTTGTTAGAGGTGCTGCTATTCTCCCATAATTCTTAACAAACTTGCGATAATACCCTGTCAACCCAAGAAATCCTCGCAGATGCTTTATGGATGTGGGGATTTTCCATTCCTTAATGGCTTTAATTTTGCTAGGGTCTACCTTAACTCCTTCATGAGATACAATATGACCCAAATATTCCACCTCCTGGACTCCAAAGAAACATTTGGATCTTTTTGCATATAATTGTTTCTCCTCCAATAGTTGTAGCACCCTGTCAACATGTTCAACATGATCCTTCCAAGACTTGCTGTAGATTAGTATATCATCAAAAAATACTAACACAAATTTTCTAAGGAATGGTTTGAAAATTGAATTCATCAAACCTTGAAATGTTGAAGGTGCATTGGTAAGGCCAAAAGGCATGACCAAAAATTCATAATGACCCTCATGAGTTCTAAATGCTGTTTTCGGAATGTCTTCAATCTTCATTCTGATTTGATGATATCCCGAACGAAGATCCAACTTGGTGAAGTAAATTGATCCATGCAATTCATCCAGTAATTCATCAATAACAGGAATGGGGAACTTATCTTTAATAGTGAGCTTGTTGAGCTCCCTATAATCTGGACACATGCGCCATGATCCATCCTTCTTGTGCACCAATACTACTGGAGCTGAGAAAGAACTTTGACTCGGTTGAATTATACCAGCCTCTAGCATTTCTGCAACCATACGTTCAATTTCACTTTTTTGGACATATGGATATCTGTACGGCCTGATGTTTGGAGGAACACTTCCTGGAATCAGATGAATAGCATGATCATGATCACGCATAGGTGGGAGACCTTTGGGAGTCTCAAATACCTTGGAATGATTGTCCAGGACTTTTTGGAGATCTGGAGAAATAGATGATTCCAATGTGGAAACATCTAGCGAACATAATTGTGCAATTACACCTCTTTGCTCCTTTTTTAGAAGCTTTGTCATGCCATTAGAGCTGATTATCTTTCCTGGTTTCCCTGCAATACCCCTTAATTCAACTTCCTTTCCTTCCACAGAAAATTTCATGAAAAGTTCTTGAAAATTAAAAGCTATTGTACCCAAGGATTGTAGCCATTGGACTCCTAGTACAACATCAGCACCTCCCATTGGAATGGAAAGCATTGGGCTAGTCAATACATATTCTCCCATGGATAGCTTGATATTATGGCACTTTCCAGAACAATTTATTGTTCCTCCATTTGCAATCATCACTTGACACTCTGGTGCTGGATATAGGAAGCAATTCAATTCTTTTGCTACCCTACAATGAATAAAATTGTGGGTGCTTCCTGAATCAATCAACACTATTACCTTTTTCTTCTTGATTTGTCCTTCTATCTTGATGGTTTGAGGAGTGGTAATTCCCGCCAATGCATTACAAGATATGGTCGGATTTATTTGTTCTTCATCTAGGCTTTGTTCCTGGAATATATCCTCTTCTTTTGACCTTTCTTGCTCCTTTTCTTCTTCCTCTTCACAATCTATGTAGAATAATTTCTTCTCAGCACACTTATGACCTTTTGTGTATTTGCTATCACAATTGTAACAAAGCCCTTTTGCTCTTTTTTCTTCCAATTGTTGTGGTGTCAACCTTGTAGGTTGTGGAAGACTATGGGCAACAACACTTCCGTCTTTATAGTTGTGAACGGTATGCTTCCTAGTTGCCATAATTTTGCTTTCCATTTTTCTTGCTAACCTGAATGCCTTCTCTAATGAATCAGGTTCCCAAAGGCGCACATCATGTTGGATATTATCCTTTAAAGACCCTATGAACACATCAATCCTATGCTCCTCTGGAATATCTTTTACCCTTATGTTCAATTTTTGGAACTCCTCAATGTGCTCCATTATTGAACCCTTTTGTTTGAGACTTATCAATTGGCTAAAAAAAGTGTTGCTTTTTGTATCCTCATAATGTGCTATCAATTCTTCCGTAAAAATTGCCCAAGTGATAAATTGTTTACGAGAACAAAGCCATTGATACCATACAAACTGATTTGGTTCCAAATATAAAGTTGCCATACGTACCTTTTGTGTGTTTTGCACATTATTGAGATCGAAGAATTGCTCCATCTGTAATATCCATGTGGCGGGATCCTTGCCATCAAACTTCCTCATATCGATTTTTGGAACATGGTGAGTCTTCGATCCAACATTAGAGTCTATGGAATCATGATTAACATTTCTTTTGTTCTCATCATGAGTTTCCTTTACTACCTTTTCACCATTAGTGACCCTTTCTTGTAGCAACTTCTTCAATTCATCCATCTTATCATCCATGCCATCAATTTTAGCGTCCATGCCATTCACCTTAGCTTCCATGCCATCCATCTTAGCTTCCATGCCCTTTATCTTATATTCCACACCATTTACCTTAGATTCCACGCCACTTATCTTAGCTTCTGTTAGCTTTTGTGAGCGTGACATTTGTTGCACTTGTTCTTGTAATTTTGATATATCATGTAGCATTTCTTCCTCTTCTTCATGAGTCATGCTAGAGCTTTCAGGTTCCTTACTAGGTGTTTGCATTTTCTTTCCTCGGGGCATCAGTTACCGATAATAATGTTTTACTATGCCCTTTGAATTCCGTTAAACCAAGCTTACACAAAAATTAAAAAAAAACTACACACCTTTTTTCACTTTATAGAAGCCTGATATTGAATCTGATGTATCTCTGTAATTTCGGATCATCCAATTCTGAAATTGCTACCTATAGTAGCCTTCTGTGTCCTCTTTCCAATGCCACAAGTCTGAGCCAAATTGGATTCTCCAAGGAAGAGTTATGTGAAATCTCCCACAGTGACTTGCTTTTAGACTGGTTCAGTAGAGCGAACTTGTACGACGTGCCACGAGTCACTGTTTCAACCTCTGAATCTGAAACACACATAAAAAAACTACAGTCCGTCCTCTTTCTGTACCTTCTTACGAAATTTCAATCCGATCCCCAGAGAGAAAGTTATGACGATTTTCCCCAGGTCACCTGTTTTGAATGTAATTCAGGAGTCTGCAAAAAAACCAACTTCCTCAGATCATATCTCCGCAAATATCGTGCGAAAATCTCTGAAATTCGGACCCAAGGTTCAGCGCGATTTCTTCTCAAATGGGTTTTTTTTGCGACTTCTGAAACGTCACAGAAAAAAAGTTATAGCGAAAATGCCACGATGACCTGTTTGGAGCAGCGAAACCCTAGAATCCAAAGCTCTGATACCAAATGTTATGAAACCAGCTCACAAAAAGATAGAAAAGAGAGATCCACGCCTTAGAATTCAGCCTCTTCGAGGGGGCAACCTCCTTTACATTACATAAATGAACAATTCTTGTATGATACAAATGACAAAACCTCCTTTCTATATATAGGAGTCTAAGGAGTCACAATATAATCCAGCCGACCTAACAATAATAATATAAAGCCACAAAAATAACAATAGGGGGATTCTATGGGGCACAGAAATAACAATATGGGGGTAATAGCCTGGGCACAACAATATAAATAGGGGGTATAACTACAATAGTAATGGGGTAATCACTAGTATTATAGGGACCCAACAACATGATACACATTTCATTAAATAGATAGTAGACATAGAAGCTACTAGACATGAATGCATATCTGAGCATAATTTTTTCAAATTCATCAAAGAATTATCAAGAAGGCCCAATGCTCTCTCAAAGTAGTTATAACAACACTTGTTAATCCATGCATTCATCAACCATCCAATAACTTATCAAATTATGAATAAGATCCATAGTTATAGCACATCATAGAACCATTCATATAACTAGAATAAAAACCATGAAATCAACAATAATATCGAATCACCTTCTCAATGTAGCAAGAAACTATCATGTTCACCCTGTGATGGCTTGGTCATGACAAATTGTCTACCATTATCATACCATAACCTCCTCTCACATAAATATTGGCCACAATATATGCGATGATCAAGGTTAGGTCCAACCTTCCAAAGCACCTCAATAGTGTTGGTGCCTATCAACCCATGGTTGGCTTCAATCTTAAGCAACAATCTACCTCACCCTATGGTGACGGCTTTAGTGACTCCCCATGTTTCCTCTTTTGCATGAATCAGTTTTCCTATTATTCTGACCAAGCTCACTGAGGAGTGGAGTATCCCACCAATCCACTGGATCCCTGGATCCCATAACCATACTAGAGGTCCACAACCCCAAATCCTCTCTGCCTATTGCTCTGTCATGCTGCTAGCGGTTGGGACCCCTATGTGATCTGTCTTTGTCACATGTAGATATCCAATAGGTAAACACTGAGCATCAAGAACTTGTTATGTGAATATCTAGCTACTTTGTGCTTGCCAAATCACACAACAATATTTGTTATCCCAGTTCCTGATGAAGTGCCTGGGTACTGCTGGAAGCCTAGGCATCATCTTGCCAACAAGGACTACCATCCTCCACACATCATTCTCACCTAACAACTCAAGTTTTCCAACTATAAAAGAACCATGTAACTCCCTCTCGGTCACCTCCCCAATTTTGAGCGTAGGGGTAGAACATATTGTTGGTGTTCAAGTATAAATCATGCAATTCACCCAAACCATATTTAATTGTCAACCTAGGTCTCTATGAGTTATTTCAAGCCTATCATGTACTATATGTGCAAGCCACAGTTTTCCTACCCAAAAGTGAACATTAACTATAAATTCATCAATGTGTAACTACAAGTAATATTGTAACAGCGAATAAGAGTGACATCAAGTAATAACTGTAACAACAAATACAATTAACAACAACAAGGACTCAAAGCAACACACTGATAAACCTTCACAGCACCTAGTCAGGAAAGTGGGCCCAACTCCCTGGTCAGGGCTATGGCAAGATCAAGGAATCACGAGATTCTCAGAAGATCAATTTATCATAATAAAAGAAATATTACAATTGTGTTGTTACATACTCAAATTTAAAGTATTATCTTGCAACTTAATGCCTCTTAATAGTGTTTTGTCACTGACCCCACATTCCCTAATCCCGAACATTGCCAATCCGTGTGATTGACATCTGCCTTGTGTCATGTTGCAAATTATGTGTCAATGTCTTCCTTGTCATCTCTGGAAGAATACTTCAGTTCACTACTCCTGGAGCAGACCCTTTTCTACTTATGTTTTTTGGTCATCACGGGTCAACAGTTGTTCCCCCCGCTAATATGGCAAAGATTTCACTAGCCTTAGCCAAGTCGTCACACTATCTCTATGTTGCACTCACGACAAGCTACTTTTGGAAAGTTTTTTAAACAAATCATTGAAGCTTCGAAGTGTAAAAACATCATGGGCAGTCCTAGGGTTGGTTGCTGGATCAGATGAGCTCACCTCTCTCCTTTGGGATGGTTGTTCCACCTTTCGTGCAACCTCTCAAAGGGATAAGCTCTTTCTCCCATCTCTTATGGAAGCTCCTCCTCCTATAAATGCTTCCTCCATGGCTGAGATCATCTAGCTTCAGAGTTCAAGAATTCAGCAGTAGAAGTAGAGAGTTTTGCTAGAGTGTGGCAGTAGCCTCTTGTATAACTTATCTTGGGATGGTTTTGAGTGGACTTGGCTTGATTGCAAGAGTGTTCTAGCATTAGCCTTTTGGTAGGAGGAGAGTTATTCATCCTTTAGGGAGACAGTTCATGAGTGAATTCTTGCGGAGACATGTTGACAGGACCCTTCAAGGAGACTTATGACGTCAAGGCTTGGTTGTAAGTTTTATTTCAATTTACATTAATACAAATCAATGGCTTATTTCCTATATCTTATGTCGAATTGCATATTGATAGCTTGAAGCTCCTTGACTCTTTAAGTAGATCATTTTTGTCGTACTCTATTATGTTTGTGGTTGTGCTCTGTATGTTTTTTTTAGGTACAAGCGATTAGAAGAACGAGAGCTAGAGCAACAGAATAAGGACTTCATCGAATGATGATTTGAAGGTAGATCTTCATGACATCAACTTTCTAAGGAAATTTTCTTTGGTATTGTCTTTGCTATGACTAGACCCACTCTAGGGTTAGAGGGGTTTCCTATGTCTGCAGAGGGAACTTGCCTACATCACAAGTTGGCAACCACACTAGGGATCTTTGTCTTTTGTCTCTTGATTTTATTTTATTTATTTTTTCTTTTTTATTTTCTCTTTTACTTTTGGGACAAATTCTTCATGTTATAGGTGGTTTGACTACTCCTGGTAGTCTTCCCTCTATCATAAGTGATAGGTTTGGCCTTCCCTTAGCTAAATTTTGAATTTTTTCCTTTGGTTTAGGGTCATCACAGTTTATTTTATGACAGTCATGAAGATAGTCATGCTTGCGCTATCTAATATTTGTGAATTCTACTGTTTGGCGCGAATAAATCGCCTCACAAATGCAAAGAGCTCTGAAATCAGCTCGGCGTTGTTAACTGGTGTACTTCGGCGATGACGTTGCAAAGTGGCTAGTTAGGGAAGTGCGTCATTTCATGGTCGGCGCATGTTTTCAGTTTTACGCTCACGAAGATTCCTGTAGGTTTCAATTTTGAAGTTTTGTTTGCTGATTGGCCAGTGTTTCCTATCCTTTTGAGCTTGTCTTCTGCCTCTTTATTGTGTGTCATTGTTGATTGCCAGAATATTTGACTCCAGGTTTCATTCCCTTGAAACTTTTCCTCTTGAACGGTGTGACCTATTCACCTTAGGGTTTCATGAAGCATTAGATTTTTCTTGGGTTGATTGTTCATTTAGACCTTTGAGCTGTGTTTAGAATGATCCCTGGCTTTGTTTGAGGCTTATCGTTATTTACTGTTTTTTCGTCTTCCTGATTGGTATGTGATGTTTGGTTATCAAAACATTCAAGTCTTGTTCATTTGGTTTCCTTCCTTCACTTGGCATAGATCACATTGCTTCCTGGTCAGTGAGAAAGCCTTCCCGTTTTGCCAAAAAGAAACATCTTCTTGGTTTTGAGTATTTGATTCATTTTAGAGTAGAATGTTTCTCTTTTTCAATGACTTCATTTGAAAAAGGCTTAAAACTAGCATTGTTTTAGTTTTTCATTTGGTTTCTTGTCATTTCTTTGAAAAATAAAAATATTGCATTCACTTTGCATTAGGAAATGAGAACAACCTGTTGCATTAGTAAATTCTTGAAATTTAGACATTGAAAAGCAAAGGATGTATTTTTCATTTTATTAATTGGATTGCTTGCAAGTTAGTGAAAGATAGAAGCATTTCTCTTTCCTCTTGATTGGTTTTCTTGCATTTTAGTGCTTGTCGTTTTGGTTTCTTTGAAATGAACCTCTAACTTTTCTTTGATTAGTTGTTCATTGGAAAGAAATGGTTTCTTTTCTCATTTAGTTTCATTTCAGGAGTTTTGAAGATACATTTAGTAGGGCCTTGAAACTGAGATCTAATTCAAGATAAACTGTTAAAATCTATCAAATTAACCTAAGGAAGCATTGAAACTTAACGCTCATATATCTAGAGTTCTAGGCTAGAGACGTGTTCTGGCATATTCAAACCTTGTGGCTATTATTTTCACTAAGGTTGGGTGATTCCTCCTTTTTTGATTCGATAAGTGCTAGTATGGACTTGTGCTCCCTGTACCGTCACGTATATGATGGGAGACCCCACTAGGTTGCATTCTTGTCATCCATAGGAAGCCAAGTCGGCCACCTTGCAGACGTGATACATTGAACACAGCATTTGGGAAGATTTCCTGCTCGTACTTCTTGGTTCGTCGGGAGGTATTCTGCATTTCATGCTTGCCTCGTTAACCTTTTTCCTAGAGTTCCAGAGAATAAATTTCATTCTTTTTTTACTCTCTAAAAGTAAAAGGATCATTCAAGCACTTGTCCTTTCGAGCTCATTTCCAATCAAAAGTGATAAAGTCACCTTTCATCCTTTTCTCGACTCTTAAAACATGAAAAGGCAAAGTTTTGTTTCAGTGTTCTAAAACTAACTTCCCACGAAATATTCCTGGTAAAAGTTATCTTCCTTAGTAATTCTTCATGGCCGATTCCAATGGCAACATTTCCAAAGTCTACCAGTCAAGGGTTCCCCTCGGAAGGGAATCCCAATCCTTTTCCTTATTTTGGAAACGTTGGTGCGCCTTATATGGAAACATTGTCCCTTCCTCGGTTAACCATTTTTTTACCTGTCTGGTTGTTTTCGACCTTAGTGATCCTGAGTGTCCCAACTCCTGCCCCACCATATCCTTCCTTTGAATCACATCATGACAATTCTAAGGTTGAACCCTCACCTTCTTCCCCTATTTCTTCACCTTCCTCTTCTACTTTTCCTGGTGAATGTTTCAAATCTAGTAACCAGGAGACTAAGAATAAGAAGAAGAAGAAGAATAAGAAGTCAGCTAAGTAATGGGCCGACCGTGTGGTTATTACTCCAAATGCTCCTCCTATCAGAAAACCTTCTGATCCTCCACAGAAGGTTAAATTTCCTTGCAGGTTGTGTAAGGGTGACCATCTCCTCCGAGATTTCCTTGCCATTCCTAGAGTCTTAGAGGTATGGTCTCAAAATCTAGATTGACCATCCCCATTGAACTCTGGAGATCATGTTGATGCTACAATATTGGCTAGTGATGGTAATAAGAAAGGGAAGATTAGATTTCCCTCTATGTTATCTGAAGGAGAAAATCTTCTTCACCTTTTTCCCCTTATGGATAAAGCTTCCAAAGTTTTGTAAAACATTACAGCCTCTCAACCCCAACGCCATGTTGGTTATCATAGGCTTTCTTCTAACCCTCCCCTGGTTGGTAAAGAGATTGACTTGGATTCATCTCTTGCCCATCCTGCTCTTCCTGAGCCTGACTCTCTTGTGTCTATTCCCGACCAACCATTGGTCGAAGAGAGTGTCGACTTAGTTTCGCCACCAATTGCTCACTCTATTCCAGAAGAGAGTGGTGATCATTCTGCTCACGTTTTTCTTGTCTCTTCAGATTCTCATGAATTGAAGAGTGACCCTCCCACCCCAGTTGTGTAGGAGGGTCCTTCTTCTATTCCTGCATAGCATGGGGGTAGTCATATGATACCCCCACTACGTAGTTATGTCATTTGTTTCGATTGGAGTCACTTGACTGCTTATCACCTCTCGTCTTATGTGCCATTCCAGATCACAGTACAAGCCTATAATATGGTAGTACCTGGCACTATATTAGATGAAGGTGTGTCAGTTAGCATCATGTCTTCAACTACTTGGCAAGCTTTGGGCTCCCCATAGCTTGTACCTATCACCCAGAATCTATTGGCTTTCAACGGAGGAACCAGTCAACCCTTAGGGATCCTTCCACAATTCGCTATTACTTTGGGAGGAAAGACCGTCTATATAGATGTAATGGTAGTCCAAGGTCTATTAGATTTCAATCTTCTCCTTGGATGTGACTATGTTTATGTCATGGGAGCTCTTGTTTCTTCATTGTTCCGTGTGGTTTGTTTTCTACGCGAAGGAAAAATTATGATTATTGATCAGCTATAATTCATTAGTCACCAGGCATCTCGTTTTCAACCATCGTCCCCTATCAGATCTTGTTTGCAAGTAGTACCTTCCCTACCACAGGTCAATTATGTGGCTACCCATTTCGCTCTACATCTATTGTTGATCACGCAGATGGTATAGTACATTATGTACTAGGGGCATTGGAACCTGATCTGTGTTTCATACCAAATGACATGTATTCCTCCCAGAGTGTGGTCCTTCTGTCTAGTCAAGCCCTCTTCAAAGCCATGTTCTCATATAGTCCATGGACAGTTTTCGGAGGATAGTTTGTTCCTGTGTCAACCTCATTAAAAAATGAACCAAAGTGTATGAGGATGGTTCCTTGTCTTGTGGCAACCTCCTTAAAAAATGAATCAAGATGTCCAAGGATAGTTTTTTCCTGTGTCAACCTCGTTAAAAAATGAACCAAAGGGTATGAGGATGGTTCCTTGTCTTGTGTCAACCTTGTTAAAAAATGAATCAAGATGTCTGAGGATAGTTCCTTGTCTTGTGTCTACCTCGTTAAAAAATGAAACAAGGGTTCCGAGAATAGTTCTTCATCTTGTGTCAAGCTCGTTAAAAGATGAAACAAGTGTCTTGAGGATAGTTCTTTTATTGTGTCAACCTCATTAGAAAATGAAACAACTACCTTTTCCAAATTGATTCTTTGATTACGATCTCATAAAATCCTAGTCGAGTTTTTCCAATATCTTGAAAGTGAACCTTCATTACATCGACCTAGTTGAATGAAATGAAGCTTGGGGGGCATGTACCTTGATTTGAGTCATTATGATGGGGGCATGCGAACTTATAGAAAGCATAGTTTTTGTTTCAAGCTTGTGTAAACATGAAACCAAATCCAAGCAAAGTTCTCCATGGTTCAATCTTGTGTAAAAATGAACCCATACCTAATTTACATCTCGTGATTGCCATTTTTATCAGCAAATTTTTGCTAGATGAGCCTTGGTTGTTTCATTCCATCACCACCATCTCTTTAACTGATCATCTTCTTTCATTTGGTTGTTTCCTTTCCTGAGGGACCGGAACGATGAGTGATTTTATTAGCTAGCCTCTTGACCATTACATGTTTTGTGTAGTTCCTCCATTCTCAGAACCAATTGCTACTCTTTACACCACTCGTTCATACAGGACGAGTCATCTTTAAGCTCTTTTCTGGTTTGTAAATATGAAAATATTGTTGAGTATTTTTTCCCTTTTTTGACTCGTTAAAGAGAATAAAAATCAGGGGTCCGCTTTTAGCTCTTTTCTGACCCTTTAAAAATGAAAATATTGTCAAGCTTTTGTCGCTTTGAACTCGTTAAAGGCTACGAAGCATCATCTACCCAGTATAAGTTTACCCATTTTACGGATTGGGATAGATTACTTACGAAAAAGGTATACGTTGATCTATAATGGTCAATAGGTTCCCTTGGGTATTGTTTTCTACCTTTTCAGATTCGAGGGACAAATTTATGAAAAGGAACCTTTGGAGTTTTCTTTTCTGTGTCTTTTTCAAACTCTCTAAATGTGAAAAAAACTCCAAGTCTTACCTATGTTGAACTCATTAAACCCTAACGACATTGGACTTTTCATCATGATGAGACCGAGCTTCTCCTTCCTAGGACTCATTAAAAATTACTAGGTCAGATTTGTCCGAAGGACAAACTTATATTACAAGTATATGCTATCCCCTTCAAGATTGTGTTTCAAAAATAATTGGGGTACTCACCAGAAATTGTGGGGGGAAATTTGGAAGTATTCCATTGGTTGTATTAATTATTACAACAGCTTGTCACTCTTGAACATCGACATTCTTTCTACTTTGTGTCGGATTGGGATATCCTCACTTTATCATTGACCTTCCGGGCTTTGGGTTATCCATTTTGCCTCATTCCATTTGGCCCTTGCTACATCATCATGACCTTTGATCCCTTGGTACCAAAATGCTACCAAACTTCGGAGTCATGTCACCGATATGTTCAAGAAATTAATCCTTCTGCAGTTTGTATTCTTACCCACCTTCCTCAAAATATTTGTCTCATCCACATTCATCTTTTTCCTTTGTCTTTCTTCGATAACATGGGAAACATTATGGCCCTCCTTCGACTAATCGCTTCCTGTCGACTTCAGCTCATTATCCTGGAAGTTGATCTAGAGACTCCTTTCTGGTACCTTGGAGCTTGCATGACTTAATGGAAAGTTCTTCGCATTCAACAACATGCTTTCATTATTTGCCTTCGATCAAGTGATTTCATGAGTGTTCGAGTTCAGATCATTCTTCATACTTCATGGATTGTACTAGTATTACCTTGAGAACCATTGACATTACTCGTGGTCTCTCTTGTGCCTATTAACGGTTTACATCATTGACTGGTAATCAAGCGATTTTATAATATGCTTGAATTTGACACATATATTCGCATATTAGAATTTGTACCTTGATCAAGTTGGGATTCAAGACCCTGGGCTCAGATTACACATGTCGGGTTGCGCAGATTGATTCATAATTGTGTACATAGATCTTTTGATTGGATGGCTACGACCATACCTGAGTTTTTTATATCATCCTTCTCACTAGATGGTTACGTCCATACCACTGATCGTTTATGTTTATCTTTTGGATGGCTACACCCATGCCTTATGCACATGTCTTTCCTTTCACTATGTACTCATGTATCAGAGATATCAATTGTACTTGCATTTGCAGTTTCCATGTGATGGTGTTCTATTTTAGTTTGGATTTGTAAAGCATTTCACCCCTCCCACTCTCTCGGCCTTCATGCTTTAGGGAGAATCTGTTACATAGTAATTTGTCACCGACCCCGCATTCCCTGATCCTAGACACTGTCAGTCTATGTGATTGGCATCTACCTTGTGTCATGTTGCAAATTATGTGTCAATGTCTTCCTTTTCATCTGAGGAAGAATACTTTAGTTCACTACTCCTGGAGTAGACCCTTTTCTACTTATGTTTTTGGTCATCACAGGTCAATAGTTGTTCCACCCACAATGATGGCCAAGATTGCACTAGCCCTAGCGAAGTTATCACTCTGTCTCTATGTTGCATTAGCGAAGAGCTACTTTTGGCAAGTTTTTTAAACAAATCATCGAAGCTTTGAAGTCTAAGAACTTCATGGGTGGTCCTAGGGTTGGTTGTTGGATCAGATGATCTCGCATTTCTCCTTTGGGATGGTTGTTCCACCTTTTGTGCAACCTCTCAAAGGGATAAGCTCTTTCTCCCATCTCTTATGGGAGCTTCTCCTCCTATAAATACTTCCTCCATGGCTTAGATCAGCTAGCTTCAGAGTTCAAGAATTCAACAGTAGAAGTAGAGCGTTTTGCTAGAGTGTGGAAGTAGCCTCTTGTATAACTTAGCCTGGGATGGTTTTGAGTGGACTTGGCTTGATTGTAAGAGTGTTCTAGCATTAGCTTTTTGGTAGGAGAGAGAGTTATTCATCCTTTTGGGAGACAGTTCATGGGTGAAAGCTTGTGGAGACATGTTGACAGGACCCTTCAAGGAGACTTATGATGTCAAGGCTTGGTTATAAGTTATACTTCAATTTACATTAATACAAATCAATGGCTTATTTCCTATATCTTATGTCGAATTGTGTATTGATAGCTTGAAGCTCCTTGACTCTTTAAGTAGATCATTTTTGTCATACTCTACTATGTTTGTGGTTGTGCTCTGTATGTTGTTTTCATGTACAAGCGATTAGAAGAACGAGAGCTGGAGCAACACAATAGGGACTTCATCGAACGACGATTTGAAGGTAGGCCTTCATGACATCAACTTTCTAAGGAAATTTTCTTTGGTATTGTCTTTGCTGTGACTAGACCCACTCTAGGGCTAGAGGGGTTGCCTCTATCCGTAGAGGGAACCTACCTACATCACAGGATTTCACAAGATGCAACTCTACTTATACAATTTGTCAATGATATAGCTCCTAGAATTACGACATTGTATGCGCTTAATTACATTATGGTTTTTAGAATGAAAACAAAATGTTAAAATATATCAGTGTGTTAATCGAAGAGTTGATTCACTCTTGCAGCCAGTATGAAAGAATAGTGTTGCCAGTTTGATAGCTTCATTCATTGAATCACAGTCCTCGACATTCTCCCTTTAAATCTGCAAAAATAACTGAATTAGAAAGTCACTTAGCTAATAATCCCATAAAACTATGCTTTATTGGACAATAATCCATAAAGACATGAAGAGAGGTATACCTGTGCAATTTAAGATATCAATTAACAATTATTAGCATGAAATGGATAAAAGAACAGGGTACAAAGGGTGAGTAAAAGTATGAAAATCTAGCCACCAACACATATTCTACCTTGACAATCAACCATGTCATCCCTTAGCATGTATTCTTCAAGTTGTGCACTTATCAAGTGTCTCAACTGGAGAGTCTCCTCCTCACTCATGGCATGAGGTGTCTCATCTAGCTACCTAGGGTGTGCCTCCCAAGCCTTGTTTCTTCAATGGAGATTATCAAAGGGAAACAAACAAACACTCTGAAACTATAAACAACACCAGAGGAGGATGGGTATCATCAAGAGTCCACTACAATGATCAAGAGTAATCATACGGACAACCCCGTCTCTATCTCAGATCTACTGATAACTCACTCGAAGCCCTGTCTCCACTAAACATGGTGTCCCCAAATGCTCAAAAGTGTCCTCATCGATCCTAGGTGGGTTGCATCCAATGGTATATGTAGTTCCCCTATCCATAAGTCCCCTGGGATGCAACACTCCAAGTGCTCATTGTGTCGCATCATCTTCCACTACATACCACCCAGTATGGCAGCACTCCTTGACATGCCACTATACGCTACAACCTATCCCAGTACACCATTGGATACTCTTAGCTACATCTATACCATCCTGTACCATTCGATGTCCCACATGTGTCACTACACCTGTAATTCCCTGCATGTACTCAATGTTATGTGACACACTCCCACTCCACAATGAAATCCAAAATACTATGACACACCTCCATGAATCTCCATGCCCATCTTCAGACCATTGCTCCACACTAGATTCTCCTACCCATTCCTAGATGTGATGGACTAAAGTTGTGTCTATATGCATCATCGTAGACCCAACCTATATCATCACCTCCACCATTGTATCACTATGCTCTCCGATGAGAGGATACCTCCTCCAAATCCTCCTTGAGGGACCCAAAAAGTTAATCTCCCTAGGTACCAATAACAATGAAACCACTGCTCTTCTCCTCCATGTCCTCCATGCCCACAAAAAGGTGAAGAATCCCCAACTCCATAAAAGGCACTGTTTGGTGGCCTATCAATGCCACCTCCTTCGAAAAAATACCACTAGAGTATGACAATTTTTATGTGATCCCATGCACAACTATCATACCAAGACAATCCAAGGAGTCTACCCACAAACTGATTGGTTACTGGTATTAGCCAAAACTCCCCTAGTGAATGTCTGTGCTCAACTGTTAGGCCAACTACACCACCACAATTGTATTCAACCAGTATATCTGGGGGATGATAGTTATTCCCACCTGGATTCTAATGGTAGTCTGGGCTTTTAGTATCTCCAATGCATGAAATATCCTATTGAGCTTCATTTTGGTCCACTACCATCTCCATAGACCACTACACTGGGTACGAACTCAGAATATCTCGCCATACAACCTCAAGAAAGAGATTGAATGTACAAAATCTCATATGTAGGAAAAGCCCTCCATCTGGTGAATGTTGCACCTTGCAGCGCTTATGTTTCCTCATGTCATCAGCCTAGTCAGCACATAAAATATGATGAAGTGGTCATGCCTATCTCTCTCCAAGGTGCAGAGGCAAACTACTAACAATACAAGCCCCATATATGTATGTCTAAAGTGCACTCTTGTGGTACCATTAGGGAATCCAATTGTTCCCCAACGTGAGTCAGTTTGGTCATTGACTTAACACAAACCACTCTCATTTCCTCCAGCTTCTTGTTTTGCTCTATAATGGCCTCTCATACTATGGTGACCTTCTCTCTCAACATTAGAAGGACGACATGGAACTAATGAAACTGCCATGGGTATCTATCACCTGCAGAATTAGTCACAGCTCTACATACCTCAAAAACTATCAACATCTCATCCATGGGTGGCTCCTCCTCAATAGATGGTTCTATTTGTGTAGGCTCTATCCTCTCCACCAAGGTGTCAATGGGGGCTACTAAAGAGGTCTTGAATAATGGTGACTCCTACACAACATCAGGTAGATTGATGTGGTCCTCACTATATTTTGGGCTCTCGACATCATGCTCAACCTCATTCTCAGACTCATAATATCTAAAGCCTAGTATCCACCAACAAAATCAGCTCCTCATCTCACCCTTTAACTATCCCTGTCCTACCTGCTCCTTTTCAGGAGATTTGGTGCCTAGATTCTATTGGCTTTCCCCAATGTTGTAAATGGTTGTACTCCCATGGCTTGTGTACCTATAGTGTCTCTATTGTAAGGACAAGGATGGATTTGGTCTGACACCTTGCTCAACTAAGCCAACCTCTCATAGTTCCAGCAGATTCCACCCCAAAATTCATACTTACTGAATCTCCCTTGAGCCATGGGTGGTGTATGGTGTAACCCATCACTATGCATACATGCCCAAATCTCCCATGATCTTACTTATTACCCACAATTGGGCCAAGATCATGCCCTGATACCACTATATTGTTATGAAATTGGATAAATAGTGATAAGCAAAGGAGAAAAAATACAACACAAGAAAAATTTAAACATTCAACAAATACTCATAAACTCCATAAGTAAGAACCAACTAAGCCATTTTATTAATCCAATGGAGCAAATACAATAGTATGAAAAAGTGCACTTGGGTTTTCCTCAAGGGCAAGCAGAATCTAGGTGATAAAACAATAATATCAAATGATGATAATAACTGCCCAAATGATGCTCTACGATGCCCCAGAAAATTCTATTGTTGGCTAAAAAAGAATTGCTAGAAACCCCACCTATGATGATTAGAAAATGCTGCAAAATTAATATTGCTTTCTACACCGAAAACCCAGAAAAACCTAGAAATGGTTTGGCCTATCTCCAAGCCAAATTCGAAGCCACAAAATGTTGCAAATTCTCCAGCTAACTAGCAATTCTCCCTCTTATAAGAATGAGGATTTCATACCCAAATAGCTCTCATAAAATTATTAAATTTTAACCACAGACTCCTCTAACAAAACCTAGAAAAAATCCAGAAATGATTTGGCTGTATTTTGACCTTCAAAAATCAACCCCCAAAAGGCACTACACCCTCCAAAATTGCTGAAGCACACTGCCAGCCAATACACTAGAAAAATCCTCCTCAAACACTCCATAAAAGTAGCAATTACCCCCACTGATTCTTTCCTTATCTCTGCCAACAAGGATTAGCCTCAATGGTTGAGTCTCCACCTCCCACGTGTGCCTAATCTCTTCCTTCTGTGTTGGCCTAGGAAGTGTGAAATTATCACTAAATGATAGCTCTCTCCTCCAACCCAAAATCTCACCCAAATGGAAGAAAATCACTAGAGCTTCTCTCCCAGAATTTCTCCCAAAAAATCTTCCCTAAAGAATGTCAAAATCACAACTTGGTTTCTCCTACTGTGTCCTCCAGAAATACGTAGCACCTAGAGACAATGAATACAAATGTTGGAAAACACACTGATAATCACCTCTAGAAGATTATGGATGAACCTCTATATGGTGGCACTCGAAGTCCCTTGAACAAAGGGTGAGTTATCCGCTTGGAAAACTCTTGCTAAACAACAAGTGACCAGGCTAATTGTCTTGAGCAACTAAGAAGAAATTAGATAAGCCAAAGATGAATGAAATGAGGAGAACTTCCTTCCTTATATAGATTTCGTGGAGAACTTTTCCCTCTAGTTTTACCTCCATCGTAGGCCCTCACTTAACCACCTCTAAGAAAAACTTATCCACCTCCATGCAAATCGAACTAGGGAGTGCATATTTCCTTAGTGTGGGTGGCCCCTATGTGTAATTTAACCACATCAAAAATAATTTTTCCCTAGTCTAATCTCCTAATAAAATTGAATGGGCCCACTATCTCCAAAATTGGACCCAAAAATACAATAATTAATCTTGTTCCAAATTAATTTAGGAAGGGACATGACATTATGTTAATTACTTCTTGTTCCATTTCCTTTTAACATATTTTTCCCAAGTGTGATTCCATCCAACAAATTATCCCAAATGAGTGTGATATTGCACTTCCTTCCATACAAGCATTCATAAGTGCTCATTTTTAATGAATCTTGATAGTCGTTATTGTAAGCAAATTCTACCAGAGGGAGAAAATATTCCCACGTCTTGGTTGATGCATAACATACATCTTGAGCATGCCTTCCAATATTTTTTCACCATTCATGTTAGTCCATTCTTTTGACGGTGATATACCTTGCTAGTTCATGAATGAGTCTAACAACCTGTAAACATCTTAATCAATGATGATCTTCTTAGGCATGTTGTGCAGCCTGAAAACATCCTTCATAAAAAAATTTGGAAATATAAATTAATTTATAAGTAGTCTTAATACGTATAAAGTGAGGTACCATGATCAACTTATCCACTGCCATCATCAACTCATCATGTTTCTTGGGGGTTTTGGTAGACCAATGATAAATTCCATTGAGATAATTCACACTACCATTCTAGAAATAACATTGGCTACAACAATCCCACTTGTTGTTTTCATTCCACTTTGGTATATTGGAATTCTAAAGATATATCAATGTATTCAATAATTTCTCTCTTCATCTAATCTGAAATGTTGGGAAAACTTATTAATGTTATGCAAGTTCCCTCATAGTATTAAAAATGTGTTTATGATTGTCTAAAATTAACCAAAATGTGAGGAATTATGTGTCAAGTTTAAGTGTCTTTAATGAGAAATTTATGAGGCTAATTAGTTGTTTATGAAACATATATAGCAAGTAAATAGCAGATACGTAAAACACAACAAAATCATAACACAAAATTGATAAAGGAGTTCACCACTCTTGGGCTACATCTCCTTGGACCTGCTTTAATGGCTAGGCCCTCTTTGGATTAATGGTAAATTCTCTGATTCCATGCACCTGCAATGCTCCAATGGCTTTGCAACCTACTCCATTGGATTCATAAGACCCAAAAATCACTATCCAAGCTCTATAGTTGGACTTCAGTTAATCTAGGCTTGACCTCCTCTCTAGGTGTCCTTAGGTTTCCTTAAACTTCATCGTAGGAAAATCATGTATAGAAGTGCCTTTTTGCCTCTGCAACCTATTCCATTGTGTTCAGAGCATCTAAATCATCTAGTAATGACTATTCCTGAGCCAAAATTAGCCAAAATATGCCAAAGTTATGGCCTCTTTACGTTTCCTTAGGAAAACACCACCAAATCTGGAGAAACTCCAGTTAACCCCACCAAATTTGGAGTAGTGCCAGATTTAGCAGACCCACCAAAACTATTGCCAACCTAATCCACAGTTAATTAATGGTTCAACATGTCTTGAATAATGTTAAACTCTAGTTAATGGATTAATCACGCGGTTAGCATAAAATGATGGTTTAAGGTTTTGGGTTATGGTCACATGTGGAAGTTAAGGTAGCGGTTTCCCAGCATTTAATGCTAGTGGTTATCTCCCCAAGCCACCATAATTTCAAAACTTTGTGACATGCAGAGAGCTACACCAGTGGTTAGGCTCCCTCTTTCCTCAAACTCCAAATCTCAACACTTTAAATGAAAGGCGTGCTCCATATTAGTTAAGAAAAATTATGGTGGTATGGCGGTAATGCATTTCACTTGTGTGCGTGAGGTCTTTAGTTCAATTTCTTGGCCTACCAGGTATAATTTACCCGACCTTTGAGAGGGCACGTGGCAGTCTCTAGGGTTTCCACGTGTCAGCCTCTCATTGGTTGACCCAAAATGCCATAGATCAGTGACGTGTCAACAAATGTCAAAATATGATTGAGCCACCTGCGGGAATATTCTAGCAATATTCTAATCAAAGGAATATTTCCTAGAATATTGTTTTTGCTGAATGGGTTGTACGAATTCCTAGTCAACGTCCCAGTCACAAAATTTTTCTTGTTTGACAAAATGAACAGTAGGCTCTAACCTTCTCATACGAATTCTATTTTGAGTTAAATGAGTTGTTTGTGATCATATCTCCAAGACGGGTGTAGTCGTTTAGGTTTTGAGTGATTCCGAGCACTTTTATTTTTGAGCAAATTTTTTTCCCTGATCTAGATTTCGATCACTCCTTCCCACTGACAAGCTTTTGGACTCACAAAAGTTATTTATCTAATGAGAGTTGAATACTCTTCTCCTTCCCAACTTCTATCAATTGATTCTACCTAGAAAAATATGCATAACAACCACTTGGTTTCACTGACATGCCTTGCCTTTCAAATGGCTTGGCACTTCAACCAATGTTCTCCTTTTGATGCTGACCCAATCCAACACTTGCTAGTTGCTTGATGATTAAACACCCTGTTGTACCAAAGCAGTCCCTCAATGCTTGGAAAGCTGACTGATTTCCTTCCCACTGAGAATCATGTTCCTCCTTTGCATCACATGCATTCAATGCAAGCTTCTCCTTGGAAACAAATTTTCCAAGTTAAGCCCATCTGAGTGAACTACAACATTGAGTTCCAATATCAGTAATAACAAAAAAAAATGACCATTCTTTTACCTCCATGGTTCCAAATTCCACATCTGGAAGAATGCATTCACCATCTCTTTCGCTTCTTGGTGTCAACACATCAAATCACATTGTAGACCATTTGATATTTTATAAGGGTTGCAATTTTTTCTTTTACATTTTTGTCCACTTTCACTTTCCAGTATTAACAAGGTGGTCATTTCATGATTTGAGAATGAAGGCTAATCATGAGCCTCTTGCTCAAGCATGAACCTTCCAAAATCCTGTGACACCTTGTCACAAGAAACACCATTAACCTTGAAAAACATTTATGCAAGAATATAACTTGACGACTTCTTCCTTTGCTTCTTCAAAGCAAACAATTCACATCATGTGAACATCACCATGTACTCTTACATCTTGGTGTATAAACCATCAACTAAACACAAGTCGACAAAACATACTTCTTCAAAAAACTGACTTTCAAGTCAAGCAAAAGCATGTACAACAACTTGATGATTTACAACAAGTATTCCACATTATCATGAAACAAATTGTCACATCTCCCTTTCATCTTTGGAGACAAAATCAACTCTTCCAAGTCGATATAACATACATGTAACAATCAATCGACCACACAAGACGACACTCATGCATGTGCAAATGATCAGCATTCTCAAGTTGACAACACACATTTTAACAAAGAAATCAACGAACATAAGTCAATCACTCATGCATGTTCAAGCACAATGAAACTATTAAAAATTCTACTATTCACACACACAAACTCTCATGCATGTATAACAATTCTCAACTCTTTGACAAGTACAATCACAATTACAAGAATCCCATTGGTATGTACGAGTACTTAAAGAGCTTGAAATGACCAAATTTGCTGCAATAAAGTGAGTTAACATACTCCACTTTCGAACACCTTCCTGGCATAAACATGCACATTTAAGAATTCAACATGCGTGCAAATTTGTAGTTGCAAATTTCCATCTTTGTTGCATCTAAGTGAGTCAACATAACTCTAATTTTCCAACATCTTTCTTCATGCAATATGCAGCATACTTTCAGGAGAAAATAAATGCATCCAAATAACAAGGAAATGCATCAATAAGGCAAGATTTGCATGAAGTATCAAAAGAAATGCAAGGCCTCAAGTGGTTAAGAAATCTAACCATCTCTTTCCAAACCATTTCAATGGCACTTCTTTCAACTACACGTCATCATGTGTATCATCATAACCCAAATCAATTATCTTGTTTTCCATACATACCAAAATCTCTCTACCTTCTTCAAATGTCGTGGATGACTTGTTGGATGGAAAGTCCAACACTTGTCTAAAAGATGACCCTGCTTATGGCAATGAGTGCAAAATAAGTGCATCTTCTTTTCAACATGGTTTCCATTATCCAATGGACCTTTGGCTTTGTATCTCTTTTGTTTTGAAAGTTTCCTATGTATGGCTATCCTCTTCCAACACCTTGAAATAGTATGCTTATTCAAACCACAAAAGGAACATGTAAATTTTCTTCATGTGAAGATTTACCATGTTTATCATATGTTTAAAGGCATATTTATACCTTACACATTCACCTTTGTCTCCTTCTTGAGGTGGTAAATTTTATGAGGTAGTGGTTCTCTTTGGAATACCAACAATGGTTTCAATGACCTTAGAGAATTCAACATCTTCTTGTTTTCCATTTCCACTAGTTGCATGCTTATAAGCATCTTCTTACAAAGTGGGTATATAAATTTTGCATTCCTCATGAACACAAACTTCACAAGCTTGAGGTAATGAACATGTAATGAAAGTCCTTCTTGGAACACCTTCATGTGCCTCCTTGTCTTTGGATCATTCTCCATCATGTTCTCCATAACAAAGACCCAAATACCTAGGCCTTTCCTCAACAACAATTGGCTCAACTATGCCCTGTGCATGTTTTCCTAACCCTTTACATTCATAGCCCATCTTCATCAACAATTTGGACCCTATTCCTCTAGTGTGCCTTTCAAAAGCACCAAAACATTCATTTTGAGAGGAAATTGAAGATACACTTGAATTTCATACCTCATTTTCATGCACATACTTGGCTATGGTTTCCTTTGCATCATGGAGTTGAATCTCCATCTCATGCATCTTTTCAAGAAGCTCTTGAACCTCCTTCTTCATGGACATCAACTCCTCTTGAAGTATAGTGTTCTCCTTTATGTCTTCATACATCTCTTGCACCCTATCTCTCATGATGATAATCTCTTGCAACATCTCTTCATCAAAGAATCTTGCTAAGGAAGATAGATTAGAAAAATAACTTGTTGAAGCTACCATCACACTTTGTAATGCATCAAAAGGCTTCACAAAGCTTACGCACATAAACTTGCACATAGTTAAATTCTCCTTGCACAAATACAAGACCAATAACTAATTTTCTAACTAACCTTGGCAAACCATCTCAGGGTTGAAATGAGCTAATAGTGCTCTGATACCAACTTGATCTGAAATGTTGGGAAAACTTGTTAATGCTATGCAAGATCCCTCATCAGTATTAAAAAAGTGTTTAGCATTGTCTCAAATTAACTAAAATGTGAGGAATTATGTGTCAAGTTTAAGTATCTTTTATGAGAAATTTATGAGGTTAATTAGTTGTTTACAACACATATACAACAAGTAAATAGCAGAGAAGTAAAACATCAAAAACTCATAACATAAAGCTGATAAAGGAGTTCTCCTGGGATACATTGCCTTGAATCTGCTTGAATGGCTAGGCCCTCTTTGGATTAATGGTTAGCTCTCTTATTACATGCACATGCAGTGCTCCAATGGCTTTTCAATCTACTCCATTGGATTCATAAGGCCCAAAAACCCCAAAAACAACTATCCAAGCTCAGTAATTTGACTTTAGCTGATCTAGGCTTCACCTCCTCTCCTGGTGGCCCTAAGCTTCTGTTGGAAATAATACTGAGAGGGGGGGTGAATCAGTATTACTAAGTCAATTGTTTCCTTTTTCAAATCCAGATCATATATGCTACTTTAGTTAGTTAAAACCGCGTATATACACAACTATGTATAAGGAAACCCCTGTATACCATGCAAACTTATAATTTACTTTATCTTACAGATGTTGATCATTAATCTATGTATCAGAATCAAATAAACAATAACTAGAAATAGTGAAACAGAGCAGAAGAAAATCACACACAAGAACACAAGATATAAGGTGGAAACCCAATGTGGGTGAAAACCACCTACTGTAATTCGTCTCTATCTTCTTATTAATTAGAAACTTCTTTTTACAATGATTCTATACTGGTGCAGTCCTTTACCAGTACACAAGTTGCAACCTACAGAGAGCTACAACCCTCTCTCATTCTCCATCTTCACCTGGAAGGGAGCTACAACCCCCTTAGCTATTGCACTAGCCAAGATATTAGTACATAGGTGTTGGCCTACAGAAGGCTACAACCTTCTCTTTCTTCCAGGGACCATGTTTCATAAATTTTTAGACTGGATCCATGAACATCAATCAATCATCAAGAATTTTTGCATCAAACAATCTCCTTTTCACCAATTAGAACTAAAACAAGTAGACACTTCTCTAATAGTTGTACCCAGAACACAGTAACAATAACCATACACCAAATTCTGAACCCAGAACTCTGCAACAATAAACAGAAGCAGCTAGAACACAACTTAAGATATGTACGCTATTTTAATAACCAGAAACCTGCATGCATACGCTTTCTCATTTGGACCAACCTACATATACACAGTTTTAATTCACAGAACCTGCGTGTATACGTGCCTTTGCTTCACTGAACTTGCATACAGATCTATAAAGGATAATTCACTCTTTCAATCATTCAGACATTAGTTAACCCAGATTACCAGTTTTATAGATCGAGCATGTGCCACATATAACAGATCAAAGTCATAGAAAGATACTACTATTCAAGCTTAAATATTTGACCCATCAATAGAACTTTTGCTTCTCCTTGCGCTCAGGTTCCTCCTTCACTCAAATCCAAATCTGCACCATAACCCAATCACTAATATTCCAGAACTATCACTTTATCAGATATTCAATAATCCAGATAATCCCTTGCCAAATGATCTCCTTCCTCTTTTATAGTCTTAGGCCTTCCACAACACCACGGTCCAAAACCATAATAAAACTATACCATGGACCCAATACTTGGGATCAACACTTCTGAGGAGATACCATGGCCCAAAACCATAGGTTCAATTACCAAGGACTAAATACCATGGACCAAAATTAAGATCTCCAAGATATACACGCTTTTCCTTGCGTGAAAGTGCGTGTATACGCATACGCACTTTTGTAACGTATAACCCATGTGTATACGCATATTCGTCTAGGTGAACCTACGTATATATATTTTCCTTCATTCTGAGAGCCTGAACTGAGATCTATCACCAGAGTGAGTTGCCATCAAGGACAACACCTGTGCCATAGCTCCAAACTTGTGCCATAATGCCAACAATATCCCCCTTTGGACTTGATGGCAACCCCAAGATCCTTAAAGTCTTTCTCCCCCTTTGTCATCAAGGGAAAAGGGTTGTGCTCCCCCTGAGTACATGCTGAAATCTCTGCTCTGTTGCAATAACCATGCTCCCCCTGACTGTAGGCAAGATCTGCAAAAAGATGCTCTTCAAGAAGAACCCTGACCTATTCATCATAAAAGACCTTCCTATCATCAAAAGACTCTATTCATACATCCATCACCCAACCATGTGGGGATCATCCACCCAACCAAATGGGGATACATCAGAAATTTACACATGACAACCAAGTACATTACATCAATCATCCCAGGCATAGTGGGGAAACCAAAATAGGCCATTACATGACCTTGACGAAAAAGAAGATATACATGACATAGACACGAAAATTCTAGAGCAAGACTCATGAAAGTCACCAAAAACTGATATCAACAGCATCTGTCAATCACTATTCAGATCAACAACCATGTTCTCCTTCTATTCTCCCTCTGCACCTGATCCACCTGAAACCAAAACCACCTTGTGAACACAAACCAAGAGCTTCTAATGAAATGCCAACAATGTATTATTAGAAGATTGTCTACTCCCCTTGAACCTGTGCCAGATGGTCTCTGACAGACCCATCTCAGACTATACTCAACCAGAGCCTAACCCCATTGATTTCCTTCAAACTTCCATATACGCGATTGTCTCTGCATAAACCGACGTATGTACGCGGATCCTCCTTAGGCAACTCGCATACACCCATTTTTCTGTGAAACAGACAAGATTCAATAGCAAAATGATGCATCAACTACTCTTAGTTTCTGTTTGAGGTATTCAAATGTCTCCCTAGGTAGTGGTTTGGTGAGAATATCAGCAACTTGTTCTTTAGAGGGAACATACTCCAACTTGACCTTTTGTTCCAACACTTGTTCCCGAAGAAAATGATACTTGATCGGTATGTACTTAGTCTTTGAATGCATGACAGGATTCTTTGAAATGCTGATTGCACTTGTATTATCACATAATATAGAGATAGGTGGTGTAAAAGTGATTTGAAAATCCTGCAAGGTTTGCATCATCCAAAGGAGTTGAGTGCAACAAGATGCAGCAGCCACATATTCTTCTTCAGCTGTAGACAGAGCAATTGAACTTTGTTTCATGCTGAACCAAGATACTAATCTAGAACCCATAAAGAATGCACCACCACTAGTGCTTTTTCTGTCATCTACGCTTCCAGACCAATCTGCATCTGTGTAAGCATGAAGTGTGAAATATATATTTTTGGGATACCATAAGCCATAGTTTTGAGTTCCTTGAAGATACTTGAAAATTCTCTTCACTGCCTGAAGATGAGTTTCCTTAGGATTTGCCTAAAATCTTCCAACTATTCCCATTGCATGCATGATGTCTGGTCGGGTACCTATCAAATAAAGTAGACTTCCAATCATGGATCTATAGGTTGGTTGATGCACTGCTGCCGATTCATCATTTTCACTGAGGCTGCATCCTGTAACCATAGGGGTACATACTAGTTTCGAATCTTCCATGCCATATTTCTTCAAGATCTGCTTGACGTACTTGGTTTGAGATAAAAAGATACTGCCTTCATTTTGTTGGATTTGTAGACCAAGAAAATATGTCAGCTCTCCAAGCAATGACATTTAAAATTCTTTATGCATCACCAAGGCAAAGTTTTGACTCATAGCTTCTTCATTACTGCCAAAGATAATATCATCTACATACACAACAAGTATTAGCAATTTGTCATTTTCAATTTTTATATAAAGACTGTTATCTGCTGATCCTTTTGAAAAACCTTGTTGATGAAGGTATTTATCCAAACGATAGTACCAATCCCTTGGAGCCTGTTTAAGACCATAGAGAGCCTTTTTCAGTCTGCATAGAAGATTTGGATCATTCCCAAGGATGAAGCCATCTGGTTGCTCAATGTACACTTCTTCTTCTAAGTCTCCATTCAGAAAGGCTGATTTCACGTCCATTTGAAATACTTTGAACTTTTGAAAGTTAGAGAGAGCAAGGAACATTCTGATGGCCTCAAGTCTAGCAATGGGAGCAAAAGTTTCTTCAAAGTCTATTCCTTCTTGTTGAGAATACCCTTTACAAACAAGTCTGGCCTTGTTTCTAATCACTTCCCCATTTTCATTCAACTTGTTTTAGAAGATCCATTTTGTCCCTATGACATTCTTATCTTTTGGTCTACGAACCAACTCCCAAGTGTTATTCTTCTCGATCTACTCAAGTTCTTCATCCATTGCCTTGACCCAAAATTCATCTTTGCATGCCTCTTTTACATTTTGTGGTTCAGTGGAGGACAGCAATGCCAAATAGCTTGAGGCTTCTGCAATTGTTCTTCTAGTTTGTATACCTACCTCTTTCTGCCCCAAAATTTGAGATTCTGGGTGATTCTTCTGAACATATCTGGATGGAGTCTTTTCTTCTATCCTTATCTGTTCCTCTGGTACCTCATGGGTTTCTTCTTCATCATGAATCTGATTTGATGTTGATGGATAGTCCTCATCTTCTTCGAAGTCTTCAGATATTACCTGCTTGGGAGTGTTTTCTTCTTCATCCACCACTACATCAATGTTGTCAACAATTCTTCCAAGCCTTTTATTGTAGCATTTGTATGCTTTGCTATGAGGAGAATAACCAAGGAGAATGCCTTCATCTGCTCTAGGTTCAAACTTGCCTAGATTTTCATCATTGTTTTTAATATAGCATATGCTTCCAAAAATTTTGAAATGTTTTACTGAAGGAGTCTCACCATACCAGAGCTCATGAGGAGTTTGAGTGTTGTTCACCTAGACATTTGTCTTGTTTAGAATAACAACTGCAGCAAATGTGGCTTCACCCCAGAAGGTTGCGGGAGTTCCAGACTCATCAAGCATAGCACGAGCCATTTGTTGAACCGTTCTATTCATCCTTTCCACTACTCCATTTTGCTGAGGAGTCCTAGTTGTAAAGAATTCCCTTCTTATTCCATGTTCTTCACAGAAATCGAAAAATTCATTCAAGGTAAACTCCCCACCTCTGTCAGACCTGAGGCATTTGATTTTGTAATCTGATTCGTTCTCCATCAAGGCTTTGAATGATTTGAATTTTTCAAATGCTTCGTCTTTGTGCTTCATAAGTCCTATCCAACACATCCTGGAAAATTCGTCAATAAATAATATAAAGTATTCTTCTCCTCGAGGTGACCTTTTCCTAGATGGACCACATACATCAGTATGGACAAGTTCAAGGGGCCTGCTAGTTGATCCTTCCTTCTCAGGGAAGTTAGTTCTGGTTTGCTTACCAAACTGACATGATTTGCATATTGTATTGTCTGGAATTCTGATGTATGGAAGACCACGAACTACCTGGTATTTGCGAGCTTTCCTTATCTATGAGAAGCTAAGGTGCCCTAATCTTCTGTGCCATAACCAGTGCTCATCATTCTTGCTTAGATAGAATTGATGTTGTCCTTCTTTGAATATGTATAAATTATTTGGGGTCCTTATGCCTTTGATCACTGTTTTTTCTGTATCAAGATCACGAAACACTACATCCATTTGATCGAAATATTACCTCTGTTCCTTGATCGCACATCTGACTGAAACTCAATAGATTATGCTTTAAGCCATCAACATACATGACATTTCCAGCTTTGACCTTTTCCTTTAACTAAACAAAACATTTACCTTTTATGAGTGCAGGGGTGACATTTCCAAAAGAGACCTTCTTCTCCTTCTCTAAGGCACTATATGATTGAAGTTTTTCTTTATCACCCATCATATGTTTCGAACATCCACTATCGATGTACCATTGATTTTCTTTCCCTTCCACATATAGAGCTATACCACATCTCTCTGGTTGTGGTTCCTTCATTCTCCATGTTTTGGCACTTGAGGCTTGCTCCTTCTGAGTTGTCTGCCGAAACCTGCTCCTGCATTCAGAATCTTCATGACCGAAATTGTTACAAATAGAACATTCTATTTCACTTTCAAGAGCAGAAAAGTTATTATAGGTTCTTTTCACGATGCCAGTCATACTCCTCTGTCTTTGAGCTTCTCTAGTCATGATTGTCTTATAGGCAACACATTGAGCTGCTTTGTGACCAAAGTTATGACAAGAAAAACATTGGCCATTGAAGAAATTACTGTGATTATCACATCTACCTGCCAAATGATTGTAGTTTCTATTGACATCCATTCTTGAGGCAAATTGAGAAGGTTTTACCTGTGGCTAGTTGTAGCTTCTGTTTGTCCTTAAGGTAGATTTCCCTTGATTTACCTGGTAGTCTTTCTTCATTCTTGAGGTAAATTGTTCCTGATTTACCTGGTGATTTCCATTGGATCTTTGTTCACTTCTCCTTGCTGTATCAAGATAGCTTTTAGAGGTAGATGTTTCCTGTGCTTTAGTTGTTTCTCCATTATATCTCAGACCTGTCTTGATTAGTGGAGAATGCTGCACTTTGATAATCTCATCTAATGTTTTAGATCCTTTAACAAATCTAAGATTAAGAGCTTTAGATTTCTCAATCTCTTTTCTAAATCCCACAATTTCACATTCTAACTTTTCATGATGTTTTTCCCTTTCAACCAGTTGGAATTGCAGAGTATCAATAATATATTTTTCTCTTCTAAACAAATTTTGAGTTTAGAAATCTCTTCATAAAGACCTTCTTCATCTATATCATCCATGAAATCTTCATCTTCAAAAGCCATTAAAAGTCTATATTTATTACCTTGTTCATCTTCATCACTATTTGAAAGTCCATCACTGTCTTCATGAGTGTAATAGCTTTTATTATTTACATTCTGTTTCTTGTTCCATCTAACAGGTTCCTTACCCTTGTCAAGCTTATCTTTATGAGGACATTTGGCAGCATAGTGACCAACTCTTCCACAAGCAAAGCATTTAAAAGGTAACTTACCTCTGAATCTTCCAACACCCCGTTGAAGGTTCTTGACAAAATTTGATTCTTCCTCTTCTTCTGACATTTGTCCTGACTCATAGTAATTTCCTTTTCCTGAAGCCTTGAAAGTAGCTTATCTCCTGTCTGATGGTCCTCCTTTCTTCATTTCGTAAGCAGTCAGAATTCTGTGTAGCTGTGACATGGTGAGGTTCCATAGATTCTCTTTTTCTTCTATTGCAGACACTTTAGATTCAAACTTAGAGGACAAAGATCTTAGAACTTTTTCAACTATATCAACCTCTTTTATTTCTTCACCCAAGTTTTTCATACAATTAACAATCTCATCTACATGAAGGAAATAGTTAGCCACACTTTCATCATTATGCATTCTGATATTTTCATACTAAATTCTGAGGGTTTGAAGTTTTTCTCGTTTTACCTATTCATCTCCTGCATAGCTCAGAACAATCTTGTCCCATATTTCTTTTGTGGATTTATACTGCATAACCTTGATGAATTCTGATTGAGATAGACATCCTAATAGAGTATTGACAGCCTTTGCATTTGTTTCATATTGCTTCTTACCAGCCGAATCTATAGGATTTGTGGATGGAAAAGTGTACCCTGTATCTATGATATCCCAGACTTCTGTACCAAGAGATTGAAGATAGGCTGCGACTCTTACCTTCCAATAGACGAAATTGGTGGCCTGATCGATGCTTCTCTCGCAGTTTCTCATGATGATGGATCTTCGTTCAAGCGATCAAGATTCTTCAGAAGGACTTGCTCTAATACCAATTGTTGGAAATAATACTGAGAGGGGGGTGAATCAATATTATCAAGTCAATTATTTCCTTTTCCAAATCCAGATCATATACGCTACTTCAGTTAGTTAAAACCATGTATATACACAACTACGTATAAGGAAACTCGCGTATACCATGTAAAATTATAATTTACTTTATCTTACAGATGTTGATCATTAATTTGTGTATCAGAATCAAATAAATAGTAACCAGAAACAGTGAAACAGAGCAAAAGAAAATCACACACAAGAACACAAGATATAAGCTGGAAACCCAATGTGGGTGAAAACCACCTGCTACAATTCGTCTCTATCTTCTTTTTAATTAGAAACCTCTTTCTACAATGATTCTGTACTGGTGCAGTCCTTTACCAGTACGCAAGCTGCAACCTGTAGAGAGCTACAACCCTCTCTCGTTCTCCAACTTCACCTGGAAGGGAGCTACAACCCCATTAGCTCTTGAACTAGCCAAGATACTAGTACGTAGGTGCTGGCCTATAGAAGGCTACAACCTTCTCTTTCTTCCAGGGACCACGTTTCATAAATTTTTAGACTAGATCCATGAACATCAATCAATCATCAAGAATTTATGCATCAAACAATCTCCTTCTCACCAATTAGAACTGAAACAAGTAGACACTTCTCTGACAGTTGTACCCAGAACACAGTAACAATAACCATACACCAAATTCTGAACCCAGAACACTGCAGCAATAAATAGAAGCAGCTAGAACACAACTTAAGATATGTACGCTATTTCAATAACTAGAAACCTGCGTGCATACGCTTCTGCGTTTGGACCAACCTGCGCATACACGGTTTTAATTCACAGAACCTGTGTGTATACACACCTTTGCTTCAATGAACCTACGTATAGATCTATAAAGGATAATTCACTCTTTCAATCATTCAAACATTAGTTAACCCAGATTACTAGTTTTATAGATCGATAATGCGCCACATATAACAGATCAAAGTCATAGAAAGATACTACTATTCAAGCTCAAAGATTTTGACCCATCAATAGAGCTTTTGCTTCTCCTTCCGCTTAGGTTCCTCCTTCATTCAGATCCAGATCTGCACCATAACCCAATCACTAATATTCCAGATCTAGCACTTTATCAGATATTCAATAATTCAAATAATCCCTTACCAAATTATCTCCTTCCTCTTTTATAGTCTTAGGCCTTCCACAATACCATGGTTCAAAACCATAATAAAACTATACCATGGACCCAATACTTGGGATCAACACTTCTGACGAGATACCATGGCCAAAAACCATTGGTTCAATTACCAAGGACTAAATACCACGAACCAAAAGTATGTTCTCCAACATATACGTGTTTTTCCTTGCGTGAAAGTGTGTGTATACGCATACACGCTTTTTTAACGTATAACCCGTGTGTATACGCATCTTCGTCTAGGTGAACCTGCGTATATATATTTTCCTTCATTATAAGAGCCTGAACTGAGATCTGTCACCAGAGTGAGTTGCCATCAAGGACAACACCTGTGCCATAGGTCCAAAATTGTACCATAGCACCTTTAGAAAGAAGAATATCTGACCATATCTTGTAATGCAATCGCTGGAATTATCACTCCTCATACTATCAAGATAGAAGGACCTATCAAGAAGAAAAATGTTCAAGAAGTGAAATATCACATAGAGCATCAAGAAATGAATCCAAACATATATTTTAATGCATTGAAAGAAATTACCACTCCTCAAACTCTAAATATAGAAGGACATATCAAGAAGAAAAAGATTCAAGCAGTGAAAGATCACATCAAGCATCAACAACAAGTTCTCCAACTTTTAAAGGATAACGCCACTTTGGTGCAAAATCAAATGAAACAACAGGCATGTCAACATCACAATGAAAGAATTTTTTATGTATGTGATTGGGTATTTTTATGGTTACATACATACAAACAAATATCCCTCAAGAAATCTATTTATGAGAAGGAAATTTTGGCAATATTACATGCACTTAAGAAATGGCGACCTTACCTAATGGGAATACACTTCAAGGTAAAAAAGGATCATGATAGTATTAAATACTTTTTAGAACAAAAATTATCCTCCGAAGAGCAACAAAAATGGGCCACAAAGATGTTGGGTTATGACTTTGAAACCGTCTACAAAAAATGGAAGAAAAATGTTGTGGCAGATGCACTCTCAAGAAAGGATGAGGATGTGGAAGCATTGTTGTGCGCCATTTCTATTATCCAACCAGATTGGATAAGTGAAACAAGGTATGAATGGAAGAAGGACAAAGAAGTGTAGCCACTCATTCAAAAGTTTCAAAATCTCCCAATTCAAACAATATTTCCAAAACATGACGAGGAAGGAAAAATCATATTGGAACCTAGAGCAGTCACAAAAACAAGAACCCAACAATGAAGAAATCAATCAATTTCAGAGTATCTCATCAAGTGGAAGAACTTACCCACTGAAGATTCCACATGGGAGGACAAGAATTTTATACAGAAGATTCAAGAACTACTCAAGCGTTGAGGACAACACTTTTTGAAGGAGAGGGGCGTGTTAGGTCCCTATACTACTAGTGTCACCCCTTATTGTTATTAGTTCAACACTTTTATAATATTGTTGTGCCCATGTAGTCCCCTTATTGTTATTATTGTGCCCCATAGAAATCCACTATTGTTATTATTGTGCCCTTACATTATTATTGTTATGTCGACTCTAATTATATTATGACCCCTTAGACTCCTATATATAGAAAGGAGGTCTTGTCATTTGTATCATCCAAGAATTCTTCATTTGTGTAACGTAAAGGAGGTTTCCCCCTCAAAGAGGCTACATTATAAGGCGTTGATATATCTTTTCAATCTTTTTTTGAGCTAGTTTTATAACATCCTGTAGCATCACATTCTACAATGTGAATTCTGGTGTAGCTAAGACCGGTGCTTGGCACATTGCCTCTTTAAGATGTTCAAAGGCCTTCGTTGCTTTTGGAGCCCAAGAAAATGCATCTTTCTTTATTAATGTTGTTAGAGGTTCTTCTATTCTCCCATAATTATAACGAAGTTGCGATAATACCCTGTCAACCTGAGAAATCCTCACAGATGCTTTATGGATGTGGGCATTTCCCATTCCTTAATGGCTTTAATTTTTCTAGGTTCTACCTTAAAACCTTCATGACATACAATATGACCCAAATATACCACCTCTTTTACTCCAAAGAAACATTTCCAGAGGTTTTTGCATATAACTGCTTCTCCTCCAATAATTTGAGCACTCTATCAACATGTTGAACATGATCTTTCCAAGACTTGTTGTAGATTATTATATCATGAAAAAACACTAACACAAATTTTCTAAGGAAGGGTTTGAAAATGGAATTCACCAAGCCTTGAAATGTACAAGGTGCATTGGTAAGGCCAAAAGGCATGACCAAAAATTCATAATGACCCTCATGAGTTTTAAATGTTATTTTCGGAATGTCTTCAGTCTTCATTCTAATTTTATGATATCCTTAATGAAGGTCCAACTTGGTGAAGTAAATTTCTCCATGCAATTCATCCAATAATTCATCAATGATAGGAGTGGGAAATTTATCTTTAATAGTGAGATTTTTGAGCTCCCTATAATCAGACACATGCCCAATGATCCATCCTTCTTGTGCACCAATACTACTGGAGCAGAGAAAGAAATTTGACTAGGTTGAATTATACCAGCCTCTAGCATTTTTGTAACCATAAATTCAATTTCACTCTTTTGAGAATAGGGATATCTGTAAGGCCTCATGTTTGGAGGAACACATCTTGGAATCAAATGAATAGCATGATCATGATCACAAATAGGTGGGAGGCCTTTGGGAGTCTCAAATACCTTGGAATGATTGTCCAAGTCTTTTTGGAGATATGGAGAAATAGATGATTTAGATGTGGGAACATCTAGTGAACATAATTGTGCAATTACACCTCGTTGTTCTTTCTTTAGAAGTTTTTTCATGCCTTTAGAGATGATTATCTTTCTCGGATTCCACGTGATACCCCTTAATTCAAATTCCTTTCCTTCAAAAAAAAATCAAGAAAGGTTCTTGAAAATTAAAAGCTATCATACCTAAAGATTGTAGCCATTGGACTCCTAGTACAACATTAACACCACCCATTGGAATGGAAAGCATTGGAATATTCAACAATATTCTCCCATGGATAGTTTGATATTATGACACTTTCCATAGAAATTTATGGTTCCTCCATTTGCAACCATCACTTGACACTATGGCGCTGGATATAGGAAGCAATTCAATTCCTTGGCTATCTTACAATGAATAAAATTATGGGTATTTCTCGAATCAATCAACACTATTACCGTTTTCTTCTTGATTTGTCCTTCTATCCTGATAGTTTGAGGAATGGTAATTCCATCCTATGCATTACAAGATATGGTTGAATTCATTTCTTCTTTCTCTAGGGTTTGTTCCTAGTGTGTCCTCTTCTTTTAATGTTTCTTGTTCATTTTCTTCCTCCTCTTCACAATCTACGGAAAATAATTTATTCTCAGCACACTTATGACCTTTAGTGTATTTTCTATCACAACAGTAACAAAGCCCTTTTTCTCTTTCTTCTTTCCAATTGTTGTGGTGTCAAACTCATAGGTTTTGGAAGGATAGGGGCAACAATACTTCCATCTTTATTGTTGTGATTGGTAGGCTTCCTTGTTGCCATAATGTTTTTCAATTTCTCTTTCCAACTTGAATGCCTTCTCCAATGAATCAAGTTCCCAAATGCAAACCTCATGTTGGATGTTATCATTTAAATTCCCTATGAACACATCAATCGTATGCTCCTCTGGAATATCTTTTCCCCTTATATTCAATTTTTGGAAGTCCTCAAGTGCTCCACCATTGAACCCTTTTGTTTAATATTTATCAATTGACTAAAAAAGATGTTTCTTTTTGTATCCTCATAATGTGCTATCATTTCTTTCATATAAATTTCCCAAGTGACAATTTGTTTACGAGAGAAAATACATTGATACCATACAAACTGATTGGGTTCCAAATATAAAGTTGCAATGCATACCTTTTGTGTGTTTTACACATTATGGAGATTGAAATATTACTCCATCTACAATATCCATGTTATGGGATCCTTTCCATCAAACTTCCTCATATTGATCTTTGGAACATGGTGGGTCTTCAATCCAACCTTAGAGTCTATGAAATCATGACTAACATTTTTTTTTCCAATTATGAGTTTCCTTTACTACCCTTTTGCCATTAGTAAGCATTTCTTATAGCAACTTTGTCAAATCTATCTTCAAATCTTCCATGTTTCCTTTAAGTTTTGCTTCTATACCATCAATCTTAGCTTCCAAGCCATCCATCTTAGCTTCCATTCCATTCTTTAAAACATCCATATTAACCTCAATTACTTTTATTGGGAGCGAAATTTGTTCCACTTAGTCCCGTAATTTTCATATATCATGTTGCATTTCTTCTTCTTCTTCATGTGTCATAGTAGAGATGTCAGGTTGCTTACTAGGTGTTTCCATTTTATTTGTTTAGGTTATCAATGAATGATAATTATGCTTCACAATTCCCTTTGAATCACTTCAAACTACTTTCTCAAACAAAACTTATGCAAATTTAAAAAAAAACTACACACTTTTTTTTTCCGCTTTGTATGAGCTTGATCTTGAAATGATTGTAATTCTAGTTTTTGGATCTCAAAGTTCTAAAGTTTTGGTCAGTGATATTGCTCTTAGTCCTCTTTCCAACTCCACATGTCTGATCATGATTGGATTCTCCAAGAAAGAGTTATGCCCAATATCCCGTGATGACCTAATTATAGAATGGTTTAGTAGAGAAAACTTGTACGACATGCCACGTGTCACTGTTTCGACCTTTGGCTTTGAAAATGATACCCAAAAAAATAAATTTCGTCCTCTTTCTATCAATTTTTATGATATTTTAATCTGATGCTCAGAGAGAAATTTATGATGATTTTACCAAGGTGAACTGCTTGAGATCAAATTCAGGAGCTTACAAACACCCTAACTTACTCAGTTCATATATCTGAAAATATAGAAAAACAAGCTTTGACATTCCGTCATGAGGTTCATCATGATTTCTTTTCAAATGGGTTTTAAATTTAGCTTCTAAAGCTTCATATAAGGAACGTTATAGCAATAATTCCACGATGACCTGTTTGAAGCGCTGAAACCCTAGAATCCAAAGCTCTGATACCAATTTTTATGTAACCAGCTCACAAAATAGAAGAAAGAGATTTATCGATGACTTCAAAAGTAGTCTCTTCGAGGGGGAAACCTCCTTTACATTACAAAAATGAAAAATTATTGGATGATACAAATGACAAGACCTCCTTTCTATATATAGGAGACTAAGGGGTTACAATATAATCAAAGCTGACATAACAACAATTTTATAAGGGCACAACAATAGAAATAGTGGGCTTCTATAGGGCACAATAAGAACAATATGGGGACAACATGGGCACAACAATAACAATAAGGGGCTACAATGACAATAATAATAAGGGAATACACTAGTATTATAGGGACCTAACAAAGGCCTTGATGAGAAACCAGATGAGGCTATTGTAGTTCAAAAGGTGTTGAGATATCTTCCTAAGAGGTTTAAACCCAAGGTTTCATCCATTGAGGATATGAAAAATATAAACATTATCACTCTAGATTAGCTACTTGGAACACTCACTACTTATAAGATGAGAGTATTTGTTGGGTCCCTATACTATTAGTATAGCCCTTATTGTTATTAGTGCAACCCCCTTATTGTATTGTTGTGCCCTTACAATATTATTGTTATGTCGACTCTGATTATATTGTGACCCCTTAGACTCCTATATATAGATGTAAGGAGCCTCGCTATGAAACTATACACAATTTTTTTTTTTTTTTTAAAACTGCAAATACAACCAGAAAAACAATGCATTGAAAGTCAAATTTATTTTTGCACACACATTCCTGTCACTCACTCAGGACATATCAGAACAATTCATACTTTTACTAAGATCAATAGTCATGAAATACATATGTACCGTTCACTAGAAGGCGAGACTCCACTTGCTCTGCTGTTGCTGGTATTCCCTTGTCGCTGGTCACCTCCGCGAGTAAATGATGACGCACTTAATCCGGATACGAAGACTCACCGGTTAACCTCCCAGCCTACTCCTTGGGTACTCTTCTTCCCCGCGGACCCCCGAGCTGCAATGGGGTTGTACAATGGAGAATAGCACTAGCTAGTAGAGGAGAGCACACCTTGGCTCAAGAGTCCCCTCTCTAAATCCTCTACCTCACCAAACTCACTATAGCTTCGTAATCACTGCTCTGACAACATCTCATCCATCCAACAATAGGGTCCCAAAAAGTTCCTTCTCCCATGGCTTGTCCCTACTTTTATAGGAGTCCTCATAGGTGACACTTGTCATGTCATGCATAATTAATTATTTTTTATAATTCAATAGCTTGATTATTCACCCACCCATGTGTCATTCTCACATCAAGGGTCCCCCAAAATTATTTACTTAAATTTTTATTTAAAACTAATATTTTCCTCATCTCAACAAGATTCCTATTTCTTCTCCTAGATGTCTCTTTATTCCCCCTTTTTATTCCTTAATTTGTGTTCATTACTTGAAGTCAACTAATGAGTCAAGATTTTATCCCCAATCTACTCCCTAATTTAACTCAGGTTATCTCCTAGATGGATATTCTTATGTTGGTTGTTGACACATGGAGCTTCTCTACATTTCTCTAAATTTAATTTATTATTCTCATTTTAATTCACCTTCCCCTTTTCTTAATTAGGTTTAAATTAGTTTAGGATTAATCTTTATCCTTGCTGTTATGTTTGTCTTTCCCCTTTTTCCTAATTAAAAACATAATCTTCCTAGTATTTTCCAAAATGGGAAGGGTAGAGTTTTTAAGGTACTTTATTTTAATTCTTCCTATGATCCTCCTTATTCTAGTTTTTATTTTTGATTTAATTACATTGGTTTCTAATCATCGTTTACCCTTGATGTAAATTTACCTATTTTTCATTCCTTGCTTATATTTATTTATTATTATTTATTTTTAATGATTCAAAGGATGCCAAGTTTGGTTGTGCCCTTCAAGAACTTCCCTAGAAGTTCCAAGGGTGCCACACCTAATAGCTTATTTGTGATCTCAAGGGTGCCAGTTTGGTTGTGCCCTTCAAGAACTTCCCTAGAAGTTCCAAGGGTGCCACACCTAATAGTTCATTTGTGATGTCAGGGGTGCCAGTTTGGTTGTGCCCTTCAAGAACTTCCCTAGAAGTTCCAAGGGTGCCACACCTAATAGTTTATTTGTGATGTCAGGGGTGCTAGTTTGGTTGTGCCCTTCAAGAACTTCCCTAGAAGTTCCAAGGGTGCCACACCTAATAGTTTATTTGTGATGCCAAGGGTGCCAAGTTGGTCGTGCCCTTCAAGAAATTCCCCTGAAGTTCCAATGGTGCCACACCACTTGCCCTTCAAGCATCCAGTGATTACGAGGGGAAAGTATAGTGCAACGTCATAGACCACTGTCATCTCTTATGTTGCCTGCTCTAGTGAGACTAATGGTGTCGGGGATCAAGGAATCCTCCTTGATGCGCGCCCCCCGGTAAAATCCTCATGAGCGAACCAACTTTGGAACCTGCCCTCATGGCATCATGATCTTCAAGGCAAAGGTGTTTCAACCCTTCCAGCCCAAGTCACGGCGGGAGTGCTAGTGGGTGAGATCAGGGACTCTGTCCCACCCCTCCCATTTAGTTCCATCCACTTATACAACCCCATCACCCATATGTGAGTCATTCGGTCAAGCAACTAATCTGTGCCTGCAACCATTAATATATCATCAGAATATAGTTAAGCATATATGGCAGATTCCAAGATCGACTTAGACTTTCAAAGATAAAGTAATGTAAATTTTCATCAAACCAGGTGTCATCGACATGTCATATGCGAGTGCCTCTGATGGTTTCCTGCCATACTCAATAATCATCAGTAACAAGGTTTCTCAATTGTGGAGCTGTAACAAGGGTCTTTTTCACCTCTAGTTATCTCACATTACAAGTCAATCCAGGAGCGTTTTGTTATTGTAAAGGACATCTTAATTTGAGGCTATTTGTCAGGATAATGCTTCGTAGTATAGATCTAAAGAATACAAGAGTAAACGGATGCTAATGCTAAATTACTTTTGCATAAAGAAATCACACACGCAGCAACTTCGTCGGTCGAGGGTATGGAATTAGTAACCTATCCCCCTAGAAACTGATGAAGGAGTATGGATCATGATCTGGGAGCATTATAGCATCTGTTGTATCTCACAACAGTCTTGAACCTCCTCTCATGCCACTTCAATAAACGCAAGCGAAAGGAACAGCAATAAAACAGAATGAAACAGCAACTTCAGAAATGGAACAGCAATAAAAGGAACGGCAGTAAATGGAACGGCAGTAAAGAAACTAAGTCTCGCGAGGTCAACACTTCCAATCCTTGGCACACACTTACATACAAAAAGGAAAGCAATCATTTATACAGGTTTGCAGCTTAATCAAATGGAACAGCAAATTATTAAAGACAGGAAACGTCAATCATATATATATCAAATGGAACAGTAAATCATTAAACACAGGAAACGTCAATCATATGTACACGATCTGCAATGGTCACCAACAATCCATTAACCCCAATCACCTGTAGCTGAAATATTCTACTTATGAATTCTGTAATTGATGCAAACAACTCAGATCAACAGTATGCGAAGAATCCTGAAAGTATGATATGAACTTGTTACAGAGATTTATAACAGGAAAGCTACAGATGAATAAATATGAAACATCATGCAACCATAACAGATTAGGAGAAACAAACCACACAAAGCAGAATTGTAATGGTACAATCAGCCAGTGTCCGTTGGAGCCGGGCCCAAAGCTTCCAATGGCGCACTGCCGTAAACTACTTCAGACGCACGGAGAAATGAACACCAAGATATTATATTAACGCATCAATGAGAGTACAAAACTAAGTCTCAGAGAGACTCAATAGTCTGAGTTCAACTGACAATAAAATTCATGAACGGAAAGTTAAAGATACCAAAAGTAATCCCCTAGTTTCCAATGCTACCCTCCTTTTATACAATTAACGGCAGAGTTCATCGGTCGACAAAATGATTGATCGTAGCGATCCCTCAGGATCGAAGATCCTGAGGGATCCGCTAAATTGTTAACGCTTTCCTTTACTCGGCCTGTATTTCCGAACTGGCAGTCCTTCATCTCGTTCCGGACTGATCTTCCTTGATTTACTCGACCTGGTCTGAACCTTATTTAGAATTGGAGGGACAGCCGTTATCTTCTCATCAAATCCTCGTTTTGCATTGCGCCTTCCTGCTTTTACCTTTCCCTGCGTAGAGAAGACAACTGTTAGTGATTGGATCATTTTAGACTCGTTCTCGTTGCATTTTCCCTACTTTATAATAAAGAAAAGATTACAACTATTGCTTAAAACATCACTAAATTATTTATTAAAACATACCTTCCCAATGCTCTACACACCCCCCGACTTACTCTGTTTCATGGCCTCATGAAAACGTTATAATTAACATGGAGAGAAGTAAGAGAATAGGCTGGAGAGGGTACTTCATGAGGGGGTCTGCAACCATGATAGGCAACCAGATTATCAAAGAAATAATGCAACTGATCTGCAGGCATATCATACAAGGCCTGGTACCCCGGTGCAGGGTGCCAGATAATTGGGCTACGGAACCGATATCCTAACCATGATGGTCCAGCTTGCAGAATGCACTGGCCATAAAAAGGCAATCGTTCAGTAGCCAGCTCAAAGTTCTCATATCTGAAGGGCTCCCTGAGCTGGATGCTTGGGGTGGAAATCCGATAACGGAATTTGGCAGCCTCCAAGGCGGAATCTTTAATAACCAGGAAGTATTCTAAGCTATTTTGGATCAACTCCTCATGCATAGGTCCTAGTAGTTTTATAATGCCAGGGTTTCTCATAAGGCTTTTGTGTGATTGCCATAAGCGAACTGGATCTTGAGGCTCAGCCCTGACCCATAGATCTAGGCTGTGCTCCTGCCTCTGAAAGGCATTGTAAGCCCTGAGCCATTTTAACTGGTTGACCCCGAATGAAACAAAGGCTTGCAGCTGTATATCCCCCACAAAGATGCCAGGGTTTAGATCAGTTTCCTGCTCAAGCACCATATTGTGCAAATAAAATTCGCATAATAATCGTTGGACCTTAACCCCATAATGTTTGCAACAATCAATAAAATCATTAACAGTGTTAATCTGAATGGGGGCACCTGCCCTGACAGCTTTTATTTTCAATCTTAAGTATCTTTCAAGGAGGAATAAAGCATAATTCTTCACGGGAGCCCTGCAAGTCAAAACATCATCATACAACAAACATACAGTGTCCAATTGTTTAATAACAGCATCTAGTCGACGTGTTACCTTAGCAACCTTTTCCTGTTCCTTCTGCCATCCTTCAAAAGCCTGACTCTCCGATTCACTCATGTTTCGCAGCTGATGTTGCAGTTCTTCATGTTTTTCCAGAGGGATCCTTTGTTCCTCTAACTGCTCAGCCCTCTGCTGCAATTCTTCGTATTTTTCTCGAGGAATCCTCTGCTCAACTTCCTGCTGCAGCTCCTCATATTTCTCTCGAGGGATCATTTGTTCCCGTAGCTGTTCAGCCTCTTATTGCAGCGCCTCATATTTCTCTCGAGGGATCATTTGTTCTTGTAGTTGTTCAGCCTCCTGTTGGGCCTGTCTTATCTCGCGGCGCAAGGCCTTGGTTTTTGGATCCCTTTCCCATGATTCCCTGGAGGCAGGAAGTTTCGCCTGAACCTTTACATTTCGTCGCTTAATTCTCCCTGAAGGTGGTGTCTCAGTGTGAACTGCTCTATTTTCCCCTTCCTTCTTGACATGTATAAAGGGGTACGGTGGTCCCTCTGTAACTGGGATGTCGTCTTGTGGCTCAGTTTTAATTGGAACGGCAGTTGGTTCTAATGGGCTGTTTGGAATATCAGCCTGCTCCTCTATGTCAATAAGAACGGCATTCTGGTGCTCTGTTCCAGATGGAACAGCATTTTGTTCCTCAGTATTAATTGGAACAGCTGCAGGTTTGCTAGCAGAGTATCGACCTACTAGATGCCTATAGGTGCTCTGTCTTCCTCTCTGAGAGGACCCAGCTGTATTTGTCCTTCTTTTTCTTCTTACAGTCCTCTTTATTCTCAAACTGGCTTTCAGACTTCGAATTTTCTGCCGAAGCTGGGCTATAATATTCAGCAATTTCTGCTGCTTTCTTCTCAACTTCTTAATTTCTTTTGCCTCGGCTGTGGGCACATGGGCGGCCCTCAGTTCTGCTCCTCTTTCATCGAGGGTTTCTTCTATCATTCGGGGAACGTCCTATTCCCGACAAACATTTTCATCCCCCCCGCCATCAGCGGGTGGATTTCCTTCTGGTGTTTTGGGAACGACTTGTTCCTGATTGGTATTCACATTTTCTTTGTCAATGACAGGGGGGTTTCCTTCCTCTGCCATCCCATCATGCAATTCGTCACGCGTCTCTTCCTCAGAAGGTCCTTCAGGAGGCTCTGCCGGACTGGAGGGTGAAGGATAACCTCTAAGGCTGGCCAAGATGGTGGCCAGCTCTTCTTCCTCCACAGGGTTTTGTGGATGGCTACCCCCCAATTGTTCCATCTCCTTCTCCCGAATTGGCTGCTCAGTAGCTGCCTCTGGATAGCTGGTCTCGACCGCAGAGTCGTCATCCCTATCTCCTTCTTCAGCTCCTACTTCATTCTCTGTTTGTTCCAGGTTTTCCCCAGGTATTTGTTCTGGCGCTGGAGGGTCCTCTATTATTTCAATCGGCTGGCCTATGTTTGGCTGGATTTTTTCCAGCCTACCTCTTATATTTGCCAACCGAACTGACTTTCTAGGCCTCCCGGGCTGTTCGGGTGTGCTGATCACCTGTTCCTCCACCTCCACCTTTCTGCGTTTTTCAACCTGTTCTTTTGTGCCAGAGGAATACCTTCGCTTTAAGGTAGCACGTCTTTCTGCGGCCAATTCCTTACGTTTTTCTGCATGTCTAGTTGCTTCAAGGGTGCATTTTTGTTTCCCTAGCTTTATGCGTTTCTTCGCTTGCTCGGTTGTGCCCGAGGGTTGCTTAGGTTTTGGCGATTCTCTAGGTTTTTTAGGTGTTTCAGAGGTGCTAGCGGGGTGCTTCGTCTTTGGGGATGGTGATGCTACTTCCCCTCCAATTGCTGTAATAAGTTCCCGCAAGCTAGTCTGCTGCCAAGCGAGACTGTATGTCACTATCAGGCGGATCAGCCCGTGGTGGCTAACCACTGCGTCTTCATGGTGTGCCTTTTTCAGGCTCCGAGAGGTATCATGCAACATTGAATTTAACAATGCAGGGAGATTCACAACACATTTTCCTTTTAACACAGCTAAGAGCTTAAGGTGACACGGCCTTACCACATCTTTTCGTCCTTCGCAGGTGATGTAGCTCTGTACTACCTTTGCCAGTTCGCTCCAAGGTTCTCCCAGTGTTTCTGGCAGCACTCCTTTTCCCTTCACTGTCAGCTCCTGCCCTTCATCTTGGAAGAGTTCTACGATCTTTTGCAGTCTTTCTTTCTTTGTCGTCCATATTGGACCTAAGTCTGGTAATCCAGTTACTTCCGCGATTATTTCCTTCGTGACTACTATCTGCTTCCCACCTACCACTGAGTGTTCTTCCTGCAAATTCTGCAGGAATTCCATGGCCACTATTTCGTTTGATTTGCGCAGGCGGCCAAAATAAGTTAACCACCCTGCTTTTTCTAAGATCTTCCGAGCGGCTTCGGAGACTATGAGCTCGCTCGGCTCGCTTCTGATAGACTTTCCCCCCATGGTTCTGTTTCAGGGTCTAGATGGAACAGCAATGCAAAGAACGTAATTGCGGCAAAAAGAAAAGACACAGAGCATGCATGAATAATTGATCATAAATAACAACTTTTTCAAAAAATAGCATTGTCATGCCGTTAACGCATATCGTACCTCCGTATCATATCATTTCCGAATGATGTGTTAACACGTGGCCGGCGGAGTAATGAAGTCACCTCCCCCCCGCGCGAAATGATAGGCTGCCTCAGCCGTTAAATAGAAGAAGGCGGTCATCCCATCACCGAGTCATAATGGAACAGCTTATAAAGTTTTTCCATGTTTCAGATTAGACAAAGAAATACCGAGATCGATGCGACAGATAGATCGCGTTTAACATAAGCCTTCGTGATGTGATGCAGAACATAAGGATAGGACGTCTAGCACTCATGGAAAGTCTGAGATAGTCATAGTCAATACCTTTGCCATAATTGGTAATGATAAATGTTCATGTGACGTATCCATTAAGGTGTAAGATATAATTATTACAAGGATAGAAAGAAATATTTAATAAGATCCAAATTGGTGTATATGTTTTGACTCCGATACCATTAACAGAGCTCTGCTGCCGACCGGTGTTTATAACCGTGGCAGAGTTGTTTATTTCACCCCGGAACCATAGTCCTTTGTGTAGTTTTGAAGAGCAATTCTTGTCAACATGCAGGCCATCATGCTGGCTTGGTAACCAGATAACCATGACGCCATTCACCAGAGAGGCGCGAAACGTGGGCAGGCTGGCTCGTGATGAGACCCCCTGTTCCAAGGTTTGTTTATATAATGAACCTGTTGGACCATATCCCTGGTGTGGTGGCCATGATGGGAATGCCACTTCGCTTCCAATCTTATGATCATAGTAGGCTGGTTCTTTAATGAAACCCCCTATCCTGCATTTGACAAATAATTTCTTTTGGTTCTGCTGTTGCTTTTTTCTTTTGAGATGGACTTTTGCTCTTGTATAGTTACACATAAGGGTGGTTCAGCCCTCCTTAAGAGTGGGAATGGCGGAAGAAGTCTTGTTATCCCAATAGGAAGATATAAATTTTCTATTCTTATTTCCAAGTAATAATAAAGAAAATTGTAGGAACGTAACATGATGAAGTTTTCCAACAGGGCAGAGGAGGTGAGACTTATGGCTGAAAGAATGATGAGTGTATGGTTCCCTCCTTTGTTGCATCAATACTAGGGCTGTTATAGATAGCGATTTATGATGTGCTGATCTTGATATATCATGCCTTTTATATTTGTTGCATAAATATATAGCTGCTACTTATGGCCTCAGGACAATGTTTTCTTCTTATAGAAAGGACAAGGGCATACTATTTCTTTCTTACAAGGGAGGGTGGGAGGGTTCTTTTTGATGCAATGTCCTAAGATAACAAAAGCACTCAAATGTTGCTTGCTAAAAAAAAAAAGAATTGAAAAAAAAGACACAAATGTTGCTCCTTCTAAAAAAGGATAAAAAATTCAAAGGTGTTGTTCCTTTTGAAAAGGAACAGCAAAAATTCAAAAGTGCTGTTCCTTTTGGAAAGGAACAGCAAAAATTCAAGGGTGCCGTTCCTTTTGAAAAGGAACAGCAAAAATTCAAGGGTGCCGTTCCTTTTGAAAAGGAACAGCAAAAATTCAAAAGTGCTGTTCCTTTTGGAAAGGAACAGCAAAACACACAAGTGCTGTTCCTTTTGAAAAGGAACAGCAAAACACACAAGTGTTGTTCCTTTTGAAAAGGAACAGCAAAACACACAAGTGCTGTTCCTTTTGAAAAGGAACAGCAAAACACACAAGTGCTGTTCCTTTTGAAAAGGAACAGCAAAACACACACTTGAAACATATATACAAAATTTACAATCTTATATACAAAATGTGGTAATAAAGAATGAACTTCTTACCAATCTATAGGGGAGGAAGTTTTTGCTTCCTCTCCCATAATCTTGATGTTAGTATCTTGGCGTAACTGCTGGCAAAATGATTCCCGAGTGAGCGGTTTGCGATACAGACGAACTCGGTGGCCGTTTACCTTAAATGTATAGCCAGATCCATCAATTGTAATCAAAGTAAGGGTCCCATTGTCATGGACTTTTTGAATCTCGTATGGTCCCAACCATCGAGTCTGAAGCTTCCCCGGGAAATCCTGAAATCTAGAATCATATAACAGAGCCCAATCTCCTTCGTGAAATATCTTGTTTTTGATGAGCGCATCATGCCATTTGGCTCGCTGCTGCTGGATGAGTGCTGTATTCTGTAATGCAGCGAGCCTTGTTTCGTCCAACTCATTAATTTGCTGTAATCAATTTTTCTGTGCTTCACTTAAATCCAATCCGACTTCTTGGGCAGTTCGCAGGGTTTGGATCTCAAATTCTATAGGAAAAATGGGTTGCTTTCCAAACACTAAGTGATATGGTGAATAGCCAGTGGTACTTCTCCATGTGGTTCGATAAGCCCACAGTGCCTCCGGTAGTCGGGCGGCCCAATCGCGGCGGTGTGAGGCAATAGTTTTTGTCAAAATTGACTCTATTATCTTATTACTGTTTTCGACTTGCCCATTTGCCTGCGGATGGTATGGGGTAGTAATTTTGTGATGGATGTGATGGTTATTGAGTGTTGCAGCTAATTTATGTCCCACAAATTGTGGTCCTCCATCTGTAACCACTTCCCTTGGAAGACCATAACGTACAAACAAATGGAACAAGAACTGAATTACCGACTCCTCTGTAGCTCTGGGTAATGCCTCTGCCTCAACCCATTTGGTAACATATTCAGTTGCCACCAAAATGTAGGTTTTTTGGTTTGATGGGGGGTTGATGGGTCCGACAAAGTCCAGAGCCCAGCGTTCGAAAGGTTCGATCACCAATTGAGGCCGCAAAGGCATTTCGTCTGCTGGGCCAGGTCGTCCTACACGCTGACAACTATCACAGGCCTGGACAAATTTTTTGGCATCTTTGAAGATTGTAGGCCAGTAATATCCCGTTTGTAATACTTTGTGTGCTGTCCTTCGTTCAGCAAAATGTCCTCCACATGGCCCATCATGGCAGGCTTTCAAGATATCAAAGATTTCGTCTTCTCGAATACGTCTTCTGATTTCCATATCTGCGCCTGTGTGAAACAGATAGCCCCCAACCCACAAAAATCGATTGCTTTTCGCGACGATCTGTTTCCGTTCATTGGGAGTTAAATGTTTTGGAAGCTTACCTACTGCAAGATAATTAGCCACATCAGTGTACCAGGGAGTCTGAACAGCGACTGCAAATAAGTGTTCATCTGGGAATTGGTCCTCAACTGCTGCTGTTTCAACTGATTTTGGTATTCGTGAAAGAAAATCAGCTACAGGGTTCTCCTTCCCTGGTCGGTCTCTGATTGTAATGTCGAATTCCTGCAACAAGATCAACCACCTGGTTATTCTTCCATTTGTAACAGGCTTATTTGCTAAATACCTAATAGCAGAATGGTTTGTATACAAAATAACGGGATAGCCTGTAATATAGTGTCTAAATTTATTAATAGCATGTATCACAGCTAAAAATTCTTTTTCGGTGATAGTGTAATTTAATTCAGCCGGAGCCAAATTTTTGCTGATGTAATAGATAGCGTATGGTCTTTTCTCTTCTTCTTGGCCCAACACTGCACCGATTGCTGTGTCTGAGGCATCGGTTGAAATTTGGAATGGTAAGTTCCAATTAGGTCCTCTGAGAACTGGAGCTGTAGATAGCAACTTCTTTAATTCTGTGAAGGCTCGATCACATTTTTCTGTCCACAAAAAATCAACATTTCCAGTTAATGCATGTAGAGGTGCGGCAATACGTGAGTAATGTTGTATAAATCGTCTATAATACCCAGAAAAACCAAGAAAACTGCGTACCTCTGTTTGATTAGTGGGGGTTGGGATAAGCATGAGTATTTGAATTTTAGCCGGGTCTACCTGAATGCCAACTGCTGAGATGTAATGTCCCAGAATGAGTCCTTTTGTCATCATCATGTAACATTTTTCGTGACTCAAGCAAAGCCTGGTAGCGATGCAACGCTCTAGAACTTTTTCGAGAGTGTCGAGGGCTGGATCAAAGTCATCTCCATATGGTGTGAAATCATCCATATAGACTTCCAATCCATCATTAATTAAATCTGCAAAGATGCTAAGAACAGCCCGTTGGAATGTGGCCAGAGCATTACATAATCCAAAGGGTAAGACTCGGTAGGCGAACGTTCCCCGGGGGCAAGTAAAGGTAGTCTTGTCCTGGTCTTCAGGGGCAATCTGAATCTGGTTATATCCGCTGAAGCCATCCAAGAAAGAAAAAAATTTCTTGCCTGCTAAGGTGTCCAATACCTGGTCTATGAAAGGGAGAGGGAAGTGATCTTTTTGTGTAGCTTTGTTTAATTCTCTGTAATCGACACAGATCCTCCATTTCCCGTTCTTTTTAGGTACTACCACAAGTGGGGAGACCCATTTGCTGTCAGAAATAGTATAAATAAAATTAACGTCTAATAATTTCTGCAGCTCATCTTTTACAATATCTTTTAAATGGGGATTGAGTCTTCTCTGTGGTTGGCGAACCGGTCTTGCATCTTTTTCGATATAGATACGATGTGTACATAGCTAGGGATCAATCCCCTTCATATCGGGATAGTCCCAAGCAAATGCCTCCTGATACTTTCGTAGGAGCTGGATGAGTTTGGTCTCTTGCTCAGGTGTCAGATTAGCGTTAATGTTTAAAGTTTTGCCCGGTTCAATTTGTATTACTTTGCTGTTAGCAACAGAGGTTACAGGTATATTTGGGTCATTGTCATCTTTTAGAGGATCTTCCTCTAATTCATTATCAAATGCCGCTTTTATCATAAAGCATTGTGTATACGATGTGGATTCTGTTTGATTAATGAATTTATTGATGGCATCATCTTCTGTTTGATCTTTAAAATCTAGCGCTTCCTGAACTGTTAATGGTGGTCTAATATTATCAGTAATATATGAGGCAGGGCGCAGATTGGTCAGCGATATATGAGGTGTGATGCTTGGCTGGGCTGGCGGGTACAAGATTAAATTTTTGATATCCGGTCCTCTGGTTATGGTCATGTTTCCCTGCCGGCATCCAATGTAGGCGTCAGCAGTAGCGACCCATGGTCTACCTAGAATTAGCGGATGTCCATCTAGTCGGGTTTTTGGATTAATCACCAGAAAATCGGTCGGGTATTCCCAAGAGTCCACTGAAACCATGACATCATACAAGGTGCCTTCTGGTCTTATTACTGATCGGTCAGCTAGCTCTAGTAAAGTGGAAGTAGGCTCTACCGATGTGATTCCAAGCTTCTGGCATGTTGATGTTGTCAGGATGTTAATCGCAGCCCCTAGATCTACTAAAACGTTGGTCAGGGTCTGCCCACGGACTTGAATAGTGACAATTGGGTTTCCAGGATCCTCGTATTTAATTGGTGTTTCTTTCCCTGATAAGAGGTCGGATAAGGTGCCGACTACCTGGACTCTAGGGTTAGGGGTTATATTTCTTTTTGTTTTTCTGCTACACAGGTCTTTTATGGTTTTTGCATATATGGGGATATCCTGTATAGCCTGAAGGAATGGAATTCTTATATACAAGTTTTGAAGTTCTCCCAGAATATCAAAATCCGGATATTGCATTTGTCTCGGAATGGCCAGTCGTTCTGGGAAAGGTGGAGAAGATGTAATTACTTGCTGATGAACCTGGTCTTTACTTACTTCTTCTTGTTGTGACGGCTGTTCTATCGGTAACTGGTTTTCAATATGAGCGGTTCTATGTCCCTCAGTTTCTATTATTTGCCCAGATCTCAACTGAAGATCATTTCACTCCTACAGAGCAGATTCAATCTCGGAAGATTCTATAATTTGAAGAGATTGAACTGGTCGATTATTTGGGTTAGGGTTGGGTTGGGCTGGGAGCTGCGGTCTTAGGTTGGGCTGGGGATTTTGTTGCAAGGCTGGCAGAGTTGGTTGAGGGAGCGGAATTGATCCTGGTGTTTGATATGTCGATCTTGGCCAGTTGCTCTGCCAGGGTGAACTTTGCGAAGTGGAAGGGGTCCACTGCGGAGGATATGAATTATTTGGCCAATATGGCGGAGGATAAGGAAAGTTTGGCCAGCCAACTTGGTTCATCCAAGGGTTCGGAGTAGGAAACATTTGAGGCGGCCAATTTGAAAACGGGTGCTGAGACTGATTTTTCCACATATTCTGTTGCTGAGCATTAAATTGTGGAGATTGAAAAGAAGAGGAGGGATCTTGAAACATACCAGGTTGCCTAGGTTTCCATTGATGACGCTGGTTAATAAAATATGCTGATTCTGGTTCCTCTTCTGCTTCTTTGTACACCGCCTTCAAACCAGGGAGCGAGGGACAGCTTTCAGTCGGATGGTCCTTGGTACAAATAGCACATATTTGAACTGTATCGAGCGAGCATTCTTTCTGGCTATGTTTCTTCCTGCACCGCGGGCAGAAAATTGCCAGATTCTGTTCCGCCTCTGCTTGCTTCTGTTTAGCCTGCACAATATCAAGCTGTGTAGTTAATGTCCCCATGATATCAGTTTTAAAATTCTCTAACAGATTTCCAAGTTCCACTCGTGATACTCCTTCTGTTGATGTTCGATTGTCTCTAGTGAAGCGATCATATTCTGCTGGTTTTATCCTTGTGCTGCCTCTTGAGCTCCTGATACACAGATCAATGATGTCAGCAAAATTTTCCTGATAAATGTCTCCTTTTCCCATAATATTCAACGTTTCAATCCATTGCTCCTTCATACCTCTAATCAATGCAATTTTCAACACGTTATCGGGCAGAGGTAACGATGCATATGGAGATCTCTGCAAGTTATATTGGAAACGTTCTACATATTCTTCTAAAGTTTCATTTGGTCTGGCTGACATTTGAAAGATTTCATCCTTTAGTTCTCTTGATCTACAATAATCCTGATATTTTTTTAAGAAGGCCGCTTTCATTTCTTCCCAATTGTTTATGACTCCACCACCTAAACCCATGAACCATCTCAGAGCTGCTCCCTTCAAAGTAGAGGGAAACAGTTTTAGCTTCTGGGGATCAATGGTGTAATCGTATCCCCTGCATAACACATCAAATTCGAATAGAAACGCATCAGGGTCTTCTGATGTGAGTCCATGAAACGTCGGGATATGTTGAAGCGGAATTGCCTTCATTGGTGCATTCGCAGCGGAATCTACTATGGGATATTGCAAAGTAGAGGTTTGGGTATTTGGCTGATTCTGCGCCATGGAATCAAATATATGCCAGTAATCTTCAGGAATTTCCAATAGAGTATTCCTTGGTTGCGGAGGGGTAATCTTAGCAGGAACTGTTTTTACAGCACTCCCTTTATCAGGGATAATGATGGACCCTACTGTCTGAGGTGAATGAATTCCCTCAACGAGGATTTTTGCAGCGCTTCCTTTATCTGGACTATTTAAAGGCTGGTTTGGTTCAATAGGAGATCTAGGTTCCTCGATTTCCCCTGTTTCTCCTTCTCCTTCGCAAAGGTTGCTAAAATTTCCTTCGTGCACTGGTCCAAGAGTCGAATTGTCAAATTCTTGAAAGTCCTGCTCCTCTGTCTGACTGTGCACCTCCGCAAAGGCTTCAGATGGTGATTCTGAGGCCTGAAGGGAACTAGCAGGTTGTTTAGAGTTTACTTTCCTATAACCTACTGATGGCGGAGATCCGGCTTTCTTGTAAATTTCATCTATAAAGGTCTTTCGTCCAAGGGTCGCCGACCCCTTGGCCTTTTCGGTTTTGGATGGAGGCTTTTGATTCTTTTCTGGCCTTTTCTGCTTAGTGATGCACTCCAATTAAATTACTAAATCAATTCTGCTAGGAAAGCGGACGGTGGAGCAGGGCTTTTACCTGCTCCGCACGCAGGTTCTTACCTTCCGTTTTTAAAATCCAGTTCTCCCCTAACAGATTCACACACTACCCTGTTAAAAAACAAATGGCTATGCCCCTTCCCTGGCAACGGCGCCAAAATGTGGAGCTGTAACAAGGGTCTTTTTCACCTCTAGTTATCTCACATTACAAGTCAATCCGGGAGCGTTTTGTTATTGTAAAGGACATCTTAATTTGAGGCTATTTGTCAGGATAATGCTTCGTAGTATAGATCTAAAGAATACAAGAGTAAACGGATGCTAATGCTAAATTACTTTTGCATAAAGAAATCACACACGCAGCAACTTCGTCGGTCGAGGGTATGGAATTAGTAACCTATCCCCCTAGAAACTGATGAAGGAGTATGGATCATGATCTGGGAGCATTATAGCGTCTGCTGTATCTCACAACAGTCTTGAACCTCCTCTCATGCCACTTCAATAAACGCAAGCGAAAGGAACAACAATAAAACAGAATGAAACATCAACTTCAGAAATGGAACAGCAATAAAAGGAACGGCAGTAAATGGAACGGTAGTAAAGAAACTAAGTCTCGCGAGGTCAACACTTCCAGTCCTTGGCACACACTTACATACAAAAAGGAAAGCAATCATTTATACAGGTTTGCAGCTTAATCAAATGGAACAGCAAATTATTAAAGACAGGAAACGTCAATCATATATATATCAAATGGAACAGTAAATCATTAAAGACAGGAAACGTCAATCATATGTACACGATCTGCAATGGTCACCAACAATCCATTAACCCCAATCACCTGTAGCTGAAATATTCTACTTATGAATTCTGTAATTGATGCAAACAACTCAGATCAACAGTATGCGAAGAATCCTGAAAGTATGATATGAACTTGTTACAGAGATTTATAACAGGAAAGCTACAGATGAATAAATATGAAACAGCATGCAACCATAACAGATTAGGAGAAACAAACCACACAAAGCAGAATTGTAATGGTACAATCAGCCAGTGTCCGTTGGAGCCGGGCCCAAAGCTTCCAATGGCGCACTGCCGTAAACTACTTCAGACGCACGGAGAAATTAACACCAAGATATTATATTAACGCATCAATGAGAGTACAAAACTAAGTCTCAGAGAGACTCAATAGTCTGAGTTCAACTGACAATAAAATTCATGAACGGAAAGTTAAAGATACCAAAAGTAATCCCCTAGTTTCCAATGCTACCCTCCTTTTATACAATTAACGGCGGAGTTCATCGGTCGACAAAACGATTGATCGTAGCGATCCCTCAGGATCGAAGATCCTGAGGGATCCGCTAAATTGTTAACGCTTTCCTTTACTCGGCCTGTATTTCCGAACTGGCAGTCCTTCATCTCGTTCCGGACTGATCTTCCTTGATTTACTCGACCTGGTCTGAACCTTATTTAGAATTGGAGGGACAGCCGTTATCTTCTCATCAAATCCTCGTTTTGCATTGCGCCTTCCTGCTTTTACCTTTCCCTGCGTAGAGAAGACAACTGTTAGTGATTGGATCATTTTAGACTCGTTCTCGTTGCATTTTCCCTACTTTATAATAAAGAAAAGATTACAACTATTGCTTAAAACATCACTAAATTATTTATTAAAACATACCTTCCCAATGCTCTACATCAATGTTAGTCAATTATCATAATGGCATCATTAACAATTCCTGGTCATTCACATCATTGTCCATTGTAAGTCTAAACTAAAGGAAGTAGGTAACATAGGGGACACATCCCTCATGGCCATCATCAATGATCATCAATGGAAACATACATATTCATTAAGCTATCAACATCGTAACATCGTAGAAATATACCTATCTATAAAATTTATCCTCATTATGCTTTTAATAGAGCGCATACATATTCTTTACTACCCTCATCATCATAAATTCAACTAAAGACCCAACTTAACTACTTAATGTTGCAATCATCAGAACCCAATAGATAAGATACATAAACTATTTAATGTTGCAATCATCAGAACACCAATAGATAAGATACATAAACTATTTAATGTTGTAATCATTAGAACACCAATAGATAAGATACATAACCATTCATGTTATCATAATATCAACAAAAAACATCTATAAACATCACAACCCTGAATATCTCAATCACTAATAATAGTGTCAAGTGCCCGGATCCTCAACCTGAGGTCCTCAAAGAATTAAGTGTGGGCCTTATGGCTAAATAAATGTTTGTGTCATATCAATGTTAGTCAACTAGAGCAGGCACTACATACACCCCCTCTTAACAATGGACTTCGTCCCGAAGTCCTCGAAACATAAAGGAAAACGACGACACATATCCTAGGAATCCTTCCTGAAACTCTTGCTAACCTTCTGGTAACAAGTATCTCTGATTTTTAAATTAAGCACATTTTTTTCTAAGGAATTAAAATCAATTAACAAAATCGTTTTCATCTTCTGGATTAAGTAATTTTCTCAATTGATTTATTTATTATTATTATTTTTATCATTTTTACCTAATTAGCTCTATTAGGCCCTCATGAAACATTGTCATAAAATTTAATGCTTCTCATTTTCATTCCTTTAACCTCTTGAATATTCAAGAGTGTCTTTCAAGTATAGTTCCTTCGAACATGAGCTTGAGATGTAATGCCCAACAATTGTCCTTGTTATGATCATCCTTCATACTATGTTCATAATGCAAGTCTCTTTTTTTTTCATAATTTAACTTTAAGTAAAATGTCAATATGTGGATTTACTAGCACAAAAATTTAAATAACAAAACATATTAGACTGTCATATATTCAGAAAACATGATATCAAGGTCCACACAAACTAATTGTTTTGAATTTACAAACTCACTGATTTATCATAACATTGCACCTCTTACTTACTATACACGTTTATGCTGACACTAATTATTTCAAAAGAAGCACGTGTTACTAAAATATCTGAAGGAAATTAACTTAGAGCAATGCTTTTCAGACTATAATAGCTTAAGGTGCGTTGATATTGCCCTTAGTAGCAATAACATATTCTGGATCAAAGAGACCAGTTGAGGATTTTGAAATTAGTGAACGAAAAATTCTCATTCCAAGTTCCTATTCATCATCTTAAAAGGAGATATCACTTATAAAAGCTTTGATATAAATTTTCATTCTGCAATACAAAATTTATTTCCTCAGGTGCTCCAAAAATAAGTAGAATGTTTGTATCATATTTTAATACTCATTCCCAATGACTACTTTGTTGTCTGAACAATAATATGTTTACTTTTTTTTTTTTTTCTAACAACCCAAAAACTTGTACAAGGAACAAACCAAAAATAGATTGCTTCAATTGATAACTCTAAAGCACTGGTGTAGAGAATTGAAGCAAGATAATATAGATTCAAACTGTATTAGTTAAAAGCATAGAAAGGATTTTTAACGATTAAGGGTGTTATTTAATACTAACATTGTTTTATCCCAAAAACAAGGTTCATTTCAAAGCTTTATCTAGAGAGGAAACGAATAGACTCATAAATACCACAACTCCCTAATGGAAGTAAGACTCATCAGTATTAAAAATCTGTGTTTTAAATCAAAGGATCACCATAGCATATTGAAATAGGGAATAGAATAGACAGCTTGGGATTTATTTTCAGCGATAATAAGAGACATTAACAATCAAGGTTCATAAGCTATGTTCAAAGCCACTGCGTTATTCTAGGTAAAAATAGGATCTTCAAGTAGTCAATGGACAATGGCAGCTGTAAGCATCACAAGTAATGAGAGACGGGGATAGAATGTAAATGCAATGGGCCACATAACATCAGAGGGAAAGAAAATTCTAGCTTAGAGAATCAACCATGGTGCCATTCAAATCACAGGCCTTCAATTATTTCCATTTAAATTCAAGTAGCCCCTTTGAACAATATTTAGCTCAATAACCGTGTTTTAAGAACTTTGAAGACAACTAATCGAAAAAAAATCCCTAGTGACTTACGGTAGAAACTTTAAGCCATATTCAAAATTGCTTCTTTTAAAAACAAAATGGATTTCATTACTAAATACTGTCTAACTGAGTACCTATTGATTATTCAATAGCGCTTAAAAATTAAATCCATGGATCGACCTTCACCAGCGTTATAAAATGCAATTTTGTCGTTTTGGTTTGAATGGGAAAATGTTTACTGCAGACAAACGAGATTTTGTTTGTATTTTGAACCAACACGATGAAAAGGCAAAGGTGCCCCCTGTTGATCATAGATTCTCTTGATGACTCTATGAGGCTTAAATGTCTCAGAAAGAGAGGTTATGGTATTTCCAACACGCTTTAATATCTCTGGTTTGACTCCTGTATTATGAAGTCCAAATATTTTTTTTTGGTGACTTGAAGCCTGACCAAAAGGCTCCAAGCCAATCTCGTGTTTTTGGAACATAATCTTTGCTGTTTACAAACTCTTCATTCAAACTTGACAAAACCTTTATACGAATGTTGTCAATTTCTTCCTTTGACAACTCCCCTGATTCTATGAGCTTAACAACCCAAAAACTAAAATCCACTCCAAAATAATTACACCCAAAAGGATGATGAGGGTTATGAAACCTTTAAGGGGGTTACAAGATGAAAAATTTAAATGCCCTTTCCTCAAATTAATAATGGGAAAAACCTTTAAAATGATTTTTACAAATATTTTAATATGACACATTTTTCCTAAAGGTGGAATTTACTTTCTTCAAAATATAAATGAAAAATTTATAGTGAAAAGAATTTACTAATGAAACTTTTACCAATCAATTTCCCAAAACTGACATTTGAGAAAAAATTCTATCATATAATTTAATGAGAAAATTTCTCTCTAAAGAGAACAAATTCCTTTTAAAATAATTTCACTTTCTTTCATTCACACGCCCGAGGAAATTTTTATTTGTTTATTTATTTATTTTATTTTATTTTTTGGGTAGCCCGAGTGGTTAAGTTGGGTCGGCATTTTGTTTAATCAAATAATGTTACAGATATTAATCCAAGAAACTTAATCTTAAGATAGGAGAACTATCTTAGACCTTATCATTTTGTTGAGATCACATTTCATATTAGGAAGCTAACTAGCTGGAGAGAATCTCTCAACCAGTTAGACCTTAACAACCTTTTGACTAATAAAACATACTCCTTCATGTAGAGCCTAAAACTCTAACAATGATGACCATTATACTCATCATACACATAGACAACTAGTAGTTACATATTCTATCAATTTCATAGTCAAAATACTTCATATATAAAATTTATCTTCATTTAACTTTATATCTTTAAAATAAATCTAAATTTTTATCAGTTTAAAAATATTAAATGTTTCTTCTTTAGAGGTTATATCTCTACCATTCAATTAAATTCTAAAATTATATTTCAAAATAAACACTGAACGAGTTTCAAAATGGACCTTAACCATAGTTTTCCTTAATTCTCCCTTTAATGTTTTTTTTTTTTTTTTTGACCTAGTATTCTATGATAAACTTGTACACTCTTTTTTTATTTTTTTTTGACAACACTGTGTTTTCCATGTTTCTTATCAATACAACATTTGAATTGGAAACTTGGTAGGGTTTTGGTCTACATCATTTGAATTGGAAACTTGGTTATTTCAGGGTTCTAGTCTCATGGATATGGTAGGCATCCTTAGTTTCTTTTTCACTCTTACATCTTTAATCCAACTTCATTTCCTCATGCAAAGATAATTATTTTAAGAAAATTTCATTTAAAAAAAAATAAGATGATCCTTTTAAATAACACTTCGCCACAGATGGTGAAGCCTCTCACTGGAACTTCTAACATCATGGTTTTAAACAACACTCTCTATTACAAGAAATATGCAAATTCAAAATGTCAAAAGAACTAAGTTGATACGTAAAAATGTAAGGAAAGTACAAAATTGCACATACCAGTGGATGAGGATAACAATGCAAGATGTGGTTTGACGTGATTGGTGTTTGTGGCCTTTGCCTCCTACTTAAATGCATACATCAAATTATCAAAATGACGTGGTCGCATTTCTCATCTCCTAGAAGAACCCATCCTAAATATTTTATTGGATATATTAATAATGAATAAAATCACAGTGTACTAAGTCCAACATTGGAGGGAGCGTAAAAATTGGAGAGAGCTTACGTGATCTAAAAACTTGCTCCTGTTCTATTTGATGAGGATAACCATGAAAAATGTCTGTATTCAAAAACTGTTTTATTTTGATTGTGATGAAGCGTTTTGTATTTGTGACCTTTTCCTCGGACTTGACAAAAAGTATATAAAAATATTAAAATAATGTGTTCACATTTCTCAGCAGAAAAAAAAAAAAAAAAAAAAAAAAAAAAAAAAAAAAAAAAAAAAGAACATCCTAAATGTTTTAAGGTTGAATTGCTTGTACGTTTAATAACACCCTAAAATGCTCCCTTAACATGACAGATATTCCTTATCACATATAATATAATAATAAAGTATTTAACGTATAATATATAATATTAACCTATAACATTTAAATCTTTAGATATACGCCGAGACAACCGCCACTCAAAAAAAATCCCAAATCTTTATTTCTACAGATTCCAATAAAATATTAAAATAAATAAACTCCGAGACAACACAAGATCACTTAAATCTTTTTATGCTTAGTGATAATTGATATTGGAATTTAATGGCAATGCTTATGTTTCAAAGGAACCCGTCAACCATCGTCCTGCCCAATAATGCGAATCCAAAGAAATTTTAGGAATATATTTCTTGATTTCATGTCATTAATCCTCTCTTTATTTATTAATTTTCAGCCAAAGTCCATTTAATTGCAACTTTTACCAACGTATGATTCATGGATGGCTAATAAAACGAAAAAAATATTTATAGTTTCATAGCGAGGGTCCTTACACTGCGGCAGAACCGCAAATACAACCAGAAAAACAATGCATTGAAAGTCAAATTTATTTTTGCACACACATTCCTGTCACTCATTCAGGACATATCAGAACAATTCATACTTTTACTAAGATCAATAGTCATGAAATACATATGTACCGTTCACCAGAAGGCGAGACTCCACTTACTCTGCTGTTGCTGGTATTCCCTTGTCGCTGGTCACCTCCGCGAGTAAATGATGACGCACTTGATCTGGATACGAAGACTCACCGGTTAACCTCCCAGCCTACTCCTTGGGTACTCTTCTTCCCCGCGGACCCCCGAGCTGCAATGGGGTTGTACAATGGAGACAAGCACTAGCTAGTAGAGGAGAGCACACCTTGGCTCAAGAGTCCCCTCTCTAAATCCTCTACCTCACCAAACTCACTATAGCTTCGTAATCACTGCTCTGACAACATCTCATCCATCCAACAATAGGGTCCCAAAAAGTCCCTTCTCCCATGGTTTGTCCCTTCTTTTATAGGAGTCCTCATAGGTGACACTTGTCATGTCATGCATAATTAATTATTTTTTATAATTCAATAGCTTGATTATTCACCCACCCATGTGTCATTCTCACATCAAGGGTCTCCCAAAATTATTTACTTAAATTTTTATTTAAAACTAATATTTTCCTCACGTCAACAAGATTCCTATTTCTTCTCCTAGATGTCTCTTTATTCCCCCTTTTTATTCCTTAATTTGTATTCATTACTTGAAGTCAATTAATGAGTCAAGATTTTATCCCCAATCTACTCCCTAATTTAACTCAGGTTATCTCCTAGATGGATATTCTTATGTTGGTTGTTGACACATGGAGCTTCTCTACATTTCTCTAAATTTAATTTATTATTCTCATTTTAATTGATCCAAGTGGATATTGGTGGCCACCTGCCAAGTCCACCTGGACCCCCACCATTGTCTTTCTCAGCATTTTCAGTTTCCTTAATTGTAGCACAACTTACTATTTTTAGCAGTTTTTCGGGTCCTGAACTTCCGGAGCCGTTTTGAGGCCCTAAATGACGTTTTTTGGGGAATCCGGGGGCAACACGAGTCCATGGAATGGACTGGTGTTGCCCGTTCCAACAATGATAGTGATCGGATAGATCTTTCTAATGAGCTATTGTACGCGTCAAACGGAGATCATATGCCAAAGTTACGACCCTGGGAAGTTGATGTACCAACTTACCCCCAAACGGGGCCCACAGTTTGGCGTTTCATCTCCTAGGGTTAGGTTTTGGAATGTTAATGGTTTTCCATTGTTTCTCAACAATAAATAGGCCTTCGAGCCTCATTGTAACACAGTTCAGAGGCATGTAGCCATCACATCTCTTCTCAGAGATAAGCTACCATCGCCCTAGCTAGTTTATTTCCATTTCTGTCTGTAAGCATATTTCAGTATTTTCCATTAATGAAATGAAGTATTATTTCCGCTGCATCTTTGTGTATATGGTTATCTCTGTAATTTGTTGCGTTCCTGTTTAAATCCGGATCAGTGGTATCAGAGCGGTCTGCTTTTTCTCTGTTTTTCTTTGCATGTCCCCAACAAGGTCGGGATATAAGGAGTTAGGGCTTGAACTGGTTGAACCTTTGCAAGACCAGCCTCGCAAATCCCGACGGCCTCCCATGGCGGACGAGAAGAAAGACGAGGGGGCAGGAGATCCCATCAAAATCTTGCTCGAAGAAGCGCTCGAGCGACAACGGAACGCGATGATGGACAACTTTGCGCAGATCCTTCAGCGGCTACCCAGAAGCGGCGCATCGGCTTCCAGCAGCTCCTCTGGAAACGCCACACCCTTTAAGGTACAAGTTAATTTTGAAATCCCCATATTCGAGGGTCAGATAGACGCCGATGCCGTAGATAAATGGTTAAATCTGCTAGAGGGTTATTTTTCTGTTCATGAATTTTCGAGTCGGGAAAAGATTGTTTTTGCTCTTCTCAAAGCAGCCCCCCACGTCAAGGACTGGTGGGAAACCTACTGCGAGCAGAAGGATGAAAGTACTGGCTCACTATTTTCAGCCGCACCCACCTGGGATTCGTTCCGGGATGCCATCAAGGAGCAGTACTACCCTGTCGGAAGCTATGAGGATGAATACATAAAGTGGACCACGCTGCGGCAGGGAAGGGACCAAGACGTGCCGGAGTTCACCAATCTTTTCCATACCCTTCGCACAAAGTTGGGTATCAAGGATTCGGAGCAACATTTGATACTCAAATACCGTGGCTGCCTGCACAAGTACATCCAGGAAGAAATACAGTTCCTAAACATCCCCTCGCTCGGCGCAGCATACCGTATGCCGTCAAGGTCGAGCAGAAGTTTAAACAAAAGAAGCGAGACTTTGGATCTGCGAATCCAAAGCAGGGGAAAGGTGCCCCTAAACCACAGAACAAAGGACAAAGCCAAGGCGGGACAGCCCAAGACAACCAGCCGAAGCTGCAAGCAAAGAGCAACGCCGCGAAGCCGAGAAAGGACACTGGAAAATGGTGCGAGTTCCATAAGAGCTCCACTCACAACACAAGTGAGTGTCGGGCCAAGCAGTCACTGGTGGCTGAGCTAAAGGTTTCAGAATCAGATGCATGTTCCGACTCTGAGTCAGAACCCGATAAGGGGTATGAAAAAGGGAAGCAGATCATTGATGCGGATCCCAGCGCCACTGTTGCTACCGCAAAGATCCAGAAAAATGAACCCGAAGATCCAGAGGAGGAGGAGCGTCTCTTCCACTCCCAGATGTGGGTAAAGGGCTCCCCGATACAGTTCATTGTTGATAGCGGGAGTCAAAAGAACCTCATTTCGGCAGAGGTCGTGAAGCGGTTGGGCTTACCGACCACAGCACATCCACAACCATACACCATTGGGTGGCTTCACCAAGGGCGAGATCTTCGCGTGAGCCAGCAGTGTCGCCTTCCATACAACATCAAGCCCTTCACGGATGAGGTATTGTGTGACATTGCTCCCCTTGAAGTTTGTGATGTATTACTAGGACAACCATACTTGTGGAAGCGACATGCTGTGTATGAATCAAGGCCCCGTGCTGTTATTATTACATTGGGAAATAAGTTGTTCAGGATACCAGAGGTAGCACCACCTGCCGCCATCTCTTTGATTACTGCAAAACAATGCAGTAAGATCATTTCCAAAACCAGGAAATTTGTTTTCCTGATGATACGCCCTCAAGGGAAGAAGAAGACAGTGGCCGCGGCCTCCAAACGGGGTCCCTCTGCACGGCAGCTACAGATGGACAAGATTGTGGAGGAGTACGAAGACATCTTCACCTCCCCGGCAGGGGTTCCTCTGCACTGTCAAGTCAAGCACTCCATCGATCTGACCCCAGGTGCGCCGCTACCCAATGGACCAATTTATCGGCGCTCCGTTCTGGAGAACAATGAAATCAAGAGGCAGATTCAGGAGCTCCTGCAGAAAGGTCACATCCGTCCGAGTTCTTCGCCCTGTGGGAGCCCGATAGTGTTGGTACAGAAGAAGGATGGGACGTGGAGACTCTGTATTGACTATCGGGCGCTGAACAAGATCACTGTCCGTAATAGGTACCCGATCCCGCGGATTGATGACCTCCTAGACCAACTAAAGGGGGCGAAATATTTCAGCAAGATCGATCTGAAGTCAGGATATCACCAGGTACCAATTGAACCCTCAGATGTGTGGAAGACTGCCTTCAAATCCAAGGAGGGCCTCTTCGAATGGTTGGTCATGCCTTTCGGATTGACGAATGCTCCTGCAACCTTTATGAGGCTAATGGATGACATCTTGCGGCCATTCACCAACTCCTTTGTAGTAGTATACTTGGATGACATTCTGATCTTCAGCCAGAGTTGGGAAGAGCACCTCCACCACATCCGACAGGTTCTCCAAACACTGCGGCAACACAAGCTATGTGCCAATTTGGAGAAATGCACTTTTGGCATGACCGAGGTTCAGTATCTGGGATACATCATTGATGAACAGGGGGTGCATGTCGATCCAGCCAAGGTCCAAGTCATTCGGGATTGGCCCTCTCCAACCACTCTAACAGAGCTCCGCAGCTTTCTAGGTCTTGCCAACTTCTACCGCAGGTTTGTGTTGGGATTTTCTCATATTTCTTGGCCCTTGAGTCAAGTCACCAAGGGCGGGGCGAAAGCAAAATTCTTTTGGTCTGAATCTCAACAGAAGGCATTCAGGGAGTTGAAGGATCGCCTCTGCACGGCACCAGTGCTCGCGTTACCAGATTTACAACAACCATTTGAGGTCGAGACAGATGCCTCTGACTATGCTATTGGGGCAGTCCTTACTCAACATGGACATCCAGTGGCATATCACAGTGAAACACTTTCAGACACAGTCCGGAAGTACCCCACTTATGATAAAGAGATGTATTCCATTGTACAGGCCTGCCGACAATGGAAGCATTACATTTTGGGGAAGGAAACGGTCATCCACACAGACCACCGACCTCTGCAGTTCATACAGACCCAAGGGAAATTGCAGAATGATCGCCATCAGAAGTGGTCTACATACCTGCAACAGTTTCACTTGAATATCAAGTATAAAAAGGGCAGCACCAATAATGTTGCAGATTGCCTCAGTCGACCACCGATCATGGCGCTAACCACCGTGCTCAACTCTTGCGGGCACGAGACTTCTGATTGGCCACTTCTCTACAAAAGCGACCCAGAATTCGGCCACACATACCAGACACTCTTGGAGGGTCGGCAGGTTGCAGATTTTCACCTCCAGGATGCCCTATTATGCCACCTCGGTCACCTTTGTGTTCCTTCAAGCGAGCGTGCCAAGATGATTTGGGAAGCACACTACAGTCGGGCTGCTGGGCATTTCGGGGTCGAGAAAACAGTGGCAGTACTGCAAAACTATTTCTATTGGCCGAATCTTCGACAGGATGTTGGGAAGTACATCCGATCATGTACTGCCTGTGCCATTGCCAAACCGACCATTAAGAAGCAAGGCCTCTATACCCCGTTGCCTACCCCTAGTCGACCTTGGGAATCCATCTCCATGGATTACATGTCAGGCCTTCCTTCCACTAAGCATGGAAATGACTGTGTTTTTGTGGTCGTCGACAGGTTCTCAAAGATGGCCATTATGATGGCCTGCAAGAAGAATATCACAGCAGAAGCCACTGCTAAACTCTTCTTTGAACGAGTGTGGGTGCACTTTGGGATCCCACAGTCTATCATCTCAGATCGGGACAGTCGGTTTCTCAGCACCTTTTGGTCCAGTCTCTGGTCAATGCTGGACACCAAACTCACGAAGTCCACAGCCTTCCATCCTCAAACTGATGGCCAGACAGAGGTTGTCAATAGGATGATTGTGCACATTCTGCGCATGTATAACTCAAAGCATCCACGCACATGGGACGAGAGCCTCCCCTACGTTCAGCACAGCTACAACCGAGCTCTTCACAGCTCCACTGGCCATAGCCCTTTTCAGGTGGGTTTGGGATTCCAGCCACTATGCCCCATTGATGTGGCCATGCCACTTGCAGCTACTCACATGAATTCAGCTCATGTCCAGTCCGAAACAGATAAGGCCACCAGCTTCATTGAGCGCATCCAACATATTCGCCAGCAGGTCCATGACATTCTTGAGAAATCAAATGCCAAGTACAAGCAGCGACATGATCAACATCGGGTGCCACACAAGTTTCAGGTGGGCGACAAAGTCTGGTTGCATTTGCAAAAGGAACGCCTTACTGGAGCCTATCGGAAATTGAGACCACTCCGATATGGTCCTTACACCATTACTAAGGCTATGGGAGACAATGCATTTGAGCTCAGCATTCCCCCATTCCTTGGCCTGCACCCAGTATTCAATGTGGACCGCCTTCGGCCATACTTTCCACCATTGCTAGACACATCCGACATTGCAGAACAGCTCAAACCCACAGAATTAAATCCAGATTGCATGGAACAAGCTGCAACTGATCGGATCATGGACACACAGATCAAGAACACTCGCCAACAGAATATCCAACTGTATCGAGTTGTCAAAGCGGGCCAACTCCTTCAGCAGGGCAAGTGGCTCACCAGGGAACAAGTTCAGCAGAAGTTTCCTCATCTCATGGAGGAGCTCAACGCAATGGGGACCATTGCTTCCTAAGGGGGGAGGAATGATCCAGGTGGATATTGGTGGCCACCTGCCAAGTCCACCTGGACCCCCACCATTGTCTTTCTCAGCATTTTCAGTTTCCTTAATTGTAGCACAACTTACTATTTTTAGCAGTTTTTCGGGTCCTGAACTTCCGGAGCCGTTTTGAGGCCCTAAACGACGTTTTTTGGGGAATCCGGGGAAACACGAGTCCATGGGATGGACTGGTGTTGCCCGTTCCAACAATGATAGTGCTCGGATAGATCTTTCTAATGAGCTATTGTACGCGTCAAACGGAGATCATATGCCAAAGTTACGACCCCGGGAAGTTGATGTACCAACTTACCCCCAAACGGGGCCCACAGTTTGGCGTTTCATCTCCTAGGGTTAGGTTTTGGAATGTTAAGGGTTTTCCATTGTTTCTCAACAATAAATAGGCCTTCGAGCCTCATTGTAACACAGTTCAGAGGCATGTAGCCATCACATCTCTTCTCAGAGATAAGCTACCATCGCCCTAGCTAGTTTATTTCCATTTCTGTCTGTAAGCATATTTCAGTATTTTCCATTAATGAAATGAAGTATTATTTCCGCTGCATCTTTGTGTATATGGTTATCTCTGTAATTTGTTGCATTCCTGTTTAAATCCGGATCATTAATTCACCTTCCCCTTTTCTTAATTAGGTTTAAATTAGTTTAGGGTTAATCTTTATCCTTGCTATTATGTTTGTCTTTCCCCTTTTTCCTAATTAAACACATAATCTTCCTAGTATTTTCCAAAATGGGAAGGGTAGAGTTTTTAAGGTACTTTATTTTAATTCTTCCTATGATCCTCCTTATTCCAGGTTTTATTTTTTATTTAATTACATTGGTTTCTAATCATCATTTACCCTTGATGTAAATTTACCTATTTTTCATTCCTTGCTTATATTTATTTATTATTATTTATTTTTAATGATTCAAAGGATGCCAAGTTTGGTTGTGCCCTTCAAGAACTTCCCTAGAAGTTCCAAGGGTGCCACACCTAATAGCTTATTTGTGATCTCAAGGGTGCCAGTTTGGTTGTGCCCTTCAAGAACTTCCCTAGAAGTTCCAAGGGTGCCACACCTAATAGTTTATTTGTGATGTCAGGGGTGCCAGTTTGGTTTTGCCCTTCAAGAACTTCCCTAGAAGTTCCAAGGGTGCCACACCTAATAGTTTATTTGTGATGTCAGGGGTGCCAGTTTGGTTGTGCCCTTCAAGAACATCCCTAGAAGTTCCAAGGGTGCCACACCTAATAGTTTATTTGTGATGCCAAGGGTGCCAAGTTGGTCGTGCCCTTCAAGAAATTCCCCTGATGTTCCAAGGGTGCCACACCACTTGCCCTTCAAGCATCCAGTGATTACGAGGGGAAAGTATAGTGCAACGTCATAGACCACTGTCATCTCTTATGTTGCCTGCTATAGTGAGACGAATGGTGTCGGGGATCAAGGAATCCGCCTTGGTACGCGTCCCCCGGTAAAATCCTCATGAGCGAACCAACTTTGGAACCTGCCCTCATGGCATCGTGATCTTCAAGGCGAAGGTGTTTCAACCCTTCCAGCCCAAGTCACGGTGGGAGTGCTAGTGGGTGAGATCAGGGACTCTGTCCCACCCCTCCCATGTAGTTCCATCCACTTGTACAACCCCATCACCCATATGTGAGTCATTTGGTCAAGCAACTAATCTGTGCCTGCAACCATTAATATATCATCAAAATATAGTTAAGCATATATGGCAGATTCCAAGATCGACTTAGACTTTCAAAGATAAAGTAATGTAAATTTTCATCAAACCAGGTGTCATCGACATGTCATATGCGAGTGCCTCTGATGGTTTCCTGCCATACTCAATAATCATCAGTAACAAGGTTTCTCAATGTTAGTCAATTATCATAATGGCATCATTAACAATTCCTGGTCATTCACATCATTGTCCATTGTAAGTCTAAACTAAAGGAAGTAGGTAACATAGGGGACACATCCCTCATGGCCATCATCAATGATCATCAATGGAAACATACATATTCATTAAGCTATCAACATCGTAACATCGTAGAAATATACCTATCTATAAAATTTATCCTCATTATGCTTTTAGTAGAGCGCATACATATTCTTTACTACCCTCATCATCATAAATTCAACTAAAGACCCAACTTAACTATTTAATGTTGCAATCATCAGAACCCAATAGATAAGATACATAAACTATTTAATGTTGCAATCATCAGAACACCAATAGATAAGATACATAAACTATTTAATGTTGTAATCATCAGAACACCAATAGATAAATACATAACCATTCATGTTATCATAATATCAACAGAAAACATCTATAAACATCACAACCCTGAATATCTCAATCACTAATAATAGTGTCAAGTGCCCGGATCCTCAACATGAGGTCCTCAAAGAATTAAGTGTGGGCCTTATGGCTAAATAAATGTTTGTGTCATATCAATGTCAGTCAACTAGAGCGGGCACTACAATAGAAAGGAGGTTTTGTCATTTGTATCATCCAAGAATTGTTCACTTGTGTAATGTAAAGGAGATTTCCCCCTAGAAGAGGCTTATTTTGAAGTTGTTGATCTCTTCTTCTATTTTGTGAGGTGGTTGCATAACATTTGGCTTAAGATCTTTGGATTCTAGGGTTTTGCTGCTTCAAACAAGTTATCGCGGGAGTTTCTCTATAACTTTGTTTCTACGAAGTTTGAGAAGTTGAAATTAAAACCCATTTCAGACAAACTATTGATAAACGTAGTGTCTAAATTTCAGATCTTGCCTCGCTATATTGTCGGAGATATGGTCCAAGGGATTTAGGGTTTTTGCAAGCTCCCAAATTCCATCTCAAACCTGTGACCTCGATAAAACCATCATAGATTTATCTCTGACCATCAGATTCAAATTTCATAAAAAGTGGCAGAAAGAGGATGGGTTGTAGTTTGTTGTGTATCGTTTGTAGGGCTAAAGGTTGAAAAAATGAGACATGGAACTTCATACAAGTTCACTCTACTAAACTATTCTATAATCAAGTCATCGTGGGAGATTGGGCATACCTCTTTTTTGAAGAATCCAATTGTGATTAGACCTATGTGATTGGAAAGAGGAATCAGAGTGATATATTAGGACAAAATTTTAGAACTTGGAGATCCAAAATTATAGAGTTATAGTAATTTCAAGGTCGAGTTCACAAAAGCAAGAAAAAGATATATGAGGAATTTTGATGGCAGTGATCTGGTAACTTGGATACTACAGATAGAGAACTATTTTAATCTACATGATGTGTAACTGTTACAAAAGGTACGTATTGCATCTTTATATTCAGAACCAAATCAAGTTTTATGGTATAGAGGGCTTTTTTCTCGTAAACCAATTATCACCTAGTCAATTTTCATGGAGGAAATGATAGCACATTATGAAGATACAAAGATAAACACCTTCTTTAGCCAATTGATAAATCTCAAACAAAAGGGTTCAATAGTAGAGCACATTGAGGACTTCCAAAAATTGAGTATAAGGGTAAATGATATTCCAAAGAAGTATAGGATTGATGCCTTCATAGGGACTTTAAAGGATAACATTCAACATGCGGTTTGTCTCTAGGAAACTAATTCATTGGAGAAGGCATTCAAGTTGGAAAGAAAAATTAAAATAAGAATTATGGCAACAAGGAATCCTACCACTCACAACTATAAACATGGAAGTGTTGTTGCTCCTAGCCTTCCACAACCTACAAGGCTGACACCACAATAATTGGAAGAAAAAAGAGAAAAAGGGCTTTGTTACAATTGTGATAGAAAATACACTAAAGGTAATAAGTGTGCTGAGAAGAAATTATTTTACATAGATTGTGAATAGGAGGAAGAAAAGGATCAAGAAATGTCAAAAGAATAGGATATACACCAAGAACCAACCCCACAAAAAGAATAAATGAATATGGTCAATCTTGTAGTGCATTGGCAGGAATTACCACTCCTCAAACCCTCAAGATAGATGGACAAATAGAGATAGTGAACAAATCTTTGGAAGGGCATCTTCATTGCTTTGTATCTAGTAAAAAAACACAATGGGTCAAGTGGTTACCTCTCGTTGAATGATGGTATAACGCTTCAACAAAAACAACCCATTTATGGAACTTTATGGATATCATGCACCATCCATCACATCATCTTTAAGAGGGAATTATAAGGTTCAAGCAATGGAAGATCACATCAAGCATCAACAACAAGTTATCCAACTATTAAAGGATAACCTCACTTTGGCACAGAATCAAATGAAATAATGGGCAAATCAACATCACAGTTAAAGAAGTTTTGACATAGGTGAATGGGTATTTTTATGGCTAAAACAAATGTCCCTCAAGCAAGCTAAGAAGGATAATAAATTATCACCAAAGTACTATGGTCCTTACAAGGTGTTGCAAAAGATTGGTACTATGGCATACAAATTGGAGCTTGCTGCATCTTCCCGAGTGCATCAAGTTTTCCATGTTTCATGCTTAAAGAAGGTTATAGGTGACAAGCTCCTAGTTCAAACAATATTTTTGGAACATGACGAGGAAGGAAAAATCATAGTGGAACCCGAAGCAAGAACCCGGTAACTATGAAATCGATCAATTTTAGAGTATCTCATCAAGTGGAAGAACTTACCCAATCAATACTTAACATGGGAGGATGAGAATTTTATACAAAAACATCCAGAATTACTCAAGCATTGAGGACAACACTTTTTGAAGGAGTGGAGCAGGTTAGGTCCCTATACTACTAGTGTAGCCCCTTATTGTTATTAGTGTAACCCACTTATTGTATTGTTGTGCCCATATAGTCCCCATATTGTCGTTTTTGTGCCCCATAGAAGCCCACTATTTTTATTGTTGTGCCCTTACAATATTATTGTTATGTCGAATCTGATTATATTATGACCCCTTGGACTCCTATATATAGAAAGGAGGCCTTGTCATTTGTATTATCCAAGAATTATTCATTTGCATAATGTAAAGGAGGTTGCCCCCTCGAAGAGGCTTATTTTTTAGTCATTGATCTATCTCTTCTTCTATTTTGTGAGCTAGTTGCATAACAATATTAGATGGAAAGCTTGCAACAAAACGCTGAGCCTTCAAAGCATAGAAGAATCCCAAAGAAGAGCATGGTGATTCATGTTGTGAATCAGATGAAGAAGAATCCAAGTTTGTCACGAAGCTCAAGAGAAGCTAAGGTAAATATAAAGGTAAGTTACCTTTTAAATGCTTTAATTGTGGCAAGGTTGGTCACTATGCTTCAAAGCGTCCTAAAAAGAAGAAGAAATATTATTATACAAGTGAAAATTTCAAGAATGTACAAAAAGATAGGAAGAAGGATAAAAAGAGGGATCTCTATGTTGTTAAAGAAGGAAACTCATATAAAAGTGAAGCCAACAAATCCATACGAGGAGAGAGATTATGGAAGTCCTAAATAATTCATGCTAATTGCCATCAAAAATCTACAAATCGAAGCAATCAATTTTGATGATGACGAGACGAGACTTGACCTAGAAGGAGAGTTTGTAAGTGCACTTGAAGAAATTGAAAGGTTGAGAAAGAAAAATAGATCCTTAAAGGAATTAATAATAAAGGAAAATGGTGAAGTTGTTGAACCATTTCTCCTACAAATTGAAGAAGGTAAGAAAATTCAAGAATCTTTAAATTTGCGGCCGAATGAGAAAAATCAAGGTTGTGACAAGCTAGAGGGATAATTTTTTTTACTAAGAAATGTATTAGAGAAGGTAAAATCTCATCTTAGTTTCAATTAGAACTTTGGAAAAGGAACTGAAAATTTAATTGAGTTAATGGAAGGACATATAGTTCCCAAAGATCCTAGTGGTCTTGGATTTGAGGTTTAATATAGTTCAGTAGTAGAATTTATAGGTAAACAACAAATCACTTTTGTACCAACAACAAAAGAAGATACAACGCAATAGCAAAAAGGAAATGTGAAGTACAAAAACTAGTCAAAAAATTATCAACAACAACAAAATTACAATGTTGGAGAAGCAAATCGAAAAACTCATAAATCAACCCAACGTAGAAGAAACTTTTCCAGGTATGCTGATATTTTCTAGGTTACTTTTTCACCTACACTAATTATGGACATAAAGGAACAAATTGCATAGTAAATCTATCCTATAGGCATCGAAGAACAAGAAGAATAAATCAACACATTAGACAAAGGAAAAGAAAACTCAAATACAACAATTATTTTTCTCCTTTGAGTAGGTTTTAACCCCGTATCGAAATTACCTGCACACGAATTCTAAAAAGCAGAAAATAAACAATTGTGAGAGCATCAAACAAAAAACAAATATACACAAAGATTTTCCCCTAGATCCCAAAACCAAGACTACCAGATTGATTTTTTGTTATATTCCTTTCAATGTTACAATACATATATATACATGCCAAAACATCCATAACCCCCAATCCATTAACCTTGGATTAGAACATAATTGTAGTTCTCTTGACTAGATATACAAAATACCATGGAAGAAAACCATCATGCCCAACACCATGTGTGAAAAAAATGCACAAAACTATAGTTAGGTTTGCCTACCTAATATAGGGTCCAAAAGAAAATTCCTCGAGGCGCTACCCTAGACCCTATAGAGGGGGGGCTACCACCCCTCTCAAACCATCTTACAGGGGGGGGGTTTCTGCACCCTCCTGTGACCCTCCCTGCGCCTGGCGTAATGAATAGGAAGGATGATCGCCCCCACTGTGCCCGTCCCAATGAACAAGGAGGCAAATTGCCACCTCCTGTGAACCCCCCCCACCCCCCAATTGTGCCCAATGCAATGAACAAGGAGGATGGTTGCCCCACTTGTGACCCCCCTGCGCATGGGCCTAGTTGTGGAAAAAATATAACACACATCTAACATTCTCCCACTTGTTGTTTTCTTTCAATGGGAGGCCACAATAGAGATTAGTAATTGGCCTAGCCCTGCAATGCCCATTGTTTCTCTACACCAAGGAAACTTCTCAGTGCTCATAGACTTCGTTAATTTATCTGCAACATTCTTTAAAGTGTCCACCTTTACCAACAACACCTTTTTGTCCTCAACCATATCCCTCACAAAGTGATATTGAACATCAATTTGCTTTGTATTTGAATGATAAGCAGGGTTCTTTTCCAAGAAAATTTCACTTTGGCTATCATAGTCTATCCTTATATCTTGTTGTGCCAACCCCATACTTGAACACAATCTCTGCAACCAAACTAATTCCTTGCTTGCATGAGTGGTTGCCATGTATTCTTCCTCTATAGTTGAAAGTGCCACTACAGACTATATCTTGCTCATCCAACTGACTGCGCCTCCAAATAGGTTAAATACATACGCATTTGTAGATCTTCTCTAATACAAATCTCCAACCCAGTCTGCATCAACAAATCCATGGATCTCCAAAACTCTATCATATCCTAGTCTTCCTTGGTAGCACAAACCATAATCACTAGTGCCATGCAAATACCTGGAAACCCTCTTCACTAATGTGCAATGCTCCTTTCTTGGTTTTGACATAAATCTGCTCAATACCCCCACTGCATGTGCAATGTATGGTCTAGTACGAACCATTTCATACATTAGGTTACCGAATTCACTTGCATATGGAACAAAGGACATGTCCTCTTCCTCTTCTTGTGTCTTGGGACACTATTCAGCAGATAACTTTACACCTACAGGAATAAGAACCCTCACCGGTTTACTGTCCTTCATATTAAACCTCTATAATATTGTCTTGACATACTTCCTCTACTTTTAACCAGAGCTTCCTTTTTTCCCGATCTCGTTTAATTTCCATGCCCAAAATATAGTTTGCAGCACCAAGATCTTTCATGTCAAGTTTGGAGGACAATTGGGTCTTCAATTCTTGGATAATTTCTTTGTTATTTCCAATCATCCACATAAAAGACCAAATAAATAACACAACCAACAATTAATTTAAAATACACATAATGATTTGCTTTTCTTCTGGTGAAGCCAAGTTCCTGTATATATGTATCAAATTTCTGATACCACATCCTTGGTGACTATTTTAACCCATATAAAGACTTTTTTAACCTGCATATTAGTTTTTTCTTACCCTTCACCATAAAGCCTTTAGGTTGTTTCATGTATATCTCTTCTTCTAGATCCCCGTGAAGGAATGTTCTCTTCACATCCATCTATTCTACCTCAAAATCAAAAGCAATGGCAACAGATAAAAGTAATCTAATAGAATCTTCCTTGGCAACAAGAGAAAAAATATCACCAAAATCAATTCTCGACACCTGGAAATAACCTTTTGTTACCAACTGAGCTTTGTATTTCTCCACATTTCCTTTTGCATTCATCTTCTTCTTAAACACCCATTTGCTTCCTTTGGGTTTCCTTCTAACCGACAACTCCACTAGATCCCAAGCCTCATTTTTATCCAAAGATGTAATTTCATCAACCATGGCCTCTTTCCAAGGTTTTCCATCCTCTTAATCTACTCCCTCCCTGACAATTCTGTGATCATCATCAGTAATAGATAGAGAAAAAATTGAACAAAAAGCAGATGGACTATACCTTTCTAGCTGCCTTCTTTCTTGAACTAATCTTCTCAATGCTGGAGTTTGTGGCTCTTCATATTCTGATTCATCTTCTATTGTAGAGAGTGATTCTTCCTCCTTTAGATCAAACTCTATCTTCTCAAGTTCTTTTGGTAGGACTTCATGTTTAATAACATCTTTCACCTCTCTAAACACCACATCATGGTTGTACAAAACCTTCCTTGTTTCTGGATTCCAAAGCTTATAACCTTTTAAATCATCCTTATACCCAATAAAGATGCACCTTTGAGATTTACTATCCAACTTGGTTCTTTTCTCCTTTGGAACATGTAGATATGCATCACATATAAATACCATCAGATGTGAAAGAGAGGGTTTCTTACTAGTCCATACCTCTTGTTGAGTCTTATCCTCCAACGTTGATGAAAGTGATATGTTGACCAGGTAACATGCAGTCTCCACCGCCTCTACCCAGAATTCTTGTCCTAAACCAACACCATTGAGCATGCTTCTTGCCTTTTCCATCAACATCATGTTCATTCTTTCCGCAACTCCATTTTTTTGAGGTGTGTATGGAGTCATATTCGATCGTGCTATACCACACTTATTATAGAACTCTTCAAATTCCTTCTTGCAAAACACTCCACCATTATCTGTCCTCAGCACCTTTATCTTCTTCTCTGTTTGGTTTTCCACCAAAGCCTTAAATTCTTTAAACCTGTCAAAGACTTCAGATTTCTTCCTAAGGAAATATATCCATGTATTCCTTGATAATTCACTTATAAATGATACATAGTACATAGACTTACCCAGTGATGGGACCGACACAGGTCCAAACACATCACTGTGCACAAGATATATGTTTTGCACTCTTAGCACCATAGGGGAAACTCACCCAATTATGCTTCCCATATACAAAATTTTCATAGATATCAAAATCCAGAGACCAATTATACATACCTTCTACCATACCATTACAATGAAGTATTCGAAGACCCTTCTCTCCAATATGTCCAAGCCTTTGATGCCATAGCATGGTATTTTCTCCAGAGACCACCAGATTTTTTGCTCCACTTTTAGGAACCACAAAACTGTTGCACCCAACAATAATAATGCTACCCTAAAGCTTGTACATAGTTCAAATCCGAACTCCCCACATCAATGCTAGTGCTCCCGAACCATCTTGCAGGTATCTTTCTCGAACATTATTTTTCACCTGCATCATCCAACTTGCTTACAAAAATCATATTTCTAACCAATGCAGGAATATGCAGAACCCCCAGAAGTGTTATAATCCTTCCACCTTGCAACTTCAACTTGACTTTTTCACCACCAACAATTTTAGCCTTCCTATCATCCCCTAAGAAGACATCACCACTATCATATTTATCATACTCGTAGAACCATTCCCTGTGGGGAGTAAATTGAAATGATGCACCTGAGTCTATCAGCCATGCCTCATGATCTACATGTGTAAGAAGAAGCCAAGTGCACACCCCCACCTTCATTTGAGGTGGTTTTCAACTCTGCAGAAGAAGCATCATCAGATCCCTTTCCTTTCTCAGGAGCTTTAGATCTACAGTCCTTTTTGAAGTGCCCTTCCTTTCCGCACTTCCAGCACACTTGTACAGGTTTTACTGGAGATTTAGATCTCCCACTCGAGGATTTATTCTTGTTTCTGTTATGGCACCATCCTTGTACAGACAAGGCATCACCATTCTGGCCCTCTATATTTTTCTGTCTCATCTCCTCTAACAACAAGGATGAGACTATTTCATCAAACTGCAAGGCAGTCACATTGCTACCTATTGCAACAACCAAATTATCCCACGAATCTGGTAGAGAACACAACGAATCGATGTACTTATCTTCATATGAATTTTTTATATCAACAGATAAAAACTAGTTTACCATAGTATTAAAGGCATTCAAATGCTCTATCACTAAGTCTCCATCCTTTATGCTCATTTTATACATTTTTTTTCCATATGGATAGTTTATTCACTAGAGACTTAGATTGGTACAAAGTCCCTAACTTGTCCCACAAAGCCTTCGCTGAAGCTTCCCCTGATACATTCAACAATATTGAATTTGAGATACACAATCGTATTGTGTCATTTGCTTTCTAATCCAACTTAGCCGAGTATTCAACTGACATTGCCATTGTTTTAGTTCCCATATCTACTGCGATCCAATGATGTTTATCCACCAACAGATCCTCCATCTTGAGTTTCCATAACTCAAAACCATTAAATTTCTCGATCTCTATCTTTGCACTACTCACCATCTTCTTTCACCACAAGAATCAATCCCGCAGATCTCCCATTGAATAGGGTCTACCATATACCTGAGAAAAACCCCTTAGCAGAAAAGGCATCCCCTTGAAGCTAAAAAAACTCTAATACCAAATGTAGGTTTTAACCCCATATAGAAATTACTTGCATACGAATTCTAAAAAACTGAAAATAAACAATGGCAAGAGCATAAAACATAAAAAATTATATACACAAAGATTTTCCTCTGGATCCCAAAACCGAGACTACCAAATTGATTTTTGATTATATTCCTTTCAATGTTACAATACATATATATACATGTCGAAGCATCCATAAACCCCAATCCATTAACCCTGGATTATAACATAATCGTAGTTCCCTTGACCGGATCTACAAAATATCATGGGCATAAAACAATGATGCCCAAAACCATGTGCAAAAACCATGCACAAAACCATAGGTAGGTATGCCCAACTAATATAGGGTCCAAAAAAAATTTCCTTGGGGCATTGCCCCAGACCCCATAGAGGGAAGCTACCACCCCCTCAAACCCCTCAGTAGGGGGGACTACTGCCCGGTGCAATGAATAAGGGGGACTATCCCCCCTGCGCGTGTGGGGCTAGTCGTCGAAATAATATAACACAGACCCAACACTTTGAACAATAAAATTCAATGTTTTAAATGTTAAAAATTTGGGCATAGAGCAATTGATTCCAGACTTAAGGATAAGAGACCTAAACCAATTGTTGAAGAAATTAGTCAAAATCCCTAGGCCTAGAGAGAAAAGGAGAATACAAAATAATGTAATATTATTTTGTATTCTCAGAGTGAAGGCAATAATTTGTATATGGAGAATGGCTATTATAGACACATGTCAAGAGGCAAAAGCAAGTTCTTAACATGGAAACTAGTTGATAAGGGTAATGTAACCTTTGGTAACAATGCCCCTGGTAAAATTCTTGGAAAAAGTGTTGTCAACCTGCCAAATTGAAGAGGTCAATGCAAGAATGTTTTATTTGTTGATAGGATGAAGCACAAATTGCTATGTTTGTCACAGATGTGTGATCAAGGCTATGATATGATTTTTAAAGCTCAAAATTGCTAAATCAAGTCTACAGGCACATGTGAAATAGTGGTTAAAGTTGTGAGAACAGATAGTAATGTGTATGTCTTGAAAAAGAAAACATAGAGGTGTTACTTATCAAATATTGATGAGGGTTAGTCATAGCATAAGAGACTTGGACATCTAAACTTCAATTAGATAGTCAAACTGAGCAAGAAGAATGTTGTGAAGGATTTACCCATGCTTTCAAAAATAGATAATACAATTTGCAAATATTGTCAATTGGGTAAGAAAACTCGTGTTCCATTCAAATCAAATGAGAACTCGTCAGACAAGCCACTTTAGCTAGTGTAGATGGACTTGTGTGGACCATCAAGAATGCAATTACCCACAAGTACATTATATTTCATGCTAATGATTGATGACTTCAACACGATGATGTGGGTTGCTTTTCTTAGATAGAAATCTAAAGATTTTAAGAAGTTCAAAACTTTCAAAGCCATGGATGAAAATGAAACTGATTGCAAAATCAAAATCATAAGTTATGATAATGGAGGTTAGTGTACTCCAAAAGAGTTAGATGAATTTTGAAAAACCATGGCATCAAGAGACAATTTACTATAGTAGAGACTCCACAAGAGAATGGTGTAGCAAAGTGATCTAACAGATTAGTCTAGTAGCTAGCCAGAGCTATGATGGATGAAAGGAAAGTTAAACAAATATTTTGGGCCAAATCCATTCACATCGCAGTGGTTATTCTCAACAAACCTAATTTAAGACCAACCAGTGACAAAACCCCCTCTGAGCTTTGGTATGGCAACGTGTAATTGTCAAGCATTTCATAGTTTTTTGCTACAAGTGCTACATTAAGAGGAATGATGATAAGTTTGGAAAATTAAATGCAAGGGATGATGAAGGTATGTTTCTAGGATATTGTGATAACAAAAAAGGCTATAAATGCTCTAATAAGAACTTAAAAAGAATTGTTGATTGCATTGATGTTAAATTTGATGAAAATGTTGAATCTGAAGAAAAACAACCAATAAATATCAATTTGAATGAACCAATTAACAATAATGAGGAGGACCACGAGTCACTTTCAAAAGAAGAAAATGGAGATCCCTCAAGTCCTCAAGTCACGAATCCTTCAAGGTATGTGAAAAAATATCACCGAGTTGACCAAATTGTTCGTGATTTAAAAATAAGTGTGTAGACTAGAAGGAAGTTGCTATATCCCCCTATGTAAGGCATGTAACTGTATTGTCCATGGAGGAACCAAAGGATGTTCCACAAGCCAATAAAGGTGAAAATTGGTTAAAAACTATGCATGAAGAATTTGACCAAATTGAGAAAAATCAAACATGGTAACTTGTTTCGAGACCAACAAACAAGAATTTCATTGGCACGAAATGGGTCTTCAAGAATGAATTAAATGATTGTGGAGAAGCGGAAGAAGTTTACATAGAACAACCAGATGGTTTTCAGCTCGCAGAGAAGCTTGATTATGTTTGCAAGCTTAAGAAGTCCTTTTATGGTCTCAAGCAAGCCCATAGGGCACGGTATTCCAAGTTGGATAGCTACCTGCTCATGAGTGGTTTCAAAAGAGGTGCAATTGAGAACAATTTATATGTCAAAATCAAAAGATGGAAAACTTATAGTGATGGTTGTTTATGTTGATGATATTTTTTTTCCAGTGATTCAAATTTGTTAACATGCCAATTTGCAGATGATATGAAGGTCGAGTTTGAGATGTCTATGCTTGGAGAAATTTCTTATTTCCTTGGATTGCAGATTGCACAGACCCCCAAAGGGATTTTCATTTCATAAATCAAGTATCTCAAGGAAGTGTTGAAGATGTTTGACATGGAGGAATGCTCTTTAGTGAGCACACCAATGGTAACAAGTTGCAATATTAGCAAGATTGATGAATCACTAGAATTAGAACAGGCTTTATACAAATTTATTATTGGTAACCTATTGTATTTGACATCTTCAAGACCATATATCATGCAGGAAGTCAGTATTGTTGGAAGATTTCAGGCAGCCCCCAAATAGAGCCATCTAGAAGCCAAAAGGATTTTCTAATATCTCAGAGAAACAATGGATTATGGGTTGTGGTACCCCAGAGGTAAATATTCTACACTAACTGTTTATACTAATGTTGATTGGCGAGGTGATGTGGATGATCGAAAGAACACTAATGGTGGTGATTTATTTCTTAGAGAATGTCTAGTTTGATGGTTGGGCAAGAAGAAAGATTCAAGTCTCCTTATCTACAACTAAAGCATAATATATTGCAACAACTTCTTGTTGCACTCAAATATTGTGGATGAAGAAGACTTTGCAATATGTACAAGTTATTTATTATCAACCTATTCCCATTGTTTGTGATAATACAAGTTCCATAAGCATGTCAAAGAATCATGTTTTTCACTCCAAGACAAAACATATTCCAATCAAGTATCATTTCTTGAGAGAGAAAGTTTCCAATCAGATTGTTAAGCTAGAGTATGTACCTACAAAAGAAAAATTTGTTGATATCTTCACCAAACCACTCCCAAGAGAAAAATTTGAGTATTTGAGGAAAATATTGGGGGTTGTTCCTCTTGCTTCCCTCCACTAGATCTTCCTTTAAGACGAAGAAAGGCAGTTGTGATACCTTTACTACATCTAGATGAAGCTACCAGGTCCACAGGATCAACAAGATAGGGGAAGATTGTTGACAAGGGGAGTAAGGTTGTAAAGGGATTCCATTAGTCTCTTTTCCATTGATGTCAAAGGGGGAGATGACTTGGTGATCAAACAAATTAAGAGAGAAAATCTTAGAGGAGTCATGGTGTAAAAGAACATCAATAACACCATAGTAGCAACAGGCCAACACAAGAGAAGTACATTTTAGGGGGAGAAACATTCAAAAGAGAGATAAGAGCATAAGTACAAGCCCACTTTGTTTTGCCCATTTTTTTGTTTGACCAATATGTTGTCATCAATGCCAAAGGGGGAGAATGTTTTAAATATATTTTCATTGATGGAAACATATGGAAAAAGATGTCAAAGACAACAAAGGAGGACACAAGTGTTCAGGATCAGGCACAAGAAGAAGAATGAAAATCAATGTTAGTGGAGAATGGTGTGGTGCCTTTGATGGAATTTCTAGTACAAAGGATAAACTTAGGAGCACATGGACTCAAGTAGACAAATAAAGCTCTAAAAGAGCTTTCCAATGGTATGTGGATGTTCAGAAATGGCCTCTTGGATCAATAGATATGGAGTCAAAGGTGAAGCCCTAAAAGTCAAATTTGTAGAGTTAAAAGTTGTTGGAGGACCCTTGGCATGTATTAGCTTGGCATAATTACCAAAACCGATAGCAAGATTGGCGGAGTCGTTATCCAAAGTGTTAGGCATTCATGGAGCAAACAACATAGTGGTAGAAAGGTTTTTCATCAGTCCAAGGTGGAGCCCCCATAAATGTCATCTTGATTAGTTACCTTGATGCACTTTCAAGTAGCGCACTAAGAAAAAAATGGGCGAAGGTGGCTTGACAACTTACCCCAACATAAAGTTGATTGGTTGTAGGAGTAGTGGTCAAACCCATTGTAATAACTTAGCTCGCAAGATAAAGACCATAGGTAAAATAAAATGCGCATGCAAAGAGTTGTGGGTTGATAGTGTTGTGGGTTGACGATGGCAGATATAGTAGGCAACGACAACCAATAGCCAATGGGAAATTGAGGACCCCACATTAATAGCTAAGCACAAAAAAAAAACCCTATAGTATTCAAAGCAATGCACAAAGGAGCAGTCCTGGGATGTATCAGGTGGGCTATGTGGTGTAAGAAGAGGCATAGAAGGATTGAACCCAATGATTTCTATTAAAAATAATTTAATGAAGAAATTAGTCAAAAAATCATGGCTCGAGGGACATTTCTCTCTCCTTTGACAATAGACATGTGGTGCAATATTATTGGCTCACATAGATGATATAGATGCATAGGTGGATGATGATGTCAACAATGACATGGCCCAATGAGAGGTGGACACATGGCAGGTGTCTTTGGCACTTTTGGGTACCTTAGTGGTCCATTTTCGAGTGACATGTGGAGCACTCATAGAGTGCCACATGCCACGGGTGATGTAAACATGACATCATCTTGGTCCCTCGACCCCGGAAGGCTTGAGAGAGGTGCAAAAGAGGAGTTATGGGTTGACTAGGCATTGGTTTGATGTAGTTGTTGTTAGAGCCAACTCAACGTGGAACTACAGTGATTGGGCATAGGTACAATTTGTGGACCCCATCGGGATACGTCATCCGTGAAGGTCTAACATGAAGGGAAAATAGAAGAGCACAGAGGAAGCAACAGGGTGACGATGTTGTAAGACACATCAACATCGAGAAGTTGATAACTGAAACCAACGGAAAAGTAGGTAGGTGGCCCCATGGGATAGTTCATCCCTTTCACATGGCCCCTGAAGGAATTAAGGGCGCAAACAAAAAAGCATTGAGAACCAAGCACCAGAACTTAGTCTTGTGTGATGAGAAGACCAAGAGCTCGAAGAAGGGCTTTCAAAACAAATTAAGCAATAGGGGCTAGATATAAGCACTTGGTAAGGGTTTCATGCAGAGTCATGACCATAGGCTAAGCATTTAAGGACTAAGGCACTGGTCATAGTGCCTTGGTCTTAAGAGTTGGTTGGTAGCTAGAGCCAAGAATATATATATATATAGATATATATATATATATATATATATATATATATATATATATATATATATATATATATATATATATCTTGCAATAGTGGCAAATCCCTTTGAGGCTAGGAAAAAGCACAAGGAGCACAAGCAAAAGTGTTAACCGACCCAGATTTATAGCCTTGATTTGTCATTTAGCAAAGTGCTAAAGACAAATCCATTCGGGTCATAAAATAAAGTGATTGTGGGCTTCGGTAGAAGCTTGTAAAAGGAGTAATGTAGGGTTAATAGAATTGGCAACAATTTTATAAAGCATGAAGATTATGGCGCATATATTTGGAAGCACATTTATGAAAGCCTTTGGGCTTTGGCATGAAGGAGTCAACAACTATATATGGCAATGCTTTAGAAAAAAGCCCATGGAAGTGTTTTTGGTTAGATGGATGAGTCGACAACTAGAATTTTGACAGTTAGGCCAAACATAACAAAAGAGGACTAAAAGCTCTAAAATTGACATGAATATATCATTGGTAGTGTATTTGGCAACATAGAAAAATTAAAGAAGCAGTTTTAGAAACACTAAGTCTAGAGATTAGCTAGAAATAGAAAAGTCAAGCTAAATTCTGTAACAAATTATTGAACAACAAAAATTGGTAATTTAACTCAAAGATTGAACCCATAATAGTAGAGAAGATGTTGATAACTTGATGAGCAGATTAAGAAGACTCAAATAAAGAGGAAAAAGGAAAAAAAATTAGAGACTCATGCAAGGATTCAAGTGAAGTTAACTAAAAGGCATAAAAGCCAAAATTATGAAGCCATATTATTTATAAGTAGAATTGATTAATGAATTTTGCAAGAATATGAAGCATTGTTTTGCAGCATGCAAGTTGAGGTGGATTGACGTTGCACGTGTGATGGTGGATTTCCCAGTAATTAGAGATTGTTGAAGGTGTCTTAGTAAGTGTATGAAGGGACAAATTAATTTATTTTTTGAGTTGGCATTAATGGTTCTAGTTTGGAAATGGATGAAAAATGAATCAATGAGGCCACACAAGTCGCAGTTTGCAGATAAGGGGTTGTAGCTCCTTCCAATAGGTGTTGGTAAATATTTAGTGTTGTAGCTCCATTGCTGGTTGTAGCAAGAGAAATTTGTAACAAGAAGTTGTAGCTTGCTTTGTAAAAGAATTAAAGTAAAGTTTGAAAAACCCTTTTGTGTTATCTATGTTGTTCATGTTCATTCATGTCATGCTCATATGAATGAAGTGTTGAAGTGACTTATGTTGTCCTAATATCATTGCATAAGTGAAAAATAAAAAATAAAATAAAATAAAAAATTTTGAAAATTTGTACAATACTAATTCACCCCCTCTAAGTGTTGTCATGGTTTCTAACAAATACTTTATTTTAAAATTGTTGTCCCCAGAACAAAGCCATCCAACTATCTAATTCATTATTTACCAATGATACCATCACAAAAGTGGTTTTTTGTTTTTATTAAATCTTTCCTCTTACAAAGTGTCTACCAATATGTCTCTCTTCAAGACTAGTTCTCCTTGCAAAATGTTGATCAACCATCAACAAATACTTTCAAGTCTAGTAATATCATTATTATACCATTGTTGATATCTTAAACTCGGATAACACAATGGGTACCTCTAACTCTAAAGAGTGTTGCAGGTTTTTATGCAAGATTGAAATACAAACAAGCTGCCTCTACAAACAAAACTTGGCTATAATTATGTCAAATATCATAACCTCTAATTGACCCATGTACTCCCATCAAATACGATGCCATCACCGGCATAATCAGTGACTTTAATGGACAAAGAAAGTCCCTTAATCAAAACATCAAGCAATAACCATGTATTTTTTGTTCTTGGAGTTAGGCCACAAAACCCTAATTCAATATATTAAAAAAAAAAAAAAACCCAGCAAAACACCCACAATGAGCGCTTCCAGCAGCACGCCCATATAGACAAAGTATTAACTCTACTCGCAACGTATGAACACTGCCAATCAAATCACTGAACGTTGCCAATTTTTGAACGTTGTTCTCTAATCGCAACGTATGATCACTACCACAATATTAACGCTGCTCCAAAATATCAATGCTATAATATTAATGTTGGCAAATACCATTAATGTTGCCAATATAAGTAACCCTTCAACGCTGGAATGTATCAACGTTGCAATGTATTAACATGGTGTTTTAACGCTAGAATGTCTTGCTTTAATGCTGGAATGTATTAACATGCGCAGATCCATTGCCACCGCTAGAATGTATTAACGATGTCGTATCCTTCAACACTGGAATGTATTAACTTTCAGCATTAAAGCATGGACAACAACTGTATTAACGTTGGAATTTATAAGCATTAAAACATATTAATGCTGAAATTGACAACAAATGTATTAATGTTAAAGCATATTAACGCTGTCATTGACAACACATGTATTAACGCTGGAATATATTAATGCTACCAATGTATTACGTGAAGGTCTAATGCTGAGATGTGATTAGCTTGCCAATGTATTAACCTGTGTTGCAATATATGAAAATGCAACATACCCAATGTATTAAATTTGGCACAATATGAAAGCTTTTATTAAACATTAATATTGATGCGCATTATAGCATTTAACATGAACGTTCACGCAATATTGTATATACACTGTGTAACATATTCACGAAAGGCTTTGACGATAGCAATAATGTGTTCAATATAATGCGTTCAACATTAAGCATTGCTTGATAGTGCGTTCAACGATAACGCTTTCAAACATTGATATCCCACACTTACATTCTATGTTTTGATTTTGATGATATTCCGTCACACTTGTCAAATATTGTTGTGGAAAACTGTATCAAAATTGAATTATGGTGAAGCTGCTACTCATAACACACAAATCTTACCGACTTACTTAATATAAGATTGTCCAATATATGGCTGTCATAATCCTTCATATGTATGAAGGAATTGTAATGTTGCTATGAAATAACCACAGTAGTATTAATATCAAATGATGTTGAACAATGTAAGGCTAAGAGCATTATAATGAACTCATAGGATATAAATCTTCTCTAATTAATTTATATGCATTGAAAATGTTCATTATCTATATTTATATTTATGTTATTTGTATTGTTTTTTTTCTATCTATTTATAATTGATTGTTACTTTTCTATGTGATATTTTTGGTACAAATATTATAGTTCAACTTTTTTTGGGTGGCTATGTTTTTTTAAAGTGTTTGTTTAGTCTTTGAGTAAAGCACTTGATTCTTTGAGATATTTATGGCACTAGTATTGTTGTATTTAATAGATACTCTTCATTGAAAGTTACCTTCATATCTTGTGGAGTTTATTTCATCCACAACACTTATGTGCAACAAGTAGCAACCTTCATATCTTGTGGAGTTTATTTCATCCACAACACCTGTGTGCAACAATTAGCAACTACTGTATTGGGTTTCCTTTGTAGATAGAGATATTGAGGATTTCTTTTTACTTAACCATGCAACTAGTGGTTTTCCTAAGTAGAATGCACCACCACTCTTATGTTTTCTATCTTCCACATAACTGACCTAGTCTACATCTATGTATGTTGTCAATGTAGATTTCTTCCCTTTTGGGTGCCATAGTCCATAGTATGTATTTCCTTTCAAGTATATAAATATCATTTTTGTTGCTAGTAGATGACTTTGTTTAGGTGTTGATTGATATCTTGCCACTAATCCAAATTCCAACATTATATCTAGTGTAGAGGTACTTAGATATAGCAAACTTCCTATCATATATTTGTAAAGCTTCTCATTTGCACATAACTTGCATCCAACTTCCATGGGGGTTGAGATAGGTTTACAGTCTTCCATTTGGAACTTTTTCAACATATCTTTTAGGTATTTCTCTTGAGAAATGAGTATGCCTCCTAAGTTTTGTAGAATTTTTAACCCTAGGTAAAAGGTAAGTTCTCTAATCATTCACATCTCAAACTCAAACTTCATATGTTTGACAAATCATTTTACTAGATGATCTTTGTTGCTTCCAAACATAATATAGTCTACATACACAACCACAATTAGGAGTTCATATTTATTGGGCTTTATGCCAAGGTTAGTTGCACCTCTCTTGAAACTCTATTTTTGTAGATACTAGTTCAACCTAGAGTACCAAGCTAGTGGTGCTTGTTTGAGTCCATATAGTGCCTTCTTTAACCATCTTACATCATTAGGATTGTTGGATAGTAAGAAACCCTCTAGTTTTTTTATATATACATCCTCCTCAAGTTCTCCATTAAGAAAAGTAAACTTCACATCTATTTGGTATACTTTGAATTATTTATAATAGACAGAGGAAAGAAACATTGTAATTACCTCTAATCCTGTCATTAGTGCAAAATTTTCTTCATATTCAACACTTTCTATATGTGAATAGCCCTTACATACTAGTATTTCTTTATTTCTTATAATTTGTCTTTATTCATTCATCTTATTTTTGAATAACCATTTTATACTTATGACATTCTTTCTTATCTTGATGTTAGTTCCCCATTGTTATTATTTTCAATCTGATCTAACTCGTCATTCAGGGCATCTATCAAATGGTTTTCTTTGCTTGCTTCATAAAAAATTCTTGGTTCAATATTTGACCCTGGAATATATTAATGTTACCAATGTATTACGTGATGCTCTCATACTACGATGTGATTAACTTGTTAATGTATTAAACTATGTTGCAATATATGAAAATGCAACATACCCAATGTATTAAATTTGGCACAATATGAAAGCTTTTATTAAACATTAATATTGATGTGCATTATAGAATTTAATATGAATGTTGATGATACCGATAATGTGTTCAATAATATGCGCTCAATATTAAGACATGGCAACAACTCATGCAAGGAGGGAATTATTTTGGTTGCAGAGATTGTGTTCAAGTATGGGGTTGGCACAACAAGATATAAGGATAGACTATGATAGCCAAAGTAAAATTTTCTTGGCAAAGAACCCTGCTTATCATTCAAATGCAAAGCAAATTGATGTTCAATATCACTTTGTGAGGGATATGGTTGAGAGCAAAAAGGTGTTGCTGGTAAAGGTGGACACTTTAAAGAATGTTGCAGATAAATTAACGAAGTCTGTGAGCACTGAGAAGTTTCCTTGGTGTAGAGAAACAATGGGCATTGCAGGGATAGGCCAATTACTAATCTCTATTGTAGCCTCCCATGGAAAGAAAACAACAAGTGGGAGAATGTTAGATGTGTGTTATATTTTTTCCACAACTAGGCCCATGCGCAGAGGGGGTCACAAGTGGAGCGACCATCCTCCTTGTTCGTTGCATTGGGCACAGTTGGGGGGGGGGGGGGGGGGGGGGGGGGGGGGGGGGGCGTGAAGGGGGCGCGATATTCCTGCTTGTTAATTTGGACAGGCACAGTGGGGGCGATCATCCTTCTTGTTCATTGCGCCGGGCGCAGGGGGGGTCACATGAGGGTGCGGAAGCCCCCCCTGTCAGGGGGTTTGAGAGGGGTGGTAGCCCCCCCTCTACAGGGTCCAGGGTAGCGCCTCGAGGAATTTTTTTTGGACCCTATATTAGGTAGGCAGACCTACCTATGGTTTTGTGCATTGTTTTCACACATGGTGTTGGGCATGATGGTTTTCTTCCATGGTATTTTGTAGACATAGTCAAGAGAACTACGATTATGTTCTAATCCAAGGTTAATGGATTGGGGTTATGGATGCTTTGGCATGTATATATATGTATTGTAACATTGAAAGGAATATAATGAAAAATCAATCTGGTAGTCTTGGTTTTGGGATCTAGGGGAAAATCTTTGTGTATATCTGTTTTATGTTTTATGCTCTCACCATTGTTTATTTTCTGTTTTTTAGAATTCGTGTGCAGGTAATTTCGATACGTGGTTAAAACCTACACAAAGGAGAAAAATAATTGTTGTACTTGAGTTTTCTTTTCCTTTGTCTAATGTGCTGATTTATTCTTCTTGTTCTTCGATGCCTATAGGATAGATTTACTCTGAAATTTGCTCCTTTATGCCCATAATTAGTGCAGGTGAAAAAGTAACCTAGAAAATATCAACATACCTGGAAAAGTTTCTTCTACGCTGGGTTGATTTATGAGTTTTTCGATTTGCTTCTCCAACATTGTTATTTTGTTGTTGTTGATAATTTTTTGACTAGTTTTTGGAATTCACGTTTCCTTTTTGTTATTGCGTTGTATCTTCTTTTGTTGTTGGTACAAAAGTGATTTTTTGTTTACCTTTAAATTCTACTACTGAACTATATTCAACCTCAAATCCAAGACCACTATGATCTTTGGAAACTATATGTGCTTCCAATAACTAAATTAAATATTCAGTTCCTTTTCCAAAGTTCTAATTGAAACTAAGATGGGATTTTACCTTCTCTAATACATTTCTTAGTAAAAAAAATTCTCCCTCTAGCTTGTCACAAGCTTGATTTTTCTCATTCGGCTACAAATTTAAAGATTCTTGAATTTTCTTACCTTCTTCAATTTGTAGGAGAAATGGTTCAACAACTTCACCGTTTTCCTTTATTATTAATTCCTCTAAGGCTCTATTTTTCTTTCTCAACCTTTCAATTTCTTCAAGTGCGCTTACAAACTCTCCTTCTAGGTCAAGTTTCGCCTCGTCATCGTCAAAATTTATTGCTTCGATTTGTAGATTTTCGATGGCAATTATCATGAATTATTTAGGACTTTCATAATCTCTTTCCTCGTCTCGATTTGTTGGCTTCACTTTTATATGAGTTTCCTTCTTTAACAACATAGAGATCCCTCTTTTTATCCTTCTTCCTATCTTTTTGTACTTTCTTGAAATTTTCACTTGTATCATAATATTTCTTCTTCTTTTTAGGACACTTTGATGCATAGTGACCAACCTTGCCACAATTAAAGCATTTAAAAGGTAACTTACCTTTATATTTACCTTATCTTCTCTTGAGCTTCGTGACAAACTTGGATTCTTCTTCATCTGATTCACAACATGAATCACCATGCTCTTCTTTGGGATTCTTCTATGCTTTGAAGACTGAGCCTTTTGTTGCAAGTTTTCCATCTAATATTGTTATGCAACAGCTCACAAAATAGAAGAAGAGATAGATCAACGACTACAAAATAAGCCTCTTCGAGGGGGCAATCTCCTTTACATTATGCAAATGAATAATTCTTGGATGATACAAATGACAAGGCCTCCTTTCTATATATAGGAGTCCAAGGGGTCATAATATAATCAGATTCGACATAACAATAATATTGTAAGGGCACAACAATAAAAATAGTGGGCTTCTATGGGGCACAAAAACGACAATATGGGGACTATATGGGCACAACAATACAATAAGTGGGTTACACTAATAACTAAGGGGCTACACTAGTAGTATAGGGACCTAACCTGCTCCTCTCCTTCAAAAAATGTTGTCCTCAATGCTTAAGTAATTCTGGATGTTTCTGTATAAAATTCTCATCCTCCCATGTTAAGTCTTCAGTGGGTAAGTTCTTCCACTTGATGAGATACTCTAAAATTGATCGATTTCATAGTTATCAGGTTCTTGCTTCAGGTTCCACTATGATTTTTCCTTCCTCGTCATGTTCCAACAATATTGTTTGAACTAGGAGCTTGTCACCTATAACCTTCTTTAAGCATGAAACATGGAAAACTGGATGCACTCGGGAAGATGCAGCAAGCTCCAATTTGTATGCCATAGTACCAGTACTTTGCAACACCTTGTAAGGACCATAGTACTTTGGTGATAATTTATTATCCTTCTTAGCTTTCCTGAGGGACATTTGTTTCTATGATTGTAGCAGTAAAAATACCCAATCACCTATGTCAAAACTTCTTTCACTGTGATGTTGATTTGCCCATTGTTTCATTTGATTCTCTGCCAAAGTGAGGTTATCCTTTAATAGTTGGATAACTTGTTGTTGATGCTTGATGTGATCTTCCATTGCTTGAACCTTATAATTCCCTCTTAAAGATGATGTGATGGATGGTGCTTGATATCCATAAAGTTCCATAAATGGGTTGTTTTTGTTGAAGAGTTATACCATCATTCAACGAGAGGTAACCACTTGACCCATTGTGTTTTTTTACTAGATACAAAGTAATGAAGATACCCTTCCAAACATTTGTTCACTATCTCTATTTGTCCATCTATCTTGGGGGTTTGAGGAGTGGTAATTCCTGCCAATGCACTACAAGATTGGCCATATTCATTTATTCTTTCTTTGGGGTTGGTTCTTGGTGTATATCCTCTTCTTTTGACATTTCTTGATCCTTTTCTTTCTCCTATTCACAATCTATGTAAAATAATTTCTTCTTAGCACACTTATAACCTTTAGTGTATTTTCTATCACAATTGTAACAAAGCCCTTTTTCTCTTTTTTCTTCCAATTATTGTGGTGTCAGCCTTGTAGGTTGTGGAAGGCTAGGAGCAACAACACTTCCATGTTTATAGTTGTGAGTGGTAGGATTCCTTGTTGCCATAATTGTTCTTTAAATTTTTCTTTCCAACTTGAATGCCTTCTCCAATGAATCAATTTCCCAGAGACAAACCTCATGTTGAATGTTATCCTTTAAAGTCCTTATGAAGGCATCAATCCTCTGCTTCTTTGGAATATCATTTACCCTTATATTCAATTTTTGGAAGTCCTCAATGTGCTCTACTATTGAACCCTTTTGTTTGAGATTTATCAATTGGCTAAAGAAGGTGTTTATCTTTGTATCTTCATAATGTGCTATCATTTCCTCCATGAAATTTGACTAGGTGATAATTGGTTTACGAGAAAAAAGCCCTCTATACCATAAAACTTGATTTGGTTCTGAATATAAAGATGCAATACGTACCTTTTGTAATAGTTACACGTCATGTAGATCAAAATATTTCTCTATCTGTAGTATCCAAGTTACCGGATCACTGCCATCAAACTTCCTCATATCTCTTTTTCTTGCTTTTGCGAACTCGATCTCGAAACGACTATAACTCTATAATTTTGGATCTCCAAGTTCTAAAATTTTGTCCTATTATATCACTCTGATTCCTCTTTCCAATCCCATAGGTCTGATCACAATTGGATTCTTCAAAAAAGACGTATTCCCAATCTCGCATGATGACCTGATTATAGAATAGTTTAGTAGAGTGAACTTGTGCGAAGTTCCATGTCTCATTTTTTCAACCTTTAGCCCTACAAATGATACACAACAAACTACAACCCATCCTCTTTCTGCCACTTTTTATGAAATTTGAATCTGATGGTCAGAGATAAATCTATGATGGTTTTATCGAGGTCACATGTTCGAGATGGAATTTGGGAGCCTGCAAAAACCCTAAATCCCTTGGACCATATCTCCGACAATATAGCGAGACAAGATCTGAAATTCAGACACTAAGTTTATCAATATTTTGGCTCAAATGGGTTTTAATTTCAACTTCTCAAACTTCGTAGAAACAAATTTATAGAGAAACTCCCACGATAACTTGTTTGAAGCAGCAAAACCCTAGAATCCAAAGATCTTAAGCCAAATTTTATGCAACTAGCTCACAAAATAGAAGAAGAGATCAACAACTTCAAAATAAGCCTCTTCTAGGGGGAAATCTCCTTTACATTACACAAATGAACAATTCTTGGATGATACAAATGACAAAACCTCCTTTCTATATATAGGAGTCTAAGGGGTCACAATATAATCATAGTCGACATAACAATAATATTGTAAGGGCACAACAATACAATAAGGGGGTTGCACTAATAACAATAAGGGGCTATACTAATAGTATAGGGACCCAACAAATATTCTCATCTTATAAGTAGTGAGTGTTCCAAGTAGCTAATCTAGAGTGAGAGTGTTTAGATTTTTCATATCCTCAATGGATGAAACCTTGGGTTTAAACCTCTCAGGAAGAGATCTCAACACCTTTTGAACTACAATAGCCTCATCTGGTTTCTCATCAAGGCCTTTGTTAGGTCCCTATAATACTAGTGTATTCCCTTATTATTATTGTCATTGTAGCCCCTTATTGTTATTGTTGTGCCCATGTTGTCCCCATATTGTTCTTATTGTGCCCTATAGAAGCCCACTATTTCTATTGTTGTTCCCTTATAAAATTGTTGTTATGTCAGCTTTGATTATATTGTAACCCCTTAGACTCCTATATATAGAAAGGAGGTCTTGTCATTTGTATCATCCAATAATTTTTCATTTTTGTAATGTAAAGGAGGTTTCCCCCTCGAAGAGGCTACTTTTGAAGTCATCGATATATCTCTTTCTTCTATTTTGTGAGTTGGTTGCATAACAATTGGTATCAGAGCTTTGGATTCTAGGGTTTCAATGCTTCAAATAGGTCATCGTGGAATTATTGCTATAAAGTTCTTTATACGAAGATTTAGAAGCTAAATTTAAAACCAATTTGAAAAGAAATCATGATGAACCTCATGACTGAATGTCAAATCTTGTCTTTCTGTATTTTCAGAGATATGAACTGAGTAAGTTAGGGTCTTTGTAAGCTCCCTAATTTGATCTCAAGCAGTTCACCTTGGTAAAATCATCATAACTTTCTCTTTGAGCATTAGATTAAAATATCATAAAAATTGATAGAAAGAGGACGAAATTTATATTTTTGGGTATAATTTTCGAAGCCAAAGGTTGAAACAGTGACACGTGGCATGTCGTACAAGTTTTCTCTACTAAACCATTCTATAATTAGGTCATCACAGGATATTGGGCATAACTCTTTCTTGGAGAATCCAATCATGATTAGACATGTGGGGTTGGAAAGAGAACTAAGAGCAATATCACTCACCAAAACTTTAGAACTTCGAGATCCAAAAACTAGAGTTACAGTCATTTCAAGATCAAGCTCATATAAAGCGGAAAAGAAAGTGTGTAGTTTTTTTTTAAATTTGCATAAGTTTTGTTTGAGAAAGTAGTTTGAAGTGATTCAAAGGGATTTGTGAAGAATAATTATCATTCATTGATAACCTGAACAAATAAAATGGAAACACCTAGTAAGCAACCTGACATCTCTACTATGACACATGAAGAAGAAGATGAAATGCAACATGATATATGAAAATTACGGGACCAAGTGCAACAAATTTCGCTCCCACAAAAAGTAACTGAAGTTAAGATGGATGTTTTAAAGAATGGAATGGAAGCTAAGATGGATGGTATACAAGCAAAACTTAAAGGAAACATGAAAGATTTGAAGATAGATTTGACAAAGTTGCTATAAGAAATGCTTACTAATGGAAAAAGGGTAGTAAATGAAACTCATGATGAGAAAAAAAAAATGTTAGTCATGATTTCATAGACTCTAAGGTTTAATTGAAGACCCACCATGTTCCAAAGATCAATATGAGGAAGTTTGATGGAAAGGATCCCATAACATGGATACTGTAGATGGAGTAATATTTCAATCTCCATAATGTGTAAAACACACAAAAGGTACGCATTGCAACTTTATATTTGGAACCCAATCAGTTTGTATGGTATCAATGGATTTTCTCTCGTAAACAAATTGTCACTTGGGAAATTTATATGGAAGAAATGATAGCACATTATGAGGACACAAAAAGAAAAAACTTTTTTAGTCAATTGATAAATATTAAACAAAAGGGTTCAATGGTGGAGCACATTGAGGACTTCCAAAAATTGAATATAAGGGAAAAAGATATTCCAGAGGAGCATACGATTGATGTGTTCATAGGGAATTTAAATGATAACATCCAACATGAGGTTTTCCTTTGGGAACTTGATTCATTGGAGAAGGCATTCAAGTTGGAAAGAGAAATTGAAAAAAATTATGGCAACAAGGAAGCCTACCAATCACAACAATAAATATGGAAGTATTGTTGCCCCTATCCTTCCAAAACCTATGAGTCTGACACCACAACAATTGGAAAGAAGAAAGAGAAAAAGGGCTTTGTTACTGTTGTGATAGAAAATACACTAAAGGTCATAAGTGTGCTGAGAAGAAATTATTTTATGTAGATTGTGAAGAGGAGGAAGAAAATGAACAAGAAACATTAACAGAAGAGGATACACACTAGGAACAAACCCTAGAGAAAGAAGAAATGAATTCAACCATATCTTGTAATGCATAGGCTGGAATTACCATTCCTAAAACTATCAGGATAGAAGGACATATCAAGAAGAAAAAGGTAATAGTGTTGATTGATTCGAGAAATACCCGTAATTTTATTCATTGTAAGATAGTCGAGGAATTGAATTGCTTCCTATATCCAGCGCCATAGTGTCAAGTGATGGTTGCAAATGGAGGAACCATAAATTTCTATGGAAAGTGTCATAATATAAAACTATCCATGGGAGAATATTGTTGAATATTCTAATGCTTTCCATTCCAATGGGTGGTGTTGATGTTGTACTAGGAGTCCAATGGCTACAATCTTTAGGTATGATAGCTTTTAATTTTCAAGAACCTTTCTTGATTTTTTTTTGAAGGAAAGGAATTTGAATTAAGGGGTATCACATGGAATCCGAGAAAGATAATCAGCTCTAAAGGCATGAAAAGGCTTCTAAAGAAAGAAGAACGAGGTGTATTTGCACAATTATGTTCACTAGATGTTCCTACATCTAAATCATCTATTTCTCCATATCTCCAAAAAGACTTGGACAATCATTCCAAGGTATTTGAGACTCCCAAAGGCCTCCCACCTATTTGTGATCATGATCATGCTATTCATTTGATTCCAAGACATGTTCCTCCAAACATGAGGCCTTACAGATATCCCTATTCTCAAAAGAGTGAAATTGAATTTATGGTTACAGAAATGCTAGAGGCTGGTATAATTCAACCTAGTCAAATTTCTTTCTCTCCTCCAGTAGTATTGGTGCACAAGAAGGATGGATCATTGGGCATGTGTCCTATTATAGGGAGCTCAACAAGCTCACTATTAAAGATAAATTTCCCACTCCTATCATTGATGAATTATTGGATGAATTGCATGGACCAATTTACTTCACCAAGTTGGACTTTGATTAAGGATATCATAAAATCAGAATGAAGACTGAAGACATTCTGAAAATAACATTTAAAACTCATGAGGGTCATTATGAATTTTTGGTCATGCCTTTTGGCCTTACCAATGCACCTTGTACATTTCAAGGTTTGGTGAATTCCATTTTCAAACCCTTCCTTAGAAAATTTGTGTTAGTGTTTTTTCATGATATAATAATCTACAACAAGTCTTGGAAATATCATGTTCAACATGTTGATAGAGTGATCAAATTATTGGAGGAGAAGCAGTTATATGCAAAAACCTCTGGAAATGTTTCTTTGGAGTAAAAGAGGTGGTATATTTGGGCCATATTGTATGTCATGAAGGTGTTAAGGTATAACCTAGAAAAATTAAAGCCATTAAGGAATGGGAAATTCCCACATCCATAAAGCATCTGTGAGGATTTCTCGGGTTGACAGGGTATTATCGCAACTTTGTTATAATTATGGGAGAATAGGAGCACCTCTAACAACATTACTAAAGAAAGATGCATTTTCTTGGGCTCCAGAAGCAACGAAGGCCTTTGAACATCTTAAAGAGGAAATGTGCCAAGCACTGGTCTTAGCTACACCAGAATTCACAAAAACCTTTATTGTAGAATGTGATGCTACAGGATGTTATAAAACTAGCTCAAAAAAAGATTGAAAAGATAGATCAACGCCTTATAATGCAGCCTCTCCGAGGGGGAAACCTCCTTTACGTTACACAAATGAACAATTCTTGGATGATACAAATGACAAGACCTCCTTTCTATATATAGGAGTCTAAGGGGTCATAATATAATCAGAGTCGGCATAACAATAATAATGTAAGGGCAAAATAATAACAATAGTGGGATTTTATGGGGCACAATAATAACAATAATGGGACTACATGGGCACAACAATATAATAAAGGGGTTGAATTAATAACAATAAGGGGTTACACTAGTAGTATAGGGACCTAACATGCCCCTCTCCTTCAAAAAGTATTGTCCTCTATGCTTGAGTAGTTCTTGAATCTTCTGTATAAAATTCTTATCCTCCCATGTGGAATCTTCAGTGGGTAAGTTCTTCTACTTGATGAGATACTCTGAAATTGATCGATTTCGTCATTGTTGGGTTCTTGTTTCTGTGACTGCTCTAGGTTCCAATACGATTTTTCCTTCCTCGTCATGTTTTGGCAATATTGTTTGAATTGGGATCTTTTGCAACTTTTGAATGAGTGGCTACACTTCTTTGTCCTTCTTCCATTCATACCTTGTTTCACTTATCCAATCTAGTTGGATAATAGAAATGGTGCACAACAATGCTTCCACATCCTCATCCTTTCTTGAGAGTGCATCTGCCACAACATTTTGCTTCCATTTTTTGTAGACGATTTCAAAGTCATAACCCAACATCTTTGTGGCCCATTTTTGTTGCTCTTCAGAGGATAATTTTTGTTCTAAAAAGTATTTAATACTATCATGATCCTTTTTTACCTTGAAGTGTCTTCCCATTAGGCAAGGTCACCATTTCTTAAGTACATGTAATATTGCCAAAATTCCCTTCTCATAAATAACTTTCTTGAGGGATATTTGTTTGTATGTATGTAACCATAAAAATACCCAATCAAATACATAAAAAATTCTTTCATTGTGATGTTGACATGCGTGTTGTTTCATTCGATTTTGCACAGAAGTGGCGTTATCCTTTAAAAGTTGGAGAACTTGTTGTTGATGCTTGATGTGATCTTTCACTGCTTGAATCTTTTTCTTCTTGATATGTCCTTCTATATTTAGAGTTTGAGGAGTGGTAATTTCTTTCAATGCATTAAAATATATGTTCGGATTCATTTCTTGATGCTCTATGTGATATTTCACTTCTTGAACATTTTTCTTCTTGATAGGTCCTTCTATCTTGATAGTATGAGGAGTGGTAATTCCAGCGATTGCATTACAAGATATGGTCACATATTCTTCTTTCTAATTGTACTAGCTATTTTGGTTGGGAAAGCTCTGCTTCTATGCACACTTGTTCTTCATATGAATAAAAAGACTTTGGGGTCTATTCATGGATTTTTTTCTCTTGGAGTTTTTGCTTGGTTCAATGATGGTATAATTCTCTACTTGTATTTAGTTTGATTTTGTTCTCTCATATGCTTTTATAGAATTGTGATAGGTCCAAACTTGTACCTTTTGATATTCTTCTTTCTAAAGGTGCTATAGTTATTGCTGTGACTGAAAGTTTGACTTCAACCGTTGTGATTGATCTCTAGACTTCCATCTATGGTTGATAGGTGAATAATGATCTCGGCAACATTTGGAAAATTCACATGGAATCCTATAGAACATGAGGAGTTACAGAATGTGCAATATTTAGTAGCTTATATTTAATCAACTCAATTCTATAAATAAAAACATATAGACTTGAGAGATTAATGGAAGTTTACCTTATTACTCTATTTATATAGATCTAATGGCTTTTATCCCAAAATGGAGGTATAGTGATATGAAGATAAGTGGTAAAATGAGTGAAAGATAAGAAATAAACTATTCAAAGAAGGAAATTTTGGGGGCTGAATAATATTCATGCAAAAGAAACTATAACTATTTAGATGTTGAAGAAAACGATTGTTTGAAAGGGATGGACATCTTAATCTTTAAGAGAAATCTCCATATTAAGCATTAAATCGCTTATTAAGGTTTAGATATTGAGCAATTACATTTCTAGTGTTATATTAGTTGGTTGGCTATCTAGACTTTCATTGTAACCTCCAGTTATAATTGTAACCTTATCTCCTATATATTATACAAAGAAGACCTGGACTTGGGATCATATCTTCCTCTTTTATGTATTTTATTTGTTATAAAATGATTTTTTTTTCCTTCAAGTGTAGAATTCATTGACTTTTTATCATTTTTAAGGTGCCGAGTCCATAACAAAGTTGGGATAATGGTAGAAAAAAAATAGCATGAACCAACATAGTCTATAATATTTACAAAAGAAGAAGAATAAATATAATTATGTGTAGCCCATATGCTAAAGGTGTATAGGATTGACTAGTAAAATTGATACCTTTTGAATCAAAATACAAAACTTCTAGATTATTGGAATTGCCATTCACACTTATGGATTCAAAATTATACAAAATTCACACTTTTGTTAATCAATATTCTGACTTTTAAAATCCAATTTTATAGTTTAGAAGGATTAACCTTCACACATTCAAAATTAAATTTGATAGTTTCTTAGTCTATATTTGTTTATATTTAATGGAAATTTATCTAATTTTATATTTTAGAAGGATTAACCTTCACAAATTCAAAATTAAATTCGATAATTTCTTAGTCTATATTCTTTTACATTTAATAAAAATTTTAAAAATATGGCATTTTCGATTTTTACATCATGGGCTCCAAATTTTCTTTTTATTTGAGTTAGCTAATGATATATATTAGGCTATACGTCTGATCCATTTTATGTGCACATGTGGTGAATTTATGAGATTATGGAAGACTATGTCGAAAACAAAAGAATATATGATTTATGAATAAAAAGGGAAGATGACTATAATAAATAAATGATTTAAGAATAGTTTACTTTCTATGTAAGAGATAGTTATCCTTAGTGAGAATTTACATAGACTTATAATTGATATGAGATGTGAATGTAAGCATTCAATGTAATCTCATAGGTTTTTTTGTTGTTTTTCATTAGAGGAGGTACTTAGGCCATTGGAAGTTGTGTTGGAGAAGTGAGATACACATCTTCAATTTTGAACTTCATTCAAGTGAAAGGTGTAACCTTTTTAAAATTCAATTGATGGGTAGATATACATCATGCATATAACAAGAATTGCATTGATAAGACATAATGGTCACCGTGGATTTGTTGTAGAAGCCTGGGAGTAAGAAGGATGTGTAAGTTCGTATGACCCCATACAACACTATTTGAGCATGTTGGAATCACAACTTTAACACACTTCTAGAACATTTTATTAGAATAATTAGATTAACATAGTTATCATTTTTTTCATAAGGGCTAATTAAATTATCAAAAATGCATCAAACAATATTTTACAGTACATAATTAAATTGAATTTTGTTTTCATCGAAATTTAACATAAAAAATTCTAAATTACTTCTCTCTCTAACAAAGTGCAGTATTAGAGCAAGCACACTTATTTAATGAACAATAATATTTTAATAAACATAATAAGTTAGTTAAAATTGACATTCATATTGGGTATCTTTAAAAGGATCTATGGAAAGTACACTTCTTGTATTAGATCCCATAGTTCACCCAAGATGCCACAACAATGATGATGATGTGCCATTATAAAGGGATTCCATGCCAATTCATTAGAGATGACTAGGTGGAGCAGGTGTGAATTGGAATGGTGTTGCTCAAATGATGTAGGTGGCGAAAACCCCTATTTTGCTAACTTCATTTTCCAGCTAACTAGTTCTTTTCCTAGAATTATGTTTAACCTCCATAACCAAGATGAATGTGAACTAATGTGTGTAAGCCACCTTTTTATCACAAGATTTCTAATAAGTTCCCATTCTAGATAAGATTCCCCATAAGCATAAGCTTAGATGTAACAACATGCATGTAATGGAATGAACTAGACATTTAACTAGGATAACATCTATTATTTAAGCAGAGAAATGAAGACATGACATTGACAAATTCAAATTGATCCCTTATCACCCTTAATATGATTGAGGATGTCAAGTGGCCATAACTAGCATGCCCTTGTAAAGAGTTGTGGGTAATGCTTGGTAGGGTTGTGGCACCATAGATCCATACCACATCATCATCATGGGAAAGGAATGGAGTTTTTCTAATCTCCTTTATATCACCCAAAACTAAGCATTAGAACTCTAGTGTTTTGTCCTTGATCACCATCTTTGATGAACCTGCATTTACCTTTGTATTAAGATAAAGTTTAAAATATGCAACTCAAATCTAAAACATGTCTTAAGATTGTCCACCTTACATTCATCTTGAAAAGGCCCTTATGATGACAATAAAATCTCTACCAAAATCATTACATTCCTCCTAAAATAAATAGAATTTCCACTTTATTATTTATGACAATACTTGAGTTTCAAAATAACTCTATAACTTATTTTCTATCAAATTAGAAATGAGTACCCACACTTACCATCCAAAAGAATTTTAAACATCATACTTATAAATGGATACAAAAAAAATAAAATATATTCCTAAATTATTCTAGAAATTTATGTAATAATATTTAAAAATCTAATAAATTAAATATTATAAAAAAACTCAATATAAATATTCATCCGACACCCCTTAGGCAAAGAAATATGAAAAATCTATACGCCAGTCGGTATCTAGATAAATATACTTTGTGTTTTGAAAATACTCATTTACTAATCCTAACCCGGATGAACACCATAATGGCAAAGGTTGTTGCCTTGGACGCGTTGGTCACACCCAAGGGAAAAAACGTTTTGGTCGGCCGACGTTGAATTTGAATGGCAAGAAACTAGGTTTTGATATGTATAAATACACAATCCATATCCAATAAAAATGCATACCTCATCAGTAGAAGATTAAACACATCATTCGTCTCAGCCATGGGAGACAACGTGAGACAACACCGCGAAGAGCCAACCAGTGGTGGAGCGCGCCCTTTACATCTTCGAAAAGTTTTGCAGCTCCAACGAGTCCCCGTTCAGAGGGAAGGACATGAAGAAGATGAAGTCTTTATAATGCTGGGAAGCAGCTGAACCAGCAGAAAGCATTAGAAGAATGGGCGCAGGTAACAGACTTAACGTTGAGAGATATATTCCAAGCTGGAAAGATTATTCAACCGTTCATTGACGCAGACAATGCGCATTACGTTGCCAACCCGGAGCCCCTGCCTTCCAATAATAGTGGAAGTGGAGTCCATGAGAATAGTAGGATTTGGGATCCTCTGGAGCATAACTAGAGCCAGGGGCTAAGTCTTTAGTCTGCCGGCTGGTCGGATTTAAATTACAGAACGCAAAATTGGGGAGGAGATGGCGACAGAAGTAGTGAAGATTGTGAACGTGAGATAACCAGCGTCAATAGCTGGGGTTATTGTTTCGATTTGTACTATGGTGAATGGATGGCCAGTGTTGGAATTTAGATGTCTCTTTATTATTTATATAATATAATATTTTTTTTGTAGTTGAAAAAAATTGGTTTTTTAAAAGGGATATTGTTATTGTAAATTAATTTTTTACTAATAAAAATTAAATAAAAAATTATCTTTTAATAATATAATTATATTTATATATTTATCATAACTAAAAAATAAAATTATCAATATTCTTTTTCTCTATATTGTATCATTATAATTACTTGTATTGATAATCATATTGTTTTCACTTGAAACTACTTAATATTGATTAACCACATTGTTTTTCTAGTGGAACAATGATACAACCAATAATAGTAATTTAAAAAATAAATTTAAACATGTCATAATAAATTATATTTAATAAGCATAGTCTAAATGTTATATGTTATGAAATTTTTCTAGGTATATTTTCTAATTAAAATTTTAAAAAATATTGGTAAAATTGAAATATTCCAAAAAAAATTCAAAACATTAAATTCATTGCATATTAAAAAATACAATTTTAATAATAATAAATAATATTTTTAATTTTCAAATGGAATTTGAAAATTATCAAATGACAACATAAATAATAAGATAACAATTCTGATTTAATCTATTATTTCTTTGTCTTATTAGTTTTCTTTTTGTTAACTAGTATGTGACCTTTTCTATTTAGTGGTCATACTTTATAGTGAGAAAATGCATTGAATTTATTTTACATGTTGCATAATTCTCTAGATATTTTCATCCTTAGATCACACAAATATTGTTTCTTGGTATTTTCTTTAAAAACATGTACTATTTTTAAATCTTATTTGCAATATGTAAAAGGAAAGAGAATATCCAAAACACTAAAAAGACAACTTTGGATCGACACGCACACAACAAACAACAAATTAAAACAAAATGGCTTCACAATAAAAGGGAAAACCTACTCCAACAAACCTCAACAAACTAAAATAAGCCTCATTACTACAACAATGCCAGCTTCATAACTCTTAAAAGCAATATGTAAAAGCAAAGAAAATATCTAAACACTAAAAAGGCAACTTTGGGTCTTTCTCAACTTGTGCACAGACACACACACACAACACCAAATTAAAACAAAATGGCCTCACAATAAAAGGGACAACCTACTCTAGCAAACCTCAACAAACTAAAATAAACCTCATTACTACAACAATGCTCAAAATTTTGGATCACTTAAAAAGAAGCATCAACAGAAAATAGATAACAACAAAAACCCATTAAATCACACCACCTATAGTTGTTTACAAAAAAATTAAATAATAAAAACAAATTTAAGAGAAATTAAATGCATTTAAAACATTCAAACTAACTTAATAAAAAAATCCTTCCTACTAACTCTGATGTCAGCTCAAGATTCTTCCTAGAACCTTTGCATACATGTGAGTAAACAGAGGCTCCAAAAATCCTTAAGTGCAACACATCTGACTTTCTCCCTGAGAAAATCTCCTCCAATATAATAATACCAAGAATCCGATGACGACTCTGATTCTGCAAGTAGACTACTATGTTACATACTTCTTCCCACAAATGCAATGATAGGCCTTGTTAATGTAACATAGATCTAGTTGCTCCCACAATGCTTTGGTTCTTCCTCTCATCCACCACATTCTGTTGTGGGTTGTGGGGTGTTATCATCTCTCTTGGAATGCCTTCATTCGCACAAAAATGATTGAATTCATTCGAAACATACTCACCTTTGTTATCACTCGTAAGATATTTCACCTTCTTGCTAGTCTCTTTCTCAACCAATGCCTTTAATTCTACAAACTTGGAGTATGTCTCATCCTTTTTGGGTATGAAGAACATCCACATACATCATATTGGACTCTTTCCACGTGTTCATGTGCTTTTCTATTCCAATCATGGAATGTGGACTTTGCATACTTCTCGAAGGTACAACGTTTATGTACATCCTGCTACTCAAGTGCTCCAATAGGGAGCGCAATGGTTATTTGCTACATAATAGTCATGGCGTCGTGATGCAAATGGCCCAATATAGCATGTCAAACTTCACCGACATTGCAATTTTCATTTTCTCTGCCTTATTAATAAATGCAACATATTCTTCCACATCTAGCTTATATAGGTTCTTCACATAAATACCTATCTAGTTCACCTATATAGTGGTTATATGTCTTAGGAATTCTTTCCCTTTGTTGAAGATTACATCATAACCACGGTCTTCCAAAACTGTTACAAAGAAGAGATTTTTCTTTAGGCCTGGATCTTGACTCCCTATGAAAGTTGATTGTACCAATATCAGTCATGTCGTACCTCTCTTTATCCCATAGCTCAATGTGCATCTGGAAATATTTCTCCTCGAGGTCACTGAAAAACTCTCTACAACCTATCATGTGGAACGATGCACTTTAGTCGAAGTACCACACGCTCCCCATCACTGTGTTGGCCATACATGTCATAAGGGTGAATTCAAGCTCGAGTTGTAAAGCCAAATATTCACCTACTTCTCCTCCTCGGTTCTTCTTGATCAACCTTTTGTGTGGACACTTTGTGGCATAATGCACGAATTCATGACAATTCAAGCATTTTATTTTTTGACAAGTCTTTCTTATTTTCCCCTTCACTAGATTCTGGTTTGGTTCAATGAGATTTATTCCCTTTTCCCTTCTTTCCCTTTCCAACTAATGAAAAATTTCTCCATCCTAACCCTTAGATGAGTTTCCATCTCTGGTATTTTGCTTGATCCCTTCTTGTACCAAATCAGACCCTAAGTGTTTCCAATTCAATAATTTTTCCCTCCTGTTCATCGAGTCTTCGTAGCTATGCCAAATTTTTGGAAGGCCTAGAAGAGCTAGGCATACCAGTTTATCATATGCAAAATTAACACGAACCACACCAAGTTCATCAAGAAGTTGTGTAAATCTACACAGATACTGCAAAATATTATCATTCTTCTACATCTTAATATTATGAAGTTTATCCTTGAGCTTCAATTTCCTATGGTCATTGTTATTCTTGAAAAAACATGTTAGTGCCTTCCACATTGCGAAAGGACTTTCTTTCCCATCGATATTTGAGACAATGTGATCTTGCATCCCTTCAAGATTATTCTCCTCGCTTTAGCTACATATTTTCTCCATTGACCTAGGTTTATACATCAACTGATCTTGGTTTTTTAATTTTTGTCTTGACATATTCTAGCAATCGATTGTCATCCAATACTACCTCCATGTGATCCTTCCATGAACTGAAATTAGAGCTTCCTTCCAAGGCATACTCTAGTATGAGCCTGTTGAAGTTCATCTTCCCAAATTTGAAGAGTCCTTACTACACTGAACTACAAATTCGATCCTCCTAAGAAACGACTTCGAAATTCATATTCTAATGTGAATCCTTATCTGATACCATGTAGAAATTTTGGTGTATAATTTCAACTACTCATGAAATTTTAATCTAAATCACAAGGCACAATCCTACTCTACTGCTTTGCGGAATTCAATTCATAATTTATAAATTCAATCACAAGCATGCAATAAGAAATAACACGCATTCACAATATTTTTTCTAGGGGAAAGAAACTACTAAAAACCCCTTATTCCTGCTTGCATTAATCTAATGAATAGAGATGTATTACAATTGCTTACTCAATTTGAGCACACACTGCAACTGAATAACCAATGTATCTACTCACTGAGAAGTGATGACCCAAACTTAGTCAATTTATGCCTCTGCTTAAGGCCCTATTCCTTGTGCGATTCATGAGGAAATTAGGCCCCTATTATTTAGGAATTCCCTCCAAAATGCTTCCGCAATTACCAAGGTTGATGATCTGACTGCATGCAACACTTGTACACTCAAGACTAGTCTACAATTTACATTACACTACCTTGGAATCTCCACCACAGCTAGGGAACTCGAATTCTCTGCATGCACTAGTTATTTTGGGTTCATTGATCAGTTAACTAGATGATCACTGAGTTAGACTACTATCCCACTGCACCGCTGACCTTCCACTAGTTCCTCCAACAGTTAGAACTAGTTTAACTGAAAAAAACTTGAAATAACTGACCTTGATTGCTACAAATTAGCAATCATAGATGCTTAACTAGACTCCAAGTCCTCTAACTCAAATTTATTGAGCTAACTGAGTGAAAAGAACCATGTCACACAAGTTAACTACATCCAAGTTCTCTGCTAGTGTGGAAATTTGAATTTTCTCAAATTGACCAAGGAAAAATCAAATTCAGGCTTTCTTTCTGCTATTTTCAACAATTTATGATGATTTAGATATTAGTTAAAATTTTGCATTGTTTTCATTTCAACCTTCATCATTTGAAGAAGAAATCAGAGATGAAAATTAGGTGCAACTTATGGATGAAGAAATTGAATCTATTGAAAAGAATGATACTTCGAATTTAGTTGATTTATCATAGGATAGAAATATCATTGGTGTGAAATGGGTGCACAAGGCAACGTTGAATGAGAAAGGAGATATTGACATATTTAAGGTAAGGCTTGTAGCAAAATGGTTGTCGGAGCAATCGAGAATACACTTTTGAGAAACACTTTCTCTGGTTGCCAGATTGGATATTGTAAGAGCAATATTAGCAACAACAACTCAAAAGTGGAAAGTGTATTAGATGGATGTGAAATTATCCTTCTTGAATGGGATGCTAGAAGAGGAAATATATGTGTAACAACCTTTAGGTTATGAAGTGTAAATTCAAGAAGAAAAAGTTTACAGGTTAAAGAAAGAGCTTTGTGGAATCAAACAAGCTCCAAGAACTTGGTATAGCAGAATTGGTAGTTACATGATCAAGAATGGATTTTATAGAAGTGGCATTGAACTGACCTTGCACACAAAGGAAAATTAACATCGACATATTTTGATTGCTTACTTATATTTGGATGACATGCTTTATGCTAGTGATATTGAATTAGATGAATTTAAGGTAGAAATAAAGAAAGAATTTGAAATGGTAGATCTTGGTCTTATGAAATATTTTCTTGGAATAGAAGTTGAGCAATTTGAGAAAGGGATATTTAGTTGTCAAAATAAGTATGCTAATGAATTGATGAAAATATTCAAGATGGAAAATTGTAAACCTACTCCTACACCAGTTGCAACATGTTGAAATTTGGTATAGGAGGACAGGTGGTTCCCTTAGGCTTTGATCTTTGGCCTAGGGAAAAGTATCCAAAAGAATTTAATTTTTCTCCTAAAGTGACTTTATAATTTTATAAAGTTAAATATAATTTAAAAGTGACTTTAAGTGATAAAGTTACTAAGTCTAATTTTAAAGTGACTTTTATAAAATCAATGAAAAATTAGAAAAGAAAAGTGACTTTGGAAATAAATGACTAAGTGGGTCTTTATTAAAGTGGGGTGAATTAAAAACTAAAAAGTGAGATTTAAATGATCATTTAATCTCAGTCATTGATCTAAATCTATTTCAGCCATTGGATTTAGAGATCACCCAAAAGTCACTTGGGTCACCCAAAAGTCATTTGGAGTTATATTAAGGGAGGAAAAGGAGGAAAAGTTCACATTCGATTCAATTCTTTCATGAGCATATTGGGAGAAGGAGAGCAAGAGAGCAAGAGAGATTTATGAGCAGGGAGGAGAAGGAGACAGCAGCTTGGCACACACTCCAAGGCAGTAGTTGAGCAGATTTGTACAACTGATTCAGCACACAGTGAAAGACAGATTCTGGCATGATTTTCGAAGAGAGGTTTGCACAAAAATCGAGGAGCAGTTTTCTGGTTTTTCTGCACGCAAAACGAGGGCCATACAGTAGCATTTAATGCTGAAAGTGGGCACGAAAATCGAGGAGACCATACAACATTTATTGTTGTCCTGTTTGCTGTAATTTCCAGTTTGCTGTGAAGCATGGGAAAAGAGATAAGTTGTAAATTTGCTTGCTGATTTTTTGCTGAAAATTTCTCACTGTAAAAGGCAATTTTCAGAAATAAAGAAGAGCTCTCAAACTGGTTTTCCCCAAGAGTTGTAGGGGGTTTTTCCAGGGTCACATTGACCAAAAATCTCAGTGTTTAAATGTGTTTTAATGGCTGTTTATTACTGCTGATTTTTATTTCTGCAATTTCCAGCATTCTGTAAAATTTCCAGAATTTGTGTTTTCAGCAAATTTATTTTTTCAGCTTGTTAAATGTATGGTTATGGGAAAGGGCATTTAACTATATGGGAGAAATAAGGAGAAACTGAAAAACGGGGTGGGAAAACAGAAATTTCTACATGGTATCAGAGGTTGAGTGCTGAAGGGTAGTTTGGGACAGCAAAAGGAAAAATTATAGTTGCTGATTTTTCACTCAGAAAATTCCAGCAAGCTGATTTTTTCATAAACAACAGTTTTATCTTTACTACAGCAGTGCTATTTTTCAGTTTTAGGATAGCAGGATGTCATTGGGATTGAGGGTGGAGGATAGGCTGGATGGGCATATAAATTACAACGTTTGGAAGGAGAGAATGCAGAGTATCTTTGAGGAGGCAGAAGTCTGGGATATCATGGTGCATACCACACAGAACCCTATTGTTGTGCCTACTGATGCTACTCAGTTGACATCTTATAATAAAAAGAACAACAACATTAAGAGGCTGATTCTAAACGGAATCAAAGACCATTGCATTCCTCATGTGAGAGGAAAGAGCAATGCCCATGAGATGTGGACATCATTGTCCAATCTCTACCAAAGTACCAATGAGAACTGGAAGATGGTCCTCAAGGAGAAGCTGAAGAACATTAAGATGGGTAATCATAGTGCAGCTGGATATCTCACAAAGATTACTAATGTGAGAGATGAGTTGGCAGCGATTGGAGAGGCCATTCCACCCACTGAGTTGGTGCGGATTGCAGTGAATGGCCTCCCCCGTTCATGGTTGAACTTTTCTAATGGGGTTTGTGCACGTGAGACCCTTCCCACATGGGAGAGGTTTTGGGGTGATTGCATTCAGACAGAGATCAGGAAAGGTCAGCTTGGGGCAGCCAAGCCAGTTGAGCAGGATGAGGATGTAGCACTGGTGGCAGGAGGCAAGAAAGGCAAAGTGAAGAAGCAGGCTTCCACAAGCAGTGGTGGGGGCAAAGGCAAAGGTAAAGGTAAACAGGGGAACACATAGAAGGACTATTCCAAGGTGAAGTGTTGGAATTGTTAAAAGATGGGACACTATGCAGTTGTGTGTCTAGAAGAAGAAGAAGAAGAAGGGGAAGAACCAGGACGTTGCAGCTTCAGCAGAGATTGAGGACTTTGCTGGTCATTTTGACCGAGAGTTTGCGTTCACTACGTGTGAGTCCTCTAGTGCGGGATCACCTGCCACACAGGTTCAGAGGGAGCATACTTTTCCCTCGATTAGCGGAGCATCTTCAGGTATCTGGTATGTGGACAGTGGGGCTTCACGTCATATGACAGGAGTCTGTGAGTACTTCTCAGAGCTTTCAGAGAGTGGCACTGATATTGAGGTAGTACTCGGTGATGACAGAGTTGTTAGAGCAGTCGGGGTGGGGACAATGACATTTCAGAGGGAGTCCAAACCTCCCTTGAAGGTGTCAGAGGTTCTTTATGTGCCAGGGATGAGGAAGAACCTCATATACGTCTCAACTTTGGAGGACAGAGGATATGAGGTATTTTTCAGGGGAGGACAGGTGTTGATGTATCCCAGGGGCACTCCAGCTGATTCAGCTAGAGTGATAGGTGTACGCCATGCAAAGGTGTACAAGTTTGCATTCCAACCCCTTTTGGCATTGAGCAGTAGTACCAACAACAGAGCTAGCAGTTCTGAGCTGTGTGAGATTTGGCACCGCAGGATGGGACATATGTGTCATGGAGCCTTGAGGACATTTCGGGAGATCACTACAGGTGTGCTAGATTTCAGTACTGATCACTTTGATACTTGCAGAGGTTGTGCGATGGGAAAATTTGCCAAATTCGCTTTTCCCAGCAGTGACAGCAGAGCGATGGGGATACTTGATTTGATTCATTCCGATGTGAGTGGTCAGATGTCTCATGTTTCCTTGAGTGGATATGAGTACTATTTTTTATTCATTGATGATCACTCCAGGAGGACCTAGATTTATTTTTTGAAGACCAAGAGTGAGGTCTTCAAGCGGTTTCAGGAGTTCAGAGCTCTTGTGGAGACTCAGACAGGTCAAAAGATCAAGTCCTTGAGGTCGGACAATGGAGGAGAGTACACCCTTGGAGAGTTTGTTGACTATTGTGCGGAGGCAGGCATTAGGAGGGAGTTCACTGTTCCTTACAACCCCCAGCAGAATGGGGTTGCGGAGAGGAAGAACAGATCCATCATAGGGGCTGCCAAAGCCATGTTACATGATCAGGGGTTTCCATTGTTCTTGTGGGCAGAGGCCTGCAACACAGTTGTTTACTTGCAGAACAGGAGTCCGCATCGTGCCTTGGGGCACATGACTTCGGAGGAGGCTTTCTCTAGGAAGAAGCCTGATATTGGTCATCTTCATATCTTTGGATGCATTACATACTCCTATATACCCAAGGAGAAGAGGACCAAACTAGAGCCCACCACAGAGAAGGGTATCTTTGTGGGCTACAGTGAGACCTCAAAGGCCTTTCGAATTTACATTCCTGCACAGAGGAGAGTTGTTGTCAGACGTGATGTGAAGTTCGAGGAGGACAGGGCCTTTAGGAGGTCACGGGAGTTAGAGTATCTGGATCAGCCAGACCCTCAGCGGCAGTTGAATCAGTCGCAGGGACCCAGTGGGCAGGGATCAGTAGGATCTGGAGGTACATCTATGAGGATGTCAGGTCCATCAGTGAGCAGTGGCTCGCCGAGCCAGAGGGGTGGTGCTCCGGGTAGCATGCAGAGCAGTTCACAGAGTAGTTCACTAGGGAGTCCATTGATGGACAGTTCACATGGTGCCTCAGCTTCTACAGGTTCAGGTGCAGGCAGGAGGACAGTAGACAGACATTCAGGAGTTCAGGCTACTGATGGTGATGAGGAGGAGGAGTTTCATTCTCCTATGGGAGAAGCATGCTCAGGGAAGAGAAAGCCCAAGTGGCTTCAGGACACCTTGAGAGATGCCACATATGTTGTTGAGCCGAAGAGGCCGGTCAGAGAGAGTAGACCACCTGAGAGGTTTTGTAGCTATATGGCAATGGTTACCAGCATCCTTGACTCTGAGCCCTCTAGCTATGAGGAGGCAACTAGCCAGCAGGTCTGGAGAGAGGCCATGCAGGAGGAGTATTCTTCTATCATGAAGAATGATGTTTGGGAGGTGGTGCCGAGGCCTGAGGGCAAATCCGTGGTTACTGCCAGATGGATTTAAAAGGTAAAGCATGCTGCAGATGGCAGCATTGAGAAATTCAAAGCGAGGTTTGTTGCTAGAGGGTTCTCCCAGGTAGAGGGAGTTGATTATGAGGAGACCTTCGCTCCCGTGGCTCAATATACTTCGATCCGCTCCATTATAACGATAGTAGCAGAGATGGGTTGGAAGATCCACTAGATGGATGTGAAGACCACATTTCTCAATGGCTTCATACAGGAGGAGGTGTACATTGAGAAGCCACAGGGCTTTGAGGTGCATGGGAAGGAGTCCCATGTGTGCAGACTGAAGAAGGCCCTTTATGGCCTGAAGCAAGCTCCCAGAGCTTGGTACTCCAGGATAGATACATATTTGCAGGGAAAGGGTTTCACAAAGAGTGAGGCAGATCCGAACCTTTACTTTATTGTGATTGGTGAGGAGCCTCTCATTCTGGTGCTGTATGTGGATGACTTGATCATTACAGGTGCAAAGAGACTCATAGAGCACTGCAAGAGAGATCTTGCGACGGAGTTTGAGATGAAGGACATCGACTTGATGCATTAATTTTTGGGTTTGGAGGTGTGGCAGGAGGAGGGGCATTTCTTCCTGGGGCAGGGGAAGTATATTGTGGACATCCTTAGCAGATTCCACATGGAGGATTGTAGACCCATGTCGACACCGATGATCACCAACTGGAAGAAGCTTCATGCTTCGGATTTCGAGTTGGTGGATCCCACATTGTACAAGCAGCTGATTGGTTCCTTGATGTTTTTGGTCAACACTAGACCAGATATCTGTTTTGCAGTCAACACGATGAGTCAGTTTATGTGTGAGCCTAGGAAGGTTCACTGGGTGGCTGCAAAACACATTTTGTGATACTTGCAGGGGACAGTGGATTATGGTCTGGACTACAGGCAGGGAGATGGAGTGAGATTGGCAGGATACACTGATTCTGATTGGGCAGGTTGTGCTTCTGATAAGAAGAGCACTTCAGGGTGTTGTTTTGGGTTGGGTTCAGTAGTAGTGTCATGGTTCAGCCGGAAGCAGCAGTCAGTAGCACTGAGTTCAGCGGAAGCAGAGTATATGGCAGCCAGTCTAGCTAGTTGTGAGGCTATCTGGCTTCGCAAGATGTTGTTTGGCTTATTTGGTCAGTCGTTGAGACCTTCAGTGATTTACTGTGATAATCAGAGTTGCATTAAACTCACGGAGAATCCAGTATTTCATGACAGGTCAAAGCATATCGGGATCAAATATCATTTCATCAGAGACTATGTTCAGAAGGGAGTTGTGAAGCTTGAGTATATTTCCACTGATGAGCAGGTTGCAGATATCCTTACCAAAGCCTTACCACGGGGCAAGCATGTCTACTTCAGAGACAAGATCGGTGTGGTGAGGAACACCTTCCTCGGTAAGAGGGAGTGTTGAAATTTGGTACCGGAGGACAGGTGGTTCCCTTAGGCTTTGATCTTTGGCCTAGGGAAAAGTGTCCAAAAGAATTTATTTTTTCTCCTAAAGTGACTTTATAATTTTATAAAGTTAAATCTAATTTAAAAGTGACTTTTAGTGATAAAGTTACTAAGTCTAATTTTAAAGTGACTTTTAGAAAGTCAATGAAAAATTAGAAAGGAAAAGTGACTTTGGAAATAAATGACTAAGTGGGTCTTTATTAAAGTGGGGTGAATTAAAAAATAAAAAGTGAGATTTAAATGAGCATTTAATATCAGCCATTGATCTAAATCTATTTCATCCATTGGATTTAGAGATCACCCAAAAGTCACTTGGGTCACCCAAAAGTCATTTGGAGTTATATTAAGGGAGGAAAAGGAGGAAAAGATCACATTCGATTCAATTCTTTCATGAGCATATTGGGAGAAGGAGAACAAGAGAGCAAGAGAGATTTCTGAGTATGGAGGAGAAGGAGACAACAGCTTGGCACACATTCCAAAGCAGCAGTTGAGCAGATTTGTACAGCTGATTCAACACACAGTGAAAGGCAGATTTTGGCACGATTTTCGAGGACAGGTTTGCACAAAAATCGAGGAGCAGTTTGCTGGTTTTTCTACACGCAAAATGACCATACTGCAGCATTTAATGCCAAAAGTGGGCACGAAAATCGAGGATACCGTACAACATTTATTGCTGTCCTGTTTGCTGTAATTTCCAGTCTGCTGTGAAGCATGGGAAAAGAGATAAGTTGTAAATTTTCTTGCTGATTTTTTGCTGAAAATTTCTCACTGTAAAAGGCAATTTTCAGAAATAAAGAAGAGCTCTCAAACTGGTTTTCCCCAAGAGTTGTAGGGGGTTTTTCCAGGGTCACATTAACCAAAAATCTCAGTGTTTAAATGTGTTTTAATGGCTTATTACTGCTGATTTTTATTTCTGCAATTTCCAGCATTCTGTAAAATTTCCGCAATTTGTGTTTTCAGCAAATTTATTTTTTTCAGCTTGTTAAATGTATGATTATGGGAAAGGGCATTTAACTATATGGGAGAAATAAGGAGAAACTGAAAACCGGGGTGTGAAAACAGAAATTTCTACACAACAGGTACACGGTTAAATAAGGATGATGATGGATGATATGTCAATCCAACTGTATTCAAAAGATTGGTTGGAATTTCTATGTATCTCACAACTATAAAATGAGATATTATGTGAGGTGTTAGTAATATTTCTAGATTTATAGTCTTTAAAAGACTCACATTGTAGAGAAGACAAAACAATTCTTAGATACATAGCAAGGAATTTAGATTCTGGCATATTTTATGCAAGGAAATAGAAGAAATACTTGGTTGGATATAATGACAGTGATTTTCGAGGAAGTTTGGATGATAGGAAAAACACTTTTCGTTATGTGTTTCATATTGGTTTATGTTTGATATCTTGGGCATCTAAGAAACAACTTATTGTGACACTTCCCTCAACATAATCTACATAACATGTAGTAGAAACATCAACAACATGCTAAGTAGTATGGTTACAAACAGTTTTGTATGGATTTCAGCAAAATGATAAGGATCAACAACAATATACTGTGACAACACCTCATCCATTGCACTATCCAAGCATAGTGGGTTTCATCAAAAGAACAAACAGATTGAGACAAAATATGATTTTATTAGAGAACTTGTGACGAATGGAGAAGTTTATTTAAGTCCTTGTAAATCGAGTGATCAATTGGTTGATATATTCACTAAGCCATTAACAAAAGATGTATTTAAGTTTCATAGAGGAAACTTAGGTGTTGTAATCCTAGCTAAGACTTAGACCAGTAGGCACATTTGACTTGTGAAGAATCATGTCTTTGTTTAATGGTCATAATTAAGAGAGGGTGTTAAAGATAGGTAATTACTCCCACATGCAGAGAAATCTAAATTTAGAGTGTGAGTTAACTGAAAGTAAGTTTGAGTTCAATATTATATTTGGTCAAGTCAAATTTAATGTGTATTTTCATGTTGAAGTTATTTTGAGTGAGTCGCTATATGAAAAATTATAAATACCCCTCACAAGCTTCATTGTAATCATCAAGTTTTGGGCGATCGATAGAGAAGAGCAACAACTCATGCTGTTTTTGTGTGTCAAATTGGTTCCTTTCCTCCTCTGTCTTTCCAACATGTATAACATTCATCTTATAACTACAACTTCTACTTTAACTCATGAATACCGCGACCTTTTATTTCTCCTTTTTTTGTGTGTTAAATATATAATAATTATAAAGGGTTATGGAACAAATAGAATGGAAGAAATAGAAAATGAAAGAAGAATATAGAGATAGAGAGAGAGAGAGAGAGAGAGAGATAGAGAGAGGTATTTGCGGCAGTAGGAACCAAGGAAAAGTGATGAACCTTGCTAATTAAGGCTAAAAAGTAGCTTATAGAGATGAATTGAAATACAAACACGATTATAGAGATGAATTTCAATATGAAGGCTTTAATAACCAAATATTTGTCATGGAGCATTAGAAATGGTCAAGGGAGTAATATCAAGCATTGGGACCTAAAGTAATCTTGTAGTTATACAACCCTAACAACACCTTTAACAACTACACATAATGTCTTAAGCATTTTATGTGCCTCTTAGTTAGGATAAGGGAACCATTAGAATCATTTGAGAATTATGCATGTTGTTAGACCAAAGATTACGTTGAGAAGGGGGGGGGGAATCAATGTAACAATGAAGTTATAATTCCAACACATTTCATCGATAATTAAGTATGCAATAATGTATCATAACAATTTGCATCATAACCATAAATGAATCTGTGCATCAAGAAGCCATCATCACCTCAACAGAAATGGACAAAATCGTTTACATGGAAACCACTATCGGAGAACCACAAATTGTTCCTCTTATTCTTCTTCAATTCATTACATATATATGCAAGAAATGACTCGTTAGAGGCCCCCACCCCTAGGATGTTGAATAAGCTACTTTCAATAGGGTAAAACCTAATTAAGGCACCAACCTAGAAAATGTGGTAGAGAGAGAGAGAGAATGGAAGAAATAAAAAACGAAAGAAGAATATAAATATATATATATATATATATATATATATATATCTAAAGAGAGAGGGAGAGAGAGAGAAAGATATATATATATATTTGGGGCAGTAGGAATCGGTACTAAAGATTAACCAAGGACAAGTGATGAACCTTGCTAATTAAGGCTAAAAAGTAGCTTATAGAGATGAATTGAAATACGAACACAATTATAGAGATGAATTTCAATATGAAGGTTTTAAGGACCAAATATATGTCATGGAGCATTAGAAATGGTCAAGGGAGTAATATAAAGCATTGGGACCTAAAGTAATCTTGTAGGAATACAACCCTAACAACACCTTTAACAACTACACATAATGTCTTAAGCATTTTATGTGCCTCTTAGTTAGGATAAGGGAACCATTAGAATCATTTGAGAATTATGTATGTTGTTAGACCAAAGATTACGTTGAGAGGGGGGGGGGGAACCAATGTAACAATGAAGTTATAATTCCAACACGTTTCATCAATAATTAAGTATGCAATAATGTATCATAACAATTTGCATCATAACAATAAATGAATCCGTGCATCAAGAAGCCATCATCACCTCAAAAGAAATGGACAAAATCTTTTACATGGAAACCATTATGGGAGATCCACAAATTGTTCCTCTTATTCTTATTCAATTCATTACATATATTTGCAAGAAACAACTCGTTAGAGGCCCCCACCCCTAGGATGTGGAAGAAACTACTTTCAATAGGGTAAAACCTAATTAAGGCACCAACCTAGAAAATGTGCTAGTACTCACTTGCAAAAAGATACAACCAAATTGAGTAAACAACTACAAGAGTGTGCAATATTTCACTTGTTGGTGGATTCAAATTGAATGAGTTAGAAACCTCCATCAAATTCGTCTGGAGCACTATTCACAAATCAACATTCTCTTCCAAAAATATATGTCTTCAAACTTATAATGTTGTGGAACTTGCTCTGCCCATATACAAAATACTGACTACAACATGCTCATAAGTCACCGAAATACATAACCCTAATTTTTAATATAAAAAATGCATCATCAAGTATTTTCATTCCTTTAGAGATGTTCACTATTGAACCCCAATCATCATGTATCTTCTGAAATCACATTTGGGTTTTCAATGAACTTAGAAACCTCCAAAAACCATATAAAACCAAAAAAATAAATTAAATGTTTGACAATAGGGCCTTTTTAGGGTGCATTCTACAAAATAGCTTCTTTTGCAACAATTTTTCTACAAAATGTAAACTTTCAGCATGTTAACAATTCAACAAAATTTCAAGGGTGGTAGGAGGAGGAGGGATTCTCACTAATCCCGATGGAAAAATTGTAATCAAATACTAATGGGTTTTAGGAAAGAAAATAAATAATCAATCTGAGCTATATGGTCTTCTTTTGGGATTAATAATAGCTCGTGATCATGAATCTTTTGACCTTATCAACTTACTACTAGGGAATTTGATGCTCACTATACAACATTTAATACAAGATATTGACCATCATGAAAATCTCCTTACTCTTTTCTTTAAAGTAATCATTTTTTCTCTTAGACCCTTTTCCTCATAATCTCTCTCTTTCACATCGTCCAGAACTAGAACTATGAGGCTCGCTATAAAGAAAATTTAGCTTGTGTTTTGGACAAAGGGCAGAGGGAGATCGACGACATCAAGGATTTATTTCCCAATCCCTAGTTTCTATTGCATATCCCTTCCCTTAAATCTTCCCCATTACCCCACCACAATTAAAAGTTCCTTTGGATCCTTGGAGCCAATATATCAAAAGTTCATAATTCCTTAGTGAAATATATCATGGCATTAGCAGAAAAAAACTCTTATGCATGGGAATCAATTATATCTCTTCACCTCCAATGTTGAGAAGTACTATACATGGCTTCTACACTCAATAGATTGATGGATTCGATGTGAGTTACTCCCTAGTGTCTTAATTGCGATGATATTAGTCTCGCTTGGGAAGGATGTCTTATTGGTGATAAATTTTTGGTAGCGACTAGCTCCTCGCATTGCTCTATCTCTCCATATCCATCAAGAAGACCCTTCTCTCTTGATCATCTTAGTTTTCTTGTGTTATTCCCCTTTTTAGGAGCTTTGGATTCAACATTCTCTCATCTCTAGTGGCTCTTCTACAAAATTAATGGCACTAACTTCACAAACCATATTCATGCGCTTCCATACTTCCTTTTCTCCTATTTCCTATGATATTTCTTAATGTTCAACAAACTCATCTGCATTAGTGTTTACCCTCTATTCAAGATAATTTATGCCTTTCCCCCAACCCCTCTACACGGTTAAGCTATGTGATTTTCACATGGGTAAACTCCAACCGTTAGTGGTTCACAGAAGTTGGGTTTGAGGTCAGTTTTGGTTGTCTCAATTATGTTCTTCTCGGGTTTGCTTATTATTAGGCATTGATTTGTGCTCTTAAGCATTGCATGTACCCCTCAAATCATCTTATTTTTTGTTATTTCTTGGACATTCCCCTTTGCCTCCCCCACCCTATTCATTTATGCGCCCCTCTCTCTTGGACTCTCAATTAGTGCTCTCACTGAATTTATTTACCTCCTTTGTTTCCTACTTCTTTATTTTCTCACTTCAAGCCCTCCATATTCTCACCAAAATTCAATATAGATTTGACACTAGCCTCCTCTATGCTCATCACATCTAACCCTCCATCCAAAACTCCTCGGTAACCTTTGAAAATCTCAGTATCATCAAAAACAACCCCACAAATGATATCCATGTTGGAATTATGGATCTAAAGTGGTGAAGCCTTCAACAAGATAATTTCTTAATATTTGTCTCTGATGAAATTCAACCCCTTAATTATAATATTCTTCATGAGAAGGATGAGATTGATTCTCTCCGAAGACAACTTGAAAATATTCTTAGCAAAGCCAACAATATAGAGAATGAAGGCCCAACCAATGAATATTTTGTCCTAGCTCATGTCCGTCAATACTATGATTTGAATCAACCACGACATGATGAGAGCACATTAAATTTTCATTTTCTTTCTAAATTTTGTAGAATATATGGATGTCAAAGTGATATTGTAGTCCTTTTGATTAGTAGCTACCTTATTCTCAATAGATAGTTCCTTATCGAAGGACCCTATGAAAATGATAAAATGTAATGAATTCCCATGTATTTTTTGAGTCGAGGCACATATTTACTGCAAATATCTACTCATTACTATTTTAAAAAAAATATCTATTTGCAATAAAAATAAATAAAACATTTCCGCCAAGAAGAAACCAAATTTGAACCCATAATCTTTGTTGTACAATAAAATTACATTACCAACTACACCACACATTGTTAACAAATTTACCAACTTAATAAGAACTATCAAATAAAAATGTGAATTGTGGCCCAAAAAAACCTTTATTTTTTGAGCAAAAGACATGAAAAAATGGCTAAAAAACAAAATGTTGATGTTGAGTCTAACGTTTATTTATATTTCTTTTCTCGGGTTAAAAAAAATAAATAAATAAAAAATTGCAACAAAATTAAAAACCAAATTTTTTTGTGCAATATATTTATTTTATTTTTGGTTAAAACTCCAATATTTTTTAGCAATGGCATTAAAAATACACTAAAAATAATAAATCATGTCTATGAAAAAATCTTAAAATTCTAATATTTTTTTATGATTTTGCTAATGATCAAATATCATGATTCCAGAAAACCTAAAAGTTCCAATAATTTACAACCATGGCATTACAGATGAAATATCACAACCCTAAATAACCTCAAAATTTCAACATTTTTGAGCCATGAGATTAAAACCAAATATCATAACTAAAAAAAACTAAAAATGAATACCTAAATCAAAGAGACGTTATACCAAGGCTATTTTATTTTTCAATGTAAAAAGTGTAATTCTTTTAAAGATGTAGCCTAAGGAAACTTGACATATTGTGAGAAAAATTTAAAACTCAATCATCAAATTCACATGGAGTGGGCACAGACTTGACTCATTGCAATGAAAACTTAAAATTCAACCAATAAATTGACACATAGAGGGGGGAAACTTGATCCATTGCAACAAAACTTATAAAAAATTAGCAAAATGACATATAGTGGGGTTTGGCTACTAGTTGAGCATCAACAGTGGCCAAAAAATAAATAAATAAAATAGGTAAGTGAATAAATAAAAATGAAAAAAACCTATTTTTAAAAATTTAAAGTTAAAACAAAAATTAACAAAATAAGAAGTTCAAAAACTAATAGAAAGTAAAAAACAAGAAGAAAAAGAAAAAAACATGAAAAAAAGAGTTTTAAAAAAATAAAAACAACCAAAAAAGGAGTAAAATAAAAAAATCAAACATAAAACAATTAGAATGAAAAACTAAAAGAAATTAAGCATAAAAAATCCATAAAAGACCTAAAATCAAACATAAAAAAAATAAAAATAAAAAGAATTGAATCAACAAGAAACAAATTAAAAATTAATAAGTAAATGAATGAAAAACAAAAATATAAATTGCTAAAAAACATAATTTAAAAAGAATTAATGAAATTAATGAATAAAAATAAAGATAAGAAAACAAAAAATGAAAATAATTATAAAATGAATTAAATAATTAATGATGATGGTGATGGTGATGGTGATTAACATCCCCTAAGACCAATGTGGTCTATGGAACCTTAAAGAAAAGATAATAATCGATACTATTTAATATCTTATTTCTATGATCAAAAAGAAGGGAAAGAAGTGTTGCATGAATTGATCTATAAAAGGTACCTTGGCTTGGAAAATACTTCTTTAGCCTTCTCTAACCTACCTTTGTCATCATCCCTCAAACCACATATAGAATGCATAAAAAATTCTCTCAAGTTTGTTTCCAATAGAAAAATAGGGGCATCCTATACCACGACATAGATTGCATCAGAACACCTCCATATATGCATTCAAGGCATGTTCATCCTTCCATAGCACATTACAATGCATAGTATACCCCGAAGATGTAATTTAGAAGTTTAGAGGCCCCCTAGAATCCTTAAACTTGTAGTTGTAGCAAAGTTTCTTTCTTTTCTGCAAATTAAGGTCTACTATTTGAATGTCCGCTTTCATTTGCAAGTTAGTATTCTATGCATAATATAGTAGACTTGATTTTGTTCCAGCTTCTTTGAAATTATTTTATTTCCTTTATTGTAATTAAACTATGTTTATTTGTTTTTATTTCCTTTCCTACCATTAGAATAGGGTTATTTATTGTTCTTTACTTTTCTACAGATTAGGATAGGTTTGCTTTCTATCATTTACTTTTCTGCAAACTTGAATAGGTTTACTTGTTGTCCTTTGATTTTTTGAGTGTTTCCTATAGTTTATATAGTATAATTGGTCTTCATAAAACTTAGTTTTTCTTCATTTGCATTAGATCAACTAGAGAAGAAGAATAAATTGCATGTTGCACACATAGTGTTGACCCCTCTTAAGTTTGTAAGAACACCAGGTTGCTAATTAAAGTTGAGACCTCCAAGAGTTTCATCACTCTTGTAATAGAAAGGCCATCACTTTTTGGTGCCATTTCCATGAAGGTGTCAAAATATGAATTGTTTCCTTTCTTAGTTGATTCATCACACTTTATTTTTCATGAAAACAAAATTGAATTAGGATTTTCATATAAAAGAAAAACCAAACAAATAATTTATTTCATGCCTCATTGAGTTAGGGATAACATAGGAATTTATTTACTTAAACCCCCCACTCCTACAAGCACTAGCCTTCAGTTGCTGACTATGGGCCTCTCACTCTATCCACAGAGGACCTAGAGTCCTTTTTAGGTGAGCAAGAAATGATTCTTAAGGAGAATTCAAGAGGAGAAGAACCTGCATCACCCACTAATACCATGGCTGGAAATAGGCAACTTGATTTTTTTCCTATTAAGGTGGCAAATGGGAAAGCCAAAATGATAAATATCAACCCCACTACTCTTCTACATTTCCATGGAATGGCTACCTAAGACCCTGACACCTTCATGTTTGAATTTGTTGTAGTCTACAAGACATATGATTGTATATCATATGAGTAGAAGCTCAAATTGTTTCCTTCTACCCTCAAGGATGCAATCATGCACTATTTCATCAACTTAGAAGGAGGTAATATCACTACATGGGGACAAATGGAGCAACCCTTCAACAACTAATACAAGGATTATTGTAGAGAAAGACATACAATGGATGAAATATTTAGAATGACCCAAGTGTCAAATTGATCTAGGGATATTTTCTTTAGTGATGTTAAATATAATTTCTTAAAAAGAATGAAAACACCATAAATGCAACATCCGTGAAGAAGAAACACAAAAAGAAAACATTATAGACATTGCATAAAGATTTGTTAATGGATTTCACTCACAATGTTTGAGCTATCTCTCCAGGCCCAACTTAAAAGTGGATAGGTATCTATATTATCTTAGCAAAATAATGACAATTACATGGAAATACCTCACTTCTAGGAGTGACCTAAAATTTTGTTGCTCAAATTGTAACATACTCAATACTAGTAGCTCTGCCTCATAATTTTGCAACTCTAGAGTATAAGCACAACCACCTTCCAACATGTGTAAGGCTATCCTAAAGTTTGTATCAAGCATTTAATGGAACATGTGGCCTTCTTCCAAGAGCCTTCAAACTTGCTGCTCGAATCAAAATTCTTACTGGACTAACGGATTCCTTGCAAAAATTTGAGAAAAATGAGTATAAACTTGACCAATTTATGGACTATCACGTCCTCCTCAAAATTCATGCCAAAATAGTTTAAAATATTCTTGAAATATTCCCCTTAAATATTCCATAGAGTATGCTCTAGAATATTCTTTAGAATATTTCTCAAGATCTGTGCCGAGTGTTGAGAAATCTAAGGGAAATAAGTGTAGGTGATTTCTCTTATTCTGATAATTGTTTGTGATGTATTTTTACTTGAGTAGATTCCTCATTCACTTCATTGTTATTAATGTTTTATATCACAAAACAACTACCAAATCATAAAGAAAAATTATACAATAGGAAAAAATATGTAGGCGACTTGCTAGGGACAAAACCTCTCCAACTTGTGAGGAAAACCCACCAGAATTATTTCTCTTCTTATAAACCTTTAATTGGAAATATCCAAGACCTTTGAACCTTAACCAAGACCCTACAAACCCAAGTCAAACCTTGCTTCCAGCAACTTCTGCAAATCTTACCTCTAGCAGCTTCTTCTACCCAAAAACTTATTCTGCAACTTCGACCTGCCCAAAAACTTCTTCTGCAACTTCAACCTGCCCATCAATTTCTTTTGCAACTTTGAACCACCCAAAAAATTCTTCTGCAGAAACCCTAACCCTTACACATGTGAGGAATGATGGTGTGTTCTTGCTCCTTTCTTCTTTGCTTGGGTGGATTCTCTCTCCTAGAAAATTCTACTTCCAAATAACTTTGCTTGATGACCTAACTTCACTTTTGTAACTTAGCTTCTTCTACTGCAATAGGAACCCATATTTATTTACATGTGTGGAGAGTATTATCCCAAAAAACAATCCCAAAAACTTGACTTTTTCTTCATTCTTTGTCCTCTTCCTCACACTCCTTTCCTTTCTTGTGATCAAACTTGAGTGTGTGAAGTGTGTCCTCCAAGTGAGGTCAAGATCTCATTTATATAGGCTTCCCATTGGGTCAAATTGCTCTTTTTAGGCTGACTAGTCTCTTCATGTAGGCCTTCTTGATCTTTATGCCATGATGAGGTCTTGGAGGGTCTTTTGACTCAATAATCTTTATTTTACAATATGTAGCATGGCCAAATGGGTCTTCAATACATGACAATGACTCAATGACTTTATGACAAGCCTAGATGCACTCAATGAGTGCTTGACCTATAAAATAAATTTTATTCATCATGAAACCCATACCTCAAGACTCACAATAATAAATTTATTTTTCTCATAAAATAATAATTGCATATGTCATTATGAAGGCCAAACCTAGTTACATTTTTCAACACTCCCTCTTAACTAAGGAGGTATTCATATTTCACACAAGGTACTTGGACATTCTCAAATTTAAAAAAAATGGCCTTAAAATTAACATGTAGTAAAATATATTGAATATTTTGTTTTTACTGGTAGCACACCAATAGTACCTTAGGCTACAGTCTTGGAATAAGGGAGTGAGGTCAACTTCTCTAATACCACAAAAACAAACCTAGCAACTTGCGGTATGGAGGTAAAATTCACTTGTAGGGGCATGCTTCATAGGGAGCCTTGTTAATGATAGGTCATATAAGAGGTTAAATTGATGCCAATGAAGCGATGTAATCTACTTCATTGGAATTGATGGTGTGGTTTACCCATATTACTTGGAGACTCATCTATAAGAGTACGCCTTGCTTTGAGGAATATATTATAGGTTATATGATGTATTTTCCCTACCGTTTCATGTGCATTTGACTTCATATTGTTTCCCTAAGGTGAATGCTATAAATTGTAACGTTAGTTACAATAATCTTAAGTGACTTATATAAGTGATAGTGAGGGTGATGTCCTTTCTTTACCCAAGGAAGACATTGGTAAAAATCACTTGAACCTCTCGGGGGGTGCTCCACTACATGTGAGGATACTTGTGTTGAGTCTAAAGGGACCATTAAGTAGGTGGTTGACATAACTATGCCAACCACATCTTCATTGTTAGACTAGGCCTTCATCAACCAGGATATGACAAGAGGAAGATCCCTTTCTTTATCTCTTGGTTTGTTTGTACCTGTATTCTTATATTTTCTAGAATTTTGTTTGGTCAATTTACTGTCCTTGAATTGGCAATCATAAATTGTCAACCAGGGTGTGTAGAATGATGAATTAGAGTGATGCAAAAGCATCTAGACTTAGCCAACAATGTGATTGTATGTTCACATGTTGTGGCTAACATGAGATGAATTTCATTGACCTCAGTGGTCAAAATAAATTTTTAATAGAGAGATTTGGATCTCTCGAATTTATCTTTACTTCAATTATTGTAATAATTAAATCATTGTACTATTTTTAGAACAGGAGATAAGTGTTAGGATATGTGTGTACCAGAGCTTGAGAATAGGGATTTAATAGCTGAGTTGATAAAAATAGAGATTGAGTTGTCAATATTGTTAGGATAGGATTTAATCCATAAAAGAAAGGAAAAAAGGTAATGATGGAGATTGGGATGGAATAGGAAAGGGAGTAAGTGAGAGAGAGAGAGAGATAGGATTTGAGAGTGAAAGAGAGGTCAGACAAATTGTTGTAATCAAGCGAGAGGGCCAAGACTCTGTAATTTCTATGTTATTGAATAATTGATTATATGTGGTGTTGTGTGTTATTCCTGGTGCATAATTTCTCTTGAATCTGTGTATCAGCATGTTTTACCCTAATCGGGTATTACTTCTCATTTCTGTGTTTCATTTATAATTACATCAAATAGCGTTGAGGGTTAATACTGAAATTAGGCGCTAATTCTTATTAAGCACATTTATTAAAGGTTTTGTATTAAGCACGTGGGTAGTATTCAGAAAATATTAAGTGGTATATCACGTGGAAAATAAATGGTAAATGGTATTTTTTCAAATCGCGCGATTAACCTAAGCTGGTGACATGTAGCATGGGAAAACCACTTTTCTCGTGCATTCTCTACCTGATGTCGGTCGTGCAAGAATTCACACGAGATTGTGCGATAATCAATTCGATCTGAAGGAACCAGATCAACGGTGGAGATTGAAGTGCTCAGGGAGTGACAAGTCAAAGTGGGACCGACGATGATTGGCCAGTTTAGTGGGACCCTCGGGAGGAATACATGTATAAAATATGCTTAACATGCAACTAATGGGTTTTTAAGTGAACGATTAGTCTAATATTAAGACTACCACATCAATTGTGGTATTTACCACATCATTTGGTATCAGAGCCCAAGGATTAAGTCTGCTACAGTAAACATGCCACCTAGGAGAGGAGCTGGCATAGGTCGGGAGAGACCTGTTGCGAATGTAGTTTTACTGGAAGAGATCCGAAATCTGCATACAAGGATGGAGACAATGGAAACTTCTCAAAGGAGAGCACCTGATGAAGGAGATGCCAGTGATGCAAGGGAATCTTCTGAGGAAGAAGAGGAGGATAAAAGTGAAGCTACCAAAGTTCTCAAGATATTGGCCAAAGCAAGTGGAAGACCAAAGGTGGAAATACCTTTTTGTGACGGGAATATCAATGTAGAAGAGTTGATGGAATGGATCAGCTCATTGGACAAGTATTTCGACTATGAGGAGGTTGATGAAAAAAAGAAGGTGAAATTTGCAATTACCAGATTGAAGGGTCATGCAGCGATTTGGTGGGATGAACTACAAAAATACAGAGCAATAAAATGGAAGCCCAAGATCAAACAATGGGATAAAATGGTAAGTAGATTGAAAGCTAATTTTATGCAAAAATATTATTAGTTAAATCTTTTCAGACAATTGCAAAATTTGAGACAAAAGGGGATGACTGTAAAAGAATATACAAAAGAATTTTATAAGTTGAGCATTAGAGCAGGACATGCAGAGGATGATGTAGAAAAGGTAGCCAGGTACATCAATGGCTTGAGATATGACATATAGGATGAAATCAAATTGTTGAGTCTGAAGATAATTGAAGATGCCTATCAAGAAGCTTTGAAAGAAGAGGAGAAGATGCTGAGAAAAAAAATCAGAGGAACAGAGGGAAGAGTTCAGAAAGAGGTAGAGGAACTACCAGATCAAGATTTCATCACCCTCAGGGTGAAGTAGGAGGTTCAAGTAGTAGACCACCACAGAGATGATACTTTAGTAGAGGGAGATTTACACCAAGAGGAAGAGGCCGAGGAAGAGAAATTTGGTGTTATGCATGTGGAGAATGGGGACATGGATCATGGGATTGTCCTCATAATAAAGCAACAAATCAGAGGAATGTGAATGTGATTGAGGTAAAGGAAGAAAAAAATCAAATTACAAATAATGAAGAATAACCTGAAATAGGAGAATATTTGTTATTGAAAAGAGTATTTCTTAAAGCAGAGAAAGAGACATGAGAACCAGCTCAGAGGAAGAATCTATTCAGAAATACATGCAAGTCCAATGGAAAATGCTGTAAAGTGATAATTGATACTGGAAGCACTGATAACCTGGTTTCTATAGAAATGGTATACAAATTAGGATTAGTGAAAATAGTACACCCTACTCCTTACAAAGTATCATGGTTGTAAAAAGGACATCAACTTATTGTGATAGAACAATGCAAAGTAGAAATCCAAATCGATACTTATAAGGATGTGGTATTATGTGATGTAATGCAATGGATGTATGCCATGTATTGCTGGGAAGACCTTGGTAGTTTCATCAGAAAGCTATACATGATGGGAGAAAAAACACTTATACTCTAAAAAAGGATGGGAATAAACATACACTGCTACAATTAAAGGATGAAGCTAATAAAAGAATAGGTGGAAATAGTGTTATGCTAACGAGTGGAAAGGAACTGTTGCAAGAAGTTGGAAAAGGTGAAGAAATGCATTTTGCTGTCATAGGGAGACCTAAGGTAATTTTGACTTCTACAAATTTGGATGATTTACCTCTTTAAATCAAAATTATGTTGAATGATTATGTTGATATTATTGTGGATGAGTTGCCAAATGCATTTCCACCAATCAGGACTGTTAGTCATCATATTGATCTGATACCTCGAGCAAGTTTGCTAAACAAAGTAGCATACAGATTGACTCCTCAGGAGAAGGCAGAAGTTGGGAGACAAGTGCAGGAGTTGTTGGACAAGGGGTTGATTAGAGAGAGTCTTAGTCCATGTGTTGTGCCAACAGTGCTGAGCCCAAAGAAAGGTCGTGAGTGGCGCATGTGTACAGACTCCAGAGCCATTAACAAAATCACAATCATGTATCCTTTTCCTTTACCACACATGGATTATTTGATGGATTGTTTAAGTGGGTTAAAGTATTTTACTAAGATAAATCTGAAGTGTGGATACCATCAAATAAGGATTAGAGAAGGAGATGAATGGAAGACTGCATTTAAAACAAATAGTGGGTTGTATGAGTGGTCAATGATGCCTTTTGGGCTCACTAATGAACCCATCACGTTCATGAGATTGATGAATGAAGTCTTGAAGGAATATGTAGGAAAGTTTGTCATTGTTTATCTTGATGATATTCGTGTTTTCAGTAGAAGCAAAGAAGAACATCTAGAGCATCTTAAGTTGGTTTTAAGAATTCTTCAGAAAGAGAAATTGGTGATAAATATGAATAAATGTAGTTTCATGAAAGAAGAATTAATCTATTTGGGATTTGTAGTTTCTAATGAAGGTCTGAAAATGGATCCAGAAAAATTCCAAGCCATTTATAACTGGCCTATTCCAAGAAACATATTTGAGGTAAGAAGCTTTCATGGTCTTGCTAGTTTTTATAGAAAAATTATTAGAAGTTTTAGTTAGATTTGTGAACCAATTATTGAAACAATCAAAGAGGCTAATCAGCCATTCAATTGGACAAAAGAAGTAGACCGAAATTTTAATTTGTTGAAGAAGAAAATTACATAAATACCAGTTTTAGCTTTGCCTGATTTTGGAAAAGTTTTTCAAGTTGAAACTGATGCTAGTGGAGTTGCAATTGGAGCAGTTTTAAGTCAAGAACAAAGACTAATAGCATACTTTAGTGAGAAACTAAATGAATCTAAGAAGAAATATTCTTCTTATGACAAATAATTTTATGCTATTGTGCAAGCTTTAAAAAAATGGAGACATAATTTACTACCAAAAGAGTTTGTATTGCATTCTGATAATCATGCATTATAGTTTATAAACAATCAACCAAAATTGAATCAAAAGCGTGTCAAGTGGGTAGAGTTTTTATAGAGTTTCACTTTTGTGATAAAACATACAAGTGGTAAGTTGAACAAATTTGTTGATGCTCTAAGCAGGGTAAATTTGATTGTGCAAGAATTAAGAGTTGGTGTTGTAGGATTTGAAGAAATGGTTGATATGTATAAAGATGATGCATAATTTAAGGATATTTATGCAGTTGTACAAAATCCAACAGTTCATAATAAAATCCAGTGGTTAGACTATCTTATCCAAGGAGGATTACTGTTTAAAGGTAACAAACTATGTATTCCCAAATGTTCTATGAGGGAAAACATAATCAAGGAGAAACACAGTGGAGGGTTATCTGGGCACTTTGGACAAGACAAAACCTTTGCTCAGGTAAATTCTTTTTACTATCGGCCAAAGATGCAAACTGATGTTAAGAAGTTTGTTGAGAAGTGCAGGATCTATCAACATGCTAAGGGGAGAAGCCAAAATATAGGATTGTACCAGCCATTACCAATACCAGACCGACCATGGGATGTAGTTAGTATGGATTTTGTTTTGGGATTACTTAGAACTCAAAGAGGAAATGATTCCATTTATGTTGTGGTAGATAGATTTTATAAAATGGCACATTTCATTGCATGTAAAAAGACTAGTGATGCAACACATATTGCTAATCTATTTTTTTAGAAGTTGTAAGGTTGCATGGATTGCCTATAAGTATTGTGTCTGATAGGGATACAAAGTTTGTTGGGCACTTCTGGAGAACTCTTTGGAAGAAACTAGGTACCAACCTTAGTTTCAATTCAGCATATCACCCTCAAACAGATGGATAGACCAAAGTGGTAAACAAAAGCTTGGGAAACAAATTCAGAAGTTTAGTGTACCGAAATCCTAAGCAGTGGGATTTAGCACTTGTTCAAGCTGAGTTTTCTTATAATGACACTTCTAACCAGAGTACTGGGATGAGTCCGTTTCAGATTGTTTTTGGAATGAATCCAAGAGGTGTGTATGAGCTAAGAAATTTGAGCAAATAGGAGACAAGAAGTGCAAAGGCTTAAGAGTTTGCAGAGCAGATGGAGAGACTGCAAGAAGATGTCAAAGACAGATTGCAAGAAAGTAGTGGCAAATACTAAACATACATTTGATATGAGGAGGAAAGAAAAATACTTCCAAGTGGGAGATCTAGTGATGGTACACTTGAGGAAAGAAAGGTTTCTTGTTGGGACTTATAACAAATTGAAGCTAAAAAAGATAGGGCCATGTAGAATTGTGAGAAAATTTTCAACAAATGCTTATGAAATTAAGTTGCGAGAAGGGATTGGAATCTCGCCTATCTTTAATGTTGTAGATTTGTACCCATACTAGGAGACAGAGTCAGAGATACAAGATGAACCTACAGAAGATGAAGAACAGAATGTACATTGGGAAGAACAAATGCCTAAAACAATCAAGAAAGAGGTGGAAGTTGTTTTGGAGACAAGATTAACTAAAAGAAGTGGAGGATAGGTTTATTTTAAGTATTTAGTCAAATGGAAGGGACAACCAATAGAGGATGCTAGTTGGTTGACAATAGTAGAGTTGCAAAAGTATGGAGTAAACCCTGGAAGTCTGATGGATGATTCTTTTCTTTCCCGGGAGTCTGATGCAGGAGCATCTGAACTTAGCCAGCAATGTGATTGTATGTTCACGTGTTCTGGCTAACATGAGATGAATTTCATTGACCTCAGTGGTCAAAATCAATTTTTAATAGAGAGAGTTGGATCTCTTGAATTTATATTTACTTCAATTATTGTAATAATTAAATCATTGTATTATTTTTAGAACAAGAGATAAGTGTTAGGATAGGTGTGTACCAGAGCTTGAGAATAGGGATTTAATAGTTGAGCTGATAAAAATAGAGATTGAGTTGTCAATATTGTTAGGAGAGGATTTAATCCATAAAATAAAGGAAAAAAAGTAATGATAGAGATTCATATGGAATAGGAAAGGGAGTAAGCGAGAGAGATAAAGATAGGATTTGAGAGTGAAACAGAGGTCAGACAAATTGTTGTAATCGAGCGAGAGGGCCAAGGCTTTGTAATTTCTATGTTATTGAATAATTGATTATATGTGGTGTTGCGTGGTATTCCTGGTGTAAAATTTCTCTTGAATCTATGTATCAGTGTGCTATACCTTAATCGGGTATTGCTATGAGGCATGGAATCCCCCCAAGGTATGTTTTTGGGGTTCAAAGCCCAAGTTTTGAATGAATCTTGTTGTAAAGCTCCGCGAATTGCTGGCACGGGGAATGAAAGTATGATAGAGTCATAGGGTTTTCCACCCTAGTTTTGTAATGTAATTTCAGCCGGATAGACCTACCCATGGTCTGCAGACCATGGGATTGTATAAATAGATCAAGGCTCTAAGTGTAAAAGGAGAGAAGGAATAAGTAGAAAAGAGTCGAAGTGACTGAGTCAAAGTGTAAAGTGTGCCTTTGGGTCATAGAGTAGGAGAAGGCTTTGTAACTAAGTGCGCAGAGGCCTAGTAGTCTGCAGCTGTGTACATGGACTCCTGCAGCTGAGTGCGCAAGGCGAAGTTGAGTCTGTAACAAAGGAAGGAATTAATAAAGAGAAGTTTTATTATAATTATGTGTATTTTTTCTTGGGTTAATGAATGATTGATATAATTTACAGATATATTGTTTATTTACTGTGCACACCTGTATGAATGGTTTATATTGTTAAGTATACTTAAAGCACTCAAGTAAGAAAAGCTAATTAACTAACGTTGGAATACCAGTAAGGTCTTGGGTAATAAAGCAGAGCATGATGTTCAGCCTCTAGGTAGGGTTGTGTGAAGGCAATATATTAGGCTGCGAACTACGGGAAAGTGCACAAAGAAGCTGGTGCGTGGGGTCAAACCATGAACCAGTCGAACTCCTCAGACATCTCCAAGGTGTAGAAACCTGGTTCTAGCACCCTCCCATACTACTTCAGGTGAGACCCTAGTCCGCACTATGCATACTATTGCTGAAAGGGCTAGTAGTACCGAGATTTGTTTGGCGAACTTAACACTGAACCTAGGTCAAGCCCCAATAAGCCAACAAATGGTTCCATTGTCAGGATCAGGATCTACATAGAGATGTCTAATTTCGTATCACTAGAATCTGACAAAGAAATGAATTGAAGAGTGGTTAGACATAAAGATTCATGAGTTCATGATAGATACTTCATTCAGCTATAGCGAGGTGGAATGACGCTTCCTCAAAGGACCGCGAGGTAAGTACATTAAATCTTTGAACACTTGGATTAAAATGATACTGTTTGAAAAGCAGGTTATGCAAATAAATTGATGTTTGGGACTAGTGAGTGGGAGGATCCAAAGAAACAAAGGTAGCACAGAACTAGAAACTAGCCCCTTGATTTCACCTTCGTGAGAAAGCGAGGAAGAGCTCGTGAAGGTTTCACCAAGAAGTGCGATCATTTTGATAAAGCAACGAATTATGCACATACCACTCCCACCTACACCACCACCAATTTCACCATCTTCACCCCCGTCTTCGCCCACACCACCTCCACCACCACCACAATTCAATATGGCAAGTGCGATAAACTTGTCTGTGTTCAAAGGAGTAGGGAATGAAGATCCATACTAGTTTTAGTTCGTGGTAAGGGTTATATGGGAAGTGCAGGGAGTCACAGATGACAATATATAGAAATAAATGCTAGTCAATGCTCTGCAAGATCGCATACTGACTTGGTACATTAAGCATTCCAATGACAATCCGAACACAGGGATCGTAGATATCCAAGTTGCGCTAAACAAAGAATTTAGTAGGCCAAAATCAGAGACACAGTCGATCATTGGATTTAAGGAAATCATGGTGCTTCCAGGCGAGACCCCCTGGGAGCTGGATCAAAGATTGAAGTGTACAATTCGTGAAGCCAATATGACCTTGACAGATGGGCAACAATGCACATGGTTTGTAGCATCGCTAACGCCGCATCTATGGAACGCGTTATCATAGAAAAAGCTAACCACTCAGGCCGAGGCATTGGAGATCGCGATGAGACTGCACGAGACCCTGATACAAGATCCTAACCTAGGAGTTCAACAAATCCATGCGCAGTTGAAAAACTTGTGCCTTGAGATGAAAATTTTGAAACAAGACAGAATGGCTCACCTAGAAGTGCGCAAGGAGGTATGTGCGTAAAGTGCAAAGACCTGAGACATGACAAGGACCATTGTCTAGTCTTCGTGAACTACCTGGCGGGAGGAGGACCAATTCCATTGAGATCAAAGGCACAAGCAGGACCGAGCACTACGCCTGCATTATGGTGCACGATTTGTAAGATAGGAGGGAAGAATGTTACAAATAATTGACATCTATTACAAAAGCATATGCAGAATTCCCAGTAGTTGTTTTATAATTTCTGTAGGCCAGTAGGCCACGATGAGTGCACCTACAGAATTTATGAACCGATGATGGATCAGACTCCTACCTATAGAGTTTAGACCAAAACACGGGGCACGAACGAGGTTGAGGTGGAATAGGACCAGGAAGAGGTCGCGGATAGCTGATATGTTACAATTACAGAGGGCCAGGGCATTATGCCCGTGATTGTACAAATCCAATGAGACCATCATGCTTATATTATACCTAATTTGATCATGAGACGAAGGACTATCCCACACTTATAGCAAGGTTGCACAATAAAGGAGCACTCCAACCTCCCTTGACTCAGAACCTGCAAATAATGAGTTCTAAGCCACACAAGGAAGACCCAAATGTAAATACTGTGCTCCGAAGTGGTATCACAATAGGAGGTGACAAAGGCAAGCAGCCCAAAGAGAGTGCATGGGTTTGCAAGGCTCCAACAAAGGAACCAGAAATTGATTTGGAGCGCGCTAAGGAGACATTCATGGAATCTAAGAAGAGCTTCACGGATGCCTCCACTTCAGGAAGTAAAGACAAACTGGAACTGGAAATGGACCCATCAATGCTCACTACATTTTTGGAGACATCCATGAAGCTATTGCGCGATAGTAAAGCTTTGAAGGGGATTCAGAACTCATCACTAAATGTGTTGGAACCATGCTAGGAGGACCGCGCATAGTCCAGAACCTCGGGAAGCACACAACACGAACAGGAAGAGAGATGAGATTGACTACGTAGATCAGGGAATATGAAATGGATCAAGTGATTTTGGATCTAGGATCAGACGCAAACGTCCTACCAAAGCAGACATGAGATTGCATGGATAGGCTTGCACTGCAATGGTCACATATCTAGCTACGAATGGCAAACCAACAAAAGATCCTACCTATGGGAAGATTGCAGGGAATAATGGTATATATCAAAGGTGCGAGCGCGCTAGAAGATTTCGAAGTGATAGAGATTGTGTATGACAACAATCCCTATCTCATGCTACTGGGAATAGATTGGCCACTGACATGAATGGAGTGATAAATCTAAAGAAGTGCAAGATGATTTTTTAGAAAATGTCACTACACGTAGTGGTACCTTTAGACCCCGTGGAAGGATCACGCTACACATAGCTAGTGCGCGAATATGATAGCAACGATGATCTAGACTGTATCTACAAGATAACCGCGGGGGAGTGTTACACAGTAATTTGTCACCGACTCTGCATTCCCTAATCCAGGATACTTCCTATCCATGTTACTGACATCTGTGTTGTGTCATGTTGCCAATTATGTGTCATTACCTTCCTTGCAATCTCAGGAAGAGTGTCTCAATTCATTATCCCTGAAGAAGACCCTTTTTACCTAAGTTTCTGGGTCGTCGCAAGTCAGAAGTTATCCCTCTCGTGGAGATGGTCAAGTTAACACTATCCCTAGTGAAGTCTTTGCTCTGTCCCTATGTTGCACCCACGACGAGCCAGATTTGGCAAGTTTTTCAACAACTCGTCAAAACTTCGAGATGAAATTGCTTCATGGGCGGTCCTAGGGCTGGTTGTTGGGTCAGTTGAGAACACCTTTCTCCTCTGGGATAGTTGTTCCACCTTTTGTGCAACCTCCCTAAGAGATGGGCGCTTCCTTCCTTCTCTTATGGGACCTCTCCCTCCTATAAATATCTCCTCCATGATTGATATTAGTTAGCTTGGATGTAACTGGATGATAGCTAGATGTGACTTGATAGTTCCAAGTTTCTAAGAGAGGAGTAGAGGTAGAGAGTGTTATTAGAGTGTGGAAGTAGCTACATTTGTATTTTGATTTGAGAGATGTTTGAGTAGAGTTGGCTTGAGAGCTTTCTAGCATCAACCCTTTTGGATAGAAGAGAGAGTCATATGTTCCATTGGGAGATGGTTCACAAGTGAATGCTTACGGAGACATGCCGACAGGACCCTTCAAGGAGGCTTACGACATCAAGGCTTGGTTGTAAGTTTTACTTTGATTTATATTAATACAAATCAATAGCTTGTTTCCTATATCGTTCGTTAAATTGTATGTTGACAGATTGAGGTTCCTTGACTCTTCAAGTAGATTTTTTGGTTGTTTTCTATTGCATTTGTGGTGTTTCTCTACATGTTGTTTTCATATATGAGCGACTAGAAGAATAAGAGCTGGAGCAACGCAACGAGGACTTCATCGAACATCGGATTGAAGGTAGGCCTTCATAACACCAAATTTCTAAGGAAATTTGCTTTGGTATTGTTTGTGTAGTGACTAGACCCACTCTAGGGCTAGAGGGGTTGCCTCTATCTGCAAAGGGAACTTACCTGTGTCACAAGTTGGTGACTCTGCTAGGGAACACTGTGTTTGTCTTTTGTGTTGATTGGCTTTGTTAGTTATTGTCTTCCTTACTGTTTGGGTAGCATACTTCATTCTGGAAGCTATTAGATTACTTCTATAGTGTTCCCACCCTTCTGAGTGATAGATCTGGCCCCGCTCTGGTCCAACTTTCATTTTTTGCTTTTGATTCTGGGTCGTCGTTGTTTATTTCCTAACAATAGCGAAGTATTCGCATCTGTGTCATCTTCTGGGTTGCACCTTTTACTATACGGTGTGAATAAATTGTCTAAGAGTCATGATGAGGCTTGAAATCAACTCGGCACAACTAACTAATGTACTTTCACAACGACGTTGCAAAGTGCTTGGTTAGGGAGGTGCGACGATTTGTTGTTGCCGCATGTTGCTAGTGTTTTACTTGCAACGATTCCTATAAGTTTCAAATTTTGAGGTTTGTTTGGTTGATCAGCTAGTGTGTTCTCTCCTCAGAGCTTCTTTTACTCCTCTTTGTTGTGTCAAAATTGTTGGTTGTTACGATTTTGGATTCAGGTTTTCAAGTCTTTTCGAATCCTCCCTCTTGAACCATGTGACCTAAATACCCTGGGGTTCCTTGGGTCACTCATTCATTGAGATCTTTAGACTCTACTTGGTATAATCTCTCTTGTTGTTTGAGGTTTCTTCTTTTTCGGTGTTTGTCATCCTCTTGATTGGTGTGTGGCGTTTGGTCACCAAACTGCCTTGTCTTGTTCATTCGGTCTCCTTCTTTCACTTGGCATAAATCACTTTGCTTCCATGTCAATGATATAGTTTTCCAGTTTTGTAAAAAATGATTATTTCTTTAGTTTTGAGTCTTTGATTCATTTGTGCATGTATTTGCTTATCATTTTATTCAAGAAAATCAAAAAATTGCATTCATCTTGTATTAAGGTTTGAAACATGATTTTTTCATTAGTAGATTCTTGAGATTAAGACATTCAAAAGAAAAAAGTGTGTTCTCATTTTTGTGTTCAGATTGCTTGCAAGTTTGAGTAGATGGTCGAAGTGTTCCTTTTTCTTTGATTGGTTTGCTTGTTTACCATTCAGCTATTATGCATTAAACCTCTCACTCTTCCTTAGCTAGTTCATCAAACAAGAATGGTCTTTTTGCTCATTTAGTTGCATTCTGGGAGTGTTAAAGATACGTTCAATAGGGCCTTAAAATCAAGACTTTATTCAAGATTAATTGTTAAAATTTATTGAATGAAATTAAAAACACATTGGAACCTAACGCTCACATATCTAGAGGTCTAGGCTAGAGACGTTTTCCAACGTCGTTAAACCTAGTCCCTATTGTTTTCACTAAGGTTGGGTGATTCTTCCTTTTGTGCTACAATATATGCAAGTACATATTTGTGCTCCCTATACCGTCGCGTATATATTTGGAGACCCCACTAGGTTATCATCCTATTATCCATAAGAAGCCAAGTTTACTTCCTTACAAGTTGTAACACACCAAACACAGCATTCAGGAAGATTGACTGCCGTATGGGAAGTCCTTGGTCATTTCGGTTTCATTTTATTCCCAAGGTGTATATGTAGTTTTGCAATTTGTCTGGTAAACCTCTTGTCTATAATTCGAGAGTAGCCACATTTGTTCCCTTTCGACTCTTTAAAAGTAAAAGGATCATCTGTGCACTTGTCCTTTCGATTTTATGTCCAATCGAAAGCGATAGAATCACCTTTTGTCCTTTTCTCGACTCTTAAAACATGAAAAGACAAAGTTTTGTTTCAATGTTATAAAATTAACTTCCCACGAAACATTCTTGGTAATAGTTGATTTCCCTAGTGATTCTTTAGAGTCAATTCCAATGGTAACATTTCCAGAGTCTACCAGTCAAGGGTTCCCCTCAGAAGAGAATCCTGGTCCTTTCCCTTCCTTTGGAAACATTGGTGCTCCTTATATGGCAACGTTGTCCCTCCCTAGGTTAACCATTAGTTTACTTGTCTGGTTATTTTCGACCAGAGTGATCCCGAGTGTCTCAACTTTGGCCCCACCATCTCCCCACCATTCTAAGGTTGACTCCTCACCCTCTTCCCTTGTTTCTTCACCTTCCTCTTCTACTTCGCCTGGTGAAAGTTTCAAACCTAGTAACCAAGAGGCTAAGAAGACAAAAAAGAAGTTGGCTAAATGAGAGGCCAACCATCCACATGTTACTCCAAATGCTCCTCTTATCAGCAAACCTTTTGCACCTTCACAGAAGGTCAAATTTCCTTGCAGGTTGTGTAAGGGTGACCATCTCCTCCGAGACTGTCCTGGCATTCCTAGAGTCTTAGAGGTATGGTCTCACAATCCAGATCGACCATCCTCATCAACCTTTGGAGATCATGTCGATGCTACACTCTTGGCTAGCGATGGTAAGAAGAAAGGGAAGATTAGATTTCCCTGTAGGTTATGTGAAGGAGAACATATTCTTCACCTTTGTCCTCTTATGGATACAGCCTCCAAAGTTTTGGAAAACCTTACGGCTTCTCACCCCTAACTCCCTGTTGGTTATTAGAGGCTTTCTTCTGACCCTCCCCCGGTTGGTAAAGAGATTGACTTAGATTCATCTCTTACCCACCCTGCCCTTCCTAAGCCTGACTCTCTCGTGTTTGTTCCCGACCAACCGTTGGTCGCTGAGAGTGTCGACTTGGTTTCACCACCAGTTGCTCACTCTGTTCTGGAAGTGCATAATGATCATGTTGCTCATGTTCTTCTCATCTCTTGAGATTCTCATGAATCAAAGAGTGACCCTCCTGTCCTAGTTGATTAGGAGAGTCCTTCATTTATTCCTACAGAGCATGGGGGCAATCATACGATAACCCCACCAAGTAGTTCTGTCGTTTCCTTCGATTGGAGTCACTTGACTGCTTTCTGCCTCCCATCTTATGCACCTTTCTAGATCACAGTACACGTCTATAATATGGCAGTCCCTGCCACTCTCTTGGATGAAGGTGCATCTGTTAGCCTCATGTCTTCCACTACTTGGCAAGCTTTGGGCTCCCCATAGCGTGTTCCTGTCACCCAGAATCTGTTGGCTTTCGACAGAGGAACCAGTCAACCCTTAGGGATCCTTCCGAAGTTCCCTATTTCTTTAGGAGGTAAAACCATCTATATAGACGTGATAGTCATCCAAGGTGCATTAGATTTCAATCTTCTCCTTAGACGTGACTATATTTATGTCATGGGAGCTCTTGTTTCTTCAATTTTCCATGTGGTTTTTTTTTCCGCATGAAGGGATAATTGTGACTATTGATCAATTTTTTTTCATTGGTCACCAGGTACCTCGTTCACAACCAGCATCCCCCATCATCTCTTGTTTGCAAGTTGTACCTTCCCCAGCACAGGTCAATTATGTGGCTACCCATTCTGTCAAAGCATCTGTTGATAATCACACAGATGGTCTCATACATCATGTACTGGGGGTATTGGAACCCGATCTGTCGTTAGTACTCAATGACATGTATTCCTCCCAGAGCATGGCCCTTCCGTCCAGTGAAGACCTCTTGAGAGCCATGTTCTCATATGGTCCGTGAACAGTTTCGACGAGGAGAGTTCTTCGTCTAGTGTCAACCTCATTGAAAGATGAATCACAGAGTCTGGGGATAGTTTCTTCCTGTATCAACCTCGTTAAGAAATGAAACAAATGTCTGAGGATAGTTCCTGGTCTTTAGTCAACCTCGTTAAACAATGAACCATGATATTCAGAGCATCGTTCCTTGTCTTGTGCCACGCTCATTAAAAATGAGACAAGGGTCATGAGGATAGCTCTTTTCTTGTGTCAACTTCATTAACAAATGAAAATACTCCTTTTTCCAAATTGAGTCTTTGATTAAGATCTTGTAAAATCCCAGTCGAGTCTTTCCAGGATCTCGCAAGTGGACCTTCATTCCATCCACTTTGTTGAATGAAATGAAGCTTGGGGGGCATGTACCTCGCTTTGAATCATTATGTTGGGGGGGGCATGCAAATTCTAGTATGCATGAGTCTTTCATGCATTTCTGTGTACATAAGTGTGTTTTTCATGGTGTACATGTTTGGCTCGGTGTGTAAGCATTTGTGTGTGTTTGCCGCTTATTGTGTCCTTTTTGCTTCTTATGCAAATGTCTGTCACACCTTATGTCGGTTTCGCTGATGGCACCTGTCGCAGTAACCAGAATCTTTCCTCCGCGGCATGGGTTATCTACAATCCTCATGGTGAGTTGGTAGATATTCAAGGTGTTTGTCTAGGATGTACCACAAACAATGTTGTTGAATATAGTGTAGTCATTCAATTACTGGCTGAGGCTGTTGTCCTCAATATTCGTGTATTGATTGTGAATATAGATTCCCAACTTGTTGTTCTTCAACTCAACGGGTGCTATTCCATCAGAAATCCTCAAATTTTAAGGTTGTATTTATATGTTCGTTTACTGGAAAGGAATTTTGATTATATTACATATTGACACATTCCTAGAAGACTAAATACATTAACTGATGCATTGGAAAATCATGTATTAGATAGACATTCGTAACATTTATGAAAGTAAATCATTGAAGACATAATAATTCAATATAGCAAAAACATAGGTATGTTCTACATAATAATTTTACATGAAAAAGACTCATTTTTACCTATGCCGGACTCGTTAAACCTTGACGAAATTGGACTTGTCACCATGATGAGATCGAGCTTCCCCTTCCTAGGGCGCGTTAAAAACCTCTAGGTCGGATTCATCCAAAGGATGAACTTACACTACAAGCATATGCTATCCCCTTCAAGCTTGTGTTTCAAAAATAATTGGGGTACTCGCCAAATGGCGGGGGGAAATTTGGAAACATTTTGTTGATTGTATTAGTTATTACAGTAGCTTGTCACTCTTAGACATCGACACTCTTTCTGCTTCATGTCGGGTTGGGATATCCTCATTCTATCATTGTCCTTCCGGGTTTTGGGTTATTCATTTTTTCCTCATTCCATCTGATCCCTGCTGCCTCGTCATGACCTTTGATCCCTTGGTGCCAAAATGCTGCCAAATTCCGGAGTCGTGTCACCGATATGTTCAAGAGCTTAATCCTTCTACAGTTTGTAGCCTTACACACCTTCCTCTAATTCTCCATCTCATTGACAATCATCTTGTTCCTTCATCTCGCATTGATGATGTGGGAAACATTATGGCCCTCCTTCGACTGGTCGCTTCTTATTGACTTCAGCTCATTATCTGAGAAGTTGACCTAGAAACTCCTTTTTGGTACCTTGGAGCTTGATGCCTCAATAGAAATTTCTTCACATTCAATGATAGGCTTGCATCATTGGTCTTCGATCGAGTGATTTCACAAGTGTTCGACTCCAGATCATTCTTCACACTTTGTGGATTATACTAGCAGTACCTTGAGAACCATTGACATTACTGGTGGTCTCTCTCGCGCTTGTTAACTGTTCACAGCATTGGCTGGTAATCAAGTGATTTTCTAGTCTGCTTAACTTCAACACATTTATTCTCATATTAGAAATTGTATAATGGTTAGTTTGGGATTCAAGACCCTCGGCTCAGATTACACAATTATAGGTTGCATGGATTGATTTATACATGACTCTTTTGATTGGATGGTTGCAACCATACCTGAGTTTTTTTGTAGTCTTTCTGATTGGATGGTTGCATCCATGCCACAGACCATTTATGTTTCTCTTTTGGATGGCTACGCCCATGCCTTATGCACATGTGTTTCCTTTCACTATGCGCTCATGTATCAGAGATATCAGTTGTACTTGCATCTGTAGGTTCTCCGTGAGGACGTTCTATTTTGGTTATGGATTCGTAAAGCATTTCACCCCTCCCACTCTCTCGACCTTCATGCTTTCGGGGGCATCTATTACACAGTAATTTGTCACCAACTCTGCATTCCCTGATCTTGGATGTTGTCGATCCATGTTACTGACATCTGTACTATGTCATGTTGCCAATTATGTGTCATTACCTTCCTTGCAATCTCAGGAAGAGTGTCTCAATTCCTTATCCCTGAAGAAGGCCCATTTTACCTAAGTTTTTGGGTCATCACGAGTCAAAAGTTATCCCTCTCATGAAGATGGTCAAGTTTACACTAGCCCTAGTGAAGTATTCACTTGGTCCCTATGTTGCACCCGCGATGACCTAGATTTGGCAAGTTTTTCAACAACTCGTCGAAACTTCGAGATGAAATTGCTTCATGGGCAGTCCTAGGGCTGGTTGTTGGGTCATTTGAGCTCACCTTTCTCCTCTGGGATAGTTGTTCCACCTTTTTTGCAACCTCCCTAAGAGATGAGGTCTTCCTTCCTTCTCTTATGGGACCTCTCCCTCCTATAAATATCTCCTCCATGATTGATATCAGTTAGCTTGGATGTAATTGGATGATAGCTAGATGTAACTTGATAGTTCCAAGTTTCTATGAGAGGAGTAGAGGTAGAGAGTGTTATTAGAGTGTGGAAGTAGCCTCATTTGTATTTTGATTTGAGAGATGTTTGAGTAGATTTGGCTTGAGAGCTTTCTAGCATCAACCCTTTTGGACAGAAGAGAGAGTCATATGTTCCCTTGGGAGATGGTTCATAAGTGAATGCTTATGGAGACATGCTGACAGGACCCTTCAAGGAGGCTTACAACGTCAAGGCTTAGTTGTAAGTTTTAATTTGATTTATATTAATAAAAATCAATAGCTTGTTTCCTATATCGTGTGTTAAATTGTATGTCAATAGCTTGAGGTTTCTTGACTCTTCCAGTAGATTGTTTGGTCATTTTCTATTGTGTTTGTGGTGTTTCTCTACATGTTGTTTTTAGGTATGAGCGACTAGAAGAATAAGAGCTGGAGAAACACAACGAGGACTTCATCGAACGTCGGATTGAAGGTAGGCCTTCATAACACCAACTTTCTAGACCCACTTTAGGGCTAGAGGGGTTGCCTCTATCCACAGAGGGAACTTACTTGTGTCACATGGAGCTGGACTAGGTAAATCCAATAGCGGATGGCAAACTCTCGTGGGAGCGCTAAAGCTCCTACACCTCAAATTTGGACAAGGAAATAGAACAATGGTAGAACTGGTTACACGAGGTAACCACGCTCAACTGTAACATGATGACAAGGTTGCTGTGCTACGTGGAAACAGAGGTAAGAGATTTGTCTATGTATGACGGGTTGATCGAGGTGGACTATTTCCTAAACAAATTTGAAAGAGAAGTACCGAAACAACGTCTTGACGCTCTAAAATGGGTATTGCACACTACGCTCGCAAGAAGTTGGGGTACGCATCAAAGAAGTTTTGAGGATTGGCGCAAATGTAGAAGGATAATGTGCATGCAGTTTGGAAAGCCTCAGATGCAGATGAAAGTTTAGTATGACAGACAAAACATCCCATGCACCCACCTTTCCAGATGGGTACAGGCATATGGTGTGCAAACTGCACGAATGCACATCGTCCTCATGATAGGAAACACGACCGACAAGCAAGAGCAGGCAAGACAATGGCACGAATGACTACTCCGGTTGGGACCAGGAAGTATGGTAATACCAAGCATGCATAAGCATATTCACGCAGAAGCTTTTGAAAAAGTACGCAAAGCACTAAACATAGTTCTCCATGTGAAATGAACTGACTGGGACCTGTGCGTACCAGCGGTTCTCTGGGCTTATAGGACCATGTGCAAAACCATAACTACAAGGGCACTTCTGCAGCTGAAGTATGAACCAAATTCTGTAATCCCTATGGAGCATGCAAAGCGTAGAACGCACATAGTAGCACTAGTAAATACGATGGTTCGCAATGCCCGGAAAGAAGGAATCACACAGCCGCAAGAAATAAAACGCATGGGACTTGAGGAAGAAATCCAACAGGGAAACCTTAGACTCCACAAACTTGAAGAAGAAAGGGTATGGTTAAGGAAGAAAAGCACTTTGATGGACGCAGAAGTCAAGAAGATGGAGGATGAAATAAAGAAATATTTTCTCGGCAAAAATACCAGAATGGTAAGGCAAGGTGTGTGTGATCACAATGACAGGGTTAAGGCCTATTGCGTGTATTGATCAGTTTGATGCCTTGTCTTGGACCGCATATTGCTAAGCATAATGAATAGGGTAGTGCATTGCAAGTAATAAAGTATGCGATACCGACCATAATAGTAAAAGGAAGAGATTCTCCAGGCAACATGATGAATGATTGGATGAAACTTTTCACGGGTGGTGCGAACACCTGACTAGCTGAGGGAAGGATAGTCTTAGCGCTCCAGGAAATTGGAAGGGAGCGTGGGACTATAAATTATTCTGCCTAGGAGCTGCGCGATATTGGAGGTACACACAGAAGCAAAGAGTCACAAGGTCCGCGACTGCACAAGGGGGGTAGCGTTTTTGTGTGGGTTGGCCAAAAAGTGACTGTTGAAGTCACTATTTCACAATGGGATGCTTGACTTGAGGCCACATGGTGTGGGCAGTAGGCATTTTAGATGTGATTTATGGGAAAAATCTGGGAAAATCTGCCACTAAGGGAGAATTAATGAACTAGAATTGGTGGGAACGATCGAATTCAAATTCCAAAAGCGCTATAAAATATAAAGGGCTGCCCAGCAAACAACACTTGGCCATTTGCGAATTGAACAGTCGAGCAAAACCCTGATTATTGTGAGCTAAGCATTGATTAAGCCCCTAAATTTGTGAGTGGTAGATTGCTGCACAGATATAATGGCAATAACTAAGGATGGTATGGAGATAGCAGAAGTGACCGTCGAGGAGGCCACACAAGCCCTAACTATGGGGGATGTTCCAGAAGGTGTCGAGATTGTGGCAGAAATCCTGAAATCACCATGCACGCCAGGACCCAAGAAGGACAAATAAGCAATGGCTCCCATACGTGTGTTCCCATGGAACGCACTGCACAGCAAACTGTCGATGGAGGAGAAAGGGAAAGTTGTCACTATAGAAACAAATGAAGAAGAAGAAGATCTGTAGGATCTTATCATCGCAGAAGAAGAAGATGAAGGCATGGAGGTGGATACTCAACCTACGCACTCTGTGACAAAACTGCCCGCCTATGTCCCCCCGTGAAAAGGGAAGGCCAAAGTGCCCAAGGACCTGGACGAGACCAAGAGCTCGCTCCAGACCCCGCTCCTCCTAGATGGCATTATGTTTGAAGGCACACACCTAGGTTGTGTATCGAGCTTGAAATTCGAAGATTAGGACCTTGTTGACCATGAGAAGTTCCCTTACCTTGAAACTGGAAACCTCATGAAGCAAAACACCGCGGGGGGGTGACAGCATTAGAGCTGCGGAAGTGGTTGCGCGGAGTGGAAAAGGTCGGGCTACTGAACCTACTCTGGGTGCCGCATTTCCACCACGTCCCAATAACCATTTTCATCATCAGGCAGCTGCTCTGCCTAGTGCATGATGGGTGTTTATGGCTGGAGGAGCCCATCCCCATCACGACAGACTTGATTCATCATGTCTCCAGGATTCCATACAAAGGAGAGGACCCCACGACCATATCGGAAGGGAAGGGCAGTGATTTGGCCATTGCGGAGGCTATGAAGAAAAAGTACAAGATGAAATAGAAGAAGAGGGGCTATGCCATCTCCAGCATCAAGGATAAAGCAGTATGCGTGGCAACCCAGATCCTGGCAAGAAACGTTATGCGCAAGTGCCGCACAGAGGAGGTACCTACATCAGTGGTCACATTGGTCGAGCAATGCACGAAGGGGGTCCAGTTTAACTGGTCTGAATTCCTCTGCATGGAATTTTTAGAGAATTTCCTTGAATCCCAAGAACAGGGAAAAAAGTTCCACTATGCATGGCTGTTGTTGTCCATAGTGCTTGTAGCTAGGGAATTGCTGGAGGATAGTCAATTCCTCATAATTGACAGAGATTTACCAGAGGCCACGAAGTATGCTTTGCTCTGGGCCATGAAGGATGCTAAAAGGATACGCGACAACAAGATCTGTTGGGTGTTCATGGAGATGAACCTCAAAATGTCGATCAACCATAAGCTATGGTTCTCACCCATGGTTTACAACAATATGCAGAGTTTTGTAGAATTTAAGGCAGACATGCATAACATATATATCAGTGTGCACAAGGATGTTGGATGTGGAGCCTGATTATCTTTCGTATTCAAAGGTATTTCCGCATTGGACCCCAGTTCAAAATGGGGTGGCAACGCCGCCTGTAAAATATTCGCTGCAGGGGGGGGGCGGCTGCGACCTTCGGGGAGCCCCCCCTTAGCGGGGGGTTTTGGGGGCAGCGCCCCCGAAGCTAAAAATATATGTAAAATTTCCTTGTAAAAGTATAGTAATTTATAGTCAATCTGGACCGTTCATTAGGCGGATGATCTGATGGTAGAACTTATGTTTATTTTAGGGTTTTTTTCCCTAGAAGGCAAGCCCTCTCTTTGTATGAGGGCATTGTATTGAGGCTGTGAAATAGATGTGTATTCTCTGAGTGAGAAATAGAGAGGTGATACTGTGAGAGAAAACAAAGGATATTACAGCGGATCTACTGTAGCTTGTTTCTCTTCATTTTGCTAGATAATAGAAAGGAAGGATTGGCTGTTTGGGGTGGACGTAGCCCAAACTGGGTGAACCACGTATATCTGTGTCTCTCTGGTTTATGCGTTTTCTGTGTTTATATTTATGAAATATTCTATGTATTCCATTGCTCTGTAATATATAATTTTCTAACAACTGGTATCAGAGTCGAAGGTCTATTTGGCTGACAAACTCGCAGGAGAGAAGGGTTCCTGGTTCAAGTGGGAGCAATGGCAGAAGATGGTAAGTTTAGGGTCGAGAAATTTAACGACCAAAACTTCTCGCTGTGGAAGATGCATATGGAAGATTATCTATATCAGAAAGATATGTACCTATCATTGGGTGGAAAAAAAGAAGATGTCGATGGGTATGACAAATGAAGAATGGAACCTTCTCAATAGAAAGGCACTTAGAAAAGTACAGTTGTGCCTCGCAGCATCAGTCGCCTTCAACATTTTGAAGGAAACAACAACAGAGAGTTTGATTAAGGCATTGGCAAAACTTTATGAAAAACCCTCGGCCTCAAACAAGGTATTTCTTATGAAATGGTTATTTAATATGAAGATGTTGGAAGGTGGATTTGTTGCAGACCATTTAAATGATTTTAATACTATTACAAGTCAGTTAAGTTCTGTAGGGGTAAACTTTGATGATGAAGTTAGATCTCTGTTATTCTTGTGCTCATTGCCAGAAAGTTGGAATGGTTTAGTAATGGCCATTAGTAACTCTATGTCTGGATCTAGTACTTTAAAGTTTGATGATGTTGTCGGTGCTATCCTTAGCGAAGAAATGTGATGGAAAAGCTCCGGTGAGACATCGGGTAATGCTTTGAGTGCATATTCTAGGGGAAGAAAAATGGAAAGAGGAAAGAGCTTAGGATATCATAGTAAATCAAGGAAAGGTAGATCCAAGTTCAAATTGGGGATAGTGTGATGGAAATGCGGAAAGAAAGGACACCTAAAGAAAGACTATAGATCTCGGAAGGGAAAAGAAGGAGATGCACAACAAGAAAACAATCATGAAGCAAATGTGACAGGTGAGGTGTTACAAGATGCTTTGATTCTTTCTTTCAAAAATATTATTGATTCCTAGGTGGTCGATTCAGGGGCCTCATTCCATGCCACACCTGATAATAAATACTTTCATGAATATGTTCAAGGATATTTTGGACAAGTCCGTTTAGGTGATGATAAACCCTGTAAAATTGTTGGAATGGGTAAGGTTCTTGTAAAACAGCAAAATGGAAACCAATGGCTACTAAATGAGGTAAGGCATGTTCTAGATCTAAAGAAAAATCTGATTTCAACATGGCAACTAGGCGGTGAAGGTTGTGTGACAAATTTCACAGATAAAGCTTGGAAGGTCACCAAAGGATCCCTGGTAATAGAAAACGGTGAAAAGGTTGGTACATTGTATTTATGCAATGGTATTTCTAACTCTATTAATGCTTTAACTTCCAAAGGAGCAGGTGCAGCATTATGGCATCATAGGCTCGAACACATGAGTGAGAAGGGGATGAATATCCTTCACTCAAGGAATTTGTTGCTGAGTTTGAAGAATGTTGATTTGGACTTCGAGAATTGCATTCATGGAAAACAGAAGAGAGTCAGGTTTCTCAGAGTTTGGAAAGAAAAGAAGAGAGAAAAATTAGAGCTTGTGCATACAGATGTATGGGGACCTGCTCAGGTATCATCTCTTAGTGGCTCTCGTTATTATGTTACTTTTATTGATGATGCAAGTAAAATTGGATTTATGTATTAAGAATAAATCCGATGTATTTGATACTTTCAGGAAATGGAAAGCTTTGGTTGAGATTGAGACAGGAAAGAAATTGAAGTGTCTTAGATTAGACAATGGAGGTGAATATTGCAGCAAATAGTTTGATAGGTACTCTTCAGAGCATGGAATTCACAGAGAGAAGACAGTTCCAAGAACACCACAAGAAAATGGTGTGTCAGAAAGGATGAATAGAACAATCATGGAGTGTGCAAGGTGCATGACATTGCATGCAGGATTGCCTTTACAATTTTTGGCAGATGTTGTAGATACTTTTGTTTATCTAATAAACAGAGGGCCTTCAAGTTCCTTGGATCGTGGTGTTCTAGAGGAAGCATGGACAGTAAAAAAGGTAAACTACTCCTTTTTAAAGCCTTTTGGTTGTGAGGCCTTTGTCCATATTAATAAAGAAAATAGAACAAAGCTTGAGGCAAAGTCAAAGAAATGTACCTTTATTGGATATGGTGTTAATGATTTTGGTTATCGCTTATATGATTACGAAAATCACAAAATAATTAGGAGCAGAGATGTAATATTCGATGAAAACGTCCTGTACAAGAATCAATTGCAAGAAAAGAAACATGAAAAAGAAAACAAGTAATACATAGTTCTTGATGATATCAATGAAAAATTAAAGGTGCCTGAAAATAATAATAATCAACAACCACAACAACAACAGCCACCACAACAACAACAGGCACCCCAAACACCTGAAAGTGGTGTTAGAATATCTACTAGGATAAGTATACCCCTTGAACGATACTCTCCTTCATTATACTATTTATTGTTGACTGATTTTGGTGAACCCAAATGTTATCAAGAAGAAATGCAGGTTGAAAGCAAGAAGAAGTGGGAGCTAGCAATGAATGAAGAGATGGACTCCCTAATGCATAACCAGACTTGGGACTTAGTCAGGGTGCCTGTAGGAAAAACTACATTGAATAATAAATGGGTTTACAAGCTGAAGGAAGAAGATGGAGGAAAAAAAAGGTACAAAGCTAGACTTGTGGTGAAGGGGTTTTCATGGAAGAAAGGTATTGATTTTGATGAAATATTTTTTCTTGTTGTTAAAATGACTTCAATCAGAACTATTTTAAGTCTAGTAGCAGTTGAAGATTTGCATCTTGAGTAATTAGATGTAAATATAGCCTTTCTCCATGGGGATTTGGAGGAAGAGATATATATGCAACAGCCACAAGGATATGAGGTGAAAGGGAAGGAGAAACTAGTGTGCAGGTTGAATAAGAGCTTGTATGGCTTAAAACAAGCTCCAAGGTAGTGGTATCTAAAATTTGACAAGATTATGTCTAAACATGGTTATAATAGATGTCACTCTGATCATTGTGTTTATCTGAAAAAGAAAAATGATGGCAGCTATATTATATTGTTATTGTATGTAGATTACATGCTTGTTGCAGGGTCTAACATGCAGGAAATAAATGTGCTCAAAAGAAAATTGGAAAATTCATTTGCAATGAAGGATTTGGGAGCTACAAAACAAATCCTTGGTATGAGAATAACTAGAGACAAGAAAAATCGCAAATTAGCATTGTCTCAGAATGAGTACATACAAAAGGTGTTGAAAAGATTTAATATGCACAATGCAAAACCAGTTAGTACACATTTTGCTAGCCATTTCAAACTTAGTAAGGAAATGTGCCCAAAGACCCAAGAAGACATGGATTATATGTCTAAAGTTCCATATGCATCAACAGTTGGAAGCTTAATGTATGCAATGGTCTACACAAGGCCTGATATTGCACAACAGTGGGAGTTGTAAGCAGGTACATGAACAATCCAGGGAAGGAACATTGGATGGCAGTGAAATGGATTCTCAGATATTTGAAAGGTACCAAAAATCAAGAATTATGCTTTGGTGGTTCAAACATTTCTCTACAGGGATATGTTGATGCAAATATGGCAGGTGACAGAGATAACAGGAGGAGCACTACAGGATATATATTTACTATAGGTGGAACAACTGTCAGTTGAGTTTCAAAAATTCAAAGTGTTGTTGCGCTTTCAACAACAGAAGTAGAGTATGTTGCTACTATAGAGGCTAGTAAAGAAATGATTTGGTTACAAAGGTTTATGGGTGAATTGGGTAAGGAGCATGATATGGGCACATTATACAGTGATAGCCAAAGTGCCATTCATCTTGCAAAGAACTCAACATTTCATTCCAGGACTAAACACATACAGCTCAAGTACCATTTCATACGATCAATGTTGGAAGATGGAGAGTTGAAGCTGCAAAAGATACACACTAGCTAGAATCCTGCAGATATGCTAACAAAAGTTGTAACCAGGGAGAAACTGAGAATCTGCTCAGTTTCAATTGGTCTTCAAGTATGATGAAGAGGATGAGAAATATCCAGGTCCAAAGAGGAGTCATTGTCCAGCAAATGAAGCAGCGGTGGAGTTGTTATAATCAATCTCCAAGTGGGAGATTGTTGGGTGTGGAGCCTGATTATCTTCTGTATTCAAAGGTATTGCCATATTGGACCCCAGTTCGAAATGGGACGGCAACACTGCCCATAAAATATTCGCTGCAAGGGGGGTCTAGGGGGGGTAGTTGCGACCTTTGGGGAGCCCCCCTTGGCGAGGAGTTTCGGGGGTAGCACCCCTGAAGCTAAAAACAGATGTAAAATTGCCTTGTAAAAGTATAGTAATTTCTAGTCAATCTAGGTTGTTCATTAGGTGGATGATCTGACGGTAGAACTTATGTTTAGTTTAGGGTTTTTTGCCCTAGAAGGCAACCCCTCTCTTTGTATGAAGGCATTGTATTGAGGTTGTGAAATAGATTTGTATTCTCTGAGCGAGAAATAGAGAGGTGAGAGTGTGAGAAAAAACAAAGGATATTACAGCGGATCTGTTGTAGGTTGTGTCTCTTCATTTTGCTGGATAATAGAAAGGAAGGAATAGCTATTCGCGGTGGACATAGCCCAAATTGGGTGAACCACGTATATCTATGTCTCTTTGGTTTATGCATTTTCTATGTTTATATTTATGCAATATTCTATGTGTTCCATTGCTCTGTAATATATAATTTTCTAACAAAGGACCTAACTAAACAATGGACAAAGCTACCCTTTGTAGCCACCGACGATGCCATTTTCAATGTCCTGGAGGCATGGCCACCAGAATGGCGTGCCCCAGATATTGCAGAAATCAAGAAGTCGGCAATGCAAAAGAAGAAAGATGAGGCTGAGTTGTGCATTGCACTGTTAGCCGAAAAATGAAGGAAGGAAATAGCAACAGTAGAAGTGCGGGCAGTGCCGGACGCAGCACAGAAAGCAGCTGAACGGGAAAAGGCCATAGCAGCAGCAACAACACAGGAAACAGCTGCAAAGGCGGGTGAGGGCCAAACAACACCTTCGCAGGAACAGGAAGCAGAAACAAAAGGAGGTGCAGACCCACGAACCACATCAACACAACTGAAGCGCCAACACCTAGTAGAGCAAGCAGGGTCACGGAAGAAGGTCAAGGCCTCGAAATTTTCCATTGACCCGATCACTCTAACCGAGCATGATCTGCATGACATTGGCGAGACGGTGCGTGATGTCACCAATGAGGCTCTCCAATATTTTATGCAAGAGAACCAGATTGTGTTGGGGGCCCTTAGAGCACAATTGCAGGAGTTACAGGTGTGCCCCCCTCAGGTTGGTACCCTTTCAACCAACCTCACAGTCAGATCCATGGTAGTAGAGCATATGTTGCATGCGTGCATGATGAACACAATAGTGCTACCAGAAGGGGCATTAGTGACATCAAATGAGGCTGACAGGCCTTCGTTTAGCACATTGAAAGGTCTCGGTGTTAATCTAGCTGCCCTCGCGTGCGAGACACTATATGTGTTGCAGGATGGGATAACTGCAAAGCTGTGACCTAGGGAGAGCCGCGCGCTCCAAGTCCTCAGTGAACATAAAATAAATATGGAACAACTAAACTTGTAGCGTGAGGAATTGGTGTCACAAAGTCAATAGCTGGTACAGGTGATAGACGATGCTTGCCAAAGCGTATCAAAGCTGGCCATACCAGTAGATCTACGAGCGGAGGCATAGATCCATAGGTTAGCAGTAGGGGTCCATGAGGCCAGGGAGAAAATGACAAAGGTTCAGCTGGAGCTGAATCTTTAGATCACCGAGCTGCGGTTATAGGCACAACAATCAACTCCCCTAGAAGTCAGAGAACAGCGTGCTAGCACTATCACAATGGGATTTGAGGAAATCATAGGTGCAATGCAAGACTGCACCAGCATGTTGGAAGAATCACTTGTGGTCCTCACAACTCTGTAAGAGGACCCCAACATCCAGCACTTAGAGACAGAGGCACGAGAACTCCAACAACAGTATGACAGTGTTCGAGGAACTGCGCAGATAGTGGTCCTCACCCAGAGGCTTGCACAGATGCAGCAGGCTAAAGCACTGAAGGAAGAGGTGGATGCGGCACAACATAAGGAAGCAGTCCTAAAAGTGTGAGTCGAGCCTTGGATCAATGAGGCCTTCACCATCACGACAGACATCAAAGGCAAGCTCGTACACATGCAAGGGATGCACACATTGATGTAGAGAAGAACTCCTAACACAGAGGTCTCGGAACAACGTATGCAGCAGATCCAACAAGCAACAACTTAGTGTGCTACTGACCTCCACGCAGTTCGAGAACAGTTGGAGGTACTCCGTGCAAGATCATTATGCCGACAGAGTGGCTCAAGGATGAGTCATGACCAATGCATGTTTTTGGGGCTCAAAGCCCAAGTTTTAACCGAATCTTATTGTAAAGCTCCGCAAATTGCAGGCATGGGGTGCGAAAGTATGATAGAGTCACAAGGTTGTCTGCCCTAGCTTTGTGATGTAATGTCGACTAGATAAACCTACCCATGGTCCACGGACCATGGGATTGTATAAATAGCGTGAGGCTCTAAGTGTAAAAGGAATGATGGAAGAAGTAGAAAAGAGTCGAAGTGACTGAGTCAAAGTGTAAAGTTTGCCTTTGGGTCGTAGAGTAGGAGAAGGCTCTGCAGCTGAGTGCACAGAGGCCTAGTAGTCCGCAGTTGAGTGCGTAGATCCCTGCAGCTGAGTGCGCAGGGTGAAGTCAAGTCTATAACTGAGGAAGGAATTAATAAAGAGAAGTTTTGTTATAATTATATGTATCTGTTATTGGGCTAATGAATGATTGATATAATTAACAAATATATTGTTTATTTACTGTGCACACCTGTGTGAATGGTTTATATTGCTAAGTATATTTAAAGCACTCAAGTAAACAAATCTAATTAACTAACGTTGGAATACCAGTAAGGTCTTGAGTAATAACGCAAAGCGCGATGTTCAGCCCCTGGGTAGGGTTGGGGGAAGGCAACTTATCAGGCTGCAAAGTACGAGAAAGTGCACAAAGAAACTTGTGCACAGGGTCAAACCACGAACCAGTTGAACTCCTCAGACATCTCCAGGGTGCAGAAACCCGGTTCTAGCACCCTCCCATACTACTTTGGGTGAGACCTCAGTCCACGCTCTGTGGACTAATGTTGATAGGGCCAGTAGTACCAGGATTTGTTTGGCTAACTTAACTCTGAACCATGTCAAGCCCCAATAAGCCAACAATTACTTCTCATTTCTATGTTTCACTTATAATTACAACAAATAGTGTTAAGGGTTAATACCAAAATCAGGTGCTAAATCTTATTAAGAAAATGTATTAAAGGTTTTGTATTAAGCACGTGGGTAGTATTTGGAAAACAGTAAGTGGTATATCGCATGGAAAATAAATGGTAAATGGTGTTTTTCCAAATCGCGCGATTAACCTAAACTGGTGACACGTAGTATTGGAAAACAACTTTTCTCACATGTTCTCAACCTCATATCAGTCATTCAAGAATTCACACGAGATTGTGTGATAATCATTGGATCTTAAGGAACCAAATCAATGATGGAGATTGAAGCGCTTGGAGAGTAAGAAGTCAAAGTGGGACTGACAATGATTGGTCAGTTTAGTGGGACCCTTGGGACGAATACCGTATAAAATATGCTTAATGTGCAACTGATGGGTTTTTAGGTGAACGATTAGTCTAATATTAAGACTGCCACATCAATTGTGGTATTTACCACATCATATAGGTGCACATAATGTGCTTAGAAGTTATTCACTAGGTCGTTATGTATCTTTCAAGATCTAAACCTAAGATAGGGCGATGTTTGTCAATTGCATTAGTGTTGTAATTCTTATTGGATGTTGATTATGTTTCCTAAGAATTAATCTCCATCCAATTAGTTTGTAGATGATGTGAGGGTGATTTTACTTATGTTAGATTGTTGGGATTTTTGATCTTAAATCTCTTTGCTGCAACTCCTAATTCTCTAAGTGCAAAAAGAAACCTATTCTATCAGCTATGAAGGAATATTATTGAACTCAATTGTTTTAGGAGAGATCTTCTCACTTGTTCAATTTCTGCTCAAACAAAGTAATCCAAGCAACATCTATGAATTGAACACACTTCAATTATGTTGGATAATAAGCAAACGAAATAATTGTGTAGTACCAGTTATAAAGAAAATTAGATAACATTCTAAGCTAGATATAAAGCAAATTAAAGTTCTTATGTAGATAAGCAAACGAAATAATTATGCAGTACCAATTATAAAGAAAATTAGATAACATTCTAAGCTAGATATAAAGCAAATTAAAGTTCTTATGTAGATAACAATTTGAGATCATTATGCAGCATTATCACACAAAACAGAAAAGTTGAAGAATTAAAGGAAATCAGATTGTATTTGGTTAAAACCTTCCACTGTTTCTAGGGGCCCTCCACATAGCAGTTCAGAGCTTCAATTCGATACAACGCTTGTGCACAAAAACCAAATTCATTCACACGAAATTCACAAATTGCTCATAAAACATATCATTCGACACACACCCAAATAACAATGTGTCCATTAGCTTTATAGCAGGTCCCTTGGCATAACTATATGAAAATTTTAAGCATAATATCTCTTAATCCTATCTAAACTTATATCATGAAATCTTCATTTCTCTATTTCGAAAGAAAAACAATAAGGTTTCAACTGATCTCAAGTTTTGTTCTGTGTTAATCCAGCGGTTAACTTAGAGTTTGACTGTGATCTCCTGTGCCTCTTTTACAAAATAATTTCAAGTGGATAGGAAGGTATCCATGAGGGAGTCATCCTCTATCCATTTTCACCTTTCGCTACTAACTTGGAGCTCTGAAACCTCAAGAACAATGAAGACAACTACAGAATCCTAAACTAGCTGCGGAAACAGAGTAATTCGATAGCCAATTACAACCTTAATTAAAAAAATAGGGTATACAATTGAATATGAAAAAGAAAACATACTAATGCATACCTTCATCAAAACCTGGTAGATATGGCTTTATTAAGTGGTAAATATATATGGAAAAGCGAGGATCATTGGGAAAAAAGGATGTCATGGTAGGACAATCTTCAGACTCTACATTCCCCCAGACTAGAGATGATGTATGTCCTCATACACTTCTTCGTTGTCTTCTGTTGTGTCTCTTGTTTTTCATCTCCCTATTTCACTGTTTTATTCTTTTTGGCAAAGATTGGCATTCTAGGCTTCCTCATTAGAATTTTATACTTTAAATTGATTATCTCTCTCTGCATAATTCTATTCTCTTTCTTCAGCTTCTTGTTTTTCTTATACCACAAGCTTATATGTAGGATCATATTGTCGCTCTTGTCAATCTGTATCTCACTCTGTGCCTTCAGGGCTTGATTTTCATTTTTAAGATACCGATTCAGTGTTCTATTTCAAATATCTCCTGCTTCAAGATGTTTGAGGCTGATTGTTCATTCACTTGGTTGCTTCCTTCTCTAGGGCCTTGTATTGTCTCTTTTGTTGTTGTTGCCTTCCTTTCCAATGACTCTATACAATCATATATTTCCTATTATGTGGGGTCAATACCTGGACTATGTATCGGGCTTCCTAGAGGTGAGCTATAAGGTTGTGGTGATGATCTTGGTGACCCTTTTGGAGAATTCCCAGAGCTTCCGTTTGGCTCATCCTCTATTGCCTCATCCTCTGTTGGCTCGTCCTCTATTGGCTCAATCTCTGTTGAAGTGTTCTCTATTGGCTCCTCTTCAGTTGGCTCCTTTTCATTTGGCTCATTTTCCTCAAGGTTAATGTATTTTGTAGTCTTTGAGGTTGTTTATTGATTCGTGCTCAACCTCATGCTCCTTCTCAACCCTGGGGTTTGTGTTTTCTGCACTTTCCTCCTCTTATTCTCTTATTTTTATTTTAGAGGAGAGGTTTTAGTTTGTGAGAGTTCTTCTTTACCTAGGCTAGATTTCTTTCTTCTAGGGTTTCCCCTCTTAATTTTCTACAAAATATTTATTATAGGTAGCTCTTCTTCTGTTACCTCTGTCTGAGTTTGAGGTGCCTATTCCTTAACATTTCTATGGTTCTTTTTCTCCCTCTGAGGGTCGTGCTTCTTCTTGGTTTTTCTAGGGATTTTTCCTCGAAATGGTTCCTTATTAAGAAACTTTCCCAATCATCCCCCATACTTCAGAGGTGAAATTCGACCAATATTTTTACCAGACCATGATGTTACATGGTGTTTTCTATGCATTGAATTTTCTTCTGAACATTTGTAGCCATTTTCTTGAGGCTATTCAAGAGAAAATAGGGGAGGTTCATCTAATGATCCTCAAGGAAGTGCATCATCATTCTAACATGATAAAAGTACATTTTCTAAACCTACCTTCACAAGCGATAAACTTCTGAAGCACAAGTAATAAGTTTCTCCATTTGTTTTTAAGAGCAGAGCTTGGAATACCTTTCTTGTAGACTATTGTGTCCATGTTAGGATTCTTGAGGAAAACCTTCAAGTCCTAATTGCCAATCCCTCTATTTTTAAACCATTTTTCTCCATGCCTTGGAAACTCGGTGGCCTCAGTGATCATAGACTCTGTTACTATGAGCTTTATGTCCCTAATTTCAGCCTCCATTCCATCAAATGAGCATGCAAATTTCTTGGTTACCTCTTTATGGAAGCCGTTAAATTTTTCAATGAACTGTAGCCATTGTCTTCTTTGCAGCAACTCCCTAGTTTGTGGGTACCCCTCTATGAATTGGTTCCCTGCTAGCTCAGTTTGAACAATTACCCCCAGGCTAAAGGACGCTTTGCCTCGAAGATTGGCTACCTTGACAGGAAAATGGGACTAGTAGGGTTTGCTAGTTGGTGGAATGATGGAGTGACTGTGGAAGAATAGAGGAGTGTAGGAATAGGGAAGAACGGATGGGTTATCAAAATGATTATGGGAATGGATTCGACCATTAGGCGCATTCAAACTTATGATTTGGTAATTAATTTGGCAGATTTGGCACAAGGTCGTGACATGAATTTTAGAGTGGTGGCATATGATATTTCATTAGGCAGCCATTACCCTTAGGTTGTAATGATTGCACTTTAGTACTATATTTTCTTACTCATACATGCTATATATCTTTCCCTATTGTTAAATTAAAGTAGCACGTACCTTTAATTTTCCGTTGCTAACTGTTGGGCATGAAATCCCCCCGAGGCATGTTTTGGGGCTCGAAGCCCATGTTTTGACCAAATAATGTTGTAAAGCCCGATGAATTGCGGGCGTAGAAGCATGCTAGAGTCATAGGGTTGTTCGCCCTAGTTTTGTAAGGTAATGTTGGCCTACGCATGGTCCGTGGACGATGGGATTGTATAAATAGAGTGAAGCTCTAAGTGTAAGGAAGAACCAAGTAGAAGAGAGTGAACAAGTCTAAAGGATTGGGTCATAAGTGTCTAAGTGTGTCTTTGGGTTGTAGAGTAGGAGAAGGCTCTATAGCTGAGTTGTCCACAACTGAGTATGCGGACCCCTGTAGCTGAGTGCGCAGGGCAAAGTCGAGTGTGTAACCGAAGAAAATAATAATAAAGAGAAGTTTTATCCAAATTCTGTGTATTTGTTCTTAAGTTATTACATGTTTGATATCAATTGCAAATATACTTTTTATTTACTATGTGCACTTGTATGAATGATTTATATTGCCAAGTATACTTTACACATGCAAGTAAGCTAAGTTAATCAACTAACGGTGGAATACTAGTAAGGACTTGGGTAATAACAACATTCGGCCCCTGAGTAGGGCTATGCGAAGGCAACATCTCAAGCTAAAAGGTACCAGTAAGTGCGCGTAGCGACGTGTGCATAGAGTCAAACCATGGACCACTTGAACTCATCAGACATCTCCAAGGTGCGGAAACCTGGTTCTAGCACCCTCCCATACTACTTCGAGTGAGACCTCAGTCTGTGCTCCATGGACTGTTTCCTAAAGGGCCAGTAGTTCTAGGATTTGTTTGGCTAAATCACCTTTGAACCTGGGTCAGGCCCCAACAAGCCAACAAATGGTTCTATTGTCAGGACCTAGATCTGCATAAGAGATGTCTGATGTCGTGTCACTAGAATCCAACAAAGAAGGAAAATGAAGGGTGGTTGGATAGAAAGATTCACAAGTTCGTGGAGGTTGGACAGAAAGAGTTGTATGAGTGGATCACGAAGCTAGCAGACAGTCAAGGAAGGTGTAGGCTTGACAAACTAATTATGTGGACTCCAGATTTAGTGTGTATACTAGAAGCCTCAAAAGATAAGATCGTGCACGTTGTGGACCATTGGCTCGATCGAATTATAGGAGGGATTATCACTGAATTTGTGGTAGACACGTCAGTCAGCTATAGCGAGGTGGAATGACGCTTCCTCAAGGGACCACGACGTAAGTACGTTAAATCTTTGAACACTTGGATTAAAATGCTATTTTGTGAAAAGCGGGTTATGCAAATAAATTGATGTTTGGGGCAACGCGAAGTGGGAGGATCCATAGAAATGAAGGTAGCACAGAGCTAGAAAGTAGCCCTTTGATTTTGCCTTGGCAAGAAAGCGAGGAAGAGCTCATGAAAGTTTCACCGAGAAGTGGAATCAATCTGATAAGGCAACGAATTCTGCACATACCACCTCCACCTACACCACCACCGATTTCCCCATCTTCACCCCCATCTCTGCCCACACCACCTCCTCCACCACCACAGTTCAGTATGGAAAGTGCGATAAAATTGTCGGTGTTCAAAGGAGTAGGGAACAAAGATCCGAACCAATTTTGGTTCGTGGTAAAGCTGTATGGGAAGCACAAGGAGTCATGGATGAAAATATAAAGAAGGCAATATTGGTAAGCACATTACAGGATCACGCACTGACATGGTACATTAAGAATTCCAACAACAATCCAAATGCAGGGATCACAGATATCCAAGCTGCGCTAAACAAGGAATTTAACAGGCCAAAATCAGAAACACATTCGATTATTGGGTTTAAGTAAATCGTGATGCTTCCAGGCGAGACCCCCTGGGAGCTAGATCAGAGATTGAAGGGTGTGATTCATGAAGCCAACATGACCTTGATAGATGGGAAGCACCGTGTATGGTTTGTAGCATCACTAACACCGCATCTAAGGATGATGCTATCACAGCAGAAGTTATCCACCCAGGCCAAAGATTTGGAGATTGCAATGAGACTGCATGAGACCCCAATACAAGATCCTACCCTGGGAATCCAACAAATCCACGCGCAACTGAAAATTTTATGTCTGGAAATGCAAAGTTTGAAACCGTATAAGACCACTCACCCAGAAGCGCTCAAGGAGGTATGGTGCATAAAATGTAAGGGCTAGGGGCATGACAAGGACCATTGTCCAGTCTTCGCGAACTACCTAGCGAGAGGAGGGCCAATGCCATTGAGGCCAAAGGCACAAGCAGGGCCAAGCACGGTGCCTGCATTAGGATTTGCAATTTGTCAGATAGGAGGGAAGCATGCTACAAATAACTGTCATCTATTATAGAAATATACATAGACGTCCCAGCAGTTATTCTGTAATTTTTATAGGTTAGTAAGCCATGATGAGTGTACCTATCGAAGTTATGAACAGATGATGGATTAGACTCCTGCCTACATAGTTCAGATCAAAATGCAAGCCCTCGATCAAAATGCAAGGATGGTGCACATTGGATTTCAGGGGTGCGGACGAGGTCGAGGTGGAATAGGACAAGGAAGGGGTTGCAGACAACTGATTTGTTACAATTGTGAAGGTCCAGGGCATTATTCCCATGATTGTACAAATCCAACGAGAGCATCATGTTTATATTGTACCCAGTTTGATCATGAGACGGAGGACTGCCCTACACTGATAGTGAGGTTGCGTGATAAAGGAACACTCCAACTTCCCCCGACTCAGAACCTGCAAATCATGAGGTCTGAGTTGCGCAAAGAGGATCCGAATGTAAACATCATGCTCCAAAGTGGTATCATTACAGGAGATGACAAGGGAAAGCACCCCGAAGAGAGTGCTTGGGTTCGTAGGGCTCCTACAAAGGAACTAGAGTTCGATTTGGAGTGTTCGAAGGAGACATTCATGGAAGCTAAGAAGAGCTTCATAGAGGCCTCCACTTCAAGTAGTAAAGACAAACTAGAACCGGAGATGGACCCATCAATGCTTACTACCTTTTTGGAGACATGCATGAAGTTGTTGCGCGACAGCAAGGCTGTAAAGCGAATGTAGGAACTCATCATTAGGTGCGCTGGGTCAGGAGAACCACGCGTAGTCCAAAAGCTCGGGAAACACACAACGCGAACAGGAAGGGAGATGAGATTGACTGCGCAAATCAGGGAATATGAAATGGATCAAGTGATTCTAGATTTAGGATCAAATGCAAATGTACTGCCAAAGCAGACATGGGAGGACATGGGCAAGCCCACATTGCAATGGTCTCCTATTCAATTACAAATGATGAACCAACAAAAGATCCTACCGATGGGGAGATTATAGGGAATAATGGTAGATATCGAAGGTGCGAGCAAGATTGCATATTTCAAAGTGATAGAGATTGTTGATGACAAAGATCCATATCCCACGCTACTAGGAATAGATTAGGCTAGTAATATGAACGGAGTGATAAATCTAAAGAAGCACAAGATGATTTTTGAGAAAAATCCACTACGCGTTGTGGTACCTTTAGACCTTGCAGAAGGATCGTGCAACACAGTGCTAGTGCATGACGACAAGAGCAATGATGATCTAGACTGTATCTACAAGATAACTGCTTGGGAATCAGATTGGGTTGAATCCTACAGTGGATGGTAGGATTTCATGGGAGTGTGAAAGCTCCTGCACATCAGATTCGGATGAAGAAATAGAACGATGGAAGAACCGATTACACAAGGTAACCACACTCAATTGCAACATGATGGTAAGATCACTGCGCTGTGTGACCACAAAAGTAAGGGATTTGCCTATGTATGATGGGTTGAGCGAGATGGATGATTTCCTGAACAAGTTTGAGAGAGAAGTGTCAGAACAGTAGCATTTTGATGCCCTGCAATGGGTGTTGCATGCTACGCCCTCAATGTGGTGGGGTATGCACCAGTGGAATTTTAACGACTAGCGGGGATGCAGAAGGATGATGTGCCTACGATTTGGGAAACCACAAATGCGGTTAATAGACAAGTATGACAGGCGGGATGATCCACGTGAACACCTCGCAAAATGGACCAAGGTCTACGGGGAAGAGCCACAACCTGAATGGGTGCATTTGTTCTATCATACCTTGGATGTCATACCCATGAATTGGTATACTGAGACAGAGCTCTGCCATGACATGAGTGAATGGGATATCTTGTGCGAAGGATTCCTGTTAATCTTCACTTTTGAAGATCATTGGTGGGAAACTGTTGATGATGCACTACAAGCAGTAAAAGCAACTCTCTTCAAAATACCCCAGGAGCCAATGGAAGTGCTCCAGCCGGAATGGGCGAACCAGTGGAGCCGCGCACTAGAGTGTTACAATGTAAATATTGACGAGGAGGATGAAGATCCATGGAAAATTAACATTCCAGAAACTGAAGGCTATCGCGAGGTTCGAGGACCATCAATTGAAGATCCTGACATCACTGTGCCACTAAAAAAGAAGTAGGTAAACATTGGGATGAAGGCAGAATCAAAGTATGCAATGATCGATGACTATTGGGATGATGCCATGGTGGATAAGGTCGCTGAGTTACTCCGCGAGTACCAAGACTTATTCCTGACCAAGATTACAAACTTAAAATGGATCGTTGGTGACTTAGGGATGATGAAGATCACCCTAAAACCTGACGCGAAGCCAGTTAAGCATAGGCCTTACCACTTGAATCTGAAGTATAAGGAAAAGGTCTGTGTAGAACTAGAAAAGATGCTCGCAGCAGGAATTATTGAGCTGGTAGAAGAATCCAATTGGGTGAGCCCTATGGTGGTGCAAGAGAAAAAGCGGAAGGGGGAAATAATAATATGAGTGGACATCAGGACGCTGAATGACACCTGTGTACACCACCCATTCTCGACATCGTTCACAAATGAAGTATTAGAAAATGTTCGCAGACAAGAAGCATACTCGTTCACAGATGGGTTCTCAGGGTACCAGCAGATCAAAATCGTGCTGGAAGACAGGAGCAAGACAACCTTCGCAACGGAATGAGCCTGCTTTCAATACACCATTATGTTGTTTGGATTGAAGAACGTGCCAGCCATCGTTTCCCGCATCGTTGTTTCCGCATTCAAAGTGTACATCCACAAGTTCTTGGAGGTCTATCTAGATGATTCGACTATCTTCAGATTGGTTAAGCACCATGTAGCAAGCTTATGCTTGATGCTAGATACTTTACGATGACACCAGATTGCGCTGAACCTTAAGAAGTGCACATTCCTCGTTCCCTTTGGAAACCTGTTGGGACATGTGGTCTGCAAACAGGGACTAATGGTGGAACCTGTGAAGATTGTAGTAATTCTACATTTGGAATCACCGTGAAGTGTTAAACAGCTATGTGCTACCTTGGGACACACAGGATACTACAGGAAGTTCATCAAAATCTATGCCCAAATCATCGTGCCGATGGAGAAACTATTGAAAACAGATGTCACATTTTGCTGGAATGATGATTACATGAAGAACTTGGATGTCCTAAAGGGGAAATTGGCCTCCGCTCCAATCCTGGTCTTCCCAAAATAGGGTGTGGAGTTTCATGTCCATGTTGATGCATTGTGTATCGCGCTGGGAGTAGTGCTCACACAAGAGGTCGGAGAGGGATTGGATCATCCTATTGCGTTTTCAAGTCGTAGATTGTCCAAAGCCGAGAAGAACTACTCCACAACCGAGTACAAGGGGTTGGCGATGGTGTATGCACTCCAAAAATACCAACACTATTTGCTAGGAGGACATTTCAAGATGTATACAAACCATTCCGCATTGAAATACTTGGTCAATAAGCCTGTGTTGAGGAGCACATATGTAGGTGGCTCTTATTATTTCAAGAATATGAATTTGAGGTTGTGGTCAAACCTAATGCTTGAACGCATGACCAGATCACTTTTCGCGTATTGAGACGGGCGAGGAACCTACTTGTTTGGAGGAAGGATTACTTGATGCACAGCTCTTTGCGGTGCACATCACGGACGGGCACTTCGAAGATATAATCCACTTTCTAAAAACAGGGACTGTGCCAAAGGAATACTCCGTCTAACATAAGAAGGAATTGGTGGTGCGTGCGATGGATTTTTCTTTCATCGCGGGGCACCTATACAAAATGGGAAATGATGAGATATTGCGAAGATACGTACCTGAATTTGAACGAAGTTAGATCCTCGCGGAAGCACATGGGGGAACTGCAAGAGGACACTATGCAGGACGCGCGACCACCCAAAAGATTCTTCGTGCAAGGTTATGGTGGCCAACCCTTCACCAAGATTAAAAAGCATATTGTAAGGCCTGCGATATATGTCAAAGGACCGGAAAACCATCGCAAAGGGACGAGATGATGTTGAATCCACAAATGAAACTGCAACTGTTCGAGAAATCAGCAATTGACTTTGTGGGACCTATCAAACCTCAAGGAAAGATGGGTGCGCACTACATCATCACCGCGACAGAGTACTTGACATGATGGTCAGAAGCACAACTGGTCAAAGATTGCACAGCCACTACAGCTACGAAGTTTTTTTCTGAAAATGTGTTGACCTAATTTGGATGTCCAAAAATCTTAATTATTGATCGCATAACACATTTCTTGAATGAAACCATTAGCAAACTCACAGAAGAGTTCCAAGTGTATCACCAAAAAGTACACCGTATCACCCACAAGCAAATGGGACTGTAGAAGCATTCAACAAAATATTGGAGACTTTGCTGACCAAAGTGTGCAACGTGTAGCGAAGCGATTGTGACCTATGCGTACCTGCAGTGCTATGGGCTTACAGGACAACGTGTAAGAAACTAACAAACAAACACCTTTCTGGTTAGTTTATGGTGTGGAAACTGTAATCCCGATGGAATATATCATACCTAGTCTGCGCATAGTAGCACTCACAGGGATGACAAAACGCGAAGCTCTGGAGGAAAGGCTCGTGCAATTGGAAGAACTTGAGGAGGAACAATGCTTGGTTGGTTTTCATCAACAGGTACAAAAGCAGCGTGAAAAGGCATGGCACGATCACCATATTAAGTTACACACCTTCAAGGTAAATGACTTAGTGTTGTTGTATGATAGTAAGTTTGAAAAATTTCTAGGCAAATTCAAAATGCATTGGCTAGGACCATACATGGTTAAGGAGGTCACAAACGGAGGCGCGGTCCATCTAGTCAAACTAAATGGAGAACCCTTCTCAGGCAAAGTAAATGTCAGCCGCTTGAAGCCCTACAATGGTGGGCCAACTATCTGACTAGTCGACCAAAGCATAGTCTTCGTGCTCCATGGAGCCGGACAAAGGCACGGGACTATAAACATATGCAACAGATACTGGTAGAAATGTAGGGAATCAACTCAGAAACAAGGGTCTTAGAACGACGGATACAGTGAATTCAGCAAGCAGTGACGTAGTGTGCTATCAACATTATCATAGTTCGAGGACAGTTGGAGGAACTCCATACCAAGATCGTCGCACTGATAGAGAAACTCGAGGACGAGTCACGATGTTTGTGTTGAGGACTTGTTAGGCATGAAATCCCCCTAAGGCATGTTTTGGGGCTCAAAGCCCATGTTTTGACTAAATAATGTTGTAAAGCCCCGCGAATTGCAGGCGCAGAAGCAAGTTAGAGTCATAGGGTTGTCCGCCCTAGTTTTGTAATGTAATGTCAGCCTACCCATGGTCTGCAAACCATGGGATTGTATAAATAGAGCAAGGCTCTAAGTGTAAGGAAGAATCAAGTAGAGGAGAGCGAACAAGTCTAAAGGATTGAGCAGTAAGTGTCTAAGTGTGCCTTTGGGTCATAGAGTAGGAGAAGGCTTTGTAGCTGAGTGCACAGAGGCCTAGTTGTCTGCAGCTGAGTACGCGGACCCCTGCAGCTGAGTGTGCAGGGAGGAGTCGAGTCTGTTTTTGAAGAAGCGAATAATAAAGAGAAGTTTTATCCAAATTCTATGTATCTGTTCTTAAGTTATTATATGTTTGATATCAATTGCAAATATATTGTTTTTTTACTATGCGCACTTGTATGAATGATTTATATTGCTAAGTATACTTTACACATGCAAGTAAGCTAAGTTAATCAACTAACGATGGAATACTAGTAGGACTTGGGTAATAACAGCGTTCGGCCCCCAAGTAGGGCTGCATGAAGGCAACATATCAGGCTGTGAGGTATGAGTAAGTGCACATAGCGACATGCGCACAGGGTCGAACCACATACCACTTGAACTCATTAGACATCTCCAGGGTGCAGAAACCTGGTTCTAACACCCTCCCATACTACTTTGGGTGAGACCTTAGTCCACGCTCCGCGGACTGTTGCCGAAAGGGCCAGTAGTACTAGTATTTGTTTGGCTAAATCACCTCTGAACATGCGTCAAGCCCCAACAAGCCAACACTAACCTCATTTGCTATCCTTTAATCTCCTGTGGGGGCATCGTTGTCAACTGTCCTTTTATCCAGATCACCAAGCATCCTTGCAGACTTCAAAATTATTGGGCTGTAGAAATTTGTTTAGCTGTGAAAACTTGTCCAAGCTGCGGAAACTTGTCCAGGCTGTGGAAAGTTATTGAAGCTGTGGAAAGTTGTCCAATTTGCGGAAAGTTGTCCAAGTCGCGGAAAGTTGTTGTTTCTACAACTTAAGAGAAAGAAAGATTTAGTAGATGAGCTTGATTATTTTTTCTTTTGAAAAGAAATTCGAAGTGCCAACAAATTGCTTTTCACTTTAAATTTTCTATATAAACATGCCAACAACATGTTGGTTTTCATGCTTATACAATTTTATTATTATTATTATTATTATTATTATTATTATATATACAGATATATATATATATATATATATATATATAGATAGATAGATAGATAGATAGATATGCATATGCATATATACTCGTAGAACATATTTTTGCTATACTATTATTTTATTTCTCTTTATTTGAAGAACAAACTGAATGAAAATTTCTAAGGTGGAAAAGAAGAAGAATTCTTCTTGACCATCTTCAGTTCTGAATTATCCTGAAATATTTTGACAAATTCTTCTCTTGTTAATGGTTTCTGGTAAAGCTTGAGTCGATGTCCATTTACTAATAGAGGAGTTCTTTCTTCGTCAATAGTCCTGATTCTAACTGCACCATTATCAAAGACATTCTCAACCTCATAAGGTCCAAGCCAATGGGTTTGGAATTTCCCTTGAAATTTTTTTAATTTTGAATTAAAGAGCAATGCCCAATCTCCCGGATGAAACTTCCTTTCTTTAATGTACTTATCATTCCATGTTGACCTCTGTTGTTGCATTAATTTGGTCCTCTGGAAGGCTTCTTATCTGATTTCATCAAGCTCATTTAATTGTGTCGTCCTTTGCTTCTGGGCTTTTTCCAAGTCAAGATCTAACTGGACTGCTATCTTATAGGTCTAGATCTGGAACTCTATTGGAAGTAAAACTTGCTTCCCATAAACAAGTTCATAGGGATTATGTCTTGTAGTATTCCTCCATGTAGTCCTATAGGCCCATAAGGCTTCTGGAAGTTTTTCCACCCAGTCTTTCCTGTGTAGATGTACAGTCTTTGTAAGGATAGCCTCAATCACTTTATTTATGGACTCAACTTATCCATTGGCATGTGGATGGTATGGAGTTGACTTTCAATGTTTTATCTTGTATTTGTCCACAAGCTTATGGACTGGTCTGGATGTGAACTGTGTCCCTTGATCTGTTACAATTTATCTTGGCACACCAAAACGAGCAAAACTGTCCTCAAAATGAAATGAAAATACAGTATTTTCAGTAGCAAAAGGAAGTGCTTTAGCGTCTACCCATTTAGTGACATAAGCAGTACATACTAGAATATACTTCTTTTGCTTGGAAGGTGGGTTGAATGGTCCAACAAAATCCAATGCCCATTTTGCAAATGGTTCGATAAGTACCTGTGGTTGTAATAACATCTCAATTGAAAGTGTAGGTTTGCCCATTCTCTGATAACTGTCAGATATCTTAACATATTCCTTGATGTCCCTAAAAATCGAAGGTCAATAATATCCTAAAAGCAATATTTTGTAAGTGGTTCTCCCGTTAGAAAAATGTCTTCGACATGGCTCATTTTGACAAGCTTTTAGTATCTCTGGTATTTCGTCCTCCCGAACACATCTTCTGATGATGAGGTCTAGTATTGTCTTATATAATTCCTCATTTATCCATTAGTAGGATGTGCTATTGTGGACTATTCTTCTTTTTCCTCTAGGAGATAAATGAAATGACACTTTTCCCGTGGAAAAATAATTAGCAATATCTTCATACCAAGGTGATTTAGTAGATACTGCAAAAATATATTCATTAGAAAATTTATCTTCTATGGGTGGATCATTGTTTTCATTTTGTATTATAGATAGAAAATCGGCAATTGTGTTTTGTTTTCCTGGCCTATCTAGAATGGTTATGTTGAATTCTTGTAAAAGTAGGAGCCATCTGGTTATTCCTCCATTAGTGACTAGTTCATTCATTAGGTATCTAATGGCAGAATGGTCTATATGGACAAAATTTTCGTAGTGAGTTATATAATGTCTAAATTTATTAATGGCATGAATTGCAACTAAGAACTCCTTCTCGGTTACAGTATAATGTAACTCTACAAGGGTTAAATTTTTACTGGTATAATAAATGGCATGAGTGAGATCATTTTGTCCTAAAAAAGCTCCTAAGGCTGAATCTGAAGCATCTATTGAGATATGGAAAGGTAATTTCCAGTTAGGTCCTTTTAAGTGGGTGCTTCAGAAATTCTCTTTTTCAATGTTTCAAAGGCAACTTGACATTAGGAATCCCAACTGAATTCACAGTCTTTGGTAAGTAATTTAAAGAGTGGGGATGCAATTTTTGCGAAGTTTTCTATAAATCTTCCATAGTATCTGGTAAAACCAAGAAAACTTCTAACATCCTTTTGAAAACTTGACACTGATAACTTGGAAATGACTTCCACCTTAGATGAGTCTACCTTAATTCCATCTCCGAAAATATGGTGACCTAAAACAATTCCCTCATTAAACATCATGAAAAAAAATTCATGGCTTAATGATAGGTTTGTTTCTTGATATCTTATTAATAATTTCTCTAGGTTTTCTAATGCGTCATTGAAAGAATCCCCATAGATTGTGAAATCATCCATGTACACTTCCACACAATCATGGATAAGGTCATAGAAAATGCCAAGGACTGCCCTTTGGAATGTTGCAGGAGCATTACATAACCCAAAGGGAAGTACTTGGTAAGCATAAGTTCCTCATGGACAAGTGAATGTGGTTTTATCCTGATCTTCAAGGGCCACCTGAATCTGGTTGTATCCACTGAACCCATCCAAGAAGGAAAAATATTTTTTTCCTGCTAAAGTATCTAAGACCTAGTCTATGAAATGTAGCATAAAGTGGTATTTTAATGTTGCTTTATTCAAATCCCTGTAATCGAAGCATACTCTCCATTTTCCATTCTTTTTAGGGATGATTACTAGGGGTGAAACCCATTGACTATGAGATATTGGATAAATGAAATTTACATTTAATAATTTCTGCAATTCTTCCTTAACAATTTCTTTTAGATTTGGGTTCATTCTTCGTTGAGGTTGTCTAACTGGTCTTGCATTTTGTTCAATTTAGATATGATGTATGCAAGTTTTAGGATCAATCCCTCTCATGTCAGTGTATTCCCATGCAAAAGCGAAAGAATGTTTCTATAAAATTTATATCAGTTGTTTCTTTTGAATGTCTTCCAAGTTTTCAGTGACATTTAAGGTTTTTCATAGAAATATTTCTGTCGAGGAATTCCCAAATTTTTCCCTGGACAACAATGATACTTGTTTGGAGGAGAGATTTTCATTTCAACTATGCTCATAATGTGAGGAAGATTCATTATTTTCTAGTAGATTTAAAAGTTTTTCTTCCTCTTCTACTTGTTCAGTGACAAAAATAGGTTGTATATCTTCTCCATCTTCTACCTATTCTTCAATTTCTGTACCTATTGTTGTTCTTGTAGGGGGGTAGAATGTAAATTTATTTGTAGAATTTCCATCTGAGATAAACATATCACCTGACCTATAGCCGATGAAAGCATTTGCTGTATCCAACCAAGGTCTTCCTAGAATGAAGGGATGTCCTCCTAGATTGTTCTTAGGTGTTGAGACCATGAAATCAACATGATACTCCCAAGAATCTAAGGATACACAAACATCCTCTAACACACCATCAGGTTTAATAACAGATCTATCTACTAATGGAAATAAGGTTGGTGTGTATTGAAGGTCAGGAAGCCTAAGTGTGTCCATAGCTTGTTTGCTCATTATGTTTATGGCTACCCCTAGTTCAATTAGTGTGTTTGGTATTTCAGTTCCATTGACGTGAATTTTTACAATGGGGCTTCCCAGGTCTAAAAAAAATTTAATTATCGTCTTCCCCATCATAATGTCTGCAATTTTTCCAACTAACTGTTAGGATATTCCGACACATAGGAAATAGTTAAGTACAACTTGGTCTAGTATAGAGTTAGGTATAGAGTTTGGTAAAGTGTGTTTCTTTACCTTGTACATTTTGTAACTTACAATCCGACGGTCACGATATGTAGTGATCCGACGGTTCATTCTCCCCTCGGTATTACCGACACTTGATCTGTGGCTTAACACCCAATTGGTCCATGATTTCTATTTAAAGCGCATGGAGGGTCATTTGTAGGGTAATCCATCTATGAGAGAAGCTTATGTAAATTTTCATTCTTTTATTAATAAATTGCCTGAAGTGGCCGTGTTGGCTCAGGCCGTGGACTGTTTCCCTCTTTGAGGGTTTTAACCACGTCAAAAATACTGGTGTATTGATCTGCGATTTGGTTGTGAGCGGTGTCCTTTGGTGTTCTGTCTGAGGAACTCACCCTATAAATTCCTACATGGTATCAGAGCTATTTGAGGGCCGCGTCCGTTGGTGATCCAAATCTGAAGCCGGTAGAACTGCATCCGACTATTGTTTCCCAGATCTACTGTTTCTGACTACTTTCGGGCCGAGAGGACTGCTCTATTGTGTTGGGAGCATCTGATCCAGTGAGGAACCCCTTTCTTTTCATGCGAAAAGGTTTCCAGTAGCCCTAGCTGTGTCATTTTTAAGATCTGGAGGTATACAGTGTTTATTTGCAGTTTACAGTTATTTTCTCTCTGTTTATTTCGGTTTCGGTTTATTTAACCTTTCTTATTACTGGATCTATACCTTTCATTTCTGTGTATGCTCTTTTCCCTGCAACTCCGTGTGAACTGGGCAAATCAGAAACAGAAAGGAAGGATTTTTCTCATGTGTATTCTCTTTTCCCTGTGCCTTAGTGTGATCTCGGAAAATCAGAAACATTGAGGAAAATATTTAGTTTTCGGCTAAAGCTAACCTTGAGCCGCAAGGTTCATTTTTGAAAATATTTATTTTTTCGGCTAAAGCTAACTTCGAGTCATAAGGTTTGTTTTCTTTGCATGTCCGTGTTGGGTTTTTTGTTTTTTTTTGTAGGGAAAAATAGCTTTCTCAAAGCAAGCACGCAACCCAAAGCATCAATGCCCCCCCCTCTCTCTCTCAAATTTTTTGTATAGCTCAATTGGTTCAAAGCTATTTTAAGAGAGTAGAGGTCTTGGGTTCAAATCTCCTTTTTGTGAGGGCGGATTTTTCATTTCCGCACATTCCCGCACTTCGTCGGCATCTTCAACAACTTTTTTCAAAAAGCCATAACTTCTTCATCTGGAAGCCGTTTTCAGAGCCGTTTTTTTTAAACCAACCTAATTTTTCGAGATATATCCATTGTAACACTTAGTTTCAGCATATCTAGCTTCAGTTTCTATTGAAATGGAAAGTCAATACCAAGTTACCCTTGACAGCACCAACTACTTCCAATGGTTGTCCTACATTGAGGATTTACTTAGAAGTAAAGGTCTCTACAGAATAGCCTCAGGCCAAGAAAAGAAAACGAAGGATGAAGATAAGGCTGCTAAATGGGAAAATAGGCAAGATCAAGCACGTGGATTGATATGGATGTCTATTTCTCCAGATCTTAGATTCCATATTGCAGAACTTGATACTCCTGATGAAGTAATGAAACAAATCAATAAATTTTTTGGGATTAAAAATGAACTTAGAGCCCATCAACATGAAAATGAGTTGCTTACATTGGACCATAATAATTTTTCTTGCATTGAAGATTTCTTGTCCAAGTTCAAGACCCTTAGATATCTCTTGGAAGGTGTTAAGGTTAAGAAGAAGATAGTAACCTTATCTATTCCATTCTTACTAAGTTGGGACCAGCCTACTATGTGTTTGTTTCCACCTTCCATTCTACAAGAGAAGCCTTCATTTCTCAAGGAACAGACTACAAGTCCCCTTCCTTTGACTCTTTTTGTGATTCTTTAATAAGAGAACAAGAAAAACTCTTACACCTTGGTCTTCTTAATCTTGGAAACTCTTCCAAGAAAGTGTTAGCTGCCTAGCAACAACCAAATTCAAAGAATCCTAAGAAGTCATATCCTAAAAAGAATGGTCCTAAACCAAACAATGGTCCTAAGCAATCTCAGCCTCAAAATGAAAAATCATTTCAACAAAATGATAAGACAAATAAAAACAAATGGAAGAAGATTGATAGACATTGCAACTTTTGTAATCGAGATGGCCACTTAGAATCCAAATGCTTTAAGAAAATGGAAGCCTTGGAAGCAGCAATGAAGAAGCATAACATCCATTTGGAGCAATCTTCAACTTCAACTTCATCTTCAGGAATGGCACTTTCTGCATGTGGTTGTCAATTATCTCGGTCTGGTTATGCATTAAATGTATCTTCTTCTTCTCATTCTCATGAGTGGCTCATTGATTCTGGAGCTTCTTATCACATGGCCAAAAACAAAGCCATGTTTTCTTCTTTAAATGATTGTAACACCAAAAATATATATGTTGGTGATGATAGATCTCTTAATGTTGTAGGGACTGGAACTGTTCATCTAGACAATGGTCAATTTAATGATGTATTATGCGTTCCAACCTTATCCTGCAACCTTTTATCTGTATATCAGATAGCTCATTCAGGTGAAGGTAAAATCGTTGAATTTTCACCTCATGATGTTGTAATCAAGGACCTAAGAGATCCTAAACAGATTTTATCTACTGGCATTGCTGATGATTCTACAAGGTTGTATAAGTTTCACAACTTTGGGTCATCAAATTTTCCCTCAGTATTTGTTGCTCATAACGATGAAGTGAGCAAACTTTGGCATGAGCGATTTGGTCACTTAAATTATCGCTCCCTTCAACATCTATGTAAAGAAAATATGGTGACAGGTCTTCCTGTGGTATCTTGCAAAGATGGTGTTTGTTCCGGATGTGTACTCGGAAAACATCATCGGGACAGTTTTGAAAAAAGTGCCTCTTGGCACGCCTCAGCCCCTTTACAGCTTGTGCATAGTGATTTATGTGGTCCACTTCCAGTTGTTTCATTCTCTGGCTGCAAGTATTTCTTAACTTTCATTGATAATTTCTCCAGATGCACTTGGGTATACTTCTTAAAACTCAAGAGTGAAGTATTTAACACATTTTTGGCCTTCAAGGCCTTTGTTGAAAAACAATCTGGACATCAAATTCTTAAGCTAAGATCTGATAATGGCGGAGAATATGTTAAAAACACATTCATCAACTTTTTCACTGAGAATGGAATTCAAATGCAACATACTGTTCCATATACTCCATAACAAAATGGTGTAGCTGAAAGGAAGAATCGCACCTTAAAGGAAATGGCTAATTGTATGCTACAATCTAAAGGACTTGGTCTTAGTTTTTGGGCAGAAGCAATTAACTGTGCAAATTACATAATAAATCACACTCCTACCAAGGATTTAAAGAATATCACTCCAGAAGAAGCATGGAGCTCAATCAAACCAGATGTAAGTCACTTTCGTGTTTTTGGAAGTGAAGCGTGGGCCCATATTCCAGATGAAAAGCATAAAGCTTTAGAACCTAAGAGTGAAAAATGTACTTTTGTTGGATATTCTGAAGATGTCAAAGGTTATAGACTTATTCCATTTAAGTCAAAAAATGTTATCATTAGAAGAGATGTAAAATTTGATGAAAATATATCGGCCTGCGAGCCTAGTCCAGCGGATGTGCCACCTCTCCCTATCTATTCTACTTTTGAAAACATTTCTTCTTCAGATGATGAAAGTGATGATGACAATCCTCCTCCACCATGTCAGGATCCTCCTTCAGCTCCTCAGCTTCCAAAATGGGTTCGTGCTACTCGAGATGCAGCAGGTGATCTTGTCAGTGATCCTACAGATCAGCGACGCACACGTTCTCAGTTTGACAGAGCCTCTTCTTTACTGGCTCAAGCTCCAGTAAATTATGATCCTAACACCTTTGCAGAAGCTTCAGGCCATCCAGATTGGGAAGCAGCTATGAATGAAGAATATCATTCATTATTGGCAAATGATACATGGGATCTTGTTCCTCTACCAAAGGGACGAAAACTTGTTAGATGCAAATGGGTTTACAGAACCAAGTATGGACCAAATGGGAAATTTGATAAACATAAAGCTCGTCTTGTTGCTAAAGGTTTTTCATAGGTTGAAGGCATTGACTACACTAAAACCTTCTCCCCTGTTGCCAAAATGAACTCTATCCACCTTGTTCTTTCCCTTGCTACCTTGTTCAAATGGGAAGTCCATCAGATGGATGTTAAATCTGCCTTCTTGCATGGGGACTTGCATGAAGAAATCTACATGGAACAACCCATTGGCTTCATAAAAACCGACTCCAGCCTTGTATGTCAGCTTAAGAAATCCCTTTATGGTCTCAAGCAAGCTCCTCGAGCTTGGTATGCCAAAATGGATAGCTTTCTTTTAGAATCTGGCTTTTCTAGGTGTCATTCTGACAATACTGTCTACACCAAGAAAGTGGGCAAGTCTCTTATCATTCTTGTTCTTTATGTTGATGATCTTATCCTTACTGGTAGTGATCCCAACCTTATAAACCATGTCAAGTCCAGCCTTAAAAAGAAATTTGAAATGACAGACTTAGGACACTTACATTATTTTCTCGGTCTTCAAGTCTTGCAATCCAAGGAGGGTATTTCCCTTTCCCAGTCCAAGTATGCCTGTGATATTCTACGCCATTTTCACATGGAAGATTGTAAGCCAGCCCCTTCTCCCTTCCAGTCTGGAGTCAAACTTTCAGTCACTTGTACTTCTCCTGAAGTTGATGCTACCTTATACCGTCAACTTGTAGGAAAACTTTTGTATCTAACCCATACTCGTCCTGACCTTTCCTTCGTTGTTGGCCTTGTTGCTCGGTTTATGCAAAAACCACATGAAAGTCATTGGAAAGCAGCTAAAAGAATACTTCGTTATGTTCGAGGTACAGTTCAGTTTGGGATTCATTACAGTGCCGAAGCAGCTCCTCTATTGGTTGGTTTCACTGATTCTGATTGGGCTGGTGACCCTGATGATCGGAAGTCTACTGCCGGTTATGTGTTCACTCTTGGTTCAAGACCTATTACATGGGCTTGCAAGAAACAAGTTGTCATTTCTCTTTCATCAGCAGAAGCAGAGTATCGTGGTGCCATAGAAGCTAGTAAGGAAGCCTTGTGGCTTCGTCAGATCCTGTCAGAGTTTGGCTTTCAGCAACAGCATCCGACTACACTTTGGTGTGATAATCAAAGTGCCATTCAACTATGCAAAGATCCAGTCCAACATCAGCGCAGAAAACACATTGAACTGCACATGCACTTCATCAGAAATCTCATTCACGACCATGTTCTTGAAGTGCAATATTGTTCAACAAATGATCAAGTTGCAGACATCTTCATAAAGGCTCTCACAGAGGCGAAGTTCACTAAACTTCGATTTATGGTTGGAGTTCAGGAAGTTGTCACTAAGGGGGGATAGGCTCTAGTGCCTCCTTCCTTCTCCTATTCTATCATATTTGTAAATCCTTCAATCCTATCCCAATTTGTTCTTAAGGGGGGATGTTAGGATATTCCGACACATAGGAAATAGTTAAGTACAACTTGGTCTAGTATAGAGTTATGTATAGAGTTAGGTAAAGTGTGTTTCTTTACCTTGTACATTTTGTAACTTACAATCCGACGGTCACGATATGTAGTGATCCGACGGTTCATTCTCCCCTTGGTATTACCGACACTTGATCCGTGGCTTAACACCCGATTGGTCCATGATTTCTATTTAAAGTGCATGGAGGGTCATTTGTAGGGTAATCCATCTATGAGAGAAGCTTATGTAAATTTTCATTCTTTTATTAATAAATTGCCTGAAGTGGTTGCGTTGGCTCAGGCCGTGGACTATTTCCCTCTTTGAGGGTTTTAACCACGTCAAAAATACTGGTGTATTGATCTGCGATCTGGTTGTGAGCAGTGTCCTTTGGTGTTCTGTCTGAGGAACTTACCCTGTAAATTCCTACACTAACTGAATCCTTTTTATATATTTTGTTCTTCTCCATGATCGTTGTGTACTTAATTCCTTAATTGTTTTTGCAAAAATTGGTATTTATTTTATGGCTTGCAATAAAGGAATCTTAATAAAAACATTTCTCAATTCATCCATCATATTGTAATCAGGCAAGATAATTTGTTTCTCTACTCCTTCATCGATTTTCAACCTTTCTGGGAAAGGTGGTTTAACTGATATTGAAGGTTGTTCTATGATAGGAGCATCTATTGAAATTTCTTATGTTTGTTTAGTTTCTTTTTGAGGGAGAGAAGTCTCCCCTTCTTTTGATTGATTCTTATGTTTTTAAAGATCAGATTTTGTTTTCTGAATGACAACAAGATGTTTTTTTGGTAATACCCTTCCAGACGTTAATTGGACATTATTTAGGTCTAGCGGGGTTATCACATAAGTTTGAAGATTCCGACCCTCCATGTTGTATACTGGTTGTTGTGGTACCTTATTATTAGGATTTGGAAGGGGTTGAGCGAGTAGTTGATTTGATTTTGGTGGAAATGGTAGGGAAAGTTGTGGGTTTTGAATCTCTACTAGAACTTGTGGCAATTGATTGGATTGAGCAATTTGATTGGACGGGGTTAAGAATTGTGGTGGAATGTAGGATGGCGAGTATTGTTGATATTGAGCATATGCTCCATAAGGATTTTTCCATCCTTGATTCCAAGTTTGTGATTGTGGCAAAGCCCAAGGCTACCAGGCTCAATTCCAATTACTTTGTGAAGACTAGGCAAATTGTTGTGCCCTAAATCCTTGTGGTTGATTTGGTTTGGGGTTTTTCCATGGTATTTTGGCTATAAAGTAGAGAGGGTCTACCGGTTTTGAGATTCTTTCATCATTGAATACAGCCTTAAGACCTGGTAAGGATGGACATTCCTTTGTATCATGATTATCTTCACATATGACACATGTTTCTATGGCTTTTGAGTCTAACAGACGCTCTCTCAAAGCATGTTTCTTCCGACATTTGGGACAGAAGATATGCAACATTTTCTGAATTTTTCTTGTTTTGTATTTTAAGGTTGTCTATTTATTCACTTAGGCTCCCTAAAATATATGTTTTAAAGGTGTCAAGCATGTTTCCTATTTCTTCCCTACTAACTGTCCCAAATGCAAAATTGTTTATTCTTGATAAGAGAGGGTCTCTAGGACTCTTTCCAACTCTTACTTTGCCCCTTGAGATATGTACCCATAAATCACAAATATCTGCAAATGGTAGTTGGGAAATATCTCCTTTTCCTGTAAGGTTAAGGAGATCTATCCATTCATCTTTAACGACTCTGAGTAAAAGAGATTTTAAGGTTTCTTCACCCAAATTATCCATTTTTTCTCTTTTAACATTATAAACAAATATTTCTACCAAGTCTTCAGGATTCTCATCTTCTTTCAGTGTCATTTTGAAGACTTCATCTTTAAGGTTACTAGGCATACAATAATCTCTATACTTGCCCAAGAAAGCCTCCTTTATCTGTGCCCATGTTGTTATGGAATGCACTCCTAGATTCATGAACCATTTTAATGCTGAGTCTTTTAATGTGGCAGAAACAATTTCAACTTTTGAGCATCATGAAGATAGTCATATTATCTGCATAATACTTCAAATTCGAAGAGAAATGTCTCCAGATCTACGTCTCTTTTCCCATGGAAATTAGTAAGAATTGAGGGTGATATATTTTTCATTGTGAGGGTTGTATCTTCATTAAGAATAGGGAATCTCGAAGGATCTTGATTTCCTCTGCCTCAACCCCCTCCTCTACCTCTACCTCTTCCTCTTCCTCTACCTCCAATCCTATCTTCTTCACCATGGACATTGTGTACTTCTCTTTCCCCTTCTTCAGCCATGATAGATTCTTCGGAGCTAAGATAGTGTTCTTCGAATCTTTCTGGTTCCTCTAAAAATGGTTGTTCAAAATAAGTTTCCAATTCCTCCTCTTCACTAGGAATTTCTAATTCTTCTCCCACAATTTGTTCACCAGTGGGGGATAGAAATATTACTCCTTTGGTTGAGGATGTAGGATTTTCTTCAATTACAGCTTCAGTAGAAGAAGTAGGTGAAGTTCTAGATTGAATTTCTGATCTTGAGACTTCAGGAAGTCTTTGTTGACCTCTAAATGGAATTTAGGTTTGAGTAGGTGGTGTGGAATCTCAAAATCGTGGTGGAGAGTGGATTTGTGAGAATTAAACTTCTTCCTCGTCCTACGAATCTACCCCTAGAGTGTCTATCCCTACGCATGTCATGTTTTAAATTAATGATGGTTTTGTTTGTTTTTTTTTTACTTCTAAGTGTACTTCCCCGACAACAACGCCAAAATTTTTAGTCAATTCAATGTCCTTGAATTGGCAATCATAAATTGTCAACCAGGGTGCATAGCTTGATGAAGTACAGGTGCACAATATGTGCTTAGAAGTTATTCACTAGGTTGTTATGTATTTGTCAAGATCTAAACTTATGATGGGGCAATGTTTTTTAATTCTATAGTGTTGTAATTCTTAGGGATGTTGATTAAGTTTCCTACGAATTAATCTCTATCCAATTAGTTTGTAGATGATGTGAGGGTGATTTTACTTATGTTAGATTATTGAGATTTGTGATCTTAAATCTATTTGTTGCAGCTCCTAATTCTCTAAGTGCAAAAAAAAAACCTATTCTATTAGTTATGAAGGAATACTATTGAACACAATTGTTTTAGGAGAGGTCTTCTCGCGTGTTTAATTTATGCTCAAACAAAGTAATCCAAGCAACATCTATGAATTGTTTACACTTCAATTATGTTGGATAATAAGAAAAGGAAATAATTGTGTAGTACCAGGTATAAAGCAAATTAGATAATAGTCTAAGCTAGATATAAAGCAAATTAAAGTTCTTATGCAAAAAATAATTCAAGATCATTATGCAGCATTATCACACAAAATAGAGAAATTGAAGAATTAAAGGAAATCAGATTGTATTTGATTAAAAACTGCCACTGCTTGTAGGGGCCCTCCACATAGCAGTTCAGAGCTTCAAGTCAATACAATGCTTGCACACAAAAACCAAATTCATTCACACGAAATTCACAAATTGTTCATAAAACATATCATTCAGTGCACCCAAATAACAATGTGTCCATTAGCTTTATAGCAGGTCTCTTGGCATAACTATATGAATATTTTAAGCCTAATATCTCTTAATCCTATCTAAACTTATATCGTGAAACCGTTGTTTTGCTATTTCGAAAGAAAAATGATAAGGTTTCAACTGATCTCTGGTTCTGTTCTGTGTTAATCCGGTGGTTGACTCAGAGTTTGACCGCGATCTCCTGTGCCTCTTTTAGCAAACAGTTTCGAGTGGATAGGGAGTTATCCATGATGGATTCATTCTCTATCCATCTACACCTTTCACTGCTAACCTGGAACTTTGAAACCTCACGAACAATGAAGACAACTACGGAATCCTTGACTAGCTGCAGAAACGCACTGATTCGGTAGCCAATTACAACCTTAATTAAAACAATAGGGTATACAGTTGAATATGAACAAGAAAACATACTAATGCATACCTTCATCAAAACCTAGTAGATATGTCTTTATTAAGTGGTAAATATATATGGAAAAAAGAGGATCATTGGGCAAAAAGGATGTCATGGTAGGATAATCTTCAGACTCTACAAATGTGTTGTTTTGTCCAAGTGATAGTTTGGACTTAAGGGTGCCTTGATCAACTTAAAAAAAAAAAATCATATATTTTCCGTGGTTGAATATAACATTCAAAATTCTCATAGAATTTTAGGTCTTTCTCCAGAAGAGGAAGTTCCACCTTCATGTAGACATAGGAAAACACCAACAGCGAGGGACCTTGACCATAATCAAGTTGGGGGGTATAATTTGGTCCTACGAGGGATGATTTTATTACCATCAAAGTATTTTAAAAGAGTTTTTATTTACAACACGTAGACCCACCTTTGACTTACCCTCACGACACAATTATCATGCAACTAAGACCTCACGGTAGTGAACTATTTTTGTAGTTTTCTTATAACATGTCTCGTGAAAGCACTTATTCTACTTTGTAGGAGATGGGTCCCTCTTTACCCTCTATATCGACAATTTCTACTCCCATGTCATATTTACCATCTCTTAGTGTGGAAGGATCCACTCTTCCTACAACACCTCTCTCTCCTTCTTGGAGCATTCCACTTGTTACTTATGTGACCCTGACATGTTCTTTGAATTTTTCTATGTCTATTTCCACATCTGCTTTTATGATGGGGGTAAACCATGGCCAATCTATGGGAGTTGGGATATTTAATCCTATCTGATCCCAACTTATGATTCCTATACCTAGCATAAGAATTTATATTTTTAAGAACATGCTGTGAAGATTGCTTGTTGCTTCTACCTAAGCTACATGCATCTATTCTTTTGGTAGTACCTATCACCCTTGGAATAGTTCTATGTTTGAAGGGACACCTTTCTCTAGAGGTTCCTTTCCCTTTGGGGTGGTTATTGTACCTAGGGGCACTCACCCCATTAGTACCACCATTCTTATGAGCTCTAATTCTTATGGTCGTGCTCCTACATAGGGAGGTATTTCTTCAACTATTAGGTACAATCCCTTAAGTAGTCATGCTTTTGGGGGTCCATCTCTCTCTAACGAAACTTACCCAGGTGTAAAAATCCTTACAACACATCTATTGGCCCAAGACCTCAATAAACTAGGATGAACAATAACCTTGGTCCACATTCTTCTACCTTTAACTCTGCTATGGGGGGCTCATATGATATGTCATAGGGTTATTTCCCTTACTATCTATTAAACAATAACAAATTCCTTTTTTAGCACCTCTTGACTTATGAGATTTGGCTAAGTTGAAAAATGATCCCATATGCCATTATCCTAGGTGGCCACCTATACTAGCCAAGCTTGCATCTAATATTCTTATGTTTGAAGGGAATCCACTATAAAACCCTCCCAGACACATCACCACCTATGATTTATGGTGTTCTTCTAAGTCTTTAGTGGATGATTATGTGAGGTTGAGACTTTTCCAATGAACCCTAACTAACTGTGCCACAAGATGGTATATTGAACTCAACAAGTCACCTTATAGTGATTTTTCTTCCTTGGATGATACTTTCCTGAACCATTTCTAGTTACCTTGTTATGTACCTAGGGGGGATAATATGGGGTACCCCCCTTGATACCCCATATTATCCCCCCTAGGGGGGATAATATGGGGTACCAAGGGGGGTACCCAAGGTAATAATGTAATAATGGGAGGGGGCATAGTAATAAATAAGGTGGTTAACCCATGTCATGTAAGGGACCACAAATAGTTAATAATAATGTAAGGGGCCCATGGTATTAGTTGATGGTATAAGGAAACCATGGTAATGGTACATGGTATTGTATGTATGAGGCCTATATAGAGGCTAGAGACTCCACATATGAAGATGAAGTGAAGTATTATTGTATGAACAAACATATGGCTTGTGGAGTGTTCTCCTTCCTTAAGGAGTGAATGTTTGGTGTTACCCTACCATAAGGGTTTTGATAATAAAGGGAATCATTTCTATCTATTTCTATCTTGTTCTTTCTTGGGTTTATTCTGTTATCATATATTTTGGTATTAGATCTACAACAAGTGGTATCAGAGCTCTTTCTTGGGCAAACCGTGGAGAATTTTTTTTTATTTTTTGCAGGGATTTTTGGGTGGCGAAATTGCAGATCAAATCTGTACGTTTTGGTGCTAGATCTGCAGAATCTAATTACAGATCTGTATTCCTTGTGAAAAAATACCCAAATTCAAAAAAAAAATCAGTTGAATCGGAGTCCAGATGAAGAAGATATCGCTGATTTAAAAATCAGTGGGGTTGTAGACAATTTTCAGGGCAGCGATTTTGCGGCGCAGATCTAGAAGTCCTGGTGCCAGATCTGCAAGATCTAATTGTAGATCTGGAATCTTGGTGAAAAAACACATGATTTCAAAAAAAAAATCAGTCGAATCGGAGTCCGGATGAGGGAGATATCGCTGAATTAAAATCAGCTCTTTTTGCAGAAATTTTGGGTGACGGCGGGAGAGTAGCAGCGCAGATCTGAAATTTCAAGTGTCTGGATCAAGATTTCTACCACATGGGCAGATGCAGAGTGGCTGTTTCATTTCTAAAAACAGGTTATAATAGAGATTCTGAGCAATATTGACGAAACTGTGACATTTTCAAATTTTCGCCAAACCATTCATGGCTTCTAGCAAGGTTCTATACTTTACAGGAAAAGATGATGGTCCTACTATTGAAGAATCCATAAAACAACAAAAGAGGGTATGGACAAACCGTTGGAGGGATTCATGGTGGTTGGGTTTCAAAGATGAGTCTTACAAATGGTATGGCTCACTTGATCACAAACAGTTGCCCAAACTCTCAGATGCAGAATTTGAAAAAGTCCTTTTAGACAAATGGTCTCGGGCTAGGAAAAAGGAGAATGAGACACATAAAGGGTTAATTCCTACAGGTATATCTTTATTGCAGGTGCATGGATTGATTCAGAAAGAGAAGATCATTGTTTCTATCAATCCTAGTTGTAAACATAATTTTATCAGTGTTAATTTGGCAAAAAAATTGCAAGTCCCAGCAAAACAAATTGAACATACACGGGTTGATAATGAGGATGTTCAAGTATACAAGGATTTGAAGATTTCTATGGATAAATATGTGTTGCATGGTGATTTTTATGCTTTAGAAATGGATAATATGGATGTTGTTTTGGGATATCCTTGCATGGAATCCATGGGTACTATCAATATTAATGTGCAGAAGAAATTCCTCAAGCTATGGTATAAAAAGAAGAAAATTACATTACAGGATATTTCCATCCATAAACAGGTAGAACACATGGAGGCTGAAGCAGAAGATGTTCAAGGGACTGACATATCAGATGATGAGCCTTTGATGATCGACAATCAAACACAAACAGAGGCTGCAGAAGAAAAGGTTACAGGTGATGATACATCAGAGGAGGGCTCAGTGGTTGAAGTCATATTGAAAAAGAAGACACCACAACAGGCACCACAGCAGGGTGAAGTCAAGCAAAAGCCATCGTGGGTTAAAACTTCAACATATCATCACCCACATCACCCCGCAAGACAACCATCATGGAAACCAAGTAGTCACATGATGGATAGAAAGGAGAGACGATCCACCTACTACACATCAACACAGAAGAGCTGCCACGGTCAACTTCCATCTCAAGCGAGCGAGGCACCAGTGAGATCGAGGGTTCACCTTTCTCTTGGATGGCTAGATGCACGTGCATGGTATCAGTGGACTACTCTTTTGAGTAGATCATATTATTTATGTTCTTCCCATGTTTCGGGGACGAAACATGTTTAAGGGGGGTGGAATGTTATGTACCTAGGGGGGATAATATGGGGTACCAAGGGGGGTACCCAAGGTAATAATGTAATAATGGGAGGGGCCATAGTAATAAATAAGGTGGTTAACCCATGTCATGTAAGGGACCACAAATAGTTAATAATAATGTAAGGGGCCCATGGTATTAGTTGATGGTATAAGGAAACCATGGTAATGGTACATGGTATTGTATGTATGAGGCCTATATAGAGGCTAGAGACTCCACATGGAGAGATATGAAGATGAAGAGAAGTATTCTTGTATGAACAGGCATATGGCTTGTGGAGTGTTCTCCTTCCTTAAGGAGTGAATGTATGGTGTTGCCCTACCTTAAGGGTTTGATCAATAAAGCATTTCTATCTATTTCTATCTTGTTATTTATTGGGTTATTTCTGTTATCATATTATTTCTTGGGTTAGATCTACAACAAGTGGTATCAGAGCTACAACAATTGGTATCGGAGCTACAACAAGTGGTATCGGAGCTACAACATACCTACACAGGACAATCTTAGGGATGAACGTTTGTCTAATTTCAAACAAGATAACTCTATTCACATATATGATCATATTCATGGGTGGTGAAGATGCGTGAAGGTTAGTATGAACTAGGCTTCATGATAAGTACTTAAAGACTCGTTTACCTAATCCCAACTACCACCTATTTCCAAGGATGTTACTATGGTCAGGAAAACAATTAAGGAGTAGGAAATCTTACATGCTCAACATCTTGACTAGATCCATTCTAAGTTGGGTGCTTTGTATGAGATCTTTCCTAATGCTCCTATACCTTCAACAGATCCATGATGACACAATATGGGACTACACTCTCATGATGTTATTGGTTCTATTTCTTTTGATAGTGTGATCCAACTAGATGCACAACTAGGGGAAATGGTTGTCACTTCAAAACCCCCAATAAGTGCATCTCGTTCTTAACAAACACTTTCTTGTGAGAAGTTCGTTGAGGTTCTCATGGTGAAGTCCACACCACCCACGAATCCTTAGCAAATTCGAAATGAAAAGAAAAAGAATAAGCAAAAGAATAATCTTAAACCTGCTTAGGAGAATAATCCTAAACATGTCTTAAGATTGTCCACCTTACATCATTAATGTGTTGGCCTCTTGAAAGGGCCTTTATAATGACAATGAAATCTCTAAACACGACTATGTAATAGATACCATAAACACAAAATCATTGCATTTCTCCTAAAATAAATAGAACATCCACTTTATTATTTATAGCAATAACTAAACTTCAAAGTAACTCTATAACTTATTTTCTATAAAATTACAAATAAGTGCCCACACTTACCATCTACCATCCCAAGAGAGTTTTAAACTCTTACTAAATTTACATTATACTTATAAATGGATTAAAAAAAAATAAAATATATTCCTATACGAGAAGAATTTTAAACTCTTACTAAATCTATATTATACTTATAAATGGATACAAAAAGATAAAATGTATTCCTAAATTATTCTAGATATTTATGTAATAATATTTCATAATCTAATAAATTAAATATTATAAAAAAACTCAATATAAATATTCATCCCAAACCCCTAAAGCAAAGAAATATGAAAAATCTATACGCGAGTCCGTATATTTTGCTAGATAAATATACTTTGTGTTTTGAAATTGCTCATTTACTATCCAATCCCTAACCCGGATGAACACATGGCAAGGGTTGTTGCCTTCGACGCGTTGCTCACATCCAAGCGAAAAAACGTTTTGGTCGGCCGACTTTGAATTTGAATGGCAAGAAACTACGTTTTGATATCTATAAATATACAATCAATATCCAATAAAATGCATACCTCATGAGTAGAAGATTAAACACATCATTCGTTACGATTAATAAGAGAATCTTCATTCGTATCACCCATGGCAGGAGGTCATCAATTTCGCCCCGATTGCACCAGAGAAATGGAAACCGTTGTGGATTCCATCACAGCAGAGCGCGTGTGCACCGGATGCGGGCTCGTGGTGGATGTTGGAATGTTAATTCCAGCTGCAGGTGGCGGACGTGGACAATACGGCTGCACCCAAAACCACTGAACAAAACCACAAACCGCCCAGACCATATCGCACCGCCATCCGGGGAAACTGCCAATGGGATTTGGTGCAGACGCATGTCACACACAGCCGACGTCATTTTCTCGGGCGTTAAAGTCCTGCTGCAAACTGCCCTCCGATATTCACCACCGCCGTCCGATCAGCCAGATCGTCCTCCGCCGTTCATCAATGAAGCTGCACACCTGCATACGACCAATGTCAATTAAATGCTTTGCGTAGAGTGAAAAATTAAACCTGGTTGACCGCCTGTTCCGTCTGAAAAGAATTAAATGGAATTAAACCCGGTTCGTAAATGGTTGGTAAAACATTGAATTTCAACCACACAGAAGTATGGGCATATATTATATGTTCCTTTTAAAAAAATGAGCGTTGACCATATGCATTAAAAAAGGCCACGGTAGTTGAATGCATTATATTGAGTTTTTAATATAATGAGCCAAATATATATGCTCATGTGTGGTGACCATTAAAAATGTGAAGTGCTCCGGGGTTGACATATGTGGACTATTGTAAAAGGAATAGTGGGGGCAGCGTAGGTTACATAGATGGTAAATTGTATGCACAGTGTGTATGGTGAAAAGAAGAACGCATATGAGAGTGCGTAAAAATAGTTTTTGCTGCAGCGAAAAAAAACATGTTGACTTGCAAGAAAACTATGGTGATGCACAGAAGTGCATAAGTGAATGTGAATGTTTTTATGCGTAGATCTCTGTTGATTTTGTAAAGACAAAAACGCGAAGAAATTACATGAAACAGGTTGTAAACAGAGGAGTAGCAAAAACCATGTGTGGTTTTGCACAGCAGTGCATAAAGAAAATGGTGGAGCGTTTTTTTTGTAAGTCTGTGTAAAAATTTGTTTTACAACAGTAATGTAAAAATGGGTTTTACAGCAGTAAACCCAGCACAGTGAACTCTCACGTGGAGAGAAAAGACAGAGTTTTGTTTTTGATGGGTGAAAGTAATTTTGGTAAATCTCTCTGCGCAGAGGATGAAGTTTGTAATAGTTTTTTTTTAAAAGCAATAGAGAATGTTTTTATGGCTGTGTAATGGACTCTTATGAGCATATTTGTTTTTAAAGCTTCCCTGTGTAAGGGTCCTGGAAGAAATGAAACAGAGCATTGGCTCTGTGGTGTCTGTGTGTTTGGTTTTGATATTTTCCCCATTGAAAAATACCCAACAGTGGATACTAACACTATTGACGAAACCCACGATGTCAAAATCTTCGACGACAACCCTGATGGTCAGAGGATCGAACCCGCCGGGACACAAGGTGGCGTGGCGGCGATACACATTGAAGGAAGCGGCTCGGGCAGTTTGGTCCGCTTGGCAAGGAAAGTACAGAAGAGCTCCAAGGAGGACAACGTGAGACAACACCGCGAAGAAATGTGTGAGTTGGGTATGAGGCTTAGTGTGAGTCAACCAGTGGTGGAGCGCGCCCTTTACATCTTCGAAAAGTTTTGCAGCTCCAAGGTGTCCCCGTTCAGAGGGGAGGACAAGAAGAAGATGGATGCCATACTAGTCTCCTGTCTTTATAATGCTGGGAAGCAGCTGAACCAGCAGAAAGCATTAGAAGAATGGGCGCAGGTAACAGACTTAACGTTGAGAGATATATTCCAAGCTGGAAAGATTATTCAACCGTTCATTTACGCAGACAACGCCGATTACGTTGCCAAAAGTGATGTTGTCAATGTAAATAAAACCTTCACCAATAAACAAAATTAGATTAAAAAATTATAATTTTTTTACATATTTATGATCAAAAAACAAAATGAACAATGTCCTTTTCTCTATATGGTATCATTATAATGATTTGTATGGATCAATCATATTGTTTTTCACCTGAAACTACTTAATATTGATCAACCATTTTGTTTTTCTGCGCGAAGAATAAACAACTTTGTAAAATTATAATAATAATTCAAAAAATAAATTTAAATATGTTATAATAGATTATATTTAATAAACATAGTCTAAATGTTATGACATTTTTTTAGATATATTTTTTAATTAAATTTTACTAAGATATAGGTAAAATTGAAAAATTCTTCTATATGGTATCATTATAATGATTTGTATTGATCAATCATATTGTTTTTCACCTGAAACTACATAATATTAATCAACCACATTGTTTTTCTACTGGAACAATGATACAAATTTGTAAAATTACGATAGTAATTCAAAAAATAAATTTAAATATGTCATAATAAATTATATTTAATAAACATAGTCTAAATGTTATGACATTTTTCAAGTTATATTTTCTAATTAAAATTTTCCTAAAATATGGGTAAAATTGAAATATTCCATGAAAATTCAAAACATTAAATTCATTTCATATTAAAAAATACAATTTTAATAATAATAAATTATATTTTCAATTTTCAAATGGAATTTGTAAAATATAAAATGACAACATAAATGATAAAATAACAACAAACGCTCTTATTTAATCTAGTATTTCTTTGTATGATTAGTTTTCTTCTTGTTAACTAATATGTGACCTTTTTTATTTAGTGTGCATACTTTATAGTGAGAAAATGCATTCAAAATCTTTTACATGTTGCATAATTTTCCAGATGTTTTAGATAAGGGAAGTTGTTTGCACTCTTTGGGTATACACATTTCTAGTTGGTTTGTAAACCTCTATGTTTTTTAATTTTCTTACACCAAATTAAAACAAAATGACCTCACAATAAAAGGGAAAATCTATTCCACCAAACCACAACACAGTAAAATAAACCTCATTACTACAACAACGTCAGCTTCATAACCATGAAAAGGGTTAGACATATATGATTCTAATCAACAACCTCTCACCAAGTGTAGCCATTGACAAATTAAAAAAGCTAATGAATGCAATAAAAACCCATTAAGTCACACCTTCTAGACAAAGAAGTAAATAATAAAAACAAATTTCAGAGAATTTAAATACATTTAAAGCATTCAAACTAACTCAATAAAAACAAAAATGAACCTACTCAATAAAAACAAAAGTGAAGCTACTTTGGAGTTTCATTAGTGAGTGAGTGTGGAGCTTCATTAGCGATAGGTAGAAAATCAAATGAAGAGAAATATGAATTAATAATATTTTCGAATAATTGTTCTGAGTTAAAATTTTAAGTATATCTGAAAAATGGTTATAACAATTTTTTAATATTAAAATATATCCAAAATACTTGTCAAATTCCATCCAGCGGGGAAATTGATTTGAAGTTGTTGTTAAAGAATTCTGTGTCAATAAAGATTTTGCGATTGACTTACCTAGAATTGTATCCCCACTTGAAACACTTGGTGCCCACATGCATGCTCGGTAAGTAAATTGAATCAGTACATGACTAAGCTTCGATTGCCATAAATTACCCTTCGGTTTAAACCAGAATCTTTCTGCACGCCAGTTTACATTCACCTTTCCTTTAATTCAATTTTTATTTGTAAATCCATTATTCTGATATTTGTACGGTTTTATCTCATTTAATAGTATTCCTAGTGATCAGGTTCAGAACTGCTATTTCTACCTGAAATCGTGAATACGGCGACCTTTTGTCATGGTGAAAGTCATGCCATATTTAACTTATGATTGGAAGTCTAATATTTTGGTACTCTCCATATGTACATCTTGAATGTATAGTATATTTGTTTATGAAATGTTGGGATTTTTAATGTTGATGTTATAATGGTTTAGGGTTTATTTGTTTATTAAATGTTGGAAAATTGAATGTTGATGTTATAATGGTTTAGGTTTTATTTGTTTATGAAATTTTGGATTTTGAAGGTTGATGTTATAATGGTTTAGTGTTGTTAAAATGATGGAAACGTGTTTCTCAAACATGAAATGAAAAGAATGTCATGTGCATGTTATTAGGATGTATGTGCACTTTAAAATGCATGTGTTATTAGGAATATGTGCGTTCTAAAATGTGTGCAATACTACAACTGTGTGTATATCCCTAACTAGTTTTAAAACTATGAACAGCATAAAAAAATTGGTTAAGGGATTATGATTTCCGAGGATTTGGGAAACCTACTTATTATTCAAAAAAAACTTAATGGCATTTGCATCCCTTTCCACGACCCCAAACAACACCTTGAACATATGCACCTAAGAATATGAATAAGACATGAAAACACAGGAAATATTGAGCCACTAATAACACCTTCAACTCCAACGCATGACTTTGCAATAACATTCTTTTCCTCTAAGTGGGCATTTGACAATACCGCGAAGCAATAGGTAAGTTGGCTCTCAGGCCAAGCGTGAGTCAACCCGTGGTCGAGCGCGCCCTTTACATCTTCGAAAAGTTTTCCAGCTCCAAGGAGTCCCCGTTCAGAGGGAAGGACAAGAAGAAGATGGATGTCATACTCGTCTCCTGTCTTTACAATGCTGGCAAGCAACTCAGCCAGCAGAAACCGCGAGAACCAACAATCCAGGGGCTCAAGTCTTACGTCTCCCTGGTCTGCCGCCTTCTTGGGTTTGAATTTAGTGAATGCATACTTGCAGAGGAGATGGCTACAAAGGTGGCGATCAAGTCTGTGAAGGTTTGTAGGAAACCAGCGTCAACAACTGTCGTTATTGTTTGGATTTGCTCTCTGCTTCACGAACGGAAAGTTGATTTGAATTTGTTGTCAAAGAATTTTGTGTGGTCAAGATTTTGTGTCAGACGTACCTAGAACTGTATACTCACTTGAAACATTTGGTGCCCACAGCTAGGTTCTGTGAATTGCAGTGGATGAATAAGCTTCAATCGCCATAAATCAACCCTGGTTTTAAAAGCAGAATCTCTCTGCTCGCTTGGTTTAAATTGAACTTTCCTCTAATTCAAATTTTTATTTGTAAATCCATTATTCTGATGTTTGTACGGTTTTGTCTCATTTGATAGTTTTCGTGGTATCCCAAGTATATGGTATCGGCTTAATTCTTCCAGCTAGTTACTCCGGCATGTCATTTCAATTTTATACATGGTAGGTTCAAATTTACCGTTTGAGTTGCTAGCAAGAAAAAAATACATATTTTTTAAAGGGTTAAGTGTAATTATCAAATTTTGTGTGATTAATTGAAAAAATAAGTTATTGTTTTTGTGTGTTAAATTTTTGTTTTCTTTTTTTTTCCTTCTTCTAAAAAATTGGTATCAAAGTCAAGGAAGAAATATAAGATCAGTGGAGCTTGCACAACCACAAAGTTTTTATGTCATGTGGGCCATATTAAAGTTTTTTTTTTCAAAATATTTTGATGTCTCTTTTAAAAGTGTTCTATGGTATGAAATCAAAATAATGAGCAGAGATGTTGTGTTCAAACAACAAGAGTCATGGAATGGGAGTTTAGATAAAACAATTGATGCAAGATTACCACTAATGGAAGAAGAGGATGTCGTAGGGAGTGAGCAACATGGATCACAGGAGAAGGCAAGTTATGCTAGCAAGGACTCCAAGATTTTCTGAATAACATGGATCTTCACACAGATCAATAGATTGAAACACTCCCAACAAACAATCAGGTTATGAATCAAACAATGGTGAGAGACAAATGAGAAGTCTCTAAGATATCTATATAGAAATTATGGTGTAAAATCGCAACTGCTCATGAAATTTTAATCTAAATGACAAGACACAATCCTACTCTATTGCTCTACGAAATTCAATTCACATTTATAACATCAATCACAAACACAAAATAAGAAATAACACACATGCATTGTATTTTTTCAAGGGGAAAGCAACTGCTAAACACCCCTTATGACTACTTGCATTAATTTGATGAATAGAGATGTATTACAATTACTTGTTCAATATAAGCACAATTTGCAAGTGAGTAACCAATCTCTTTGCTCATTGAGAAGCTCTGACCTAGACATAGTCAATTTGTGCCTCTACTTGAACTCTCATTTTCTTACACAATTTCTGAGAAAATTAGGTGTCTATTATTTAGGAATTTTGTCCAAAATGCTTGTGCAATTCCCAAGGTTGATCATCTGACTGCATGCAACAACTGTACACTCAAGACTAGTCTACAACTGATGTTACACTACCTTAGAATTTCCACCTGTTAACCTAGGTTGTCATTGATGTCAATATGGCAATATTCTAAACAAGTAAATGATTATATGAAGCCAAGTAGGGAGTATGTCGATATGGCAATATCCTAGGAGGAGAGGAAAGCCAAGACAATCAAGCCATTAGAGACACTATCGCAGGTGGAGGAATTCATCAAAAGAGGAGTTAACGCATCAGAGGAATATTGCATAATATCAAAGCAGAGCAGAGCTATCGGAGGAGCATAAACGAGCTATAGGAGTGGAAGATTGAGGAGGAGTAACGTTGGAGGAGCCATAACGGGAGTATCGGGAGTAATATATGCCAAAGAAGAACTATCGGAATCCAAAGGAAGACCGATCAGAGGAGCATAGAGGAAGAGCGGAAGAGTACAAAGAGTGGAGGACATAGAGGCAGAGGCGGAGCAGTATATAATATAAACAGAGTTAAAGGAGCGGAGCAATATATACTATCGAACGCGGAGTGTGTATATATATATATATATTAGAGAAATCATATCGGCGGGTTCTATTATGCGCCACTACCTGAAACCCCCGACTACGATATACATGTGTGGACCCGACGATAAATATGTCCGTGTGTATAAATAGTTGAAGTTCGGCTAAGTGTTTCGAAGCGGGATTTTCAGTGTATTTCATATGTATCCTTGTATTTCGGATCTAAGCCTTGCCACATTAAAATATACGATTGCAATATATATATATATATATATATATATATATATATATATATATATATATATATATATATATATATATATATATATATATAATTGCGATACGTATGCGGACCCGCTACAACATTATAAAATGCCCTATTGATATATCGTATTCGTGGTAATTGCAAGTTATAAAGGGATGGCGCTATAAACTGTGATTGTGATTACACACGGACCCGAAGGGTTTATCAACTACAGCTTAATATCATATCGCATCCGCAGCAATCCCAAGTCTTAAAGGGATGGCGCTACAATCTGTCGATTGCGATAACGTTGTGGAGGAGCAAACCCGATGAAGTTATAGATGTGGGCGTAATGCATTTGAAGTCCAGCCTTAAGCATTCGGTCGGGTTTTTCCATGTATTCCTGTGTATTCCAATAAATGTATTGGTCGGGGTTCTTAAGGCCAAATGCATAAATAAATGCTTCCAATAGTTCAGTGGGCCTGAACAATTGCGATTGTGATGTGGCATGTGGGGCCTCCCTGTTGGTACAGTCTCTCCGTAAATAATAAAGTCCAGTGTATGCATATTATTATTGAAAAAAGGGACCTCTCTGATATTTTTTAATAAGCATCATTTCTATTGTAATTTGGCCCCTCTTCCTCTTGAACGTGTCCTGTGAAGCATTGGTTAATTCGAATAGGCAGAGGAAGCTAAGCAACCAAAGGATCGGGAAGCCGAAGAAGCAAGCGAGCACAGAGGAAACTACAGCGACCGAGGAGGGAAGCCAAAAGGTCGAACGAGCGTTGAGGAAATGGAAACTCAAGCGAGCAAGGAGGAAGCCAAAAGGTCAGGCGCATCAGGCATATAAAAACAGAGAACAAGGAAAGTTTAAGGTTGTTGAAAAACTGGAAGAAACAGAGGCAGCCGTAGGTCCAGCAGAACAGAACAGGGCCGAAGGTCCAACAGGACAGGAGGCATTCGAAGGACGAGCATCTTTGTTGATCATGTTACCCTGTGAAAGACTCAAACCTGTGATGAATTAATCAGGTACACAATGCAGTCTAAAGAACTATTCTGTGATGTAATAAATAAATTTTTATCTGACATTGTTTGAAGGGAGAAGTAGCCAACAGAGAAGTAGTCATGCTGAAGCATTTACTGTGACAGTTAGAACAGATGCTTGAACAGAAAGTTGGTTCTTGTGCAAAGCTTAGTGCAACTAATAGTAGACTCACTAAAGCTGTGTGAAGACATTATCGGAGATCATGAAGGCTATTGCAGACTTTGTGTGGACAGTATGAAGAGTTGTAAAGACTCCTTCATAAGAAGACTGGTTGCCATTGATGTTGTAGCATGGAGACTATAGTGAAGCTGTAAATAGATAGAACTCAATAAAGAAGAGTTCTGAGAGCAGAACATTACTATCAAACATGCCTTGAGAAGATTGGGTCGGAGCCCTTGGGGTTGGTGCCTTAGAATTTGGAAGGATTGGAGTCCTTGGTGTTATAGACATTTTTGTGCCTTACAGCATTGAGCATGAAATGTCCATAATCTAAGGGATCCAAAGTCCCTAAACATGTTGTTCCTACCCCTAGAGGAACAAGGCTAACAAACCACAGCAATTCACAGAAGTTCTCCACCAGAAACTGCTCAAAAACAAGTCAATTCAGGATCAATTCAGTGGCTCCACTAGCTGTCTGCGCTGAAATGCAAAGTCTACACTGGCTACCTGCACTGCAACGCAGGTAGAAGCACTACCAGGGTGCGCTGAGCGGGAAATGACAAATGTCAGGGTCTCTTGTGAAAGGTGTCAAGACTGTGGAAGCTTCCAGAAGATTCCTCCATGACACTTGCCTTGATGAGTTCGACTAAGTGATGAGTAAGAGGCTCTTAGCCTCCAAGTGGAAGTAAGAACTGACAGAGAGAGAGGACACTAGTCAGATCACAAGCTGACTCATCTTCACTCCAAACATCTATATATGGATCTCTCCTTCATGAGATCTAGAGGCTGGAATTTTGTTATTGCAAAGAATTGTTGTTGGTTTGAGATTGGAATCATTGGGTGCTTAATGCTTTAAAGGGAGGTGAAGATAGGAATTCCATTTGCTGGGAAGGAGATGCTGGATTGGACCTCTTTTGGTTGTATCTCTTCCTGAACCTTGTTATTCATCAATAAAGCTATCTTGGTTTCTCCTATATACTGATGTGTCTTTGATGTATGATTGCATTAGTGTATTTGGTTTATTTCTAATCCTGAACTAGTTATGAATGTGAATATCTGTCTTTGTGTAGTGTTCTTCTCTTATGATCTTGCAGGAACCCATTGAAGCTGGGCGAGCGAGAAGGCAAGTAGCTGTGAACTCCCAAAGAGAAGAGAGACTGGATCGAGGGACAAACGGAAGACACCGGTAAGTCCATCTATCTCTCTTCATTCTCATTTCATAAAGGAAGAATACCAGAATAGCTGGCTTTGTTTGTTGCTAAGGCACTGTCACACCTTAGGTGGATAGGATCGTCCTGCATAGGCATTTTTCCCCACAACAAATTGGCGACTCCGCTGGGGAGATCTGTTTAGTCATTTTATTTGTGTCTCTATCATTGTTTGTTTCATAGACTCAACAGCAACAATCGAACTGCATCTGCTATTCTCAGATGCAAAGTAGACAGCTGCTGCTTTGATCCAATCACTGGATTTGTCTATGATCTGAACAATGGATTCACAAATGATTTGATGATCCTTTGTGATATATCTTAGCCCTCCCTCAAAGCATCCCTTTGATTGTACCTTGCTTGTTGCTTTTATTTGGCCTGAAACCGTAGATTAATCAGCAAACTGTGACCCAGAACCTAGTGAGAAACTCTCGTTTCTCCTTCAGCGCAGACCCTGTGAAGAGGTTATGCATTTCAACGCAGGTCCCGTGAAGGCTACCTGCGCTGAATATCAAAACCTCTGTGTTGAGGGTGCGCTGATCCAGTTAGGCCTTGTGCAGCTGGGGTTCTCTGCTCTGTTTTGCCTTGTTTTGATCTTTGATTTTTGCAGCCTGTAACCAGCATAGGTACCTGTCTGATAACTCCTTTTCTCTGCTTAAATTCTGCCTCCTTTTGTACAAAATACTGTGAGTGTTTTTATTTGTTTGTGGCGTCAGTTACAGTCTCCTTTTGCAAGAGTGAAATAGTCATCCTGTAGCCCTTGATTCAGATCTGTTGATTGTGATCTTAGGAGAGAGTTCATTGGCTATTTACAGATTGGTTATACATTCATTTTTGCTTTTGGTTTGAGTTTGTCTCTTTTAAGTGTCAAAACAAGTAGTTCATTTCGAAAATCGTTAAGTATTGTAATCTCTTCTACCCTTTCTGGTTTCGAAAAAGTAAACTTGTTTGTAGTGATCATTTAAAAGCAAATTCAAAGTTGTGCAAAAAGCTTTCTTTTTAGGCATCAATATTAAGAAAGCGGAAAACAAACATCTGCATTGTGCATTTGCATCTTGATAGTTTGCATGCTTGATTTAGGAAAAGTGCATTAGAGTGTGCTGATTGCTCTTTGAGAAAAGATGGTGTCTTTCTTTTCCCTTTGTAGCTAGGATTTTCATAGTTGAAAAGATATAAAGCTTGCTTATCATCTTTAGACTGCATTTAGGAATTGTATCATACATCTCGTGGTGATCTGAAAAGGCAAACTTCTAAAAAGATCAACCTAAAATAAATTGAATGAACTTAACAACGCTTTGCAACATAACGCACAACATAGAGGTCTAGGCTAGAGACGTGTTCCGGCGTCGTAAAGCCTGGTGACTGTCGATCTCGTTGATAGTGGGTGATTCCTCCTGAGAGACGATAGCGCCAGTACGGATTGTGCTCCCACGTACCGTCGCGTATATATTGGGAGACCCCTATAGGAATAAAACCTTTATCCTTAGGAAGCCGTGTCGGCCGCCCTACTGATTGCAATGCACTGAACACAGCATTCAGGAAGATCGACCGCCCGTACCCTAAAAAGTATTCTGCGGTTTTGCGAAAAGTTTGGCACACCCTCTGCCTAGAACTCCAGAGCAGTTCCTTTTGGCCTTTTTCAGACTCTATAACAGAAAAAGTCCATCCGAGCATTTGTCACTTCGGGCTCGTTAAAACATCGAAGGAGACTAGAGTCATCTTTAGCTTTTTCTCGACTCTTTAAAATTGAAAAAGCAAGTTATGTCTAAGCGTCATTAAAATTTATTTTAAACAGAACAATCACCCTTTATTCCTGCGTTGATCTTTAGGTTGAGAAAATGGAGCCCGCCAACCAAGGAATTCCCCTTGGTGGAAATCCTAGTCCCTTCTCCTCTTGGGGAGATGTTGGTGCGCCCCATATGGCCACATTGTCGCTTCCAGGACTGACAATTGGCCTGCCGGTCTGGCTCTTTTCAATCAATGTCGTTCAGAACACCACTATTCCTGAACAGTCGAATCAACAGTTAGACCAGACCAGAGTTACCCACCAGCCTTCTACTTCATCTAATTCTTCCTCTCCTCCTTCCTCTTCGCCTGACGGAACTGGTAAAACAAAAAACCAAGTTCCTAAGGAGAAGAAGGAAAAGAAGAAGAAAGAGAAGAAAAGGAAGGAGCCAAAAGCGACTGGGGGCAAACAAGTGTCGTCTGACAAAAATCCACGCACAGCACTGACTAGGCCTAAATCGCCATGTGTCATATGCAAGGGAGACCACTTCCACAGAGATTGTCCCTGCATCCCTCGGATACTAAGGGACTGGTCTCCCCGTTTGCACAATTAGGTGGCGTCAACCTCTGATAGCCATGTTGACAGCACACCATCAATTAGTGAAAGTGAAGCCACAGGACAGAGAGGGAAAGCTAGATTTCCCTACAAACTGTGTGAAGGCGACCATGCCATCCACCGTTGTCCCTTCTTAGACGAGGCTAAAAGAGTTTTGGAAGATCGCCCGATTTTACGAGCGCAACTTCCTCCTGGATATCAAAAACTCCTGCCAAGTCCTTCACCAGTTGAGAATCCGGCTGGCCCGCCCAGGTGGTCAGCCAAAGCACCTATCATTGAGGATGAACCATCTGAATCCATACCTAACGAAAGTCAAAAGGTTGAGGCGGCAGTTGACTTGGTTTTGCCTTCAGAGGCTCTATCCTCGAATGATACCATCACAGAAGAGGATAAGGATGACACCATCCAGATTCTCTTCATCAACACAGACTCCGACGAACACGGGGGCAATGCACCCATTCCTTTATCGCAGGAAGGAAGTTCGTCAGAGCGATATCCGGCCGTCTATTCGGTCCCACCACCAAGCAACCTAGTTGTGTCCTTTGACTGGAACCAACTAGGCAGACCTCGGTTACTGGCCAGTATACCATTCAGAATTATCGTCCAAATATACAAAATGGTAATGGCTGGCACTATCATTGATGAGGGGGCATTTGTGAGTATCCTTTCCTCTATTGCTTGGAAAGCGCTTGGTTCGCCAGCGCTTCTGCCTGAAATGAGGAATCTATCAGGCTTCGATAAAGGAACCAATCGACCTTTAGGGATCCTCCCCAATGTGCCCATAACATTGAAAGGGAAGACCGTTCAAATGAACGTGATGGTCATTCAAGGACCCTTGGATTATAACCTACTCCTTGGACGAGAATATATATATTGCATAGGAGCCGTCGTATCCTCACTCTTTAGAGTAATGTGTTTTCCGCACGAAGGAAGAGTGGTCAAGCTCGTGGACCAACTTTCATTTCCCGGATCACGCATCGCAAATAGTCATATACCATCCCTAAATGGTCTCTTCACGCAAGAAATGTCTCAACCCACGGTCCGTCCTCCCGATGAGCGCGAGTGATTCAGAAGGATATGACTGAAACCCAGGGGGCATGCGTCCTGGTCTGCTTCGGCAGGAAAACTTTGGGTATAGGGTAGGTTTCCGCGGGAGAATATGACTAGTCCGTACCCCGTCCGGCATGGAAGAGGGGTTGTTCTAGAATAAGATTCTTTTGTCAAAGTTATGTGAGTTGGCGGGCATTGTCGCTCACCTTTGTCTATCTCGATAGACATTGTCGAAGAAGTGTTTTGTTTGAAAGATTAATAGAACAATCTTTGGGTAACCTGAAAGAGGTAGGCCTCTCTCGATAAAACAAATGTTTTATCGGACTAAAGTAGGGGTAACTTTGAAACTTTGTTTTATACCTGGGGGCATGCAAACCTTTTGGAGTGCAAGCAAGGGGCGGCTATTTATTTTTTAAAATTTTTAGGTCCTCCCTTTAAACCTATAGGTCTAACCCTTTAAACTCGTAGGATTAGTCGTTTCCGAACTTGCATAACGAAAGGATCCGGAGCAAAGCTTTGTAAGATCTAAGCTCCATAAAAAATAGCATCTTCAATGAGACATTCTTATCATATGACTGGATTAAATCGAGCAGTTTTAGCACACATTTCATGCTCGTTAAAAAACAAACGCAAGATCCGAGCAGTTTTAGCACATAGTTCATGCTCGTTAAAAAATAAACATAAGATCGAGCAAGTGTTTCAATCCGCGTTTAAGCTCGTTAAAAAATGAACTACCCGATAAATAACCACTGTGAATGTAAATTATCAGCCATTAAAGCCTTGGTCGTGTTTGCACCATCACCTCCACTTTTCCATTGGCCGATCATTCACCTCCATTTGATTGTTTACCCATTTTGAGGAACAACTGTCAAGAGTGATTACACTAGCCATCCTCGTGACACTACCGTGATTGGAAAATTCCAACCTGTACCTGGAATCAGCTGCTAACCCATTTTATCACTCGTTCCTCAAAAGACGAGTCTTCTTTAAGCTCTTTTCATCTGACTCGTAAAATATGAAAAGATTGCCGAGTTTTGGCCTTCCAGCTCGTTAAAGCGACCGGAAGTGCTATCCCTCCTCTAGATTTTAATCTTTTTGGACCTGAGGGATTATTGCACAAAAAGATCGAGCGCTTGTTTTGTTCGACTCGTTAAAAAGATCGAAAATTCATCCCTTCTGTATTGTTTTATACTTTTTCGGACTTAAGGGATTAAAATGACGAAAAAGGACTTTTGGAATTAACTTTATGTACCTTTTCAGACTCTCTAAAAATGAAAAGGACCGAGTTATCCTTGTCATTAGACTCGTTAAATGCATTAAATAGCGACAAACTTGTCTTTAGACGAGAACGAGTTTCCCTATCGCTAGGCTCGTTAAAACATAGCGATGGGCTTGCCCGAAGGGCAGGTTATAGAACAAGCATATGTTATCCTCCTCAAGCTTGACAAAAATAAAGAGGTACTGGTCAGCAATGACTGGGGAAAAATTGGGAGAAACTCAAGAAAACTTTGATGGTAGCAAGTCGCTCTTGAACATGACACTTTTCCTCCGTACCACAATCGGGTTGGGTTGTTTCATTCACCGGTCACATCACCATGGTCTCGCCATACCATCCATATTTGGGGTAATTCTACTGATCCATCGCATCAGTGTCGCCATATGTTCAAGAGAAGTCGTTCAGAGAAGTCAACCGTGTCCCATCCACTGCCGTACATTATCCTTCATCCTTTCATGACCGCCACCCTGAATCATATGTCATCATATCGTTTTCACCTCCATCAAAATCATTAGCTCCGTTCCGTGTCATTGATGTGGGATTCATTAAGGCCCTCCTTTGACGGATCGCTTCTTGTCGACATCAGCTCATTATCCAAGAAGTTGATCTAGGAACACCCCCTCAGTACTTTGAAGCTTGCATGCCTCAATGGCAAGTTTCTCACTTTCGGTGACAGGTATACATCAATGACCTTCGACCGAAAGATTTTGCATGGTGTTCGACGCCAAGTCCGTTATTCACACCACGTGAATTGTACTGCAGTACCTTGAGGGTCATTATCATTATCGGTGATTCCTCTCGCACTTGTTAACGGTTTACCTCATTGAACGGTAATCAAGCGATGTCTTTCAATGTTCGACTTCAGAACATTTCTCACATGGATCGACTTGTACTTAGAGTGAAGATCGAACGAGTTTGAAGACCCCGGATCTAGTTTCATCCATCCGGGCTGCGATATATATTCAGGAAAGATAAAGACATTGACATGTACATCATTGCAGCAGATAATCATCCTACCCAAAGGATGGTAATTTCATCAAAATTATCAGTCTACCATCAGACGATTGTCTGTTCTATGTACAGAAAAATGAATTTATAAAGCTGAGCATGGGAATGCCTGCCTCAGCTAGATCATGAAAGCAGTATGAAAAATAATGTATTGTATTGTATCTTATTACAGGTCTCCTCCCAGCATTGGATGAACTTCGGATCCTCCTGATAAAGCATTTCACCCGATAAACGGCCTCATACTTTAGGGGGCAACTGTTATAGACATTTTTGTGCCTTACAGCATTGAGCATGAAATGTCCATAATCTAAGGGATCCAAAGTCCCTAAACATGTTGTTCCTACCCCTAGAGGAACAAGGCTAACAAACCACAGCAATTCACAGAAGTTCTCCACCAGAAACTGCTCAAAAACAAGTCAATTCAGGATCAATTCAGTGGCTCCACTAGCTGTCTACGCTGAAATGCAGAGTCTACACTAGCTACCTGCACTGCAACGCAGGTAGAAGCACTACTAGGGTGTGCTGAGCGGGAAATGATAAATGTCAGGGTCTCTTGTGAAAGGTGTCAAGACTGTGGAAGCTTCCAGAAGATTCCTCCATGACACTTGCCTTGATGAGTTCGACTAAGTGATGAGTAAGAGGCTCTTAGCCTCCAAGTGGAAGTAAGAACTGACAGAGAGAGAGGACACTAGTCAGATCACAAGCTAACTCATCTTCACTCCAAACATCTATATATGGATCTCTCCTCCATGAGATCTAGAGGCTGGAATTTTGTTATTGCAAAGAATTGTTGTTGGTTTGAGATTGGAATCATTGGGTGCTTAATGCTTTAAAGGGAGGTGAAGATAGGAATTCCATTTGTTGGGAAGGAGATGCTGGATTGGACCTCTTTTGGTTGTATCTCTTCCTGAACCTTGTTATTCATCAATAAAGCTATCTTGGTTTCTCCTATATACTGATGTGTCTTTGATGTATGATTGCATTAGTGTATTTGGTTTATTTCTAATCCTGAACTAGTTATGAATGTGAATATCTATCTTTGTGTAGTGTTCTTCTCTTGTGATCTTGCAGGAACCCGTTGAAGCTGGGCGAGCGAGAAGGCAAGTAGCTGTGAACTCCCAAAGAGAAGAGAGACCGGATCAAGGGACAAACGGAAGACACCGGTAAGTCCATCTATCTCTCTTCATTCTCATTTCATAAAGGAAGAATACCAGAATAGCTGGCTTTGTTTGTTGCTAAGGCACTGTCACACCTTAGGTGGATAGGATCGTCCTGCATAGGCATTTTTCCCCACAACACTTGGGAGTTGGTGCTCCTAAGTCCTTGGGATTTGTGCCTCAGGAACTAGAAGGATTGGTGTCGTGGGAGTTGGTTCTCCTAAGTCCAAGGTTGGTGCCTTGACAAAACACAGTTGGTGCTCTGGAGGTTGGAGCCTCACAAAAGTCCAAGTTGGTGCTTGGCAACAGATTAGAACTATATATATATATTGTATCTATTTTACTGCAAATATGATATTAATAAAATCATTTATTCTTTTTGTTCATCTTGTGTTCTGAATGTAAATGTTTTAACTGGTAAAATAATAGTTGAAAAAGAAATATTGATTCACCCCCCCTCAGTATTTCCAACAATTGGTATCAAAGCCAGTATCTTCATTCAAAGCCTAACAGCTTGAAGGTTGATCTTTAGAACACGAATGGCAAAGTCAAGGAAGAAAGTCTCCAATCCTCCTAAGGATGTGTCTCCCTCTACCACTAAAATAGAAGACAATCAATTTGAGGAGGCTTCATGGTTCAATGGGAACTTTAATATATGGGAAGCAAGAATGAGGAATTTCTTACAGGCTCAAGGCATTGAAATCTGGAAATCTGTGATTGTTGATAGCAGGGTGGATGGAGAATCCAAGGAGTACAATGCAAAAACAATGAAGGCAATCTTGAATGGGCTGCCTGATTCTATAAAGAACAATCTAGGAAAATATTCATCAGCAAAGGGTATATGGGTCAAACTTCATGACATTCACTCAAAAGGAGCATTGACCATGACCATCAGTCAAGAAGATGATGTAAATCTTGAAGGAAATCCAGAACCCATCATAGAAGCTGAAAATGAGAATGATGACATCAAGGCTAAAGCAGACCTAGAAGATGAAGAGAATGAAAAAGATTTTTTAGAAGATATCCTCGCTCAACTTATGGCTGCCATGGAAGAGATTAACAATTTGAAAAAGGAAAATGAGGAACTTAAGAAGATAGCACTAGCTGGTGACCAAGATCAAACAAGGGAGAAAGTTGACCTTGTCAAGCTTCAAGTACAAGAAAGGGATGAAGAGCTTGCCAAGCTTAAGAAGGAATTTCATCAAAGTAAAAGAAAGTATCATGAAGAAGTCATATCCATGACAAATCAATTGGATAAAGCAAAGAAACGAGAAGATACCTTATTAAGTCAACTTGAACAAAGGCTCAAGAGCTTGAACAAACTTGAAGAAGAGATTGGTCAGTACAAGGTAGAGGTCTCCTCTCTCAAATCTCAACTACAAGAAGCAAGGAAACAAGCACAAGGATCTGAGAAGACAATGGAATCATTGGAAATCATAGAAGGACAGGTTGATGAAGAAGGAAAGAAAAGAAACACCATGATATGTCAACTAAAAGAAAAGGATGAAGAAATCTTCAAATTAAAATCTAACATCAAACTTCTCAAGGCCAAAACATGTAAAGCTACAAGGATCAAGGAAGAAATGGAGAGCAGTCTAGCAAAGGAAAATGAAGAAATCTTCAAAATGAAGTGAGATATCATCTCCCTTAAAATATAAATAGATGAAGCTACTCGTATCAGGGAAGAAACTAAGAAACAACTAGCTAAGAAGAATAATGAGTGTGAAAGATTGGAAGAAGAGATTGTCTTCCTCGGAAAAAAGGTTGAAGGGATGAACAAAATCTTGAAGAGCTCTCAAGCCTTGGATGACATGCTCAACTATCAAAGATGTCCATTTGATAAATCAGGTCTCGAGTATGCAGGTGAATCCTCAAACAAGAATAATAATTCTTCAAACAAAAGGGATGTGAAGAAGCCAGAAAGAAATGGTGACGCTTCCCAGTTCGAGCAAAGGGAAGGAGAAAAATCAAGGCAACAATGGAAGAAATCTTGCTCCAAGAAGAAATTTAGATGATGTCAAAGATGCGAGAAGCAATGGTTATCATCAAAGGATCTCAATGCAGAAAGGCTTCAGAAGTACATCAAGGAAATCTCCATCTCCTAGGTACCAAAGTTTATTTTTTGGTTATTGTTATTCTTGTACAAACTTTGGTCACATGGAAAAAGATTGTAAAGCATATCATAAAGATAGATGTTATGGTCCCCAACCATCTCATAAAGATAGATATTATGGTCCCCAACAATCTCCAAGGAACAATTTTGCAGGAAGAAATCATGAATTCTTATTCATGAACAATGTAGAATGCTTCAAGTTTCATAACATTGGTCATATAGCACGTGATTGTAACTTAACCTAGGCTCTTATACAAGCTAGAACCATGCAAAAGAATAAAGTTACACAAGTATGGAGAAGGAAGCAAATACAATTCGAAAGTCTCTTGAACTCTCCAGCCAACAACACATGTTGTTGACCTGACCTTCAACAATCTGAGCATTTGATGGGAAGACTCTGCCAAAAGAGATGATGCATACAGTTAGGGGGAGCCTGTGATTCTTGATCATTATTGCAGAAGCTATTAGTGAAAGGGTCCTTATAAAATCCTTGTTGAGCTATATTAACAATCATTCATTGATAAATATCATTTCTCAGGAGCACTCCATTGAAGAACTTGATCTCTTAACTATTCTTTGGACTGGTGTTGAAGATGTTTAGTAGAACTTGGAACAATAGAGAATGTCATCTAATACTAAAGAAATAGGGAAAACAACTATGGTGTTGTTATCATAGAAGTTTATGTCTTGACTCAGGGATTTAATGTGAGAACAGATAAATTATGGACACAAATAGAGGCAACCTTCAAACAAACAGATACATCTGGAATGGAGTTTGAAGTAAGATCAGCTGGAAACATATAACAAAATTGAAGCATTGCAAGAAGATGAAAATCATCGAAATGAATTTAAAAGACAGTCACAGATTGGATATCTAAATCTGCTAGTGGAAATAACTTGCAGAGACATGTACACGAACACAAGGAAAATATGACTCATAGAAAGGAGAATGTTGTGCAGTCAAATATAACTTAAGCTGATATTGGTCACTTAGAACATATAGCAACAGTGAGGCACAATCTCTCACCATTTCATCCAAATGCAATGATGTTGAATACTGAATGGCAATGACTTAAGGAGAAGCATAGAGACACAAAGGAACTTAGATCTGAAGAAAGATAGCAAGAAAGACAATTTCAATGGCATTTTCTCTTGATTCGGACTATGAAGGCCTCTCAATTCTAACTGTGGAGACAATAGAATATGGATTGAATCATAAAAACCTAGACTTGGACACTTGGTGTGTGGCTATTTGCAATCTGGTTGAAAGCATTGAAGTAGAGCATCTTTAAGCATTGTAGAAGCCATAATAAAGTAGTTCTGAGACATGAAGAGGGGATAATGTGCTAATTGATGATAAAGCATCAATCCTTCTATCTTGAGTAAAAAGAAGAGCACTATGAAAAGGGGAGTAATAGACCCATGAAGATCTACTATTCATGAAGAAGAGTAACAATTCGACAGGGGGAGTTCTTGCGCACTCCTTTGCCATTGATGTCAAAGGGGGAGAGAAGAAGAATATTGCCATCAATAACAAAGGGGGAGATTGTTAACCTAGGTTGTCATTGATGTCAATATGGCAATATTCTAGACAAGTAAATGATGATATGAAGCCAAGTAGAGTAGATCCATGAAGCAACAAGAGTATGTCAATATGGCAATATTATAGGAGCAAAGAAACCAGAGGAGAAACCAAAGGAAAGCCAAGACATTCAAGCAATTGGAGAGGCTATCGGAGGTGGAGGAATTCATCAAAAAAGGAGTTAACGCATCAGAGGAATATTACAAAATATCAAATCAGAATAGAGCTATCAGAGGAGCATAAACAAAGCTATCGGAGGAGCATAAACAAAGCTATCAGAGGAGCATAAACAGAGCTATCGGAGCGGAAGATTGAGGAGGATTAATGTTGGAGGAGCCATATCGGGAGTATCGGGAGTAATATATGCCAAAGAAGAACTATCGGAATCCAAAGGAAGACCGATCAGAGGAGCATAGAGGAAGAGCGGAAGAGTACAAAGAGCGGAGGACATAGAGGCAGAGGTGGACTAGTATATAATATAAATAGAGTTAAAGGAGCGGATCAATATATACTACCGGAGGCGGAGTGTATATATATATATATATATATATATATATATATATATATATATATATATATATATATATATATATATATATATATATATCGGAGAAATCATATCAGCGGGTTCTATTATGTGCCACTACCCGAAACCCCCGACTGCGATATACATGTGTGGACCCAATGATATATATGTCTAGGTGTATAAACAGTTGAAGTCCGGCTAAGTGTTTCGAAGCGGGATTTTCAGTGTATTTCATATGTATCCTTGTATTCCAGCTCTAAGCCTTGCCACATTAAAATATACGTTTGCAATATGTATATATATATATATATATATATATATATATATATATATAGATATATATATATATATATATCTATATATATATATATATATTATAGTTGCGATACGTATACGGACTTGTTGCAGCATTATAAAATGCCCTATTGATATATTGCATCTGCGGTAATCGCAAGTTATAAAGGGTTGTCACCCCCGAAAGTGCTAATTGCGATATATGTTGCAGACCTGATGGTCCTATTGTAACACACCCTAATGCTATATCGCATCCGCAATGTTGGAAGTTATCCATTGCAAGTTATAAAGGGATGGTGCTATAAACTGCAATTGCGATTACACATGGACCCGAAGGGTTTATCAACTACAGCTTAATATCATATTGCATCCACAGCAATCGCAAGTCTTAAAGGGATGGCGCTACAATCTACCAATTGCAATAACATTGTGGAGGAGCAGACCCGATGAAGTTATAGATGCGGGGTGTGATGCATTTAAAGTCCAGCCTTAAGTGTTCAGTGGGGTTTTTCCATGTATTCCTATGTATTCCAATAAATGTATTGGCCGGGGTTCTTAAGGCCAAATGCATAAATAAATTCTTCCGATAGTTCAGTGGGCCTAAATGATTGTGATTGCGATTGCGATTATGACGTGGCATGTGGGGCCTCCCTGTTGGTACAATCTCTCTGTAAATAATAAAGTCCAGTGTATGCATATTATTATTGAAAAAAGGGACCTCTCTGATATTTTTTAATAAGCATCATTTCTATTGTAATTCGGCCCCTCTTCCTCTTGAACGTGTCCTGTGAAGCACTGGTTAATTCGAATAGGTAAAGTAAGTTCAGTGACCATAAGGATCAAGAAGCCGAAGAAGCAAACGAGGCCAGAGGAAACTACGGTGACCGAGGAGAGAAGCCAAAAGGTCGAATGAGCGTTGAGGAAACGGAAACTCAAGCGAGAAAGGAGGAAGCCAAAATGGTCAGGTACATCAGGCATATAAAAACAGAGAATAAGTAAAGTTTAAGGTTGTTGAAAAACTGGAAGAAACATAGGCAGCCTTAGGTCCAGCAAAAGAACAGGGTCGAAGGTCCACCAGGAGAGGAGGCATTTGAAGGACAAGCATCCTTGTTGACCATGTTACCCTATGAAAGACTCAAACCTTTGATGAGTTAATCAGGTACACAATGCAGTCTGAAGAAATATTCTATGATGTAATAAATAAAGTTTTATCTGACATTGTTTGAAGGGAGAAATAGCCAGTAGAGAAGCAGTCATGCTGAAGCATTTACTGTGATAGTTAGAACATATGCTTGAATAGAAAGTTGGTACTTGTGTAGAGCTTAGTTCAGCTAATAGTAGACTCACTAAACCTGTGTTGAGACATTATCAGAGATCATGAAGGCTATTGCAGACTCTGTGTGGACAGTATGAAGAGTTGTAAAGACTTCTTCATAAGAAGACTGGTTACCATTGATGATGTAGCATGGAGACTACAATGAAGCTATAAACAGATAGAACTCAGTATAGAAGAGTTCTGAGAGTAGAACATGACTATCAAAAATGCCTTGAGAAGATTGGGTTGAAGCCCTTAGGGTTGGTGCCTTAGAAGTTGGAAGGATTGGAGTCCTTGGGAGTTGGTGCTCCTAAGTCCTTGGGATTTGTGCCTCAGGAAATGGAAGGATTGGTGTCCTGGGAGTTGGTGCTCCTAAGTCCAAGGTTGGTGCCTTGACAAAACACAGTTGGTGCTCTAGAGGTTGGAGCCTCACAAAAGTCTAAGTTGGTGCTTGGCAACAAATTGGAATTATATATATATATATATATATATATCTATATATATATATATATATATATATATATATATATATATATATATATATTGTATCTATTTTACTGCGAAGATGATATTAATAAAATCATTTATTCTTGTTGTTCATCTTGTGTTCTGAATGTAAATTTTTTAACTAGTAAAATAATAGCTGAAAAAGAAATATTGATTCACCCCCCCCCCCCCCAACGTATTTCCAACACCACCACAGCTGAGGAACTCGAATTATATGCATGCACTAGCTATTTTGGGTTGATTGATTTTTTAATTGGATGATCGCTAAGTTAGATTGTTTTCCCATTGCACAACTTACCTTCCACTAGTTCTTCTAATAGTTAGAACTAGTTTAACTGAAAACAACTTGAAATAATTGACCTTGATTGCTACAAATTAGTAATCACACATGCTTAACTAAAATCCAAGCCCTCTAACTCGAATTTATTGATCTAAGTGAGTGACAAGAGCCATGTCACATAATTTAACTACATCCAAGTTGTCTGTTGATGTGGAAATTCGATTTTTTCAATTTGACCAAGGTAGAATGAAATTGAGGCTTTCTTGCTGCATTTTTCAACACTCATTCTTAGCAAGAAAGGGATTATCAACCACCCCTATCCTACACCTTTGGAAATCGAACTTCCCTCTGGACAATTACTTTGGCAACATGTCAGCATCTTGTTCCTTTGTTGTAATTTATTGTAGCAACATTATCCACCTCTACATACAGTCCCATAAATGGTGATAACATATATCTATATGCTTGGATCGATCGTGATATACCAAATTCTCAAAGAACTTGATGCAATTGTGATTATTAAAATAGATCATAGTTGGATCCATCATCTTATCAAACAATCCCACAAGTATCTTTCTCATTTATATTGCCTCAGATTTTACTTGACTTGCAACCATGTATTCTGCTTCTGCTAAGTTGAGTGCCACAAATCTTTACTTCTTGATGTACCAGGAAGAAAATATGGACCCAACATTGAAAATTATTCTGGATGTACTCTTTCAGTTAGATGAAATCCCTACCTAATCTACATTTGTGAAGCCACACAAATTCACTCCCTCTATCCATATAGAACATAATCCATACTCAGTAGTTCCTCTGAGGTGATATCAAACATGCTTAGTTTCCTTTCAATATAATTTGGTTGGACTAACCATAGCTTGACTGAGTTGGTTTACTGCATATCACATATTTGGTCGTGTGTTCACAAGATATATCAATGAACCCATTAGCTACTGATAAATGGTAACATCCACTTCTTCATCTGAAGTGGCATCCTCAGTCCTCGAGTTGGTCGCTAGAGGTGTCTCCATGGTTTTACAACTCTCCATGCGAAAACTCTCTAATATATCAGTGGCATACTTCCCTTGAAACAAAAACAATTCCCCATCACCTTTCCATACTTCCAACCTAAGGAAGTAGTGCATGAGACCCATGTCCTTCATTTCAAACTCCCTTGCAAGGTCCTCTTTGCAAGATCTTATCAGCTGCTCATCACTAATCAGAATTAAATCATTAACATATAAGAAAATAATAATAAATTTACCTTCTATGAAGATGTGATAGATATTTTTATCCACTTCACATTTGGTGAATCCCAAACCAATGAGATAGTTGTCGATCCTAGTGTACCAAGCAAGAGGTGCTTGTTTGAGATCGTACAATGCTCGCTTGAGTTTGCACACATGAGACTCCTAATCAAATGTCTCAAAAAATTCTGGTGGCTCGATGTACACCTCCTCCTCAATAATCCTATTGAGAAATGTTGTTTTTACATCCATTTGGTGGATCTAAATCTCCCTCTCAAGAGATCACCACATCGCTTTCTCTCATCAAACTTTACATCCCTTTGCACAACTATTATTCTAAGGTAAGATAAGGACACATGGTAAATGTGAGGAGTTTTAGTGTAACCCACAAAAACTCCCAAATTTGATGTCAGCTAAAGCCTCTTCCTAGAATCTTTGGAGACATGTGAGTAAACAAAGGCTCCAAAAATCCTAAAGTGCGACACATCCACATTTCTCCCTGAGAAAACCTCCTCTGATTTAATAATACCAAGAATCCTATGACAACTCTGGTTCTACAAGTAGACTATTGTGTTACATGATTCTTCCCACAAATGAAGTGCTAGGCCTTGGCCATGTAACATAGATTTAGTTTCTCCCACAATGCTTTGGTTCTTCCTCTCATCCACCCCATTCTGTTGTGGGTTGTGGGATGTTATCATATCTCTTTGAATGCCTTCTTTTGCACATAAATTCTTGAATTTATTCGAAACATACTCACCTTCGTTATCACTCCTAAGATCATTCACTTTATTTTTGGTCTCTTTCTCAACTAGTGCCTTTAATTATACGAACTTGGAGTATGTCTCATCCTTTCTTTGGATGAAGAACATCCAAAACTTTCTTGAGAAATCAACAATAAAAATAACAAAATATTTTTGTTTGGTAATGGATGTTGTCAGGAAATGTCCAAAAACATTAGAGTGGACTCTTTCCAAGTTTTCATGTGCTTTGATGTGCCAATCATGGAATGTGGAATTTGGATACTTCTCTAATATAAAATGTTTGTGGAAATCCTACTAGTCAAGTGCTCCTTTAGGGAGGCCAATGGTTATTTGCTGCATAATTTTCATGGCGCCATGACACAAATGGCCTAATATCCTATGCCAAAGTTCACCGACATTGCGGCTTTGCATTTTCCTGTCTTAGTGCTTCATGCAACATAGTCTTCCACATCTAACTTATAGAGGTTCTTCACATAAACCCCGATAAAATTCACATGTCCAGTGGCTATGTGTCTTAGGAATTCTTTCCCTTTGTTGAAGATCACATCATAACCACGGTCTTCCAAAACTGTTATAGAGATGGGATTTTTCTTTAGGCCTGGAATGAACATGATGTCTTTCAGTCAAAGAGGGGATCTTGACTCCCTATGAAAGGTGACTATACCAATATTAGTCATGTTTTACCTTCCGTCGTCCCCTAGCTCAATGTGCATATGGAAATCTTTCTCTTCCAGGTCAATCAAAAACTCTCTACGACATATCATGTGGAACGATGCACCTGAGTCCAATTACCACATGCTCCACATCACTACGTTGGCCATGCATGCGATAAGGGTGAATTCAAGCTCAAGTTGTAAAGCCAAAGTTTCACCTACTTCTCCTCCTAAGTTCTTCTTGCTTAAACTTTTGTGTGGACACTTTTTGGCATAGTGCATGAATTCATGACAATTCAAGCATTTTATTTTGGACAAGTCTTTCTTATTTTCCCCTTGGCTGGATTTTGGTTTGGTTCAATTAGATTTATTCCCTTTTCCATTCTTTCCCTTTCCAACTAATGAAAAAATTTCTTCATCCTCACCCCTGGATGAGTTTCCATCTCTGGTATTCTGCCTGATCTCCTTTTGTACCAAATCAAACCATAAGTGTTTCCAATTCGGTAATTTTTCCTTCCCGTTCTTCGAGTCTTGGTAGCAATGCCAAATTTTGGGAATGCCTAGAAGAGCTAGGCTTACCAGTTCATCTTCTGCAACATTAACACCAACCCCACCAAGTTCATCATGAACTTGTGTAAATATGCACAGATACTGTGGAATAGTGCCATTCTTCTACATCTTAATATTTCGAAGTCTATCCTTGAGTGCCAGTCTCGTATGGTCAATGTTATTCTTGAACAATTATGTTATTCTCTTCCACATTGTAAAAGGACTTTCTTTCCCATCGATATTTGAGGTAATGTGATCCTCTACTCCCTCTAGGATTATTCTCCTCATCTTAGCTACATCTTTTCTCCATTAACCTATGTTCTACATCAACTGATATTGGTTTTGCAATGTTTGTCTTGACATATTCTAGCAATCCATTTTCATCCAACACTACCTCCATGGGATCTTTCCAAGAACTGAAATTAGTTCTTCCTTCCAAGGCATACTCTAGTCTCATCCCGTTGAATTTCATGTTCCCAAATCTGAAGAGACCTTGCTACGCTCAACTACAAATTCGATCCTCCTAAGAAGCAACTACTCATGAAATTTTAATCTAAATCACAAGACATAATACTACTCTACTGCTTTGCAGAATTCAATTTATAATTTAGAACATCAATCACAAGCATGAAATAAGAAATAACATGCATGCACGATATTTTTTCTAGGGGAAAGCAACTGCTAAAAACCCCTTATGCCTGCTTGCATTAATCTAATGAATATAGATGTATTACAATTGATTCCTCAATTTGAGCACATACTCCAAGTGAATAACCAATCTCTCTACTCACTTAGAAGCTCTAACTCAAACATGGTCAATTTATGCCTCTCCTTGAGGCCCTATTCCCTTGTATGATTCCTAAGGATATTAGTCCACTATTATTTAGGATTTCCTCCAAAATTCTTGATCATCTGACTGCATGCAACACTTGTACACTCAAGACTAGTCTACAATTGACATTACACTAACTCAGAATCTCCACCACAGCTAGGGAACTCAAACTATCTGCATGCACTAGTTATTTTGGGCTAATTGATCAGTTAACGAAATGATCACTGATTTAGACTACTATCCCACTACACAACTAACCTTCCACTAGTTCCTCCAATAGTTAGAACTAGTTTAACTAAAAACAACTTGAAATAACTGACCTTGATTATTACAAATTAGAAATCACATATGCTTAACTGAACTCCAATCCCTCTAACTCAAATTCACTGAGCTAACTCAATGAAAAGAACCATGTCACACAATTTAACTACGTCCAAGTTGTCTACTAATGTGGAAATTTGAATTTTCTCAATTTGACCAAGGAAAAATCAAATTGAGACTTTCTTGCTGCATTTTTCAACCATTTTTGATGATTTAGATGTTAGTTAAATTTTGCATTGCTGTCATTTCAACCTTCATCATTTGAAGAAGCAACCAGGGATGAAAATTAGGTGCAAGTTATGGATGAAGAAATTGAATCTATTGAAATGAATGATACTTCAAATTTAGTTGATTTACCAAAAGATAAAAATCTCATTGGAGTGAAATTGGTGTACAAGACAAAGTTCACTAAGAAAGGAGAGATTGACAAATTTAATGTAAGGCTTGTAGCAAAAAAATTCTTGCAGAAATCGAGAATACACTTTGGAGAAACACTTTCTCTCGTAGCCAGATTGGATATTGTAAGATAAATCTTAGCAACAACAACTCAAAAGTGGAAAGTGTATTAGATGAATGTGAAATCAACCTTCTTGAATGGAATTATAGAAGAGGAAATATATGTGCAACAACATCTTGGTTATTAAGTTTAAAGTCAAGAAGATGAAGTTTATAGGTTAAATAAAGAGCTCTATGGACTCAAATAAGCTCCAAGAGCCTGGTATAGTAGAATTGATAGTTACATGATCAAGAATGGATTTTGTAGTAGTAGCATTGAACCGACCTTGCACACAAAGGTAAATGAACATGAACATATTTTTATTGTTTTCTTATATGTGGATGACATGATTTATGCTAGTGATCTTGAATTAAATGAATTTAAGGTAGCAATAAAGAAAGAATTTGAAATGATAGATCTTGTTCTTATGAAATATTTTCTGGGAATAGAAGTTGAGCAATCTGAGAAAGGGATATTTATTTGTCAAAATAAGTACGCTAATGAATTACTGAAAAGATTTAGGATAGAAAATTGTAAACCTACTCCTACACCAGTTGCAACAGGTACAAAGTTAAATAAGGATGATGATTGATCAGATGTCAATCCAACTGTATTCAAAATATTGGTTAGCAGTTGTATGTATATCACAACTATAAAACAAGATATTATGTGAGGTTTTATTTTGATTTCTAGATTTATAGTATTTAAAAGAGTCACATTGGAGAGACGAAAAAAGAATTCTTAGATACATAGCAAGGACTACATATTTTGGCATATTTTATGCATGGAAATAGAAGAAAGATTTGGTCGGATATAATGACAGTGATTTTGTAGGAAGTTTGGATGATAGGAAAAACACTTTTCATTATGTGTTTCATATTGGTTTAGGTGTGATATCTTGGGCATCTAAGAAACAACTTATTGTGACACATCCATCAGCAGAAGCTACAAAATATGTAGTAGCAACATCAAAAACATGCCAAGTAGTATGGTTACGAAGAGTTTTGTATGGACTTCAGCAAACACAAGAAGGATCAACAACAATATATTTTGACAACACCTCAACTAGTGCACTATCCAAGCATAGTTTTTTTCATCAAAAGAAAAAACATATTGAGACAAAATAACAATTTATTAGAGAAGTTGTGTGCAATGAAGAAGTTTATTTAAAGCCTTGTAAATCGAGTGATCGATTGGTTGATATATTCACTAAGCCATTAACAAAAGATGTATTTGAGTTTCATAGAGGAAACTTAGGTGTTGTAATCCTATATAAGACTTAGACCAATAGGCATGTTTTAGTTGTGATGAGTCATGTCTTTGTTTAGGAGTCATAATTAAGAGGGAGTGTTAAAGATAGGTAATTACTCCCGCATGCAGAGAAATATAAATTTAGAGTGTGAGTTAATTGAAAGTAAGTTTGAGTTTAGTATTATATTTGGTAAAGTCAAATTTAGTGTGTATTTTCATGTTAAAGTTATTTTGAGTGAGTCACTAGATGAAAATTTATAAATACCCATCACGAGGTTCATTGTAATCATCAAGTTTTGTGTGATCAATAGAGAAGAGAAATAACTCATGTTGTTTTTGTGTGTCAAATTTGTTCCTTTCCTCCTCTGCCTTTCCAACATGTATAACATTCATCTGATAACTAAAACTTCTACTTTAACTCATCAATACTACGACCTTTTATTTCTCCATTTTTTGTGTGTTAAATATATAATAATTATAATAGGTCATGGAACAAAAAGAATGGAAGAATGGAAGAATAAAAAATGAAAGAAGAATGAATGTATCTATATATATATATATATATATATATATATATATATATATAGATATATAGATATATATATATATATATTTGGGTGGTAGGAATTGGCATTAAAGATTGACCCAGGATAATTGATGAACCTTTCTCATTAAGGCTAAAAAATAGCTTATAGAGATGATTTGAAATATGAACATGATTATAGAGATGAATTTAAATATGAAGGTTTTAAGAACCAAATATTCATCATGGAGCATTAGAAATGGTCAAGGGAGTAATATAAAGCATTTGGACCTAATGAAAGCTTGTAGGAATACAACCCTAACAACACCTTTAACAACTACACATAATCTCTTAAGAATTTATGTGCCTCTTAGTTAGGATAAGGGAACCATTAGAATCATTTGAGAATTATGTATGATGTTAGACCAAATATTACGTTGAGAGGGAGGGGGATCAATTTAACAATGAAGATATAATTTCAACAAACTTCATCAATAATTAACTATCCAATAATGTATCATAACAATTTGCATCATAGCAATAAATGAATCGATGCATCAAGAAGACATGATCACCTCAACACAAATGGACAAAATCTTTTACATGGAACCATTATGGGAGAACCACAAATTTTTCCTCTTCTTCTTCTTCAATTCATTACATAGATTTGCAGAAAACAACTTGTTAGAGGCCCCCACCCCTAAGATGTGGAAGAAACTACTTTCAATAGGGTAAAACCTAATTAAGGCACCAACCTCAAAAATGTGCTAGTAGTGACTTGTAGAAAGATACAACCAGATTGAGGAAACAACCTCAAGAGTGTACAAGCTTTCACATGTTGTTGGATTCAACTTGAATGAGTTCGAAACCTCCATCGAATTCATCTGGGCCACTTTTCACAAATTAGCATGCTCATCAAAAAATATATGTCTTCAAACTAGTAATGTTGTGGAACCTGCTCTGCCCATATACACAATACTCACTACAACCTTCTCATAAGCCACCAAAATACATAACCTTAATTTTCAATATCAAAAATACATCATCAAGGATTTTCATGCCTTTAGATATTTTCACAATTGAACCCTAATCATCATGTTTCTTCTGAAATCAAAATTAGCTCTGAAATGAACTTAGAAACCTCCAAAAGCCATATAAAAACAAAAATTAAATTAAATGTTTGAAAAAAGGCCCTTTTCGGGGCGCGTTCTACAAAATAACTTATTTTGCAACAAATTTTCTACAAAATGTAAACTTTCGGCATGTTAACGATTCAACAAATTGTCAAGGGTGGTAGGAGGAGGAGAGATTCTCACTAATACCGATAGAAAAATGGTAGTCAAATACTAATGGGTTTTAGGAAAGAAAATAAATAATCAATCTGAGTTATATGGTCTTCTTTTGGGATTAATAATAACTCATGATCAGGGAGCTTTGGACCTTATCATCTTATCATAATAGGGAATTTTATGCTCACTATAAAAAAATTTAATAAAATATATTCGCCCTCGAGAAGACCTCCTTACTCTTTTCTTTAAAATAATCAATTATTCTCTTAGACCCTTTTCCTCATTCTCTCTCTTTCACATCCTCTAGAACTAGAACCCTAAGGCTGACTATCAAGAAAGTTTAGCTTGTGTTTTAGACGAAGGGTGGATGGATATCAACGACATCAAGGATTTATTTCCCAATCCCTAGTTTCTATTTCATATCCCTTCCCTTAAATATTCCCCATTACCCCACCATAATTCAAAGTTCCTTTGGATCCTTAGAGCCATTATATCAAAAGTTCATAATTCCTTAATGAAATATGTCATGGAATTAGCAACAACTAGCTCTTATGCATGGGAATCCATTATATCTCTTCATCTCCAATGTTGAGAAGTACTATACATGGCTCCTACACTCAATAGATTGATGGCTTCAATGTGAATTACTCCTTAGAGTGTTAATTGCGATGAGATTAGTCTCTCTTGGGAAGGATGTCTTATTGGTGATAAATTTTTGCTAGGGACTAGCTCCTCACATTGCTCTATCTGTCCATATCCATTGAGAAGACCCTTCCCTCCTGATCCTCTTCGTTTTCTTGTGCTATACCCTTTTTAGGAGCTTTGTATTCAACATTCTCTCATCTGTGGTGACCCTTCTATGAAATTAATGTCACTAAATTCAAAAATTGTCTTCATACGCTTCCATACTTCCTTTTCTCCTATTGCCTTTATAATTTCTTAATGTTCAACAGATTGATCCGCATTAGTGATTACGCTCTATTCAAGATAATTTATGCCTTGACGCCTCCCCTCTACAGGGTTAAGTTATGTGATTTTCACGTGGGTAAACTCCAACCTTTAGTGGTTCATCGAAGTTGGGTTTCAGGTCAGTTTTGGTAGTCTTGATTATGTTCTTCTCGGGTATAATTATTATTAGGTGGTAACTTTTACTTTTAAGAATTTCATGTATCGCTCTAATCATATTCTTTTTTTTTTCATTTCTTGGAAATGCCCCTTTGCCTCACCTACCCTTTTCCTTTAGGTGCCCCTCTCTCTTGCACTCTCAACTGGGGCTCTCTCTAAATTTGTTTACCTCCTTGGTTTCCTGCTTCTTTATTGTCTCACTTCAAGCCCTCTATATTCTCACCAAAATTCAATATATATTTTACTCTACCTTCCTCTATGCTCATCACATCTACCCCCCATCCTTCTAGACATGTCTTCCATCCAAAACTCCTGGGGATCCTTTGAAAATATCGGTATCATAAAAAACAACCCCACAAATTATATCCATGTGTGAATTATGGATCTAAAGTGGTGAATCCTTCAGTAGGATAATTTCTTAACCTTTGTCTCTGATGAAATTCAACCCCTTAATTATAATCTCCTTCATGAGAAGGATGAGATTGATTCTCTCTGAAGACAACTTGAAGATATTCTTAGAAAAGCCAACAATATAGAGAATGAAGGCCCAACCAACAAATCTTTTGGCCTATATCATGTCCCTCAGTACTATGATTTGAATCAACCAGGAGATGAAGGCACCCTCTCTGCTTTGTGATGGGAGCACACTAAATTTATTTATTTTCTTTGTCAATTTTGTAGAATATATGGATGTCAAAGTGATATTGTATTCCTGTTGATTAGTAGCTACCTATTCTTGATAGACAGTTCCTTCTCGAAGGACCCTATGAAAATGCTAAAATTTAATGACTTCCCATGTATTTGTTGAGTTGAGGCACATATTTACTCCAAACATCTACTCATTATTGTTTTAAAAAAATTCTATTCGACAAAATATCTATTTGCAATAAAAATAAATAAAACATTTCCACCAAGAAAAAACCAAATCCGAACCCATGACCTCTGGTGTATAGTAAAATTGCATTACCAACTACACCACACATTGTTAACAAAGTTACCAACTTAATAAGAACTATAAAATAAAAATGTGAACTCTAGCCCAAAAAACCCTTATTTTTTGAGCAAAAAAAATGATAAAACACCTAAAAAAGAGTGTTGATGTTGAATTAACATTTATTTATATATATATTTTTTCGGGTTAAAATACCAAAAAAAATTGCAACTACATTAAAAACTAATTTTTTTGTGCAATACATTTATTTTATTTTTGGTTAAAATTCCAATATATTTTAGCAATGGCATAAAAAATACACTAAAAATAATAAATCACGTCTATCAAAAAAAATTAAAATTCCAACAGGTTTCGATGATTGGGCTAATGATAAAATATCATGATTCCAGAAATCCTAAAAATTCCAATAAATTACAACCATGTAATTAAAGATGAAACATCACAACCCTAAATAACCTCAAAATTTCAACATTTTTGAGCCATGAGATTAAAACCAAATACAATAACAATAGTGGACTTCTATAGGGAACAATAATAACAATATGGGGACAACATGGGCACAAGAATAAGAATTAGGGGGCTACACTAACAATAGAAATGAGGGAATACACTAGTAATATAGGGGCCTAACATGCCCCTCTCCTTCAAAAAAGTGTTGTTATGTATGCTTGAGTAATTCTAGATGCTTTTGTATAAAATTATCATCCTCCCATGTGGAATCTTCAGTGGGTAAGTTCTTCCACTTGATGAGATACTCTGAAATTGATCGATTTCGTAGCTGTCGAGTTCTTGTTTCTATGACTGCTTCAGGTTCCAATATGATTTTTCCTTCCTCTTCAAGTTTCAGAAATATTATTTGAACTAGGAGCTTGTCACTTCTTTAAGCATGAAACATGGAAAACTGGGTGCAGTTGGGAAGATGCAAGAAGCTCCAATTTGTATGCCATAGTACCAATTTTTGAAACACCTTCTAAGGACTATAATACTTTGGTGATAATTTATTATCCTTCTTATCTTGCTCGAGGGACATTTGTTTGGATGGTTGAGGTACATTTGTTTGGATGGTTATAGCTGTAAAAATACCAAGTTGCCTACATCAAAACTTCTTTCACTGCAATGATCTTCCTGTTGCTTCATCCTATTCTGCACCAAGGTGAGGTTATCCTTTAAGAGTTGGAGTGTTATAGACATTTTTGTGCCTTACAGCATTGAGCATGAAATGTCCATAATCTAAGGGATCCAAAGTCCCTAAACATGTTGTTCCTACCCCTAGAGGAACAAGGCTAATAAACCACAGCAATTCACAGAAGTTCTCCACCAGAAACTGCTCAAAAACAAGTCAATTCAGGATCATTTCAGTGGCTACACTAGCTGTCTGCGCTGAATGTCAAAGCCAACACTGGCTACCTGCGCTGAATGTCAAAGGCAACACTGGCTACCTGCGCTGAGCGAGATTGGACATGTGGCAAGTTCATTTCTTAAGGTGTCAGAACCCAGGAAGCTTCCAAAATGACACTTGCCTCAGGGAATTCGACTGGTGATGAGTAAGAGGTTCCAAATCTCCAAGTGGAAGCAAGAACCTCTAAGTGGAATGAAGAACTGACAGTGGGAGAGGACAATAGTCAGATCTCAAGCTGACTCATCCTCTATCCAAACATCTATATATGGATCTCTCCTCCATGAGATCCTGGAGGCTGGAATTTTGTGAATGCAAAGAATTGCTGTTGGTTTGAGTTTAGAGCTATTGGGTGATTTGCTTTGAAGGAGGTGAAGAGGAGATTCCTTTCTGCTGGGAAGGTGATGCTGGATTGGGCCTCTTATGGTTGTATCACTTCCTGAACTTTACTTCTTCCATCAATAAAGCCATTTGAGTTTCTTCTATATGCATGTATCTCAATGATGTTTTGTTGTATTTGCATATTTAGTTTATTCTAATCCTTAAACTAGTTATGAATGTATGCTTCTTGTAGTTTCCCTCTCTTGCCATTTTACAGGAACTTGGTGTAGCTGGGCTAGTGAAAGAGCAAGGAGCTGGGAGCAAGTAGCAAGGAGTGAGATTGGATCAACAAACTAGCGGAAGACATCGGTTAGTTAACTCCTTCTCCTCTCTTTACATTTCATATAGAAGAACACTTAGATAGCTTTGTCTTGTTTGTTGCTGAGGTACTATCACTCCTTAGAGTGGGATAGGGTCATTCCGTATTGGATACTTTTCCCAACAACAAATTGGCGACTCCGCTGGGGAACGTATCTTGTTGGTTTGTTTGTGTTTTTGCTATTCAATTCATAAACTCAAAGAGTACCGAGTCAAACTGCATTTGGATTTTTCAAATGCAAAGTAGAGGGCAGCTACTCTAGTCCAATAACTGGGCCTGTTTATGATCTGAAGAGCTGATCCACAAGTACTCTAACAGCTCTTAGTGATAGATCTTCATCCTCCTTTAAATCATCCCTTAGTTCGTGCTTGATTGATAGCTTTGACTTGGCCAAAAACTGTGATTTTAACTGCAAACTGTAGCTCAAAACCCCGGAACAATTCTCGTTCTGGTTTCAGCGCAGACCCAGTGAAGAGGTTTTGCATTTCAACGCAGGTCCCGTGAAGGCTACCAACGCTGAATGTCAAAACCTCTGTGTTAGACCTGTGCTGAAACAGTCCTTGCCTTGTGCAGCTGTGGTTCCCTGTGTCTTTTGCTCAGTTTTCATCCCTGTTTTTGCAGCCTGTTATCAGTCAATGTACCTATCTGAAACCACCTTTCTTTGCCTCTATTCTGCCTCGGTTGTGTAAAGAAACTGTATTTGTTCTTTGTGTATTTCTTACATCATTTGCAGTTTCCCATTACGAAAGTGAACTAGTCTTACTGTGGCTCCTTAGATCTAGACCTGTCATAAGTGTCGTTTTGATCTTAGGAGTAAGTTTTGTTTGCTGTTCACAGTTGATTGAGCTTTTGCTTTCGTCATATGGTTTGAATTTATGTATTTCTAGTGTCGAAACAAGTAAATCATAAGGTGTCTTTTGATTTTGGACAAAAAGCTTGTTTGTGTGTTCACTTGAAATCGAATTCAAAGTTATACAACAGCTTTCTTTATATAAACATCAATATTAAGAAAGAGAAAAGAAATACTTGCATTGTGCATTTGCATTTTGACAGCTTGCATGTTGATTTAGGAAAAAGTGCATTACTGTGTGCTCTATGCTCTGTGTGAAAAGATGATGTCTTTCTTTTCCCTCAGTAGTTAGGATTTTCATATGTTGAAAAGATATAAAAAGCTTTCTTATCATCTTTAGACTGCATTTAGGAGTTGTATCATACATCTCGTGGTGATCCAAAAAGGCAAACTTCTAAAAAAGATCAACCTAAAATAAATTGAATGAACTTAACAACGCTTTGTAACATAACGCACAACATAGAGGTCTAGGCTAGAGACGTGTTCCGGCGTCGTAAAGCCTGATATCTTACCGTTGAGTGGTTGGGTGATTCCTCCACGGTGAAGCGATAAGTATCAGTACGGATTGTGCTCCCACGTACCGTTGCGTATATATTGGGAGACCCCTATAGGAATAAAGCCTTTATCCATAGGAAGCCGTGTCGGCCGCCCTACTGATCGCAATGCACTGAACATAGCATTCAGGAAGATCGACCGCCCGTACCTTAAAAAGTATTCTGCGGTTTTGCGAAAAGTTTGGCACACCCTCTACCTAGAACTCCAGAGCAGTTCCTTTTGGCCTTTTTCAGACTCTATAACAGAAAAAGTCCATCCGAGCATTTGTCACTTCGGGCTCGTTAAAACATTGAAGGAGACTAGAGTCATCTTTAGCTTTTTCTCGACTCTTTAAAAGTGAAAAAGCAAGTTGTGTCTAAAGCGTCGTTAAAATTTATTTTAAACGGAATAATCATCACCTTTCCCTCGTTGATCTTCGAAGTTAGTCTCCCTTCATCACAAGTTCTTGTGGAATCGCTAAGAAATCTTTTGGATAGACTAGATATGTCTGAACAACCGTCGACATCTAGGACTGTGTCATCCGACACAGTAGCAGCAGAACCTCCTGCTGCTACTCCAACAATGTACGCCGGTATACCGTCTGTCCCGGCAAGTTATCAACAACAAGCCGGAGTCCAATCAGGGACGACGACATGGTTAGTTCCTATTTCTTCATCCGGATTATCATCTAGTATTTCTTATGTTGAAACTCAACAAATTGATCCAATGTGTCTTCAAAGGCCAATCTACCCTTTAAGTACTGGATTTCCACCATATGGAGGGCAGTATGCTCTTTCATTGTTCCCTCCCAGAGAACAACCATATGGGAGTTTACAACAAAATTCAGGTCAAACTGGAATTACATCCAGCGGTTGGGTACCGATACTGCCTCAACAACCAGGAATTGTATATTCAATGCAACCAGTATGCCCTGTGTCGAATATTCCTGCCATACCTGCTATAGTGAATGCGTCGCAAGTACAAGCTCCACCTGTTGTATGTCAACCCCAAGTTACTCAGGTTGCAATACAACAGCCTCTTGTCTCAACGACTCAATCACAATCTCAGGTTAGTGCCTCCTTATCTGGAGCGACTCAGGCTCAAACAAGTACTGTGACTCCTCATCTTGGTCAATCATCCAGTATTGGTCAACAACAAATGGTTCAACAACCAGAGCTGGTTCAATCTCAACAGCTGCCATTCCAGCAATCATATCAAGGACCTGAGCAACAAGTCTTTGTAAGTAATGGGCAACAATGCTATAATGGTTATGCCCATCAACCTTGTCAGCATTATGTTGGTTTGCAAAGACCCATTGCTCAGGCGATCCCATCTTATCCTGGATATGCTTCGCCTAACCTGAATCAACAGTTGCCCTTTATAGAAACTCTAGAATTACCAGATCTAAACCGGCTGACGAATGATCCAATTGCTTATGCCCCTTGGTGGCCAGCGATTCCGCATAAACTTCCGTCAGATATTCCTAAATTTAATGGAAATCCGGGTGAAGATCCGTCGAATCATGTGATGACATTCCATCTATGGTGTTCATCAAACACCCTGAATGATGATTCGATAAGACTTCGCCTCTTTGAGAGGACGTTAACGGGTCCAGCGGCAAAATGGTAAATTGAATTGCCTAGAGCTTCGTTCGACAACTTCAGTACCTTAGCCACAACCTTTTTAACCCATTTTCAATTACCGATAAGGTATGAAACGGGAACAGAACTCCTTACCAACTTCAAACAGACAACGTCCACTCACATATCTGATCATATACATGAGTGGAGACATCGTCGTAGGATGGTAAAAACGTACGTTCCCGATCAGCTATTAGCTGAATGGTTTATCAAGTCGTTACTTCCCGCTATAACAGAAGATGTGGCAAAGGGAGGAGTCGTAACGGAAGAGCAAGTTATCGCTCGTGCGCAATATCTAGACTTGGTCTATACTCAGTCTGGCACGCTCTACGACAAAATACCTGACGCCCCTAGACCAGAATTCTCAATTCCTCCTCCTCCTAAATCAAACAATGACTCTCATGCCGGTGATGGCGTGATTGGCAAAACAGATACGAAATCAACAAAGGCTACATCTAAAAAGGCCTGTAAGATTTCTAGTCAAAATGCAAATGAGGAACTTCTTGCCTCGGAAGTAAATGCCATGTCGACCGACAAGGGCAAACAACTGAAGCAACCAGGGGGCAAGAAGAAAAAGAAAGGGAGAAAAAGGAAACCCCCTGCGGGGTGTCATATATGCGATGAGGATCATTGGACGAAAGATTGTCCACATATAGCTGAAGTTAAGAAACTCTTTAAGAGTTCAAAAACCCCAGCAGTATTGACTGATCCGTTTCCAAGCCCAGGAACCAAACTGGTTGCTAATCAAAATGCTTCCCGATCCCAAGTGCTTATGTTGTCTACCTCAAAGCAGCAGAATGATGCTTTGACAAGGAATAAAGATTACGGGAATCCACAGCTGTCGAATAACAAGGCTAATGAACAACCTAGTAGTTCGACGACAACTTTGACCGAAGTTGTGCCGCCCATCATTCCTGAACCAATGATAAAGTCGCCAAAGGGAGTAGTACACAAATCGACATTTAATCCTCGTGCCAAAATAGCACAGAATTATAATATAATAGAGGACCTGGCTCAATCGTCGTCCACTATGTCGACACTTGAGGTACCGCAAAATTGCCCCTCCCAAGAGCAAGCTTTATTATCAGCAATAGGTGGGATTGACCAAATGGATTCCAATCTTGTGGCTTTTGATCATAAAGGATATGACCCTCAGTTACCAGTTCAACTAGCTTTCCTTATTCAAGTGAAAGCCCTCAACAAAACTGTTCATCGAACAATTATTGATGAGGGGGCATCTACATGTATTATGTCGATGAGTTGCTGGAAAAATTTAGGCTCACCACCCTTGTCGAGATCGTCAATGACGTTAAAAGCATTTGATGGACGATCATACACTCCATATGGGATTTTAAGTAACTTGCAAGTTGAACTAGGGGGCAAAACAGTAGAAATTGATGTTGAAGTAATTGATGGAAAACTCGATTACAACATCCTACTGGGAAGGCCCTGGATATATGCCATGGCCGCAGTTGTGTCGACCTACTTCAGGAAGATTGCATTTCCCTTTCAAGGAGGAATTACAGTCGTCGACCAACAAACTTTCCTCCCCGACAGTTCACAAGTTACGGGAAGCATTCCAATGATCCATGGAAGCAATCATTCGCTTCAAAATATTGGAGTAGGTCTCCTAAAAGACCCTCCCTTAATGGGTACTTTTGCCCTACCGCCTGCGAGTAATCTGGCGGAAGTAGCCACAGTGGAAACCTACAATATGAAATCTTCTATATCTAATGGATTCGGAAGATTCCTAAACATTTTGTCAGCATGGATCATCGCCCTAATAGAAATACTGTAAATACAGTGGGCACCGAGGACGGTTCTTACCTCGTGTCAACCTCGTTAAAAAATGAAACAAGGAGTCATGAGGATAGTTCTTTTACTGTGTCAACCTCATTAAAAAATGAAACAAACCCCCTTTCCAAATCTCAAAGGTAAACCTTCATTCCAACCACCAAGTTGAATGCAATGAAGCTTGGGGGGCATGCACCTCGATTTGCGTTATTATGCTGGGGGCATGCAAACTTATCTCCGAGCAGTTTTAGCACACAGTTCATGCTCGTTAAAAAATAAACGCAAGATCCGAGCAGTTTTAACGCGGACTTCATGCTCGTTAAAAAATAAACATAAGCATTGAGCAAGCTTCCCCCAGAGTTCAAGCTCATCCAGAAAAAATGAACCGGTAAATAACCATTGTGATCGTAAATTCATCAGCCATAAAAGCCTTGGTCGTGTTTGCACCGTCACCTCCACTTTTCATTTGGCCGATCGTTCACCTCCATTTGATTGTTTACCTATTTTGAGGAACAACTGCGAAGAGTGATTTCACCTAGCCATCCTTGTGACACTACCGTGATTGGAAAATTCCAACCTGTACCTGGAATCTGCTGCTATCCCTGTTTATCACTCGTTCCTCAAAAGACGAGTCTTCTTTGAGCTCTTTTCATCCGACTCGTAAAATATGAAAAGTTTGCCGAGTTTTGGCCTTCCAGCTCGTTAAAGCGACCAGAAGAGCTATTCCTCCTCTAGATTTTAATCTTTTTGGACCTGAGGGATTATTGCGCAAAAAGATCGAGCGCTTGTTTAGTTTGGCTGGTTAAAACTATCGAAAATTCATCCCTTCTGTATTGTTTTATACTTTTTCGGACTTAAGGGATTAGATGACGAAAAAGGACCTTTGGAGTTAACTTTACGTACCTTTTCAGACTCTCTAAAAATGAAAAGGACCGAGTTGTCTTTGTCGCTAGACTCGTTAAATGCATTAAATAGCGACAAACTTGTCTTTAGACGAGAACGCGTTTCCCTATCGCTAGGCTCGTTAAAAAATAGCGATGGGCTTGCCCGAAGGGCAGGTTATAGAACAAGCATATGTTATCCTCCTCAAGCTTGACAAAAATAAAGAGGTACTGGTCAGCAATGACTAGGGAAAAATTGGGAGAAACTCAAAACTTTGATGGTAGCAAGTTGCTCTTGAACATGACACTTTTCCTCCGTACCACAATCGGGTTGGGTTGTTTCATTCACCGATCACATCACCATGGTCTCGCCTTACCATCCATATTTGGGGTAATGCTACCGATCCATCGCATCAGTGTCGCCATATGTTCAAGAGAAGTTGTTCAGAGAAGTCAACCGTGTCCCATCCACTGCCATACATTATCCTTCATCCTTTCATGACCGCCACCCTGAATCATATGTCACAGATCGTTTTCACCTCCATCAAAATCATTAGCTCCGTTCCGTGTCACTGATGAGGGATTCATTAAGGCCCTCCTTTGACAGGATCGCTTCTTGTCGACATCAACTCATTATCCAAGAAGTTGATCTAGGAACAACCCCTTCAGTACTTTGAAGCTTGCATGCCTCAATGGCAAGTTTCTCACTTCCGGCGACAGGTATACATCAATGACCTTCGACCGAAAGATTTTGCGTGGTGTTCGACGCCAAGTCCTTTATTCACACCACGTGAATTGTACTGCAGTACCTTGAGGGTCATCATCATTATCAGTGATTCCTCTCGCGCTTGTTAACAGTTTACATCATTGACTGGTAATCAAGCGATGTCTTTCCATGTTCGACTTCAAAAAAAAAATGCTCACATGGATCGACTTGTACTTAGAGTGAAGATCGGACGAGATTGAAGACCCCGGATCTAGTTTCATCCATCCGGGCTGCGATATATATTCAAGAGATAAAGACATTGACATGTACATCATTGCAGCAGATAATCATCCTATCCAAAGGATGATAATTTCATCAAAAATTATCAGTCTACCATCAGACGATTGTCTGTTCTATGTACAGAAAAATGAATTTATAAAGTTGAGCATGGGAATGCCCGCCTCGGCTAGATCATGAAAGCAGTATGAAAAATAATGTATTGTATTGTATCTTATTACAGGTCACCTCCCAGCATTGGATGAACTTCGGATCCTCCTGATAAAGCATTTCACCCGATAAACGGCCTCATACTTTAGGGGGCAACTGTTATAGACATTTTTGTGCCTTACAGCATTGAGCATGAAATGTCCATAATCTAAGGGATCCAAAATCCCTAAACATGTTGTTCCTACCCCTAGAGGAACAAGGCTAATAAACCACAGCAATTCACAGAAGTTCTCCACCAGAAACTGCTCAAAAACAAGTCAATTCAGGATCATTTCAGTGGCTACACTAGCTGTCTGCGCTGAATGTCAAAGCCAACACTGGCTACCTGCGCTGAATGTCAAAGGCAACACTGGCTACCTGCGCTGAGCGAGATTGGACATGTGGCAAGTTCATTTCTCAAGGTGTCAGAACCCAGGAAGCTTCCAAAATGACACTTGCCTCAGGGAATTCGACTGGTGATGAGTAAGAGGTTCCAAATCTCCAAGTGGAAGCAAGAACCTCTAAGTGGAATGAAGAACTGACAGTGGGAGAGGACACTAGTCAGATCTCAAGCTGACTCATCCTCTCTCCAAACATCTATATATGGATCTCTCCTCCATGAGATCCTGGAGGCCGAAATTTTGTGAATGCAAAGAATTGTTGTTGGTTTGAGTTTAGAGCTATTGGGTGATTTGCTTTGAAGGAGGTGAAGAGGAGATTCCTTTCTGCTGGGAAGGTGATGCTGGATTGGGCCTCTTATGGTTGTATCACTTCCTGAACTTTACTTCTTCCATCAATAAAGCCATTTGAGTTTCTTCTATATGCATGTATCTCAATGATGTTTTGTTGTATTTGCATATTTAGTTTATTCTAATCCTTAAACTAGTTATGAATGTATGCTTCTTGTAGTTTCCCTCTCTTGCCATTTTGCAGGAACTTGGTGTAGCTGGGCCAGTGAAAGAGCAAGGAGCTGGGAGCAAGCAGCAAGGAGTGAGATTGGATCAACAAACTAGCGGAAGACATCGGTTAGTTAACTCCTTCTCCTCTCTTTACATTTCATAAAGAAGAACACTTAGATAGCTTTGTCTTGTTTGTTGCTGAGGTACTATCACTCCTTAGAGTGGGATAGGGTCATTCCGTATTGGATACTTTTCCCAACAACATGGAGAGCCTGTTGTTGATGCTCGATGTGATCTTCCACTGCTTGAACCTTGAATTTTCCCTTAAATATTATGTGATGGATGGTGGATGGTATCCATTAAGTGCCATAAATGGGGTAATTTTTGTTGCAGTATGGAAGGAAGCACTATACCACCATTCTTCCATAAGTAACCACTTGACCAATTGTGTATTTTTATCAGATACAAAGCAACGAAGATATCATTCCAAAAATTTGTTCAATATCTTAGTTTGCCCATTATATTGAGGATGATAAGATGAGCTATGAGCTAATAGAGTACCGAGACAAGGAAATAGTTCTGTCCAAAAATTTCTAGTGAAAATGGGATCTATGTCACTTACAATAATATTTGGGTTTCCATGTAGCTTTTCAATTGTTTCCATAAATACAATACCAACTGTATTGGATTTAAATGGATGAGATAATGCACAAAAGGTGTGCATACTTGGCAAGTCTATCTACAACCACCATGATGAAACTCTTTCCTTCGTACTTGGGTAAACCTGATGAGCCTCGTCATTATTTAACTATATGGAGCTTAATTCACCTCCTAGATTAGTAAAATCAACTCTTATTACAATTTATTACATATTTTGGTTATATTTTGTTTAATGAGATGAGTCAAAGTGAGATACTATGCCTAGTGGACTAATGTACATTGAATGCAGGTTTGTGAGAGAAAATCAGGGAATTTTGGCTAGATTAAGGGCTAAAACTCGAATGAGGCAAAGAAGAGAGATTGTAGGAGGTAAATGCTCCTCATTTACTCCTCCCTCATTTGAATATTCCTCCATCAATCACACTAGCTCGGAGTACAAGCAACCAAGTCATGGATATCAAAGGCAGTCGAGCAAGTGACAGTTAAAGAGTTAGTTTATCTCGAGTTTAGGAGCCGAGCCTCCTTAGATTTAAGGAAGTCATTGGAGAATTTAGTTGTATAAATAACGAGGCCTAGAGCCTCATTAGGATTCGAATTTTCTCTGTAAAAACACTAGTCATTTTCGAGTTCAAGACCTGTGGAAGACATTGCTATGTAATTTTCTATTTTGATAATGAGAATGAGCATTTCCTTGATCCAGCACTGAGTTAACTTAGAGGGATGAAGCTCTTGGGTTAGGGCCCAACCCTAGTAGCAAAGGCTCCTCTTCTTGTATTTGTATTCTTAGATTGATTTCATAGCTCAATGGTTGAATTGTCTTTAGGATTATTCCATTGCAAGTAGTGTAGATTTGATTAGTTTTCTTATTAGTTTGCTTCCATTTGTGCTTTACTTCAGTAGTAGTTTAGAATAGATAAAGGAACATAAAAAATATGTCAATAGGTTTTTTGGCCTCACTTCTTCCTTTATGGATCATGATTTGAGGAAATAACTCCTATGCAACCCCAAAAAGATAGAATTCTAGTTTCTCATGGAATTTAGGGTTTTGTGTACTTAGGCCAACATTTGATCAGTTTGCAAGAGTAGGATTTAGTTATGATTTCTTCCATATCCAATCTTACATTATATCTCATCAATGATTCCATCTTATTCTGCAAGTTTTCTTCATTCATGAAGTAGACAGTTGGCTCATTAAACTCTGTTTTCCTAGATCATTGAAATTCTTCTTGTTTACATGATTTTTGGATAAATGTCAATGTTTGATGTAGTGTAGAGGTTTAAGAAGTACAAAGAGATCTCTTAGTCAGCAAACTCCTTCCAACTTCATCCATCCATTATCATTCCTTGCTTTCACTAAGACCTTTACCAATTTCATCATTTTGCAAGGAAACTTCTCCAAGCTTGTTGAGCAAATCCAACCATCTCCCAACTTTGGTTTTGAGTTCTGGAGTGATATTAGGTATTTCCTTGCATCATTCCATCCATTAACCACCTTCCCTAAGCCTTCCATCACCTTCAATGCCCATCATTTTGCTCTCGGTTGTATCCTATAGAAATACAGGGAATCCTATAGGTTTTTAGGACATCCTATAGGTTTTCCAGTAGTGGCCTATTTTGAGGCAAAATTGAGGGAGAAGCGTTTAGGAAGCTAGAAAACGTCACCTACTGGTCTCCCCAACATTCTAACCATTCACCAACATCCCTAAGACACCTGCCACATCACCAAAAGATATTAGCTTTCACACTTCCATAAAAAAGAAAAAAATAAAAACATATTTATTTTAGTCATTTACATGCACAGTAGCAGAAAACAATGTAAACTTTGAAATGGGAACTTTAAACTAGAAACGGGAACTCTAACCAAAAAACCCCGAAAAAACATCAAAAGTAGTGCTAAAAACAAAAAGTGTGTATACTAGAACGATGGTTTTTTTTTAGGGTCAATTTTGAACATGTTTTGAAAACGGCAGTGAAAACAAAATTTTCGTGCAAAAAACACCTTGAAAACGAAAAAGTGTTGATACTGGAACGATGATTTTTTTTAGGGTCAGTTTTCAACATTTTTAAAAAATGCTAGTAAAACCATATTTTTATGTGCAAAAAAACATTTGTTTATGAGGAAAAAACACACTAATGTTTTTGGTAGAATAACATTTTTCTTTCCTAAGTATAAATTCAACATGTTTTCAACCATAACATGCTAGATACGAAAAAAATTGGAATTTTTTCAACCATAAAATTAAAAAACCATGATTTTGTGAACAAATTACATGACTAAATGAATCAAAATGTCATTATTTGTATATTGAATGAAACGTACATTATATCTCTAATTTAATGTTGCATTGTAGATATTCTAAACAATAAAAGTTATCATAATTAAGACATATAATCCAACAACATAAAAATGACTCATAACTTCTGATTTAACACCATATGGAAATCAAAATTTTTATTTCAAGATACGATGCAAACATCAGTTATATAAACTGTCTTAGACAATTATTCAAAATCACTCATATTTTTTTGCACACCATTAGAATTCACATCTTTAGATGAATGACTGGACGCTGACGAAGATGTTCCATATTCTTCTCTTTCATCAACTAGTGCCCCATCTGAGTCCACATGCATGCCCACCATTTCAGGTTTCAAAATTCTTCTAGATCTACGACTGGTTTCAGAAGACTCCCATCTCAACATTGTTCCTTCTAGTAATAACCTTTTCAGAATCTCTATCGTCTTGAAGCAAAGAGTTCCTCTCTTTGTTAAATTTAAGTCATAAACAAGTATGTCAACATCCTCCAATTTTAAGATGTCTGTGCGGCAGCGATTTATATTTGTACCCTCTCTTTTTCTCTTTCCGCCATTTTTTTTGTCAACTACCATCTCTGGCTTATACACACCATTGAATGGGTGTGTATTTGTGGCATACCAATGTACTTCAACACCTGTAACATCCTCATTTTCTATAAAGACCTTTATAACCTTAGAAACCTAGAATGGATAGCCATTGGGATCTCCATCTGCTAGCACTGTGATCATGAAACCCTCCTTAATATCCTATACTGAACCCCTGTAAAGGTCTTCCATGGCTTCACGTTGTGCATGAGATCTTATGGAACCAATATACAACTCTCTTTCCTCTACTTGTGAAGAATTAATAATACCTTGAGATTGTTGTTGTTCAACAATGTTTATTTCCTCATGTTCATTTGACACATTTTGTGGCCAAACAAATGGATTTTTCAAATGTATATCTTCATTTGTTGTTGTTGAAATGATATCACTGTGATTATTGAAAAATGACTCCCACCAAACTGAATCAGCAATGTCAAAGTACTCATATGTATATCTAATACATTTTTTAATTTCTTCTAGGCAATCAGAATAATTTATATCTCTATTCTGTCTGTGTGCATTATGAACTTCACCAAATGATTGAAATAACAATATTTTTGATGCAAATATTGGATTATAAGGAATGAACTTCAAAAATTCCAAACCCAATGACGGTGCCCATTCTGCAGTAGTTGAATACTTCTTGCCTCATATTAGTGTTTTCCCATCAATTCTTTTGATACGAAATTGATGTTGGAAGCTAATATCATTAAGTCGTTCAATGCATTTCTCCTCACCATGTGATCTTAGAATAAACCTTCGCATGTCAATAGTTTCTTCCAACACATCAAAAGTAGGCTCTGGCATGTATGATTTCTTAATACATTCACTTAATGATGGCAAGCTCCCAACTTCCTTCCTCAATGTGACTGAAAAATGACTGAACATTTGATCAATATGGTCATGAGTGTCCCCTTTAATAAGGAAACCAACCTTTACCTTCTGAAAAAATCTCAATTCAACAAGCATGTTTAGATATCCAAAAACAACTTGATTTTTGTTTTCACGACAAGTGTTGTCCAATTGTAGATACAAAACTTCAGGAAGATTACCAGACCAATGAGAAAGCACATCATGAATTATGATTATTGTCAAATTTGCATCATTATGAATATTTGGAGCTATGAAGTACACCGTTGGCAACATTTTCCCATTGAATACTATACAACTGACCAAGTGATACTCAATAAAACTTTCCTCCTATAAATTTTTTGGTGTGCGAACAAAATGTGGTAAAAGTGTTTTCTTCTGGTCCATACCATCAATTATCAAACCCAAATATTTATTTGGATTATCATAACACTTCTTTCAATGCTTGTACAACTTTTTCCTTTCACTTGTTTGTTGTTCGCAATGTTCCTAAAGTTATGTGAAAATTGAATCTACACAACATAAAAGAAAGCCATTAAGGAATATGTTTTCATAGTTGATGACTATACAATTTTAAAAGTTAAAGTTATGAATGCTTACCTCTTTCTGACCCTTCATATTTGTCCCTTTTTGATTTAAGAGAAGCACATGTACTACAAATCCACATCCTTGTCTTCTTAGGAATACGAACATTGTTGAATTCTTTCTTCCATACTTTCACAAAATATTGATATGTAATAAACCGACCATGTCCCTCAGCACCTTCTTCATATTCTTTGTATAAGTTGTAGATTTCTCGTCTTGAAAAATTATCTGGAATATGTATTGTCTCTCTACTTGGCATACACTCTCCATGCTTTGAAAAGAAATCTTTCATCCATGACATTGCAGTATTTGATAATGGCCCAAACTGTCATTTATGACGTACTTCTGAATAAAATGTGGGATCTTTTTCCAAATTACCTTGAATTCTCAAGAGACGAAAATTCCCCATCGAATGAAACATTTTGAAAGCCTTTCTATAGATAAATAAATCCCAATATGATAATCATAACCTAACAATGTAGATTGCATGAACCCAACTAAATATGAATTCTACATGCTTTTATTCATTGACAAATATCTCTTCCTTTTTTCTAATGAAAATTTGAAATCCATATGTTTCAAGCAATGTTTTTGACAACATTCACTTGAAATGAGAGCGGTGATAGAACTTCTTCTCATCAAATATTCTGCTCTACCCCTTGTATAACTAGAACATCTTGCATTGATACAAAAAGGTCTACTCCTACTCCTCGATACAATATTTCCTAGAAAAATCTCCATCATTGGATCATCATTAAGAGGAATGTTATCCACGCTATGATCAATTGTGCTTTTCAAATACTGACTTGGAGGATATTTTTTCATCTTCCCTTTCTTCAGTGCTACTGTCATAGTCCTTAGAATTGGGACTAAATGGAAAATTTGACTCGATGTTTATTGGATATTCTTCTTCATGTGCATTGTCAGTGCTGCTCCCATAGTCCATAGAATTAAGACTACGTTGAAAATGTGACTATTTACTTACTGAAAATGCTACATCCTATCCTTTGTCACTGCTACCTTTATAGTCATTAGGATTAGGACTAAGTGCTTCATCCTGTCCTTCATCACTACTACTCTTATAGTCCATAGGATTAGGACTAAGAGGACACCGTGACACTCGATTCTTTTGAAATTTTTCATCATGCTCTTCATCACTACTGCTCTCATAGTCCATAGGATTAGAACTAAGTGGACACCGCGACACTCCGTTCTTTTGAAATTTTTCATCATGCTCTTCATCACTGCTGTTCTCATAGTCCATTGGATTAGGACTAAGAGGACACCGTGACACTCCATTCTTTTGAAATTTTTCATCACGCTCTTCATCACTGCTACTCTCATAGTCCATAGGATTAGGACTAAGTGGACACTGTGACACTTCATTCTTTTGAAATTTTTCATCATGTTCTTCATCACTGTAGCTTTCATAGTCCATAGGATTAGGACTAAGTGGAAATTTTGAAACTCTATTCAGTTGAAATTCTTCATCACTGTTGCTCTCATAGTCCATAGGATTAGTACTAAGAGGACACCGTGAAACTCCATTCTTTTTAAATTCATCATCATGTTCTTCATTACTGTTGCTCTCATAGTCCATAGGATTAGGACTAAGACGACATCATGACACTCCACTCTTTTGAAATTTGTCATCATGCTCTTCATCACTATTGCTCGCATAGTCCATAGGATTAGACTAAGAGGACACTGTGACACTCCATTCTTTTGAAATTCGTCATCATGCTCTTCATCACTACTGCTCTCATAGTCCTTAGGGTTAGGACTAAGTGGACACTGTGACACTCCATTCTTTTGAAATTCGTCACCACGCTCTTCATCATTACTGCTCTCATAGTCCATAGGATTAGGACTAAGTGGACACGTGACACTCCATTCTTTTGAAATAAGTCATCATGCTCTTCATCACTGCTGCTCTCATAGTCCATAGGATTAGGACTAAGAAGACACTGTGACACTCCATTCATTTGAAATTCGTCATCATGCTCTTCATCACTGCTGCTTTCATAGTCCATAAGATTATGACTAAGAGGACACCATGACACTCCATTCTTTTGAAATTTTTCATCATGCTCTTCATCATTGTTGCTCTCATAGTCCTTAGGATTAGGACTAAGTGGACACCATGACACTCCATTCTTTTGAAATTCGTCATCATGCTCTTCATCACTACTGCTCTCATAGTCCATAGGATTAGGACTAAGAGGACACCATGACACTCCATTCTTTTGAAATTTTTCATCATGCTCTTCATTACTGTTGCTCTCATAGTCCTTAGGATTAGGACTAAGTGGACACCGTGACACTCCATTCTTTTGAAATTTGTCATCATGCTCTTCATCACTGCTGCTCTCATAGTCCATAGGATTAGGACTAAGTGGACACCGTGACACTACATTCTTTTGAAATTCATCATCATGCTCTTCATCACTACTAATCTCATAGTTCATAGGATTAGGACTAATTGGACATCGTGACACTCCATTCTTTTAAAATTATTCATCATGCTCCTCATCATTGTTGCTCTCATAATCCTTAGGATTAGGACTAAGTGGAATCCGTGACTCTTTATTTATTTAAAATTCTTCATCCCCTCTTTCATCAGTGCTGCTCTCATAGTCCTTAGGATTAGGACTAAGTGGAAGAATTGACTTTCTATTCATAGTGGAAGAATTTCCGTTATATTCATCAATATGATTAGAGTTGTTATGCGATGAAGATATTGATGCTTTACAAAGTGAAGCTTCACTATCAGAAGAATCCATCCCTTTCAAATAGAAGAGGTTGAATGATACAAATGCAGACTCTCCTAAAGGTATTATATAGCTTAGAGAATGAAATTTTCCCTCAAAAAAGTTTCGCCAAAATATTTCCCTCCAAAAATTTTGTTTCATGTATTTCCCTTCATTATTTTATTCTACAATTTATTGAAAAATTTTAACTAAATTTTTTTATGAAATAAATCTTTAAATTTAAAATTGTAAACTAAAACTTTTACCTAAATTATTTTAATAGTTAAACTATATAATATTTACTAAACAATTGAATGTTTTTTTTTTTACCTTCTAAAAATATTAATCCCACATTCATCGTGCTGTAAAACAATTCCATAATATTCTCTTTATCATAGTTTCCTATATCGTCATAAAAAAATTAACATGTTAATTTTTTTTAAACAAATTAATCCCACATTAACCGTACGGTAAAACATCTCCATAATTTCACCTATATAATAAATTTCATTATCACTATTACTCACATCACATCAAGGTTTTCTGAGGTTCGTTAAAAGACTTGGAGCGAATTTGTGGAGCAGATACATTGCTATCAACAACATATTCAATGGAGGATTCCCGCATTTGAAAGGTTAGTTAATTTTTTTCTTTGCAAATTTTAAAATTAAATAAGTTTAATGAATTTTATTTTTTTAAATTGAAACTTTATGTGGACCAAATTTACCCACTACGTCCGCAGGGGGCATGGTGGGCCCGGTAATGCTCATGATGACCAAATGGGCCCGGTCATGCTCACATCAGCCGAATGGGCCCGTAGGTTAAGGGCGATGGGGATAGCTACCCAGCCCGCGGGGTGGCAGGGCGATTCTGAGAATTGCCCCACCACCCCACGTGCAAGCGGGCCACCGGGATGGCACTAGGGGCAGCTGCTGCAGCTCCCCCTGCACCACCCCGGCGGCCCGCCCGCTTGCTAGGTGGCGGGGTGATTCTGAGAATCGCCCGCCACCCAACGGGCGAGCGGGCTGCCAGGGTGGCACGGGGCGAGAATCGCCCACCACCCCACAAGCAGGTGAGATGCTAGGGTCGCGTAGGTGGATTTGTGGCAGTTCCCTCCCACGCCACCACGGCGGCCACCCCGTGGGTGGGCAGGCTACGGGGTGACGCAGGGGGGTGTTGTGGCAACTCCCTCACGTTCCACCTCGGTGGCCACCCCATAGGCGGGTAGGCTACCGGGGTGGCACGAGAGGCGCTGCTACAGCCCCCCCCGTGGCACCTCAGCAGCCCACCTGCCCGTGTGGGCCGTTGGGGTGGTGCAAGGGAGCTGGCCACCCCGACGACCCACGGGCAGCCCCTTCGCACCACCCTGGTAGTCCGACAGTCCGCGCAGTGGCGGGGCCACCGGGGATGGTTGGGGGGCAGTGGTTGGGCCACCATGGTGGGCTAGGGGGCCAGACCCAATGGTCGGCTCGGTTGGCCGGCCGATTTTCAAGGTGCTGTGGTAGGGCGATGTATTTTTTAATTTTTTAAATTTTTTTTCGAAATTGTTATAGTTTATAAAATTAATTATCATCTATCATTTTCTTTGTTAATTTAAGTTACTATGTTTTTGTCATTTACTGATTTATGTGTGTCTTTTTTCAGGAAAATGGCATCAAAGAAGATTTCTATGAATCTTTCTGAACCAAATACTCTTAAAGGTGGATCTTCAAAAAACATTAGTGAATGAACCCGACCTGAGATGATGGCTACAAATCTTTCAAGTGTCTCAAATGATAAGAAGATGATTTCATGCTAGAAGAAATCAAAAGAAGTGAAACTTCCATCAAAAGTTTGGTATGTGGAAAAAAGAGAAAGCCAAAATGTGTAAATATATCTATATGTTTATATACCTAACGATAATGGAATTTATGATGTGATGGGAAGATTCATAGACATGTGTTCAGTACCGGACAATGAAGTTGTTTACATACTTACAAAACCACCCAGGTCACATTAAAGGATTAAATACCAGTTATCATATTCATTGTATGACACGAGAGAGGTATCTACAAAGTTATGTAAACAAATCGTAAATGAGATGAAACAAAATATCGTAAGTATTGTTATTTATATTTGTGTTTTGTGTTCTTGTAACTATCTCACTATATTTTTTTTACTTTGTTTTTATTGACATATGATATTTTGTTGGCAGAATTTTGTTGAACGTTGTTCAATTAGGTTGGGAGGCATTCATTTCATAGAGCATGATATTATGAAAGTTGTCAGCAGTTTCTACTCAGTGTCAAAAGAAGGTATGGAAAACAAGCAAAATGTAGTAATTCATGATGCTACAAAACTACATCCAAGGGATCAGGAAAAAAAAAAAAAAAAATCTTTAGTGGATAAATATAGCAAGGGTAGATAAGTTACTTTTGAAGGCAAGGAAGTTGAAACTGGAAATGAAGAATATGTTGTCGTTACTAAGGATGACATTGGAACTGAGAAGAGCCGTAAAAGACCAAAAGTAACAATGCCCAAGAATAAATCTCTTACAATTAATGATGAGAATGTTATGAAGAAGAAAATTAAAGTTGAACATTTTGAAGTAGTTATTACCAACAATCAAGAACCTAGTGAAACTTCAAAAGAAAGCAAAGAAATCATTACACCAGGAGCTGATTTAGAGGATGGAATTATCAAAACAAAACAAAATGCCATTCGACAGAAATTGACAAATAGAAACTTAATTTAGGGTGGTCGTACATTTTAGCTTAATGTCAGACAAATCTATAAGGTAAGTGAAGGACAATGTCAATATCAAATCAGAAATCCACACCATCTTCATGTTCACAACTTGAAGAAATTGATGAGGTACAATCCATATGCTCATGTGGTTAATTATGTGCTTCTTGTTGATCTAATTCAAGTTCCTAACAAAAAAACATTTGATAAATCAAAATGTTTTGAATACAATTATTATGTGCTTGGGGGGAACCATTTTGTAGAAGCTCAAAGACAATTGATGGAGGAATATCCTAATAACCCACGTTTTGAAACAATGAAATGTATCATTTATGCTAGTTTATCAGATATAGAAGAAAATTTAGTGGCATGGGATCATAATTCAAATAATGAATATAGGATGTCTATGACTTTCATCCAAAGGGTTAGATTTATTCATAGTGAATTTGAAGAAAAATGTGGTGGGGATAGGATAAATGTTATTGTAGATTTCCGAAAGGAAATTGTATGGAAATAGGCTATCAAATTGAAGAGAAAATCAATTCAAAAGGCGGCAAAGGCAGAAAATTTAGTGATTTATTCAGAGGTGTTGATAAAATTTTCCAGTTGGGATTTAGATCTAGAGAGATATGAGAGTTGATTAATGAGATTTTTAGCATGTGGGAGAACATTGGCATTAAAAACTAGAAGGTCAAAAAGTCTAAGCCATTGATATATAGCAATAGTAAATCAGGTCCTGAAATGAAGCAGCTTCTAGAAGATATGACTATCACACCTTGGAGAGCATTGCAAGGAGTGAAGGATGAAAAAATTTTGAAAGCAATATTATCTCGTGTGAGGTTGGGGGAATTATCATTGGAGGAAATGTCTGAGGAATTTCAAAAGTAAGTTTGTTGAATTATTTTTATTTATTTCTAGATTATAATTTTCTTTTAAATATAACATATTGTTATTGGTAGTATTTGTTATACATATCATTATATTAAATTTTTTTACTTTATCTATGCAGTCACAAAGTTTACATGAAAATTCAAGAACAAATGGTTAAATTGTTGAATGAAGATAGTTGGGATGATGTTGTACGCAACTATCCAAATTCAAGTTCTACATCAACATTAAAAAAAAATTATCTTGCATTTAAAAAGGTATGTTGATTTATACATTCATTTTTATTCATTTGTATATTATTTTTAATTTATAACTTACACATATATTTGTTTATTTTATAAATGATGAAGAAGGATGATAATGGAACACCAGATAGCTTCAGAACCTTTATTGAAAAAATAAAGATCGAAAGACTGAAGAAGCAACATCTTAAGAATGTTGAACTTGATCCAACTCTTACTCATTTCATTTGGAATGGGCTAGACACTATTCAATATCAAGTAATACAAGACGATTGTGAAGACATTGCTAAACTCATACCTAAAATGGATTATGCCCCAGTTATTGCAGATATTCCCCATGGTTTCAATATTCCAAACATTGACTATGATAGTGACCCTTATACTTATCAAGCTCTTAGTAAAGTGGTTGTGGGATTTCTAGAAGTCACGTCATCACCATTATGGAGATTTGTGACATTTCATTCAGGCACACAATTGGCAATGTTATTGTCAAGCTTCAAGGGGAAAACAAATTCAAGGATGCAGCTTACATGGTAAGACATTTAAAATGTATATTTGATTAATGTTAAAAAATTCATTTATGTGCAAGTTAATTGAACTTTTACTACTTCATGTTGCAGGCAAAAGTCAAATCTTCTTAACCATTAAGATCAACTATTTATAAATGATTGTGAGTTCATCCATATTGATAGTTGGGCAAAAGATGATAGCTATATGTCTATGATTTTTAATCGGGTAGATGGAAAGAGTCATAGCCAAATACTGACTTATGATGTTGTTGTGAGAAAAATAACATATGAAAACAAAGAAGAAAAAGGAGAGATAGGTAACATTTATCAAAAACCAAGGTTATTGATTAACTATCTTATAGACATATGTTCAAATGAAGGAGCTTGGGTTCTGGATTTATTTTCTGGCTCAGGTAAGTTTTATTATATGGAATTGAATTTCAATACGTTATTTGTTAATTTATATGTCATTGTACTAATTTACTTCATTATTTCTTTTGTGCTTGATAATTAGGTACAACACTAGCATGTTGCCTTCAAAAAGGAAGAAATTGCATTTTCATTGAAAAAGATCCAATACAGTGCAATTTCATTCAGCAAAGAATTAATGCTCTTCAATTTCTTCCAGATGCAATGCAATAAATTGGGTTGAAGAAAGGGGATTTTAGTGAATCACGTGTGGCAAAAAAGGCAAAGGAACCCCAACCACCATTACACGGAATGATTGGAAAGGCATTCATTGGGAGAATCACAGACATCAAAGATCTATTAGAAGAGGAAAATGAGAAAAATGAAGCAAAAAATATTGTGGAAGAAGACAATGATGAAACTCTAGAGGACGAAGAGTTTGGATTACGTGACATTGTTGATTAAATTTAAGTTATGCTTGGAAATCAAGCTTATTTTTTGTAACTATTAATTAGTTATACTTGTAATGTTTTGACTTTGACATTTTATGAGAAGAATATGGGCTCAATTAAGGTTGTTATGCATTCAATATTTGTATTATGTGATTTTTGCATTAATGTTTATGTTAATCATTATTTTTTGAAAAAAGAGTGATTATTATTATTTTTTGACATGAAATTCATAAAAAAATACTATTATTTAATCATTTTTAGTTAAGAATTTCCTATAAAAATTGTGTTTTTGACATGTCATTTCTAGCAAAAAATTACAAAAAATTATCAAAACATGTAGTTTTTTAGTTATATTTATGTTAAAAATGGTTATTTTTATGTCAATTGTTAAAACTTATTGTTTTTTAGAGACAATTATTTCATGTGGATTGAAAAATTAATTAACGATGTATAAATATGCAGAATATCGAAAATTCAAAATATTGACCTTCTTCTTTAAATATGCAAAACAACAAAAACCTCACTACAAACAACAACAAAAAAAATTTAAAACCAAAACAAGAAAATATGAAGAAGAAGACCACTTCAAAAATGATTAAATTTAGAAAATAATTATTTACATTTCATACATTAGAAATTTAAAGTCAAAAAATAGGTCTTTTAAAAAAAGGGCCTGATGCAGAATTACCACGTTTTTAAATCAGCATGAAAATCACTACCATTCTAAAACACAATGTACATAAAAAAATTTAAAGTGTCAAAAACTATGCTCTAAAAAAAACATGTGTGTTTTACATCACCCCTTTTCAAATTTGGGTCACTTTTTGCCTATCTCTACAAAATGGGTAACAGTATCAGTTCCCATTTCAAAGTTTACATTGTTTTTAACTCATTGAAAGCCTTTTGTTGCCCTTTTCCCCACTAGAAACTCTAGCCACTTGTTGTTATGACATGAAGTGGTGTTGCTACCGCTGAAAACGAGGCTATGAATTTCCTCAAGTATTGTGCAACTGCAATGAAACTCCTAACCTCAGTAACATTAGTAGGCACTAGCCATTTCATGATGGCCTCCATCTTGGAAGGATCTATCTTCAATTCTCCTCCACCGATCACATACCCCAAATACACCAAGAACTATTGTGCAAAATCACACTTCTTGATATTTTCTAGCAACTGGTGCTCCTTTAATGTTTTCAGCATCTACGTCAAATGTGAAATGTGCTCCTCCCAGGTTGCACTATATACCAGTATATCATCCAAATAGACAATAACAAATGAATCTATAAAAGGGTGTAGTACATCATTCATTAATATCATAAATGTAGCCAGTGCATTACATAGGCCAAATGGCATAATTAACCACTCATACAAACCTTGCCTGGTTTTGAAGGCGGTTTTCCATGTATCTTCTTCTTTGACTTGAACCTGGTGATATCCAGACTTCAAGTCCAGCTTGGTGAAATACTTTGCTTGTTACAACTGATCTAGCAGATCGTCTATCTTGGGCAAGGGGTATATGTTCTTGAGCGTGATTTTATTCAATGCCCTATAATCTATACACATCCGCCAAGTTTCATCCTTCATTGGCACAATAATGATGGGTGGCCCACATGGTGATGTAATCAGTTGAATGACACCATGTTCCTATAGTTTTTGCAATTGTTTCTTCACCTCACTTGCTTTTATAACATACTACTTGTACAGCCCGATATTTGGCAATGGGGAGTCTGGAAATAGCTGGATCTCGTGCTCCACTTCTCTCTTAGGGGGTAACCCTTTAGGCTCTCGGAACACATCCTTGTATGCATGTAACAACTCCTCCAATTGTTGTTTTTGTTTCTTAGTACACCCCTCTAGGGATGCCTTGCCTCTTATTAACTCCTCTATAGGCTGACTTTCTCTTAAAAACAATAAAGCATACTTCTTGCTGGAACTTATCAATTTCTTGGCTTGGTTGGCACTTACCAGTGAAATTTTCGACTTGCGTTTGTGCATGTTGATGATGAATGATTTTCCATCCTTAATGAGCCAGTACTAGTTATCTCTCCTCATGAATATTTCATCATGCATGTACATTTATGGACTCCCAAACATGACTCCACATACATCAAGGGGAACCAAATCCAGATCTACTTCATCAATAAAATTGACACTGATAGAAAATCTAATTTTGCACTATTTTGTTACCTTCATCTCTGCATCCTTGTGTACCCATCCCAGTGGATATGGGTTTGGATGATCATGAACTTCCAGCCCCAAATTCTTGACCAAATCTGCTGCGATGAGATTTTACTATGATCATGAGTCAAACAGAGCATCAATCTTCGTCTTCTTGACATGTATCTTTACATGGAAGAGTTTGGTCATTTCTTTCTCTTCTTGTTGTTGAAGGCTACTTAGATTCACCTCCTTTTGCACTGATGTACAAATGATCTTCTCATCCATGTCTGAGCTTATTTCAAATTGGTTTCTCAAATCAGTGGCCATGAGATTCTTCTTCTTATTATCTTTCTTCTTGTTCTTCGGGTTTAGCTTTGGATGTAACTTCCAGCACTTCTCCTATGTATGGTCATCAATGTTACAATGGTTGCTAGAATCTTTGCACTGGTGTGATATGGCTGCCATATTTTTATCTTTCCCCCTTTTTTCTTATTCTTCCCATCCTTAGAAGCGCCTTTTCTCTCCTTTTGCTTCGATCCACTTGATTGTGCTCTTTCCAGGCCTATTTTCTCCATGTATTGTACTTGTACACAAACCTCATCCACCATTTTGGGCTTGAACATCATCACTTTCTCACTCAAAAGGTGGTCACAGACCCCCCAAATACTTGAGGAGTACATTTGGGTTCTTTGCAAAGATACCCATCATTATAACCATGTTTCTGAATTCTGTGGTGTACTCCTGCATGCTTTGGCCCGGCCTTTGCCTGATGTAATGCCACCAGATCCACTAGTATTCCATGTACCCAGTGGGATAAAACTGTGACTTAATGAGGGTTTTGAAATACTCATACTTAGTCACTGGAGGCTCTCCCTCCAACCTCATGGCTTTCGTGTGGCTCTCCCACCAATTTAGTGCATGGCCCTCCAATTTCAGTTGCGTGAATGAGATCTTCTACCCTTCCTTGATCTGATGGACACTGAAATAAAATTCCAGTTGTTGCAGCCAGTGGTTCAGCTGCAGAGAGTTGAGCTCACCATGGTATGGCTTGATATCAACTTTTTCTTCCACTTTAAACAGGGATTGGTTCATGACACTCGAACTCGGTTGATCTTTTTTGGGTTCTTTCTTCTACTAGTTATCTACGTCTTCCTGATCTCCCGATCCCATTTCTGATTTTTCCTCTACATTCAAACCCTTTTCTTCTCCAAATATCACCAACTTATTTCTTAGGACCACCATGAGGAGGTTTACATTGCGGTTTATATCCACGACTTGTTCTTCGAGCCGTGAAAACCTCACCTCTACGAGATCACAAGGTTTGTTTACAGATTCATCATCCATGATTAGGGTTTTATGATTTTCAACCTCGTCGATCTAGGTCCCTCCAATCTCCAAAAAAATACCCAAATAAACCCTCTCTGGTACGAAATGATCTGTAAACCATCGTGGATATTCCACTGGAGAGTTTGTCACAACAGATTTGATAATATTATACTAAAAATCTGAGATTCTACACTACTAAAGTTTTATTTAATTTCTAGTTCTGTAAACTTAACTGTAATTAGTGCATGCATGTAAAAGTAAATCAAGCAGAAAATCAGAGAACGAAAAAATAAGCCCACACACACATAATACGCAAGATATGCTCTCTGGAAAACCCTTTTGGGAGAACACCCAACTCAAAGGTGAGGCCGCTTCGCTCTCTTTCTCTATATGGAAATATGGTTATAGATACAAAGAAGTAATGTTTGTGGCCCATGGGCTGCTACAGTGCATAGCTCCTCTATATGTGCTCTACCTCCTTGATGAGCACCAATATTGTAGCAAGAATGTTGCAACTCCTGGGCTACCAGCTTTACTTTATCAACCCAGGGTCTGTACAAACTTGGAGGTGACATTGCTATATACACAAGTAAAAGTGATGGTTCCTCCTTTTGTCACTATTCAGCTGGCAAGAGACCACTAGGGTTTTCAAGCCAGACTTCTATGGATTTAGAAGAAGCTCGGTTCCTTGATGAAAGAAAGAGAAATCTACTCTAAGAGAGAGTTGATCTACTGCGATAATGAAAAAGACTGAAATTCAATGCTAAGACACACCATTTCCTACTTAACTGCTAAGAAATTATGCTTTGCAATAATGCTAAATTAACATGAAAAAAATTCTACTGCCCTAAGCATGGAAATTAAGAACAGTAAACATTACTATTGCGTATGTAAAGGACTAAAATAAATTTGTTTTTGTCTTTTTATTCTTTTCATGAAAAATCAAGTGTGCAAGCTAATCTCTTTTGGTGATGTGGCGGGTGGCTTAGGGATGTTGGTGGGTGGTTGGAAGGTTTAGGATATGGTTGGAGGGTTTGGGAGACCCTTGGGTGACCTTGGGTGGCTTCTGAGAGTTTTTCCCTCAATTCAGCCTCAAAATAGGCCACTATAAGAAAACCCACAAGATGTACTAGAAACCTACAGGATTCCCTGTATTTCTATAGGATACAGACGAGAGAAAAAAGATGGGTGTTGGAGGTGATGGAAGGCTTAGGGAAGGTGGTTAATGGGTGGAATGAAGTGAGAAAAGGCCTAGGATCACTCAGGACCCAAAACCAAGGTTAGGAGATGGTTGGATTTGCTCAACATACTTGGGAGAATTTCTGTGTAAAATGCTAAAATTAGTGAAGGTTCTAGTGAAAGAAAGGAATGACTATGGATGGATGAAGTTGGAAGGTGGTTTCTTGCTATGAGATCTCTTTCTACTTCTGAAGCACCTACTATACATCAAACATGTGTAATTTCCAAAAAGTCATGTAAACAAGAAGCACTATCATGAGCTATAAAAGAAAATTTTAATGAACTAAATGTCTACCTTATGCATGAGGAAAGTTGCTGAATAAAATGGAATCATGGATGAGATATATTGCAAGACTGAAGATAGAAGAGATGGAAATGAAATCCTACACTTGCAAAACTGATCAAATGCTAGTTCAAGTACAGTAAACTCTAAATGTTATGAAAGAAATGGAAATCTATCTTTTTGGGGCTACATAAGGGTCTTTTCCTCAAATCATGATCCGAGAAGGAAGAAGTGAGGCCAAGACACCTACTGACAACTTTTTGGTGCTTATTTTATCCCTTCTAACCTACTACAAGGCACAAATGGAAGCAAACTAAGGAACAACTAATCAAATCTACACTACTTGCAATCAAATACTTCTAAAGACAATTTAACCATGAACCTATGAAACTAAGCTAAGCATATAGATACAAGAAGAGGAGCCTTTGATGCTAGGGTTGGGCCCTAACCCAAAGAGCTTCATCCTCTGAGTTAACTCAGTGTTGGATCAAGAAAAAGCTCATTCTTACTACCAAAATAGAAAATTACATCAAAATCTTCCACAAGTCTGGAGCTCGAAAATAACTAGAGTTTTACCACAAAAATTCAAATCCTAATTAGGCTTTATGCCTCTCTACTTATACAACTGAAGTCCCCAACGACTTCCTTAAATTTAGGGAGGCTCGGATCCCAGATCAAGATGAACTAACTCTTTTTCTATCATTTGCTTGGCTGCCTTTTGATCTTCATGACTTGGATTCTTGCACTCCGAGCTGGTGTATATAATGGAGGAATATTCAAATGGAGGAGGAGTAAATGAGGAGGATTTATGTCCTACAATCTCTCTCCTTTGTCCCATTCGAGTTTCGAACCTTAGTCTTGCAAAAATTCATTGATTTTCTCTTCCAAACCTGCATTCAATGCATATTAATTCACTAAGAATAATACCTCACTTTAACTCATCTCATTAAACAAAATATAATCAAAACATGTAATAAGTTGTTAGAAGAGTTGATATGACTAAGCTAGAAGGTGAATTAAGGCCCATATAATTACCCAATGATGAGGCTCATCATCACCCCCCCTACTGAAAGTGTTGTTCATCCTCTGAGCAACTCAATCAATATCCATGTCTTTCATGGCTCTAGTGGCCTCCCTGACACCCCATGCCTCTGTTGTGGTTTCTTCTTCTTGTGCATAGAAACCTACCTTCTTTTCTACCTTCTCCCACTACCTTCTTTCTTATTCTTCCTTTCTTCCTTCTAGCATCCCCAAGAGCAGTGTTGGACTGAGTCTCAAGCCAATCCATTTGACTTTGAGCCTTTGAATGGATTTCTTGAAAATGGGTGTCATGCTCAGTGCTTCTCTCATCCTTTGAGGAGAGTGGTACTCTCTGATCTTTAAATTGTATGGAAATGTGTTCCATCTCCTTAGGCAAGCTTGCATGCTGTCATCCCCTAATAATCTGAACATGTCCTCAAAATGTGTAATTGCTTGCTCTTGGGCAGCAAGATACCTGGGTGCAAGTTGAGGATCATTTGCAATTAAATTATGTGTACTGATGAGGGCCATTGGATTGGACTGCTTAGCTCGAATAATAAGAGGCTCTATTTTTTCTCTTGCCAATATCTTCTTCATTTCTTCAGCCCTTGCTTCCTCGTGGTTCATCCATGATGCCAAAGCCATCTATTGTAAATCTCCTAGCTTGACATCAGGGTCCCATACATTCATGTCTATTAAGGCCATGTTATGAAAATAAAACTCAGAAATCTTGGCCCTATCTTCCAATGTGATATGATCACAAAGATCAATGAACTGTCTATAATCCTGAAATGGCACAGTGCTTCTCTGTGCTAGGGTCTTGATTTGGAACTGTAGCCACTGTTCCTTAAGATATAGGGCATATGATTTAGCTGGCATCCTACACTGGATTGCTTCCAAAGAGAGACTGGACATGGATGCCAATTGATTCTCTATTTCTTGCAGTTGTCCTTTCAATGATGCATTTTCTGTCTCTCACTGGTTTTTCATTATGGCCTCCCTGTCTCTCAAGTTACTTAGCTCTCAGCCCATCTCTTTGAGCTTCTCCTCCATGTGACCAATGTCCTCCACCCCCTTGGACTTGGAAATCTGCATCCATCTATGAGTTCTGACTTTCTCTTTCTCAAGCTCAAAGAATAATGGAATGGAAATTTTTTGTGGAATGACCTTGCCCCCCTCAATAAATCTATAGTAGGAATCAAGGTTAGTTTGGGGGCTAGGTTCCCTTAGCTCTGGGTCCTCTATTTTAGTTTCTTACTGCAGGCTTCCCTCCTTATCCAATTTTTGAGTCTCCTGTGGGACTGCTTCTGCTTCCTATAGGTCTTGCTATGCATCCTGTAGAATTTTTTTTCCTTTGGTTGAGGTGGATCTAGTTACAGACCTTCTCACATAGGTGATAGGAGACTGAGGGGAGGTTTGTGCTGAGGATCCTTCTTCTTGTGTTTTCATAGGAGGAGGCCTTTTCTCCTGCTATTTAGGTGAGTCCTCAATAACAATGGGAATTTTGGTTGGAGTTTGGGGTGTGGGGTTTCCCTTGCCTTATCCTTGTACTTTTCCTTATTCTGAAGTATAAGGGGGTCTGTCTCTATTTTTTTCCTTTTTGTTTGATAGAGGTGCTAAGAGTAGTGAGGGAAGTTGTTGTCTCTCTCTCAATGGGTTCCAGAGACACCCTAGGTGACTCCTTCTTGGCTTATGTCCCCTCTTTCCCATTTCCCTTTTCACCTATGTCTTTCCCTTCTTCTTCTCCTTGTAGATCCTCATCTTGTTTATAAGTTTCCTCCTTGACATATTCCTCTGTTTCTTCGTCATCCTCTTTCTCTTTCTCCTATTCTTCTTCCTCATATTCCTCATGTTCCTCCTCATCTATCTCAGCTTCATGCCCCTCTGCTTCTTCTTCATCTGCTTCAGTTTCTTCCTCATCCTTCTCAGTGACAGTAGGACTAACATCATATGTGAGAGCTTTGATGTCCTCCTTTGTCTGCATGTCTTTGAAAAGTGACCATTGGATAGGAATTCTGAGGTTTTGGATGGCATCTTCTATAATGATTCTATTTAATCCATGGTGAGCTAATTGTTGGGTATTTTCCTCCTGCACATTTATGCTTGTGTCTATCAGTGATTGCAGAAGGAAGTATGGTATGTTGAGCTTGTGGTGAGGAGGTGTTTCTGCTCCAAACCTCAATTCTTCAAGAAGCCTAAAGTGATATCCATAATCCACACTATACCTACCTTCACATGACATGTATTTGATAAGGTGGTAGCTCACCTCATTCCAGGGATATGGTAGGCTTGTTCTCCTTACTCTCTAAAAAGAATTTCTTCTTGGTAGTCTGGCTATCTCCCTTGTCTTCCTTTCTCAAAGGCACTCCTAGGGGAAGTGTGGTAATTTTGCTTATGATTTTAGGGGTGAGCTCTATGGAGAGGCCTCTCACCACAACAATGGCATGGACTTTGGTCAGTGGAATGAGGAAGAGAGAAAAATCTAGAGCCACTTCTGTTGGGTGTGGAGCCTGATTATCTTTTGTATTCAAAGGTATCGCTGCATTGGACCATAGTTTGTAATGGGGCAGCAAAGCTACCCATAAAATATACGCTGCAGGGGGGTTCGGGGGGGGGGGCAGCGACCTTTGGGAGCTACCCCCTGTGGTGAAGGATTGGAGGCAACACCCCCAAAGCTAAAAATAGATGTAAAATTGCCTTGTAAAATGTTGTAATTCTGTAGTCAAGATGTTTCGTTCATTAGGTGAAGATCTGACGGTAGAAGTTATGTTTAATTTAGGGTTTTTTTCCCTAGAAGGAAACCCCTTGCTATATATGATGGAATTGTATTGCGTCTATGTATATCTGTATTCTAAGTGAGGAAGAGAGAGGAGATTGAGAGCGAAGAGGGAATTACAGTGGATCTGTTGTAGGTTGTATCTCTTCAGTTTGATGGATAATATAAAAGGAAGGATTGGTTGTTTCTCCGTGGACGTAGCCCAAACTGATGAACCATGTATATATGTGTCTCTCTTGTTTTATGTGTTTTCTGTGTTTATATTTCTGCAATATTTTATGTGTTCCATTGCTCTACAATATATAATTTTCTAACAACTGGTATCAGAGCCGAAAGTCTATTTGGCTGATAAACTCTCAGGAGAGAAGGGTTCTTGGTTCAAGTGGGAACAATGGCAGAAGATGGTAGGTTTAGGGTCAAAAAATTTAACGGCTAAAACTACCAGTTATGGAAGATGAAGATGGAAGATTATCTATATCAGAGATATCTGTACCAACCATTGAGCAGAAAGGCAAAGAAGCCGACGAGTATGACAGACACAAAATGGGATATTCTCAACAGAAAGGCACTCCGAACAATACAGTTGTGCCTAGCGGCGTCGGTAGTGTTTAACATTTCAAAGGAAATGACAATAGATGGTTTAATGTCAACATTTTCCAAACTATATGAAAAACCCTCGGCATCAAATAAGGTATTTCTTATGAAGCATTTATTTAATATGAAATGTTAGAAGGTGGATCTATTACTGATCATTTAAATGAATTTAATACAGTTACCAGAAAGTTGGAATGGTTTAGTTATGGCCATTAGTAACTCTGTCTCTGGATCTAGTACTTTAAAGTTTGATGATGTTGTCGGTGCAATCCTTAGCGAGGAAATGTGATGGAAAAGCTCCGGTGAGACATCAAGTAATGCTTTGACTGCAGAGACTAGGGGAAGAAAAATGGAAAGAGGAAAGAGCCCAGGATATCGCAGTAAGTCAAGGAAAGGAAGATCCAAGTCTAGATCAGGGATAGTGTGCTGGAAATGCAGGAAGAAAGGACACCTGAAGAAAGATTGCAAGTCTCAAAAGGGAAAAGAAGGAGACGCGCAACAGGAAAACAATCATGAAGAGAATGTCACAGGTGATATGTTGCAAGATGCTTTGATTCTTTCTTTAGAAAGTATTATTGATGCTTGGGTGGTAGATTCAGGGGCCTCATTCCATGCCACACTTGATAGGAAACATTTTCATGATTATGTTCAAGGATATTTTGGACAAGTTTGATTGGGTGATGATAAACCCTGTAAAATCATTGGAATGGGTACAGTTTTCATAAAATAACAGAATGGAAATCAATGGCTATTGAAGGAGGTAAGTTATGTTCCAGATTTGAAGAAAAATCTTATTTCAACAGGGTAATTGGGAGGTGAAGGATGTATGACTACTTTTACAGATAAAACCTGGAAGGTCACTAAAGGATCCCTGGTAATAGCAAAAGGAGAAAAGGTTGGTACATTGTATTTATGCAATGGTATTTCTAATTGTGTTAATGCTTTAACCTCTACATGAGAAGATAAAACATTGTGGCATCATAGGCTCGGGCACATGAGTGAGAAGTGGATGCAGATTCTTCACTCAAGAAATTTGTTTCCAAGTTTGAAGCATGTTGACTTAAAATTCTGTGAGAATTTTGTTTATGGAAAACAAAAGAGAATCATATTCCTCAGAGTTGGGAAAGAAAAGAAGAGAAAAAAATTAGAGCTTATGCATCCAGATGTATGGGGACCTTCTCAGGTATCATCTCTTAGTGGCTCTCATTATTATGTTACTTTTATTGATGGTGCAACCAGAAAAACTTGGATTTATTATATTCGAAATAAATCTAATCTATTTGATACTTTCAAGAAATGGAAAGCTTTGGTTTAAAATAAGATAGGAAAAGGGTTGAAGTGTCTCATATCAGACAATGGAGGTAAATATTTCAGCAAAGAGTTTGATAGGTACTGTTTAGAGAATGGAATTCGTAGAGAGAAGACAGTTCCAGGAACACCACAAGGAAATGGTGTGTCGAAAAGGATGAACGGGACAATCATGGAGTGTGCAAGGTGCATGAGATTGCATGCAAGATTACCTTTACAATTTTGGGCAGATGTTGTAGATACCATTGTTTATCTAATAAATAGAGGACTTTCAAGTTCCTTGGATGGTGGTATTCCAGAGGAGGCATGGACAGGTAAAAAGGTGAACTACTCATTTTTAAAAACTTTTGGTTGTGAAGCCTTTGTCCATATTAATAAAGAAAATAGAACAAAGCTTGAGGCAAAATCAAAGAAATGTACTTTTATTGGATATGGTATTAATGATTTTGGTTATCGCTTTTATGATTATGAAAAACACAAAATCATTAGGAGCAAACATGTCATATTAAATGAAAAGGTTTTGTATAAGGATCAATTGCAGGAAAAGAAACAAGAAAGAAAAAAGAGAATACACAGTGCATGATGAGATCACAAAAAGTGATGGTGCCTAAAAATCATAATGATCAATGGCCAGAACAACAACCACAACAGCAACAAGCACCTCAAACACCTGAAAGTATAGAAGATCTACCCGGATAAGTAGACCCCCTGAACAATACTCTCCTTCATTATATTATGTATTGTTGACTGATTCTAGTAAACCAGAATGTTATGAAGAAGCAGTGCAGGTAGAAACCAAGAAGAAGTGAGAGCAAGCCATGAAAGAAGAGATGGACTCCTTAGCACATAACCAGACTTGGGACTTAGTCAGGTTTCCTGCAAGTAAAGCAACATTGCATAATAAATGGGTTTACAAGTTGAAGGAAGAATATGAAGGTAGAAAAAGGTATAAAGCTAGACTTGTGGTGAAATGGTTTGCACAAAAAAAGGGTAAAGACTTTGATGAGATATTTTCTCCTATTGTTAAAATGACTTCAATCAGAACTATTTTAAGTCTAGTAGCAGCTAAGGATTTGCATCTTGAGAAGTTAGATGTAAAGACAACCTTTATCCATGGGGATTTGGAGGAAGAGATATATATGCAGCAGCCACAAGGATATGAGGTAAAAGGGAAGGAGAAACTAGTGTGCAGGTTGAAGAAGAGCTTGTATGGCTTAAAATAGGCTCCAAGGTAGGGGTATCTAAAATTTGATAGGTTTATGTCTGAACAAGGTTATACTAGATGTCACTATGATCATTGTGTTTATCTCAAAATGTAAAATGATGGCAGCTATATTATATTGTTATTGTATGTAGATGACATGCTTGTTGCAGGTTCTAACATCTAGGAAATAAATGAACTCAAAAGAAAATTGGTGAACTCATTTGCAATGAAGGATTTGGGTGCTGCAAAACAAATCCTTGGTATGAGAATAACTAGAGACGGGAAGAATCGCAAATTAACATTGTATCAAAGTGAGAACATAGAAAAGGTATTGAAAAAGTGTAATATGAAAAATGCAAAACCAGTTAGTATACCTTTGGCTAGCCATTTCAAATTAAGTAAGGAGGAGTGTTCCAAGACTCAGGAAGAAATGGCTCATATGTCTAAAGTTCCATATGCATCAGCAGTTGGAAGCTTAATGTATGCAATGATCTACACAAGGCCTGATATTGCACATGCAGTGGGAGTTGTAAGCAGGTACATGAATAATCTAGGAAAAGAACATTGGATGGCGATGAAGTGGATTCCCGGTATTTGAGAGGTACCATAAATCAAGCATTGTGCTTTGGTGGTTCAAACATTTCTCTACAGGGATATGTTGATGCAGATATGGCGGGTGATAGAGATAACAGGAGGAGAAAAACAAGGTATGTGTTTACTATAGGTGGAACAGCTATCCGTTGGGTCTCAAAACTACAAATTGTTGTTGCACTCTCAATGATGGAAGCAGAGTATGTTGCTGCTACAGAGGCTAGTAAATAAATGATTTGGTTACAAAGGTTTGTAGATGAATTGGGTAAGAAGAAGGAGTTGGGTAGGTTATACAGTGACGGCCATAGTGCCATATATCTTGCAAAGAACTCTTCATTTCATTCCAATAATAAACATATACATCTCAAGTACCATTCCATACAGTCATCATTGGAAGATGGACAGTTGAAGATCAAAAAGATACACACTAGCTAGAATCCTGAAGATATGTTAACAAAAGTTGTAACCAGGGAGAAACTGAGAGTCTGCTCAGTTTTAGTTGGTCTTCAAGTATGATGAAGAAGATGAGAAATAGGCAGGTCCAAAGTGGAGTCATTGTCCAGCAAATGAAGCAGCGGTGGAGTTGCTATAATCAGTCTCCAAGTGGGAGATTGTTGGGTGTGGAACCTGATTATCTTATGTATTCAAAGATATTGCTACATTGGACCCCAGTTCATAATGGGGCAGAAAAGTTGCCCATAAAATATACGCTATATGGGGGGGTCTAAGGGGGGGCGGCAGTGACCTTTGGGACCCCCCCCTGGCGGGGGATCGGGGGCAACGCCCCAAAAGCTAAAAATAGATGTAGAATTGCCTTGTAAAATGTTGTAATTTTGTAGTCAATCTGGGTCGTTAATTAGGCAGAAATCTGACTGTAGAAGTTATGTTTAATTTAGGGTTTTTTTCCCTAGAAGGAAACCCCTCGCTATATATGAGGGAATTGTATTGTGTCTATGTATATCTATATTCTGAGTGAGGAAGAGAGAGGAGATTGAGAGTGAAGAGGGAATTACAATGGATCTATTGTAGGTTGCATCTCTTCATTTTGCTATATAATATAAAAGGAAGGCATGACTGTTTCTTCGTGGACGTAGCCCAAACTGGGTGAACCATGTATATCTATGTCTCTCTTGTTTTATGCGTTTTCTGTGTTTATATTTCTACAATATTTTATGTGTTCCATTGCTCTGTAATATATAATATTCTAACAACTTCATCATCATACCCTCTTAATTTTTCAAAATACCCCATCCAATTATGCCTTGTGAAGATTTCTAACACTTGAGGGTGTTGGTGGATTATCACAGTGTTAATGGGCTCCCTTCTATTAAACCCCCTTGTCATTTTGGTTGGTGAATTTTGAGGAGCTGATATGGTTGATACAATTTTTAAATGCAGAAGTAAATAACTGAAATAACTATGGAGACAATTCCCTTACATAGCCACCAAATTGACTCAAACTAGGGTATTTTCTATTCAATTCACTTGGAAAAAGGGAAGTAATTATAGAGCCTACCTCCTCATAGTGTTTGTTGTAGCCAACCCCCGTGTTTTCCCCTCCAAAACTCCTCTCGGACAATCATGTAGATTGTCTGTCTGTATCCTGTAGGATTCTTGTGCGATCTTGTAGGATTTCTTGTGTAATCCTGTAGGATGTCCTGCGCAGGAGAACGATAGAAACTTCCTCTTCTATAGGTTGCCTGGGTATGAGAGCGAATTTTTTAGAGCGAGCCCCGAGGAAATGAATGCATGAATGCATGGGGATCGACGATTATTTCCTCTTATGGTCGAGTTGGGTGAGGTGGTGTGCTGGAAGCCAAGGTACATTTTCCATTTTTGGACCATTGGTCCCAACTACGACCTCATCATTCCCCACTCCTCATAATCAACTCCCACTTCATAAATCGGTAGCCTTAATTTATTTCGTCCTTCTCCTTTCTATTTTTGACTTGACTGCTACAACATGTCAGAGAACCAATTGTTTTGTCTTTGTTGACTGAACGAAGGTGGCCAAGTTAACTGGCCACCTTTCACTTATAAACCAACTTTCTCATAACCTTTACATCTTTTGACTACATTATGTGAATGAGAGAGTGAAGGGAGATACTTACCTGTGGTGCTAATACCTTGTTACGGTTTTTTGAAGACCTGAGGTGCTTGCTGTGTGTTAGTTGCATGCTATTTCTCCTTTCTTTTTTTTTCTTTTTTTTATGATTCCCTTGATGTGCATGTACCTAGTGTTGAAGATGATGGTGTTGCTGCAACTCTGGAGCTTCTTCCTCCCTTGGATATTCATGTTGGAAGCTTACTGCAATCATGATTTTTATTCTGTGAGATAGGTTGCTACAGGATGTCCTATAGCTGCTTCTCCCTCATAATTTCTAATCATTTCTTCTGTTGGGATTTTGAGGCTGATGACATGGATTGAGAGGAAGACTAGGAGTATGGAGAATGAGGAATACTCAGGTGTTGCTCCCTTCCACTCTCTATTTCATTTTTTCTGTGTTTTCTCTTGAAGACTGTGAAAAATATTTTTTCTTTTGAAACTGATTTTTTTTTAATGGTAAATGCAGGGGTGATGAAGGTGGAGGCAGCTATGGTAATGAAGGTGTGATGTAGGAATGTTATTTTTTTGATATGGTAGGTCATTTTCTTGCCCTAGGGTCACTTCCTGTAAGATTCTTGGGCCACTGTAATTCCTACAGGATCATCCTGTAGGTTTTCAGGGAACCCTGTAGGCTTACAGGGGATCCTGTAGAAAACACAGTCCCCTTGTAAATTGAAGCAAATGATAGGAAAAAATGAAATAAATGGTGGAGTGATGAATGAAAATGGGTGGAAAAATAAAAATGGGAGTGGAACAAGTTCCTTTTTTATTCTCCTTTTTTCTCTGATCATCCTCCTTGCTGACCAGCAAATAGAAATTTTTCATCATTTCCTTTTTCTTTTCTTTTTTTAATTTTTTTTTTTAAAACAACTAGTCTGCCTCTAAGACATTTTCATCCTAGTTGTTTTCCCTGGGTGCCCCAAGAGAGGTTTTCACCCAGAGATATTTTCATTCCCTCTCTTTTTTTGTTTTTTTTTTTTACACCACTAGGCCGCCCCAAGAGTGCGACTCAGGCACCTCATGGAAGTTTTCACCTGAGCCTCCTTATTTTCTTTATTTTTTCTTAGTGACTTAATGAGGCAGGAGCTGAGACTTGCTCCACTACCATCACTGTTTTATTGATACCATCAATGAACTCGTGCTTTGATAATGGTCTTTTGTAAACTTTCAATCTATGTCCATTAACAAGTAAAGGAACGGCCTCTAGATCTATGGGTCTGATCTGCACTGAACCATTATCATGACATCTTTCTATAACATAAGGCCCTAGCCATCTTGTCCTTAAATTGCCCTTAAATTCTTTATATATGGAATCATATAACAAAGCCCAATCACCTTCTTGAAATTGCTTATCAATGATGTTCCTATCATGCCAGATCTTCCTCTGAAGTTGAGTTACCTCTATGTGTATGAGGGCCTGCATTTTGAACTCATCTAAACCATTCAACTGGAGCAATCTCTCTTTTTGTGCACTACTGAGGTCTAGATCTAGTTGGGCTGCCATCCTTAATGTGTTATACTCAAACTCAATGGACAACAAGGCCTTCTTCCCATAGACCAGCTCATAGGGTGTGAATCCAGTGGTACTTTTCTAGGTGGTATTATAGGCCCAAGTGGCCTCAACTAGTCTATCTTCCCAATCCTTCCTGCCACTGCTAACCACTTTGGTCAATATGCCCTCCAACTCTTTGTTGGTCACCTCCACTTGCCCATTAGCTTGTGGGTGATAGGGAGTGGAGGTTCTATGCTTGATCTTGTGCTGGCTGAGCAAGTCTTCAATCATGTTAGAGGTAAACTAGCTGCCTTGATCAGTGACCAGCTCTCTAGGGTAACCAAATTTGTAAAATACATTCTCCCTTAGGAACTCAGCTACCTTTTCCTATGTTGCTACCTTAATTTCCTTGGTTTCAGCCCACTTAGTCAGATAATCAGTGCACACAATGAAGTTTTGTTTTTGTTTGGAAGAACAGTCAATAGGTCCAATGAATTCCATGTCCCACTTGTCAAATGGCTCGAAAGTCACTTGAGGCTACAGAGGCATTTCATCTCTTGGAGTAGGCCTTCCGTTGGGAGTGGGATCCCCCAAGGGCAGTTTTTGGGCTAAAAGCTCATGTTTGAGTCAAATTTTGTAATAAAATTATAAAGTCTCCACATTTTTTGGTCGTGGAGCACAAAGGTGTCATGTGTCATAAAGGGTAGTCTGCCCTTATTTTTGAGAAGTAAAGTCGGCTGTAAGAGATCTACCCATGGTCCGCGGACCATGGGATTGTATAAAAAGAGTAAAGCTCTAAGTAGTTAGACACACAATGTAAGAGAGTCATAGCTCTAAAGTAAAAAGTCTAAGCCTTTGGTTGTAGCGTAGGTAGAGGCTCTACAGCTGATTGTGCAGAGGCCTAGGGTAGAAGTCCGCAACTGAGTGTGCATACCCCTGCAACTGTGTGCGCAAACCCCTGCAACTATGTGCGAAGGGTGGATAGAGTCTAAAATCACTTGGAAGATATCAATAAAGAGAAATATTCGGCAATTCCTGTGTCTTTGTTATATTGATGGATATTGATATGTTATGTATGAATTTCCTTTATTATGCTTATGTGATGCGCGAATGAATGCAATTACATTGAATAATTGAACACAATTACGAATATCTTCTTACGCGGTGTTAACTATAATTTTTTGATAAGATAAGAAAATCACTTAGATTAATTGGGGAATCTACACGATACACTACCATAACAGCACGAAAGTACCTAAGCAGCAAGCTAGGGTTGCGCAAAGGTCGATCGTACCCTTTTGCGGAGGTATTCAAGGATGAAATATAGGGCTCGTCTAGTAAGCCCTAGAGCGAAGCTACATGCGTGAAGGTAGGGATAGAGGGAATCAAACAGCATCAAAACCATCTCAGGGTGTCGAAACTTGGTTCCAGCATCACCCCATACTACTTCGGGTGAGACTTTGGTCCGCGCTCCGCGGGCTGATGCAGAAAGGGAAAGCAGTGTATGGATTTGTTTCGCTAATTAATGTTGAACCTAGGTCAAGCCCCCTCAATCCAACAAATGGTTCCGTTGTTGGGACCAGAATCTGCATAAGAGATGTGTGATGTCGCATCACTGGAATCAGCCTAAGAAGGAGATCGGAGACTGGTTGGATAGGAAGATCCACGAATTCGTGGCATAGGAGAACAGAAACCAACGACTGACAAAAGGATAGTGGTTGGAAAGATACCTATATACAGAGATCCATGAGATATTTTTCTACTCCTTCCCAATTGAGCTATACAAGTGGATCGCGAAGCTAGCAGACAGCCAAGGAAGGTGGAAACTTGACGGTCCTATTGTTAGGACCCCAAAGCTAGTACAGAAATTGGAAGCATCTGAGGACAACATTGCTTGTATTTTCGATCATTGGCTCAATCACATCATGGGAGGATTTGTGACTGAATTTGCGGTTTACACCTCAGTCAGCTATAGTGAGGCGGAATGGCACTTTTTCAAAGGACCATGAGGTAAGTACATGAAATATTTGAATACTTGGATTAAAATGTTATTGTGCGAAAAACGGGTTATGTAGCTACCTTGATGTTCGGAACTACGCGAAGCGGAAAAACTTACAGGAACGAAGGAAAAAAGGGTCCAAAGTATAGTCCATTGATTTCACCTCTGTGAGGTGATGAGGAAGGGATAGCGAAGGTTTCTCCACAAAGTTCTATTCAGTTAATAAGACAAGGATTCCCACGAATACCACCTCCGCCCACACCACCTCCGACTTCACCACCATCACCTACGACTTCACCCGTACCACCTCCACCTCCACCACAGTTCAGTATGGAAAATTCAGTGAAGTTGCCTTTGTTCAAAGGCTTGGGAAATGAGGACCCAGACCAATTCTGGTTCGTTGTGAAAGTTGTATGGGAAGCTCAAGGTGTTACAAATGATCATATAAAGAAGGTGACATTGGTTAGTGCTTTGCAAGATCACGCACTAACCTAGTATATCAAGTACTCTAATGACAACCCGAATGCTAGAGTGGCAAATATATAGACAACACTGAATAGAGAGTTCAGTAGGCCTAAATCTGAGGCACAGCCGATTATGGGATTCAAATAAATCGTGATGCAACTTGGTGAGACACCTTGGGAACTAGATTAGAGGTTGAAGTGTACAATCTGCGAAGTGAACATGAATTTGACAGATGGACAGCATCACGAGTGGTTTGTGGCTTCGCTACTGCCACACTTAAGGATCGCGCTATCGTAGTAGAAGATAACCACTCAGGCGGAGGCCTTGGAGGTTTCCATGAGACTACATGAAACTCTAATGCAAGATCCAAACCTAGGGGTTCAGTAGATCCATGCGTAGCTAAAGAACCTATGCCTTGAGATGCAAAGTCTGAAGTAGGATAGGATGGTTCGACCAGAGGTGCGCGAGGAGGTATGGTGCTTGAAATGTAAGAGTCAGGGGCATGACAAGGACCATTTCCCAGTCTTTGCGAACTATATTATAGGAGGAGGACCAATGCCCTTAAGGCCAGAAGCTCAAGCAGGACCTAGCACGGGGCCTACATTATGGTGCGCTATCTGTCAGGTAGTAGGAAAACATGCCATGGATAACTGTCATTTGCTGCAAAAGTTTGTACAGACACCGCAACAACTATTCTGCAACTTTTGTAGGTTGGTAGGGCATGATGAGCATAATTGTAGGAGTTATGAGTTGATGATGGATAGAACTCCCGCCTATAAGGTTCAGGCAAAAACGCAACACCCTGACTAGAGCGCAGGAATGGCGCGAACAGGATTTCAAGGGCGCGGACGAGGCCGAGGTAGAGGAGGACACGGCAGAGGTCGAGGACAATTGATCTCCTACAATTGCAGAGGACCATGACACTATTCCTGCAATTACACTAACCCAACACGTCCGTCTTGCAAGTATTGCACGTTGTTTGATCATGAAACGAAAGACTGTCCTACGTTGATAGCTAGGATACGTGACAAAGGGGTGCTACCAACTCCGCCAACTCAGAACCTGAAGATGATGAAGTTTGAGCCGTGTGAAGAGGATCCAAACATAAATATAGTGCTTAGGAGTGGAATCGTGATAGGAGATAACAAGGGGAATCAGCCAGAAGACAGTACATGGGTTTGGAAAGCTCTGGCGAAGGAGTTTGACTTTGATTTGGAGTGCGCACATGAAACCTTCATGCAAGATAAGAATAGCTTTGTTGAGGGCTCCACCTCAGGTAGCAAGGATAAGCCTGATCAGGAGATGGACCCCTCTAGGCTCACAACTTTCTTGGAGACCTGTATGAAGTTACTGTGTGATAGTAAGGCTATAAAAGGGTTACAAGAGCTCATCAATAGATGCACTGGAACTGCGCCAGGTGGATCGCATGTAGTACGAAAGATTGACAAGCATAAAACAAGAATAGGATGGGAGATGAGATTGACCGTGTAGATAAGAGAGTATGAAATGGATTGGGTTATTTTGAACCTGGGGTCAGATGCGAACATCCTACCAAAGCAGACTTGGGAACGAATGGGGATACACGTGCTATAATGGTCTCCAATTCAGATAAGGATGGCCAATCAACAGAAGATCATCCCCATGGGGTGGCTACAAGAGGTGACTGTGGATATTGAAGGTGCAAGCGCGTTGACTGACTTTGAAGTAATAGAGATAGTGGATGATAGCAATCCCTATCCCGCGCTCCTGGGAATTGACTGGGCTACTAATATGAATGGGGTAATCAATCTAAAGAAGCAGAAGATGATCTTTGAGAAGAAATTGCTACGCGTAATAGTACCCCTAGATCCTGTTGAGGGATCGCGCTATACTGAACTAGTCCATGATCACAAGAGTGATGACGATTTGGACTGCATTTATAAGATAATGGTGCGAGATCAATATTGGGTGAATCCCAACACGGATGGGCGGATTACTTGGGATCGTGAGAGTTCCTGCACTTTGGAATCCGATGAAGAGTTAGAACGCTAAAAGAATCAGTTACATGAAGTAACTACACTGAATTGTAACATGATGACCTGATCACTGCATTGTGTGTCCTCAAAGGTAAGAAATTTGCCTAGTTATGATGGTCTGAATGAGATAGATATCTTTTTCGATGCATTTGAAAGGGAGGTACCAAAAAAGCAGCACTTCTAGGCGTTGGACTGGGCACTGCGCGCTACGCCTGCATGATGGTGGGGTACGCATAAGGGAAGCTTTGATGATTAGCGCGAATGTAGGAAGATGATGAGAACCCGATTTGGGAAGTCTATGATGTGAATGACAAACAAATATGATGGGCAGGATGATCCTCGCACACATTTGGCCAAATGGGCCCAGGCTTATGGAGAGAAGCCCCAACCTGAATGGGTGCACTTGTTCTGTCATACCCTAGATGTTGTCCCGATGAATTGGTACGTAGAAATAGAGCTTCGCCATGGTACAAGTGAATTGGATATTCTACGTGAGGGCTTTGTAATTACATTCAGTTTTGAAGACGAGTTTGACTGTATTGATGAGGCACTACAAGAAGTGAAAGCATCTATCTATCTTTTGGCTATCACAGGATCCTTTGGACCTAACTCATCCTGAGTGGGCTACTCAGCTAAGTCACGCATTGGAATACTATAACATGACCACTGGATAAGAAGATGAGGATCCGCAGAAGATTAACATTCTGGAAATAGAGGGTCACCACGAGGTTAAAGGACCACCGATTAAGAATCCTGATATAACCGTGCCATTGAAAAAAAACAAGTAAACATTGGTACGAAGGCAGAACCAAAATTTGCAAATATTGGAGACTACTGGGATGACATGACAGTGGATAAGGTCACTGAATTTCTCCGCGAATACCAGGATTTATTCCCTACCAAGTTTATGGATCTAAAGGGGATAATCAGGGACCTAGGTATGATGAAGATTACATTAAAGCCCAACGTGAATCCAGTTAAACAAAGGCCTTACCGTCTCAATCCTAAATATAAGGAGAAGGTTCACTTAAAGCTAGACAAGATGTTCACGACAGGCATCATTGAGCCTGTGGAGGAATCTAACTTGGCAAGCCCAATGGTGATACAGGAAAAGAAGAAGAAGGATGAAATAAGGATATGCATGGATCTCAGGAAGCTGAATGACGCTTGTGTACATGATCCTTTCCCGACTCTGTTCACTGATGAAGTGTTGGACAATGTAGGTGGCCAGGAAGCATATTCCTTCACTAATGTATTCTCTAGGTAACACCAGATAAAAATCATGCCGGAGGATAGGAGCAAGACAACCTTCACGACTGAGTGGGGTTGCTTTTAGTACACTATAATGCCATTTCGATTAAAGAATGCACCTGTGATATTCCCACGTGTAGTTGTGGCTACATTCAAGGAATTTATTCATAAGTTCCTGGAGGTATATTTTGATGATTGGACCGTGTTTGGGCTGGTTAAACGCCGTGTAGCAAGCTTGCACCTAATCCTAGATACCTGCCGAAGATACCAGATTGCGCTCAATCTCAAGAAATGTATTTTTTGTCTTCCTTTTGGGAACCTATTGGGGCATGTGGTTTGTAGACAGAGATTGATGGTAGATCTCGCAAAGATAGTGGTGATATTGAACTTGGAAGCGTAGAGGAGTGTGAAGCAGCTGCGCGCTACCCTGGGACATACGAGATATTACAGGAAGTTTATCAAAGGCTATGCCCAGATCACCGCACCTATGGAGAAATTGTCGAAGAAGGATGTCACATTTTGCTGAAACGATGACTGTAAGAAGAGCTTGGATATATTAAAAGAAAAGATGGTAACCGCATCGATTCTAGTCTTCCCGGATTGGAAGAAAGAGTTTCATGTACATGTCAACGCGTCATGTGTAGCACTGGGAGCAGTACTAACACAGGCTGGTGGAGAAGGCTTGGACAATCCTATCGGGTTCGCAAGCTGAAAATTATCCAAAGCGGAGAAGAACTATTCTACCACCGAATGCGAAGGGTTAGCTATGGTGTATGCTCTCCATAAGTTTAGGCACTACTTGCTGGGAGGCAATTTTAAGATGTATACGGATCATTCCGTGCTGAAGTACCTGGTCAATAAGCCTATGTTGGGGGGAAGAATCTGTAGGTGACTCTTATTGTTCCAGGAATATGATTTTGAAGTTATTATAAAGCCTGGACGACTGAATGCAGGACCAGATCATCTGTCGCGCATCGAAACAAGGGAAGAGCCCACTAATTTGGAGGAAGGATTGCCTAACATGCAACTATTTGCAGTGTGCATCACGGATGGTAATTTTGAGGATATAATACATTTCCTAACAATAGGTACTACACCTGAAGGATACACTATCCAACAGAAGAAGGAATTAGTGGTGCGCACAACAGATTTTTCTGACATTGCAGGGCATCTGTTCAAGATGGGGCCTGATGAGATATTGCGACAATATGTACCTGAGTTTGAAAGAAGAAACATCCTCAAGGACGCTCATGGGGGCGTCGCAGGAGGACATTATGAAAGAAGAGAAACTGCATAGAATATTCTACGCGTAGGGTTGTGGTGGCCAACCCTCCATTAGGACTCAAAAGTGTATTGCAAGGCGTTTGATGTGTGTCAAAGGACTGGTAGACCATCACAGATGGATGAGATGCCTTTGAATCCACATATGACATTTCAACCCTTTGGGAAGTGGGTGATATATTTTGTGGGACCCATTCAACCCCAAGGAAAGACGGGAGAAAGGTACATTATCACTGCGACGGAGTATTTGACTCATTGGGTAGAGGCATAGCCTGTGAAGGATTGGACAAGCACGACTGCTACAAAATTCCTCTTTGAGCACTTACTGACGTTATTTGGCTGTCCAAAGATCTTGATGAGTGATCATGGTAATTTCAGGTATACCACCAGAAAAGCACACCTTATCAGCCACAGGCTAATGGGACATTGGAGGCGTTCAACATGGTGCTCGAAAATGCGCTGACCAAGGTTTGAAATGCTCAACAAAGTGATTGGGACCTACACATACCTGCAGTACTATGGGCTTATCGAACAACATGCAAGAATTTGACTGGAAAAACCCCCTTTAGGCTTGTCTATGGTGTTGAAGTGGTAATGCATATGGAATATATTGTGCCTAGTATGTGCATAGTAGTGCTCATAGGTATGACGAATCACAGAGCCCTGAAGGAGAGGCTCACACAGTTGGATGAGCTTGAGGAAGAGAGATTTTTGGTTTGATTTCACCGGCAGGTCCAAAAGCAGCGTGAAAAGGCATGGCATGATTGAAACATTAAGCTACGCTCATTAAGGTAAATGATGTAGTTTTTCTATATGATAGTAAGTTTGATAAATTTCTAGAGAAATTCATAATGCACTGGTTAGGGCCCTATGTCATTAAGGAAATTACCGATGGAGGAGGAGTAGAGCTGGTCAAAATGAATGGAGAACCCTTCCCAGGAAAGGTGAATGGCAGTCACTTGAAGCCATAGCCCAACGGTCCGACCATGTGACTAAATGAAGTTAGCACAATCTTAGTGCTCCAGGCAGCTGAAAGGAGGCGTGGGACTATAAACTACACTGCCTGGTTTGGGGACCTATGCGATTGGAGGATGGTGTGAAGCAAAGAAGTGTCATAGAGTCCACAGCAGCATGGAGGGGGCTATGCTACCCATGGAGAAATCATGGAGGTCGGCCGGAAAGTGACTGTTAAAGTTACTGTTCATGATTTGATGGCAAAAATGAGGCCAAATGGAGTGGGCGGCCGACATTTAAGATGAAATTTATGGCTCAGATCCTTGAAAATCTGCCGCCAATCTAGCATTAATGAACCAAATTTGGGGGGAATGGTCGGATTTGAATTCAAAATGCCCTATAAATTACAAATGGTTTTCCAGCAAGAAACACTTGCCATTTTTAGAATTGAGTTGTTGAGTTCTCAGGCACATATGAATCGCAAGTAGTATGAGCTTTTGATAGATACTAAGGTATTTGAGGCTTTACCAACAGAAACACATGAATTCTTTCATAAAATCATGTCAGCACCCCTAGAAATTATAAATACCAAACAAGTAGTAGAGGAGCCAACACAGGAAATGGAAAGAGAGGCAAAAGTAGCTACTCCGGAAGTGGCCGAAGTATTGGCAGAGGTTTCTAAATCATCGAGAATGCTGAGACCAAAGCCAACCCCAACTAAGGAGACCATGAAGGACAAGAAGAGAAAGTAGCCTGCCATACTGGTGCGCACATCGCCAAGGAGAAACCCACCAAGGCCCACTGCGTAGGAGAAAGGCAAGGCTATAAACCTAGAACCAAAGGAGGAAGACATCCTGATGGACAATGAGGATATGGGAACGGAAGTGGAGGTTGAAGCCCAGGGTACGGACCCTATTACATGGTTGTCTGAGTATGTCCCTCTACACAAGCCTAAGTCCAAGGTCCCAAAGGACATTAATGAGAGTAAGACTCCCCTACAAACCCCTCTGCTGCTGGACAAAATTGTTTTCAATGGTCCACGCTTGGCATGAGTGCTCATACTGAAGCTTGAAGACTGGGACTTAGCGGACCACTAGAAGTTCCCACACCTAGCGACCGAGCAGCTGATGTGGCGCATCATAGATACAAATATGGGAATGACCGCATTAGAGCCGTGAAGGTGGCTCAAGGGATTAGAAAAGGCAGGGCTGATCAACCTGCTCCAGGTGCCGCACCACAATCGCACCTCGATGATAGTTTTGGTCATCAAGCAGCTACTGTGCTTGGTGCATGATGGGTGCCTGTGGCTGGAGGAGCCGATACCCATCACAGATAGGTTGATTCACCGAATAACATGCCTGTCGTATACATGTGAGAATCCAGCCATGATCTTTGGCGGAAAGGATGGTGAGCAGGCTCTCACAGAGTCAATGAAGGAAAAATTTAAGCTAGTGAAGAATCAGCGCGCGTACACTATATCCAGCATCTACGACCCCGCTATGAGGGTATCCACACAGATCCTCACAGGGAAGGTAATGAGGAAGTGTCACGTCGATGAGATTCTGGTGCCTGTCATTGCGCTTACACAACAGTGCACTAAAGGAGTCTAGTTTAACTAGACGAACTACCTTCGTGGAGAGTTCCTGGTGAACTGCCGCGAAGCATAAGAGCTCAGCAAGACATTCCACTACGCGTGGCTCTTGTTGTTGATTGTGCTGGTAGCATGGGAGCTACCAGAGGACAATCAGTTCCCTTCGGTCATGCCAAATCTCCCTGAAGTAGCGAAGTATGCTTCGCTGTGGGCGACCAAGGACGCACAGCGAGTCCAGGACAACAAGATCTTCTGGATCTTGATGGAGATGAACATCAGGATGGCCATCAATCACAAGCTGCAATTGTCACCCACAGTGTATGCCAACCTATAGGGCTACGCTGAGTTTAAATTCGATTTCCATCGAATGTCCATCAGGGTGTGGAAGGACCCTGTGCAGAAGTGGTATGACTTGTTGTATTTGGCCACAAATGACACCATTAATGTGGTGCTTGACCAATGCCGGTAGAGTGGCACAGTACCACAGACTTGGCAGTGGGTGGAAGCAAGTCCATTGTGCAAAATAAGAAGGACAAGGCCAAGCTGAAGATGGCACAGCTGCTCGAGAAGAGGAAAAAGGAGGCCATTGATAAGGCCCAGACAGAGCAGGCAAGAAAATAGACAGGTGGAACAGAGCGTGGCTCTGACAAAGGCACGAGGTCGCATTCGCCTGAGATAGAAGAGGAAGAAATAGAACAGCATGGCACGGACCCTTAAGAGACGTCCGCCCTCCTTAAGTGCCCAAGAGAGATGGAGAAGGGAGAGTCCAGAAAGAAATCAAAGGCAACCAAGACCTCATTGGACCCTATCACATTGACAGAGGGCGATTTACATGATATTGGTGACACAGTGAGGGTTGTCACCACGGAGGCCCTGCAGTAATTTGAACAACAACAACAGATCATCCTAGGGGCCATCCAAATAGTGTTGCAGAAATTATAGACTCGTGCATCGCAGGCTAGTACGGTGTCTACTAGCTTGGCTATCGGCATTTCAGAGGTTGTCGATATGCTGCATGTGAAGGCTTCTAGTGCGATAGTGCTACTAGATGGAGCACTAACCACAAAAAATGATTTTGACAGGCCCGATGTGAGCGCCCTGAAGGGAGAAGGGTTGAACCTAGCAGTGCTTCCGCGCGAAGCACTCCACCTCTTACAGGATGGAGTAATTGCAGAGATGAGGGCCCGTGAGCACCATGCACTCACGGATCAACAACGAGTAGATGGCCCTACAGAGAAATGCTGCCATCACCATTGAGACTAAGGTGACCAATCAAAGCAAGAGGATTATGTAGGTCGTTGAGGAGGCATGCTGAATGGTCCCAGAGTTGGCCATTCCACAGGACAAGCTAGTCAAGGTATGCATCCGCAAGTTGGCCACAGGGGTGCATGACACTCGGATTGAGATGGCATGGGTTTAGTTGGAGTTGAACCTACAAATTACCGAGCTACAGTTGAGGGCCCAGCCTTCAACACCACCAGAAGTAAAGGAACAGTGGGCAACCGCTATCACAGAAGCAGTAGTGGCAATGGATAGTGCAGTAGCAGACTACACGCAGTTGTTTGAGCAATCATTTGAGGTCTTGACAAGCTTGCATGAGGACCCCAATATACAAAGGCTAGAGATGGAAGCACGCGAGCTACAGTAGTGCTACGATGAGGTTAAGGGCACAGTACGAACCATCGTGCTGACACAAAGGCTAGCCAAGCTGCAGGAGGCCAAGAAGCTAAAGGAACAAGTGGACGTAGTGCTGCACAAGAAGCAATGTTAAAGGCAAGACTAAAGCCTTGGCTAGAAGAAGCTTACGCAGTCATAGGAAATATTGAAGGCAAGCTTGCGACTCTGCAAGCAACACAACAAAAACTTCAGGCTAACAGTGCAGGAGCAATGACTGAGCAGACAATGGAAGACATGAAGCAGGCGGCAGCTCAATGCATGGCCGAGGTTGTAGTCATATGGGTCAAGCTGGACTGGCTTTGTGAAAAGATCTCTACGCCTACTAAGTGACTCGAGGGTGAGTCATGATGTTTGTGTTGGGGTCCTGTTGGGAGCGAGATCCCCCAAGGGCAGTTTTGGGGCTAAAAGCCCATGTTTGAGTCAAATTTTGTAATAAAATTGTAAAGTCTCCACATTTTGTTGTCGCGGAGTGCGAAGGTGTCATGTGTCATAATGGGCAGTCCGCCCTTAGTTTTGAAAAATAAAGTTGGCTATAAGATATCTACCCATGGTCCGCGGACCATGGGATTGTATAGAAACATCTAAGCTCTAAGTAGTTAGACACACAATGTAAGAGAGTTGTAGCTCTGAAGTAAGAAGTCTAAGTCTTAGGTCATAGCATAGGTAGAGGCTCTGTAGCTGAGTGCTCAGAGGCCTGGGGTAGAAGTCCACAGCTAAGTGCGCGGATCCCTATAGCTGTGTGCGCAGGGTGGATAGAATCTGTAATCATTTAGAAGATATCAATAAAGAGAAATATTTGAAAATTCCTGTGTCCTTGTTCTGTTGATGCATTTTGATATGTTATGTATGAATTTCCTTTATTATGCTTATGTGATGTGCGAATGAATGAAATTACATTGAATAATTGGTCGCAAATACAAATATCTTCTTATGCGGTGTTAACTATAATTTTTTGATAAGATAAGAAAATCACTTATATTAATTGGGGAATCTGCACAATACACTGCCATAGCAGTGCGAAAGTACCTAAACAGCAGGCTAGGGTCGCACAAAGGTCGATCATACCCTTTCGCAGAGGTATTGAAGGATGAAATATAGGGCTCGTCTAGTAAGCCCTAGAGCAAAGCTACCTACGCGAAGGTAGGGATAGAGGGAATCAAACAACATCACAACCATCTCAGGGTGAGGAAACTTGGTTCCAGCATCCCCCCATACTGCTTCGGGTGAGACTTCGGTCCGAGTTCTGTGAGCTGATACTGAAAGGGCGAGTAGTGTAGGGATTTGTTTGGCTAATTAACATTGAACTTGGGTCAGACCCCCTCAAGCCAACACCTTCCCATCCTTTTGCACCAAGCACACTGACTAGTATATCTTTTCACATCCTAATGAAGAGTGGGCCAATAATAGCCTGCTTGTAACACTTTGAATGTTGTCCTCTTTGCTGCAAAGTGACCTCCACGAGGCCCATCATGACAGGTCAGAAGGATGTCAAAGACTTCCTCCTCCCTAACACACCTTCTCGGTGATCTCAGCCAAGTTTGAAGAGATTACCCCCAATCCAAGTGAAGGGGGTGCTCTTCCTTACAATCTTGATTTTCTCTTTGGAGGACAAGTTTGGTGGGAACTGTGTAGATACCAAATAATTTTATATGTCAGCAAACCATGGAGAGAGAACTAAAATGGTGAACAACTGCTCATCTGGTAATTGATCATCAACCATTCCCTCCTCACCTGCAGCAAAATTTAATGTCAACAAAAAGTGTGCAACAACATTTTCCTTGTCAAGCTTATCAACAATAGTTAGATAAAACTATTGTAATAAAAGTAACCATTTTATAATCTGAGCATTCACATTGGGTTTATTCATTAAATATTTGATTGCAACATGGTCATTACGTACAAATGTTTGGTAACATGTAATATAATTTCTAAATTTGTTCAATGAATGCAAGCCAGCCAGGAGCTCCTTTTCGGTCACTGTGTAGTTCAGTTCGGCCTTTGAGAGATTCTTACTGATAAAGTAAATGGCATAAGGAAATTTTTCATCTCTCTAACCTAGGGTTTCTCCTATGGCTTTGTGTGAGACATCAGCATGAATATGAAAAGGAATGGCCCAATTTGGGCCTCAGAGAATTGGTGCAGTGGTTAACTTGTTCTTTAGGGTGTCTAAGATCTCTTGACAGCTTTTTGACCATATAAACTCAGAGTGCTTGGCCAAAAACCAAAATAAAGGAGAGGCCAACTTGCTGAAGTCCTTTGTGAACCTTCAATAGTATCAAGTTAACCCTAGGAAACTTTTTACATCTCTCTGCTTTTGAGGAGGTGGGACCCTTTGGATGATAGCTATTTTGTTTGGGTCCACCTACAGTCCTTGCTGAGATATTGAATGACCTAGCATGGTCCCTGCAGTCATCAAGAATTCACATTTTTTAGGACTGAGAGACAGGTTCATTTCAATGTATTTGTACAGTACTTTACCTGGGTTGGATAGAGCCTCTTGGAAATCAAATCGATAAGGTGTAAAATCATCCATATAAATTTCTAACGTATCATGGACTAACTCGGAAAAGATACTCAGGACTGCTCTCTGGAAAGTGGCAGGAGCATTGTATAGGCCAAAAGGAAGGACCCTATAGGTGAAATTACCCCAAGGACAAGTGAAGGCGGTTTTATCCTGGTCTTTCAGGCTGATATGGGCTTATAGGACCGCGTGTAAGAACCTGACCACGCAGGCACCGCCAAGGTTGGAGTACGAAGCAACCGTTGTAAGCCCTATAGTACTTGGAGATCTTAGACCACGCATTACACCGATAGATATGACGGTTCGCAGAACCTTGGAAGCAGAAATCCAATAGGGAAATTTTAGACTCCAATAACTTGAAGAAGAAAGGGTACAATTAAGGAAGAAAACCGCTCTGGTGGACACAGAAGTCAAGAAGCTGGAGGACGAGATAAAGGAAGATTTTCTCGACAAAAAGACCAAGGTGATAAGGCAGGATGCATACGATCACGATGACAGGTTTAAGGCCTATCGCCGCGAATTGATCAGTCTAATGCCTTGGCTTGGACCGCACATTACTAAGTGAATTGACCAGGGTAGCGCATTGCAGATGGTAAAGTGCGCGATGCCGACCGTAACAATAAAAGGTGGGTATTTTCCAGGAAACATGATGGATGATGGGATGAAACTTTACACGGGTGGTGTGACCACCTGACTAACCGAAGGAAGTACAGTCTTAGCACTCCATGTAGTTGAAAGGAAGCGCGAGACTATAAACTATTCTGCCTAGGAGTTGCGCAATGTTGGAACTGCGCATAGAAGAAAAGAGTCACAAGGTTCGTGCTTGCACACAGGGGGTTGCGCTGCCACGTGAGTTGGCCAGAAAGTGACCGTTGAAGTCACTATTCATGATGGGATGCTCGACTTAAGACCAAATGGAGTGGGTGGTAGGCATTTAAGACGTGATTTATGGGCAAGATTTGGGAAAATCTGCCACCAAGGGAGAATTAATGAACCAGATTTGGGGGGAATGGTCGAATTCAAATTCAAAAAGCATTATAAATTACAAGGGGCTGCCCAGCAAACAACACTTGGTCATTTTCAAATTTAGTTATTGAGCAGAGCCCTGACTATTATGTGTCGAGCATTAATTGAGCCCCTAAGTTCGCGAGTGCTAGATTTCTAGACGGACATGATGGCAATAGCTGAGGAAGTTATGGAGATAACATAAATGACCGCCGAAGAGGCCACGCAAGCCCTGATTGTGGGGGATGCTCCGAAAGGTGTCGAGATTGTGGAAGAAATCCCAAAATCACCGTGCATGCCAAGACCAAGAAGGACAAACAAGAAATGGTTCTTGTACGTGTGTCCCCGCGGAACCCGCTGCGCACCAAGTTGTCAATGGAGGAGAAGAGGAAATTCGTCACCATAGAGATGGATGAAGAAGAAGAAGAACTAGAGGACCTAATCATCACAGAAGACGAGGATGAAGGCATGGAGGGGGAAATTGAGCCTACGCACCCCCTGACAAAGCTGCCCGCCTATGTCCCCCCATGGAAAGGGAAGGCTAGGGTGCCCAAGGACCTTGACGAGACCAAGAGCTCGCTCCAAACCCCGCTCCTCGAAGACAACATTATTTTTTAGGACACGCACCTGGGACGGGTGCAGAGCTTAAAATTTTAAGATTGGGACCTCACTGACCACAAGAAGTTCCCTCACCTTGAGACCTCACACCTCATGAAGCCCAAGCAAAACACCACGGCAGGGGTTACAAAATTAGATCCGCGAAAGTGGTTGCACGGAGTGGAAAAGGCTGGGCTACTTAACCTGCTCTAGGTGCTGCATTTCCACCGCGCCCCAATAACCATTTTCGTCATCAAGAAGCTAATCTGCCTAGTGCATGATGGGTGTTTATGGCTGGAGGAGCCCATCCCCATCATGGCAGACTTGATTCACCGCATTTCCCGGCTTCCATGCAAAGGAGAGGACCTCACAGACATCTCGGAAGGGAAGAGTAGTGACTTGGCCATCGCAGAGGCCATGAACAAGAAGTACAAGCTGGAAAAGAAGAAAATGGGCTACGCCATATCTAACATCAATGACAAAGTAGTGAAATTGGCAACCCACATACTGACCGGTAAGGTTATGCGCAAGTGCCGTGTAGATGAGGTACCCACGCTAGTGGTCGCACTCACTGAGCAGTACACAGAGGGGGTCCAGTTTAACTGGTTTGAGTTCCTATGCAAGGAGTTTTTGGAGAATTACCACGAAGCTCAGGAACAGGGCAAAACGTTCCACTATGCATGGCTTCTACTGTCCATAGTGCTCATGGCAGGGGAATTACTGGAGGATAGTCAATTCCCCACAATTGACAGGGATCTGCCAGAGGCCATGAAGTATGCTTTGCTCTGGACCACAAAGGAAGCCACTAGGATACGTGACAGTAAAATATTCTGAGTGTTCATGGAGATGAACCTCAGAATGGGGATCAACCGTAAGCCATGGTTGTCGCCCACTGTCTACAATAGCCTTAAGAGTTTTGTGGAATTTAAAGTGGACATCAATATCATTTACATCAGAGCATGCAAGGACCCAGCCAAACAATGGAGGAAGCTACCCTTTGTAGCCACAGATGATGTCATCTTTAATGTCTTGGAGACATGGCCACCGGAGTGGCACGCTCCATACATCGCGTAGATAGAGAAGTCGATGGCACAGAGGAAGAAAGACGAGGCCAAGCTGTGCATCGCATAGTTGGCAGAAAAAATAAGGAAGGAGGTAGTGGAAGTAGAAATGCGGACAACGTAGGATGTTGCACAGACAGCAACTGAGCAGGAAAAGGCTGCAACAGTAGCAGCAGCATAGGAGACAGCTACGAAGGCACACGAGGGCCAAATGTCACCTTCACAGGGGCAGGAAGTAGAGGAAGAAGAGGGAGGCGCAGACCCACAAAATGCGTCAACACAGTTGAAACGCCAGCACCCAACAGAGCAAACAAGGTCACGCAAGAAGGTCAAGGCATCTAAGTTGTCTATTGACCCAACCACCTTAACCGAGGGTGATCTGCACGACATCAATGAGATAGTGCGCGATGTCACCTCCAAGGTCCTCCAAAATTTCATGCAGGAGAACTAGATTGTGTTGGGGGCCCTCATAGCATAGCTGTAGGAGTTTTAGGTGCGCCCTCCTCAAGCTGGTACCCTTTCGACCAGCCTCGCAGTCGAAACAATGACAGTAGAACAGATGTTGCACGCTCGTGTGATGAATACCATAGTGCTGCCAAAAGGGGCACTAGTGCCAACAAATGAGGCTGACAGACTTATGGTTAGCACGCTGAAGGACCTTAGTATCAATATGGCTGCACTCCCGCAAGAGACCTTATATGTTTTGTAGGATGGTATAACTACATAGTTGTGAGCTAGGGAGAACCACGCACTGCAAGTCCTCAACGAGCAGAAAATCAATATGGAACAATTGATCTTGCAGCACGATGAAGTGGTGTCACAGAATCAACACCTAGTATAGGTAATAGACAAAGCTTGCCAAAGCGTCCTGGAGTTGGCCATCCCAGTAGACATACCAATTGAGGCACGCATCCACAGGTTACCAGCAAGGGTATGTGAGGTGAGGGAGGAAATGAAAAAGGTTTAGTTGGAGCTAAACCTTCGGATTGTCGAGCTGTGGTTAAAGGCGCAACCGTCCACCCCTCCGGAAATTAGAGAACAACGCGTTAGTGCTATCACAGTGGGACTAGGCAAAATTGGCAGTGCAGTGCAAGATTGCACCAGCATGTTGGAAGAATCATTTGAGGTCCTCAAAAATATGCAGGAGGACCCCAACATCTAGTGCTTAGAGACAGAGGTGCGAGAACTCCAACATCATTATGACAATGTCAAAGGAACTGCGTAGACAAAGGCCCTCACTCAGAGGCTCGCGCGGATACAACAGGCCAAAGTGTTGAAAAAACAGGTGGATGCAACATGACACAAGGAAGCAGTCTTGAAGGTGTGCGTTCAGCCTTGGATCAATGAGGCCTTCACCATCACTACATAAATTGAAGGCAAGCTCGGACACATGCAGGGGATACATGCACTGATGCAGAGAAGCACTTCCGACACAACGGTCTCAGAACAACGCATGCAGCAGATCCAACAGGTAGCATCTCAGTGCGCTGCTAACCTTGCCGCAGTTCGAGCATAGTTGGAGGGACTCTGCGCAAAGATCTTTGCGCCGATAGAGTGACTCAAGGGTGAGTCACGATGTTTTTTTTGGGGGCCTGTTGGGCATGGAATCCCCCCAAGGCATGTTTTGGGGCTTAAAGCCCAAGTTTTGACCAAGTCTTCTTGTAAAAGCTCCCCCAATTGTGGGCGCGGGACGCGAAATTATAATAGAATCACAGGGTTGTCCACCATAGTTTTTGTAATGCAATGTCGGCTAGATAGACCTACCCATGGTCCGCAGACCATGGGATTGTATAAATAGAGCGAGGCTCTAAGTGTATAAGATAACTAATAGAAGATGGAATAGAAGACTATGAGATGTCTAAGTGATTGAGTCGAAGTGTAAAGTGTGTATGTGGGTCATAGAGTAGAAGAAGGCTCTACAGCTGAGTGCGCAGAGGCCCAGTAGTCCATAGCTAAGTGCGCAGACCCCTACAGCTGAGTGCACAGGGCAGGTCGAGTCTATAACCATTGGGAGAATCAATAAAGAGAAGTTTTACTATATTTTTGTGTATCTTTTCCTAGTTTAATGCATGATTGGATATAATTTGCAAGTATACTGTTTATTTACTGCGTGAACCTGTATGAACATTTTTTATAACTAATTATAACTTAAGACATTCAAGTAGGTGAAGGTAATTAACTAGTACTGGAAGATAAGTAAGATCTCGGGTAATAGCGCAGAGCATGGCGCGGGAGCTCCACAGCCCCTAGTTAGGGTTGCGTGAAGGCAGTGTATGAAGCCGCGAGGAACAGGAAAGTGCACGCAAGAACAAATAGTGGACCATACGAACCTCTCAAACATCTCAAGGGTACGAAAACCTGGTTCTAGCACCCTCCCATACTACTTCGGGTGAGACCTCAGTCCGCGCTCCACGGACTGTTGCTAAAAGGGCCAGTAGTATAGGGATTTGTTTGGCTAATTAACTCCAAACCTGGGTCAGGCCCCAACAAGCCAACACTCCTGTAGACCTATCTGGATAGCCCCCAATATGAGTTGTTGCCCCCAATATGGTTTTCAAGGGGACCTTTCCCTTGTCGATATCTTTTGGTACCTTGGCCTTGCCTTTGCATGGAGGAACATACTTAGGCAACTGAGTGATAGGGTCATCTCCCTAGACTTCAACCTCCTCCACGTCTACTCCCACATCCTCATCATCCATCGGGATGTCTTTGATTTCTTCCTCCTCGGGCTCCAGATTGATGGTTTTGCCCTTTTCCTTTGCAGTGGACTTGTCCTTCGGTGGGTTTCTTCTCGGCAATGCATGCACTGGTATTGCAAGATGCTTGCTCTTCTTATTCTTCGTACTCTCCTTAGTTGGGGTTGGCTTTGGTCTCAGCATCCTTGGTGATTTAGGGACTTTCGCTAATACTTTGGTGACCTCTGGAGCAGCTTCTTCTGCCTCCATAATAATTCCTAGCACCGACTCCTCTGCTACTTCTTCGGTATCTATGGCTTATCCAAGTGCCGACATAATGCTTTCCAACATTGCTCGCGACGTCTCTGGTAAGTTTGAAAAAGCTGGACTCACTATCAAAGCCTCAAAGAATTCTCGGTTCATGTGTGCCTGAGAGCTCAACAACTCAATGCTCAAAATGCCAAGTGTTTTTCGCTGGGCAGCAACCTGTAACTTATAGGGCATTTTAAATTCAAATTCGACAGCTCCCCCCACATTTGCTTCATTAATGCCGGATTGGTGGCAGATTTTCAAGGATCTGATCCATAAAATATGTCTTAAATGCCAGCTGCCTGCTCCATATGGCCACATTTCTACTGTAAAATAATGAACAGTCACTTTAACAATCACTTTCCGACTGACCTAGGTGATTTCCCCCTAGGTAGCACAGCTCCCTTCGCGCTACTGCGAACCCTGTGACACTTCCTTGCTTCACACAGTCCTCCAATTGTGCAGCTCCCCAACCTGGGTAGTGTAATTTATAGTCTCGTACCTCCTTTCAGCTACCTAGAGCACTAAGGCTATGCTACCTTCATACAGTCACATGATCGAAGCACCGGTGTATGGCTTTAATCGACTGTCATTCACCTTTCCTGGGAAGGGATCTTCGTTCAATTTGACTAACTAAATTGCACCTCCGTCGATAATCTCCTTAACGACATAGGGCCCTAACCAGTGCATTTTTAATTTCCCTGGAAATTTATCAAACTTGTTGTCATATAACAAAACCAGGTCTTTTACCTTAAAGGTGTGCAACTTAATGTGCCGATCATGCCATGCTTTTTCGCGTTGCTTTTGGACTTGTTGGTGAAATCCAGCTAGAAATATTTCTTCCTCAAGATTAGCCAGTTGCGCGAACCTCTCTTCCAGGGCTCTGCGATCCGTCATACCTGTGAGTGCCACTATGCGTAGACCAGGCACAATGTATTCCATGGGCATCATCACTTCAACACCATATACAAGCCTAAAGGGTGTTGTCGGCCGGATAAGTCGTTCTTGCGGACAAGACCAACCTCCCTAGTATCTAATGATATCTAGCGGCAAGCAAACCAAACAAATTCTATCTTTCTCTAAATATGCAGTTTATAAATAAAGGCAAACAAGTGTTTTAGGCCTACCTTAGGTCCAATGCAATTTTGTGGAAGCCTCACTCCGTTGATCCAAATGAGCTCCCTTGTAGAGAATCTGCAAACATAAACAAGCACACACATTAAATAGCACCTGAAAAGCCAATATAATAAAGCATACTTATCATGATGATCAAGGAATCCATGAAACAAATCACATAAGACAATTTGTTGAGAAAAATGAATCTGATTGTATTAACTTTAATCAAATAAGAACTTTACAACCTTGGTGCCTTGATGCTGTACAAGCTCCTCCCAGGGTCCAGCAAGAAGTCTCCTCTACTTTGACAAGTTTCACTCTCTTCCCAATGAAGCCAAAAGGTATGTAATCTCTCCTCTCAAGCTTAACTAGGAAGTCTCAATTCCAACAACATTTACCCTCAAAAATTTTCAGCTTCTAACCTCCCTAGCAACCAGCCCAATGCCTTAATTTATAGTGCAATGGAGGGAAGTTACTAGGTCCACCTTCAAAGGGATAAAGCCCTCCTTCAAAGAGATAAGCTCCTCTCATCAAGGGATTAGCTCCTTCAGTTTTGGGATGCATGAACCACCTAGGAGCGAACCATCCACGTCAAGATTCCTTCTAGAATCATCCAGAATTAACCACAAGTGAGTTTTTAAGAATAAACTTGCACCTTTTTGACTTTCACATGGGTCCGCACCCACTCCTTTACACACAGAGCGGGTAGGTCCGCAGGTAACATGAACATGGGGTGTGGGACCGCAGGTAACAGTGAGAGAAAGTGCAGAACCAGAGCTTTATTGATTTTCAAAGTCTTTCTCTCATTTTTAAAGCTTGACATGAAGAGCTGAGGTTTGAGACTTGCTTAGGAGGATAGTATGAATGATGATAGACCCATACTGACTGCAAATAGTCATGATGACAATATTTTGTGTAACAGATTGCCCCCTAAAGTGCGAAGTCTGTAGTAGATGAGGATTTCATTTATCATCTAAGAAGAGTGAAGTACTTTATCATTTCGAGGATCATCTTGTGGAGAGCCCGGTTGGAACCTGTAAAAAAATTCAATGCAAAATATATATATGAGATCATATCATCGCTGAGGTAGGCATTCCCATACTCAGATCAAAACTGACTAGAAAACTAGCTACTGCTCTGATATAGGAACGATCTTGTAATACATCACAAGTATAGACACATGTAGACACAGTATGGACGCAGCCATCTGTTTATGAATAGTCCACTGTATAATGAATACAAAATTCCTCGCAGCCTGGACGGTGGAAACTAGATCCAGGGTCTTGATTTCTACTTCTCGAAATAGTACGATTCTATCCATGTGAATGAATGTGTTGAAGTCGAACATAGTAGAAACCACTTGATTACCAATCAATGATGTAAACTGTTAATAAGTGTGAGAGAAACCACCAGTAATTTCAATGGCTCTCAAAGTACTCAGTACAATCCATGAGATGTGAATAGATGTGTTGATGTCGAACATGTCACGGAATCCTTTGATCGAAGGTCAATGATGCAACCTATCATCGAAGGCGAGAAACCTGCCATTGAGGCATGCAGATCCCAAGGTACTAACGATTTCTAGATCATCTTTCTAGATAATGAGCTGAAGTCGATAGAAAGCGATCCGTCGTAGGCAAGCCCACAACACGAAATCATAGATCAAGTTTGAAGAAATTTAGTTGCAAGGACTGACTCAGGGATGGTCAAGATGGATGACAGATATTTTGCAGATGAATGATTTATTTGCACTGACCTCTTGAACACATAACGACACAGCAGATGGTTTGGTGACAATTGACCCAAAGTTAATACCCAGAAACCGGCTGAAGACTTTCAATATGGTTTGATCAACTGTTAGGCAAAGGATTTCCCAACCTACGTGAATAAAAGTGTCGTGTTCAAGAGTGGTTACAAAGTATGACAAACAGGCTCATTTTTCTCTCTTTTCCCCCACCATTTCTGGGAAGTACCTCTTTATTTTTTGACAAGCTTGAGGAGGATAACATTTGCTTGATTATAAGCTCATCCTTCAGATGAGTCCAACTTAGTTTAAATTAGAACCTGTTACACTAAAAAATGTCACCATGACTATTTACAGTTAGTATGGCTCAATCAACAGTCATGCTACCCTCTTAGGCAAGTCTTATGCCTCTGCTCTCCATGTCAAACTCCAAAAAGAGAGAAAGTTTTTTATAAATGTATTTATCTCTGGGGACGCAGGTTCTCTCAAACTTACCTGCGGGGAAGCTCTCTATGTTCACAAAATCTGCGTCTTTGGACGCTCTGTATGTAAAGGGACAGGTGCGTCCCCCTGTAAAAGTTAGAATGCGCAAGTTTCATCTTTAAAAAGTTACTTGTGGTTATTTCTAGAGCATTCTAGAAGGTTGTTCGACGTGTATTGGGCGCCTCCAGATGGTTCATGCACTCCTATCAAAGAGGAACTTATCCCATCAATAAGGGAGCTATCCCACCCAAAGAGGGGATTATCCCATTGATGGTGGACCTGATTAACCTCCTCTTGAGCACTATAAATAAAGGCATTGGGCCAGAAGGAGGAGAGGTTAGAGCTATACATTTTCTAAGAGTAAATGCTGCAGGAATTAGGACTCCCATTTAGAAGCTTGTGAGGAGAGATTGCCATCTTTACTTGTTCTATTTGGAAGTGGGTGTGCTTTGTCAAAGTAAAGGAGAACTCTTGAAGGACCCTGGGAAGGACTTGCACAACACCAAGGCTCAGGTTGTATTTGTTCTTTTGTTACCTATTAATGCAAATGAGTCCATTCTTCTCAATAACTTGTTGTTTATGAGTTATTTCATGTGCTCCTTGGTCTACATGTTGAATATGCTTTGTTTTATGTTATAATCAGGTGCTATTTAATTGTTTGACTGTTGGTGATTGCAGGTTTTGGAGAAAAGGAGGAGCTCATCTGGATCAACAAAGCTTGGACTTCTACAACAGCGTTTGGACAAAGGTAAGAACAAAACACTTGATATCTCATATTATAATGCATGTTTAGAGAAGGATAGATCTTGTTTGTCTTGTTTGTCACTAGAGAGTCTTAGGCTCCTAGGGAGGTTGGTTGTGTCTGCACAATCGACTGATTCCGTGAGACAAATTGGCGACTCCACTGGGGAATCCATGAATGAAAAAGATTTTTCCTTTGAATGAACTTTGCTCTGAGAAAATTGATTTCTTTTTCTGGTTTTTGACTGTGTGAATTTGTGTTTGGGTGGATTAGCTTAGCAGTCAAATAGATTTAGTTTTTCTTGAGTTTTACAGTCGGACGCACCCTCTTAGTATTGCACAGTGCGTCCCTGGACGCACTGTTGCTGTGCGCACAGAGCGGGCACGCACCTGTTCTAACGGGTCGCCTGCGTCCTCTACTCAAATTTGAGAAAATTCCATTTTTCATATTTTTTCCTCTTAAATTTTGCTTTTTTATAGATTTTGCTGCCCAGATCCATTAGTATCCTGTCAAAGATCCTTCACCTGAATTGGTTTTTGTAGCATTAAGTGTTTTAGTGGATTTCATTGAAATTTAAGCCTAGGGTTTGATTTTTGAGTAGATCCTGTAGTGACTTTAATGGTGAAAGTTGTCAAGCCTTAGATCTCTCTGGTTTGGTCAACCTTCTTGAGAGTCGGATCTGTCGTAAGTCTACCCGTGTGAGCAACCAACCTGTTGAGTTGTCTCTTTGGTCAAATTTCAAAGTGCTTGTTGATTAAGTCTTGATTTCCATTTTACAAAAAGAACAAAAAGATTTGAGTTTTGTTTTGATCAGCTCTTGATTCTGCAATAGCTGGTCCTTGATTTGATTTTGGTCAAGTAAAACAACCTAGAAACATCTTTGTAGGTTTTGGCCTCGTTAAGATTGCTTAGAGTAAATTTACCTTTTAGTTTGCTTGTGAGTGAATTTTCGTAGATTTTAATAGTTGTTAAGATTGATTTTTGTTAAATTAGATTTATTTGCTTTATTAAAAGAAAAATACAAAAACATCTTCTTTAAAAGTCTTGTTTCAAGTAGCTTTTTGTTTTTGAAAGAGAAAAAGAGTTTTTCGTGCACGTAAAGAGTGGTCATGTTTGTATGCTTGGAAAGATTAAGAGCTTTATTTCTTTGATTTTCATTGCAAAAGAGAGTTGTTTTTTATAAATTTGCATTCTCTAAACTTTCTTAGCTAAGAATTTCATTGAAAAAGAGAAAGTAGAATAAATCATCTTAGGTGCATTTTTGTAGTGGTTTGAGTCGAGTCTACACACCACTGGTTTCATCTCCGCCACCTTTTGAGTTAAAGAAAAACCATAAAATTCACGCTTAAAGTAAAATTTACATAGTAACTTTTCTTTTATTAGGGCTCTGAAGCACCAACTTAGCTTAGGCTAGTGTCTTGGAGTAGGTGAGTACTTAACTCTCCAAGACAGTAAAACCAAACAAGTAGCTGATCTTGAGTTAGAATCAAATCCAATTGTTACATTTACACTCTGGGAAAGCTCCTCTTAAAGGAGAAGCACGAGCTCGTGTCCGAACCAGTGAGGGGATCAATCCTCCCTCGTTGGGAACGACGCTAGACAGTACGTATTACAAACGGTAAACCTCGGATTAACCATTGTCGAGGAGCCAGGGGTCACTTATCGGTAAACCTTGGATTATTGTCAAGGAGCCGGTAAGGGGATTGAGCTTGTTACTCTGCCCTTGCGTGCTGTCGGAGTTTAGACTGTTCCCCTAGGTGTACTTGTGGCCGTTGGTAACCTTAGTGACCATAATCTCTAGGATTCTACCCAAGGTGACGGTGGAGGGAAGATCCCACTGTACCTGGAGCAGACGTCGGTTATACTCACTTGGATTTTCCGGGGGGTTCACTTCACTTCGAGACGGTTAAAGTGGAGGAACTTGTGCTGGTCTATTCATTAAGCAGGTTGCCGGGGTAACTGTTCCACCCTCCACTTCTGTACTGAATTCGGTGATGTTGGGTTTCATCTCCAACTAGTGTTTTCGGTCCGGAAGGCTACTGTTTGTGTATGGTTTGACGCCCTAGATTCTTTAGGCGTGTGCATCAAAATTTGTTTGGTTCTTTAGCGGCTTTAGGTGGTTTGATTTGGAATTTTTACTTTGTTTTCGTGTGTAGTAGTTAAAAGTCTTTAGCTGTGGCGGAATTACCGAGACAGTCCCGTAGACTTCGGGGCAAGTCTCCTGAGATTGTTACCGGAATAGATTTGTTAAGAAAGCTCCGTAAATTGCGGGGTGAATCTCCTGAAGACATTCCGGGTCAGTACGAAGGGTTAAAGGTCCTTGTAACTCCTCCTAGTGACAGTAGAGTAGCTTCACCTGAAGAAGGAGAATCTTCCTTGGTAGTCCATCCAGATTACCAAAATTTAGAGACAGGTTATAATCCTAAAGCTGTTTCAGTTTCCGAGCTTGTTGGTAGTTTTTCGTCTGCTAGTGATACAGGCGAAGAACCAGAAATATCTGAACCTGTTACTCCAACTTCTAGTGTTCCAGATTCACCGAGAATAGAAAGAATTATCACCGAAAATCTTCCTTCTGGTTTGATTGCTATAGAAGAACTTGCTCCAGAAGAGGATATAGGTGCCTCTCACCTTGAAGGTCAACTTACTATTGATCTAAGGGAGTGTGAATCCATCTTTTGCAGTCCTCCTAGAAGTACTTCTTGGTACCTTGCGTTAACCAATTTTTTAGACAACTCAGTAGGTTTTTCTACACCTCGTACTCCTTTTCCACCTGGAGGTATTTATACTCCTGTAAATATGTCTGGTCAGTCGTCCGTGTTTACTCAAAGTCCTGAATCTTTTTTACACGGCGGTCCTTCTGTTCCCACTGGGTATCAATCACTTTCTGGTACCTTTGCGGGGGCATCTCCTCAACCCGTTGATGATGGGTTATTTGCTAGAAACAGTGGTAATATACCATTGGGTGTAGGAGACATTTACATGATGTCAGGTTCAGTTCCCGTTTCCCAACCTCAAGGTGGCCAATTACCGCCTGGGGGGCAACCGCAGTTAACGCCTGGGGGGCAACCTCAAGGTACACAAATCGTGTCTGGGGGGCAACCTCAAAGTCAGTATGTACCTATGGTGCAATACGTGCCTCAAGGTCAACCCCAGCCTCAATATGTACCCCAAGGTCAACCTCAGTATCAATATCAACCTCAAGGATGGCAACCCCAAGGATGGCAACCTCAAGGGTATCAACCCCAAGGTTATCAACCTCAAGGGTACCAACCTCAAGGTCAAGGTCAACCCCAGTATCAGTATTTACCTCAAGGTTATCAACCTCAAGGTCAATACTCGAGTCAAGGTTATCAACCGCCTCAAGGTCAGTCATATGTTCCAAGTATTGGAACTGCACCTTACAATTATCAATCCTACCCTCAATCTGGCTATGGATCTCAGTATCCTCAACCTGTTACGGGTCAATACCCTGGAATGTTAGTGTGGGATCCATCACAGGGTCAACAGGTGTTGCAGCCAAGTGTACAGATGGTTCCTCAAGCTGGACAACCCGTAGTTTCTGGTCCAACCCAGCAACCGCAACCTGTCCAGCCAAATGTTCAAACTTCTGTAACTTCGGTAGTTACTCAGTCGTCAATTGCACCTAGTACTCCATCTCAAACGGCTGCTGCAACTACCGCTACATCTACCATACTTACGTCTGGAGTATCGACGGCTCCAGTTTCTACTGTCCCTGTTACCACACCACAGACATCTTTACCGTTGTTTGGATCTACGATTCAAACCACGGTCCAGATGCCTGTAGGTCAGCCTGGTATAAGTACGGTTGTTACTACTCAACCTCAATTTGTTCAACCTCCGTACCAGGGACAGTACCAACATGGGCAAGCTGTCCAACAACCGGTTTACCAGTATCAACCGTATCCTGGGTACACTTATCAACAACCTCAACAACCCCAGTACGGTCCGGTTAATCCTGGTTTTCCAGGAGGATATAATATCCCAAATTCGACTCCTGTTCCTAGTTATCCTGGATATCCTCCTCCTGGGGCTGGTATTGTGACCCAGAGTTTTAGAGATCCTAACCGGCAGTTACCGTTTATCGCAACTTTGGATTTACCAGACTTGACGCGCCTAACGAACGATCCAATTCAATATCTTCAGTTCTGGCCGCCAATGCCAAATAAGTTGCCCAGTGATATACCCAAGTTCGAAGGTAAGTCTGGAGAGGATCCGTCCAATCACGTGATGACTTACCACCTCTGGTGTGCTTCAAATTCTATCTCGGATGATTCGATCCGCTTACGTCTTTTCCAGCGTACACTCATTGGTCTCGCGGCCAAGTGGTACATTGAGTTACCACGGGCCTCTTTTTACAACTTTAGCCAGTTAGCTACCTCGTTCTTAACTCACTTTCAGTTGCCGGTCAGATACGATAACGGCACGGAGTTATTAACTTCACTAAAACAATTGACGTCCACGTATATTTCTGATCACATTCATGAGTGGAGACGTCGAAGGAGATTAGTGAAAGTTTTTATCCCGGACCAAATCTTAGCTGAATGGTTTGTCAAATCATTATTACCGAAGATTACTGAAGATGTAGCTAAGGCCGGAGTAGTTACTGAGGAGCAAGTCATTGCTCAGGCACAATACCTTGAATTAGTTTACACTCAGTCGGGTACGTTACACGAGAAGATTCCGGATCTTCCAAAGTCGAATCAAATCGCTGCTGCTCCTTCGGGATCTCATGCCGCTGATGGTATGATTGGTATCGTGACTACGAAGAGCAAGAAGAAGTCTTCCAAGGCTTCAACTACTCCAATTATCACTTTGCCTGATTCTCCGACAGGAGAGTCTTCTCCTGAACTTACCGCCGACATTCACGCTGTAGAGTCATCTACAGCCAAATCAAAAAATGGTGGGAAGAAGAAAGGAAAGAAGAAGGCTAAAGCAGACAAGGCTCCAAAGGAGAAAACTGAAAAGTCGGAAACCAATGACGAAAAACGCAAACCTCGATATCCTTGTCTTATTTGTGAAGAGGATCATTTTACGAGAGATTGCCCTCATCGGGCCGAGGTTGTGAAAATAGTCAAAGGTTCTCCCACTCCTGCTGTGTTAAAAAATCCATTTCCAGAGCAGGAGAATAAGATGATAGGTTCTTCTTCGAATGCCAGTGAAGAACCCATTTTGATGATGTCTCATGTGAGGATTGCGACTCGATCGCAAGATTATGGTAGTAAGGCTCCTGTTGATGGTAAGGAAGCAGAATCTTCTCATTCTAACCCATCAACCTCAGCTCCCGGTTCCGATCCACTACAGATCGAAAAACCTAACCCGGACTTAGTAATTAAACCGCCCGCCAAGGGTGTACTTCGAAGGTCTGCTTTCAATCCACATGCGAGAGCTGCCCAGAATTACAACATTGTTGAGGACTTAGCTGTTTCACCCTCATCAATGTCGGCGTTAGAAGTGCTGCAATCATGCCCAGCACAACGAAAATTACTTTTGTCGGCTATCGGAGCTGTTGATGTTCAGGACCCGAACTTGATAATCTTTGATCTAGAAACTAGTACGCCACGTCTCCCCCATCAAATGGCTTTCCAAATTCCAGTGATAGTCAAAAACAGGCCTATTCATCGGACTGTGATTGATGAGGGAGCTTCTACGTGTATTATGTCGATTCAATGTTGGAGATCGCTTGGTTCTCCTTCGTTGAACCAATCCCCCACCATCCTTAAGGCCTTTGATGGCCGTGGGTTCCGTCCGTTTGGTATTCTACAAGAATTACCTATAGGGGTAGAAGGTAAAACCGTTAGTCTGGATGTGGAAGTGGTTGATGCCCCTCTAGACTACAACCTTCTTTTGGGTCGAAGTTGGTCATATGCTATGACAGCGGTCGTTTCATCGGTCTTCAGAGTAATTAAGTTTCCATATAACGGTAAGATCGTGACTATTGATCAGCTGACATACTTTTCATCCGACCCAGCCTCTTCAGAGAGTATCCAGCATGTCGGTAAGACGACAATCCCTTATAGGGACGTTGGTGTAGGTTTAGTTAAGGATTCTGGTTTACTGGGAACTTTTCCTCTCCCTCCACTCAACGTAGACCCCTCATTTGCAACAATTCATATGATTACATCAGAAAACATTATTTATGACGATCCTTGGATTGTCCCATCTGACTCTGAGATAGACTCATTCGGTGATGCTATGCCTTTGAGTCCATATGAAATTGCTTATGAAGCCGTCATGTCTTTTACCGACTCGCATTCAACCGAAATCGACCAAATGAATGTGGTCAGTGAAGAATCACTTTTCACCTCAACCTTAGAACGGATAGCGTTTCCCGAAGTCGTGTCATCTGACGAACAAATTCGCGAAATCCTAAGTGTAGACGATCTACCATGGGAGGATCTCCATCACAGATCTTCGTTTTTACCTAAGGATGATGTATTTGAAAATGATTTTTCATCTATCTTTACCGCTGAATATGTCAAAGACGCTCAGGATCCAACGAAACATTCTGATTCAGAGTTGAATTTAGGGAATATTTCTCGTACTATTCCCATTGATATTTCAGTGAAGCCCGGAATCGAGGAAAACATTCATATAGGTGCCGCTTGTACAAAACATGAAATCCAAACTTACAAGGCCCTATTCCAAGAATTCTGCGACGTGTTTGCCTGGTCTTACGAGGAAATGCCGGGAATTGATCCTGCCATTGTTGTTCATGAAATAAAAACCTACCCGGATGCTAAACCCGTCCGGCAACGGTTGCGTCAGATTCACCCTCGAAAAGCGGCTGTGATTAAAGCAGAAGTCGAAAAGCTGTTGAAAGCAGGTTTCATTTATCCGATCCCGTTAATGGATTGGGTATCGAATATTGTTCCGGTTAACAAGAAACAAGGAACAATAAGAATCTGTATCGACTATAGGGATATAAATCGAGCTTGTCCAAAAGACAACTATCCTACGCCTTATATCGATCAAATTTTTTATGATTGTGCCGGAAGTGAAATGTTTTCCTTTATGGATGGCTTTTCGGGCTATAATCAAATCAATATTCTACCTGCCAATCAACCAAAAACGGCATTCATTTGTCCATGGGGGACATTTGCTTATTGCAAGTTACCTTTTGGGCTTAAGAATGCCGGGGCCACTTTTCAACGGGCGATGTCTTATGCATTTCATGACATCAAGCACATTGTGCAACCGTATCTCGATGATTTGCCTGCTCATTCTTTACATCGGGCTGATCACCTTGTCCACCTACGAGCAATCTTTATGAGGTGTAGGCATTATCGAATTCGGTTGAATCCCCACAAGTGTGTTTTCTGTATAGAAACAGGTCGATTATTGGGATTTGTTGTTTCAAAAACCGGCATTCGCGTCGATCCCTCGAAGGTCGAAGCTATCATCAAATTGCCTCCTCCTTCGAGTTTGCGCCAACTCCAAAGTTTGCAAGGGAAAGCGAACTTTTTACGCCGATTCATCCCAAACTACGCCGAGGTCACTAAAGGTTTTACACGGTTGTTGAAACAGAACGCACAATTCTTTTGGGACGAGATTGCCCAACAATCTTTTGATGCACTTAAACACGCGTTGACCCATGCACCGTTGTTGCATCCTCCCAACTACAACCAGGACTACTTCTTATACCTCGCAGCTTCGCATTCCACCATTGGAATGGTGTTAGTTCAAGAAGATGAATTCGGAGCGGAACATGTGATATATTATCTTAGTAGGACCTTAAATCCCACTGAGTTAAAATATTCGCATGTGGAGAAATTGGCCCTGGCAGCTGTTCAAGCTGTCCAGCGTTTCCGTCACTACATTCTTCTCCGTAAAACTACAGTTATTTCGGATTGCAACCCTATGATTTATATTTTGACAAAACAACTGCTAGGGGGCAAGTACTCTAAATGGATAGTTATCCTGCAAGAGTTCGACTTGGAATTCGAGAAGTCCAAGTCTAAGAAATCCTTATTTTTTGTGGAATTGATGTGTGATTTCCCGAGTACTGACACAGAGACTGTGGCAGAGGAGTCCATTGCGGACGAATCTTTGTTTCTTATCAGTACTTTAGATTCGTGGTACGGGGATATAATCATCTATCTCCAAACCCAAACCTTTCGGCCTGAAGCTTCCAAGGAAGAACGTCGAAAAATTCGGTTTCAATCCCAGCAATTTAAAATTATTGGAGATACACTTTATCGCCGGGGGGCAGACTTAGTTTTTCGACGTTGTTTAACTCACGAAGAGGCTGAGAGAGTTTTGAATGATTGTCACTCTGGAGCATGTGGCGGTCATATGTCTGGGTATGCCACAGCTCAGAAGGTGTTGCGCGCTGGCTATTTCTGGCCGTCTATGTTTAAGGATTGTATCATTGCCGTCAGGAAATGCCACAACTGTCAAGTGTTTGATCGCAAGATGCGCACTCCACCTGCTCCTCTCCACCCTATAATTGCCGCTGGTCCATTCGCCAAATGGGGTATCGACTTTATTACTTGTAACCCTCACTCGGCCGGGGGGCATGCGTATATCATCCTTGCGGTTGATTATTTTACTAAGTGGGCTGAGGCGATGCCTACATTCGACGCAAGCGGCAAAACAGCTGCAGTTTTCGTATTCAATCATATCATAACTAGGTTTGGTGTCCCACAAGCAATCATTACTGACCATGGGAGCCATTTTCGAAACATCATGATGACTGAGCTTACAAGCCAACTTGGTTTGCGCCACGATAGCTCTACTCCTTATTATCCGCAAGCCAACGGTTTGGTTGAATCTATCAACAAAGTTCTAGTTATCATGATCCGACGAACCATTGGTGTTCATCGGTCGAATTGGCATAACATGTTCACTCCTTTCCAGCTAGTTTATGGCTTGGAAGCTGTGTTACCCATTGAATGCGAAATCCCATCACTTCAAATGGCTGTCGAATTACTTCCAGCTACTTCCGAAGAGGAGAAACGTTTATTGTACTTGGCTAAATTAGATGAGACTCGACATGACGCTACATTGGCAATCGAGACTCACGCGAAACGAATGAAAGCTCAGTATGATAGAAATGTAACACCTCGAAGTTTTTCGGAAGGAGACCTAGTGCTATTATATGATCAAGCTAACGATAAGCTAGGTGCTGGAAAATTCGTTCCTATGTGGCATGGACCCTACATTGTAAAGCGAAAGCTAGCAAAAGGGGCTTATGAGCTGGTTGATTTTGATGGGGACTCTTTGGGTAAACCCAGAAATGGACTTTACCTAAAGAGGTATTATGCTTAAATGGTGGGTATGGAGAAATTTTTAGATAGGTTAGATTTTCTTTCTAGCTAGCGTGTTTGTTAGTTTAGTCAGTGTGCTTAGCTTAGAGAGTGTGTTTTTCGTCGTTATTCTAGCTTATCTTGGTTTTACTCTTGATATTGTAGATGTCGACGCCTCTCCAAACATACATTGGATTTGCTGATGGTGCTTGTCGTAGTACACGGAATATCTCTTCCGCAGCTTGGGTTATCTATTCGCCCTCTAACGAGTTAGTTTCTATGCATGGGGTAAGCCTCGGTCAAACAACGAACAACATTGCAGAATACAGTGCAGTTGTTGAATTATTATCTGAATCTATTTCATTTGGAATTCGACGCTTGATAGTGAGGTTAGATTCTGAACTTGTTGTATTACAGCTTAATAGAGTTTATGCCATTAGAAATCCTGTGTTATTAAGGTTGTTTTTGAGAGTGCGTCTCTTGGAACGTGAATTTGATTACATTGAATATCAGCATATTCCAAGGTCTTTAAATACATTAGCAGATGCAATTGCTTCTCGAATGTTGGACAGACATTTACAATAATCATGCAAGTAAATTTAAAAACATTTCATCACATATGTTAAACAAGATAAGCCGGTAATAGTGATATATATATAGATAGGAGTGTGTCAAAAAATATACATCGTCTTCGATCATAGGTTGAAAAACACCTTATGATCAGCAAAAATGATAAGTACAAAAAGCCAAAAATGTCATATGTGTCTACAAAAGTGACTAGTCAATCACTGGTGGTGCTCTCTATACGACACCACTGCACGGGCTACCTTACGCAAAAATCTCCTAAACGGTCCAGGGACTGCGACTACAAAGCATTGTAGCCTGATAGGAATGTCATCCATAGTAGTCTCAGGCATATCTGCCGTCAGATGCTCTAGATCATGCTCCAACTCAGCTAGTACTTCTGCGGCCGCGTCCTGTGGGGCCGGTACCGGTGCAACTGGATGTCTCCTCTCAAAAGGCCGGAGGTTGGCTGGGCGCTGTGGACCAACATCTGCATTTTGAAAATTTTACTGTCAGTTTTGAGACAATATATATAAAAAACAAAAAATAAAATAAAATACATAATTTGAAAACTTGTGAAAAATAAAGTACCTCTGTCATCCCATTGTTCTCCCTGTGGAAGAACCATGTCCGGATCATGTCGAAAGTCTACTCCGGCATATGGAAAGTCCTGGATCGAAAAAACCTGGTCCTCTAACCAGTGAAAATAGCTATCTGTGAATCGAACAACTGTCGCGCCCTCGTCAGGATGTCGGGCCATCACCGTAACCCATCGTACCAGCTTTGGCTCCCGAGGACCCAAGATATCAACAGTGAGTTGCTGAGGGATCAGCATCGGAACTCTCTCTAAGGCAAAGCTCACGACTAAAGGCCCATATCCAAAAGTTTTCAGTCGTCCGTTCTTTGCCTTAGTCAGTTGGCTCTTCATATTAGCCGACACAGCATCACACCAGTTGAAAATGGTGCCTTGGTAACAGTCAATTGCCATCCGCATTTGGGACCCAGAAGCAATGTGCAAGGCGGCCGCGCCACAAATCCTGGTAACCGTGAAAGCAATCACTTTGAGTTCACGCAGAGAGATGTGTTTGATCTCCACGCCTTTCGAATGGTGTGCCCCAGGTGTGCATCACTCTTCCCGGAGACTATCAAGGGATTGGCCACCCGGCCTAGTCCCGGCTAGATTGAGTTGTTCGCTTCTGTTTGGCAAGCCAGTAAGAAAGTATACATCCGAGGGCTCTATCTCGAGCTAGTGCCCTCCTATGTAAAAGCATTGCTCTTGAACGTTCCATCTCTCAACCAGCCATTCTAAGAATCTTACCTGAGCCCTCATGCCCGATATGGCCCAGTACTTGTATAACCCGCATGCTTTTAGGGCATCCAGGGAAGGTTGGTGTTCTATTGCAGCTTCATCATCCTCTACATGCTCTCTTTCTCTCCAATCTAACATGGTTAATGCCCTGCACACCAGAAATAGTCATTATAAATTGATTTGGGAATTTTTAGATAGTTATTTGAGGGGGTTGGGGTTTTGAAATGCGCGTTTCACGGAAGACGCACCCCGCCTTTACAGCACAGGGCGCCTGGACGCAGCTGGCCTGAAGGCGGGCTACGTCTTCCGACCGTTTTCCTGTATAGGAAAAAGTCGGGGGACGCGGGTCACCCGAAGGGCACCCGCGTCCGCCGAGAGGCGCATTCCAAAACCAAAACCCCCCCAAAAAATGAAACTAAGACCTAAAAATTAATTCTAAACGGATAGAAATGCAGAGTAGGATGTGTAAAATACCTGGATAAGACGGCGTTCGATTCCGACGGTCGGATTTTCCGCAGCAACCACGGGAAGTTTCTTGTCAAAAGCTCCTTTTTCAACCTCAACATTCAAACGGTAAAAATGACATGGTAAAAGGTCTTTTTATAGGTTTTTTGGATGAATTTGTTCATTTTTCACCATGAAAAGATGTTTTTCGATGTATTTTTGCCTATCTTAAACAGGTATGAGTAATGTGTTGTTTTTGTGCAGGACAAAGGGATTTAGAGGGAAAATTGTCATTTTTCACGAACCAAAATATTAGAGTCATCTTTTAAGCCCTTTTCTGACTCCTAAAATATGAAAACATTGCCGAGCGTTTCTTTTACACTCGTTAAAACGGAATTAAAAGACGGTCCCCTTATAGCCCTTTTCTGACCGTAAAATCAGGAAAAGATTGTCGGGTTTTTGTCGTTTCAAACTCGATACGGAAATAAAACGACGTGTCCTTGATCGCTTTTTACTTTTCAGGTCAGTGGCACTAATTATGAAAGTACTCCTTGGTCGCAAGATCAAGCGGTTCCCCCAGGTATTATTTTATACTTTTTCGGGCTTGAGGGACACAAATCTACGAAAAAGTTCAACTTGGAGTCTTCTTAAGTTTTTCAGACTCTCTAAAATTGAAAAACACCGAGTTTCTCCTATACTGGGCTCGTTAAACATTTCACAGTAAAGGACCTGTTCAATTACAAACAGGAACGAACCACTCCTTCCTAGGGTTCGAATCAAAACTAGGTTGGACTCATCCGAAGGATGAGCTTATAATCAAGCATATGTTATCCTCCTCAAGCTTGTTAAAAATAAAGAGGTACTTGCCAGAAATGGTGGGGGAAAAGAGAGAAGAATGAACCTGTTTGTTACCTTTTGTCTCAAAAGAAACTTTATTACCACTCTTGAACATGACACTTTTCATTCACCTGGGTTGGGAAATCTTTTACCTCACAGTTGATCAAACCACTTTGAAAGTCTTTAACCGGGTTCCGGGGATTAACTTTGAGTTATTCGTCACCAAGCCATCTGTCGTGTCGTTATATGTTCAAGAGGTCTGCAAGCAAAACTTTCATCTGCAAAATACTTGTCATCCATTTGACCATCCCTGAGTCAGTCCTTACAGCAACATTTCTTCAACTTGAACAATGATTTCGTGTTGCGGGCTTGCCTGCAACGGGTCGCTTTCTATCGACATCAGCACATTATCTAGAGAGATGACTTAGAAATCGTCAGTACCTTGAAGTCTGCATGCATCAATGGCAGGTTTCTCGCCTTTGACGTCAGTTTACATCATTGACTTTCGATCGAAGGATTCCGTGAAATGTTCGACATCAACTCATTCATTCACATCTCATGGATTGTACTGGGTACTTTGAGAACCATTGACATTACTGGTGGTCTCTCTCACGCTTGTTAAAAGTTTACATCATCGACTGGTAATCAAGTGGTTTCTACCATGTTCGACATCAACTCATTTATTCGCATGGCTAGAATCGTACCAATTCGGGAAGTAGAAATGAAGACCCTGGATCTAGTTTCCACCATCCAGGCTGCGAGGAGTTTTGTATTCATTATCTAAGTAGACTAATCATAAATAGATGGCTGCATCCATACTGTGTCTACAAAAGTCTATGATTGTGATGTACTGCAAGATCATTCCTGTATCAGAGTAGTTAGTCTGTTAGTTAAAGTTTTAATCTGAGTATGGGAATGCCTACCTCAGTGATGATATAATCTTATACATGTATTTTGTGTTGAAAATTGCAGGTTCTGACCAGGCTCTCCGCGGGATAATCCTTGAAATGAGAAAGCACTTCACCCTTCCTAGATTTTACAAACCCTAATCTATTCCAGGCTTCGCACTTTCGGGGGCAATCTGTTACACTAAAAAATGTCACCATGACTATTTACAGTTAGTATGGCTCAATCAACAGTCATGCTACCCTCTTAGGCAAGTCTTATGCCTCTGCTCTCCATGTCAAACTCCAAAAAGAGAGAAAGCCTTGTATAAATGTATTTATCTCTGGGGACGCAGGTTCTCTCAAACTTACTTGCGGGGACGCTCTCTATGTTCACAAAATCTGCGTCTTTGGACGCTCTGTATGTAAAGGGACAGGTGCGTCCCCCTGTAAAAGTTAGAATGCGCAAGTTTCATCTTTAAAAAGTTACTTGTGGTTATTTCTAGAGCATTCTAGAAGGTTGTTCGACGTGTATTGGGCGCCTCCAGATGGTTCATGCACTCCTATCAAAGAGGAACTTATCCCATCAATAAGGGAGCTATCCCACCCAAAGAGGGGATTATCCCATTGATGGTGGACCTGATTAACCTCCTCTTGAGCACTATAAATAAAGGAATTGGGCCAGAAGGAGGAGAGGTTAGAGCTATACATTTTCTAAGGGTAAATGCTGCAGGAATTAGAACTCCCATTTAGAAGCTTGTGAGGAGAGATTGCCATCTTTACTTGTTCTATTTGGAAGTGGGTGTGCTTTGTCAAAGTAAAGGAGAACTCTTGAAGGACCCTGGGAAGGACTTGCACAACACCAAGGCTCAAGTTGTATTTGTTCTTTTGTTACCTATTAATGCAAATGAGTCCATTCTTCTCAATAACTTGTTGTTTATGAGTTATTTCATGTGCTCCTTGGTCTACATGTTGAATATGCTTTGTTTTATGTTATAATCATGTGCTATTTAATTGTTTGACTGTTGGTGATTGCAGGTTTTGGAGAAAAGGAGGAGCTCATCTGGATCAACAAAGCTTGGACTTCTACAACAACGTTTGGACAAAGGTAAGAACAAAACACTTGATATCTCATATTATAATGCATGTTTAGAGAAGGATAGATCTTGTTTGTCTTGTTTGTCACTAGAGAGTCTTAGGCTCCTAGGGAGGTTGGTTGTGTCCGCACAATCGACTGATTCCGTGTGACAGAACCCTAAGAAGGAGTGGTCCGTTCCTGTTTGTAATTGAACAGGTCCTTTACTGTTAAATTTTAACAAGTCCAGTATAGGTGAAACTCGGTGTTTTTCAATTTTAGAGAGTCTGAAAAAACTTAAGAAAACTCCATGGTTGTCCTTTTTCGTAAATTTGTGTCTCCCAAGCCCGAAAAAGTATAAAATAATACTTGAGAGAACTGCTTGACCATTACGATCAAGGAGTACTTTTCATAATTAGTTTCTCTAATCCGAAAAAGTAAAAAAGCGATCAATGACATGTCGTTTTATAACCAATATCGAATTTGAAATGACAAAAATCCGGCAATCTTTTCATGTTTTTATGGTCAGAAAAGGGCTGTAAGTGAACCGTCTTTTTAGTTCCGTTTTAACGAGCTTAAAAAGAAAAACTCGACAGTCTTTTCATGTTTTAGGAGTTAGAAAAGAGCTTAAAGGTGACTAATGTTTTTGTCAAAAATAACTGATTTTGCCTGAAAAATCCGTTATCCTGCACAAAAACTCAAACATTACTCATACCTGTTTAAAATAGATAAAAATTCTTCAAAAGTTACCTCTTTAAAGTGAAAAATAAACAAATTAACAATTCATTTATTCAAAAAAGCTTATAAAAAGGGCTTTCGTAAATTCATTTTTACCGTTTGACTTTAGAGTGAGAAAAGAGAGCTTTTGGTCAGAAACTTCCCGTGAAGATTGCGAAAAATCCGTTCGTTGGAATCGAACGTCGTCTCCTCTAGGTAATCTACATCATCCTACTCTTTCATTTCATCCGTTTCAAATTTGTTTTTAGGCTTTGATTTAGTTTTTTAGGAAATTTTTTAGGTTAAAACCCGCGCACGGGGGTCCGCAGGCATAGCACAGGTAACCTGCGGACCCCGACTTTTTCGTAAAAGGAAAAAAGTCAGGGGTCCGCACCTGTCGTGAAGGAAAAGTGCGGACCCATGCACTGTCTCTAACAGAGAGGGTGCAGTCCCCGCAGCAAAGGTTTTTAAACCTAAATTTTTCAAATTCCACCCAAAAATTTTGATTTTAGATATTCTAATTTGCCTTTTTATTGAATTTAGGGTATACATCATGCTTGATTGGCGAGAATGGGAGCACGAGGATGTAGATCTCACCATGATAAATCATCAACCTTCAATTGATGCATTGAAGGCATGTGGCTTATACAAATTCTGGGCCATACCTGGCATGAGGGCCCAGGTGGACTTTTTGCAGTGGCTGGTAGACAGGTGGAACATACAGGACCAATGCTTCTTCATTGGTGGCCACCAGCTCAAAATGGAGCTGGAAGACATTTAATTTTTTATTGGTTTGCCTAAGAGAGGTGAACATTTGACTCTATTCGGTACTAAGCTAGGTGGTCAGTCTGTCAATAGCCTCCGGCTAGAGTTTTGTAACGACGAGACTAGAGACAAAGGGATTGATATAAAAACCATATCCCGTCCTGAGCTGAAAGTGATTTCGTTTACTGTTACCAAGCTCTGCGGAAGCACAACACTACATATAGCCACTGGATCCCAAATGTGGATGGCATTTGACTGCTTTCGAGGCACCATCTTCAACTAGTGCAATGTTGTGTTGGCTAATATAAAAAGCCAACTAACTAGAGAAAATAACGAACAACTGAAGACCTTTGGATATGGTGCTTTAGTTGTGAGCTTTGGTCTAGAGAGGGTTCCAATGTTGGTCCCACAGCATCTCACTGTTGGAGCTAGACTTCCCCAAGAGCCCAAACTGATGCGTTGGGTTGCAGTTATGGCCCGTCATCCTGAGGAGGGGGCAGAAGTTGTTCGATTCACTCCTGAGTATTTCCATTGGTTGGAGAACCAATTTTTTGCTATTCAGGACTTTCCTTATGCTGGGGTAGATTATCGTGGTGACCCAGACATGGCTCTTCCACCAGGAGAGCAATGGGATGACTCAGGTAAAATCATTTTCAACATTTTCTAATTTAATTTTTTTTTTGTTTTTATCTCGTCCCAAAATTGATAGTAAAAAGTTTCAAATGCAGATGTAGGTCCACGGTGACCAGCCACTCTTCGGCCCTATGAGAGGAAACAACCAGCTGCAGCAGCACCAGCCCCACAGGACGAATCTACAGAGACCTTGGCCGAATTGGAGAGTCATCTAGAGCGTTTGACAGCAGACATTCCAGAGACCAGCATAGATGGCATTCCTCTTAGGCTACAGCACTATGTGATTGGGGTCCCAGGACCTTTCAGGAGGTTCCTTTGTAGGGTGGCCCATACAGTGGTTTGTTATCGTGATCATCACCAGTGATAGGATGATCGCCTGTTGTAGACACATATGACGTTTTTTGCTTTTTGTACTATCTTTTTTGTCGATCATAAGTTGTTTTTCAACCTATGATCGAAGACGATGTATATTTGACACACTTCTACGCTATACTATATCACTATTACCGGCTTATCTTGTAAAACATGTTATGGAATGTTTTTAAATTTACTTGTTTTGATTATTGCAAATGTTTACTTAACATTCGAGAAGTAATTGCATCTGCTAATGTATTTAAATATCTTGGAATATGCTGATATTCAATATAGTCAAATTCACGTTCCAAGAGACGAACTCTCAAAAATAATCTCAATAACACTGGATTTCTAATGGCATATACTCTATTAAGCTGTAATACAACGAGTTCAAAATCTAACCTCACTATCAAACTCTGAATTCCAAATGAGATGGATTCAGATAATAACTCAATCACTGCACTATACTCGGCAATGTTGTTCATTGTTTGACTGAGGCTTACCCCATGCATAGATACCAACTCGTAAGAGGGCGAATAGATAACCCAAGCTTTCGAAGAAATGTTTCGTGTATTACGACAAGCACCATCAGCAAAACCAATGTATGTTTGGAGAGGCGTCGACATCTGCAATATCAAGAGTAAAATCAAGATAAGCAGGAATAATGACAAAAACACTCTCTACGCTAAGCACACTTTTTAATCTAAAACACACCAGCTAGAAAGAAAACTAACCTAACTAAAAATCTCCACACCCAAATTTAAGCATAATACCTCTTCAGGTAAAGACCATTTCTGGGTTTACCTAAAGAGACCCCGTCAAAGTCTACCAATTCATAGGCCCCTTTTGCCAGATTTCGCTTAACAACATAAGGACCATGCCACATGGGTACGAATTTTCCAGCGCCTAATTTATCATTTGCTTGATCGTACAATAAGACTAGGTCTCCTTCCAAAAAATTACGAGGGGTAACATTTCAATCATACTGAGCTTTAATACGTTTGGCATGAGCTTCGATTGCTAATGTAGCATTATGTCAATTCTCATCTAGCTTAGCAAAGTACAACAAACGTTTTTCCTCTTCGGAAGTGGCTGGAAGTAATTGGATGGCCATTTTCAATGACGGGATTTCGCATTCAATGGGTAACACAGCTTCCAGACCATAAACTAGTTGGAAAGGAGTGAAACCAGTTGACGTTTTTACTGAGGTTCGATACGCCCAAAGCGCTAAAAATAGCATGTTATGCCAATTCGACCTATGAATCCCAATGATTCGTCGAATCATGATGACTAGAACTTTGTTGATGGCTTCAACCAGACCATTAGCCTGTGGATAATATGGAGTTGAACTATCGTGACGCAAGCCAAGTTGGTCTGTAAGTTCAGTCATCATAATGTTTCGAAAATGATGCCCATGATCAGTGATAATCGCTTGTGGAACACCAAACCTAGAAATTATATGATTGAACATGAAAATCGCAGCAGTTTTTCCATCTGCCTCAAATGTAGGCATCGCCTCGGCCCACTTGGTAAAATAATCTACCGCAAGGATGATATACGCATGCCCCCGGCCGAGTGAGGGTTACATGTAATAAAATCGATTCCCCATTTCGCAAAAGGACCAACAGCAATTATAGGTTGGAGAGGAGCAGGTGGAGCGCACATCTTTCGATCAAAAATTTGGCAGTTGTGGCATTTTCGGACTGCGTTAATACAATCTTTAAACAAAGACGGCCAGAAATAGCCAGCGTGCAATATCTTTTGGGTTGTGGCAAACCCAGACATATGACTGCCACATGCTCCAAAGTGGTAGTCATTTAGAACCCTTTCAACTTCCTCATGAGTTAAACAATGTCGGAAAACAAAGTCCGCCCCACGATGATAAAGTGTATCTCCAATAATTTTGAATTGTTGGGACTGGAATCATATTTTTCGACGCTCTGATCTTGAAATTTCTGGCCAAAAGGATTGGATCTAGAGATAAATGATGATATCTCCATACCATGGATCTAAAGTGCTGATTAGAAACAAGGATTCATCTGCAATGGGCTCCCCCACCACAATTTCCGTGTCAGCACGCGGGAAGTCACACATTAACTCCGCAAACACTAAAGATTTCTTCGACTTAGACTTTTCAAATTCCAAGTCGAACTCCTGCAGGATCACAATCCATTTGGAGTACTTGCCCCCTAGCAATTGTTTGGTTAAAATATAGATCATAGGGTTGCAATTGGAAATTACTGTAGTTTTGTGTAGTAAAATGTAATGATGAAAACGTTGGACAGCTTGAACAGCTGCCAATGCCAATTTCTCCACATGTGAGTATTTTAGCTCAGCTGGATTTAAAGTGTGACTAAGGTAATATATCACATGTTCAGTACCGAATTCATCTTCCTAAACTAACACCATTCTGATGGTGCAATGCGAAGCGGTGAGATATAAGTAGTCCTGGTTGTAGTTGAGAGGATGCAATAATGGTGCATGGGTCAACGCGTGTTTTAGTACATCAAAATATTTATCAGATATCTCATCCCAAAAGAATGGAGTAATCTATTTCAACAACTGGGTAAAACCCTTTGTGATCTCGGCATAGTTAGGAATGAATCGACGTAAAAAATTTTCTTTCCCCTGCAAACTTTGGAGTTGGCGAAGACTCGAAGGAGGAGGAAATTTGACAATAGCTTCAACCTTCGAGGGATCGACGCGAATGCCAGCTTTCGAAACAACAAACCCCAGTAACCGACCCATTTCTAGATAGAAAACACACTTGTGTGGATTCAACCTAATCTGATAATGCCTACACCTCATAAAGATTGCTCATAAATGGATGAGATGATCAGCTCGATGTAATGAATGAGCAGGTAAATCATCAAGATAGGGTTGCACAATGTGCTTGATGTCATGAAAAGCGTAAGACATGGCTCTTTGAAAAGTTGCCCCGACGTTCTTGAGCCCAAAAGGTAATTTGCAATAAGCAAATGTCCCCCATGGACAAATGAAAGCCATTTTTGGTTGATCAACAGGTATAATATTTATTTGATTGTATCCAGAAAAACCATCCATGAAGGAGAATATTTCGCTGCTGGCACAATCATCAATGATTTGATCGATATAGGGAGTTGGGTAATTGTCTTTTGGACAGGCTCGATTAATGTCCCTATAATCGATACATATTCTTATTGTTCCTTGCTTTTTGTTAACAGGAACAATATTCGATACCCAATTCGTTAACGGAATTGGATAAATGAAACCTGCTTTACGTAATTTTTCAACTTCTGCTTTAATAGCAGCAGCTTTTCCCGGGTGGATCTGACGCATACATTGCCGGACGGGTTTAGCATCCGGGTAAGTTTTGATTTCATAAACAACAATTGCTGGGTCAATTCCTGGCATTTCTTCATATGACCAGGCAAACACGTCACGGAATTCTTGAAATAGGGCCTTATATGTTTGAAATTCATCTTCTGTACAAGAGGCACCTATATGAATGTTTTCAACAATTCCAGGCTTAACCGAAATGTCAATAGGAATAGTTCGAGAAATGTTTCCCAAATTTAACTCAGAATCAGGATTTTTCATTGGATTCTGAGGTTCCTTGACATAATCAGTCATAAAAATAGATGAAAAATCATTTTCAAAGCGATCAATCTCAGGTAAAAACAAAGATCTATGATGAAGATCTTCCCATGGTAAATCATCAACACATAGGATTTCACGAATTTGCTCATCAGTGTGAACAAGTTCAGAAAACGTTGTTGAATCTAAGTTTGATGTTGAAAGTGATTCTTCATGGACCACATTCATTAAGTCAATTTCGGTTAAAGAAGGGTTGGAAAACAACTGCACGGCCTGATACGCAATTTCATATGGACTCAAAGGCATAACATCACCAAATGAATCTATCTCAGATTCAAAAGGTACGATCCAAGGATCATCATAAACAATAGGATCTGATGAAATCATATGAATGGTTGCAGTAGAAGACGATGCATTGATAGGAGGAGAAAATTTCCTAGTAAACCAGAATCTTTAACTAGTCCTACTCCAACATCCCTATAAGGGATAGTTGTTTTGTCGACATGCTGGATACTTTCAGAAGAGGTTGGGTCGGATGAAAAGTAAGTTAGCTGGTCTATAGTTATGATCTTTCCATTATGAGGGAACTTTATAAGCCGAAAGACCGATGAGATAACAGTTGTCATAGCGTAAGACCACCTATGACCCAAGAGAAGGTTGTAATATAGAGGGGCATCAATCACCTCCACATCTAGATTAACAGTTTTGCCTTCAACCCCTATAGGTAAATCCTGTAGAATGCCAAAAGGATGGAACCCACGACCATCAAAGGCCTTTAGAATCGTCGGGCGTTGATTAAGTGTAGGAGAACCAAGCGATCTCCAACGCTGAATCGACATAATACACGTTGAGGCTCCCTCATCAATCACAGTCCTATAACAAGGTCTGTTTTTTACTAGCACTGGAATCTGGAAAGCCATTTGATGAGGTAAGCACGGTGTACTATTTTCTAGATCGAAAATTATGAGGTTCGAGTCCTAAACGTCAACAGCTCCTATAACCGACAATAGCAATTTATGCTGTTCTGGACATGATTGCAGCGCTTCCAAAGCCGACATTGTTGAAGGTGAAATAGCCAAATATTCAACAATGTTATAGTACTGAGCCGCTCTCGCATGTGGATTGAAAGCTGACTTTCGAAGTATACCCTTGGCGGGCGGTTTGATTACTAAGTCTGGGTCAGGTTTCTCGATCTGTAGTGGATCGGAACCGGGAGTTGAAGTTGATGGGTTTGAATGAGAAGATTCTGCTTCCTTACCACCAACAGGACTTTTACTTCCATAATCTTGCGATCGAGTCGCAATCCTAACATGGGACATCATCATTATGGGTTCTTCGGAGGCATTTGAGGAAGAACCTACCATCTTACTGTCTTGACTAGGAAAAGGATCCTTCAAAACAGCAGGCATTTGGGAACCTTTGACGATTTTTGCAACCTCTGCACGATGAGGGCAGTCTCTTGTAAAATTCTCTTCGTCACAAATGAGACAAGGATAACGAGGTTTGCGTTTCTCATCAGTTGATTCTGTTTTTTCTGGTTTCTCTTTCGAATTTTTATCTGTTTTATTTTTCTTCTTCCCCTTCTTTTTACTGCCGGATTTTAATTTCGTCGTAGATGACTCTGCAACATGAATATCGGTAGAAATTTCCGCGAAAGAATCTCCTGTCGAGGAATCTGGTAAAGTTATGATAGGAGAAGAATTCTTGGAAGATTTCTTCTTACTTTTGGTATAAACCATACCAATCATACCATCAGCGGCATGAGACCCTGAAGGAGCTGTAGTTATTTGATTTTGTCTAGGAAGGTCGGGGATTTTCTCATGTAATGTACCTGACTGCGTATAAACTAAGTCAAGGTACTGAGCTTGAGAAATTACTTGCTCTTCAGTAACGACTCCTGCCTTAGCTACATCCTCAGTGATCTTCGGTAATAAATATTTTACAAACCATTCAGCTAAGATCTGATCCGGAATAAAAACCTTCACTAAACGTCGTCGACGTCTCCATTCATGAATGTGATCTGAAATGTAAGTGGACGTTGACTGTTTTAATGAATTTAATAATTCCGTGCCATTGTCATATCTGACTGGCAACTGAAAATGAGTTAAAAACGAAGTAGCTAACTGACTAAAGTTATAAAAAGTGGCTCGCGGTAACTCAATGTACCACTTGGCCGCAAGACCAATTAGAGTGCATTTAAAAAGCCTTAAACGGATTGAATCATCTGAAATGGAGTTAGATGCACACCAGAGGTGATAAGTCATCACATGGTTCGACGGGTCTTCTCCTGATTTGCCTTCAAACTTAGGAATATCACTAGGCAACTTATTCGGCATTGGCGGCCAAAACAGAAGATAGTTAATTGGATTGTTCGTAAGGCGCGACAAGTCAGGCAAGTCCAAAGTTGCAATGAACGGTAACTGACGATTAGGGTCCCTGAAACCTTGGGTCATGAGACCAGCCCCAGGAGGAGGATATCCAGGATAACTAGGAATTGGAATTGCATTTGGGATATTATATCCTCCCGGAAAACCAAGATTAACTGGACCGTACTGGGGTTGTTGAGGTTGTTGATATGTATACCCAGGGTACGGTTGATACTGATAGACTGGCTGCTGCACAGCAGGACCAAATTGGTACTGTCCCTGGTACGATTGATAAGTAAATTGAGGTTGACTTGTGACAACCGTACTTGGACCAGGTTGTCCTACAGGCATTTGAACCAAAGTCTGAATTGTGGATCCAGACTGAGGTAAAGATGCTTGAGGAGTTGATACAGGAACAGTAGAAACCGGAGCTGTCGATACTCCAGAAGTAGGTGGGGTAGATTGAACAGATGTTGCAGCAGTCGTTTGAGGCAGAGTATGAGGCGTACTAGGCCCAGGCTGAGAAACTACAGAAGGTGCAGAAGTTTGAATAGTAGACTGGACAGGTTGCTGGGTTGAACCAGAAACCAAGGGTTGTCCAGATTGAGATGACAACTGCACATTCGGTTGCAAGATCTATTGAGATTGAGATGGATCCCACACTAAGTTCATTTCGGGATACGGACCCATAGCAGGTTGAGAATATTAAGGACCATAACCAGGTTGAGGGTAGGTTTGATAATTCAAAGGTACATTTCCAGCTCCTTGGACAAATGATTGACCGGAAGGTGGTTGGAAACCTTGGGTTGGGTATTGACCTTGAGGTTGATAACCTTGAGGCACGTACTGATACTGGGGTTGACCTTGAGGTACATATTGATACTGGGGTTGACCTTGAGGTACATACTGAGTCTGGGGTTGACCTTGAGGAATGTATTGTCCCATAGGTATGTACTGTCCTTGAGGTTGCCCCCCAGGCGGAAATTGGGTACCTTGAGGTTGCCCCCCAGGCGATAATTGAGGACTTTGAGGCTGCCCCCCAGGCGGTAACTAGCCACCTTGAGGTTGCGGATTAGGAATAGTACCTGACATCATAAGAATATCTTCTACACTCAATGGCTTAGTTCCGTTATTACCAGTTAATAACCCTTGTTCAATAGGTTGAGGAGATGCTCTCAAAAAAGTACCAGTAAGTGACTGATACCTAGAGGGAACAGAAGGACCGCCGTATAAAAAGGTTTCTGGAGATTGAGAAAACATGGACGACTGTCTTGACATATTTAACGGAGGATAATAACCCCTAGGTGTTGGGTGAAAAGGAATGCGAGGTGGTGAAAAACTTAGTCCCGGGTTTTCCAAAAAATTGGTCAATGAAAGATACCAAGTGCTGCTCCTAGGTGGACTGTAAAAGATCGATTCACACTCCCTAAGTTTTATAGCTGGTTGATTTTCAGGGATAGAGATACCTTCTTCCGGAGTAACAAGTTCTTCAATAGAAATAAGTCTAGAAGGAAGATTTTGGGTAATGACTCTTTCTACCCTGGGTGAACTAGGACCACTGGAAGTTGGAGAGGCAAATCCTGATGTTGGAGTAGCAGCAAATTCAGTTTCAGGTTCAGATATTTCAGGTTCCTCAACTAAATCAGTAGTAGATGAAAAACTACCAGTAACTTCGGAAAATGAAATAGATTGTGGATTATAATCTGTTACTTGAGCTTGATAATCAGGATGTATAACCAATGAAGACTCTCCTTCTTCAGGTGACCCAACTCTACTGTCTCTAGAAGTTACAAGGGCTCGTAGCCCTTCAGGCTGGCTCGGTGAAAACTCAGGAGGTTGGCCTCGAAGTCTACAGGACTTCCTCGGTAATTCAGCCACGATGAAATATTTTAACTACTTCACACGCAAACAAAGAAAAATCTCAATGAAAACCACCTAAAGCCTCTAAATAACCAAACAATTTTGAATCACACGCCTAAAGAATCTAGGAGATCAAACCACACACAAACAGTAACTTTCCGTACCAAAAACACTATTTGGTGATGAAATCCAACGTCACAGAATTCAATACAGAAATGGCGGTTGGAACAGTTACCCCGACAACCTGCTTAATGAATAGACTGGCACAAGTTTCTCCACTAAACCGTCTCGAGTGAAGAGAACCCCCCAGAAAATCCAAGTGAGTCTAGACGACGTCTGCTCCAGGTACAGTGGGATCTTCCCTCCACCGTCACCTTAGGAAAGAATCTTATAGAATATGGTCACTATGGTTACCAACGGAAACAAATATACCTAGGGGAACAATCTACGATCTGATACGCACGCAAGGGCAGAGTAACAAGCTCAATCCCCTTGAAGGCTCCTTGACATAATCCGAGGTTTACCAACAAGTGACCCCAGGCTCCTCAACAATGGTTAATCTGAGGTTTACCATTTTTAATACGTGAATATCTTCTATCGTTCCCAATGAGGAAGGATTGATTCCCACACTGGTTCAGATATGATCTCGTGCTTCTCCTTTAAGAGGAGCTTTCCCAGAGCATAGATGTAACAATTGGATTTTATCTCCTACCGCAAGATAAGCTACTTGTTTGTTTTACTATCTTGGAGAGTCAATTACTCCCTGCTCCAAGATACTAGCCTAAGATATGTTGGTGATAAAGAGCCCTAGAAATAAAAGATTACTAGATAGATTTTACTTTAAGCATTATTTTTACTGGTTTTTTCTTAAGTCAAAAGGTGCGGAGATGAAACTTATGGTGTGAAGACTCGACTCCAAATCACTAAAAAAATTCACTTAAGATGATAAGCAATCTTTTCCCTTCAATGAATTTCTAGCTAGGAAAGAGTCGAGAATGTAAATGCTTGTAAAAACAAATCTTTCCTTAACAAACAAATCAAAAGAAGAGCTTTTTGTCTTTTCCAATACACTCAAAAATGAGACAACTAGTTATGCTCACGAAAAGTTCCCTTTTCTTTCAAACACTCAAATACTACAAAAACAAACTTTTTCCAAAAGAGATTTTTTTTATTTTTATAAAACACTCAAAACTATGGAAAAAACTAATCTTCAGATCTATAAATTCTAAAAACTATTTGAAGTAAAAGCTTACAATATTTCTTTTCAAGGATGTTTTACTTAGCTATAAGCAAACTAAGGACTAATTTGTCCAGAATCACAAATCAGTCAAAAAAAAACCAATTTTTGTTTTCTTTTCTAAATATGAAATCCAAAACTCCCAACACAAGTCCTTTTGAAGTTTCGCAAAGAGAAACACAAGATCGATTCCTCAACAAAGGCAGATTTTACAAAATGGTCAGACTCATAAGAAGGCCAGTAAAAACCAAGGTGATTTGAGGCTTCTAAGGCTTCTAAGCTCTGAGCTACTACAAGACCAAAATGAAAATCAAGCCCGGCAACCAAAACTTCTAGGAATTTCACCTAAAACCCTAATGCCAATGGAATTAATCTAAGAAAAGTTCTTGACAAGTCACGTGTAGATTTGGGCAGAGGCTAAAAACACTTAAACAAATCCTAAGCTGAATGAAAGAGAAAATCTTAAGTTTTTCAAAATTTTGACAGGGTCCGTAGGCTCCCAGTTTACCCAGGTGCGGGACCGCTCTGTGTGTAAAGCAAAAGTGCGGATAGGTCTGCACTGTGTTACAAGCAGAGGGTGCGGTCCTCTCCCAAAAGTATGAAAAACAAAAAATAATTCAAGATCTACTAAACCTACCCAATCCCACACACATCAAGCCAAAAACAGAAACAAAAACACAGTTTCTCAAGTCAAAGTAAAAGCAAAGGAAAAATCAAAAATTCAAGTCCCTAGCGGAGTCGCCATTTTGTCGGCCGGATAAGTCGTTCTTGCGGACAAGACTGACCTCCCTAGTATCTAATGATATCTAGCGACAAGCAAACCAAACAAATTCTATCTTTCTCTAAATATGCAATTTATAAATAAAGGCAAACAAGTGTTTTAGGCCTACCTTGGGTCCAATGCAAGTTTGTGGAAGCCTCGCTCCATTGATCCAAATGAGCTCCCTTGTAGAGAATCTGCAAACATAAACAAGCACACACATTAAATAGCACCTGAAAAGCCAATATAATAAAGCATACTTATCATGATGATCAAGGAATTAATGAAACAAATCACATAAGACAATTTGTTGAGAAAAATGAATCTGATTGTATTAACTTTAATCAAAGAAGAACTTTACAACCTTGGTGCCTTGATGTTGTACAAGCTCCTCCCAGGGTCCAGCAAGAAGTCTCCTCTACTTTGACAAGTTTCACTCTCTTCCCAATGAAGCCAAAAGATATGTAATCTCTCCTCTCAAGCTTAACTAGGAAGTCTCAATTCCAATAGCATTTACCCTCAAAAATGTTCAGCTTCTAACCTCCCTAGCAACCGGCCCAATGCCTTAATTTATAGTGCAATGGAGGGAAGTTACTAGGTCCACCTTCAAAGGGATAAAGCCCTCCTTCAAAGGGATAAGCTCCTCTCATCAAGGGATTAGCTCCTTCAATTTTGGGATGCATGAACCACCTAGGAGCGAACCATCCACGTCAAGATTCCTTCTAGAATCATCCAGAATTAACCACAAGTGAGTTTTTAAGAATAAACTTGCACCTTTTTTACTTTCACAGGGGTCCGTACCCACTCCTTTACACACAGAGTGGGCAGGTCCACAGGTAACATGAACATGGGGTGTGGGACCGCAGGTAACAATGAGAGAAAGTGCGGAACCAGAGCTTTATTGATTTTCAAAGTCTTTCTCTCTTTTTTAAAGCTTCACATGAAGAGCTGAGGTTTGAGACTTGCTTAGGAGGATAGTATGAATGATGATAGACCCATACTGACTGCAAATAGTCATGGTGACAATATTTTGTGTAACAATTGTTTGTCCAATCAACTTCTTACATGTCGTCTGATAGGCCCATAGTATTGCGGGTATGCGTAGGTCCCAATCACTTCGCTGAGCGTTGCACACCTTTGTCAGTGTGTTCTGCAGCACTTTATTGAATGCTTCCACCATCCTATTAGCCTGTGGGTGATAAAGCGTGCTCTTCTAGTGATATACTTAAAATTCCTCTGTCAGCATGCTGATCGTCTCATTCAGAAAGTGCGTACAGTGAGCACTCATCAAAATCTTTGGAAACCCAAATCGTGTCAGTACATACTCAAAGAGGAACTTTGCATCAGTCATGCCTATGCAATCCTTCACAGGCTGTGCCTTTGTCCATCGAGTCAAATACTCCATCGTGGTGATAATGTAACTCACTCTCGTCTTCTTCCCTTGGGGCTAAATGGGTCCCACAAAATCTATCGCCCATTTCTCAAAGGGTTGCAACATCATCTGTGGATTCAGAGGTATCTCATCCCTCCGTGATGGTCTACCAGTCCTTTGACACACATCGCACGCTTTGCAATATGCTTTTGAATCCTGATGGAGGGTTGACCACAACAACCCTGCGCATAGAATCTTCTACATGGTCGCTCTCCCTGCATAATGTTCTCCCATGGCGACCCCATGAGCATCCACGAGGATACTGCTCCTTTCAAACTTCGGTACATATCGTTGCAATATTTCATCAGACCCCATTTTGTACAGATGCCCAGCAATGACAAAAAATTCTGTCACTTACACCATTAACTCCTTCTTCTGTTGGATGGTGTATCCTTTCGGGGCAGTTCCTGTTGTTAGGAAGTGTGTGACATTTTCAAAACGACCATACGTGACGCGCACTGCAAATAGCTGCACTTCAGGCAGTCCTGCCAAATTAGTGGGCTCTTCCCCTGTTTCGATGCGCTACAGATGGTCTGGTCCCACGTTTAGTCATCTAGGCTTCACAATAACTTCAAAATCATACTCCTGGAACAATAACAACCATCTTCATATTCTCCCCCCCAACACAGGCTTATTGACCAGATATTTCAACGTGGAATGATCCATATACATCTTAAAATGGCCACCCAGCAAATAGTGTCTAAACTTCTGGAGCACGTATACCACGGCTAACCCTTCGCGCTCAGTGGTGGAATAGTTCTGTTATCACCCAAAAATTCTCAAAACATCATTGTGTCGACTCTACTTTTGGTCATGATTTCAAGGAGGTCTAAAGGTCATTTTAGTCTTGATGAAAGGGTAAGTGATAGGGTTTGAAGTCTTAAATTGTCATCTTTCATTTCCAAATAAAGTCCTTTAGGTTCACTTCATGGTAAAATAGGTCAAATTTTCCATTTAGAAGTCATTCCATTAATTTTAGGGTTAAATTTATGCAATCATACAGGAATCCGCAGTTTCGTAGCGCAGCTAGTTCAAAAAAGGTGATTTGCGCTATGAAACTGCTGTGTATGCTCTTTTTTCTATTTTTAGTAGTCAATTTCCCAGGGGGTTCCTGAGCAATTGAAAACTAATTGAAAGAGGTTTTTCTTCCTAACATAATTAACTACAAAAACCTCTCTCATTTTCTTCAAATTCATTATGAGGTGGGAGAAATTGATGACCCAACTTGCACTACAAAACTGCTGAAAGTCATTGAGAGAAAAAATCTCTTTTTTGGTTTTAGTAGTTCACTTCATGAATAGTTTCTGGCCAAATGAAAAAGTATTTTAGAATTTTGAAAGAGGTTTCTCTTCATAAAATCTCCATCTATAATAAACTCTCTCACTTTCCTCAAAAGTGTTACTAGTTGAGAGAAACAAGGCTTTATTTGAAGCCATATTTTCAAAAATCAGAATTTTCCAGTTTTACACATGTTGTTCAAAGACAGTTTCTGGACAGTTAGGTCACGGATCAGCAGGGTTGGTAACAATGTTGGAGCCATCATAAAGATCAAAGACATGGATCAGCAGCTGTCAAAGAATGTATTTAAGTCTTAGATAAGGTTGTTGAAACATGTTTTAGGAGTTTCACTCCTATTTGTATTAGGACTCCTAAAAGACAATTAGTTGTCAGTTTGTAATTAAGAGTTTGTTTTATGAGTAGATAGGTGTCAATTTTAGAAATTCAAATTCTCCTAAGGATGGATCATAGAATCCAAGGTTGTAAAGACTCTATATGAAGCATGAGGTCGAATTCCTCATGGTTGGCATTTGTATTAGCAAAAGAAGCTGTGTTATGGGAGCAGACTGTGTGTTTTTTTCAACTTAATACAGAGATTAGTTTTACTACTCAAGATTCACGTGGGGTTTATGAGTTAGATGTTTCTATGGCCTTTTCCAATTACTTATTTGCAGTGGTATGAGCATGTGTTACTTAGAATTCATTGGAAAATTCTCTAACTTCCTTCACATGCTTGTAGACTGTGTTTATTCACTGTGTTACTGTTTCACTTATAAACCTAAACTCTAAGTGCCTTGACTTCCATGTTTAGTTGATTATGATGTTTTTTTGAAGACTACTTTGACTCCATAGCCCAATAGATGTTTGCTAATCTGTAATTCAACCAGTTATACATTTTTGTCCATTTTTATGTAAATGCTAGGAAGGGACTAATGTATACAGAGGCAGTTTAACTTTTTTGAAGCTGGGATTCTTAGTGTACTTCAGTGAGCTTTATCTTTTATCTTTGGATTTTTTTCTTCAACGTTTTAGTACTTATTACTCAAAATTCATGGTTATTCATGCTCTGACTTCCTTTAAGTATTAAACTTTGATGAGTCACTTTTTAATACTTTCCTTTTGAATACCTTGATGTGTCATTACCCAGAATCTATGCCCACATGCTCTGACTTCTATGAACTTCAAATTATTGAGACTTTCCTGAATGTTTTACTCTTTCATTGAAGTATATACAAGCCTTAGTTTTATAAGATGAGCTATTTGTTATCTTTATCTCTGTCACTGACTCCATAGCCCAATGGTAACAAGTCTCCATCTTTCAACCTATAAACATATAAAATCACAAATCATAGAGTTATCCATCTATCTATATCTTTAATCAATATCATTAACCCTTGAGAGAGCCCTCTCAGGTTGATAAGGCTAAGCCTCAACCAAAAGATTTGTTTGAAATAGTTACACTAAGATTGATTTGATGAGTAGCCTATCAGGGTCATATTTGGTGATAACATTTTGGTGCATCTTCCGGGAGCCTGAAGATTACTTATTCTAGAAATCAAGAAGCTGAACTTTTGAAGGTAGCAGGAGCTCAGGAAGCTATTCGAGGATGCATCTACCTTGGTGACTCCTCACATCAAATAACAAATTGGAAGGTGACTCCACTGCTAGAACATCAGTAGCTTGATGAAGTTTCAAGATGAGTTCCATTACAAGAATGAATGCCATGTATGCCCCTATGAATCGGTCACATATCCCTGGTTTTCCAAATCCTAAGCTAAAGGTTGAATGGTTAGATGATCTTCCAATATTCAAATATGAAAAGAAAGACAATGTTGCTCTTCATTTGGTTAGGTTCCATATGCATGTACACAGTCTTAAGGTTTAGTTCCCTGAAGATTGTCTCATGAAGATGTTTATGACCACTTTAGAAGGAAAAGCATGGTCTTGGTATAAAGGCTTGGAAAATGGTTCATTATATTCTCTTGATAATTTCCATGATGTATTTTATGAGATGTATAAAGAGTGTCATATGTCCTTATTGTTGGTCAAAAATTGCTATAAACATTCTGTGAGTTTTATTCAATATTTGGAGGATTTTTATGATGATGATGAATTCATGGATGAAGAAATTTTAGAGGCTCTTCATAACAATACATTTCAACACTAAGAAGAAAGGATAACATCCCATATAATGCAACATGAAAATCAGAAGAGGTTTACTTATGAAGACCATGTTACATCCTCTAAGATTAATGTAAAGATGCAGCAAACTTGCCAATCTTTTGATCATAAAGAGTATGAAAATCATTGCAAACACCAAGAAGAAATACTGGAAGATAGCTTTTATAACCCTCACGCAGAGGAAAAGGTTGATTTTTTATGTCATACTTTGCAACAGCTTACATCAAAGAATGATCATAATAATGAGGAAAATTACATTATTTGTGGGAATCATTCAGAAAAGCAGTTGGATAGCATATCAAAGGAATTTTGTGTGGCTGAGAATCAGTTGTCTGAAGATATAGAATGTTATGAGAATCATCAAACTAATCATTTCTTTTTTGACCCTGTAGCTGATTACATGGAAAAGATTTACTGGTCAAATTTCCAATTATATTTTCATCTTGAAGATCAGTTACATCTCATGTTGACTCGATTATTTCAAACTTCCATGTTTAGTTGATTATGATGTTTTGTTGAAGACTACTTTGATTCCATGGCCCAATAGATGTTTGCTAATCTGTAATTCAACCAGTTGTTGGACACCTAATCCTCAATGGGTTAGTGTGGAAGCTGAATGGACAAAAGGAGTCCAAGAGACCTTGGGATGTGAAACCCAACGGTCAAACAATGTACTATAAATGTATACCAGTTCTTAATAAAAATTGTATTGCATGTTTTATCTTTCATATTTTCTCTTGCTGCCCATGTGTGTTTAACATGGTATCAGAGCGGGCGATTGCTGGTCCTACTCCAATTTGAGCCACTTGTTTTGTGGTCTCTATATATATGTCAGTTTTGCGTTACCTGACCTCTGACTCTGCCTTATTCCCCTCAGACCTGAAATAACCTACCTCTGCCAGCACTGCACATCTGTCCATACTGTCATTTCCTGTTTTAACGCTGAGGCCTGACGGTGCCACTGTAGAGATATGCCACCAGCTCCTGGTATGCGTTGTTGAATGTTCAATAAAGAGAGTTGCTGCTGCTGGAGACCATTCCGTGGCTGCTGTAATCAAAACGTTCTGTCAGTTCTGGAATCAAAACGTTCTCTCCCATAAATTCCCGTCATTTCCTAGAATCAAAACGTACTCTCTCTTCAGTTCTTGTTCTTAACGCTGTTGAATGATGAGCCGTTTTGATGAACGCCCAGAATGGTCCGCTCCTGTTGAATGCGTTTGAATGCGTATTATTGAATGTGTATATATTGAATGGTATTGAACAGCGTATATATGGTATTAAACTGTCGTTTGTTGAATGGCGTTTGACACAGCGTTTGAGTGGAATATTGTATGCGTTTGAATGGTATATGCCTGTACGTTGAATGGTAGTTAAAACGACTTTCGTATATATGCGTTTGAGTTAACGCTGTCCAGTGGCTTGAATGACATTAAAGCTGTTTGAGTATTAACGCTGTCCCAAGTCTTAACGCTGTCCTGGTTTTAAAACTGCTTCATTGCTTTAACGCTATACGACCAGCAACCTGATCAAGATCTCTCTAACCACTAGATGTGATATTCTGTCCACCATTTGTTCAAGTCGAATTGTGTTGAGACTGTGGTGTAATACCACTCGACAATCACGATTATTGCTATAGTTTCTGGTATCCATGGTTGATACTTTCCCACAGCTTACTTCACACATAGCTCATGTACAACCACGTTGGAATATTCTCCCCATAGGTCACGACAGTGTTAAAATCTCTGCTGCCATCAATATATGATATAAGTGTACAATAGTTTTGGAAAGTTCACCGCAAATTCAGAAACAAAAATACAATATTTTCCATGGAAAATCTATTTGAGAAAGGGTATCGGAGTTGGAGGTTTTTGTAAAATTTATGGTGGTCATAAAAGCAGTGGATCTATTGCTATTCATGGCATGTAAACTATATTAAATGCCACGCATTGAACACTGTTTAGGTACACTGTTTTGGTACGCTACCATGCGTTGAACGTTGTTTTGGTACGCTGTGGACCGAGCAGCAAAGAGGCACTCTAATCATCAAATTTCTTTGTGGTTTCCGACTCTTCCCAAGCGCTGCTCCCATAATCGACATTCACGACTGTATGTAGAGGAAAAGAAGCATTTTTCTTGGGTTATTGTGGATGGCTTCGCCGTTGAGATCACATCTGACTAGGCGGAAATTCTGAGATCCGCAGGAGGAGTAAGGGCTGACATGAAGGATCGGGAAATCGGCGTCTGAAACTACTGCCAGCCTTTGCACCATCGTTGTTGTTAATTTATTTCGTTTCCTATTATTGTGCGGGAAATAATTGTGTTGGTCGTCCGTCTGTTTCAGTTTGGTGTAGGATTGTTGTACAATCGAGCAGTATTTCATAGATCTGCAAATCAAATTGTCAATGACCAGCTAGCGAAATTATGTGGGGACACTCGTCTCTGTTTATGTGCATAATATCATAGTTGATTGCAGTGGAAAATTGTTGGTCCTCAGATATACTAAAATTAAATGTGCTTGCTAACCTTCGATGCCGAGTAGGAATTGCCAAATAGGGCGCGCCTGGAGAGACTAGTTGTTCATTGTCAAATAGTTGGCGAGAGTTCATGGGCGCCTGAATATAGTCAGCCAGCTCTTGCAACAACGTGGGCGTGTCCAGACCCCGTCCACCTGGCACAAGACTCTGAAGCATCTCAAGTTCGAGTCTCCTCTCGCCGCTTAGTTAAAGATTGTCTTTTAACAACAACAACGCTCCGAACACAACCTCGGCCTCTCCGGTGGCACGCGATTTGCCCTGTTGTTGATTCTTTGACGGGTAAACAATATCGAAGCTTTTGTCATTCAAAGGCGAAAGGCAGAACTTATCGGCTGCTGTTGGATCCTCATTTACTTTTTCACGGAACTGTGAGACTTCAACTTTGCTTTTGCCGGGAGTATCAGTGGACAAGCGCAGCCATTGGTGGGAGCAGAGGTTCAATTTCATTCGACCCATTTCCAATTTCTGTGGTGGAACTGTGAAACATTATTGATACCAAACAGATTGTGGAAGATTGTGGAAGAATATAATTTGGTATGGGTATGTTGGCTCACATATATGATGCATGGTTGGTGCTTGGCTGCTATTTAAATCATTGAAACATATAAAGTCAAATTACAATGTTATTTTGGAGATAATTGCAGAAATATATCCTATTTTTTAACTATTTTGGGCCTAGCTCCACTTCTGTCTTTAAGGATTTATTTCTAGTTGAAATCTTTTGAGGTCTTCATTTTTGCTGAGATAATGGCCAGAATCAATAATTTTTTAGAGCTATTGAGCACATTAATGTTGTCTACTATTGAAGACACGGTGAAGGTCAACAAAGACACTCTCTTTGACATCCAAACCTGTCTACATAATGCACAAGAGAAAATTGATTTTTTGCAGCTCGAAACTCAGCTACAGCAAGAAGAACTAAAACATAGGAGTCATTCTGAACATGTTTCTGTTCAGAACATTGAGACTGCAACCCATCAGAAGCAAGTCAATGATGTTATAGTTGGTTCAGATTTAGTACTCCATAAAACAGCAGTTGTACATGCAGATGCAGAAACTCAGTCTGCACTTCCCAAGCCTATCAGTAGACCTTGGGAACAACTTGTCCACAACAAGCACAGAACTGGTCTTGGATATGACAAGGACTTGTCCTTTCATATTCCAGACTATGCCAAGCCCATTTAGTTTCAGAGTGTTGGATTCATTCATGACAGTTCACCTGCTCCTCATGACAGCTCACCTCCAGCTGTTCCAGATTCTACCCCTCTTCCACAGCAACAAGAATAACAACATATTGTGAAATGCCAACACTGTGAACGAGTTGGCCATTTGAAAGATCACTGTTTTGATCTTCATCCATGTAAGCACTGTCATAAAACCAGTCATTCTTCACACAGATGCTTCAGCAACAAACACCATGCAAGAACAAAGATTCATCTTAGATGGATCGCTTCTTGGCAATGGGCATCAACAGCCAAGAAGATATTCCAAACACATGTCAGAACTTGTTCTAGAGTATTGAATAGTCTTGCAGTTGAGTTTTCTGCATCATCTCACCTTGTATCTAACAGGGGAGGAAATAATGGTCATCTACAAGCTTCAAAGCCACATCAAGCAACCCTGAGCCACAACCCGCCACACCAGTTTCAGAGTTGTAGCCAGCGACAAAGATGCCCGTGAACATGCCTTCAGTTGGCAATCTGGGACACTTCCTCTAGCAGAAGACTTCAGCTTCTTGCCAGTTTCGGAAGAATTCCAGGAACAAAATTAGGGACACTTCCTCTAGCAAAAGACTCCAACTTCTTGCCAGCTTTGGAAGAGTTCCAGGAATTGCATTAAGCATTCCAGAGTTGTTGGTCATTCTTAAACCATCACAGGTTGAGACTTCCCTTTTCAGGTTGAAGTTTTACCTTTTATGTGGGGTGAGACCTCCCTTTATTGGTTGAAGGTTTACCTCTTCAAAACAATAGGAGCACTTCCTCTAGCAGATGACTTCAACTTCTTGCCAGTTTTGGAAGAGTTCCGGGAACTGCACTAAGCGTTCCAGTGTTGGTGGTCATCCTTAAACCACTGCCCTTTATACCAACATTTCATAGAGCACATTCAGCCTAGTGCTGCCATGCATTTTTGCACATTTTTTTTTACAGCTCTCTTCTTGGACTCATACATAACCCTTCGTATTAAGGGGGGGAATGTTGGACACCTAATCCTCAATGGGTTAGTGTGGAAGCTGAATGGACAAAAGGAGTCCAAGAGACCTTGGGATGTGAAACCCAATGGTCAAACAATGTACTATAAATGTATATCAGTTCTTAATAAAAAATTGTACTGCATGTTTTATCTTTCATGTTTTCTCTTGCTGCCCATGTGTGTTTAACACCAGTTATACATTTTTGTCCATTTTTATGTAAATGCTAGGAAGGGACTGATATATACAAAGGCAGTTTAACTTTTCTAAAGCTGAGATTCTTAGTGTACTTCAGTGAGCTTTATCTTTTATCTTTGGATGTTTTTCTTCAATTTTTTAGTACTTATTACTCAGAATTCATGGTTATTCATGCTCTGACTTCCTTTAAGTATTAAACTTTGATGAATCACTTTTAATACTTTCCTTTTGAATACCTTGATGTGTCATTACTCATAATTCATGCGCACATGCTCTGACTTCTATGAACTTCAAGTTATTGAGACTTTCCTGAATGTGTTACTCTTTCATTGAAGTATATACAAGCCTCAGTTTTATAAGATGAGCTATTTTTTAACTTTATCTCTGTCACTGACTCCATAGCCCAATGGTAACAAGTCTCCATATTTCAACCTATAAACATATAAAATCACAAATCATAGAGTTATCCATCTATCTATATCTTTAATCAATGTCATTAACCCTTGAGAGAGCCCTCTCAAGCTAAGGAGGCTAAGCCTCAGCCAAAAGATTGGTTTGACATAGTTACACTAAGATTGACTTGATGAGCAGCCTATCAGGGTCCTATTTTGGTGATAACAAGTTCTTCTCCGCCTTAGATAACCTTCTGCTTGCGAACGCTATAGGATGGTCCAAGTCTCCTCCGCCAACCTATGTCAATACTGCTCCCAGCACTATATATGATGCGTCAACATGTACATGAAACTCCTTCCAATCTGGGAAGACTAAAATCAGTGTGGTGACCATCTTTTCCTTCAATACATCCAAGCTTTTCTTATAGTCTTCATTCTAGCAGAATGTGACATCTCTTTTCAACAACTTCTCCGTAGGCACAGTGATCTAGGCATAGCCCTTGATAAACTTTCTATAATATCCAGTATGCCTTAGGGTAGCACACAGTTGTTTCACACTCCTTGGTGCTTCTAAGTTAAGTATCACCGCGATATTCATAGGATCTACCATCAGTCCCTGTCTACAAACCACATGACCTAGTAGGGTCCCAAAAGGAACACAAAACAGGCATTTATTCAGATTGAGCGCGATCTGGTATCTTCAACAGGTATCTATCATCAGGCAGCAACTTGCCGAATGGCGTTTCACCAGCCCAAACACAGTCTAGTCATCAAAGTACACTTCCAGGAATTTATGAATAAATTCCTTGAATGCAGCAATGACTACGCGTGAAAAAATCACAGGCACATTCTTCAATCCAAAAGGCATTACAGTGTCTTGAAAACACCCCCACTCAGTCGCGAAGGTCATCTTGCTCCTATCCTTCGGCGCGATTTTGATCTGATGGTACCCAGAGAACCCATCAGTGAAGGAATATGCTTCTTGGCCACCCACATTGTCCAACACTTCATCAGTGAATAGGTCAAGAAAGGATCATGTACATAGGCATCATTCAACTTCCTGAGATCTATGCATATCCTTATTTCATCCTTCTGCTTCTTTTCTTGTACCACCATTGGGTTTACCCAATCAGATTCTTCTATAGGCTCAATGATGCCTGTCGCGAGCATCTTGTCTAGCTCTAAGCAGACCTTCTCCTTATACTTCGGATTGAGATGGTAAGGTCTTTTCTTAACTGGCTTCGTGTCGGGCTTCAATGTGATCTTCATAACACCCAGGTCTCCTATTATCCCTTTTAGATCTGTAAACTTGGTAGGGAACAAATCTTGGTATTCGCGGAGAAATTTAGTGACTATAATCCCTTCATGGCCTTGCTATCGTGCAACAACTTCATGTAGGTCTCTAGAAAGGTCGTAGGCGTAGAAGGGTCCATCTCTTGATCCAGCTTATCCTTGCTCCCTGAAGTAGAGGCCTCAGCAAAGCTATTATTTGCTTCCATGAACATTTTGCTTGTGCGCTCCAAATCAAATTCAGCCTCCTTCGTCAAAGCTTTGTGAACCCATGCGTTGTCTTCAGGATGTTTCCCCTTATCATCCCCTGTTGCAATTCCACTTTGGAGCACTATATTCACATTCAGATCCTCTTCACGAGGCTCAGACTTCATCATCTGTAGGTTTCGACTCGACCGAGGGGGTAGTGCCCCTTTGTCGCATATCCTTGCTATCAGTGTAGGACAGTCCTCTGTCTCATGATCAAACAAAGTGAAATATTTGCATGAAAAACGTGTTGGGTTAGTGCAATCGCGGGCATAGTGTCCTATTCCTCTACAATTGTACAATATTAACTGTCCCCAACCTCTACTAGGTCCTCCTCCACCTCGGCCTCGTCCGCACCGCTAAAAACCTGTTCGCGCCAACCCTACGCTCTGGTTAGGGGGGCGTGTTTATGCCTGAACCCTATAGGCAGGTGTCCTATACATCATCAATTCATAGCTTCTACAGTGGTGCTCATCATGCCCTACCAACCTACAGAAGTTGCAGAACAGTTGTTGTGGTGTTTGTACAAACTTCTGCAGCAAATGACAGTTATTTGTCACATGTTTTCCTGCTACCTGGCATACAGCGCACCACAATGCAGGCCCTGCGCTTGGTCCTGCTTGAGCTTTCGGCCTCAAAGGAATCAATCCTCCTCCTACAATATAGTTCACAAATACCGGGAGTGGTCTTTGTTATGCCCCTAACCCTTGCATTTCAAGCACCATACCTCTTCACGCACCTCTAGCCAAACTATTATGTCTTGCTTCAAACTTTGCATTTCAATGCAAATATTTTGCAACTACACATGGATCTGCTGAACCCCCAAATTCAGATCCTGCATAGGTATTTCATGTAGTTTCATTGCAATCTCCAAGGCCTCTGCCTGAGTTATTATATTTTGTTGTGATAGCGCAACCCTTAAGTGTGGCAGGAGTGCAGCCACGAACCATTCGCAGTGTTGTCCAACTGTTAAGTTCATATTAGCTTCGCAGATTTTAAACTTCAATCTCTAATCTAATTCCCAAGGTGTCTCACCTAGTTTCATCAAGATTTCCTTGAACCCCATAATCGATTGTGCCTCGGATTTAGGCATATTGAATTCTTTATTCAACGCAGTCTGGATATCCGCAACTCCAGTGTTTGGGTTATCATTAGAGTACTTGATGTACCAAGTTAGCACGTGATCCTGTAGAGCACTGACCAGAGTTTCCTTCTTCATGTGATCATTTGTAAACCCCTGAGCTTTCCATACATCTTTCATGACGAACCAGAACGGGTCCGGGTCCTCATTTCCCAAGCCTTTAAACAAAGGCAGCTTTACTGAATGTGCCATGTTGAACTGCGGTGGAGGCGGTGGTGGTATGGGTGAAGTCGCAGGTGATGGTGGTGAAGCTGGAGGTGTTGTGGATGGAGGTGGTAGTCATAGGAATCCTTGTCTTATCAACTGAATAGCACTTCGTGGAGAATCTTGTGCTACTCCCTCTTTGTCACCTCATGGAGGTGAAATCAGTGGACTATATTCAGGACCCTTTCTTCCTTTATTCCTATAATTCTTTCTGCTTCGCGTAGCTCCAAACATCAAGGTAGTTGCATAACCTATTTTTCACACAATAACATCTTAATCCAGGAATTCAAAGACTTCAAGTACTTACCTCACGGACCTTTGAAAAAGCGTCGCTCCGCCTCATTGTAGCTAACTGAGGTATTGACCACAAATTCAGTCAAAAATCCTCCTATGATGCGATCAAGCCAATGATTGACAGCACGACCAATCTTATCCTTAGATGCTTCCAATCTTTGTACTAACTCCAAGGTCTAGATAATAGGACCGTCAAGTCTCCACCTTCCTTGGCTATCCGCTAGCTTAGCGATCCACTCGTATAGCTCAATCGGAAAGGAATAGAAAAAAATCTTGTGGATTTTTGTATATAGGTACTTGTCCAGCCAATGTTCCTTCATCAATCACGGGTTTCTATTCTCTTGCTTCGCGAATTCACGGATCTTCCTATCCAACCAATCTTTGATCTCTTTCTTAGTTGGATTCCAGTGATACGACATCACACATCTCTAATGCAGGTTACGGTCTCGGCAACGGAACCATTTGTTGGTTGCATGGGGCCTAACCCAGGTTCAACGTTAGTTAGCCAAACAAATACCTACACTACTGCCCCTTTCGGCATGAGCCCGTGAAGTGTAGATCGAAGTCTCACCTGAAGCAGTATGGGGGGATGTTGGAACCAAGTTTCTGCACCCTGAGATGGTCGTGATGTAGGGTTATTCCTTCTATACCTGCTCTCGCACAAGTCATCAAGTTCTAGGACTTTGCTAGTCTAGACCCTTATTCTGCCCTTCAGTACCACCGCGAAGGGGTTCGATTGGCCTTCACGCAGCCCTAACCTATGGTTTAGGTACTTTCGCGCTGCTAGGGAAGCATATCATGCAAATTCCCAAACTAGCTTAAGTGTCTTACTTATCTTATTAAACAATCATAGTTTGTGCCGCGTAAACAGATATCCTTACTTGTGTTCAATTAACCAACGTAATTACATACATTCGCGCATCACATAAGCAGTATAAATGAAAACCATACACAATATGACAAGATGCATTAACAAGAAACAAAGACACAGAATTTGTAGAATACTTCTCTTTATTAATATATTCAGATGATTACAGACTCTATCTGCCCTGTGCACATAGCTGTAGGGGTTCACGCACTCAGCTGTGGACTTCTACCCTAGGCCTTTGTGCACTCAGTTGTAGAGCCTCTACCTACGCTACGACCCGAAACTTAGAATTCTTACTTCTCTACTACTTATTTCTTATGACTTCTTCTTATTACTTCTTAGAGATTACTTACTTAGCTCTTTTTTATACAATCCCATGGTGCGCGAACCATGGGTAGATCTTTACAGCCGACTTTACTTTACAAAATAAGGGCAGACAACCCTTTATGACTCATGACACCTTTGCACTCCACAACCACAAAATGCGGAGACTTTACACTTTATTAAAAAACTTGACCCAAAACATGGGCTTTTAGCCCCAAAACTGTCCTTGGGGGATCCCGTTACCAATAGCATCCATGCCTTGGATCTTAGATTTACAGATGCTCCTTTTCATTTGGATGGATGCGCCCATGCCATGGATATTTTCACATAGTCCTTTCTATCCAGATGGTTGCATCCATACCATGGATTCATGTTTCAACGTCATATATGTATATGCATATGCGTCATTGATTTGCAGGTCTCCTGATAGTGTTTTTTCTCATCCTTGTGAAATCTCGTAAAGCATCTCAGCCATCACTCCCTGTTCTTCCTTCATGCTTTAGGGGGCATCTGTTACACAGTATTTTGTCATGCCTCCTGCACTTCCCTGTGTCATACCCTAAAGTGCCTGAAACTTGGAAACCATGCAGTATACCCATCTTGATATATAGCTCAGATCCTCCCTTAAACACTTCCTTAAGCCTTCCCTGAAGAAGCAAGCTCTAAAACCCTAATTTCAGGACCAGTGCGACCCTGACACTGGAAACTAGTGTTGATAACTAGTTGCACTATACTAGCCTCACGCTTCTAGCGCACTTTTTTCTTCGATACTCGCGTTGATCCCTAAAAGGAAAGTTTTCCCAAAGAGGACAAAAAGCTTCATGATCTAGAGGCTTCCAGAATGATGAGCTGGAGGTTTTTCGGTATGGATGTGGTCAAATCCTCCCAATATATCCCTTTGATCTTATCCCTATGAGCTACCTCCTTGAGATGAGGGCATTCTCCTATATTTGGAGAGATCCTAATTCCCTTTCCCTACCTATATATCCATCCTCTCCCATTCCCAAATGGTTGGTCTTTGGCTATTTGCACCCTTATGCTGAGATAGTGCCTACATGTTACTCATTTGGCTAGGAGAAGGAGTGCTTGGAGAGCTTGAGCTTGGAATTGGACATTCACTCAAGGAGAGCTTATTGACATCAAGGCTTGGTTGTATGATTCCTCCTTTATTTTATTAATATATACAATTTATGGTTCACTTTCCATAAATGTTTGTGTTAATGCATCATTTTTTTTAATGCTCCTTATTCTGTAAAGTGGATTACTTGTGATTATGCTATTCGTACTTGTATGCTTTGTTGTGATTTTGATCTCTTATGCAGGTATGCAAATGTTGTGAGCAGTAGAACTAATCTTGAGGCACTGGCCTTCAAAAAAGGAGTACATTATAGCATTAGAACAAGGTAGGCCATCTTCCTCTTCTCTCATTTCGATTGTAATTTAGGAAATTGTCCTTGTAGATTATCACGTAGGTTTTTAGTCCCACTCATTAGGCTAGAGGGATCGTCTTTGTCCACAGAGAGGATTTTCCTAGAAACACACAAAACTCCTTGAAGGTGTTAGACACATATTCTCATCCATTATCACTTCTCAAGGCTTTCAATTTCTGACCAGTCTCGTTTTCAACCAATGCTTTGAATTCAACAAATTTTGAGAAAACTTCATCCTTCTTCCCCATGAATAAGATCCAACATTTTCTAGAAATTTCATCAAAAAAAATCACATAATACCTATGTTTTGTTGTAGAGGTAGTAGAAGATGGTCCACATACATCATAGTGAACTCACTCCAAGATTCCTCCTGCTACGCTACCGTGGCCCTAGAAGGCAGGTTCGACATATTTCCTCAATGTGCATCCCTTGTAGACATCATGTTGGTCAAGGGTGCATTTCAGAAGATCAGTGGTAATATTATACATGATTTTTAAGGCCCCATGGTGTAATTGTCCTATGTGCCTGTGCCAGAGTTCTCCAACATCTCGACTCTACAAGTTTTTTTCCTTGCTACTCAGTGCAACACAAGCTTCCACCTCAATTTTGTAGATATGTTTCATTCTAATTCCAATTTGTTTCACTTTCCTATTAGCTACATGTCTCATAAAGGCTTTCCCCTTACTGAAAACAACACCATAGCCTTTATCCTCCATTACAACTATAGATATCAAGTTCTTCTTTAGCCCAAGTACATACATGACATATTTCAGATGAATATGGGAGCCTGACTCCCTCTTAAAGGTTACAGTTCCAATTCCTTTGGTACTCTACTATGCATCATCCCCAAGTTCTATGTGCATCTAGAGATCCTTCTCCTTTAGGCTACTGAATAATTCTTTACATCCTATCATATGGAATGAGACACCTGAATCTAAATACCACACACTCCCCATTATAGTGTTGACCATGCATGCAATAAGGATGAAGTCTAATTAAAATTATGAGGCAAGTGCTTCACCTCCTACTCCTCCTGAAGGCTTCTTGTTAGACTTCTTGTGTGGACACTTTGTTGCATAGTGCCCAAATTCATGGCAGTGAAAACATTTTATCTTTCTTAGGTCCTTCTTCTTTCCATTGTTTTTGTTGGACTCTAGCTTGCTTTAGGTCTTCTTGCCCTTATCTTTCTTTCCCTTCCCAACCAAGGCAAAATTATCTTCCTCCTCAGCTTTGGATGTTACTCCATCTCTAGTGTTCCTCTGAATTTCTTCCTGCACCAAATCAGACCAAAGTCTCTCCCAATTTGGAAATTTGTCCCTTCCATTTACAGAGTCCTAGTAGTTATGCCAGGATTTTGGAAGGCCTATGAGAGCTAGGCTCACTAGCTCTGAAGATGGTATATTTCTCCAACTCCTCAAATATCATCTTGACACTGAATGAATCTGGAGAATTAATGTGGAATGGTTTCATTTTTTTTCATGCAGATGTTTTTAAGCTTGTTCCTCAATGCCAATTTCCTGGCATCTCTACCATTTTTGAATAATTCAATGAGTTTCTTCTAGATATAAAATGGAGTCTCCTTGCCATGTAAATTCGAGACTATGTGGTCTCTCACAGCCTCCAAGATAATACTCCTAGATTTTATGGTATCCTTCTTCCACTGGGCTAATTGATGTGCATATGATACTATTGGTTTTGGAATGTTAGTTTTGGTGTAATCCAGCACTCCATTATCATCAAGTATAGATTCCATCATTCCTTCCTATTAATCTAGGTTTTCGTTGATTTCAATATGGCATTGACTAAGATGTTAATATTCTTGAGATGCCTAGTTCCAGACGAAGATGCCATGACTCTTGGTTGAGTAGGATACCATCAATGAATATGTCAAGTCAAGAAGAACTCAAACCATTAATTAAGGAATCCCTAAGAAGTACTTGATCTAATGTTGATCTAGTGTTTCATGCACTTGATGATCTAGACTTTAACTCTTGATGACATATGGAGTACTACATGTGATGATGCCATACCCTTGAATGATCACATGGTTGGAAGATTAGATGGATGACCTCACTTGATGATTGGAATGAAAAATTAATGGAGGCTACACTATAATATATCACTGCACCATTATGTGATGACATGGATGATACACTCATTGTTGGACACTATCATGATGACGTAGATGTCCTACATGATCCTATAATGATGAAGAAGCCAAAGAATGGAGAAGATAAACAATAGAGAAACCAAACAAAGAAGCCATACTATCCTAATCATTTACTGCACTAAATAATTCAAGAGAAATAAAAAATAAAAATGTTTTTCACCTCCGTAGAGGAAGAATCTTCCATGCGACCTACACCATCTTATAGATCATTATTTTTATTTTCCAAGGATCTATTACACAGCCCGAAACTCCAAGCAGTTTGAAAGATATTGAATTTTTAAGTTAAGGAAAGTATTCCTAGCAGTGAGCCGACCTATGCTCAAAGACACATGTCGGCCTACCTCCAGTGACATTCCCCTTCAATTTGACTAGAGAAAAACACTATAAATATACAGTTTCGTCCTCATTTCAAGTGAGCAGTTCAGTGATCATTCTTCAAAAGAAATTACAAGAGTTATAAAGGTTGAAAATAAAGGAAAGGAGTCATATTAATCTTTGTTTTGGGTCTGAAATCTATAGGTACATGAAGTAACCTACAGGAAACACACCTCCAGTCAGCCAGCACATAAACTAATCTCATTTTATGCATAGATTTGGATAGGACTAAGCTAAGATCTAGGAATACAGCAGTTTGCTTAGATTTTTTCCTTAATTACCTTGACTATTACCTCTCTTTAACTTGTATGACTGTGATCTTCAGATCTGTGTAGTAGTAATGATGATAAGTGCAACAACATCTGTTTGATGGCTCGATGAAACATCTTCTCCTTGGATTAAGAACCTTTTCCTTGGATTGAGATATCTTCTAGCTCGAAAGTGCAACAGGACTGAAATCTTTAGCTATGTGTGCAACAAGATTTTAGTACCTTGACTGTGATCATTCGAATCATTAAGATGAGCTCAGATCTAGTATTTCATAGTGCAGCGGTTGCAAGTTTTGATAGCTCTAGCATCAAAAAGTGGTTCAGTTCTTAACTATGCCTTGATGACAGTGACTACCTAACTGATATTTTTGACTATGGACCGTGACTTCACTTGCCAGTGACTGAGGCTTGGATAATTAACTCACACTATCTCTCAAATATCTCTTAGGAGGAGTTTCACTTCCTCGGATTATAACTAAGGGTTGTGAAGAGATCTTGGATAGTGGCATTGTTAGATGGTATAATCTCCTCTTAAACAGTAGCACTGGTGAACAACATCATCTTCTCTTATTGAGAACTTGAGGACTTGTGGGCAGTGGAGAATATAAGGCTCAACCTATTGAAGACACTTTTGAAGTCTTTGTGAAGATCCCAGATTGGAGCCTTCTTATTGAATACCGTCGATTGAACTTGGAGTTAATATTGAAGATGATCATGCATAGTTGATGTCATAATGAGGCAACCTTGGAGATATTTGTTTGGGTATAATGAAGAGCAGTGGTGACACCTTCTATGAGACAAGGTTGTCATTGATGATATGATGTGATTATTAAGTGAAGGGATTGCTAAAGATTGACAGGGCTTATTGAAGAAGACTTTGGGAGTCGTGAAGAACAACCTAACATGTCTTGACAAAGCAAAGCTAAAGGATTGGCTTTCTTGGATTCGGTGCTCCTAAACTCAAGGTTGGTGCCTTGGATAATATATGGTCAAAGCCCTAGAGGTCGAAGCCTCACTAAAGTCCAAGTAGGTTCTTAGCACATCCGAGGTTGGAGCCCTACCTATATTGTACTTGATTCATTGTAAATATTATATTAATAAAAGCAGTTATTTCTATTGTTCATTTTGTGTTCTAAATATACATGATCTAACTGGTAAAAGTAACAATTGAAAAGAAATATTGATTCACCCCCCCCCCCCAATATTTCCAACACTTCCAAGCTATGAAATTTGAGGTTCCCTCCAAGGCATACTCCAATCTCAATCCGTTGAAATACATTTTCTCGCACGGAAGAAAATAGCTTCACTGAATCTGCAAATCAAAATATCATAGGGAGAAGATCTATTGATTGGTTTTCAGTGTGATTTCTACTCTGATACCATACAAAAAATAATAGAAATTTTCTACTACTAATGAAATCGAACTTAAATCAAGAGATTACAAATTTCCTCTACTATTCTACAGAATGTAAATTTTAGAAACACATGCAATGACATCCAACCATCAAAACCACAATAACTCAATGATTTACAGGAGAACCCAATTGGGAAAAACCCCTCCGTTGCTTTTTATTAATCAGATGAGAATCAGAAACTATTACAATGTCTTTCTTCAAATCTGAAGCACACCCTACATTGTAAACCTATTCTCCTGCTTATTATCCTACTCTGGCCAACACTTAGCCAATTCAAGGCCCCATATTCCTCCTATTTCCTTGTGCAATCATTAAGGAAATTAGCTCCTAAAAGATAGGAATTTCCACCTTTTTCCATCCACAAATTCCAAGGAATTGATCACTTGCATCAATGCCAAGCCTATACACTTAACTATTATACAATTGATAATTACAATGTGCCTTTTCCTCCACTCCATCTAGGTAATTCGAATTCCATGCATGTCTAGGCTATTTTTAGTTGATTGATTAGTTTAACTAAGAAATCACTAAGTTAACAAGAGTTCCACTACTCAACTGACCTTCAACTAACTCAATTAGTTACTTGAGCTCAATTAACTGAGTTCAACTAAAAATAACTAAACTAGATTGCTAAATTTTAGCAATCACTACAGGCACAACTCTACTTCTATCCTATAAATCGAATTTACTGAGTTAACTAGTAGATAATGCCATGTCACTCTAGCTAACTGCAATCCAAGTCCTCCTATTGATGTGGAAAATCAAATTACTCAATTTGACTAAGGAAAAAGTCAATGCCTTTCTTGCTACAATTTCTAATAGTTGTAATAAGGGTGTTGAACAAAACTCAAGCAGAGCATAAAGATACTATAGATAAATATCAAGGATAATATCAGAATTTGTTCCAATGGTTTCAGGCATTAACAATAACTAAAGATGAAACAAATTCAAAGCTAAGAGTTGACAAGAAGAAAATTCAGGTATTGTCAGAACGTATTCATAAGGTCACAGAAAAAAAGGATGAAATTTATTCTATTATTCCAGATATCCTAGCATGTAGATCTCCAGCATGAAATTATGCCCTATTCTTAACTGAACAATATTTTAGAGTTAAGGTATACAATGTAGCCTACGTTATGAATTCACCAGTGTTCTAGATTTCATCACTATTTTTCATAAGCAAGATAATAAAACGAGGTATCTCCTATGTAAACTCTACATGCATAACTTCCTTTTGTCAAAACATTTAAATGAAAATATTGTTCCATTTGTTGGAGATGTCCAACTTCAGGCTTTTATATCATTTGCACTGAATCAAATAAAGTGGGATAAATATTATCACACCTTTCAGTGAAGAGAGCATAATCTTGATATGTGGGTTAGAAGTGAGTCAGAGAATCCCTTTGCCACACTTTCACGCCATATTTCCTTTATAGAGAAGCCTAGTGTTTTTACCTCACTTAAGAAGATTCATGACATGGTATTAAAGTCGGGATGGGAATGACTGAAAGATAAAAAAGGATGAGGCTATCAGCGAAGCTAAATTAAGATGACAAGTGTCATCCATAGAAACCAAAAATAGGGAACCTTTTGGCCTATACAATTTTCAGCAAGTTATTTCCAAAGTACATGATTATGTTAATACTATATTAGAAGATGTAATAAAATGGATGGGACGCAGATATAAGTGCCCTATGATTTGGTTTCCTCAACCTTACTATCAGTCTACTTATCAATTGTCAGAGGTAGGTAAGTATGTGGCCTTTTAGGACATTAAAAATAGGAGTGGATTCAGACTCAGAGGAGAAGAAGCCTATGGATCCTACTCCTTAACTGCCCTACATGTTAATTATTTATTTGCATGACACGAAAAAGGTCAGTTGGGGAGTTATGTTGGGCCTCACAATTGTCATGATTTCCTTATCCTATTATTTAGTTTTAATGTTGTTTTCTTGTATTTTTCTCATATTTATGATATATTAATTGGCATAATATAGGACTTAGAAGGAATTAGTTTAATTTTATTATTTTGTCTTCTAGATGTGTTATTTTGATTATAAAAGTGCATGGTTAAATATTCATGATGAACAGGGATTTTACAACATATCATGGGTAGCCAATACTTGATGTTGTTTCCAGAATGTCTGTGGTAAAATCAAGATAGTATGATGTTGTTTCCAACTAACTTTGGTAGATCAAGCGAGGCTCACTCTTATTTTAAAAAAATTGTTAGGGAGAAAGCCCTTGATTTTCTTGTCTAAATGATATTAAGTCTATTTGTAACTAAAAATGAGCATCTTGAGAAACTTTAGATTCTTAGGATCGCTCTTTGTTAAAAGAATTTACTATTTTATCTCCCTCAATTGTAGTGTTAAAATTGAGGGCTTATGTCCTGAAAGAGATAAGTTTGTAATTTTTTCTATCTAATAGACTTGCTAAAAAATGTTTGTTGTAATCGTTTTAATTAAAAATGAAAATTTTTCACTGTTGAGAATTAATCTATTGTTATGACCTTTTCTACAAGTCAATCTGACTCAGGCAGTTTGATCTCACTCCTAGATGAGGCGTTGTCTTCATTTGTATTATTAAGTTGGAATTTTATCTTCTTTCATCAATCACTTATTTCATGTATCTGCTAGATTAGTTGTAAATCATTTGTTGCTTTGAGTAAAGATAATATTGATAGTCATAATATTGATTTATATATGTCGTTCCTTTAGAAGCTCATTTGTAATCACATTTATTTCGTTGTTGTTTCCTAGAGATTATCTGTTAATTATTGGTGCTTTAATAGTAGAGTTTATTTTCCTCTCATTGTTTCTTATTTCCCATTTCATGAGTATGGTTTTCTAGTGTTGCTCCTTTAATCTTGAAATTGTTGTTTCTTAAGTAGCATCTTAGAATTCTACATATTTTCTTGTTGTTTCTTGTTTATGGGTGATCATAATTAATGCTTTTGAGTGGTTTTTAGAGAATATGATTTCCCTAGAAGATAGATTTTCTGAATGCATGATTTATGTTAGGAATTGATTCTTTTCATTAATTTTCTTTCTATTAAAAATTAGTTAGCATTAGTTTTAGAACCATCTCTTTCATATACTTTGTAGACAACCTTGAAATAAACAGATGAATTCTCGGGTTGATAATTTAATGTTTGGTAGTTAGTTGATCCTTTAAACCAATTAATTATCCCAACAATAAGGTGGATAGAATTTTAATAACCTGACAAATCTTTAATTAGGTGAAATATGGTTAATATATCTTATTATTCCCAAGCCACGATAAAATATATATATATATATATAAAAAGATCAACAATGGCATTAAAGTAGAAGGTTTGTTGTCATTCTTTGGGAAGTTCGTATACATGCACAATATGCTTCTACCATGGCGGATAGGTGTGGAGAAATAGGATTATACCATAAGAATTATTATGCAGGAGATGAAAGAGGATATATACACATGCTTGCACAAACCATTCCCCTTGATATTCTATGTACATGGGAGCTCAAACTTGCAATAGGAAACAAAATATTCCACTACAAAGGCTCATAATGTTAATTTTCACACTACTCTATGTTGTTTCAATTATTTTTAGCGCAATTCAATTATTCAATTAGAAATATTTTCAATAAAAATGAATCTTTCCATTCATCAATAGTGATTTAAGATAGAACAGTAAATGCAATGATAAAGGAGACAATCAACACATCAACAAGAGACACCAGGTTTTGTTAAAGACTATGGAAAAACCTCAAATGGGGGAAAACCCTTTGAAAAAAAATTCTTCTATTAGAATTTCATAAAATTTTCAGTAGAGACTAAAATGAGCCCAATACAAAATCATCCAATAAAAGTAACCCAACAACATTCAGAAATATGTTCCTAGCATCAATATATATCAAAGAAAATTTTTCTTGTATGCAATCAACTACAGTCAAATGTCAAATTTAGCCCTAGAGCCCAATTGCATGGAGGAAGAGTTGTACATGTGGTTGAGACCTTCCAACCATACCTTTGAGTCTGCTAGCCTATGGTTATGGCTGAAATTTTCCTTTGAAAAGCCTAAGGCTGAGACCCAAAACCCTAGAACATGTGTGAGCTTCAAACCCTATATTTTCATACATGTGAACCACTTTCCTCGATCTTGCCTCAGAACTGTGCAAACCAAATAATGAAGAAGATAAGAATAAGATGCTTAGTGACCTCCAAATGAGCTTAAGTCACTTGTATTTATAGGCTTCCAAAGGTGACCAATTTCATGTTAGGGTTGACCTGCCCAAATGTGAATATGTGGGATTTTCTTCATAAGTACACTCTCCCTTGTCCAAATTGGGTGCTTCAATAGTCAAAAACGGTCCTCTCGAAAAGAGGAATCTAGTCCCATGGTTGGAATTTGTCACTATGCTACCAAATTAACACATTCAATTTAGGGTTACTAAAATAGGATTCTTTAGTGGATATGGCCTCTCGAGATCTCCTGAAGATTTTCAGGCTAGACTGGGTATTAACAACTAAAAATGCTTGATAACATAGGAATGTTACACTAGAAATGGTTGATAGTAGGAACATCACACTAGAACTAATGAATAGAAATGCTTGATATTATAGGAATGTTACAGTGGAAATGGTTGATACTAGGAATGTTACTTTCGAAATGGTTGATACTAGGAAAATTACACTACAGACAACAATTGGAAATAGTTGATAGTAGGAACATTACACTGGAAATAATGAACATAAATGGCTGACAATGTAGGAATGTTACACTGAAAATGGTTGAAAGTAGGAACGTTGCACTAGAAGTAATGACTGGAAATGGTTAAATGGAATCAGACTAACTAAGAAAATGTGTATGAAAAGGGAAAATATAGTAGAGAAATAATGGGAAGAAATGTATAAACATCGGACCTATGGCTTTAATACCATGTTAGGACAAGGACTCTCAAATTGTGTGTTTACATTCATGTAAACATGACTATATAACAGTAAGAGGTGTGACCTTTAGGATAATTCATATTATAAGGTCTATTCCTATTCTAACTCTTCAATTTACAAATTTATCAACCAATCCCTGAGGATTATGTGTCCAACATTAATAAATAAATGAAATTCTAAGTGAATTGGTTTGTTTGTTGATTTTTGTTGGTGCATGTCTATTGATAGCCTAGTGTTGGAATTGATGTCAACCATTAATGGAGTATTTTCATGATTATTAGAGGCTTGAAAAGGTTTATTAAGGTATGTATAGGTCATAGAGGTCCCTAAGAAAGTGTTGAAGAAGTGGCCGCAATTTTTGGGCAGTGAAACATTAAAATAATCTCTATTTTAAAGTAGTGGTATGTTCTTCCCATGTTCACAGAGTGAAAGTTAAGTGTTGTACCCTTCCCTTATAGTGCCTACACGGTTTGTTGTTGGCTACCAGTGTAGCATTAGTGGCACTTTCCTATACGAACTTGAAAAATAGCACAGGCACAAATCCAAAGGAATATGCCCAAGGTAAAGCATGAGAGAATTAGTTTCAATTGGTCTTCAATGTTCTAGATGATTTAGAAACTCTTGCAATGAATGTGAGAATTAGGTCCCTATAATACTAGTCTATTCCCCCATTATTATTGTCATTATAGCCCCTTATTGTTATTGTTGTGCCAATGGTGTCACCATATTGTTATTATTGTGCCTCATAGAAATTAGAATCCCACTATTGTTATTAGTGTGCCCTTACATTATTATTGTTATGTCATCTTTGACTATATTGTGACCCCTTATACTCCTATATATAGAAAGGAGGTTTTGTCATTTGTATCATCCAAGAATTATTCATTTGTGTAATGTAAAGGAGGTTTCCCCCTCGAAGAGGCTTATTTTGAAGTCGTTGATCTATCTCTTCTTCTATTTTGTGAGCTAGTTTCATAACATTTGGTATCAGAGCTTTGGATTCTAGGGTTTCACTACTTCAAACAGGATATCGTATAATTTTTGATATAAAAAAATTTCTACGATGTTATAGAATCTAAAAAAAACACCCATTTGATATGAAATTGTGATGAATTTTGCATATGAATTTCAAACCGTTTTTCTCTATCTTTTCGGAGATATGAACCTAGGAATTTATGGTTTTTGTAGGCTCCTGAATTTCATCTCAAACATGCGACCTTGGTAAAATCATCATAATTATATCTCTAAGCATTGGATTCAAATTTCGTAAAAAGTGAAAAAAAGAGGACGGACTGAAGTTTTTTGGATATTGTTTTTAGGGATGAAGGTTGAAATAGTGACATGTGGCACTTATTACAAGTTCGCTCTACTGAACCCATCTATAATAAGGTCATTGTGGGAGATTGGGCATAAGTCTTTCTTGGAAAATCCAATCTAGATCAAACTTGTGGGGTTGGAAATAGGACTCATAGGGCTACCACAAAATTAAATTCCAAACCTTGAAGATCCGAAATTATAGAGATACAATAGATTCAATATCATGATCCTACAAAGAGAAAAAAGGTATGTAGTTTCTTTAAAAACTTGCATAAGTTTTGTTTGAAAAAATTGTTTGAAGTGATTAAAAGGGCATAGTGAAGAAAATTATCATTATTTTATGCCCCAAAGAAATAAAATGGCAACACCTAGTAAGAAACCCGAAAGCACTACTATGACACATGAAGAAGAGGAAGAAATGCAACATGATATATCAAAATTACGAGACCAAGTGCAACAAATTTCGCTCTCACAAAAAGTAACTGAAGCTAATATGGATGGTTTAAAGAATGGAATGGAAGCTAAGATGGATGGTATAGAAGAAAAACTTAAAGGAAACATGGAAGATTCAAATATAGATTTGAAAAAGTTTCTATAAGAAATGTTTACTAGTGGGGAAAGGGTAGTAAAGGAAACTCATTATGAGAACAAAATAAATGTTAATCATGATTTCATAGACTCTAAAATTGGATTGAAGACCCGCCACATTCCAAAGATTGATATGAGGAAGTTTGATGGCAAGGATCCCATAATTTGGATACTACAGATGGAGCAATATCCTGATCTCCATAATGTGCAAAAAACACAAAAGGTACGCATTGCAGCTTTATATTTGGAACCCAATCAGTTTGTATGGTATCGATGGCTTTGCTCTCGTAAACAAATTTTCACATGGTCAATTTTTACGGAGGAAATGATAGATCATTATAAGGATACAAAGAGAAACACCTTCTTTAGCCAATTGATAAATTTCAAACAAAAGGGTTTAATGGTGGAGCACGTTGATGACTTCCAAAAATTGAATAGAAGGGTAAACGGTATTCCAAAGGAGCATAGGATTGATGTGTTCATAGGTACCTTAAAGGATAACATCCAACATGAGGTTCACCCTTTGGGATCCTGATTCATTGGAGAAGGCATTCAGGTTGGCATGAAAAATTGAAAGAAAAATTATGGAAACAAGGAAGCCTACCACTCACAACTATAAAGATGGAAGCGTTGTTGCCCCTAGCCTTCCACAACCTACAAGTTTGACACTAGAACAACTGGAAGAAATAAGAGAAAAATGGCTTTGTTATAGATGTAATAAAAAATACACTAAAGGTCATAAGTGTGCTGAGAAGAAATTATTTTACATAGATTGTGAAGAGGAGGAAGAAAAAGAACAAGAAACATCAAAAGAAGAGGATATCCACCAAGAACAAACCCTAGAGAAAGAAGAAATGAATCTGACCATATCTTGTAATGCATTGGCAATAATTACTTCTCCTCAAACTCTCAAGATAGAAGGACATGTCAAGAAGAAAAAGGTAATAGCGTTGATTGATTCGGGTAGAACCCATAATTTTATTCATTGTAAGATAGCCAAGGAATTGAATTGCTTCCTATATCTAGCACCAGAGTGTCAAGTGATGGTTGCAAATGGAGGAAGCATAAATTTCTCTGGAATGTGCCATAATATCAAGCCTTCCATGGGAGAATATGTAATGAATATTCCAATGCTTTCCATTCCAATGGGTGGTGTTGATGTTGTAATAGGAGTCCAATGGCTACAACCTTTAGGTATGATAGCTTTTAATTTTCAGGAACTTTTCTTGAATTTTTTTTGGGAAGGAGAGGAATTTGAATTAAGGGGCATCGCAGGGAAACCAGGAAAGATAATCAGCTTTAACGTCATGTAAAAGCTTCTAAAGAAAGAACAACAGAGCTTAATTTCACAATTATGTTCACTAGAGGTTCCTACATCGAAATCATTTATTTCTCCAGATCTCCAAAAATTCTTGGAAAATAATTCCAAGTTATTTGAGACTCCCAAAGGCATCCCACCTATTTGTGATCATGACCATGCTATTCATTTTATTCCAGTAAGTGTTCCTCCAAACATCATGCCTTACAGATATCTTTATGCCCAAAAGAGTGAAATTGAATGTATGGTTGCAGAAATGTTAGAGGTTGGTATAATTCAACCTACTCAAAGTTATTTCTCTTCTCTAGTAGTATTTGTGCATAAGAAGTATAGATCATGGTGCATGTGTCCGAATTATAGGGAAATCAACAAGATCACTATTAAAGATAAATTTCCCATTCCTGTCATTAATGAATTATTGGAAGAATTACATGGAGCAATTTACTTCACCAAGTTGGATCTTAGTTCAGGGTATCATCAAATCAAAATGAAGACTGAAGACATTCTCAAAACAGCATTTAGAACTCATGAAGATCATTATGAATTTTTGGACATGCCTTTTGGCCTTACCAATGCACCTTCTACATTTCAAGGCTTGATGAATTCCATTTTCAAACCCTTCCTTAGAAAATTTGTTTTAGTATTTTTTTATGATATACTAATCTACAACAAGTCTTGGAAGGATCATGTTGATAGGTTGCTCAAACTTTTGGAAGAGAAAAAATTATATGAAAAAACCTCCAAATGTTTCTTTGCCAACAAAATAAAGTTGAGACAATTAAGACCCTGGGTCTGTTACAACCTTTATCGATTCCAAGTCAATGTTGTGAGGAGGTTTCAATGGATCTTATCACAGGTTTACCTAAGTCCGAAGGAAAGAATTTCATCATGGTGGTAGTTGATAGACTTACCAAGTATGCACACTTTTTGTGCATTATCTCATCCATTTAAATCCAGTACAGTTGCTACTGCATTTATGGAAACAATTCAAAAGCTACATGGAAACCCAAATAATATTGTAAGCGATAGAGATCTCATTTTCACTAGAATTTTTTGACGAAATTATTTTCTTGTCTGGGTACTCAGTTAGCTCATATCTCATCTTATCATCCTCAATCTAATGGGAAAACTGAGATAGTGAGCAAATGATTGGAAGGATATCTTCATTGCTTTGCATCTGATTAACAGGCGCAATGGGTCAACTGGTAGCCTCTGGCTGAATGGTGGTATAACACTTCCTTCCATACTATTGATGGGCACCAGTATTGTAGTAAGGATGTTGCAACTCCTAGGGCTACCAACTTTACTTCATCAACCCGGGGTTTGTACAAACTTGGAGGTGACAATGTTGTATACACAAATAGATGTAATTGGTCTACTCTTCGTCACTGCTGAGCTGGGATGATAGACCACTAGGGTTTCTCAAACCAGCCTTTTGTTGACTAGAAGAAGTCTGATTACCAACTTGGAGAAGGGAAATTTACCCTACTTGGAAGAAAGGAATGTTGTCTATTGCAAGAAGGAAAGACTGAAAAAAATGCTTACAAAACAACATCAAACCCTCTATCTACTTGCTAACATATTGTGCTTGCAAAAGAACCCTACTTTAACACATGTGAGGTTTTAACTAATCTAAGCATGAAATCTGATCTAAAGAGTGCTAACTGTTGTGTGCAAGAATAAATGTAAAAGAACTTTTTCTTTTTATCTTTTTGCTTGAAAAATGTAAATGCTAATCTTGCTTGGTTCTTTGGCAGGGGAGACAAGTGTGAAGGAAAAGGAGTGTAATGGTTCATATGACTTGGAGGGAAAGTAGGGACCTAATCTAGGCTTTTAGTGATGATTTTTCTCAATTCAGGCTCAAAACATGCTACTACAGGTTTTCCTACAAGATGTCTACAGGAAGTACTAGTTCACCTACAAGATCCCTTGTTTTACTACAGGAACAGGTCGAAAGCTTAGGGAGTGGTCTAGAAGGTGGGATGGAGCTTGGAAAAGGTGAATAAGGAGAGAAAAATGCATGGGAGTGGTAGGAATTTACTTAGAACTCAAGACAAATATTTAAGATGTTTGGATTTGCTTAATGGAGATGGCAAGTTTTCCTCATAAGACAAGAATTCGAATTGAAACCTTAGTGACTTTTGGCAATAATGGGTGGATATGGCTTGGCTGAGGCTGATGAGATGGGGTCTCCCTGAAATTTATAAACTCCTACAATAACAAACATCATTCTTGGCATTCATACATAAACTCATCAAAGACAAGAAGGGTTTATTTAACTAGAGAAAAAAACAGAGTTGTCACCATTTACTTGCTAAATTCATGCATGGAATTGCTTGAAACCAATATGGAAGCGAGATGAGATCAGTGGAGAACCTAAGAGATCGGAAAATACCAATTGCAACTTATCTATGAAACTAAAAGATAATGACCAAATTAGCAACAAAACCCTATATTACACAGGAAGAAAGAATTTTATATTTTTGGGTTGTATGAGAAGTGTTCCTCAAACCATGATCCCTACAAGGAGAAAATGAGGTGAAAACCACTTGCTGTCAACCTTTTTAGATATATTCTTATCACTACCATGCTACTGTTAGAACTATCCACAAATGGAAGCAAACTAAATAAATCTACCATTACTTGCAAATTAACAATACCAAAATCAGTTGAACAACTAACTATGAGTATAACCTAAGCATACATATACAACAAGAGGAACCTCTGTTGTTAAGGTTGGGCCCTAACCCAAGAGATTTAGACCTCTGAGTCAACTCAGTGCTAGATCAAGGGAATGCTTCTCATTTTCATTAAATAAATCACAAATACATAAGAGTGCTTGGTTACAATGCTTCAACTCGAAAATTGCTTAGCTATCTTGAACAGAAAATCTGAATCCTAATGAGGCCTTGGGCCTCTTTATTTATACAAATGAAGTTACCAACAACTTCCATAAATTTAGGGAGGCTTGGCTCCTATCTCGAGATCAACTGGTCTTCAACTGTCACTAGATTGGCTTCCAATGAACTTCATGACTCAGCTACTGGCAACTCTGAGATGATGAGATTTGATTAAGGAATATTCAAGTGAGTGAGGAGTTAAGGAGGGAGATCCTGTCTCCTAGAATCCCTCTTGCTTGTCTTCATTCGAGTTTCTACACTTTAATTGGCTAAAATTTTCTCCAAAACCTGCAATAAATGCACATTAGACCACTAGACATGACATCTCATCTTTACTCTCCTCATTAAGAAAAACATAATTAAAACATGCAAAGAATGACAAAAAAAGTTGATTTTAGTAAGCTGGAGGTGCATTAAGGTCCATATAATTTACCCATTGATGAGCTTCATCATCACCCCCTACTGAAAATTTTTCTCATCCTCTGAGCAACTCAATATATGTCCATGCCTTTCATTGCTTTGGTGGCCTCCCAAATGATCTGAAATGGATATTAAACCCTCTAAACCTCTAAGTCTTCAAATATCGGAAAACACTATCGCATGAAAAAACACTAAGAATTGGCGAAAATAGAGCTAAGCGAAGGTTCAAATAGAGTTGAACAGGAGCTATCGAATCAGGCCGATCAATGGTCCAGATCAAATCGCCGATATCACATTAGCAGAGGTCAGCGGGGCATATCGGCGCTAACCCTGAGTGAGTTGTGACTGTGATCCAGCGATATAACGTGGACCGTCGGATCGGCATGCAGATCAACGACAGAGACCACGTATATCACATCGCAGATTTAAAAGGGAAGGACTTACCATAGGCCAAAGACACAAGCGATATGTGATTTGCGACTTATCACATTGCACAAAACCAAAGGGGAAGGACCGAAGCATAGTAAAGGGCCGAGGTGCGATAGCGATCGGCGATATGCGATTGTGATATATCGCATCGCAATATCACATCTAAATAATGCAAAGAGGTGATGCCAATAGAACCGTGGGTCATGCGATATGTGATGGGCCGATGGCGCCGAAATCAGCGATTTGCAATTGGCGGAGGAATGGGATCGCAGCAATACAAAGGGGCTATGCCAATGCGACTTGTGATTGTGATCAAGGCAGACCCGAAATGGTTTATAGATGTGGATTTATAAAATTTGAGTCCCGATGTAAAGCTTTTGTCAGGATTTATATGTTTTCTATGTATTTCTTGGCATTTCCGGGACCTTGGCCATTGAGCGCTACGACTTGCGATTGCGATAAAATGCGGATCCGAGATGATTATAGGGTAGACTTGATATCTTTTGAAGTCTGGATTGGTCAAATTTTCCACTGTTTTTAGAGTTTTTCCTGTACATTTCTCTATGTAAACAAAGAAGCAATTCTTTGGGATTTTTCACTGCGCCAGCCTTTCCATTTGAAAACAAGTGGCCACCATATCCTAATCGTTTTACAATGATTGTCTAACTCGACAGGGAGTTGAACGGATAGCAGTCGCAAGCTAGAAAGCCCAAGAATGTAGATGAACGGACAAAGCCGAGAGGCTTAAAAGCAACTCTATGGTAGACAAAGAGAACAAAGAAGGGAGCAAGAGAAAGCAGAAGACAAAGAGTAAGAGGGAGAGTCTGTGCACTTTTTTAGACTCGAGGATTTTGAGTAAATCCCTGTTGTGTTTGTCACTGTTGTGTTGAGACTCGACTTGAGCTCACACTTGTAATACTCTGCTCTTAAAGACATAATATAGAGGTTGACACTGAAAGCTGGACCAGGAGACGTAGCCAGGAAGTCTGGTGAACTCCTTGATTATTTGTTGTGTTGATGTGTGTGTTTATTATGTTTTATAACTGTTCATTGTCTATATTATTCACAATCTTTTCGATCCATTGCACTAAATAATATAGGCATTCCTACACATGAGTCTGTAATACCTTAATATTGATTTAAGATCTCATTTTCAGATCAAGTGGTATCAGAGCATTTGGTTTTGGTTTTGTTAAGGTTAGACAATCTTATGCTGGATTTTGAATGCTAACTAGATTAAAGCTCAGGCGTACAGAAGGAGAACTTGTTTAGGCCAATCTAGAGATTGGAAGAGTCTTTTCTCAGAGAAGAATGGTAGAAGAAGCTCCACTAGGATCAGAATCTCAGTTCATGGATAGTTTTATGGCCATGCGAGCCATGGTTGAAGAGATGTATCTAGAGTTTAAGAAGGGTCGAGATGAAAGCACTTCAACACCCAAACCAGACAATGGAGCATAGGAACATTTTCTAGTTTCCCCTCCAGAAGGCAAAGGGAAAGGGGAAATGCCTCCTCCACCATCTCCTCCATCATCACCTTCATCATCCTCGTCATCTTCTTCACATAAAACTAGCCCTGATAAGAAAAATAAGAAAACTTATTTGATTAAATTAAATGTGAAGTTTATGGAGAACTAAATGTAGAAAAGCTAGATAATTGGATAAGACAGATTGATGTATATTGCAGGGTACATAACATTGATTCAGAAAGGAAGAAGATTCAGTTGGCTAGCCTTCGACTTGGAGGAATTGCACTAGTATGGTGGGAAGGCAAGACACAAGCTGATCTGCAAAAACATGGTAAAATCATTTCTACCTAGAATGAATTTGTTTCTGCTATCAAAAAGAAATTATATCCTTTAGATAATTGGATAAGATATATTGATGTATATTGCAGGGTACAGAACGTGGTTCATAAAGGAAGAAGATTCAGTTGGCTAGCCTTCGACTTGGAGGAACTACACTAGTATGGTGGGAAGGCAAGACACAAGTTGATCTACAAAAACATGGTAAAATCGTTTCTACCTAGAATGAATTTGTTTCTGCTATCAAAAAGAAATTATATCCTTTAGCTTACATGCAGTGGGCAATGATGAGTTGGCAAACTCTTCGTCAGTTGAAGGGTCAAAGTGTACAAAGTTATACTCAGGAATTCAGAAACAGAGCTTTAACTCTAGGTATATCATTAGATTCACCTGAGACCTTATTGAAGTATATAGGTGGTCTTCATAACTATTTAAAGCATACTATTCTCATGTTTAATCCCACTAGCTTAGATGATGTATCAGTTCAAGCCACACATCTAGAATCTAGAGGTAAGAATGTAAACCCAGAGGTTGGGGGATCATCTAAATATTCTATAAGCAAGAGCAAGGAAAGGAAGAAACTGAAATGGAAGGAGAGGAAAGCAAACACTGTACAGAAGGATAAACCTTCATGCACTCATTGCAAGAAAGAAGGACACGATGAGGCACACTGTTGGCTTTTGCATCCAGAATGGGGACCTAAGAATTTCAGTGGAAGGAAGAAAAAGAATGTTACTGCTATTCAGCAAGACTTGGGATCAGATTCAGGCAATGAAACAATAGTTACAGCCATAGGTATTAAAGGTAAAGATTCTAAAGCATCCACAAGTAATTTTTCACAATATGTTGATAATGAAAATAATGAGAGGGAAAGAAATGAGCTTTTTCGTATTAGAGTGATTTCTAAGCATAATAATATTGATACTTTATTTGATAGTGGATCACAAGTAAATTTGATTTCTGAAACAATTGTAAATAAGTTGGGATTACAAACAAAACCTCATGAGAAGCCATATCCATTAGGTTGGGTTTGTGATAAAACAAAGCTACAAGTAACGAGACAATGTAAACTTAGGTTTTCTATTAGATCAACATTTGTAAATGAGGTTGAGTTAGATATAGTTCCATTGGATATATGTGGTATTGTTTTGGGAAGTCCATACTTGTATGATAGGAAAGCTATTTTCTATAGAGCTGAAAATAAGTATCAACTCACTAAATATGGAATGGAATATATTGTAAGATCTCATAAACTCAAAGATAACTATTCTCTCATAAACTCAGGACAGATGAAAAGAATTGTGAATTCAAGTAAGCAATTTTTACTAATGGTTTTAAAGGAAAAAGATCCTGAAAAATCCAATGTATTTGAAGGTTGTGATGCTAAACAGAAAGTTGATTTAGTTAAAGTTGTTTCAAAATATGATATCCTATTTCAAGAACCTAAAGGTCTGCCACCCAAAAGGAAATAGTACATGATATTTGTCTACAGCAAGATGCTCCATTACCTAACATTGGAATGTACAGGTTGTCAGTTTTAGAGAATGCAGAGATAAAGAAGCAGGTACAGGAGTTGCTCGATGAAGGGTTTATACGACCAAGCACATCACCATGTGGATATCCAATCGTGCTGGTGAGAAAGAAAGATGGTTCATGGAGAATGTGCACTGATTATAGAGCACTAAATAAAATAACGATCAAGAATCGTTATCCTCTTCCTCTTATTGATGATTTATTAGACCAATTGAAAGAAGCAGTTTACTTTTCTAAGTTAGACTTGCGAAGTGGTTATCATTAGGTCAGAGTTGCATAACAGGATGCATGGAAGACTGCTTTCAAGACAAAGCAAGGACTGTATGAATGGTTGGTTATGCCTTTTGGCTTAACTAATGCTCCTGCTACATTTATGAGAGTTATGAATGATGTACTCAAACCATTTATTGATGACTTTGTAATTGTTTATTTAGATGACATTCTTGTTTTTAGTAAGACATGGAAAGACCATGTAAAGCATGTGAAGCAGACTTTAGATGTTTTAAAAAGAAAAAATCTCTATGTAAAACTTTCAAAATGTGAATTTGGTAGAACATCTTTAAATTATTTGGGTTATATTGTAGGGGGTGGTGAATTGAAGATACATCCCTCTAAGGTTGAAGTCATTGTGAACTGGCCTAAACCCAAATCTACTACAGATGTTAGGAGTTTCCTAGGGGCAGCACAATACTGGAGAAAGTTTATTGCTAACTTTTCCTTGATTGCAGCTCCATTACATGCTTTAACAGGATTGAAACAGGTGTTTAAGTGGGGAGGCAAACAGCAGAAAGCCTTCGACACCTTAAAAGAGAAAATCAGTACAAGCATTGTCAGATCTTCAACATCCATTTGAGATTGAGACAGATGCCAGTGACTATGCCATGGGAACAGTGTTGATGCAACACGGAAAACCCATATGCTATCATTCTGAGACATTTACTTCTGCAGTAGTTAATTATCCCACATATGATAAAGAATTGTGTGCATTAGTACAAAGTGTGAAAAAGTGGAAACATTACCTAATGGGTAAAGAAACAATCATACATATAGATCATCAACCACTTCAATATTTGCACTCACAAACTAAATTGTAGCAATCAAGAAATTATAGGTGGATGGGTTTTCTATAGCAATTTCATCTTGTCATTACATATAATAAGGGCATACACAGTAAGGTTGCAGACATGTTATCAAGACCAATCATAAATGCATCTACTATACTTAATCATAACTCAATAATTCATGAAAGTTACATTGAACAATATGCTCAAGATGTAGATTTTAAAGATGTATATGCAACTTTAATTCGTGGCAAAGAAGTATAAGAATTGGATTATTATGTAAAGGACCAACTCTTATATCATTTGGGAAAGTTATGCACTCCACAAACGAAAGAGTTAACATAATTCTAGAATCACATACTTCTCTCATATCAGGTCATTTTGGTGTAATTAAAACAATTGCACAATTGCAAAGGTTCTGTTATTGGCCAAGAATGCATGAGACAGTGTCTAGATATATCAAATGGTGTCCTATGTGTGCTACAAGCAAGCCCAATAATCAGAAATTAGGCTTGTACAATCCACTTCCAATTCCTTCTCATCCTTGGGAAAGTGTTTCCATGGATTTTGTTAGGGGATTGCCAAAATCTAGAAAAGGTCATGATTATTTGTATGTTGTTGTGGATAAGTTCAGTAAAATGTGTATTTTGATACTATGTAACAAGCAGGTTACAGCTGAACAAATAGCAAAGTTATTCTTTTAGAATGTATGGGTTTACTTTGGGTTACCCACTTCTATTGTATCTAAGCGAGATTCTCGATTTGTTGGGAAGTTTTGATCAAATCTATGAGAGTTGATGGACACCAGATTGAAGAAGAGCACAGCATTTCATTCACAAATAGATGGTCAGACAGAAGTGGTCAATAGGACAGTGATCCAGTTGCTCAGAGGCTATTGCAGCAAGCATCCCAAGCTTTGGGACGAGCATTTTTGTTATCTGTAGCATGCTTACAACCATGCCAAGCACTCTTCTACTCAGAGATCTCATTTTGAGACTTGTTTTGGTTTTATACCAAAGTCTCCCTTGGATTTTGTCTTTGGTAAAGACATAGCAGTTGATGGACACAGTGATGTGGACAAAGCAACCAAGTTCATCGAACAAATCCAGGAAATTCACCAGGCAATACAGGAACAGCTAGAAAGAAGTCAAGCCAAGTACAAGGCAAGACATGACAAGCATCGAGTTGAGCATAGTTTCCGAGTTGGTGATCAAGTCTAGTTGTACATCAACAAAGACAGAATGCAAGGTGAAGGTAAGAAGCTAAAACCAATAAGGTATGGACCTTTCAAGATACTTGATAAAATTGGTGAAAATGCTTTTCACCTTGATTTGCCAGCTTATATGCAGATTTATTTAGTCGTTAATGCAGAAAACTTGAGATTATATGAACCTTCATTGCTTGAAGATCCTGAAAGGCAAAATTAGTTGCCTTCTATTGAGGATCTTTTGCCTGAGTATCTCAATGAGTTACAGGAAGACACAGTTTTGGACAGGAAGGTAAGAACTACACGTCAAGGGGATTTTAAGTACCTAAGAGTAGGACTCAAAGGTTCAAATCCAAGCAAGGCATGGTGGATAGAAATTGGACAAGTGAGGGAATTGTATCCTCACTTGATCGATGCCTAAAAACCAACTTTTGGTGGTCCAAAAGCTTTTCAGTGGGAAGGCGTGATCCAAAATGGATCTTAAACCCTCTAAACCTCTAAGTCTTCAAATATCAAAAAACACTATCACATGGAAAAACACTAAGAATTGGCAGATACAGAGCTAAGCGGAGGTTCAAATGGCACTGAACAGGAGCTGTCGGATCAGGCCGATCAACGATCCAGATCAAATCAGCGATATCGCATCAGCCTAGGTCAGCAGGGCATATCGACGCAAACCCTGAGTGAGTTGCGACAACGATCCAGCGATATAATGTGGACCATCGGATTGGCACGCAGATCAATGGCGGAGACCACATATATCGCATCGAAGATTTCAAAGGGAAGGACTTACCACAGGCCAGAGACACAAGCGACGTGCGATTTGCAACTTAACGCATCGCACAGAACCAAAGGGGAAGGACCGAAGCATAGTAAAGGGCCGAGGTGTGATAGCGATCGACGATATGCGATTCTGATATATCGCATCGCAATAATGCAAAGGGGTGATGCCAATAGGATCGTGGGTCATGCGATATGCAATGGGCCGATGGTGCCGATATCGGCGATCAGCGATCGGCGGAGGAATGGGATCACAGAAATACAAAGGGGCTATGCCAATGCGACTTGTGATTGCGATCAAGGTGGACCTGAAATGGTTTATAGATGTGGCTTTATAAAATTTGAGTTCCCATGTAAAGCTTTTGTCGGGATTTATATGTTTTCTATGTATTTCTTGGTATTTCCGGGACCTTGGCCATTGAGCGTTGCGACTTGTGATTGCGATAAAACACAGACCCGAGAGGATTATAGGGCAGACTTGATATCTTTTGAAGTCCGGCTTGGTCGGATTTTCAACTGTTTTTAGATTTTTTCCTATATATTTCTCTATGTAAACAAAGAAGCAATTCTTTGGGATTTTTCACCATGCCAGCCTTTCCATTTGAAAACAGGTGGCCACCATACCCTAAGCGTTTTACAATTATTGTCTAACGCTCGACAGAGAGTTGAACGGACAGTGGCCGAGAGCCAGAAAACCCAAGAATGTAGGTGAATGGACAGAGCCGAGAGGCTTAAAAGTAACTCTATGGCAAACAAAGAGGATAGAGAAGGGAGCAAGAGAAAGAAGAAGACAGAGAGCAAGAGGGAGAGTCTGTGCACTCTTTTAGACTCGAGCATTTCAAGTAAATCCCTTTTGTATTTGTCACTGTTGTGTTGAGACTCTGCTTGAGCTCACACTTGTAATACTCTGCTCTTAAAGACATAATATAGAGGTCGACACTAAAAGTTGGACCAGGAGACGTAGCCAGGAAGTCTGGTGAGCTCCTTGATTATTTGTCGTGTTGATGTGTGTGTTTATTATGTTTTATAAATGTTCATTGTCTATATTATTCGAAATATTTTCGATCCCTTGCACTAAATAATATAGGCCTTCCTGCACATGAGCATGTAATACCTTAATATTGATTTAAGATCTCATTTTCAGATCACCTGGAATCCCAGGCTTCTGTTGTAGTCTCCTCTCCTTGTGGATAAAACCCTACATTCCTCTCTATTTCTTCCCACTACTTTATTTCTTCTCCTTCACCAACAATAGGGCTTTTGTCATACTCAATGGCTTGAATTTATCCTTCTTCCTGCATGTCCACAAATGTTGACCATGTAATAGGGATTCTCAAATTGTGTTGAGAATCTTCGAGGATGAGTTTGATCAACCCATGATATGCTAGTTGTTGATGTTTTCCCTCTTGTACCTTGATGCTCATGTCTATCATTAATTGTAACAAAAAATAAGGTATACTAAGTCTGTTATGAGGAGGTGTCTCTTCTCCAAATCTTAGCTCATGGAGGAGTCTAAAGTGGTATCCATACACTACATTGTATCTACCTTCACAGGAAATATACTTGATGATGTGGTAACTCACCTCATTCCAGGGATATGGAATTATTTCCCTTCTAACCCCATTTTTGTCTTCAATTGGTTCTTCTCCCTCCAAGAAAAAAATTTTCTTTGCAAGAGCATTGTTAGTCTTGTCATATTTTATCCATTGCAACCCTAGGGGGAGTGTAGTTATCCTGCTAATACTCTTAGGGGTAATTGCTACTAACAAACCCTTCACTACAGTAGTGGCATTGGCTCTAGTGAGAGGTATGAGTGACATTGTAAATTCTCTAACCACATCATCATCGTATCCCCTTAGAAGCTCAAAGACCCCCATTCATTGATGCCTTGTAAAGATTTCTACCATAGTATGATGCTGGTGTATTCTTGTTGTGTTGGTGGGCTCTCTTTTGTTGAAACCTCCTGTCATATTTTCTAGCAATTCTTGTTTGAGTGAGGTTTGGGTGGATATAGCTTAAGAACTTTGGTAGTTGATGAGGTTTTAGACTTTATCCTTCACTAACCTTCACAGAATTCTCTTTACCTTTATCTGTATAGAAAATACTCAAAAGAAATGAGGATTTCTTCTTTTTAGATGAAAAACATAGAAGGTATGGAACCTACCTTCCTTTCCTACGCTATGGTGATGAGAACTCTTGAATTGATTGCCCTCAGTGATCTCTTGCAACTCTGTGTGGTATTCTCTATGTATCATGTAACCTTCCTATATTTTCTTGTTTGTTGTAGCTGATTGTTTCTTGTAGGTTTCCATTGTAGGGATGTCGAGAATAACTTTTATTTCAATGACTCTTCGAAGTTGCCTCTGCCTTCATAATTTTGAAATAACTAATACTTCGCATGGATGAAGGAAAACATGGTTTGTGGTAGGGCCTGTTGTCCTATGTAGCCTATGCACACCATCTTCTTACAAACCTGCAAAAACAGAATTGTTATTCTTTTGTATGTTTTTCTTTTTTTTCATTTTTTTCTTTTTCTTCTTTTTTTTTTCTTTTTTTTTTTAAAATACAACTAGGCTACCTCAAAGGAGGTTTTCATCCTTGTTTCCTACCCTAGGCACCACAAAAGAGGTTTTCACCCAGATATCTTGTATTTATTTTTCTCTCTCTCTCTCTTTTTAATACTCTTGGGTTGCCTCAAGAGGTTTTCAACCCAAAAGTTGGACTCAGGTGCCTCATGGAGGTTTCAACCTAGGTCCCTTTATTTTATTTCATTTTTCTTTTATTTTTTTAATAACTTGGTGAGGTGGAAGATGAGACTTCTCCAATCACCATCAGTACCTTGTTGATGCTACTGATGAATTCCTGATTTGATAAGGGCTTGTTGTAGACCTTTAACCTGTACCCATTGACAAGCAAATGGATACCTTCTACATCAATGGTTCTTATTTGAACAGCGCCATTTTTGTGGAACTTTTCTATCACATATGGTCCTAACCACCTAGTCATTAACTTGCCTTTGAAATCTTTGTATCGAGAGTCATACAACAAGGCCTAGTCGCCTTCTTGAAACAGTTTGTCCTTGATATTTTTGTCATGCCATATTTTCCTTTGTACTTGAGTCACTTATGTGTGCAGGAGGGATTGCATCCTAAATTCATCTAACCCATTTAGCTGGAGCAATCTTTCTTTTTGTGCCCATGTGATATCTAGATCCAGTTGTGCTGCCATCCTTAAGGTCTTGTATTCAAATTCAATGGACAGGGCTTTCTTCCCATAGGCCAGCTCATAAGGAGTGAAGCCAATGGTGGTTTTCCAAGTCGTATTATAAGCCTAAGTGGCCTCCACTAATCTTTCTACCCAATATTTTCTACTACTACTAATGATGAGCCGCAGTATTGCAGCAAGAATGTTGCAACTCACAAGGCTACCGGCTTTACTTATCAACCCGGGGTTCGTACAAACTTAAAAGGTAATGGCACTATATGTGTAGCATACAATGTTTCCTTCCTTTGCTATCATGAGAGAAAATAAATGTTGCCTATTTGCAGGAATGAAATCCCGAATTTAACAATGCTTGTAAAGTAACATGAAATCCTCTATCTACTTATTAACACACTTTGCTTGCAAAAGAACCCTATTTTAACCCTATTTGTCACATGTGATGTTTTAACTAATCTAAGCATGAAATCTGATCTAGAGAGTACTAACTGCTGTGTGCATGTGTAAATACAAAAGAAATTAATTTTTTAATCTTTTTGCTTTATAATGAAAATGCTAATCTTTCCTTGATCTTTGGAAGGGGAGACAGGTGTGGAGGAATAGGGGTACAATGATTTTGATGGCTTGAAGGTCAAGTAGGGCCTAATCCCAGCTTCAATGATAATTTTTCTCAATTTGGGCTTAAAACAAGCCGCTACAGGATTTCCTACATGATGTACTAGTTATCCTACAGGATCCCCCAATTCTCATACAGGATCCCCTGTTTTACTACAGGATGTTACAAATTTTTTATATGAAATTATAATTCATCGAATGACCAAGAAAATCAAATCAAAATTGGATGGGAAAAAAAAATTATTGACTAGGATGTCTTAGGTCCCCATTCCAAGTGGAATCACTCAAAAAGACCTCTATTAACCCATGCTAAAAAAAATAGCAGAAAATTACTAGTCAAAAATCTAGAAATTTGAGAACTAGTGAGCTAGTAAATCTATAAAATGCCTAACCTAATCAAGTGAAAATGAAATGGGGTAGTTTTTATTATGAACAAGAATGTTTTTATTATCTAATTCAAGTGGAATCAACTTGATTGAAGCTCGTTAGAATGCTCTAAAAAATATCAGAAATTTACTGCTAGTTGCCACAAAGGAGTTCCAAAAATCTAGATTTGGGAATAAGAAGACTAATCCAAGTAGCTCAATGATTACTATGACCTTCCAAATATTTTCCAAGGATGAAATGATGCTTTTGATCCTGCAAAAGAACTTACATCAACCATTTAACCCAATCCTACAACAAGAAATCATTAATACTAAATGCAGAAATAGAAAGAAACAAAAACAAGATATGCATGTGAATAAGAAGTGAAAAGAAGGAAAGAAAATGACAGAAAAGGGCTCTGAGGCTCCTGGGATGACCAATCCCAAGGAAAATCAGAGACCTATGGAGGAGAACAAGATTTAGAAGCTGAACATGACACCAATCTTCATTATTTTCATCAATACAATTACATCCCTGTAAGAAAATACAATGGAGCTGCAGAAATACGAGTTCTCTCCACAAGAACACTAATGAAAATCCATCCCTAGATGAAAATTCGACATGGTACTTATAAAAAAATTATTAGGAATAATTCCACATGAATGGAGGAATCTTTCCCTACCAAAATCCCTTGATTAGTTGATTTGGTTCCCAATACTAGGAATCTGCATTAAATGGCAGGGAACACATTCCTATATTTTATCAATCATTGGAGTTCCACAATTTGTGCCATAATTCCATGATATATTGTTGATTTATTATTTAATAGTGATCCTCCCGTAGTAGGGAGCAAGTCCCTAAATTATCTCCTCCTTCGAATCTTCATAATCTACCCAGTATTCTCATAATATTCCACAAAAATAAATAATACTAGGCACAAATATTAAATTATTCATAAACCTTCCTAATGAATATATTAAAGTTAAAAATACATTATCTAATGCAAAAAGAGAGGTTTAATGCGCTGAAGGATGGTCATAATCCTTAATTTATGTTTAATATAGAGGCATGGGCCTTAATTTATGTCTAATTTAGAGGCCCATCATACCCCCTTGCTGAAAGTGTTGCTCATCCTATGAGCAAGTTAGTGACCTCATTATGCCTCATTCATGGCCTTGGTGGCCTCTCTCTTGTGCATTAATAATCTTGGCTGTAAGTTCTACAAGGACAAGCCCAAAAACATATTTGTGCAAAGAAAAATCCTTGTTTCTTGAGACCATTAGTTTGCCTTCTTCCCCTTATTCAAGATGGTTCTTGAATATTTTTTAGTTTGGCAAGGTCTTCCACATCCTTATCAACCTTCTGCTACCTTGTTCCACCATTTGGAAACCTCTGAAACCTTCAAAATGTCTTTAGATGAGAACTAGGACATCTTGTAGTAATTCCTATCAAAACTATAAGAAACCTACAAGAAACCCTGTTAAAACTATAGGAAACCCTTTTTGAGCATAAATGATAGTCTGAGCCTAGGACAGGCCCTCAACTTGACTCCCATGCCTTTCTCTCATTTCTATAACATCTTTTAGGCCTTGGACAAAAGCTAGAAAGATATTAGATACCTCTTGGAAAGTCTCTTTTCATCACTACAGTTTGAGTTCTGTTTTGATGGTGGATGTCTCATTTCCTTTTGTTTCCTTCTTCTTCTCTCTTATGGCTTAGATGGTTGCCTAATGGCCTTGGAGTTCTTTGTTTTGATTAGGTCTCTCATGGGCACTGTCATTTTGGGTTTTAGCACAATTTTTTCTTTCTTCCTTCTTGTTGCAGCATTCTGTCTTCCTAAAGTAGTCATTCCTTCTTCCTTCATAGTCTTCTAACTGTATGGTAGTGATGAGAAATGATGTAGAGGGTTTAGAGGATGATGCTAGGGCTTAGAGGGAGTAGTGTAGGTTTGTGAAAATGGAGAGGGTGCTTTTTTTGTTTTTTCAAGAATTTTCATGGTGAGATAGGGTTTGTTCTTGAAATTATGAAATGGGATGGATGAATGATGGGTAGATAGTGAATATGAAGTGGGCTGAGGGCTTGGAGTGTTGTGCTGACTTGGCCTTTGCAAAAATTTCTTATTTTAACTGCTATACTCATTCCTTGAAATCATCACCTTTCATAATTTGACTTTTCAACATTGCATGAGTGAAGGAGTGAGTTACAATTAACGAGCTGAAACCGACTGAGACTGCTAACCCATCCTTAGCTTATAAAACTCATCTCTCATGCATTGAAAATAAATTTATAACTATAATATGCTCAAGAGAAGAGGTCAAGAATATTGCATAGTTGTACCTACCTTATGGTTGTTGGAGAGACATGCATGATGTTGTTGAGTTGATGTTGTTGTGCTTCTCATGACCCAGGTACATCTTCTTGACTGCCTTTTTCTTTTTTGTTGATCTTATTTTGTTGATGGGTTGTCTTCTTGTTGATGTGCAAGTGATGGCTTCCTCTATTGTTGTTGATATCTGGAGCATTTTCTTCATCCTTGGAGTCCTTGTTCTGAAGATGGCTGCAAACTGTGTGGTTTCCTTTGTGGGATAGACTACTACAGGATTTCCTACAAGATGTCCTATAGCTGCCTCTCCCCTAAACTTTCATAATTTTTCTCAACTCTGAAGCATAATGGAGGTTGAAATGAGTGGAGAAGGGTGATATGGAATGGTAGGTGAGAAATTTTGTCTCTGGGCATTGTTCCTCTTTCCCTCTTCTCTCTCTGTTCTATTTATTTTCTATTTTTTTTCTTTTTGTAATATGTATTTTTTTGAATTGATTTCTTTGATGGATGCATGGGTGACATGGTGATGAAAGGAATAGATATGATGTGGTGGAGTAAATGGTTTTTCATCCAGACATAGGCTTATGTCATCCTCTTTCTCTTGGACTACCTTTCTTGGGATTTTCAAGGTCACTATAATTCCTACAGGAAACTCATGTAGGTTTACAGGGAATCCTGTAGAAAATACAGAGTTTGTGTAAGATGAGGTGAATAGTGGAAGATATGAGATGGGTGGATTAAAACATGGCTCTTTTAGGTCCTTTTGTCCCTCTTATGATGTGCTTATCCTCCACTTACTAACCTGCAAAACAAAATTTCCATTTTTTTTGTATCCCTTTTTTTAAAACAACTAGTCTGCCTCCAAGGAGGTTTTCATCCTAGTTTCCTGCCCTAGGCACCTACATTCATCAAAGAGATACATGGAGCAAGGATTTTTTAATTTTTTCTCCTTTTTTTTTCTTCTAGGCCTACGAACCGCCTCAAGGAGGTTTTCAACTAGTAGGTTTGCCTAGGCGCCTTAAATGAGGTTTTCACCTAGGATCTTTTCGTTTTTCTCTTTTTTCTTTTTTTCCAACCCATTGACTGCCACATGGAGGTTTTCAATCAATGAGCCATACTAAGGCGCCTCCAAGGAGGTTTTCACCTGAGATTTTTATTTTTTTATTTTTATTTGTTTTCTACCCTACCCTACTTGAAAAACAAAATCACTTTCAAGAATAAGAATACTTCGAATGGAGCCATGTGCACATCAAGATGACAGACAAAATGATGTGGAGGCTTGAAATGTATGCTTTGACATGTACCTGGATGTGAGTGATCAAATGTGTTGACTTTGATGATATCAAGTGCAATTAAGGAAGAGAGTGTTGCTGCAACTTAGTGACTGTCTGGAGCCAAACCTCAATATAACTTTCATGCCCTTGGTTTGATTGCTTATCTAGATCATTCTTCATGTCTTCTTCTACCATGACCTTCAAATCTTCCTCTTTTTGTTGATTGTTCTCTTGAATACATGGAGGATTTTATGATAACGATGAGAGAGTGTTGGGCAGCGGATCCCCCCATAGCAGGTTTTTGGGGCTTAAAGCCGAGTTTTGGTCAATGTAATGTAAAGACCCCACAAAATGTAGGCGCGGAGCGCGAGAGTCTAGGGTTGTCTGCCCTAAAATATTGTAATTTAATATAGAATGTGTCGGCTTACCCATGGTCCGCGGACCATGGGAATGTATAAATAGAGTGAGGCTCTAAGTGTAGAAGGTAGTTTTTGGGGAGTCTCGATCATTAGTATTATGGGTTGTTGAATAAGGATTTCGTTCTGAGTCGGTAAGTCCAAGTCTTGGGTTGTACTAGTAAGGAGAGGCTCTGTAGCTGTGTATGCAGAGGCCTGGCAGAGTCCGCAGCTGTGTGCATAGACCCCTGCAGTTGAGTGCGCAGGGCAGAGTTGAGATTGTAATGGGAAAAAAGTTTAATAAAAGATAAGTTGATTCTGAAATATTGTGCATTTGCTCATAGATCGGTGTGTTTATTCTTCTGTTATATTCTTATGAAATTTATAATTAAGTGCACTTGTTATGAATGTTGAATGATTGAGGAGAATATTGGGGCCACCAAAATTAAGTTAAGATCTATAATAATAACACAGTAAGGATAAAGGATCTAGACAGCTCCTCTTCGCTCTCTTTGCAGAGCTACGCGAAGGTCAGACAGCTGCGCGGAACAGTGCAAGCATGCAGGATCGGTTCGCGAACTTCCTAGACTTCATCAAGACATCCCTAGGGTGTGGAAACCTGGTTCCAGCACCCTCCCATACTACCTCGGGTGAAACCTCAGTGCGTGCACTGTGGACTGTTGCCGAAAGGGCCGGTAGTTTCAATATTTTTTTGGCTAAATCACTTCTAAACCTGGGTCAGGCCCCAACAAGCCAACAAATGGTTCTATTGCCGGGATCGGGATCTGCCTAACGGATGTCTAGTTTCGGAGCACTAGAATCCTACGAAGAAGGAAATTGAAGAGTGGTTGGATCAGAAGCTTCACAAGTTTGTGACACAGGAAAACAAAACTCTGCAGATATCGAGAAGAGGTGGCGGGATCGCTACGTATATATGAAAATCCACGAGATCTTTTTCGTGTCCTTCTCTTCAGAGTTGTATGATTAGATCGCGAGGTTAACTGACAGCCAGGGAAGGTATAAGCTCGATCAGTCGATAGTGTGGACTTCGGAGTTAGTGTGCAGACTAGAGGCATCAAAAGATAAGATCATGCAGGTTGTGGACCATTGGCTCGACCAGATAATAGGGGGATTTATCACTGAGTTCACGGCAGACACGACCATGAGCTATAGTGAAGCAGAACAACGCTTTGTTAAGGGACCACGGGGTAGGTACATCAAATCCCTAAATACCTAGATTAAGATGTTGTTATGTGAAAATTGGGTTATGCGAATACATTGATGTTTGGAACGACGCGAAGCAGAAAGATCTACAAAGGTATCGAAGGATTAGGAAATAGTCCCTTAATTTCACCTCGGGAGAGAGCGAGGAAGAGCGTGCTCGGGTTTCTCCGAGAAGTGCAGTTAATTTGATAAGGCAACGCATTCCATAGTTATAACCTCCACTTACGCCATCACCCACTTCACCTACTTCACCTCCATCTTCACCCACCCCACCTCCTCCACCCCCACAGTTTAGCATGGCGAGTGCGATCAAGTTACCCGTATTCAAAGGAGTAGGGAATGAGGATCCAGACCAGTTCTGGTTCGTGGTAAGAGCAGTGTGGGAAGCACAAGGGGTCACAGATGACAACATTAAGAAGGCCACATTGGTAAGCGCGCTGCAAGATCACGCGCTGACATGGTATATCAAGCACTTGAATGATCACCCAAATGCAGGAATAGCAGAGACCAAAATGCACCGAATAGAGAATTTAGCCCGCCGAAATCAGAGACACAGTCAATCACCGAATTTAAGGAGATCACGATGCTTCCAGGCGAGACCCCCTGGGATCTGGATCAGAGACTGAAGAGTATGATCCGCGAGGCTAATATGACGCTAATGGATGCGCAGCACCGCGCGTGGTTTGTGGCGTCTTTGACACCACACCTGAGGATGGCGCTGTCACAACAGAAGCTTTCAACCCAGGCCGAAGCATTGGAAATGGTGATGAGGTTGCATGAAACACCGATACAAGATCCGAGGTTGGGAGTCCAACAAATCCATGTGCAACTACAGAATCTATGCTTGGAGATGCAGAGTTTGAAGTAGGATAGGGCGCCGCGGCCAGAGGCGCACGAAGAAGTGTGGTGCATAAAATGCAAAGGCTAGGGCCATGACAAGGATCACTGTCCAGTGCTCGCAAACTACTTGGAAGGAGGGGGGCCAATGTTGTTGACACCAGAGGCACAAGCAGGGCCAAGTATGGCACCCACACTCTGGTGCACGATCTGTCAAGTGGGAGGAAAGCACAAGATGGACAACTGTCATTTGTTGCAGAAGTATACACAGACTCCCCCGCAACTATTTTGAAATTTTTGTAGATTGGTGGGCCACGACAAGTGTACTTGTTGCAGCGACGAGTTAATGATGGAGCAGACCCCAGCATATAGAATGTAGATGGAAGCGCGAGGCCTCGACCCAGCCACGGGGAGTGCTAGATTTCAGGGCCGAGGTTGAGGACGAGGACGAATGGGCCAAGAAGGGGCCGCAGATAGTTAATTTGTTACAATTGCGGAGGACCTAGGCATTACGCTCATGATTGTACCAACCCGACGAGACTATCTTGTTCATATTGTTCTCAATTCAATCATGAAGCAATAGATTGTCCTATGTTGATCGCACAGATGCACGAGAAAGGGGTACTTCAGCCTACTTCGACGTAGAATATTTAGATGATAAGGTCTGAACCGTGTGAAGAAGACCCAAATGTGAATATGGTGCTTCAAAGTGGCGTGACTATAAGGGGAGACAAGGGGAAGCAGCCTGAGGAAGATACATGGATTCGCAAGGCTCCTACAAAGGAACCTGAGTTTGACTTGGAACATGCAAAGGAGACGTTTATGGAAGCTAAGAAGAGCTCCATGGAGGCCTCTACTTCAGGTAGTAAGGATCAAACAGAGACAGGGATGGATCCTTCTATGCTAACTACCTTTTTAGAGACATGCATGAAATTGTTGCACGATAATAAGGCGGTTAAAGGACTACAGGAGTTGATAACTAGGTGTGTAGGGTCAGGTGAATCGCGCGTAGTCTAGAAACTAGGAAAGCATACATTGCGCACCAGGAGGGAAATGAGATTAACAGTGCAGATTGGCAAATATGAAATGGATCAAGTAATCCTAGACCTGAGTTCGGACGCGAATGTGTTACCAAAGCAGACATGGGAACGCATGGACAAGCCCACGTTACAGTGGTCCCCTATTCAATTACAGATGGCGAACCAACAAAAGATCTTGCCCATGGGGAGATTGCAAGGGGTAACAGTGGGTATCAAAGGCACGAGCACACAGACGGACTTTGAGATAATAGAGATTGTGGATGACAGCAACCCTTACCCCGCGTTTCTAGGAATAGGTTGGGCCACTGATATTAATGGATTCATCAACCTAAAGAAGTGGAAGATGATATTTGAGAAAAAGTCTCTATGCGTAGTAGTTCCGCTAGATCCAGCCAAAGGAGTGCACTACACTAAACCTGTGCGTGATGATGACAATGATGATGAGCTGGATTGCATTTACCAGATAACAACACAAGACTAGGATCGGGTGAACCCGACAGCAGATGGGAGAATCTCATGGGAGCGTCACAGTTCCTGTACTTCAGATTCAAATGAAGAAATAGAACGCTGGCAGAACCGGTTGGACAAAGTAACAACGCTAAATTGCAACATGATGATTAGATCACTGCGGTGCGTGACAACTGAAGCAAGGGAACTGCCAACATATGATGGGGTAATAGGAGTGGATGAATTCTTAGACAAATTTGAAAGTGCAGTACAGGAACAGCAACGGTACAGTGCGTTGGAATGGGTGTTGCACGCAACACCCGCACGATGGTGGAATACACACTAGAAGAATATTGGAAATTGGAGCGAATGTAGAAGACAGATGCACGTATGATTTGGAAGTCCCCAGCGACGAAAACAAACTGGGCAGCCAGGAAAAAGCAGTTTGTGCGCCCACTTGTGTCGATGGGTGTAGACGTGTGTTGTGCAAGCACCTCCCAGACTAAATATTGAAAATCAGAACCTGACGCGGTATCAGGGAAGGCGACGCACTCCACAAATATTCCGCGACTAAGAATTCAAAAAGCTATGTAGAGTCATGAACAGAGTTCACTAGGCAAGACGAACTGACTGGGACTTGTGCGTATCAACGGTTCGATGGGCCTATAGGACCATAAGAAAAAATCGAAGCGCAGAAATGACCCCAACACTGACAAGAAGAGATGAAACCAAGAGAGCAAAGAAGAATCCCTAGACTACAGTTCTCGCAGTTGGGACAAGACGCGAGGACCTAGGTAAAGGAATTAGGCAGTTATAAGAAGCCATTCGACGAGGGAGCTTGAAACTTCACAAACTCGACAAAGATTGGGCACGGTTGAGGAAGAAAAGCGTGACATTGGATGAAGAAATCAGCAAACTGGAAACCGAAATCGCGCAAGTAGGCCGCGAGAAACTAAGCATGATGGGATCAAGTCTAGCCAGCCCTACTACTGCATTAGAAGGAGTTGTGATCCTGCTACCATGGCTGCGACCGTACCTTACTAAACAGGGGACCGTACCATATAAAGAAGAACGCAACGCACTAACAGACGCAAGGGTATTTGAAGGGTGCCAGTGACACAGGCTAGCAGGAAAATTGAAGCCTCACACCAGGGGTGCAACCACCTAACTATCTATAGGAAGCACAGTCTCAGCACTCCAAGCAGTTGAAAGAAGGCACGGGACTATAAACGAGTCTGCAGGAGAGCTGCGTAGGGCCAGTATGTTACAAGGGTCGCGGACGCGCGTAAGGAGCTGCGTTGCTGCGTTGGTAGGCTAGGAGGTGACCGTTGATGTCACTGTTCATGACAAGAGGTCCAATTTAAGGCAGAAAGGAGCAGGTAGCGGGCCATTAAGACAGGAATTAAGAGCTAGATTTGGGACGATCTGCCGCCAAGAAGGTATTAATGACTAAGAACTGGAGGGAATGTTCGAATTCAAATTCAAACGTTACTATAAAATCCCTTGGGGTAGCCTCGGGGCAACACTTGGTTATTTAAGATTTGAGCCAGTACAGAGCATTGAGCACCAAGCTACCTTGCCACCCGTGAGTATGTAATCGAATGGATCCAGTGTAGAAATGATGACGGCTGCGAGAACCAGAGTGTGATTCGCGGAAGTTACCCAAGAGCCCCTTGTGACCCAGGAGGAGCCTAGACAGGCGACAGCTGCACCAGAGATTCCAAAGTCCCCACGCATGCCGCGACCATAGAAAGACAAGAAGACAATGGGGCAAGTCTGGGTATCACCACGGAACCCGCAATTTAGTAAATTGTCAATGGCAGAGAAGGGAAAAGCTATCACCGTTGAAACAGAGGAGGAGGAGGAAGATTTGCAAGCCCTAATCGCCCAAATTGAAGCATAGGACGATGAGGCGGAGAATTTTTCCTAAGTACCTTCGGCGATAAAGTTACCCCCTACATCTCCCCGTGGAAAGGTACAACCAAGATACCGAAGGACTTGGAGGCCACAAAGAGTGCACTCCAAACCCTGCTTCTTCCTGATGAAATAAGGTTTGAAGGTCTACTGCTAGGACGGATACCTAATATAAAGTTCAAAGACTGGGACCTCGCGGATAGCGATAAGTTCCCACAGTTAGCCACAGAGAAATTACTGCAGCATAAATGGTTACGCAGTGTGCAAAAGGCTGGGTTACTCCATCTGCATGGATACCCCACTACCACCACGTGCCCGTCACAATTTTTGTCATCTGGCAGCTATTATGTTAGTACATGATGGGTATCTCTAGCTAGAGGAGGCGATTCCCATCACGGTTGATTTAATTCACTGGATTTTGAGGTTGCCCATCAAAGGAAACAATCCCGCAGCCATAGCAGGAAATAGCAATGACTTAGCCCTCGCAGAGGCTATGAAGGCCCAATATAAGCTAGAGAGGAGGAAGCGAGGGTATGTAATAACGAGCATCAAGGACCAAGGGGTGCACATAGCCACCTAGCTACTGGCCGGCAAGCTCATGAGGAAATGTCGCGCATACGAGGTTCCAGCATCTGTAATTGCATTGGTAGAGCAGTGTGTAGAAGGGCTCCAATTCAACTAGGCGCAATTGCGATGATTTTTTGACAAATTGTAGGGAGGCCCAGGAGCAGGGTAAGACCTTCCACTATGTGTGGTTGCTCTTATCCATCCTGTTGGTTGCAGGGGAGCTGCCAGAGGATAGCCAATTTCCCACCATTGAGAGGAACCTACCTGAAGCCACGAGGTACACCTTGCTCTGGGCAACGAAAGACATAACGAGGGTTCGTGAGATCAAGGTGTTTTGGGTGTTCATGGAGGTGAGCATCCAAACATGGATCAACTGCAGGCCGCGCTTGTCCCCAATAGTATATAACAGTTTTCAAAGTGCGGTAGAATTCAAGGCGGATATGCATAATCTGTATATTCGAGCGCGAAAGGATCTAGACCAAACGTGGGTGAAGCTTCTGTTCATTGCAATGGACGATGCAATTTTCGATGTAATGGTAGCATAGTCTCCAAAGTGGCGTGCTCTAGACTTGGCAGAACTGGAAAAGATCACAGCACAGCACTGGAAGAAGGAAATCAAGATGCACATCGCAAAGCTGGCAAAGAGAAAGCGCCAGGAACTAGAAGCGGCCACGCAGCGGAAGGCGGCTGAGGCAGCAGCGATAGCACAGATGGCACAAACCACAACCGTGCCCACCGAAGAGACTGAGGAAGACAGGGAAATGTCCACGGAGCGGGACATACAAGGGGAGGCTGAGACAGAGGAATGCACAGACCCTACAACAAAATCGACCCAACTTAAGAGGCCGCGCGTCCAGGAGAAGCCAACTGCACGGAAAAAGCCAAAGGCAACAAAGACCTTTGAGGGAGCCCTTCTTGACAGTGGCAAACCAATTCGCGATGTCGCTAAGGATTCTCTTGAAGAATTAATGACGGAGCAAACAACTGTGTTGGGGGTGCTCAAAGCGTAGTTGCAAGCATTACAGGTGCGACCCCCAAGAATGATGACACTGCAACTTGCAGAAGGTGAATCTGAAGCTGAGAAATGTTGTGCACCCGCACAATGAACACTTTGGTGTTACCAGAGGGCGCAGTCTTAGCAGAAGCTGAAGGTAACATGAGGGGCTGGGGGTTGAATTTGGCCGCCCTTCCTAGAGAAACCCTATACCAGCTGCAGGATGGGGTAATTGCTGAGCTTCATGCTAGAGAGGGTCGTGCCCTCCAAGTCTTGAGCAAGCAGAAGCTAAATTTAGAACAGCTTAGCCCGAAACACGACAACCTGTTCACACAAAACCAGGGATTAGAACATGTTGTGGAGGAGGCTTGTAGTAGCATACCGGAGTTGGCTATGCCAGCGACACTCCCCACCGAGGAAAAGATTCACCAATTAGTAGCTGGATTCTGCAAGACCCAGGAGGAGGCTGTGAAGGTTCAGTTGGAGCTGAACTTGCAGATCGCGGAGCTGTGACTGAAGGTGCAGCCCTCTACACCCCCAGAAGTCAGAGAGCAATGCCACTGTGCCATTTAATCGGGGTTGGAAGTGATAGAGCACGTTGTACAGGACTACACGGGATTGTTGGATCAGTCCCTCTTCACGCTCACTTCACTACAGGAAGACCCAATGCTACAGTGGTTGGAGACAGAAACGCGGGAGTTGCAACAAGCCTATGACAATGTCCGAGGGATCGTGCAAATGGTGGCCCTTACTCAGTGATTCACCAAGATGAGGGAGGCCCAGGCTCTGAAGGAACAGGTGGATACCACACACTAGAAAGAAGCAGGGCTTAAAGCACGCATCCAGCCTTGGCTCGAGGAAGCATTCACGGCCAGTGCCACAATCGAGGGGAAGCTTGCCTAGATGCAGGATACATATGCGCTAAGGCAAGAAGGTGCCTCTGACAACGATGCATCAGAAATTCGCGCACAATTGATAGAGCGGACAACAGAGGAATGTGTGGCAGACGTCAGCGAAGCACAGAAGTTGTTGGATGGACTCCGAGTGAAGATCACCACACCAGCAGAGTGACTCAGGACAAGTCACGATGATTGTATTGGGGGCTTGCTGGGCAACGGATGCCCCCATAGCAGGTTTTTGGGGCTTAAAGCCAATTTTTAGTCAATGTAATGTAAAGACCCCGCAAGATGCGGGTGCAAAGCATGAGAGTCTAGGGTTGTTTTCCCTAAAATATTGTAATTTACTATAGAATGTTTCGGCCTACCCATGGTCTACGGACCATGGGAATGTATAAATAGAGCGAGGCTCTAAGTGTAGAAGGTAGTTTTTGGGGAGTCTCGATCATTAGTATTATGGGTTGTTGAATAAGGATTTTGTTCTAAGTCTGTAAGTCTGAGTCTTGGGTTGTAGTAGTAAGGAGAGGCTCTGCAACTGTGTGCACAGAGGCCTAGCAGAGTCCACAGCTGTGTGCGCGGACCCCTGCAGCTGAGTGAGCAGGGCGGAGTTGGGATTGTGACGAGACAGAAGTTTAATAAAAGATAAGTTGATTCTAAAATATTGTGCATCTTCTCGTAGATCAGTGTGTTTATGCTTCTGTTATTTTCTTATGCATCTTTTTACAGCTTATAATTGTGCGCACTTGTTATGAATGTTGAATTATTGAGGAGAATATTGGGCCCACAAAAATTAAGTTAAGATCTATAATAATAACACAGTAAGGATAAAGGATCTAGACAGCGCCTCTTCCCGCTCTTTATAGAGCTACGCAAAGGTCAGATAGTTGCGTGGAACAGTGCAAGCACGCAGGATCGGTTCGCGAACTTCCCAAACTTCATCAAGACATCCCTAGGGTGTGGAACCCTGGTTCCAACACCCTCCCATACTACCTCGGGCAAGACCTCAGTCTGCGCACCGCGGAATATTGCCGAAAGGGCCGGTAGTTTGAGGATTTGTTTGGCTGAATTACTTCTAAACCTGGGTCAGGCCCCAACAAGCCAACAGAGAGCTCTCTCGATCTCTAATTTTGATTCCTGCTCTTCATCAAGTGCAGCCCATGATGTTGTGGTCTTCTCATTTGAATCTTCTTCTTCTGGATGTGTTCCTTCAATGATATCAAGATAATATATTTTTTTTCAATACTCTTCCTGAGCTATGGTGAATACCATTGATCTCAAGAGGAGATGTTTGGAAGTGTTGTACCTCAACATTGTAAGTGGGTTGAGCTACTTCAATGTGTGGGTTTGGAAATGGCGGTGCAGGTAGTTGAGTGGGAGTGGGTATTTGAGATGGATGTAGTTGGGGTTGTGGTTGTGGTGGAGATGAATGGTAGGGATAACATGGAGTTGGGTATGGAGGATATTGAGGAAAATATTGAGGATATTGTGGATGGCTCCCATAAGTTCCTTTCCAACCTTGTTGCCAAGATTGGTTTTGGGGTAGAGATGGCCAATGTTGTCAAGGAAAGTATGTGTTCCAATTACTTTGAGGTGGATATGCATAACCTTGAAATTGTGAATTAGGCTCTGGCATCATACTAGGTTGACTAGGCTACCATGGTCCTCTTGGATGTGGCCCTTCAATGATATCAAGATAATCTCTTTTTTGCAATACTCTTCCTGAGCTATGGTGAGTACCATTCATCTCAAGAGGAGATGTTTGGAAGTGTTGTACCTCATAATTGTAAGTGGATAGAGCTACTTCAATGTGTGGGTTTGGAAATGGTGGTACAGGTAGTTGAGTGGGAGTGGATATTTGAGATGGATGTGGTTGGGGTTGTGGTTGTGGTGGAGATGAATGGTAGGGATAAAATGGAGTTGGGTATGGAGGATATTGAGGAAAATATTGAGGATATTGTGGATGGATCCCATAAGTTCCTTACCAAACTTGTTTCCAAGATTGGTTTTGGGGTTGAGATGGCCAATGTTGTCAAGGAAAGGGTGTGTTCCAATTAATTTGAGGTGGATATGCATAACCTTGAAATTGTGAATTAGGCTCTTGCATCATACTAGGTTTACTAGGCTGCCATGGTCCTCTTGGAGCTACATAACATAGTTGCATTGGCAATTGACTTACTCCATTGTCCTCTTGGTAAACTTCCTTCAACCTTGGTAATGATGGACAATGTTTAACATCATGTGATTATGCATGGACAACGCAAATATCAACATCTTCTTTTTCTTCATCTTGCATTCTTAACATTTCTACTTGTTTGGTTAGATTGCTAAGAATTTATTTTTTTAAATCATCAAACAAATTTCCAAGTTTAGCTTGACTTACCGATCTTGATGTTGATTTACCTACTCTTTCCCTTCCTCTTGATATGTGTTTGCATGTTTCACAAATTTCTTCAAATGATAATTGGTATACATCACATTTACTCATGAGATCAAGGATATTAATCCACTCATCCCTAATTGTTCTAAGTAAGAGGGTTTTTAGTGTGTCAGATCCTAAATGATGTAGTTTTCCCCTCTTAACATTATACATGAACCTCTTTATTAGATCCTCAAGGCTCTCATCTTCATTTTTATTCATTCTAAATATTTCTTCTTTAAGCTCATGATATTTATATTTTTCTAGAAATATCTTTTGCATATCATTCCATGATCTTATTGAATTAGTCCCTAAACTCATGAACCATTTCAGAGCTCTATCCTTCAATGTTGCCGGAAACAATATCATTTTTTGAGTTTTTAATAAGTAACCATAAGATCTACAAACAATTTCAAATTCAAAGAGAAATTTTTCTGGATCCTCTGACCTTAGACAATGAAATTTTGGAAGAAAAGATGGAGGGATGTTCTTCATGTGCACACTACCATCAGTATCTTGAATGGGAAATCTAAGAGGATCTTCCTCATTGTCATCATCTCCATCCATTTCTTCTACATTATTTGCCATCTTCTTCTTCTACCTGCAAAAGTGAATGGTGTTGTGGCTCTTACTGACCCACGTGATCAAATAGGGGGGAGGGGTGCATTAGTGTTGGAGATTTTTTTGTTTTTATGATTGAATGAAAACTATAATGCAATGCAGATTTCAAATTTTGAACTTACATATGCCTAATGCAAATATTTTTTGTTTTTTGCACAAATTAAAAAGAAATGAATCAACTAGGGAAGAAAACAATGCATACTTTGACATCTCCCTGGCAACGGTGCCAAAAAGTGATGAGCCTCGGTATTGCAACAAGAATGTTGCAACTCCCAAGGCTACCGACTTTAATTATCAACCCGGGGTTTGTACAAACTTAAGATGTATTGGAACTATATGTGCAGCATACAATGTGTCCTTCTTTTGTTGTCATGAGAGAAAATAAATGTTTCCTATTTGCGGGAATAAAAGACTGAATTTAAAAATGCTTGTAAAGTAACATGAAATCCTCTATCTACTTATTAACACACTTTGCTTGCAAAAGAACCCTATTTTAACCCTATTTGTCACATGTGATGTTTTAACTAATCTAAGCATGAAATCTGATCTAGAGAGTACTAACTGATGTGTGCATGTGTAAATATAAAACAAAAATCATTTTTTAAATCTTTTTGCTTTATAAATGCAAATGCTAATCTTTCCTTGATCTTTGAAAGGGGAGACAGGTGTGGAGGAAGAGGGGTGCAATGATTTTGATGGCTTAGAGGTCAAGTAGGGGCCTAATCCCAGCTTCAATGATGATTTTCTCAATTCTGGCTCAAAACAGGCCATTATAGGATTTCCTACAGGATGTACTAGTTCTCCTACAGGATCCCCTGTTTTACTACAAGATGTTATAGATTTACTATACGAAATTATAATTCATCAAATGACCAAGAAAATCAAATCCAAATTGGATGGGACAAAACCAAAATTCACTAGGATTTCTTAGGTCAGCATTCCAAGTGGAATCACTCAAAAATACCTCTGTTAACCCATGCTAAAAAATAGCAAAAAATTACTAGTCGAAAATCTAGAAATTCGAGAACTAATGAGCTAGTAAATTTATAAAATGCCTAACATAATCAAGTGAAAATGTAATGGGGTAATTTTTGTTATGAACTAGAATTATTTTGTGATCTAATTCAAGGGGAATCAACTTTATTGAAGCTCGTTAGAATGCTCTAAAAAATATCATAAATTTACTGCTAGTTTCCACAAAGGAGTTCCAGAAATCTAGATTTGGGAATAAGAAGACTAATCCAAGTAGCTCAATGATTACTATGACCTTCCAAATATTTTCCAAAGATGAAATGATGCTTGTGATCCTTCAAAAGAACTTACATCAACCATTTAACCCAATCCTACAACAAGAAATCATTAATACTAAATGCAGAAATAGAAAGAAACAAAAACAAGATATGCATGTAAATAAGAAGTGAAAAGAAGGAAAGAAAATGATACAAAAGGGCTCTGAGGCTCCTGGGATGACCAATCCCAAGGAAACTTAGAGACCTATGGAGGAGAACAAGATTTAGAAGCTGAACATGACACCAATCTTCATTATTTTCATCAATACAATTACATCCCTGTAAGAAAATACAATGGAGTTGCAGAAATACAAGTTCTCCCCACAAGAACACTAATGAAAATCCATCCCTAGATGAAAATTAGACATGGTACTTATAAAAAATGATTAGGAATCATTCCCCATGAATGGAGGAATCTTTCCCCACCAAAATCCCTTGATTAGTTGATCTGGTTCCCAATACTAGGAATCTGCATTAAATGGCAGGGAACACATTCCTAGATTTTCTCAATCATTGGAGTTCCACAATTTGTGCCATAATTCCATAATATCTTGTTGATTTATTATTTAATAGTGATCCTCCTGTAGTAGGGAGCAAGTCCCTAAATTATCTCCTTCTCTGAATCTTCATAATCTGCCCAGTATTCTCATAATATTCCACAAAAATAAATAATATTAGGCACAAATATGCAATTATTCATAAACCTTCCTAATGAATATATTAAAGTTAAAAATACATTATCTAATGCAAAAATAGAGGCTTAATGTGCTGAAGGATGGTCATATGCCTTAATTTATATTTAATTTAGAGGCATGGGCCTTAATTTATGTCTAATTTAGAGGCCCATCAACTAATCACCTTGGTCAGAATGCCTTCCAATGCTCAGTTAGTTACTTCCATGTTAGGTCCCTATAATACTAGTGATTCCCCCATTAATATTTTAGTTGTATCCCTTATTATTATTGTTACGCCCCTATTGTCCCCATATTGTTATTATTGTGCCCCATAGAATCCCTCTATTGTTATTTTTGTGCCTTTATATTATTATTGTTAGATCAGCTTGGTTATATTGTGACCCCTTAGACTCCTAATATAAAAAGGAGGTTTTGTCATTTGAATCATCCAAGAATTGTTCATTTGTGTAATGTAAAGGAGGTTTCCCCCTTGAAGAGGCTGAATTCTAAGGCATTGATCTATCTTTTCTATCTTTTTGTGAGCTGGTTTCATAACATTTGGTATCAGAGCTTTGGATTCTAGGGTTTCGCTGCTCCAAACAGGTCATCGTGAAATTTTTGATATAATGTTTTTTCTGCGACGTTTCAGAAGCTAAAAAAAAAAAATATTTGAGACTAAATCATGCTAAACCTCGGGTCCATATTTTAGATTTTGTCTCACTATATTTTCAGAGATATTATCTGAGGAAGTTAGGGTTTTTGCAAGCTCCAAAATTTCATCTAAAATAGGTCATCATGGAATTTTCACTATAACTCTTTCGCTACGAAGTTTTAGAACCTAAATAAACCCATTTGAGAATAAATTGGTCTGAACCTCGGCTCCGAATTTCAGATCCTGTATCGCTATATTCTCGAAGATATAATCTGAGGACGTTAGGGTTTTTGCAGACCCCCGAATTACATTCCAAACAAGTCACCTTGGGAAAATTGTCATAACTTTCGCTCTAAGCATCAGATTGAATTTTCCTAAGAACTTACAGAAAGAGGATGGATTGTAGTTGTTTTGGGTATCATTTTTAGAACCTAAGGTTGAAATAGTGACCTGCGGTCTGTCGTACAAGTTCTCTCTACTGAACCAGTCTATACTCAGGCCATCGTGGGAGATTTGGCATAACTCTTCATTGGAGAACCCAATATTGATCAGACTTGTGAGGTTAGAAATTTTACTAGGAGGGTTACCGCAGGAAGAAATTTTAGACCTGGGAGATTCAAAATTACAGAGATACATCAGATTCAATATCGAGCTCCTACAAAGTGAAAAAAGTTGTATAGTTTTTTTTTTTTTTTTTTTGCATAAGCTTGGTTTGAAAAAATAGTTTGAAGGAATTCAAAGGGCATAGTGAAGCATTATTATCGGTAATTGATGCCCCAAAGAAAGAAAATGGAAACATCTAGCAAGCAACCTGAAATCTCTAGCATGACTCATGAAGAAGAGGATGAAATCCAGCATGATATATCAAAATTACGAGACCAAGTGCAACAAATTTCACTTGCACAAAAAGTAACATAAAATAAGATGGATGGTTTAAAGAAAGATGTAGAAGCTAAGAGGGATGGTTTAAAGAAAGGCGTGGAAGCTAAGATGGATGGTTTAAAGAAAGGTGTAGAAGTTAAGATGAATGATGTGGAAGCTAAGATGGACGGCATGGAATCTAAGATGGATGGCATGGAAGCTAAGATGGATGATTTAAAGAAAGGCATGGAAGATTTGTAGACATATTTGAAGACAAATTTGACAAAGTTTCTAGAAGAAATTCTTACTAATGGTGAAAGGGTGGTAAAGGAAACTCATGATGAGAACAAAATAAATGTTAATCATGATTTCATAGACTCTAACATTGGATCAAAGAACCACCATGTTCCAAAGATCGATATGAAGAAGTTTGATGGCAAGGATCCCGGAACATGGATACTATAGATGAAGCAATTTTTCGATCTCCATAATGTGAAAAACACACAAAAGGTATGCATTGCAACTTTATATTTTGAACCAAATCAGTTTCTATGGTATTGATGGCTTTGCTCTCATAAACAAATTGTCACTTGGACTATTTTTATGGATGAAATGATAGCACATTATGAGGATACAAAAAGCAACACCTTTTTTAGCTAATTGATAAACCTCAAACAAAAGGGTTCAATGATGGAGCACATTGAGGACTTCCAAAAATTGAATATAAGGGTAAAATATATTCTAGAGGAGCATAGGATTGATGTGTCATAGGGACTTTAAAAGATAACATCCAACATGAGGTTCGCCTTTAGGAACCAGATTCATTGGAGAAGGCATTTAGGTTGGCAAGAAAAATGGAAAGAAAAATTATGGCAACAAGGAAGCCTACCACTCACAATCATAAAGATGGAAGTGTTGTTGCCCCTAGCCATCCACAACCTACAATATTGACACCACAACAATTGGAAGAAAAAATAGCAAAAGGGCTTTGTTACAGTTGTGATAGCAAATACACTAATGGTCATAAGTGTGTCGAAAATAAATTATTTTACATAGATTGTGAAGAGGAGGAAGAAAAGGAACAAGAAACATCAAAAGAAGAGGATATACACCAGGAACAAACCCTAGAAAAAGAAGAAATGAATCCAACCATATCTTGTAATGCATTGGTTGGAATTACCATGCCTCAAACTATCAAGATAGAAGTGCATATCAAGAAGAAAAAGGTAATCGTGTTGATTGATTTGGGAATTACCCATAATTTTATTCATTGTAAGATAGCCAAGGAAATAAATTTCTTCCTATATCCAGCACCAGAGTGTCAAGTGATGGTTGTAAGTGGAGGAACCATAAATTTCTCAAGAAAGTGCCATAATATCAAGTTATCCATGGGAGAATATGTATTTAATAGCCCAATTATTTCCATTCCAATGGGTGGTGTTGATGTTGTACTAGGAGTCCAATGGCTACAATCCTTGGGCATAATAGCTTTTAGTTTTCAAGAAATTTTCATGAAATTCTCTTCAGAAGGAAAGGAAGTTGAATTAAGGGGTATCGCAGGGAAACCAGGAAAGATAATCAGCTCTAACGAAATGACAAAGCTTCTAAAGAAAGAACAATGAGGCATAATTGCACAATTATGTTCACTAGAGGTTCCCACATTGAAATCATCCATTTCTCCAGATCTCCAAAAAGTCTTGGACAATCATTCCAAGGTATTTGAGACTCCCAAAGGCCTCTCACCTATTCATGATCATGATCATGCTATTAATTTGATTCCAGGAAGTGTTCCTCCAAACATCATGCCTTACATATATCCCTATGTCCAAAAGAGTGAAATTGAACATATGGTTGCAGAAATGCTAGAGGCTGGTATAATTCAACCTAGTCAAAGTTCTTTCTATGCTCCAGTAGTATTGCTTCACAAGAAGGATGGATCATGGCGCATGTGTCCAGATTATAAGAGCTCAACAAGCTCACTATTAAAGATAAGTTTCCCATTCCTGTCATTGATGAATTATTAGATGAATTGCATGGATCAATTTACTTCACCAAGTTGGATCTTCGTTCAAGATATCATCAAATCAGAATGAAGACTGAAGACATTCCAAAAACAGAATTTAGAACTCATGAGGGTCATTATGAATTTTTTGTCATGCCTTTTGGCCTTACTAATGCACCTTCTACATTTCAAGTTTAATGAATTCCATTTTCAAACCCTTAGAAAATTTTTGTTAGTATTTTTTGATGATATACTAATCTACAGCAAGACTTGGAAGGATCATGTCCAACATGTTGACATGGTGCTCAAACTATTGGAGGAGAAACAACTATATGCAAAAATATCCAAATGTTTCTTTGGAGTACAAGAGGTGGAATATCTGGGTCATATTGTATCTCATGAAGGTGTTAAGGTAGACCCTAGCAAAATTAAAACCATTAAGGAATGGAAAATCCCCACATCCATAATGCATCTACGAAGATTTCTCAGGTTGACCGGGTATTATCACAAGTTTGTTCAGCATTATGGGAGAATAGCAGCACCTCTAACAACATTATTGAAGAAAGATGCATTTTCATGGACTCTAGAAGCAATAAAGGCATTTGAACATCTTAAAGAGGCAATATGCCAAGCACCAGTCTTAGCTACACCAGACTTCACAAAAACCTTTATTGTGGAATGTGATGCCTTAGGAAATGGAATTGGTGTTGTTTTAATGCAATAAGAAAGACCCATTACTTTCGAAAGTCATCCAATAAAAGGAAAGTACTTACACAAAGCTATTTATGAGAAGGAAATGTTGGCAATACTACATGCACTTAAGAAATGGTGACCCTACCTAATGGGAAGACACTTCAAGGTAAAAACAAATCATGATAGTCTTAAATACTTTTTAGAACAAATATTATCTTCATAAGAGCAGCAAAAATGGGCCACAAAGATGTTGGGTTATGACTTTGAAATCATCTACAAAAAAGGGAAGCAAAATGTTGTGGCAGATGCACTCTCAAGAAAGGATGAGGATGTGGAAGCATTTCTTTGCACCATTTCTATTATCCAACCAGATTGGATAAACGAAGCAAGGGACGAAAGGAAGAATAATGAGGAAGTGTGGGCACTCATTCAAAAGATACAACAAGATCCCAGTACATCTGATACATTTAGCTGGAAAAACGATTCGTTATGGTACAAGGATCGGTTATACCTATGTAATAATTCCCAACTCAAACAAAACATTCTTAGGGAATTGAACACCTCTCCCTTAAGAGGGCACTCAAGATTTCTAGAAACCTACCACAGGGTTAAGAAGGATTTTTTTGGGATGGCCTTAAATTGGATATTCAAAATTTTGTGGCGGAATGTTTGGTTTTACAATAAAACAAAGTTGCAACAATTAAGACCCCGGGACTATTACAACCTTTATCCCTTCCAAGCCAACATTGGGAGGAGGTTTCAATGGATTTTTATCACAGGTTTACCCAAGTCCGAAGGAAGGAGTGTTATCATGGTGGTAGTTGATAGACTTAGTATGCACACTTTTGTGCATTATTTCATCCATTTAAAGTGAGTACAATATCTACTGTATTTATGGAAACAATTCAAAAGCTACATGGAAACCCAAAGATTATTGTAAGTGGCAGAGATCCCATTTTCATTGGAAATTTTTGGATAGAATTATTTTCTTGTCTTGGTACTCAGTTAGCTCATATCTCATCTTATCATCCTCAATCTGACAGGAAAACTGAGATAGTAAACAAATTTTTGGAAGGATATCTTCGTTGCTTTGTATCTGATAAACAGACACAATGGGTCAAACGGTTTCCTTTGGCTGAGTGGTGGTATAACACTCCCTTCCATACTGCAACAAAAATGACTCCATTTATGGCACTTTATGGATATCATCCACCATACATCACATCATATTTAAGAGAAAATTCTAAGGTTCAAGCAGTGGAAGATCACATCAAGCATCAGTAACAAGTTCTCCAACTCTTAAAGGATAACCTCACCTTGGCGCAAAATAGAATGAAACAGCAGGCAGATCAACATCGCAGCGAAAGAAGTTTTGATGTAGGTGATTGGGTATTCCTATGGCTAAAACCATATAAACAAATGTCCCTCAAGCAAGCTAAGAAGGATAATAAATTATCACCAAAGTATTATGGTCCATACAAGGTGTTGCAAAAGATAGGTACTATGGCATACAAATTGGAGCTTCTTGCAGCTTCCCGAGTGCACCCAGTTTTCCATGTTTCATGCTTAAAGAAGGTTATAGGTGACAAGCTTCCAGTTCAAACAATATTGCCAAAACTTGATGAGGAAGGAAAAATCATATTGGAACTTGAAGCAGTCAAAGAAACAAGAACTCGACAACTATGAAATTGATCAATTTCAGAGTATCTCATCAAGTGTAAGAACTTACCCATTGAAGATTCCACATGGGAGGATGAGAATTTTATACAGAAGCATCCAGAACTACTCAAGCGTTGAGGACAACACTTTTTTGAATGAGAGGAGCATGTTAGGTCCCCATAATACTAGTGATTCCCCCATTACTATTGTCGTTGTATCCCTTATTATTATTGTTATGCCCCTATTGTCCCTATATTGTTATTATTGTGCCCCATAGAATCCCTCTATTATTATTTTTGTGCCTTTATATTATTATTGTTAGGTCGGCTTGGTTATATTGTGACCCCTTAGACTCCTATATATAGAAATGAGGTTTTGTCATTTGAATCATCCAAGAATTTTTCATTTGTGTAATGTAAAGGCGGTTTCCCCCTCGAAGAGGCTGAATTCTAAGGTGTCGATCTATCTTTTCTATATTTTTGTGAGCTGGTTTCATGAAATTCCACTTTCCCATTAGCCTGTGGGTGGTAAGGAGTGGAATTTATGTGCTTGATCTTATGTTGGCTTAACATATTTTCAGTCATATAAGATGTAAATTGACTGCCTTGATCAGTGACCAACTCTCTAGGGTATCCAAACTTATAAAATACATTTTCCCTCAAGAATTCAGCCACCTTTTCTTTTGTTGCTACCTTGATAGCTTTGGCTTCAACCCATTTTGTTAAGTATTCGGTGCACACAATGATGCACTTCTTATGTCTAGATGGAGGGTAAATGGGCCTGATGAAATCCATGCCCCACATGTCAAATGGCTCGAAAGTCACTTGAGGTTGTAGTGGCATTTCATCCCTCAAGGTAGGCTTCCCCATCCTTTGGCACCGATTACACTGGCTAGTATACCTTTCTACATCATGGTGGAGAGTGGGCCAGTAATAGCCAGCTTGTAGTACCATGAATGTTGTTCTTTTGGCTACAAAGTGATCTCCATAAGGGCCATCATGACAAGCCAGAAGGATGTCAAAGACTTCCTCCTCCCTGACACGTCTTCTCATAATTTGATCTGGACCTAGCTTGAAGATATTGCCCCTAATCCAAGTGAATGGGGCACTTTTTCTTATGATCCTTCTCTTTTCCTTGGAGGAAAAATTTGGATGGAACTTTACAGATACCAAGTATTTTGCTATGTCAGTAAACCATGGAGAGAGAACTGAAATGGTGAATAAATGTTCATCGGGTAATTGATCATCAACCATTCCTTCCTCCCCTACAGGCAAAGTCAATATGGATAAAAAAGATCTGCAACTACATTCTCTTTATCAGCCTTATCAATAATAGTTAGATCAAATCGTTGCAATAAAGGTAACCATCTAATAATTCGATCATTTACGTCAGGTTTGTTCATCAAGTATTTAATTGCAGCATGTTCAGTATGTACAAATGTCTGGTAACCAGTAATGTAATGTCTAAATTTATTCAATGAATGTACAACAGCTAGGAGCTCTTTTTCAATTACTGTGTAGTTTAACTCGGCTTTCGACAGATTCTTATTGATGAAGTAAATGGCATAAGGTAGCTTGTCATCTATCTAGCCTAGAGTTGCTCCTATAGCTTTGTGAGAGGCATCGACATGAATATGAAAAGGAAGAGCCCAATTTGGGCCTCGAAGAATAGGTGCAGTAGTCAACTTGTCCTTTAGGGTGTCCAGGGCTTCTTGGTAGCTTTCTGACCATAAAAATTCAAAGTCTTTGGCCAATAACCCAAATAAGGGAGAAGTTAACTTGCTAAAATCTTTTATAAATATCCTATAGTATCCGGATAACCCTAAGAAACTCCTGACATTCTTATGCTTCTATAGAGTTGGGACCCTTTTGATGTTAGCTATCTTATTTGGGTCTACTTGCAGTCCTTCCTGGGATATCGAGTGACCTATAACAGTCCCTGTAGTCATCATAAATTCACATTTTTTGGGACTGAGGGATAAGTTCATTTCAATGCATTTTTTTAACCCCTTTCCTAGGTTAGTGAGAGCCTCCTGGAAATCACACCCATAGGGTGTGCAACCATCCATATAAATTTCTACTACATCATGGAATAGCTCTGCAAAGATACTCAGGACTTCTCTCTGGAAAGTGGCAGGGGCATTGAATAGACCAAAAGTAAGGAGCCTATAAGAGAAAGTACCCCAAGGAAAAGTGAAGGTAGTTTTATCCTGGTCCTCTGGGCTGATCTGGATTTGATTGTACCCGTTGAATCCATCCAAGAAAGAGAATAACTTTTTCTTGCCAGACCATCTAACACTTGGTCAATGAAAGGTAGAGGAAAATGGTCCTTCTTTGTGGCTTTGTTTAGCTCTCGTAATCCACACAAATCCTCCACTTTCCATTTTTATTTGGAACCAGCACTAGAGGAGACACCCACTCATTGTCAAGATAGGGTAAATGAGTCTTGCTTCCAAGAGCTTCTGCAGCTCTTGTTTAACTATATCCTTGAGAGCTGGATTCATTATCCTTTGGGTTTGTCGGATTGGTTTTCAACCTTCCTTGATGTAAATGTGGTGAGTACACACCGAGGGGTGCACTCCCTTCATTTATTTGTAATTCCAAGAAAAGGCATCCAAATGCTTTCTTAACATGTTACATAACTCTTCTTCTTGGTGTACAGAGAGAGGGGTTGCTTTTCAATGCTCTTTTAGGGCCAAATTCTATTATCTTGACATGAGTAGGATTTGAGTTAGCTAAGAATAGATTAATCTGATGGTTGTCCTTGGTTTCCTTCACTACTTCCTCCAGAGACATGGCGTTGGGAGTTTGATTTTGGAGGATGTGTTCAATCAAATCATCTTCATCAGGTTGTCCTCCTCCTATAGCAGTTTCTAGGTTATATATTTTGGAGGAGACCTCATCTTCTTCCTCCTCTTCTAGCCATAAAGATAAGTCATGTTCTAGAGATGGTTGAGCAGGAGGGTACAGGACCAACTATTTGCATAGATGCCCATTTTTTATAGTCATATTTCCAACCCTACAGCTTATGTAGGCATTGGTAGTGGCTAACCAAGGCCTCCCAAGGATGAGAGGATAACCATTGAATTTGGTCTTAAGTTGGAGAACTAAGAAGTCTGCAGGGTATTCCTAGGAATCAATGGAGACCATCACATCCTCAACAATCCCCTCAAGGGCTACTGTGGATCGGTCTGCAAGCTACAAGACTGTCGTGATCTTCCTTAATGATTCTTAGAGATTCATCTTGAGCATAGTGTCCTTAGTCATTACATTGATGGAAGCCCCAAGATCAATCAAGGTATGGGGGACAATGGTGCCATAGATGTGTACATCTACTACAGGGATCCCAGGATCTAAATACTTCAGGCAAATTACCCGCTCCAGCATTAAGTCAGGCAGTTGTCCAATGACATTAATGGTAGGGGTGTCTCTTTTTCACCTCCATGGATGTTTGAAAAACTTATCTTTGATCATATTCTTGTAAATGGGGACATATTTTATAGCTTGGAGAAGCAGGATTTTAACACTTGGATTTTTTAACTCACCCAGAAGTTCAGTTTCTTCTAGGGTGTACTGGACTAGATGGGTTAACCTTTCAGGAAAGGGGGGTGGATTCATTCTAGGCACACTTTCCTCTCTTTCCTCCTCACTCTCCCTAGGTGGAGATGGAGGTCAGTTATCCGGGAGAACTCTCCCATACCTAAGGTTAGTTTCATGAATTTCCACAGCATAGGTTGTAGTATACCTAGGGGGACAGTATGGGGTACAGAGGGGCATACCTCCCTCTGTACCCCATACTATCTCCCCTAGGTATACTACATAGGTAGGGTAGGATGCTTCTCCACTGTAAACCTATTGTGCTTGTCTATTGTTCGGGTTCCAGTTTGGTTAGGCAAGCATCTGATTTTGTTTAGGTGGAGCAGGGTGTAGGAGTTGTGGTTGAGATGGAGGTGAAGGAAATAAAGCTGGAGCTTGGCTATATGGGGGCCTCCACCCCTTGGGTGGTGCATTCTACTGAGGTTTTGGAGGAGTATATGGTTGAAATGGTTGGTTGGCCGATTGGGAATGGTATTGAGGTGCAAAATACCAAAGAGAAGGTGTAGACTAGGAAGGATGAGTTGGGGGGCACCAAGGGGGAATGGATGTGTTTTTATTAGGGTTGTAATATGAATAGGATGACCCTTGCATGCCCTGTTGGTATGGTCGAGGTCCATGAGGCCTCCTTTGATTAATGTAGCAAAGTTGTTCAGTCACCCCTTCAGTTCCCTGATACATAACTTTTAATCCAGGCAGAGAAGGGAACTTGTCTGTGGAGTGGTTTTCCTCATAGACCGAGTAGATTTCTATAAGGTTCAATGGACATTTATTCCTAGGGTGCCTCCTTGTGCCTCCTCCTGCTTCTGTTTGATTTGCATAGTGTTTATTTGCAAAGCAAGGGTTTGCAGCATTTCACTCTTAAAGTCTTCCAAAATTTTCCCAATTTCACTTTTTATGGATGTATTGGAAGAGGATGAACTAGCCACTGCTTGACTAGACCTACCCTTCTTTCTAGCTGCCCTAGAATGATTCTTGAAAACTATCTTTATATCATCATAGGGTAATTGGTAGATGTCCCCTCCTGACAGCAAGTTTAGGGTTTCTAGAAGGTCTTCCCTGATCCCCCTGAGAAGGACTAACTTAAGTGACTCAAGATCAAGTGTGCACCTGGCCCTTTTATAGCTGAGCTGGAATCTTTCCTCATAATCCTCTAAGGACTCATCATGTCCGAAGGTCATTCTAAAAATTTCCTCTTTGGTATCTTTGGACCTGCAGTAGTCCCTATACTTGTTGTTGAAATATTGTTGCATCTGAGCCTAAGTGGTGATACTATCCCAAAGTAAACCCATGAACTAGCGCAGGGATGCATCCTTGAGAGTGGATGGGAATAATTTCAGCTTCTGATCATCAGAGGTGTAATCATAAGTTCTGCATATGACAGTAAATTCAAACAAAAAGGTATCTAGATCTTCTGAGGTCAATCCATGGAAGTGAGGAAGAGAAGAGGGGCTTATGTTTTTCATCTTGGAATCCCCATTAGTTTCTCTGATGGGAAAAGCACCCTTGATTATTTCCATGTCTCCCCTTTCATTTCTATTTTCAACCATTGTGTCAGTTGGAATGGTTTCTTCTTCTTCCCCTATAGGCTCTTCAAAAATCTTTGGTTGTTCGCCTAAAGGTTCCTCTAACTCACAGCCACTGAAGAAGAGGGAAGGTTGGTTGTTTGAAGTGGTGGGGGTATTTGGTAGAAAAATTCCTAAGTTATTCCTATTCCTACGAGGCATGAAAGGAGTGTTTTTTTTATTTTTGAGTTTTAAACTACTTGCAGAACTGAAAGAAATCAAAAATGAATTGCAACTATTTACTGAATAGAACTAATTGTAGAATGAAAGAGATAAGAAAAGGAAGAAAGAAAGCAGAAATCACATCTACTCGTAAATCTCCCCAGAAATAATGCTAAAAAGCGATGAGCACCAGTATCGCAGCAAAGATGCTGCAACTCTTGGGGATACCGACTTTACTTCATCAACCTGGGGTTCATACAAACTTGGAGGTGACAGTGTTGTATACACAAATATATGTAATTGCTCTACTCTTTGTCACTACTGAGCTGGGGCGATATACCACTAGGGTTTCTCAAACCATCCTTCTATTGACTAGAAGAAGTTTGATTACCAACTTGGAGAAGGGAAATTTACCCTACTTGGAAGAAAGGAATTGTGTCTATTGCATGAAGGAAACACTGAAATAAATGCTTGCAAAACAACATCAAACCCTCCATCTACTTGCTAGCATATTGTGCTTGCAAAACAACCCTACTTTAACACATGTGAGTTTTTAACTAATATAAGCATGAAATCTGATCCAAAGAGTGCTAACTATTGTATGCAAGAATAAATATAAAAGAATTTTTTCTTATTATCTTTTTGCTTGAAAAATGTAAATGCTAATCTTGCTTGGTTCTTTGGTAGGGGAGACAAGTGTGAAGGAAAATGAGTGTAATGTTTCATATGACTTGGAGGGAAAGTAGGGACCTAATCCAGGCTTGTAGTGATGATTTTTCTCAATTCAGGCTCAAAACAGGCTACTACAGGTTTTCCTACAGGATGTCTACAGGAAGTACTAGTTCACCTATAGGATCCCCTATTTTACTATAGGAATAGGCCAAAAGCTTAGGGAGTGGTCTAGAAGATGGGATGGAGCTTGGAAAAGGTGAATAAGGAGGGAAAAAGGCATGGGAGTGGTAGGCATTTACTTAGAACTCAATCCAAAGCTTTAAGATGGTTGGATTTGTTCAACGGAGATGGCAAGTTTTCCTCATAAGACAAGAATTCAAATTGAGACCTGTTGTAGCAGCTACAACCATCCTCCAAAATTTTGGCATGCACCAATTTCAGAGCCTCCCTTGAAGAGTTTCACTTGATGAGTGCACACACTCGGGTTCACTCCGTGAGCTCGTGTGAGTATTTACATCCACCTTGCTTGTTCATTGCATTCAAGTCTCTGCATGTTGATGTCTAAGTCATGCTTGTGATCATGTTCTGGTTATGCTTAAAGTCTTTGCTTTGTATGTGTTTGTTATGTTCGCTATGAAAGCATTTTTCGCACTCACACGTGGAGTCACATTCATCGTCATGAAATCATCGTCCTGATCAATGAACAATCAATTACAAGTGTCGCGCTTGTCACTTGCACCGTCGGTCAATCATGTTGAACATGTGTGTCTGGATGGTTTGGTCATTTCGCCTTCAAGTCATGCGAGTGTGTGTTTGTATGATCACCTATGCATATTTCGATTGTTCACACACTTATTCATTTTGTTGAAGTTTTGGCAACCAAACTCTCCACTAACATCCAGACCATCACCCTTCTTTCGACTCAATCGAATGTCAACTAGAATAGCACAGAAGCACCAAGCTAGTCCCTTCAAGTTGTGTTGCCCACAAGCAACTCAATCAACACTCATGCTGGCCACCCGGACAGTCGAACCCGGTAGTCACCCAGGGACTAACTCCCCTCAAAAATTGCGTAGAGGCCATTGACCTTACCCATTCAACTGACTAAGGAAATTGCATAGATAGGCCAGACAGACGCCAAGTGCCCGTCCCTATCCCCTTCAAAAAATTACGCATTTTTCCCATTCAGTCATCTGGACGGTTGATCGGCTGCTCATCCAAGAAATTGCACAGTTTTCATGAGCATGCCTTCTACTGTCCAGTAGTCTTCTCAGCTCATAAATTTCGTAGAGATGATCAGCAGGCCATCTTCCTAGCTTCGGTGCAATTTCCCCACCAGCAACTCCTAGTAGCAGACTACCAGTTCCCTCCAGGAATTGCGCGGTTTCTGTTGCCAGTGACTGAGCAGCGAACTACCAATTCCCTCTAGGAATTACGCATTTTTGGCTGCTAGTGACCCTAGCAGCCAACTGGTAGTTCCCTCTGGGAATTGCGCAATTTTTCCTGCCAATGACCCCAGTAGCCAACTCGCAGTTCCCTCTGGGAATTGCACAATTTTGGCTGCTAGTCTCCTTGGCAGTTCCCCCAGAAAACTACACAATCCCTGTCTGCTGACCCTTCATGTAGCCCAGCCCGTTCCTCTGGAAAATTGCACAAATATGGTTGTCCAACCCCCGCTGACTGTTCATTCCAGAAAATGCGCAGAGCATGCCTGCCTTGCCCTCCTGCAGCCTGGACTGTCCCTCCCAAAATCTGCGCAATTTTGCCTCTCAGCCGAGCCAGACCTCGTAGACAGTCACTGTCAACTCAAATTGCATGTTTCCATTACTCAGTGACTCTTGCGCAGTTTTCATCAGTAGTGCCCAGAGCCATCATCCCGCTTCGCAACCTTGCTACCTCTCCCAGTCACTTCCATTCGAAATGATCATGTGTCATGGTAGACTATGATATTTTGGATTTGATGTTGTCTCATCATGAGTGACTGTAGGTACAGGTACACCAACAAACATGGCAAGACGATGAATGGGATGAACGAAGGGAGCACATGCAGAAGGACAGGTTCACCAATGGATGAACGAACGAAGCATGTGAAGCGGACGAATGTGACGAACATGCACCTTTGCGAACAGTCGAGTCTGTCAAGCTTTCTAGCATGGAAGCAAGGAACAACATGTTAAATCTTCATCAAGCGAACCAAGGACAATCGAGGACTCCACACACTTTGCCATGGGTAGGTGAAGTTATGATACACCATGAAGACATCCATCACTCAGCATCACTGTAGCTCAACATGCACTCCAGTAGCAACATGAGTGTACCAGCATTGTCATGTCAAGTCATGTCAAGTCATGTCATGTGTCATGTCACCCACATCTCCACTATGGGCTATGTTGTCAATCAATGTGATGTAACGTGGAAGTCCAAGAGACCCACTTGTTAAACATAGGGTATTTATGTTGAAAATTCATGGAAGTCAAATGGTCATGAGGGTAGTTGAACAGCCACAAGGGTTAGTTTCACCCTTGGCTATAAATACCCCCTCATTTGTACATGGAAGGGCTTTTCACCTCAGCTCCTCCCACATAGCCAAGAGAGTCTGTAATATTTTCTTTGAGGAGTAAGTAGTGGCTCCAATGCCCCGCACTCAAGGTTAGTGATGTATGGTGTAACGATGTGTCTTGGAACTTTCACTTAATTCAGAAGCCTGTTAATAGGCCAACACATTTTCCCACATGTATTGTATACGTTGTAAGACCGATCCTTAACACTTGTAATGCATGTTTCTTTAACCTGTGTTCTACATATGAACTATTTCATTTGTTGTAATACATAATCTATTAATGGACATGTGTTGTATACGCAGTTAATGTTGTCCCGTCTGTGTCGACTACTCTGTCGAACATCATACAGAAATTTCACATTAACCTTGTTGTAACAATCGTTGCACTTGTTCAGACTAATTCGTGATTGTTGTACATGTTATCTTACCTTGTATGTTGGGATTGCTGCATCCGTGTGGACTGATCCGTCGGAGGCTGTGTATGTCCAATTGTGTTGTGTGTTCCTAGCCGAGTTGGCACTGATCCCTTTCAACCTGGAACTCACCTTCACCCTCTTCCCTTCACAGTGAAAGAACCATTGACACAAGTACACTTACACTCACCAAGCACGCGAACCTCACTTCCCAAAGACAAATCATACCACTCTCTTGTGCTTACAAGCAAGAGTTGATGCAAATCCTTAAGACAATTTCAACCGGTCCATCATACCGAATGGGACTCCCGCACCAAACGATGTGAGGTCTAGTTGGGACTTCATACCAAGGTGATCCCCTGAATGTTGATGGTTCCAGCACCATTAACAATACCTTAGTGACTTTTGTAAATCAAGGGTAGATATGGCTTGGCTAAGGCTGATGAGATGGGGTCTACCTACAATTTAGAAACTTCTGCAACAACAAACATCATTCTTGGCATTCATACATAAACTCATTAAAGACAAGAAGGGTTTGTTCAAATAGAGAAAAAAATTGGAGTTACCACCATTGACTTGCTAAATTCATGCATGGAAGTGCTTGAAACCAATAGGGAACTGAGATGAGATCAGTGCAAAACCTAAGAGATCAGAAAATACCAATTGCAACTTATCTATGAAACTGAAAGATAATAACCAAATTAGCAAGAAAACCCTAGATTACATAGGAAGTAAGAATTTTGTCTTTTTAGGCTATATGAGAAGTGTTCCTCGAACCATGATCCCTACAAGGGAGAAATGAGGTCAAAACCACTTCCTATTAGCCTTTTTGGGATATATTCTTATTACTACAATTCTACTTTTAGAACTATCCACAAATGGAAGCAAACTAATTAAATCTACCAATACTTGCAAATTAACAATACCAAAATTAGTTGAACAACTAACTATGAGTATAACCTAAGCATACATATACAACAAGAGGAACCTCTGCTACTAGGGTTGGTCCCTAACCCAAGAGCTTCAACCCTCTAAGTCAACTCAGTGCTGGATCAAGGGAATGTTGCTCATTTTCATTAAAGAAATCAAAAATACATAAGAGTGCTTGGTTACAATGCTTCAACTCAAAAATTTCTTAGCTATCTTGAACAAAAAATATGAATCCTAATGAGGCCCTAGGCCTATTGATTTATATAATTGAAGTTACCAACAACTTCCTTAAATTTAGGGAGGTTTGGCTCCAATCTCAAGATCAACTAGTCTTCAACTATCATTGGCTTGGCTACCAATGAACTTCATGACTCGGCTGCTTGCAACTCTGAGCTGATGAGATTTTATTGAAGAATCTTCGAGTGAGTGAGGAGTTAAGGAGGGAGATCCTATCTCCTAGAATCCCTCTTGCTTGTCTCCATTCAAGTTCCTGCACTTTAATTAGCTAAAATTTTCTCCAAAACCTGCAATCAATGCACATTAGACCACTAGACATGACATCTCATTGTTGGGGCTTGGTTTTGCCCAATTTTGACACCCTTTCCAGACTTTACCTCTCCCATTTTGAACTATATTTAACCCCTATTATGCCTATTTTGGTTATAATACCTAGGTTTTTGCCAAAAGGGTGCCATATGCTGAAGGTATGCAAATTAACATGAAAAAATGTCTTTTACCTTAACCTTAAACATTCCTTAAAGCTAGTTGTTCTTTATTTAATTATCATGCCAACTAATCTAGATTTCTTGTGCAGATTTGTTTAGATTCGAAACAGGCCCACATTGCCTGCATACATCTTGTGCAATCATATTTCCTACAGACGCTCCAGAATTCTTGCAGACGCAGATTTCCTACAACCGCCCTGATTTCCTGTAACAAAATCGGCGGTTAACTATGTTCCACGAATTTCTAAATCAAACGAGAACATGGATTTTGTGGGGAATCTATCACATATGGATGTTGTTCTATTCGCCATTTCGGATCTGCCAACAAAAATGCCCAGATTTGCAGACCTTATCTCAATGGCCGTATGGAGGAAAGCTACAGCCATGTAACGAATTCCATCTAATCCATTCTTGCAGTCATGGATTAGACTCAGTATAGCTAAATTTGATATTTTTTAACAGGACTGTTAGCCAATGGCTCAGATTAGCAGTTTTCCTTACTTCAAGCTACATATGGGATTTTGTGTTTGTATAAATTATGTTCTAGTTTATATGGTAGAGGTTTGATGGGTTGGCTTCAGTTGATACTGTATATCAGATTGTAATCGACTGTTACATTTTCAGATTAATACAATATTATATGTTTTGTTTATTTCATTGAGCAAGCTCTTCTAATTTGAAGGGGTTGTGAGTAAGGGAGGGCCCCCTTTCCTCACAACTCCTGTAGTTTAGTGTGTATGCATTTTATTTCTATTATGTAGTAATAATTTGTTCTTACAGCTAATGTACTCTTTCTGATATATCAGCAGCAAATGATTGAATGAATAAGTTTCATGTTAATGTGTGGATTTCATTTAATCAAGATTTGATTTATAATGTTGAGTGAATTTCTGAGTTTGTTGTAAGTTTGATTTTTCTATCTTTTCCTAATCAACATCAGCAATACTAAGAGTTGTAGAGGGATGTTTCAATCCACTCCATAGCCTTTTCTGCTAAATGATTGATGTAGGAAAGAGGCATTAGTTTTGTATGATTTACTAGTTAGATTAATCAACACTCACAGTATTAAGCCTGCATATATTTTGCGCAGCATCTCACAAGCTTACATGCCCTGGGTTGATGATTTATGTTAATCAAATTATAAGTTTATAATTTGACTCAACATTTTGGCATCGTTGTCGAGGAGGTGCTAAGGGATAATACTGAAGTGTTTTTGTATCACATGTATTGTTTGGAATTTTCAGGATTGGGGGAGTCGAAGTGGTAAGACAAAGGGCAAAGCCTACGCACCTGAGGAGGTCATAAATTCGCCAAAGTCGTGTCCTGATTGTTTGGTAGGTAATTTTCTTTGAAATTGTTTGCATAGTAGATGATAGGGTCCAACATCTACAAATGTATTTTGTGGTGGTGTGAGCACCACTTCATTTACTAATACACTGGCAAGGAAAAAGAAGTCTGCAAGATATAAGGCAGCAAGGGAAGAAGAGTCCGGATAGGAGGTTTGTGGTCCTGAAAAGAGCCCAGAACATATTCCTACTTCTACAGTAGCAGCTTCTGTAGGAAAATATTTTGTTTCTTTCCCTTTTTAATCTCCTCTCACAAGGAAGAAAACCTCTTTTCTCAGTGGTCAGCCTAAAAATGAATTCCTCATGAATTCCGCGTCAATCCTATTCAAGAACTAGAATTTCAAACCATTAATTCCGCAGAATCTGTAGTTTACAAAGGCCCCACTTCCTTTTGGTCCAGAATGGCTCATGAAGAGGGGACTGGTCACACAGATGGATATGATGAGAAGGAAGAAGAACTGGTCACATTTGAATTCCCTATCAGAGAGGTAGGTGGAGCTACTCAGATGAAGAATATTCCTCCCTCAACCTCGCCTAACTTTCGTGGGGTTCCCAGTGAAGATCCTGGTGCCTTTTTGTTCAAGTTTGATGTGTTATGAAGGATCTATGACTATTCTTCCAATGCTCAGGAGCTGAATTTGTTTCCTGCAACATTGAAGGATGCATCTCTCAGGTATTTTATGGGGTTGGATTCAAACTCCATTACAACTTGGGATGAAATGAAAAAGGTATTCTTGAAGAAATATCAAGTTTATTGCAAGACTAGGGACCTCAGAGAATAAATTTTTGGCATGACTCAGAAGGAGGGGGAGAGTCTTGAGGACTTGGTGGAGTTATTTCAATATAATCTACAGAGATCTAAGATGAATCAACTAAGCAAAGATACTAAAAGAACATTTTTGCTCAAAGCAATCAAACTAGAATCTCTAGAGATTTTGAACTTAATGGGAGGAGGTGACATATCTAAGTTGGGCTATGATGAGGTATGTGAGATATGTCGATGATATTCAAGAGGAAATTCTAAAGTTGGAGGGGGAACAAGAGATACTTCTTCCAGGCTTGTCAAATCAGTTGTTGGAGCTAGAGTAACCAGAGTTGAAATGGGTAATTTATTTGAAAATTTTAAAACTGGTATTCTTAGCACATTATCTTCTCAATTAGATGTTTTGCAGGCTAAGAAGAAACAGGAAAAACAGGAGGAACTGGAGAAATCTTGGCTGTGTGCTATTCAAAATGCAGGAAGAAGCATGCCTTGAGGGAATGTCCTGCAGATAGTATAGAGGTATGTCGAATCTGTGAAGCTGAGAATTCCACTGATCAATGTCCTTCACTTCCTGAAATTAAAGCAGCATATCTAGCAGATCAAGGAGTTTTGAAGGCACTTTATGCAATGGAACCTCAAAGACCATGGAAACCATGTGCTACATGTTGGAAATAATACTGAGAGGGGGGGGTGAATTAGTATTATCACATTAATAAAACTTTTCCATTTCCATAATCAGATTCATATATGCTACTTCCACAACTTCTTATGATTAAGTTAATTTATCTTCAATGAGTGCATTAGAACATTATCAACCATATTATCAGTTAACAGATGCAGTAACATAGAATAGATCATCACACATAAGGCACACACATGAACACCATGATATAAGGTGGAAACCCGATGCGGGAGAAAACCACCTGCTGCAAGTCATCTCAATCTTCTTCTTAATAAGAAAATCCTTTTACAATATTTGTACTGGTGCAGTCTTATACCAGTACGGGAGCTACAACCCCCTTTGCTCTTGTACTAGCCGATCCATTTACTAGTACGCAGGCTGCTACCTGCTACAATGCTCCAAAGATTTCCTTTAGCTCTTGTACTAGCTTAGATACTAGTACGTAGGTGCTGGCCTACAATCTTCTCTCCTCCAAGTACCACGTTTCATCAATTTTCAGACTGGATACACTGAAGCACAACACATAATCTGAAAGGCCACGTTTCATCCAATTTTCATACTGGACCCAACAACAACATTAAAGCTCATAATCAAACAATCTTCTGAATCACCCAATCACCAGATCAATACATATACAATGAAAGTTATCAATCAGATCTAGTCCACCAGATCATATAAGGATAAGTCATTATGAACCTGATCCATTCATCTATCAATACTGAAGCTAATCATGATCATTCAATCAATCACTGCTGTTATCAGAACATAATACCAGAAACCAGACATCACTTCAAAACCCAGAACACAGCAATGATAAACATGGACAGCTAAATAGATTTCATCAAAAGTCCGCAGCTTCACCCATAGAACACCTGCGTACATCCGCACTGTTTCCAACTGCTTTCCTGCGTACCCACGCACTGTGCCTCACGGACTTCCTGCGTACCTGCGCTTTGTGTCTTATGAACTGCCTGCGCACCTCCACATCTGCAGCGCTTCTGGGCCTACGTATCTGCGCACTTGCAATGCTTCTGCGCCTGCGTATCTCTGCACTTTTCTTTCACTGCACTTGCGTACCTGCGGGTATAGACAATTTTCAGACTTCAAGGGTAACCCAGACTATCAGATCTACAGATCTGATCATGCGCCGAAGGGATCTCAACCCATTAGTAGATCCGACTTGTAACCCTCATGTTTCTCCTTGATTTAGATTCAGCTATCTCTCACAAACCCATCACTAGAATTTCAGATCTAGCTTCTCTTGAGATCTTCTTCTTTCACAAGTGTCTAGCCAAATGATCTCCTTTGCTTTATATAGGCAAGCTCTTCCTAAAATCATGGATCAATACCATAGATAACCAAAACAAGAGGCCCAAAAACATGGGGCTCAATAATAATAATAATAATATAAACCAATACCACTGACCAAACCATAGGATCAAATACGTCGGGCTAAATACTATGGTCCACCATCGGATTCCCACGTGAGAGTACTTTTTCTCTGCATGAAAGTGCGTGAACTAGGGTCCGCACCTTTTACATGGGATAGCTGCGTGTATGTACGCACTTTATCTAAGACATGCCTGCGTGTCCACACCTTTTGTACGGTGTACCTGCGTACCCCTTATTTTCTTCAATATTTGAGAGTTGATCATCAATCTCTGCTACTGACCTGAAGTACAGTGATCCATCACCTGTATGAGTTGCTATCAAGGACAACACTTTAGCCATAATGCCAACAATCTCCCCCTTTGGACTTGATGGCAAAGCTTACTTGTGAAATGTCATCTGATCCCTTTGAACTGTCTTACATCCATGTATTCTGTCATATCTGATATCTCTTCTGTGGATTCTGTTAGCGCTAGAATTTGGCTTCAGGCTGAAGAAGGAAAAATCCAAGGCAACATCAAACCACTTAGCCTCGTAGCTAGCCCTACGAGGACAGGAGAGGGCTCTCTCTGGGTCTATCTCGGCAAAAGGTCTTCAAAAGGCTGAGATGACCAATAAAGAACACTGATTTTAGGCTAGTAAATTGGTGAGAAAATGGGTTTTAATGGATGATGGGGTTTTCTGGGCTGCATGGGAAAAGAAACAGCTTGAACAGAGAAATGTAATCAAAAACACAGATTATCCTCTAAGGCAAGGTAGGCAAGAAAGTTTAACATCAAATTGAGATTAAATGGAATGGCAAGACTGCTGAGGAGCTGACAAGGGCATAGAAGATGAATCCTTGTCAAACAGAAGAAAACATTAAATATGAACAAACTTAAAGGCAGAGCATATAAATTATGAATTCTACCTTAACACTTCATTTGTTCAAATGGAAACGATCATGAAATGACCTGAACACATAACAGGCTACATATGAAACAAAAGAGGACACAAATGTTAAATCTCATACCACAGGAATCTCAGGGGTCAGAGCTGCATGTTTTAATTAAAATCTCTGTCAAAATCTGTACAATAGAAGCTCTCTGTTCTCCACCAGCTCTCAGAACTCTCTGCCTCTCACAAAAATTGTTTTTAATACAATAAAAAACTCAGGAGAAAACCGATCCATGAAAGGATGAAACTGTTTCAACTGACATTATGAAAAATAGTAAAAAGTCACTCATCGGTTCCTAAAGAACAGCGCTACATTTTCTGTGACCAATACAAAGGCGGAAGCTGTAGTGTGAACCCTCCAAATCATAACTGAAGACTAGGATAAGCAATCTGTCCCTATTTTTCTGCTCAGTTTGATAATCTTCTGTTTAAATTCTGGCTTTTGACTTTACTTTGCATTTGAATAAGAACTAAAACAAAAATAGCGTAATATCTCTCCAATATCAGCGCATACAATAAATAGACCAAAAACTTTTCCCTACAGGTCGATAAAAATAATGAGTTGTTCAACTATAATTGCAAGAATAGAAAGAGTCATCCATTTGTTTCTAAAACAGAGCATCGTTTCCCTTGAATTCCTCTGATGGCCGACAAACTGGAGCGCAGATCCCCTTGGAGATTTAACTGAAGCTATTAATAGAAGATCGAATCTTATTTCTCTATTACGTAGGCTCCCATTGATGACACAATCCTCCCATGTTGACAACTGGCCAGCCACTTTTATCCCTTTCGCAACTCAACTATGGCTGGTGTCCATTTCTACTTTACTCCATGACAACGTACACTATCTGTTTTGAATACATGCATTAGAACTGGCAGTGATGATGTTACACGCGGTCTTCACATCGCATATCACTCTGGAAGATGGCTTCTGCCAAACTCTAAAAGATATGATATGTGAGTCAATTCATTTTCAAGAGAGAGACGCAGGGACACTTCAAGAGTTATTGCATCCACTTGGTAATCCCGAAAAGAACCATGTGCACCTGGTGATAAATAGAGCTAGTAGGACTTAAAACAGACAGCCATTTCCAACTAAACATGAAAAACAATGATTCCACTCTTGTCTGTAAACTGCCAAAAAATGCACAACATTAATCAGGTCTAAATTTGGCATTTGTCCATTGGATGCCTCTGCATAAACACTCAGGTTATCTTTATCAGTTTGGATCTGATTTTCCTGAACTTTAAAGATTAAAGTTACAGCAATAGTCCTTGCATGTTGAAAGTCATCTAGTGTGTTGTAATCGATCTGTTTATAAGGTCCATTTTCCTCTGTAGGATGTAGACTATCGACAAGTGATTCAGATTTCAAAAATGAAGACAAGTGATAAAATATAGGTTCATGATAGTCCTTTAGCCATGCCGCAACAGCAGCATGAGTGCCATATTTTGAGTCTGCAGCCAGCCACACAAAAGTTTTCGAAAGCCGTTCTGCTGAATAAATGGAATAGTGAATATCCCAGACCGAATGAGAACGCATCCCCTATATGAATCTTGTCTGACAGAAAAGGTGTGACCAACACAATTGCTTTTTTCCCATCACCATGAGGTGCTCTTATTATCCCAACTACACTCACACCTGGAACAACTGAGCAGTTTTTGTTGTGCTCTTCAATGTTGCTTTTGTACTGCTGTTGTAGTTTCATGCCCAGCAATTAACATTGTCATTAGATCATCCCTAAGCTGTCTATTGTCAACATCTTCTCCCTTCATATCAACTAGAAATCTGAGCAAACTTGCATCTTTCACTTTAGAGTAATCTCTTCCTTGAAGAGCCTCGATATCATCTTCCTGTCTTGTTTCCTTGGCCCCTGTTATCAGATTATCAAGACATTCATTAATGACCTTTAGGTCTTCGTGGAACTTTCGTTGGCGAGGAACTAACCATCTTGCCAGCGGAAATTTCCAGTATGGTATATAAAAGGTTGATCTATGCTCAGCTTCAAACAATGTACCATAGACTGCCTTGATTACGGGTGATTCTCGAGTAACAGATCCAAAATCATAGTTAAATACACACAATCCAATAATGTCCAGAGCTAGATTTGAAAATTCTGCCTCCATGTCAACCTCAATGTACTTAGTTTTATTAACTTCAGCTGCCGAAAGCATTGCCTCTAGCTTTTGTACTGTGCGTCCAGAACAATCACCAAAGACCTTCACCATGGCTTCCAAGAATGCAGTATGAAAACCTGGAACAATTGCTTTTTTTTTTTTGGTTTCCACGTCTCCAAATCAGCAGGAATAAGTCCCTTTCCCATTATTGGCTCCAGAATATCAGCAAGAACTCCCTTGTCATATGCAAATGCATTTTCTCGAAGAATGTGTCGAGCAACTATTGGATCTGAAACCACTACAAATGATTTTGGCCCAAATGCAAGCTTGTACACAGAACCATGCCCAAAACTACCAGCATTGCTATCACGTGAAATGCTTGCATGCGATCCACAATAGAATAGCCAGCACCTTGCTCCAGCTTTGTCGATATCTTGGTTAAGAAAATAAGAACATAACAAGAGTCATTTACAAATTCCCACCTGAACATACAATACATTGCTTGAAGGATGTGCGTTGATCAAATAATCTGTGATCCATCTGATGAAAGACTGGGCTGCCCCTAGTTGGTAAGCAGCATCCATCTAAGACAAAAGAGTTGCAGTAAAAGCCATGGGTAACCCAAATTTGATGTGATCCCCTGCATCATACATTCCTTAAGAAAGGTCTGCACCCACATCATTACCATCTGACAGAGCAGAGTTCCCTCTCCATGGTATGGGATTATCATTAGGAAGCTTCCCAGCCTTCTGAATAGGAAAGAAGGTCAATGCGACCTTCAAGGCTTGGGCATATTTCTGAGAAATGGCTCCGGGAGGACCTGGAACTGGCGAGCCCTGATGGTGAGAATGCTTCCTGGAATGTAGTATTGTTAACACTGCTGCCATTGAAGAACTGTAGAGCTTTGGAACATTTTGACAAATTACATATTCTAAAAAAAACACATTTAATGATTTCTTCTTCAAAACAGGGTTTTGAAGAAGAATCAATCTCACATTGACATACAAGACGGAGTCTAACAGATTCATCTGAATGTATATAAGTGAGATGATCTTCTATGAGAGGGTTGCCATCAAGTACAACACATGCATCATAATGCCAACAATCTCCCCCTTTGGACTTGATAGCAACAACACCAAATTACTCTCCCCCTTTGACATCAAGGGCAAAGGGTTTTGCTCCCCCTAAGAACATGCTCCTCTTGACTATAAACCAGATCTGCTGAAGTCTCTGAATGAGCTCCCCCTTTGTATATGCCATGGTGCACCAATCTGATAATGCTCTTTCTGAGAACAAGCTGAAATATCTGCTTTGCTATATAGTGATGTTCATGCTCAAGCTCCCCCTGACTGTAAGCAAGGTCTGCAAAAAGATGTTCTACAAGAAGAACATGACTCTATATATCATAAATGACCTTCCTATCACCAAAAGACTCAATACATACATCCATCACCCAACCAAGTGGGGATACATCAGGAACTAAATACATTACATCTTCATCCCAGGCATAGTGGGGAAACCAACATAGGTCATTACATGACCTGAAGAGATGACTACAATAGATAGAGACACACTATTACATCATGAGTCATGATATGACATTTATAACAGAGACCAATCACCTAAGATAAACATCAGCAACAACACTGTATGATCTGCTCCATAACATCTTTTATCATAAGGAGAAACACCAAAGCCATCCAGATCATCATTTGGGAATATCTGCATCAATCAACATATGTACGAAACAACCTATCATCATATAGGTAAGAGCTTATCATCATCATGTCTCCAACAATGCAACTTTGAATAATCATCCATGTATCCAGCCAACAATCCTCATCCATATATGTGCCAAGAACAATAGGAATCCTGCATCATAACTGTAATATATGATCTTTATGCATATGACGACAACAGCATATGAGTGACTCATCATCAAGTAAAGAAGATGTGAATTCAAGCTATGTACTTCTCCTTATCCTTATGAAGATCACCATGTAAGCACCACATATGTAGCATCTGATCTGAAAATCAACTATGTAAACCCCAAGAATCATATGAGATGGACAACTCATAACCACATCATAGCAAGATATATCATTTAGCCATATAATCTTCATCACCAAGGACTATAATGCCAACAATGCATTAAGAGCATATGCTCCCCCTAAACTTGTGCCATCTGTCAGATCTTATCAGTAAGAAAAGTCAGCTAATAAATGCCTTAAGGCAGATTCGCAGTTTCTCATTATATGACCTGCGTGGCTCCGCACTTCACCTTCCGCTCCTCTGCGTATCCCCGCACTTGACTTTCTGTGTTTCTGCGTATTCACGCAGAGAGCCTTCTGCTACAACGCGTACCCACGCACCTGTGCCATCAATCGCGCCGCGTACTACTACTGTAGCCACGCACCCTCAGATGCTATCGCGACGCGTATCTACGCACTGCGGCTTCTGTAGCTCTGTGTACTTTCACTGAGCCTCCGCACCTGAGCCTCTGTTACGCCGCGTACCTCCGCACTGGGACTGTGCCTTCGCTGTGTATCCTCGCACTTTCACTGTGTATCACCTACGTTCCTCTGCACCGGAACTTCCGCTCTACTGCATACGCCCGCACTTTCACAGTGAATGGTCTGCGTACCTCTGATTAGAACCCAATTAACAGTCCTCCTCTGTGCCACTGACAGTCAGATTCCCATATCTGATCTTGTGCTCGAGAGATCATACTTCATAGATTCACTTCCAACTTCACTTTCCCTACTGCCTTTCTTCAAACAATCATATACGCGATTGTGCAGTATCCAACTCGCGTATATACATGACTTCCCTTTATGGAGTTTGCATATGAGATTCAGGACACTGAAGTTTTGTACTTTCAGCTTCCTCTGATTCTGGTATGTCTGTATGTTGTGTTGTGCTGCCTTTTTCTGATTGTACTTCCTTTTTCCTCCATATCTTCAAGCGTGATGATGACATTTTCTCCTTTTGATATGGTGCCCACACTTTGTTCCTGCATTCCTTAGCTATATGTCCAAGCTTGTTACATGCATAACATCTTACATGTTTCATATTCCTTTTGTAGCAATCAGCAGCTTTGTGACCATACATATTGCAAGCAAAGCAATATCCATTAAAGTACCTTGAATGTGATGATCTTTCTGCATAATGGTCTTGAACCCTTCTTCTTCTACATCTAGCTGCAACATGTCCAAGATTATGACATACATAACATTCAACATTATTCATAGGAGGAGTAAAATATTTTCTTTGAAGAATCTCTTTCCTTGGTAGATGATGAGATTGACCTTTCATTTCTTCTTTGATCACTTTAGATTTCTCTTTAGAGTTCCTTGCCTCACCTTGTGAACTAGATTCACCTTCAACAGATTCATGGAAACCAAGACCAGTCTTTATAGCAGGAGACCTTTGACTACTAAGAATATCATCCAAGACTTTAGAACTATCTTGAAATCGTAAAAGCTTATCCTTTTCTTCTAATTTACCTTTCAAGATATTTACCTCAACCTGAAGTTGTTCTTCCTTTTCTAGACATTGCTTCTTCATGTCTTCTTCAGCTTTTCTTCCTTCTTCCATTTGTTGCCTTAGTTTGAGTATCTCCTTTTCTTGTTCTTCATTCAGATCCTGCTGCATTTGACGAACTCTGAAGGCACATTCCAACTGTGATTTTAAGCTGATGACTTTGTTGTCTTGTTTTTCAATTGCTTGGTGTAGACCTTCATTCTACTTCTTTGATTCTTCAAGATATTCCTTTAGTGAGAGGATCGTGGCTTCAAGACTTTCATAATAACTGGATCGATCTTTGAGCTCCTTGATTGTTGTGTTCTTTTCAATGACTTCATTTCTTAGAGATGTTGCTTCAACCTGCAACTTTTGATACTTTTCCTTGCATAACTTTTGATGAGCTTTTTGTCTAGTAACAGCTTCTTTGAGGGCACCACTCTTTATGTCCAGAAGTTTTTCTTGTTCACTAATTTTGTTTGTCAGCCTGTTAAATTCTGCCTCTATTTGATATCTTTCTTGCTCACCCATAAGAGCAAATTCAATAGTCTCACTATCACTTTCATCTTTTCCAAAAGGAAAGATAGCTGTAACATAAGAGGATAGCAAATTCATACCTGAATGGTCATCTTCATTCTAAACTGATTCTGAATCTGAAGAGCTTCTTATACCTAATTCCCAATCGATTCTCCCACTGTCATAGTTCCTTTGAGATGTCTTCTTCTTCTTATGAGCTTTCTTCTTAAGCTTATTTCCCATTGTTCCACGGATCTCCTTCAAGCGATCAAGCTTCTACCAAAGGACCTGCTCTGATACCAATTGTTGGAAATAATACTGAGAGGGGGGGGTGAATCAGTATTATCACATTAATAAAACTTTTCCATTTCCATAATCAGATTCATATATTCTACTTCCACAACTTCTTATGATTAAGTTAATTGATCTTCAATGAGTGCATTAGAACATTATCAACCATATTATCAGTTAACAGATGCAGTAACATAGAATAGATCATCACACATAAGGCACACACATGAACACCATGATATAAGGTGGAAACCTGATGTGGGAGAAAACCACCTGCTGCAAGTCATCTCAATCTTCTTCTTAATAAGAAAATCCTTTTACAATATTTGTACTGGTGCAGTCTTATACCAGTACGGGAGCTACAACCCCCTTTTCTCTTGTACTAGCCGATCCATTTACTAGTACGCAGGCTGCTACCTGCTACAATGCTCCAAAGATTTCCTTTAGCTCTTGTACTAGCTTAGATACTAGTACGTAGGTGCTGGCCTACAATCTTCTCTCCTCCAAGTACCACGTTTCATCAATTTTCAGACTGGATACACTGAAGCACAACACATAATCTGAAAGGCCACGTTTCATCCAATTTTCATACTGGACCCAACAACAACATTAAAGCTCATAATCAAACAACCTTCTGAATCACCCAATCACCAGATCAATACATATACAATGAAAGTTATCAATCAGATCTAGTCCACCGGATCATATAAGGATAAGTCATTATGAACCTGATCCATTCATCTATCAATACTGAAGCTAATCATGATCATTCAATCAATCACTGATGTTATCAGAACATAATACCAGAAACCAGACATCACTTCAAAACCCAGAACACAGTAATGATAAACATGGACAACTAAATAGATTTCATCAAAAGTCTGCAGCTTCACCCATAGAACACCTACGTACATCCGCACTGTTTCCAACTACTTTCCTGCGTACCCACGCACTGTGCCTCACGGACTTCCTGCGTACCTGCGCTCTGTGTCTTATGAACTGCCTGCGCACCTCCGCATCTGCAGCGCTTCTGGGCCTGCGTATCTGCGCACTTGCAATGCTTCTGTGCCTGCGTATCTCCGCACTTTTCTTTCACTGCACTTGCGTACCTGCGGGTATAGACAATTTTCAGACTTCAAGTGTAACCCAGACTATCAAATCTACAGATCTGATCATTCGCCGAAGGGATCTCAACCCATTAGTAGATCCGACTTGTAACCCTCATGTTTCTCCTTGATTTAGATTCAGCTATCTCTCACAAACCCATCACTAGAATTTCAGATCTAGCTTCTCTTGAGATCTTCTTCTTTCACAAGTGTCTAGCCAAATGATCTCCTTTGCTTTATATAGGCAAGCTCTTCCTAAAATCATGGATCAATACCATAGATAACCAAAACAAGAAGCCCAAAAACATGGGGCTCAATAATAATAATAATAATATAAAACAATACCACTGACCAAACCATAGGATCAAATACGTTGGGCTAAATACTATGGTCCACCATCGGATTCCCACGTGAGAGTACTTTTTCTCTGCATGAAAGTGTGTGAACTAGGGTCCGCACCTTTTACACGGGATACCTGTGTGTATGTACACACTTTATCTAAGACATGCCTGCATGTCCGCACCTTTTGTACGGTGTACCTGCGTACCCCTTATTTTCTTCAATATTTGAGAGCTGATCATCAATCTCTGCTACTGACCTGAAGTACAGTGATCCATCACCTGTATGAGTTGCCATCAAGGACAACACTTTAGCCATAATGCCAACACTACAGGTATGTCTTAGCCGCATTATCAAGTTCCTTATACTCAAAATCAGATGTGGAATATTCCAATGCCCTGGCAGCCTTAGCCTCCACAACAGCCTTGGCAGGGGAACGTTTCTTACCCTACCACACAGAATTTTCCTTCTCAAAACTTTTATCCATCGCGGCCCACACAACAGCAAATGATTCAACCTCAATAGAAACAACTTCAGTTGCATGCCCCACCAAATCAACCTCATTGTACGCAACTTCCTACCTAGCCAATGCCTAACCCCAATAATAAAACCATCCAATCTGCTCACAACATTAGATTGGTCACTTATCCCACTTTTCCTTCCTACTGTATTGCACCACAGTCGCTATAGGAAATTTCTATTCCTGTGTTACAGGAATTTCCTGTGTCGCTACACAAAATCCAACTTAGATCTAGAAAAGTGGTGACTCGGCCCAGAAGAATTGAAGAGATTGTGGAGGAAGATACTCTAGAAATTCCTAAAGTTGAAACCACAGTTAAACCAGCAGAACAACCTACTTCAAGGCCACAAGAACCTTCCTCATCCCATACGATCCAGCGTCCTTTTCCAGAGAGGTTGGAAATGAAACTAAAACAGCCCGAATTTGATCTTGTGTCTAAACTGATAAATGTATGCATTAAGATCCGGTTGCTACAAGAAATTAAAGATATCCCAATCTATGCCAAAACAGTGAGGGAGCTATGTACTAAGAGACCAGGAAGACAAAAGAGAGAACTCTCTACAATTCAAGTAGGTGGAAATCTTGCAAGTTTAATGTCTACCGGATTTGTTACTGAAAAATATGCAGACCCTGGAATCCCTGTGGTTACCACCTTTATCAATGGATAGCCTATAAAAAACACTTTAATTGATTTGGGTGCAACCATTAATGTGATGACTATGGATACCTTATCTCAAATAGGAACCTTTGACTTATTGCCTACTCCTACCATGTTAGAGCTAGCAGACAGGTCTAAGGTAAAGCCAGAGGGGGTATTAGAAGACATTGTCATCTCATTAGATTCTTGGAAGTACCCTGTAGATTTTTACGTTCTTCAACCCAAAACTAACTTAGGAGGGCATCCTTTGATCTTGGGAGACTGTGGTTAGCCATAGTAGATGCTTATATAGGGTGTAGGTCCGAAAACATGACCATCACTCATGGGGTTGAAACAAAGCACATTAATTTGTATCCCCCTGCTCAACCTCTTTTAAGATCAGAAAATACACAATGGGTTGAAGAAGAAGAGCATGATTCAAAATGTACCCGACTAGTTTTGACAATAGCCCAAGCTATGAGCCTTAAAGAAAATTCAGAAGAGAATTTGATAAATTGTTATATTTCTAATCCTAATTTTTTGTAACAAGAAGAAGGACAGTCTAGTCATAGTTTAGATTTCATTACTAATCTATAGGATTTTCATAAGCATAGTACAGTAGTCGAACTACATTCAGCCCTATTATCTGCATTTCCTGTATATTCCATGACTGAATGGGGGAGTAATGTAGTTGAAATATTTCCTGGAAAACCTTTGAATAATGATTTTGCCTTGACCTCTGAACAGAAAAACAGTTAATCCAAGCATTGAAAAACTTTTCAGACACTTTTGCTTGGGAATACATAGATATGAGAGGCATTCACCCAGACACATGCGTTCATCATATTTATATAGAAGAGAAAGCTAGGCCTATGAGACATCCACAAAGGAGGATGAACCCTACTTTAAGGGAAATTGTGAACGTTGAATTACAAAAATTGTTAAATGTAGGGTTCATCTATCCTTTCTCGGATAGCTAGTGGGTATCTATGTTTGTTATTGTCCCCAAAAAGAATGGTAAATGGTGAGTGTGTTTGGATTACAGGGAACTAAATAAGGCTACCTTTAAATATCACTTTCCCTTACCTTTTATACACCAAGTACTGGACACTTTAGCAGGAAAAAAATATTTTTCCTTCCTAGATGGGTTCAGTGGGTACAATCAGATTAGGATAGCTCCAGAAGACCAGGAAAAGACTACATTCACATGTCCCTGGGGCACCTATGCATATAGGGTATTACCATTTGGTCTATGCAATGCACCAGCCACATTCCAGCGGGCGGTCCTTGGTATTTTCTCTAATCTTTTGCATGATTGCGTAGAGGTTTATATGGATGAATTTACAGTTATGGGTGATACTTTTGAAGAGGCTTTACATAATCTTGAGAAAGTTTTGCAGAGATGTAGAGAAACTAATCTCTCATTAAGTAATGAAAAATGTTTTATGATTATGAATGAAGGTATTGTTTTGGTTCATCATGTTTCTGCTGCAGGAATTAAAGTTGATCCAGCAAAGATTGAAGTTATTGCAAAGCTACCCCCACCAACCAATCAAAAGGGAGTCTGAAGTTTCCTTGGACATGCAGGCTACTATAGAAGTTTTGTTGAAAATTTTACAAAGGTAGCCTCTCCATTATTTAAATTATTGAGTAAAGAAGCTAAATTTCATTGGGATGATGAGTGTCAAACTGCATTTGATACACTCAAGGAAAAAATTTCTTCAACACCATTCTTGAGAGGCCCAGATTGGAAATTTCCCTTTCATATTTCTACTGATGCCTCTGATTTAGCCATAGGAGCAGTATTGTGACAAAAGGAGGATCCTATAACCCATGCTATTTATTATGTTAGTAAAAAGTTAACTCTTGCAGAACTAAATTACACGGTAACTAAAAAAGAATTCCTTGTTGTAATTTACGCTATTAATAAGTTTATACATTACATCACGGGATATGAAGTTTTTGTACACACCAAGCACTCTACCATTCAATATCTCATGAATAAACCAGTTATTAATGGTAGGAATACTAGGTGGCTTTTGTTGCTGCAGGAATTTGACATCACAGTATTGGATAGGCCTGGAAAGGAAAATAAGGTAGCTTATTTCTTATCTAGACTCAACCATGTAGGTGAGGATGTTCCTGTTAATGATAGATTTCCTGATGAAAATTTGTTTTCTATTTCTGTTAACACACCTTGGTTTGCAGACATGGCCAATTACCTTTCTACAGGAAAGTTGCCTCCTTACTTTTCATCTACTCAGAAAAAATATAATTATTACGAAAAGTGTTGATTATTCTTGGATTAGGGGAGATGTTTTTTTCACTGGACCTGATTTGATTATCTGCAGGTGTGTTAGGGAAGATGAGATCTATGACATTTTGAGAGCCTGTCATGATGAACTGTGTGGAGGACACTTTGTAGACAAGTGGACAACTTACAATATCTTTCGCTCATGTTACTATTGGTCAAGTCTTTTTAAAGATGCAAGAGAATATGTCTGAAAGTGTGATGGTTGCCAGAGAATGGGGTGGCCTATACAATCAGACGAGATTCCTTTGCAACCATAGGTTCTCATAGAACCTTTTGAGAGGTGGGCTCTTGATTTTGTAGGTCCCATCAACCCTATGTCCAAAGGTAAGAAGTATATTTTAGTTTGTACTGATTATGTTATGAAGTGGGTGGAGGCAAGAGCACTACCTAGAGCAACAGAGAAAGCAGTGGTAGATTTCTTTTTTCTGATATTTTTGTAAGATTTGGGGTACCTAAGGAGATAGTCACTGATAAAGGTACTAAGTTTGTGTCAAATCTTACGTAGGGAATTGTGCAAAAATATCATATTACTCATCAAAAGTCCACCCATTATCATCCACAGACCAATGGGCAGGTGGAATCAACAAATAAGGTGTTGGAGACAATTCTTACCAAGACAATGCAATTATATAAGAAGGATTGGTCTGATCAGCTTCCTAAAAAATTGTGAGCCTACAGGATCACATGGAGAAATACCACTGGATTTTCTCCGTATGAAATGGTGTATGGAAAGAAAGTTTTATTTCCCATTTAATTTCAGATCAAGACTTTTAAGATGGAAGCATGTTTGGGTATAGACTTTGACGAAAGCTCAGCAGCAGAGAATCTTGCAGCTCAATGAGTTGGATGAGATTAGGAAAGATGTTTTTCAACATTCTAAATTGATTCAACAAAAACGAGATAAATGGCACAACAGATACATTAAAAATAATTAGTTCAAAGAGGGAGACTGGGCATTGTTGTACGATTCAAAATTTAAGAACTTTAAAGGAAAATTTAACACACATTGGCTAGGCCCCTATTTTTGATAATGGATCTGTTCGGGTTAAAACCATTGATGATGGGAATGTTACCTTCTTGGTGAATGGGCACAAACTCAAGTTATATGAAAAACCCCAATCCAAGGAGGAATTTGTGGAAGAAATTGTGAAGAAAAGAGAGTTGGAGATGGTGAGAGAAGGAGTCATTCCTTCCACTATCTCTTCTTGATTTCCTGTTGACATAATGAGCTCACTCTGTTCCTCCTCATGCTCGGTAAACCATGAGAGGAATGTCTATTGGGTATAGGTTTATTCCTTTTTCTGGGCCCAATGGACTAGTTATGGAAAAGGAGCCCCCTGGAGTCTTCTTTTCCAAGTGTTTCAGACTCTCTAAAATTGAAATCTGGCAAGCATGGACTACCCTGGGCTCATTAAAATTACAGGTCAGTAGATCCTTTAGGATCCTTTCAATAAATAAAAAATTTAGTTAATCCTAGAATGCTCGTGTTATACTGATGTGGGATTTCTTAAGGCCCTCCTTCCAACAATCTTGGCCCATCGACATCAGCAAGTTATCTGGGTGCAAGATCAAAGTCTTATGATGCCTTGAAGCTTGTATGCCCTAATGACAGGCTATCTCGCCAGCAGCAATGGGGAATCACTATGGCTCCTTGACTGTTAGATCCTACAGGGGGGTTCGACAACAACTCATTAATTCACACCCAATAGGATGCATCAGGGTACCTTGGTCCTCGCTCTCATCAAAGGTGATGGGCCTCGCATTGGTTAACAGTTGACCTCAATGGCTGGTAATCCAATGAGGTCATTGCACATTCGACATCAACACCTTTATTCATGTGTAATGAACTATACACAAACGAGGGAGAAGTGTTGTTTGATGGTTCGATTTCCTGCAGAAGCTTCGCAAGTCATGGTCCAATTTCCTGCAAAAGTTCCACAAGTCATGGTTCAATTTCCTACAGAAGGCTCAGCAGTCATGGTTCCATTTCCTACAGCAACACCCTGATTTTCTGAAAAACAAAAACCATAGATAGAGCATTAGCTTAAATTATTTAAAGTACTAACAGATTTTAATTACTAGTCGAGGTCATGAATTATGAGGTCATACATCTGATTTAACTATTAAGTGGGTTATCATCTCAAGGATAAGCACACGTCATCCAAGGACTAGACCATTGGAAGGTAAGAATGGTAAAGTATAGCCGACGATAGGACACTTGAGGTAAGGGGTAATTGACACTTTAATTTTTTAACATTTGTATGATTTTTTGCTATGGTTACCCTTGCGGAAAAACGAGATCGTAACCCAATGCATCATAACTCAACCTCCATGCCTGATTGCCATGATTCTAGCACGACTAGTGGACATACTCTCCATATATTTCTGCAGATTGGATCATGATGATAATCATGATCACGACCTATCTCTCGAAAATCCTATGCTTTTTGGTAATTTTCCATATTAATCCCTTCCTTGTCACATGAATCCTTTGCAAAAGCTTAACGCGATATTTTCAAAGAAGTGCATGCGTCATGTCTTCCCGTTTTTCATCATGTCGAAGTTGCATGGCCCCATCCGCTTCGATCCGCAAGACCCTGAGTTATTGGAATCTGACCCTCGCAGTAAGGCGAGACTGGAAAAAGCAGGGTGGCTGCCATTTTTCCAATGATTTAGCAGCCACAATTCAGAGGTAACGAAGTCTTTCGCCTTGAATCTAAATGGTGACAAAGCTCAAGTTGGGGATGTCCAGTTCAGGTTGACCGAGGGTTTGGTGGCACGGGCATGTGGAATTCCATAGCTGGGAGAACACTAGTTTAAAAACAAGCGTTTCAACAAGGGCTTTTGTGTGTCTTTTCTCCAAAAAGAGCATTCGGACCCTGACTGGAGTAAGGGGATTTCATAGGATTTCTTGAAAAGTAAGTACTGTAACTTGTTGTTTTTCCTGTAGAAATATATAATGTGTGAAGGTCACTTTGGGCTCGCATTCTTGTTTCACATTCGGCTCCTCGCCCATTTTCATGACAAGCTGTTAAATTTGTCGTATTATTTGAGAATGTCTCTGATGAAGATGTCGACGGACGCCAAGGAGAGGGGGGCCAATTTAGAGGAAAACCTCTATCACCATGGGCTGGTGAAAATCATCCTGGTGGAGGTTTTGAAAGACAAGAAGCGGACATGGGAGGAGTTCCTGGCCAAGAATTACTTTGCAAAGAATGAAGACTCTGATTCCTCGGATTCCATGGAGGAAATGCCAACAGAAAAATCAGAGAAAAAGTCGCGGACACGTGGGCTATAGATAAAGGAAAAAGAGGAAGATAAAGACTCTGACCCTTCAGAGTCTACAGAGGAAAAACCAGCAGAAAAATCGAAGAAGAAGCCACGGACTCATGGGCCACTGGTAAAGAAGGAAGGAAAAGATGACCTTGATTCTCCGGAGCCCACCGAGAAGAAGCCTATAGAAAAACCAAAGAAGAAGAAGCCTCGGACCCTTGGGCTACAGATGAAGGAAGAAGAAAAGGATGAAGAAGTGGTGGTGACAGGGGAGACTATGGGAAAAAAGCCTAAGTCGAAGAATGGCACTTCCACCTCTGCTAAGAGATTTACCAGGAGCCAGGTTGTTTAGCTGGCTATAAAGGATACTACGGAAGCAGAAGTGTTTCCCAAGACACCTGACAAAAAGAAGGAGAAACATCATGGCCCACCCAAAGGTAAGGAGAAGATAGAGTTAGCTGAGTTCATCGGCGAAGAAGCAATGTCCTTCCAGGACTCCTTGCTGCATGGAAGCAAGAATGACACAGTAGGAGAACAGTAAGCAAAGAAGGACCTTGGTTCACCTCAATCCCTCCAAGGACATCATGAAGGGGAAGTAACTCCCCAGAAGAAGTGGTCTCTGCAGGAATTGGAAGAAATTATCACTGAGCTCATCATTTCGAAATGAGTTTTGAGAAAGGAAAATGAGACCCTGAAAGAGAACAGCCTGCGTGTACAAAAAGAACATGAGGAGTGGGTTTAGAAAGTGGCCCAAATTATGAAAAAGAAGCAAGCTCGAATTTATCATCTGAAAAAGAAGAATGAATTATACAAGGGTCAAATTCCTGCAAAATCCAATGGTAACCAGTTGACAAAGGTAGAAGATCAGTTGGCTATAGTAGCTGCAGCTTAAGACAAGGAATGATTTTCTTTTTCTTTTTCTTTTTGTGGAATATGCAACATTATTGCTTGCATAAGGGGCATGCAAGACGCTAGGTGTGTGGGAGATGTTGGGGCTTGGTTTTGCCCAATTTTGACACCCTTTCCAAACTTTATGTTATGCTCTTAACCTGCAAAGTAATACCCAAACACAGAATATGCGAAGAAAAGATACCCAGAACACAGAATAGCAATGATTTTATTATTCAGAGAGAAATGTTCACATGCCTCTTCGAGGGGGCAACCTCCAATAGAGCAGAGCTCGATTACAAAACAAGACACATTGCGCCTCGCAGGGAGTCTCTATCCTTTATATATGACTCATACATGCGATACCACGGGTCAAAACCGTGAGTTTTATTAATACCATCTATCTAATACTACGGCTACGGCCCATTTGCAACTAACTGTGGTCCCGTCATTAATTTCGGGTTAACCACTTACAAAATATAGGGGCTTTATTGACTCTTTGACTATGACGTGATCCCAAGACATAAATAAGGGGGTTAGGGTGGGACACTAACACTTTACCTCTCCCATTTTTAACTATCTTTAACCCATATTATGCCTATTTCGGTTATAATACCTAAGTTTTTTCCAAAAGGGTACCATATGCTGAAGGTATGCAAATTAACATGAAAAAGCGTCTTTTACCTTAACCTTAAGAATTCCTTAAAGCTAGTTGTTCTTTATTTAACTATCATGCCAACTAATCTAGATTTCTTTTGCAGATTTGTTTTGATTCGAAATAGGTCCGTATTTCCTGCAGACAGCTTGTGCAATCCTATTTCCTGTAAACGCTCCGGAATTCCTGTAGACGCAGATTTCCTGCAACCGCCCAGATTTCCTGCAGCAAAATCGACGGTTAGCTATGTTCCATGAATTTCTAAATCAAATGAGAACATGGGTTTTGTGGGGAATCTATCATATATGGATGTTGTCCTATTGGCCATTTCAGATCCACCAACAAAACCGCCCAGATTTGCAGACCTTCTCTCGTTGGCCGTATGGAGGAAAGCTACAGCCATGTAATGAATTTCGTCTAATCCATGCTTTCAGTCATGGATTAGACTCAGTATAGCTAAATTTGATATTTTGTAATAGGACTGTTAGCCAATGGCTCAGATTAGCAGTTTTCCTTACTTTGAGCCACATATGGGCTTTTGTATTTGTATAAATTATGTTCTAGTTTATATGGTAGGGGGTTGTTGGGTTGGCTTCAGCTGATACTGTATATCAGATTGTACTCGACTATTATATTTTCATATTAATACAATATTATATGTTTTTTCTATTTCATTGAGCAAGCTCTTCTAATTTGAAGGGGTTGTGAGTAAGGGAGGGCCCCCTTTGCTCACAACTCCCATAGTTTAGTGTGTATGCATTTTATTTCTGTTATGTAGTAATAATTGATGCATGAGCATCGGCATTAGCCAGCAATGTGGAGGATTGTCCACATGTTGTGGCTAATCACAGTAAAATTCATTGACTGTTTGGTTCAATTCAGGTTTATCGAGAGGAGTAGACTTCATGAATAGTTTGTTATGGAAATAAATGTGATTGTTTTATTTAGAATTAGAGATAAGACTTATTAATATTGATGTAATCGAGAGTGATAAGATTAGGAGATTTTGTTGTTAAGATCTTTCGAAGAAATAGGAGGTTTTTGTTTGCTATTATTAGAAGAATTAATAGTGAAATTAGAGGAGCGAGAGGAATGGATGTGTGTGTGGGTTTTTGGATGGAGCGAGAGCTCAGAAAATATGTAGACTGCGTGTTATGTGTAATGGAAGTCGATTCTTTTATGTAATTGGTTAAAAAGCAGAGATTTTGTTTATGAATAAATTTCATATTGTGTGAGTCAATGTATGAGAATTCGCGAAGACTATGTGTCGATTTCTCGTAGTGATGATAGAAGTGGTGGTGATCAGTTTTTTAATTTAGTTGTAAAGATTTCTGTGGAGAAAATCCGAAGTAGCAAGCCTGTGCGTGTGAAATTTCATTACCCAGAAAACTATGAAATAAACCCTTTTCAAAGCGTTGTTTTGTTGTGCAAGTCAGAGCGTTGTTTTGTTGTGTATTCGATTTAAATAGTTGTGGACTGTGTTATTTTAATTTTAATTGCAAGATTCCGTGTTGAAGTCAAATCTGGCGTTGTTTAAATCTGTGAGTATACAAGCTGTTAACACAGAGAATTGATTTAAATTGCGGTTGGAATCAGTAAGCGGACTTAAGTTAAACTACCTCTCCATTTTGAAATAAATCGGTTCTGAAGATATCGTAAGGATTTTGGAAATTGAGTCGGATCCGGCAGTTTCGCATCGGAGCGTAGTAAGTGTCAACCTCTTGTGGCATATCGAATTCAACGTGGCAAATTAATTCGATATTGGGTCAATCAGCTCCGGGTGTCAATCCATAATGTTGCGTTTTGAAAAATAGCAATTGGAATTCACTGATTAATAATACATCGGAGCATGGAGAGGGATCCACATCGTTCCATATAACGATGGATCTGGAGGCGAAGTGTATTTAAATTGTTTGATATGGATCGGATCCAGTATAAGCAATCGGATCGGAAACCTAAAGGTGGAAGCACATTGCAAATACGATGGTTGATTTCCAATTGAACCACAGCGATTCCGGTCAAATCGCATCGGGACTGTGAAATAATAAAACAGGTTTGATATTAAAACAGCTCGACTTCCGATTTCCGATTACAATCACATCGGAGTTCCAATTGGTTTGCATCAGAACGGTGATCTCCGATCTCCGATCTCTGAGTGAATCGGATCAGAGCAGCGGATTTTGTTTTGAATCAGAGTTGGACATAGATTGGGATCGCCGATTGATATATATATATATATATATATATATATATATATATATATATATATATATATATATATATATATATATATATATATATATATATATATATATATATATATATATATATATATATATATATCGGTGTATGACCAGAGTTTGGAGCGTTTTTGAACAGTGAAAGGGAAATCGATCCGAATCATTGGATCAGGTGATTTGGGGCAATTAAAATTCTGTTCGATCATTATTTTCCAGAGTATAAATCGGTGGAGAAGGTGAATTAAGGCGTGGCAAATTGTCGGCATGAGCAGTGTTAATCCAGCTTGGTATGCTGAAAGGGAAAAGACGCATAAACAGATTTGGTACCTTGGTTCGATTGAAATGGAAAACCGAAGACACGTAATTGAGTGCAGACAAATGCTATTGGGAATGTTTGCGTGAAAGGTTTGTTTGAAGCAATGTCAAGTTGAATTTAAATCATGGGCACATTGCTTTTATTGACTTTTGATTGAAGAAAAGTGTGTGTGAGATTGCCCATGTATGGATAAGTTGAAGAACTTCCATATGTACTGTTGAAATTGCCTAGCATTGAGTTTTATTTGTACAGAGATTTGAGATGCATTTCTTATATGCATGGTAGTGTTTGTAGATTCTGTGTTTGCAGGTTTATCCTGCATCATTTTTGGTATCAGAGCTTGGCTCTGTTGAAATTGAATATGTTTGTTTTCTGAATGAAGTTTAGTACTAGATTACAGTAGAGAGGAAATTCGTTCAAAATACAGGTGACAGCTTAAGAAAGAATGAAGACTGCAGCAATCTAGACTAAGAGAAGTTGTGAGAGAAGAACCAGATGTGTTCTTAAAAGCAGAATAAGGAAAGTCCTTAGAAGTGGCAGTGAACCTGTAGAATTCAACAAGAGATTGGACAGAGGACAATTGAAGTGTTCTCGAAAGAGAAAGTGAGAGATTGCAGAAGCCTGGAGGGATCAAAGGTGTTTCTTAAGAGAAGATTCCAGATAGGGGATCGTGCTTACCAAAAGACTGAGTGAGGAGAGCTTAGTGAGGTAAGATTGCAGTAAGGAGGACTTACTGTTGCAGAGGTTTGTTGTAGAGGTGCAAGGAGCTCATGGAAAGAGAGGAGCAGAAAATGACTACAGATAGTCATAGCGGAAGTTCACAAAGAAGCCACAGCAGAAGGGAAGATGACAAAGCAAATGGCATGGGGATGAGTCAAGAAGAGTTTGACCGAGAGAAAGCTGAGATAGATTTCCAGATTGGAATATTGATGAAGATGTTGTAGAAAAGTGTTTGGACCATGAGGAAAAGAGTAAAATGGAAAAGACTACGGGAAAGAAGAAATCAGCAAGTGAAGTTAGAGATAATAGATGAATGGAGAAAGATTGAGCAGATATTGAGTGCTCAAGAGGAATCAGAGAAACTCAGAGAAGCAAAGGTAGAATTGGAAGTCTCCATTTGCAAACCAGAACAAGGTGAAATGTTGGGGGAAGAAGATAATGAGAGGTCAGCTGAAGATCTTCTGGACTACTGGCAGAATTCAGAACAATTCAAAGATATGTTGATAAAGGAAGCAGATGAGGCAATGAAGCCTTGTGATTTTGATTCTTATAGTTTGTGTATCTTTGAAGGATATGCAGAGGATGATGGACAGCCTGATGAAATTGTCACAACCAGGAATGAAGATCTTGAGGTAAAGTATGATGGTGAATCCCTTTTAGAGGAAGAAGGCGTTGATCTATTGAAACAGAAGGAGTTCATAGATGAAATCTTGTTTGGTGTGAAAGAGTCATATGAGGTTGATATAGGCCAGAAGTCTAATGACAATTCCATAGTGGGACTACAAAAAGGTAAACCAATGAATTTGTTTAATGGAATTGATGAAAGATGCTTGTAATATGATGATGTGGAAAACAGGTCAACTCAAGAGGATTGTCAGGAAAAGAATGAAGCTGAGAATGGAAATTTTGATGAACTGCTTGAGATATTTCACAAGGAAATAAAATTCTTCGAAAGATTACTCAAGGAACCCAAAGGAGAAACGAAGCTTACAGAACCTGATGGAGGAAAAGGTGTCGAAGACAGCATTAATAAATATGATGCTGAAATCAGAGAAATCGAGCAGCGATTATTTGAAGGTGAGATGAAAGATTTGGAGCAACAAAGAAGTTATGTCCTCAAACGCATGAAGGAGACAGAAATATTAACTCAACAAGATGAATATGGAAGTAACCAGAAATTTGGAAAGAATGATCAGCTACATGAGAATGAATTTGAGGAAAGCATCAAATTGCAGAAGTATAGAAGCTGGGAGCAGAATGAAGAACCAGAAATTGGTCTGACAGTACAAAGAAAGATAAGTGAAGACTGAAGATACAGACGGAGACTGAAGAAAAGGGTAAAATGGAAGCTATTGCAACGGAGGTTGAAAGGCAAACTGATGAACGAGTTCAGGAAACTACAACAAATTCATATTGATTTGAAGTCACCGCAAGAAGGATCCACTGAAATCCAAAAGATCTATGATGGAGGATTGGTGCTTGAAGCATCAAAAGAAAATGGAAGGTATTATATTTTAAAAACTAAAGGTTGTTGTGTGTTTGCAGGTCACATTGACTTGAGGAAAGACAAACAGTTATTGAAGCTTGTTGAAGAAATGACTACTCATAGTCACATGCAGAACAAGGAGGATGGTAAAAGAATTTTTGAATTCAAAGGATACACTGAGTCATTGAAGATCCTTGATCTTGAAGAAAGCCAGAGTGAAGGAGGATTAAAGACAGATATTGCAGACAATGCAGTTAGTAAAGATGGTGCAGAACTTTTGAGAGAACTTCCAGATGAGATGGCAGATTTGTATAAGTCGAATCTTTTGATGAGGAAGCCAGGTAAAGCATTTGTGTTTATTGAGTTGATTAATTTTGATGAAGATTTATATGCAGGAAAAGGGCAATGTGAAGTCGATCTGAACCAAGAAGAATAGATCGGATTAATGGAAGGTATGCTGGAATTTGAAGCAAGGAATGATGAAGTCATGAATGAGAAACCAGAAGAAGAACCTGGGAAAAGGCATTTGTACATTTCAGAAATGTATATGGAAGATTTTTGGCACAAAGATTATGATGTTCTAATCCAAGAACACAATCAGTTGCAGCAGAATAGTATTCAGCACACGAGAAGTGAAATGGACAAAGAATTGAATGAGTTATGGAAACTCATACTACAGCATTCTAGTAAAACAAATACAGGACAAAAGAAGAAAGGAAGATTGGCTGGAAGAAATGGCACAGGCGAAGGAAATGGAAAATTGCAAATTAGAGTGAGCAAAGCAGCAGCGAAATATGTGAAAAGGACAGCAGCAGGTAGTAAGACATTACAGTATAAAGGATGGAGACTTGAAGGACAAACAACAACAGCAGTAACTAAGGACAGACTATCAAACCAAATATGGGATCCAGGAGGACACAGAACAGAATTGCATGATCAGGAGATCATGGTTAATTTAAACTTCGGGAGTCTGATGCAGGAGCATCGGCATTAGCCAGCAATGTGGAGGATTGTCCACATGTTGTGGCTAATCACAGTAAAATTCATTGACTGTTTGGTTCAATTCAGGTTTATTGAGAGGAGTAGACTTCATGAATAGTTTGTTATGGAAATAAATGTGATTGTTTTATTTAGAATTAGAGATAAGACTTATTAATATTGATGTAATCGAGAGTGATAAGATTAGGAGATTTTGTTGTTAAGATCTTTCGAAGAAATAGGAGGTTTATGTTTGCTATTATTAGAAGAATTAATAGTGAAATTAGAGGAGCGAGAGGAATGGATGTGTGTGTGGTTTTTTGGATGGAGCGAGAGCTCAGAAAATATGTAGACTGCGTGTTATGTGTAATGGAAGTCGATTCTTTTATGTAATTGGTTAAAAAGCAGAGATTTTGTTTATGAATAAATTTCATATTGTGTGAGTCAATGTATGAGAATTCGGGAAGACTATGTGTCGATTTCTCTTAGTGATGATAGAAGTGGTGGTGATCAGTGTTTTAATTTAGTTGTAAAGATTTCTGTGGAGAAAATCTGAAGTAGTGAGCCTGTGCGTGTGAAATTTCATTACCCAGAAAACTATGAAATAAACCCTTTTCAGAGCGTTGTTTTGCTGTGCAAGTCAGAGCGTTGTTTTGCTGTGTATTCGATTTAAATAGTTGTGGACTGTGTTATTTTAATTTTAATTGCAAGATTCCGTGTTGAAGTCAAATCTGGCGTTGTTTAAATCTGTGAGTATACAAGTTGTTAACACAGAGAATTGATTTAAATTGCGGTTGGAATCAGTAAGCGGACTTAAGTTAAACTACCTCTCCATTTTGAAATAAATCGGTTCTGAAGATATCGTAAGGATTTTGGAAATTGAGTCGGATCCAGCAGTTTCGCATCAGAGCGTAATAAGTGTCAACCTCTTGTGGCATATCAAATTCAACGTGGCAAATTAATTCGATATTGGGTCAATCAGCTCTGGGTGTCAATCCATAATGTTACGTTTTGAAAAATAGCAATTGGAATTTGTTATATACCTAGGGGGGATAATATGGGGTACCAAGGGAGGTACCCAAGGTAATAATGTAATAATGGGATGGGCCATAATAATAAATAAGGTGGTTAACCCATATCATGTAAGGGACCACAAGTAGTTAATAATAATGTAAGGGGCCCATGGTATTAGTTTGATGGTATGAGGGAACCATGGTAACAATCCATGGTATTATATGTATGAGGCCTATATAGAGGCTAGAGACTCCACATGGGAGAGAGTCAAGGATTATTGTATGAACAGACATATGGCTTGTGGAGTGCTCTCCTTCCTTAAGGAGTGAATGTATGGTGTTGCCCTACCTTAAGGGTTTGATCAATAAAGAATCATTTCTATCTATTTATCTCTTATTGTTTATGGGTTTGTTTGCATTATCATATAATATTTTGGGTTAGATCTACAACATGTGGTATCAGAGCTACAACAAGTGGTATCAGAGCACTTTCTTGGGCAAACCGTGGAGAAATTTTTTTTATTTATTTTTTGCAAGGTTTCGGGGACGAAACATGCTTAGGGGGGTGGAATGTTATATACCTAGGGGGGATAACATGGGGTACCAAGGGAGGTACCCAAGGTAATATTGTAATAATGGGATGGGCCATAGTAATAAATAAGGTGGTTAACCCATATCATGTAAGGGACCACAAGTAGTTAATAATAATGTAATGGGCCCATGGTATTAGTTGATGGTATGAGGGAACCATGGTAATGACCCATGGTGTTGTATGCATGAGGCCTATATAGAGGCTAGAGACTCCAAGTCAAGGAAGATAGTGAAGGATTATTGTATGAACAGGCATATGGCTTGTGGAGTGTTCTCCTTCCTTAAGGAGTGAATGTATGGTGTTGCCCTAACTTAAGGGTTTGATATCAATAAAGAATAATTTCTATCTATTTCTCTCTTATTGTTTCTAGGTATATTTGCATTATCTTATATTTTTGGATCAGATCTATAACAAGTGGTATCAGAGCTACAACAAGTGGTATCAGAGCACTTTCTTGGGCACAAAAGTGGAGAATTTTTTTATTTTTGCAGGGTTTCAGGGGTGGCGAGTTGCAGATCAGATCTATACCTTTTGGTGCAAGATCTGCAAAATCTAATTGTAGATCTATATTCTTTGTGAAAAAATAGCTGATTTCAAAAAAAAAAATCGATTGAATCGGAGTCCGGATGAAGGAGATATCGCTGATCTAAAAATCAGTGGGGTTGCAGACAATTTTTCAGGGTAGCGAGTTTGCGGCACAGATCTAGACATCCTAGTGCACGATCTGCAAGATCTAATTGTAGATCTAGAATCTTTGTGAAAAAACACCTAATTTCAAAAAAAAAAATCAGTCGAATCGGAGTCCGAATGAGGGAGATATCGCTGATTTAAAATCAGCTCTTTTTTCATAAATTTTGGGTGACGGCGGGAGAGTAGCAGCGCAGATCTTGAATTCTAGTGCCTGGATCAGGATTTCTATCACATGGGCAGATGCAGAATGATTGTTCCATTTCTGAAAACAGGTCATAATAAGGATTCTGAGCAATATTGACGAAACTGTGACACTTTCAAATTTTCGCCAAGTAAGCGAATTTTTTTCAAACCCTCTTCATGGCGACTCTATATTTTACAGGAAAAGATGATGGTCCTACTATTGAAGAATACATAAAACAACATAAGTGGGTATGGAAAAACTGGAAATGGTGGGTAGTGGAGGATTTTCGAGATGAGGCGGCCACATGGTGGGGATTACTTAACCAAAAGAAGTGTTACAACTTGCCTGATGAAGAATTTGAAAAATTCCTTTTAGACAGATGGTCTCATACTTGAAAACAAGATAAGGAGAAACATATGGGGTTATTTCCTACTGGTATATCTTTATTGCAGGTTCATGGATTGATTCAGAAGGATAAAATCATTGTGTCTATAAATCCTAGTTGCAAGCAAAATCTTATAAGTGTTAATTTGGCAAAAATATTGCAAGTTCCAGCAAAACACATTGAAACTGCACAAGTTGATAATGAGGATGTTCAAGTGTACAAGGATTTGAATATTTCTATGGATAAATATGTGTTGCATGGTGATCTTTATGCTTCAGAGATGGATAATATGGATGTTGTTTTGGGATATCCTTGGATGGAATCCGTGGGTACTATCAATATTAATGTGCAGAAGAAATTCCTGAAGCTGTGGTATAAAAAGAAGAAAATTACATTACAGGATATTTCCATTAATAAACAGGTAGAGTCCAAGGAGGTTGAAGCAGATGATGTTCCCGAGTCTGACATATTAGATGATGAGCGATTAATGATAGATAATCAAACACAAACAGAGGTTGGAAATGTTACAGGTGCTGATACATCAGAGGAGGACTCAGTGGTTGAAGTCATATTGGAAAAGAAGACACGACAACAGGCACCACAGCAGGGTGAATTAAAGAAAAAGACACCGTGGGTTAAAACTTCAACATATCATCACCCACATCACCCCGCAAGAAAACAACCAACAATATGGCAACCAACTAGCCACAAGGACAACAACCCCCGTATCATGGATAGCAAGGAGCCTAGATCCACCTACTACACATCAACACAGAAGAGCTGCCATGGTCAACTTCCATCTCAAGCGAGCGAGGCACCAGCGAGATCGAGGGTTCACCTTTCTCTTGGATGGCTAGATGCACATGCATGGTACCAGTGGACTACTCTTTTGAGTAGATCTTATTATTTGTGTTCTTCCCATGTTTCGGGGACGAAACATGCTTAGGGGGGTGGAATGTTATATACCTAGGGGGGATAATATGGGGTACCAAGGGAGGTACCCAAGGTAATAATGTAATAATGGGATGGGCCATAGTAATAAATAAGGTGGTTAACCCATATCATGTAAGGGACCACAAGTAGTTAATAATAATGTAAGGGGCCCATGGTATTAGTTGATGGTATGAGGGAACCATGGTAATGATCCATGGTATTATATGTATGAGGCCTATATAGAGGCTAGAGACTCCACATGGGAGAGAGTCAAGGATTATTGTATGAACAGGCATATGGCTTGTGGAGTGCTCTCCTTCCTTAAGGAGTGAATGTATGGTGTTGCCCTACCTTAAGGGTTTGATCAATAAAGAATCATTTCTATCTATTTCTCTCTTATTGTTTATGGGTTTGTTTGCATTATCATATAATATTCTGGGTTAGATCTACAACAAGTGGTATCAGAGCTACAACAGAATTCACTGATTAATAATACATCGGAGCATGGAGAGGGATCCACATCGTTCCATATAACGATGGATCTGGGGGCGAAATGTATTTAAATTGTTTGATATGGATCGTATCTAGTATAAGCAATCAGATCGGAAACCTAAAGGTGGAAGCACATTGCAAATACGATGGTTGATTTCCAATTGAACCACAGCGATTCCGATCAAATCGTATCGGGACTGTGAAATAATAAAGCAGGTTTGATATTAAAATAGCTTGACTTCCGATTTCCGATTACAATCACATTGGAGTTCCAATTGGTTTGCATCAGAACGGTGATCTCCGATCTCCGATCTCTGAGTGAATCGGATCGGAGCAGCGGATTTTGTTTTGAATCAGAGTTGGACATAGATTGGGATCGCCGATTGATATATATATATATATATATATATATATATATATATATATATATATATATATATATATATATATATCGGTGTATGACCAGAGTTTGGAGCGTTTTTGAACAGTGAAAGGGAAATCGATCTGAATCATTGGATCGGGTGATTTGGGGCAATTAAAATTCTGTTCGATCATTATTTTCCAGAGTATAAATCGGTGGAGAAGGTGAATTAAGGCGTGGCAAATTGTCAGCATGAGCAGTGTTAATCCAGCTTGGTATGCTGAAAGGGAAAAGACGCATAAACAGATTTGGTACTTTGGTTCGATTGAAATGGAAAACCGAAGACACATAATTGAGTGCAGACAAATGCTATTGGGAATGTTTGCGTGAAAGGTTTGTTTGAAGCAATGTCAAGTTGAATTGAAATTGGTATTGCCCATGTATGGATAAGTTGAAGAACTTCCGTATGTACTGTTGAAATTGCCTAGCATTGAGTTTTATTTGTACAGAGATTTGAGATGCATTTCTTATATGCATGGTAGTGTTTGTAGATTTTGTGTTTGCAGGTTTATCCTGCATCAATAATTTATTCTTACAACTAATGTACTCTTTCTGATATATCAGTAGCAAATGATTGAATGAATAATTTTCATGTTAATATGTGGATTTCATTTAATCGAGATTTGATTTATAATGTTGAGTGAATTTATTAGTTTGTTGTAAGTTTGATTTTTCTATCTTTTCCTAATCAACATCAGCAATACTAAGAGATGTAGAGGGATGTTTAAATCCACTCCATAGACTTTGCTGCTAAATGATTGATGTAGGAAAGAGGCATTAGTTTTGTATGATTGACTAGTTAGATTAATCATCACTCACAGTGTTAAGCCTGCATATATTTTGCACAACATCTCACAAGCTTACTTGCCCTGGGTTGATGATTTATGTTAATCAAATTATAAGTTTATAATTTGACTCAACACTCATATTTACTCTCCTCATTAAGAAAAACATAATTAAAACATGTAAAGAATGACAAGAAAAGATGATTTTAGTAAGCTGGAGGCGCATTAAGGTCCATAATTTACCCATTGATGAGCCTCATCAACTCCAGCAAAAATGACCCCATTTATGGCACTTTATGGATATCATCCATCATCCATTACATCATCTTTAAGAGAAAATTATAAGGTTCAAACAGTGGAAGATCACATCGAGCATCAACAACAAGTTCTCCAACTCTTAAAGGATAACCTCACTTTGGCGCAGAATAGAATGAAACAACAGACAGATCAACATCATAGCGAGAGAAGTTTTGATGTAGGTGACTGTGTATTTCTACAAATACAACCATACAAACGAATGTCTCTCAAGCAAGCTAAGAAGGATAATAAATTATCACCAGATTATTATGGTTCGTACAAGGCGTTGCAAAAGATTGGTACTATGACATACAAATTGGAGCTTCCTGCATCTTCCTTAGTGCACCCAGTTTTCCATGTTTCATGCTTAAAGAAGGGTATAGGTGAAAAGCTCCCAGTTCAAACAATATTAGCAGAACATGATGAGGAAGGAAAAATAATATTGGAACCTGCAGCAGTCACAGAAACAAGAACTCCACAATGACGAAATTGATCAATTTCAGAGTATCTCATCAAGTGGAAGAACTTAACCGCTGAAGATTCCACATGGGAGGATGAGAATTTTATACAGAAGCATCCAAAACTACTCAAGTGTGGAGGAAAACACTTTTTTGAATGAGATGGGCATATTAGGTCCCTATAATACTAGTGTATTCCCCTATTATTATTGTCACTGTAGCCCCTTGTTGCTATTTTTGTGTCAATGTTGTCCCCATATTGTTATTATTGTGACCCATAGAAGCCCACTATTGTTATTGTTGTGCCCTTACATTAATATTGTTATGTCGGCTCTAACTATATTGTGACCCCTTAGACTCTTACATATAGAAAGGAATTTTTTCATTTGTATCATCCAATAATTATCATTTGTGTAATGTAAAGGAGGTTTCCCCATCGAAGAGGAATATTTTGAAGTCGTTGATCTATCTCTTCTTCTATTTTGTGAGTTGGTTTCATAACAGTGAGAGAAATGATTAACTTGGTTGAGAAATGAATGAACTGATCTAGTTGAAGAAGTTATTGAATGCATTGATTAAAGTTTATGGAGTTTCTATGGTCATGGAATTGATTGCCTCGATCTAGTCTCCCTAGTGTAAACATGTTGATTGAATTGGTTATCAAGTGGCTTGATCGAGTCCATCTTAGCACAAGGTTCAATTTGTTTGTAATGCTCCAATTTATATATGAAAAGCATTGGATCATTGCAATGGTTAGATATGATGTGAAAGGAGTTTTTATAGTGTGATTTCATGCAAAGTGCACATGACATACCAACGCAAGAGTGCATTGTGCTTTTGATAATGTGAGATCAAGTGTTTTGCACATAGTGTGATAGATTATAGATCGATTGAAAGATCTGGAGGTTATGGTGTTTACAGAGGAGGTCAATGTATTTATGGTTACATAGATCATGGTTAAAAATAGAGATTATAGGTAGCAGTGTGCACCATTTTAATGACAGAGAGGCAAAGTGTATTTCGGTAGCTTGATGTGTTGGATCAATCTAATGATTATGTGATTCCAAAGACAAAGTTTTAATGTGTTGATATGTTTGATTGTAGGAGTATGGTGAAGCCTATTGTTATATCATTGATGTATGGTTAAGCCTTGTCATATGGTTGTAGCTTTGATATATGCTTGGTATGGTTGAGTGTGTGTTATTGAATCTTATGTTGTAGAGATCCATCAATGTCATGTTGTATATGGCTAAGTGAGAGAGTTTTTATGAGAAGATTTGTTGTATTTCTGAGTGAGAGTTGATTTGATGTTTCTAGATTACCAATGAGAGGTAGTATTGTGTGTTGCTGCATAGTGAGTTGACTCTTAAGGGTAGAATATTCTGTCAAAGTTTGTTGTTGATTTGACAGTAGATTTGGTCATGATGTATGGTTGAGTGACTTGTTGAGTCGAGAGGGTTTAAGTTTGGTTTGATGAGAATATTGTTGATTTTTTAGTGAGCATGAGAGCGACTACACATAGAGAGAGAGATTTGTTTTATATTCAGTTATTGAGCATAGAGTTTTTTCTGGGTTCAGTCTGAAAATGGGATGAAACAAGGCCCATGGTGTTTGATTATTGGTGCAGGCAAATCCTAGTGTGAAATATTATGAAATATGTTTTGCAAAAACTTGAATGTTGGAGCCTTTAGTGGGTGAGTGATGTCTTGCTAATTCAATGTGCAGTGGTATCCTTCAAGTAGTGGCTTGAGAACTTGGGAGTAGTGGCTTTCTTCTAGTGGTGGTTGGAAATGCTAGTGAAGGTGGTGGCCTTTAAGAGGTGGTGGCCTACATTGTTGAGGGAGTGTGACTTCCAGTAGGTGGTGGCCTACAAAGTTTCAGAAGTGGTGGCTTAGGAAAAGTATTGGCCTAGATCAATTAGTTTCTCACATGATAACAAGTTGTGCCTTGCACACTGGTGGTGGCCAGTGATTATGTAAAAACAATATTTTGATTAATAAGAAGAAGAGTGAAGTAGAGCAAAGCAAATGATGGTTTTTCTCCTGAAATGGTTTCCACCTTATCGTGTGTCTCCATGTGTTTATGTGTTGATGTGCTTGTGCCTTGATATTTATGGTTGTTTTTGTTGTGAATTGATTATGGTTATGTTCAGATTTCTTATTGATGTGTTTTCTACTAATGAATGAATGATCCAATGTTTCTAAAGAAAAGGAGAAAATTGGTATAATTTTATTCATCCACACAATATTGATTCACCCCCACTCTCAATATTGTCAAGCTTCCAACAATTAGTATCAGAGCATGGATTTCAAGTGTATATTGACTATTAGAAATCAAATTGGGAAAAAATTAGAAATTTTTTTGGGATGGATCATCAAGGAGTATATGTCCTCACTACTACAAAGGACCAACTGTGGCTCAAAAATTTAAATCTAAGTTATTATCTTATGGATCTGAAATTTGGAATTTAATATGTGAAGGTTGCAAAAAGGATCACAAAGTTAGCTAAAGTGATACAGTAAAATGCTAGAGTGAGATGTGTGATATATGAGATTCTCCAAAATACAAATTTGGAGAAGATATCAGATCTAAAATCTTCCAAGGATATTTGGGACAGATTCCAGGTGCTATATGGAAGAAGCAAGGGAGAGTTCAAGAAGAAAAGTGAAAGGAAAAATAAGAAGAAGGCCTCTCAGAAGGAATAAGCTCAACCTGTTGAGATCATTCCCCTTAGTGTGAGATCAGTAGTTGATCTTCATATGGAGTGTTACAAGTCATTTTCTCGCATTCAAACAAATGACCCTAAACCTAGATCTATCATCATCCATTTACACTTTGCAATCATCCCCTACAAAGCCAAACTCATTCTCCTTCCAAAAGTGACAAGAATCATGGGTTACATTGGCTTAAAGCCCTAGTGTGAAGGATCGTCGCAGGTTTCCTTAAGACAACCTACGATGGTGCAGTTTTCACACATATAACATTCACTAGTCATCACAGGTTTCCTTCACAAAAAGTGCGATGAACACCTAGAAATGAGGAAAAATAAAAAAATAAAATCAAAGTTTCTCTCTCTAGAAACTTCAAGAGTGGATTTAACCATTTGTTGTTGGATTTGATCCCAAACTCCTAATATTCAGGTATTATCTCTTATCTCATAGTACATTCCTTCCTCTAAAGTGGATCTAAGCCCTAGATTGGTAAATCCAAAACTACCTCATTTAACATATAAATGTAGCCCCTACCATAGAGTCTGAGTTGGATTTTGGAGACTCTGATTGTGCCCTTATGATTCTCATTTGTGTCTACAGGTCCATAATCCATCCATGTGCTTTAGGTGTGATTGAAGGCTTACCATTGTGGCAAAGGAAGGACAAGATAGCTGGGAGAGATTCACAAAGTCAAGGCCTACAAGGGTTGTAATCATTTCCTGTCATTATTAAAACAAAAGTGCATTTTTTTATCCTATACACTATGTCTCAATTATGAATATATAGAACATGAATCCTTGAATTATTTATTAGAGTTGTTTTTATATGTTATCCTGTATATTTTTTCTCTTTCTTGTTTTGGATTATTTGCAAGTTCCACTTTTATAAATTAGAGTTGGAGCTGGAGCTAACAAGTAAGGAGAAGAAGGAAGCTTGCATCAGATTCTAAGTAGGGTTTCCTTCCATATTTCAAACATATCTAAGGAAAAACATTACAATTTTTTCTTATTTGTTTCTATACCAAGCCACTAGGTCTAGGGAGATTGCGTTTGTCCACAGAAGCAATTTATCCACAAAACAACTTGGCGACTACACTAGGGAATGGGATGTTCTTTAGTGGTTTTATTTTCCATATCCATTAGGACCTCTATAATCGACTCTATTTATCTTGTTCAAACTATCATTGGATTTAGGAAATCTTGATTTCAATCTTAGTTATGGTTTTCTTTTCCCTTTTAAGAAAATCTATCCCATCGTACTTTTTCTTCTAAGACAATGTGACCCATTACACTTGTGCAATTCAGTAAGTGCGACCCATCACACTAGTACCTATACTATACCTATAATGATCTCTGAAAAATATAAAAATTGCATTTCCCATGTCTTGCTCTGAATTTTGTTTGTTTGCAATGTCTTCCTGAGTCTCTAGTCTTTCCAAGGTCTCTGTAAAGCCAGCGGATTGTATGAAATTGAGTGTAATTGCCTTTTTGATAAGAGATTTCTTCTTCTTTCTTCTTCTTGTCCATTAGGGTTCTTATCATTTGACTTGGTTATTAATTTGTTAAAGGACTTTTCATATTACAAATTCAATCTATTTGAATTCTTTCTGATTCAATATTCTTGTCATGTTTACTTTTTCTTTACATTGAATATTAAAAGAAAAAAAAAAGAAAGTTTCATTTTATCATGCATTAGGGCTTTGAATTTTTGAATTGGAATAGTAAATTTGGAGATATTTTTTGGAAGTTGTTGTTTTCTTCAACATTGTTTGAAACTCCTTGCTTTCTTTAGTTAGAGATTCATTGAATGAAAAGAGTTATTTCTCATGCTAGTTGTATTTTAGGAGTTCGGGTGAATTCATTTCAATCCTTGAAACTGAAACCTTAATCAAGATAAACATTAAAATTTATCAATGAATCTATGGAGAATTTGAAACAGTAAAGACACATTTAGTTGGTCTAGGCTAGAAGACATGTTATGGCATCTCTAAACGTAGGATTTGTTGTTAATTGTTTGTGTTACATTCTGCAGATGGTCAGTTTTCCATGTACATCATAGTCTATCAGATCGTTCTTCCACATATATTTGGGTATATAGGAAGGAGATCCATGTACAATGAATATATCGAAGTTCTCCCATCATATAGTTACACATTAGATAACAATACTATGGACTGTACTTCCACATACCTTCAGGTATATTTTGGCAGTCCCCATTAGGTTGCAAACTAGCCCTAGGTAACCAATTTGGACGCTTTTTCATCTGTGAGACATCGAACACAACATTCGAGGAGATTTCCTCCATGTACCTAACGATATGTTACATTTCATAGTGACCCAGTAATCCCTTCATACCTAGTGACCCTTTTCACTGTTACTCTGTCTCTAGTTGAATTCTCAATTTTTACTCCTTAGTAGACCTTAAGTCAAGTCTGATGGAAATAGTTCTAGAGTCTTCCAGTCAAGGAAACCCCTTTGATAGGAATCCTGATCCTTTTCCTTCTTTTGGAAATATTGGTTCACATTACATCGCTATGTTGTCCCTTCCTGTATTCACGGTAGGTTTACCGGTATGGTTTTTTTAACCTCCTTGGTTTTGAATGCCCAAAATTATTCACAAGCAAGTTCTCCCCCTGAACAACACCAACCTCAAGTTGACCCTTTTACTTCTTTTCTCATTGTCTCTTCTTCCCTTTCTTCTTCTTCGCCTGCTGAAAGTCTTGATGTTAGTAACTAGGAAGCTAAGAAGAAGAAGAAAAGGAAGAAGAAAAATAAGCAAGGGGGCAACCAACCAACCATTACTATCAATGTGTCTAATGTTGAAAATCCTTCCAACATACCTCTTAAAATTAAATCCCCTTGCAATCTATATAAGGGTAACCACCTTCTTGAAAATTTCCCTTGTATTCCCCAAGTATTAGAAGTATGGTCCACAGGCTCACATCAGCGCTTGTCATCAATTTTTGGAGATCATGTTGGTGACAAACCATCAACTAGTGATAATAAGGTTCCCAGGAAAAAGGGTAAAGTTAAGTTTCCTTTTGGGATATGTGAAGGGAGACATCAAACTCACCTTTTGCCTCATATGGTGAAGCAGCCTCAAAATTGTTGGAAAAACTTACTATTACTCAACAACAAATTCCAAATGGTTACTGTATTTTTCCCCCAATCCTCCATTAGTTGATGAAGTGATTGACCCAACTCCATCTTTAGCCAATCCCACTTCCCCTGAATGTGAATCCCATGAGTCCTTTTCCAACACCCATTCATTGAGAAAATAGCCAAATCGATTCCATCTTCAGTCGATCATACTCTACCCTTAGAGAGTGAGGTTAATATCATTTAGGTTATTCTTGTTACTTTAGATCCCAATGAACAAGGGGGAATTTCTCACGTTCTCATGAAACCCCCTCTAAGTAATGATGTCATTTCCTTTGATTGGAAACAATTGATAGATCCATGTCTCCCTTCTTACATGCCTTTCCAAATCATGGTGAAGTCTTGCGATAAGTACATATACCACATTTTTATAGATGAAGGTGATTTTGTTAGCATTCTATCCTCGAATTCTCGGAAAGATTTAGGTTCCCCTCAACTTACGTCAGTTACTCAGAATGTGTTGGCTTTCAACAAAAGAACCAGTGAACCTTTCGGGATCCTTCCTCAGTTTCCTATTACCTTAGGAGGAAAAATTGTATGTATTGATGTTATGGTAGTCTGTTGGGTCCCTATAATACTAGTGATTACCCCATTACTATTGTAGTTATACCCCTTATTTATATTGTTGTGCCCCTATTACCCCCATATTGTTATTTCTGTGCCCCATAGAATCCCTCTATTGTTATTTTTGTGGCTTTATATTATTATTGTTAGGTCGGCTGGATTATATTGTGACTCCTTAGACTCCTATATATAGAAAGGAGGTTTTGTCATTTGTATCATCCAAGAATTGTTCATTTATGTAATGTAAAGGAGGTTGCCCCCTCGAAGAGGCTGAATTCTAAGGCGTTGATCTATCTTTTCTATCTTTTTTGAGCTGGTTTCATAACATTTGGTATCAGAGCTTTGGATTCTAGGGTTTCGCTGCTCCAAACAGGTCATCGTGGAATTTTCGCTATAACTTTTTTTCTGTGACGTTTCAGAAGTCGCAAAAAAAACCCATTTGAGAAGAATTGGCGCTGAACCTTGGGTCCGAATTTCAGAGCTTTTCGCGCGATATTTTCGGAGATATGATCTGAGGAAGTTGGTCTTTTTGCAGACTCCTGAATTACATTCAAAACAGGTGACCTGGGGAAAATCGTCATAACTTTCTCTCTGAGGATCGGATTGAAATTTCGTAAAAAGGTACAGAAAGAGGACGGACTGTAGTTTCTTGTATGTGTGTTTCAGATTCAAAGGTTGAAACAGTGACTCGTGGCACGTCGTACAAGTTCGCTCTACTGAACCAGTCTAAAAGCAAGTCACTGTGGGAGATTTCACATAACTCTTCCTTGGAGAATCCAATTTGGCTCAGACTTGTGGCATTGGAAAGAGGACGCAGAAGGCTACTACAGGTAGCAATTTCAGAACTGGATGATCCGAAATTACAGAGATACATCAGATTCAATATCAGGCTTCTATAAAGTGAAAAAAGGTGTGTAGTTTTTTTTTAAATTTTTGTGTAAGCTTGGTTTAACGGAATTCAAAGGGCATAGTAAAGCATTATTATCGGTAACTGATGCCCCGAGGAAAGAAAATGCAAACACCTAGTAAGGAACCTGAAAGCTCTAGCATGACTCATGAAGAAGAGGAAGAAATGCTACATGATATATCAAAATTACAAGAACAAGTGCAACAAATGTCACGCTCACAAAAGCTAACAGAAGCTAAGATAAGTGGCGTGGAATCTAAGATAAATGGCGTGGAATCTAAGATAAATGGCGTGGAATCTAAGATAAAGGGCATGGAAGCTAAGGTGGAGGATTCGATGGTAAATTTGAAGATAGATTTGAAGACAGACATGGAAGAATTGAAGAACTTGCTACAAGAAAGGGTCACTAATGGTGAAAAGGTAGTAAAGGAAACTCATGATGAGAACAAAAGAAATGTTAATCATGATTCCATAGACTCTAATGTTGGATCGAAGACTCACCATGTTCCAAAAATCGATATGAGGAAGTTTGATGGCAAGGATCCCGCCACATGGATATTACAGATGGAGCAATTCTTCGATCTCAATAATGTGCAAAACACACAAAAGGTACGTATGGCAACTTTATATTTGGAACCAAATCAGTTTGTATGGTATCAATGGCTTTGTTCTCGTAAACAATTTATCACTTGGGCAATTTTTACGGAAGAATTGATAGCACATTATGAGGATACAAAAAGCAACACTTTTTTTAGCCAATTGATAAGTCTCAAACAAAAGGGTTCAATAATGGAGCACATTGAGGAGTTCCAAAAATTGAACATAAGGGTAAAAGATATTCCAGAGGAGCATAGGATTGATGTGTTCATAGGGTCTTTAAAGGATAATATCCAACATGATGTTCGCCTTTGGGAACCTGATTCATTAGAGAAGGCATTCAGGTTAGCAAGAAAAATGGAAAGCAAAATTATGGCAACTAGGAAGCATACCATTCACAACTATAAAGACGGAAGTGTTGTTGCCCATAGTCTTCCACAACCTACAAGGTTGACACCACAACAATTGGAAGAAAAAAGAGCAAAAGGGCTTTGTTACAATTGTGATAGCAAATACACAAAAGGTCATAAGTGTGCTGAGAAGAAATTATTCTACATAGATTGTGAAGAGGAAGAAGAAAAGGAGCAAGAAAGGTCAAAAGAAGAGGATATATTCCAGGAACAAAGCCTAGATGAAGAACAAATAAATCCGACCATATCTTGTAATGCATTGGCGGGAATTACCACTCCTCAAACCATCAAGATAGAAGGACAAATCAAGAAGAAAAAGGTAATAGTGTTGATTGATTCAGGAAGCACCCACAATTTTATTCATTGTAGGGTAGCAAAAGAATTGAATTGCTTCCTATATCCAGCACCAGAGTGTCAAGTGATGATTGCAAATGGAGGAACAATAAATTGCTCTGGAAAGTGCCATAATATCAAGCTATCCATGGGAGAATATGTATTGACTAGCCCAATGCTTTCCATTCCAATGGGAGGTGCTGATGTTGTACTAGGAGTCCAATGGCTACAATCCTTGGGTACAATAGCTTTTAATTTTCAAGAACTTTTCATCAAATTTTCTTGGAAGGAAAGGAAGTTGAATTAAGGGGTATTGCAGGGAAACCAGGAAAGATAATCAGCTCTAATGGTATGACAAAGCTTCTAAAAAAGGAGCAAAGAGGTGTAATTGCACAATTATGTTCGCTAGATGTTTCCACATTGGAATCATCTATTTCTCCAGATCTCCAAAAAGTCCTGGACAATCATTCCAAGGTATTTGAGACTCCCAAAGGTCTCCCACCTATGCGTGATCATGATCATGCTATTCATCTGATTCCAGGAAGTGTTCCTCCAAACATCAGGCCGTACAGATATCCCTATGTCCAAAAAAGTGAAATTGAACGTATGGTTGCAGAAATGCTAGAGGCTGGTATAATTCAACCGAGTCAAAGTTCTTTCTCAGCTCCAGTAGTATTGGTGCACAAGAAGGATGGATCATGGCGCATGTGTCCAGATTATAGGGAGCTCAACAAGCTCACTATTAAAGATAAGTTCCCCATTCCTGTCATTGATGAATTACTGGATGAATTGCATGGATCAATTTACTTCACCAAGTTGGATCTTCGTTCGGGATATCATCAAATCAGAATGAAGATTGAAGACATTCCGAAAACGGCATTTAGAACTCATGAGGGTCATTATGAATTTTTGGTCATGCCTTTTGGCCTTACCAATGCACCTTCAACATTTCAAGGTTTGATGAATTCAATTTTCAAACCATTCCTTAGAAAATTTGTGTTAGTATTTTTTGATGATATACTAATCTACAGCAAGTCTTGGAAGGATCATGTTGAACATGTTGACAGGGTGCTACAACTATTGGAGGAGAAACAATTATATGCAAAAAGATCCAAATGTTTCTTTGGAGTCCAGGAGGTGGAATATTTGGGTCATATTGTATCTCATGAAGGAGTTAAGGTAGACCCTAGCAAAATTAAAGCCATTAAGGAATGGAAAATCCCCACATCCATAAAGCATCTGCGAGGATTTCTTGGGTTGACAGGGTATTATCGCAAGTTTGTTAAGAATTATGGGAGAATAGCAGCACCTCTAACAACATTATTGAAGAAAGATTCATTTTCATGGACTCCGGAAGCAACAAAGGCCTTTGAACATCTTAAAGAGGCAATGTGCCAAGCACCGGTCTTAGCTACACCGGACTTCACAAAAACCTTTATTGTGGAATGTGATGCTTCAGGAAATGGAATTGGTGTTGTTCTAATGCAAGATGAAAGACCCATTGCTTTTGAAAGTCGTCCAATCAAGGGAAAGTTTTTAAGCAAAGCTATTTATGAGAAGGAAATGTTGGCAATACTCCATGCACTTAAGAAATGGCGACCCTACCTAATGGGAAGACACTTCAAGGTAAAAACGGATCATGATAGCCTTAAATACTTTTTAGAACAAAGATTATCCTCTGAAGAGCAACAAAAGTGGGTCACAAAGATGTTGGGTTATGACTTTGAAATCATCTACAAAAAAGGGAAGCAAAATGTGGTGGCAGATGCACTCTCAAGAAAGGATGAGGATGTGGAAGCATTGTTGTGTGCCATTTCTATTATCCAACCAGATTGGATAAACGAAGCAAGGGAGGAATGGAAGAATGACGAAGAAGTGTGGGCACTTATTCGAAAGCTACAACAAGATTCCAGTACTTCTGATACATTTAGCTGGAAAAATGATTCGTTATGGTACAAAGATCGCTTATACCTCTGTAAGAATTCCCAGCTAAAACAAAAGATTCTTATGGAATTGCACACTTCTCCCTTAGGAGGGCACTCAGGATTTTTAAAAACTTACCACAGGGTTAAGAAGGAATTTTTTTGGGATGGCCTTAAATCAGATATTCAAAAGTTTGTGGCGGAATGTTTGGTTTGCCAACAAAATAAAGTTGAAACAATTAAGACACCGGGTCTATTACAACCTTTATCCATTCCAAGCCAACGTTGGGAGGAGGTTTCAATGGATTTTATCACAGGTTTACCCAAGTCTGAGGGAAAGAGTGTCATCATGGTGGTAGTTGACAGACTTACCAAGTATGCACACTTTTGTGCATTATCACATCCATTTAAAGCCAGTACAGTTTCTACTGCATTTATGGAAACAGTTCAAAAGCTACATGGAAACCCAAAGATTATTGTAAGTGACAGAGATCCCATTTTCACTGGAAATTTTTGGACAGAATTATTTTCTTGTCTTGGTACTCAGTTAGCTCATAGCTCATCTTATCATCCTCAATCTGATGGGCAAACTGAGATAGTAAACAAATGTTTGGAAGGATATCTTCGTTGCTTTGTATCTGATAAACAGACACAATGGGTCAAATGGTTGCCTCTGGCTGAATGGTGGTATAACACTTCCTTCCATACAGCAACAAAAATGACCCCATTTATGGCACTTTATGGGTATCAACCACCATCCATCACATCATATTTAAGAGAAAATTCTAAGGTTCAGGCAGTGGAACATCACATCGAACATCAACAACAAGTCCTCCAACTCTTAAAGGATAACCTCGTGTTGGCACAAAATAGAATGAAACAACAGGCAGATCAACATCGCAGTGAAAGAAGTTTTGATGTAGGTGATTGGGTATTCCTACGGCTACAACCATATAAGCAAATGTCCCTAAAGCAAGCTAAGAAGGATAATAAATTATCACCAAAGTATTATGGTCCGTACAAGGTGTTGCAAAAGATTGGTACTATGGCATACAAATTGGAGCTTCCTGCAGCTTCTCGATTGCACCCAGTTTTCCATGTTTCATGTTTAAAGAAGGTTATAGGTGACAAGCTCCCAATTCAAACAATATTGCCAGAACTTGACGAGGAAGGAAAAATTATATTGGAACCGGAAGCAGTCACAGAAACAAGAACTCGACAGCTACGAAATCGATCAATTTCAGAGTATCTTATCAAGTGGAAGAACTTATCCGCTGAAGATTCCACATGGGAGGATGAGAATTTTATGCAGAAGTATCCAGAACTACTCAAGCGTTGAGGACAACACTTTTTTGAAGGAGAGGGGCATGTTGGGTCCCTATAATACTAGTGATTACCCCATTACTATTGTAGTTATACCCCTTATTTATATTGTTGTGCCCCTATTACCCCCATATTGTTATTTCTGTGCCCCATAGAATCCCTCTATTGTTATTTTTGTGGCTTTATATTATTATTGTTAGGTCGGCTGGATTATATTGTGACTCCTTAGACTCCTATATATAGAAAGGATGTTTTGTCATTTGTATCATCCAAGAATTGTTCATTTATGTAATGTAAAGGAGGTTTCCCCCTCGAAGAGGCTGAATTCTAAGGCGTGGATCTCTCTTTTCTATCTTTTTGTGAGCTGGTTTCATAACATAGTCCAAGGCCCCTTGGATTCCAATTTGATCCTTGGTTTAGAATATGTTTATGCCATGAACGTTGTTGTGTCCACACACTTTCAAGTGATGTCTTTCCCCCATGACAAAAAATTGTGATTGTTGATCAGCTTTCATTCGTTGGTCTTGATTTGACTACCAACCATCCAACTTTCCTAAGCATTCCTAATATGCAAGTGGTATCCCCCTCACCACGGGTTAACTATGGGGCAACCCATTATGTGTCTGCACCTACCAATGAAGAAGAGCCTCTCACTATTTTCTCAACATATTTTAACCTAGATCTAGTAGATGATATGGTAAATTATTTATTGGGGGCATTGGAGTCTAATCTTCCTACCTCTATTGGAACCCTTGATATCTTCCAATGCATTCTTCTTCCATCTGATGAAAACCTCTTGGAAGCCATGATCAAGCCCTTGATATTTACTCCTTCTAGACCCTTGGCCTTTTGGGAGACATGATCAACGTAAATAGTGTTATGAGCATAGTTCCTTTTCTTATGTCAATCTCGTTAAAAAAATAAAACAGGTCACCACGAGCATAGTTTCTCCTATGTTTCAAGTTCACATAAAAATGAAACAAATCTATGGATATAGTTCTTTTTCAGTGTCACCTTCATTTGATTTGCCCATATCACCTAGTCCTCTTCCTTCCTTCCCGGTGAACATGTTTCTATCAGTAACCAGCAGTCTATCTAGGTTCATATGAATATTTGGTGAACAAAACGAAGTTGGGGGGGGGGCATGCCTCTATTGTTAAGAATAGTATTTTTTCTGATTCAAGCTTGTGTAAAAATGAAACCACTCTCAAGCATAGTTTTTCTCTATTTCAAGCTTGTGTAAAAAATAAAACCTATTTTAAGCTTAGTCTTGGCTCACCATCATTGTGTCTTAAGTCTAACACCATCAAGGTTCGACATTAGCCCTCTCTCTTATGCATGTTGTAGCTTGATGGTAGAGCCTACCTAATCATGGGTGCCTTAGTATAGCACATTTTTTCTGCCTTGGTATCCATGCAGTCATTTTTATTATCTTTTTGGAATCCCTCCTTTTGAACCACCATGACCTAGAATCTAAGCCCCTTTTTGTAGCTTCCTTCAAGATTTTGTCTCCTCCTTCTTGTGGGAGATGGTAAATTAGGTATTGTAGCCCTTGTAGTTGTAGTTGGTAAAGCCAAAAGTTGTAGCTTCCTTTCATGATATAAATAAATTGTTAATACAAATCTTGTGTCCTTCTGATGTGATATAATTGGTTAATGCTATGTTATCTTTAAATTTCTTAAATTTATGAAATATTAATTCACCACCCCTCTTAGTATTTCCAACATAGGGAATTTGTGTACAAGAAAATCTACCCAATTTTGATAAGCTATGGATTGATTGTGTCCAAGAGGGGGCCAAATTGTTGTCTGAGACCTTGGGATGAAGAAACTCAAGCACTTGTATCTCATTCAAAGAAAGGAAAAGGATAAATAAATTTTGGAAAGTTTCATAAGAACAATTCAAGTAGAAGACTCAGCTACAACTACAAATCAAAAGAATGATATCTCAAAGATTAGGTGCTTCAATTGTCATAAATTGGGTCACTATGCCTCCTAATGTCTTAAGAAGAAAAGGAAGGGAAAGAAGCATGCATCAACAATTGGCATTGATGATGATGGTGATGATCATCCTCCACATAAGAAGTCAAAGGAATTATTCTATCTTTGCTCTTTTAGGCTCAATTACCAATAACAATGATGTTTGGTTGGTCGACAGTGGTTCTTCTAGACACATGACTAGCTTTCGAGATTCTCTCACAGAATTGATGGAGAGGGATTCAACATTGTAGGTGGAACTTGGAGATAATGCCAAGTATGCAATGAAAGGAGTTGGATCAGCATTTTTTTAGCTAGAATATTAAGATTCTTAACATATGAGAGATGTTTCAACTATAGCAGGATTGAAGAAGAAATTTCTCTCTATCTCAAAGTTGGAGAATAGAGGCTACAAAGTTGCATTTGTGGATGTTCAGGTCCTTGTATGGCCTAAGGGCTCGAGAATAAACTTAGCGGAAGTGATTAGTGTTTGAGAGGGAGGATTGTAATGACCAATAGGATGAGAAATCTAGGTGTTATTGCTAAATCTAGCACCCTGTGGCACAAGTGTTGCAGGGGAGCTAGAAAGCCTCCTAGAGACAGCCTCTAGGTTGAATGTAGACCAGTGCCTAGGACATCTTAAATAGAGGAGTGCTTCAAAGATTATTTATGAGGGGTTATCAAAACTCTGATTGTCACTTAAAAAAGGTAATAGGAGGGGCTTGATGTAGAGCCTCTAACTTGCACCTAATCATCCATTATTACCTACAGTTTTCCCTCACTTATCTCTCTCTTTTGCCTTATTTTCATTGTAAAACTACCCAGATCATTACATTAGATGTCTTTAAGCATGATCAAGTGAACTTTGCTAATGTGTGACTGTTTTGTTTAGATTTTGACATATTTACAGAGATTCCGCAGCTGTCTGGCAATTCCGCAGACATTCAGCGATTCCGCAGCCATCTGATGATTCTGCAGCCTTTTTGTTAATCTCAAGGTTCCACGTGTCATTTTGCAAAACGAACCACATGGGTACGTGGGAATAAAGGTGCTCGAGGTTCCTGTGCTATTGGTTCGGCCAGCCACATCATCTACACCTCCGGTCAACGAGGGTCAAGCCACGGTCAACAAAGGCAGCTTAACGGTGATGCGTAAGCTGTTGGGTCACGTCAGTGCAAACGGTGATTTATCCGTGTTACGCGGGTTGTGGGGGACATAATCCAACTCTGGATTCAATTCCCATGACGACCAAAACTTCCAGCTCATCCACGAGGCTTATGACGTGTTGCTGAACCTTGATTGCGCATGACAGATTAGTTATTTTTCAGTTTTAGCTTTACGCATTAGGCCATCTTTCAGATGCCTATAAAAACTTGCGTCTGCGTACGCTTAATGTTACTTTTTAGTTGCTGTGTTTTATGAACTTGTTATAATTTTAGTGCATTTCAAGACTCTGTTTTTATAGTGCTGTTCTAGCACTCTTGACTGTATTTTTCTGCATATGGAGTAATAGAAACAGTGCTGTGTTGACGTTTTCAAGTACCTGAGTATTCTGTGGGTTTTATGGATGGAGGGCCCCCGTTCATGACAGCCCTTGTATAGTATTTCATGTTTATATTCTTGCAATTTCCTTATTTTACATTCAGCATTTCCTTTTCTTGAAACATGTACAGCTTGATTTATTTTCATTGCTATTTCATTTGCAGCCTTTACTTTGACTGATCAGATTTGTTTTTCTGCAGGTTTTTAACCCGGGATTGTGTGTGTGCTTGTGTATTTGCTTTATATCTAGTGGTAGTTGCAGTTGTCATATTCATAGTGCTGCCCTTTTACTCTGTTTTCTAGTTAGCTTTTAGTTTAGTTTCACAAGTTGTATGCTAACTGATTAATGGTCTCTTTATCATAAATTGTTTATCTTTAAGAGAGCAGAATACTAATGAATTACAGCTTGTTTTGAAGTAGTCTTGGCTTATAGCACTAACTCTTTTTCCACTTGTTACACATAACCATGTATGTAGGAAGCAGTATGATGGAAAAAGGCATAGTAGTGTTATAATTTGTCATTTAGAGTTTTATCATTTCTTAGATTTGTCTTTAGCTACTTCCTAATCGTGTTTTACACAGTACTATGTGTTAGAAGCAGAGAGTTAGGAAGAGATAAACATTATCATTGGTCTTTGAAGTGATTTTCTTATTTTCTTTATTTGCAGCAACATGAGTAGTGACTAATGCCATTAGAAAGTGGTTCTTTGCTTTCAATTCATTTCAAGTTATTTATTTCTTTTAAGTTCTTTTCCTTTACAAATTCAGCAAGTAGTTAGAAACCACCAATCACACACTCTCACTCATCTAGAATTCACCTTACACACACTTTCACTCATCTGTTTATAATCATCACTCCATCTTAGGAAGATAAATTAACCACAAACAACACCCCAAACGACAAAAAGCTCTAAGAGGTTGCTTAAGTACATATAGTACACCTTCACTTCATCAGCTTACGAGCCCCGGGTTGACAATTAATGACATCAATTTAGGAACACTAAATTGACTAAACATTTTGGCGCCGTTGCCGGGGAAGTGAAATTAAGTAGCCATATTCTTAGAGAAAAAAAAAAAAACATAAAATTTCAAGGAAAGAAGTTGATAACCTATCAAAGTATGCTCTCCTCTTGCACTTCAAAGTGATCTGGAGGATCAGAAAAGAGAAAGTTATTGATTTAGTAGTTTCTTGAGTATGCTCTCTTCTTGCACCTAGAGTGACCTGGAAGATCAGAAAAAGAACTATTAACTTGACTTGAAGATAAAAAATAAAAAAATGACATGCATAGAGCTAGAGATTCTAGGGGAAGGTTTTTAGCTAGAGCTCGAAGTCCAATCTTTACAAGTCCATCTGCTTCAAGGGATAGACAAGAGACACCTCCCTTATCTCCAACCGACACTCCTAGTCCTAGAATTCCTGGAATTCAAGAGCCAAGAATTGACTCTCCCACACCTTCTATTGAGTTTGAACCAAGAAGAGATTCTTCTCTTTCTCCTACAGAAAGACCAATTGTAATTGAGGAAGTAGAATCACCTGAAGAAGAAGGAGAAATCTCTTCTCATTCACCCTTTGTAGAGGAACCAGAGGATTTTGAAATCCCTAGGAGAACCATCATGGCAGAGGAAGAAGGAGGTGGTAGAGGTAGAGGAGGAGGAGGAAACAATAATAATGGAGGTGGTAGAGGTCCCTTTGGAGGAGGAAATAGAGATGGGGATAACTCATTTGGGTTTCCCATTGTTAATGAGGATTCCCGAGCTACTATGAAAAACATATCACCATCTGTCCTCCCAAATTTCCATGGGTTAAGAACTGAGGACCCTGAAACATTCTTGTTTGAATTTGAAGTTGTGTGTCGAACTTATGACTATCTGGATGATACTCAGAAACTCAAATTGTTCCCCTCAACATTAAAAGATCAAGCTTTGAAATGGTTCATGGGGTTACTTACTCAATCCATTAGGACTTGGGATGAAATGAAACAAACCTTTTTGGATAGGTATCAGGACTATTGTACGCCTACTAATCACAAAGATGAGGTATTTAAAATGATACAAAGAGAAGATGAAAGTTTGGAAGATTTACTTGAAAGATTTCAATATAACTTGAAGAGAGAAAAAATGAGTACTTTGGATGAAGAGACCTTAAAAGCCCTCTTATTAAAAGCCATTAGGGATGAATGGATAGATATCTTAAACATGATGGGGAAAGGGGATATTTCTCAACTTTCACTCAATGATATAGCAGAACTCTGTATCCATCTCTCAAGGGGCAAATCAAAAACTCAAAAAGGGCCTAGAGATCCCTCTCTCCTTAGAGCAAATAAATCTGCAACAGGATCAGTAAGTAGGGTTGAAATTGGGAATATGCTTGATGAATTTAAAACTGACATCTTAGGGAGTCTTAGTGAACAACTAGATACCCTTAAGATTCACAATAAACAAAAAGCAGAAGCTGAGGCTTTGGCTATCTTTTGCCCGAAATGTAGAAAGAAACATGCTTTAAGGGAATGTCCCTTAGATGCACACGTTGTAGAAACATGTGTAATTTGCTCAGAAACGCATGAGACCAAGGATTGTCCTTCAATTCCTGGCCTCAAAGCAGTCTTTCAAGAGGATCCAAACACACTTGAATCTCTCTGTTTTGTTGCAAGGAGACCTTGGCAAGGGCAGCAAAATCAGGGGTTTAACAACTCTATGAATTTTCAACCCCAACCAAATTGGAATCCTTGGCAACAATCTTGGCCTCAACCTCAAAATGCTTTTCAAGCATGGATACAAAGCATGCAAAATCCTTATGGGAGACTTGCTCAATTCTATCAATATCCTCCATCATTTCAGAATCAGCAAGCCCCACAACTTCCAAATCAAGGTCAACAATTATCATTGCCATACCCTCAACAACAACAACCTCATCCACAAAATCAAAATTCTCAACTCTCGCTTCAATCCAAGCAGAAGTCAAATCAACTTCCCTCTCAGCCATTACCAAATCCAAATAATAGGAACCCTCAAAATGCTTACATGATGGAAGGTCAACCATTCCCTACCTATATGGTTGTTCCTCTCAATGAAGTACAACTCAGATCAGGTAGAATCCTAGATCAACCTTCTACAAGTGTTCAACAACCAAGCATTTCTGAGGAAGAATCTCTCAAAGTCAATAAAGGTTCTGAAGTATCACTTCAAAACCAAAAGATCCAAAAAGAAAAAGAAAAAGAATCAACCTCTACAACTCCCATAGTTGAGCAACCTACATCTTTAGCTACACCTCCTTTTCCTGAAAGATTATAAATTGACAAAGGAGTGGAAAAGCAAATTTGGTTGCCTGACTATAGTTTTCTAGATGAATTGAAGAATGTCTGTATCAAGATCCCCTTGTTACAAGCCATTAAAGAAATTCCTATTCTAGCAAAGACAATAAAGGAGTTGAGTTTGAAGAAAACAGTAAAAAGAACCAGGGATACCAAAAGGATACATCTAGTTGGAAAAATTGCAGACATTATGATGGGTAAAATTACCATGCAAAAGTATGTGGATCCCGGTAGTCCTATTGTCAAAACTCATATTAATGGGGTTGAAATCCCAAATACCTTGATTGAATTAGGAGCCTCTATCAACATCATGAGTAGACAGACCATGGATCAGTTAAAGCTTCCTAACCTTCTCTTTACACCTACTTTACTGCAACTTGCAGATAGATCAATCATTAAACCTGATGGTGTATTGGAAGATATTCCAGTCTCTCTAGATTCTTGGGAATATCCAGTTGATTTTATGATTTTAACTCCCAAGAATAATCTAGGAGGACATCCTCTTATCTTAGGAAGACCTTGGCTAGCAACAGTTGATGCTTTCATCAGTTGTAGGTCTGGGGACATGTATATATCAAATGGTAATTCCACCAAGAAATTCAACTTGTATCCCCCAGCAAGAGCAATAACAGAAATAGGAGAAGATGAGTGGGTCGATGATGAAGATACTATACAACCTGTTCTAACCATCTCTGAGATTAGTGAAGACAGTCAAATTCTAAATACATTAGAAAATTTTGAAGTATCTTTAGAATATGACTCTACACATTTTCAGATAGATGCAGACATTGAATATCTCTCCTCTAGACAGATGTCTCTCTTCTCAATGGAAGAGTTTGGTAGTTCTACAGTTGAAATCCTTCCAGGAAAAACTTTGAACATTAACAGAAACTTGGAAAGACCACAACAAGAAGAGTTAACCAAACTTTTGCAAAAGCATTCTACAGCATTTGCATGGGAATACACTGACATGAAAGGAATCGATCCTAAGACTTGTATTCATCACATCTATATTGAGGAAAACAGTAGACCTATTAGGCAACCACAGAGACGGATGAATCCAAACCTTAGGGAAATCGTGAAAGAAGAACTTCAGAAATTGCTCAAGGTAAACTTCATTTACCCCATTTCAGATAGCCAATGGGTTTCTCCCTTGGTTATAGTACCCAAAAAGAATGGTAAATGGAGAGTTTGCATTGATTATCGAGAATTGAACAAGGCAACCTTAAAGGATCATTTTCCTCTACCTTTTATTGATCAGGTACTAGACACTTTAGCTGGTAAAAAGTATTTCTCATTTTTGGATGGTTTTAGTGGGTATAATCAAATTCAGGTAGCACCTGAAGATCAAGACAAAACCACATTTACTTGTCCTTGGGGAACTTTTGCCTACCGAGTACTCCCTTTTGGATTGTGCAATGCACCCGCTACATTTCAAAGGGCTGTACTAGGAATCTTTTCAGACCTAATTCATGATTGTGTAGAGGTCTATATGGACGATTTCACAGTTTATGGTAATACATTTGAAGAAGCTTTGGAAAATTTGGAAAAAGTACTGGTAAGATGTAAGGAAACAAATCTTTCTTTAAGTCATGAAAAGTGTTTTATGATGTTTACTGAAGGGATTGTTTTAGGACATCATATTTCAGGAGATGGGATTAAGGTTGATAGATCCAAAGTTGAAGTCATCTCTAAGTTACCTATTCCAAATTGCCAGAAGGATGTTAGAAGTTTTCTTGGGTTTACTGGGTATTACAGAAGATTTATTGAAAACTTCACTAAGATAGCATCTCCTCTTTTCAAATTGCTTACTAAGGACTGTGAGTTCAAATGGGATCCTGAGTGTCAATCTGCTTTTGAAGCTTTAAAGACTAGAATATCTGAAGCACCCATCTTAAGGGGGCCAAATTGGAAACTCCCTTTCCACATTTCCACTGATGCTTCAGATACAGCTCTAGGAGATGTTTTGGGACAAAAGGACTTGATCCCTTATTCCATTTATTACACCAGTAAAAATTTGACTCCCACTGAGTTAAATTATACTGTTACAGAAAAAGAGTTCTTAGCTGTGGTACATGCGATTAATAAGTTTAGACACTACATAACCGGCTATGAAACCTTTGTCCATACTGATCACTCTGCCATAAGATATTTAATGAACAAACCTGTCACTAATGGTAGAGTTACAAGATGGCTTTTACTTTTACAAGAATTCAACATTACTGTGTTAGATAGACCTGGAAAACAAAACACAGTAGTTGATTTCTTGTCTAGAATCCAAAACACTAATGAAGATTCTCCAGTAGAAGATAAGTTTCCAGATGAATACTTGTTTGCAGTGACTACCAAGACTCCTTGGTATGCAGATATGGCTAATTATCTAGTTACAGGGAAGCTACCTCTACACTTATTTCCTAATGAGAAAAGGAAAATCATTCAGGAGAGTTCACATTTTTCTTGGATTTCTAATGAATTGTTCAAAACAGGGCCAGATTGTATAATCAGAAGATGTGTTCGGGAAGATGAAATGCCTGACATCCTTAAGGCATGTCATGATGAACCATGCGGCGGGCACTTTGTTGACAAGAGGACAGCCTATAAAATCCTTTCTCTAGGATATTATTGGCCTTCTCTCTTTAAAGATGCAAAGCAGTATGTTAGAAGGTGTGACAGCTGCCAAAGAGTTGGGAAACCAACTCCTTCAAATGAAATGCCTCTACAGCCTCAGGTATGCATCGAACCCTTTGAGAAATGGGCTCTAGATTTCGTTGGACCAATTAATCCTCCATCAAAGCAAAAGAAGTATATACTGGTTTGTACTGATTATGTTACTAAGTGGGTAGAAGCAAAAGCATTTCCTTCTGCCACTGAAGATTCAGTTGTTCAATTTCTTTTTGAGGATATTTTCACTCGTTTTGGTGTCCCAAGGGAAATTGTGACAGATCAGGGCAGCCAGTTTACATCTAAATTGATGGAGAAGCTGATGGAGGAATATAAGATCAAGCACAGAACATCTACTCCATACCATCCACAATCAAATGGCCAAGTGGAATCTACCAATAAAGTTCTTGAAGGCATTATCACCAAGACTGTTCATCTTCATAGAAGAGATTGGGCGGAAAGGCTCCCTGAAGCCTTATGGGCCTATAGAACTACATGGAAGAACACAACAGGACATTCTCCCTATGAACTTGTTTATGGGAAGGAAGTCCTGCTTCCTATTGAGTTCCAAATCAAGACCTTCAAGATGGCAGTCCAATTGGGAATGAGCCTCTCAGAAGCCCAAAAACACAGAATGGACCAACTAAATGAGCTAGATGAAATAAGACAAGATGCAATTCTAAGGACCGATCTAGTTCAGCACCAAAGATCTAAATGGCATGATCGTCATATCAAAGAAAGAAAGTTTCAGAAAGGAGATTGGGCTCTATTGTTTGATTCAAAGTTCAAAGACTTCAAAGGAAAGTTTCAAACTCATTGGCTTGGGCCATATGAGATTGATGAAGTCTTTAGCAATGGAGCAGTTCGAGTGAAAACTATTGATGAATTTCATACTCCTCTTATTGTGAATGGCCATCGCTTGAAAACCTACCAAAAGCCATTCTCAAAAGAAGAGTTTGTCAAGCTGTTTAAAGAAGATTCTGCAATCAAGTTGGTGGAGAAGGATTCTTCTCCTCCATCAACCTAAGCTTTGGTTTTTGAAAAAAAAAAAAAAGAAAAAAAAAATAATAATAATAATAAATGTATAGGCCTGAAAACCAATCTCTGATTGGCAGTCCTATACAGAAAATTTGAGGTGAAAATCAGGGCCACCTGACACCTCATATTTTCTAAAAAAAAAAAAAAAAATCTCTCTTTTTCCTCCTTATTCCATCTCATTTCATCATTACAGCCATTTCATCCACCATCTCATTCATTTTCACTCCACCTCATTTCTTTTCATCCATCCATCCATTCATTACATATTCATTCCATCAATAAAGTCATTTTTTTAGATAGTTAAAGTTGTTTTTGTGCAGCCTGAGGGTACCACTTCAGTTTCCGCAGCTGTCTGGCAATTCTGCAGCCATTCAGCCATTCCGCAGCCCTCTGCACCTGCATAAAAAAAAAAAAAACACAGTCTGTTTGAAAAACAATTTTACAGTTCAGAAGTCATCAACAATAAGTGGAAAAGAGTCATGCAACAGCAATAAATCAATGAAGGGTTGGTGGCAAATGATCAAAGGCAATCCAAGCGCGGATATGAGGTATGATCTAAATCCTAAACTTACGGTTATCTCATTTTGCAAAGTTTCTGGGTTATGTTTTTGCCACTTAATGTAATGATTACCAGTTTTTCCCATCATGCGACCATAAATCCACGTATCCCCCAAACCTATCAGTCCTTGTTCATCACGATTTTGAAATTCAATTGCGGCTGTTCTTCCATTAAGGTTTTCGTACCTAAGTGACGTAGCCTACTGTACTACGTCTCTCTATGACATAATCCCGCAGCCAAGTGTAAATCTATGACCGAAACCTAAGGACCTAACCGTTTCTACTCATCATTTCATAACCCTTCTACGCTCCTACGCTCGTATCATTCCATTCACGCTGTTTCATTTCCACAAGTTCCCTTATTCCGCTGTGCTCACTACGCTGCTACCATTAGCCATACTCTGTTTTACTCCTTCCTCTCTGCTAATTCTGATTACCAGTGAAAGTATATTACGGCTGTGTCAAGGCCGTAAATCCACTGTGTCAAGGCCGTAAATTTACTGTGTTAAGGCCACTGTTGAAGCCGTGTAACCTCCTTTTCCAAAAGTTTTAGAACAGAGCCGTAGAGCCAATGGGTAAACTCTTAAGGGCAGAACCAGAGGGTTCAAAATTTCTGGAGGGATATCCTCAAGTTAAAGAAGCGTTGCAGAGAGCAAACTGGCTACAATGCATCCAGAAATTCAGAGGTTACCACAAAGAGGTTACGAAGGCCTTTGCACGTTCCTTCAGAGAAAAATACAATCAAGTGGAGATAGGGGATCTAAAGTTTACAGTCACTGAGAGCAGTATAGCACAGGCCACTTCACTCCCACAAACTGGAGAAAGATGGTTTAAAAATCGATCAGTACAAGACCAACAGTGGAAGCAAATCTTAAAGAATCCAGGTATGGATACCAGCATTTTTACAAAAGGGATTCCTGTTACTTATGTCAAGGAAGAATGGACAACTTTACTTTTATTAATGCAAAAATTCTTTACTTGTGAGGGAAGGTTTGGAGTTTTATATGTTTACCATGCCAAAGTCATGATGCATTTCTTAGGAGATGATATTAACCTTCCATATTTTCTACTCTCAAGTCTTAGAAAAATGTGTTCAATTGTCCAAAGGAACCCAAGAAACATTGAACCACATCTGTATCATCATGGTCTTGTTAAGATGCTAGTTGAGGAACAGTTGAAAGCAAAAAGAGATACCTGGGAGAGATTTCTTGTGAGAAACCATTTCGAAGAGGCAGGAGAAGCCTCTATGCCTAGAAAGAGTAGAAGAAAAAGAGAAGAGGTTACCCCAGAAACTGTTGTCCAAGAAGAAACTGCCCAAGACCTTGTTGAAGAAGAAAATGTTGTCCATCACTCTGAACATGAAATTGACCCTGAGCCTGCTGTAGACATTGACCAAACAGCTCAAAGAATCATCACAGAAACCCTTTCAGAACTTGCCCAAGAAGTTGCTCAAAAGAGAAAAGAGAGTAGGAAGAGACAAAAGAAAGATAAAGGCAAAGCTGTAGTCCAAGAAACCTACCTCACTCCTGAAAATTCCAGTGAAGAAGACACTCAGCCCTTAGCACAAAGAATGGCCAAACTCCATGAGACTACCCTTTCCAACAAGGTGGAAAAACAAAAGCAAAAGGCACAAAAAGAAAAACAGAAGCAACAAACAGAAAAACAGAGCATCACCACCGTGAGAAGGAGCAGCAGGTTACAAAGCAAAGTGGGGGGCACAAAGGGTAAAAAGTCACTCATCATTGACTTGAGCACACCTGAAAAGGTTGCTACAAGACTTGACTTTGAGAAAAGCCCTCCACACGCTGAGTATGTTGAGACTAGTCCTACACATGAGGAAAGTCCTTTTGAGCATGAACCTGAATATGAACATGGATCCGAATTTGAGTATGAGCCTAGTCCAAAGAAGTCACCAGAGGTTGACCCAGATCAGCAGAAAGTTTATAATTACCTGGAGACGTTAGAACAAGCAGCTGCTGGTCCAAGCATTGTTCAACCTTTGGAGCAGCAAGTTCAATCACTGAAGCAAGAAGTATTTGAGCTGGAGGTACTAAATCGCCACATCAAACAAGAAAATGAAAAACTGAAGGTACAGAGCAATGTGGACAAGATGGTCCAAGATAATACCATGCTTCATATGGGCCTTTGGCAAAAGGAAAATAAAAAGCTCAAGAAGAAATGCAGGAAGCTAAGCAGAGCTTTGATCAATTTAAAATTCAGATGTTTGATGAAAAGACCAAGAGTCAATGTGGCCACACAGAGGAAGAGGAGAAGACTAGATGTCTTAGCAGAGGCATCTCAGTAGGTGGATTAAACAGTGTTTTTGATTGCATGAGGACATGCAATGCCCTCGTAGTGAGGGTATGTAGAGCCTCTAACTTGCACCTAATCATCCATTATTACCTACAGTTTTCCCTCACTTATCTCTCTCTTTTGCCTTATTTTCATTGTAAACCTACCCAGATCATTACATTAGATGTCTTTAAGCATGATCAAGTGAACTTTGCTAATGTGTGACTGTTTTGTTTAGATTTTGACATATTTACAGAGATTCCGCAGCTGTCTGGCAATTCCGCAGCCATTCAGCGATTCCGCAGCCATCTGATGATTCCGCAGCCTTTTTGTTAATCTCAAGGTTCCACGTGTCATTTTGCAAAACGAACCACATGGGCACGTGGGAATAAAGGTGCTCGAGGTTCCTGTGCTATTGGTTCGGCCAGCCACATCATCTACACCTCCGGTCAACGAGGGTCAAGCCACGGTCAACAAAGGCAGCTTAACGGTGATGCGTAAGCTGTTGGGTCACGTCAGTGCAAACGGTGATTTATCCGTGTTACGCGGGTTGTGGGGGACATAATCCAACTCTGGATTCAATTCCCATGACGACCAAAACTTCCAGCTCATCCACGAGGCTTATGACGTGTTGCTGAACCTTGATTACGCATGACAGATTAGTTATTTTTCAGTTTTAGCTTTACGCATTAGGCCATCTTTCAGATGCCTATAAAAACTTGCGTCTGCGTACGCTTAATGTTACTTTTTAGCTGTTGTGTTTAATGTACTTGTTATAATTTTAGTGTATTTCAAGACTCTGTTTTTATAGTGCTGTTCTAGCACTCTTGACTGTATTTTTCTGCATATGGAGTAATAGAAAAACAGTGCTGTGTTGACGTTTTCAAGTACCTGAGTATTCTGTGGGTTTTATGGATGGAGGGCCCCCGTTCATGACAGCCCTTGTATAGTATTTCATGTTTATATTCTTGCAATTTCCTTATTTTGCATTCAGCATTTCCTTTTCTTGAAACATGTACAGCTTGATTTATTTTCATTGCTATTTCATTTGCAGCCTTTACTTTGACTGATCAGATTTTTTTTTCTGCAGGTTTTTAACCCGGGATTGTGTGTGTGCTTGTGTATTTGCTTTATATCTAGTGGTAGTTGCAGTTGTCATATTCATAGTGCTGCCCTTTTACTCTGTTTTCTAGTTAGCTTTTAGTTTAGTTTCACAAGTTGTATGCTAACTGATTAATGGTCTCTTTATCATAAATTGTTTATCTTTAAGAGAGCAGAATACTAATGAATTACAGCTTGTTTTGAAGTAGTCTTGGCTTATAGCACTAACTCTTTTTCCACTTGTTACACATAACCATGAATGTAGGAAGCAGTATGATGGAAAAAGGCATAGTAGTGTTATAATTTGTCATTTAGAGTTTTATCATTTCTTAGATTTGTCTTTAGCTACTTCCTAATCGTGTTTTACACAGTACTATGTGTTAGAAGCAGAGAGTTAGGAAGAGATAAACATTATCATTGGTCTTTGAAGTGATTTTCTTATTTTCTTTATTTGCAGCAACATGAGTAGTGACTAATTCCATTAGAAAGTGGTTCTTTGCTTTCAATTCATTTCAAGTTATTTATTTCTTTTAAGTTCTTTTCCTTTACAAATTCAGCAAGTAGTTAGAAACCACCAATCACACACTCTCACTCATCTAGAATTCACCTTACACACACTTTCACTCATCTGTTTATAATCATCACTCCATCTTAGGAAGATAAATTAACCACAAACAACACCCCAAACGACAAAAAGCTCTAAGAGGTTGCTTAAGTACATATAGTACACCTTCACTTCATCAGCTTACGAGCCCCGGGTTGACAATTAATGACATCAATTTAGGAACACTAAAATTGACTAAACACTTGGTTCAATAAACCTTCACTGAGGTAGATTCAAGCCAACTCATGGATCCAAATGTTGGGGGTATATGGGGGTAATCTCAAAGAGAAATGGCTTCTTCCTCTGGTGGCCAACACGCGGAAATGAGACAGCTTAAAACTGAATTCATAGTAATGATGGAGAGGAGGAAAGGAAGGAGGGAAAAATATGCATAGGGTTGTAACAAGCAGAATCCTAAGCAGCAATGTTCCAGCCGAAAATTGAATTTGATGGATAAGGCTGTAAACAACAAAGAATCCTAAACCGTGGTTTTCCGGTGGAATGATAGAAATAGAGGAGTGTGAAAGAAGGTTTCAGATCAAACACAACATGGGTATCATTCTCTTCCAAAGCTAACGTAGATCTAGACTAATATAGGTCCTCCAGGTTAATCAAATACACAAGTAAATCTGTAATTTTACAGGTACTGTAATGTTAGTGAATAACACATGTAGGTCCGTGATAAGCACAAGTACTGTCTTCTATGAGAAGCTAAGATAAATCCATAGTTTGAAGAGGAACCAACCCCATTCATTATGCTATTTCAAAGGAGGAAAAACACAAATGAAATGAGATTACATAAGGGAAAACATACTGCACATTGATCATGCTTGGAATCACTAGAGAGTTTCATTCATCCAATATGAGTCCATAACATCCAGCACCACCTCATTCAAGTCCACCATGAATAAGCAAATAGAACCAAAATGGCATCTCAAAATTCGGACCACTCGTGTGAGGAATTCTGGAACCTTTAATAAGTGTTTCGTCCCCCTATTTATAGAAGAGGGGGAGATTGGGTTACAGTTACAAAAATTTCTTACCCAGAGCTTTAGCTGTCCTGCTAGACTAGTTGTCTTGGCCTATGTAAGGCGTTGTTGCCTAAAACTATTACAATTGGGATTCAATCCCTTCTTGGAAATAAAGAAATAGCAGAAAAATGAGAAAGAGAAAGAAAACAAAAAGATGATGGAGTAGGTGTCCCTCTATTTTTCCTATGAAAACCTTTGGTTATGCGGAGTCTCTGTCATCGTGTGTCCATCTGGTTGTTCAATTGGTTCCTTGTCGCTTCTTCTTTTACTGCGTGAATGACTCATTCTCTGGAGTAGGGAGTGGGTCGAATGTAAGTGCCTGTCTCGGCAATCCTTTGTTGTGTATTGGAATGGAGCTCCATGCCGAGCCATTAAGTCTCTACGAAGCCCCCCATACTAGTTTCAAAGTTGTGCCATACTTCCTTCAATGTCCTAGCTACCGACCCATTCACCTTTAAAATCTATGTGTCATGCTCTGAGGATTTATGGTAGTAAGACTTTTCCTTTATTAAAAACATTATGGAATAGCGAGCGTAGATGCACCTTATCCCCCCTTTGGTTTATCCCCTTCACATTATTTCCTTCATATGACCACGGGTTGTGACCAATTGTTGAGTCCTCAGGTGCTAAGGCCTTCAGGCTCCTATCTGGGGCCTTTTTCCTTTATTGCAGAGAATATCACATCCTGAAAATTTGTGGTGCTCTGATATGGCGTTCCCCTTTACCCTTTCGATCGTCAATCTGCAGGATCGGGCCCACCAAAGATATCGCAATCGCAACCCCAGAGAAGGGGGGACTTTTACCCTCTTTCTCAACGTTGGCTTTATAGGCCAGATCCCATAGTATATCACTTACAGGAGGATCCCTACTTATCGCAATCGCAAGCCTGGAAGGATCTTTGGTGGAAGAAAGACTTTCTTGTGTGCGATTGTCGATTGTCAATCTGGGGGGGTGACGTCATCACAGCCACGCGTCACCCTATGAGTGGTGACACGTGTCACCCAGAAATTCCCCTATAGAACCCCTGAAAATGTCGAATTTGAATGCCACGTGTCCTCCATACTTCCACATCATTTCCATACTGCCATGTCATTGATGACATCATCTGCCATGTCAGCCATAAGGACCAATCATATTATGCCATGTGGCCCCCTGGAGGAGAGAGAAAATGGCTTGCCTGGCCTTGGTTTTTCCGTGAATTCCTTTGTTAAATAGAATCCGTCCCTCCTCGGCAATTTAACAATGTATCACAAATCGACGAGATCGCAAGGTTTTTAAAGTTGTAGCCCCTTTACTTCATCGATTGTTGATATCGCAGGATTTATTGTGATGTTGCGAGATGCAGGACTATGGAAGCGCGGTACTGTGGGATTGTGGGATCACGATACTGCGGGACTCTAGGATCGTAGGACTGTGGGATCGCAGTACTACGGGACCGCGGGAATGTAGGAATGCAAGATGCAGGACTGCGTGATGCCCGATATGCAGGAGTGCAGGATTTTGTTAGGGTCCAACCCTAACCCCCTTATTTATGTAATACGGTCGAGTCATAGTTATAGTTAGTTAAAGAGTCAATAAACCCCATATTAATAATTGTAAGTGGTTGAACCACATTTAAAGAAGGGACCACAGTTAGTTGCAAATGGGCCATGGTATTAGATAGATGGTATTAATAAGAACCATGGTACTGACCCATGGTATTGCATGTATGAATCCTATACAAAGGATAGAGACTCCCCATTGAGGAGCTTCATGTCTTATTTTGTAATTGATCCCTGCTCTATTGGAGGTTGCCCCTCGAAGAGGCAAGTGAACATTGCTTTCCTTTCTGAATAATAAAATACATGTTGTTATTTCTCATTGTTCTATGTTCTGGGTTATATTTCTTCGCATATTTGGTATTCTAGTATCTTCTCGCAAGTCAAGAGCATAACAAGTGGTATCAGAGCACTTTCCAAGGCCAATGGGATTTCCATTTTTAGCAGAATTTCTTTTTTGGCTAGAGACATGTTATGGCGTCTTTAAACCACGGGATCTATCATTGAGCGCATAAACCTGTAGATTTGGAGAGGCATGCATGCAGGAAATATAATAGGTGGTCACGCTTGTTGGACTCCCTTGTAACCCCTGTGGGTACCCCTTCGAGTAGTAGCACATTAGACAAAACCATGCAAGGACTGTCTTCCACGTACCCTCTGGGTATATTGGAAGCCCCCTAGGCTCACCTGAAGCCTCGCCCTCCCGGGATGCTTATAGGAGACTTAGCTCATAAGAATCAGGACGACGAGCTGAGCAAGGTGATATCATTCACTTGTCAGCTTCAAATTTTCGGGTGGTCCCAAATTATTTTTTTTCCAGTAATGACAAGTGCACTATATTTGTGCATGGTACAAACTAGAGCTCAAGCGATGGCCAATGAGAAGATAGACACCCTTGAACAAAATTTGGATGAAGTAACGAAGCAAATCCAGTCCTTAAATGATGCAATCACAAAGGGCAAGTCGGGGTTACAATCGGAGGCATATTCTTCTAATGAAAACCATTGATCCAGGTGGATATTGGTGGCCACCCACCAATTCCACTTGGACCCCCACCATGGTTTCTTTTAGCTTTTCAGTTTCCTTAATTGTAGCACAATTTACTATTTTTAGCAGTTTTTTGGGTCCTGAACTTCCAGAGCCGTTTTGAGGCCCTAAACGACATTTTTTGGGAAATTTGGGGCCAACATGGGTCCATGGACCGATGTTGCCCTTCCCAAAGTGGTATTTCTTGGATAGATCTTTCTAACAAGCTATTGTATGCGTCAAACGGAGATCGTATGCCAAAGTTACGACCCCAGGAAATTGATGTACCAATTTACCCAAACGGGGCCCACAATTTGGCGTTTCATCTTCCAGGGTTAGGTTTTGGGATGTGAAGGGTTTTCCATTGTTTCAAAATAATAAATAGGCCTTCGATCCTCATTGTAACACAGTTCATAGGCATGTAGCCACCACATCTCTTCTGAGAGATAAGCTACCATTTCCCTAGTTGTTTTCTTTCCATTTTCTGTTTGTAAGCATATTTCAGTATTTTACAGTAATGAAATGAAGTATTATTTATGTTTCATATCTATCTTTATGGTTATCTCTGTATTTTATTGTGTTCTTTTTTAAATCCGGATCAACCATGAGGGCGAATCTAGCCATTCTCTTCACTTCTATGGAAACCACCAACAGTCCCACCCTCGACCACCCAAGCTAGACATGTATAAATTTGATGGCTCTCATCCGGCCATATGGCTATCACAAATGGAGCAATATTTCACATTGAATCACATCAGAGATGATGAGACTAAGCTAAGTGTGGGAAGCCTTTACTTGGACCAAGAAAGATGGCAATGGTGGCAGTGGCATCAACGATGCTATGCAAGGCCAATGACTTGGCAGATATTCTCAAAATCTCTTTCTGATCACTTTGATCATGAATCTAAATTTTTGGGTCGTCTTACTAAGCTCAAATAGACAGGCACAGTACAAGAATATATTAAAGCCTTTGAAGCATTAGCCTTCCGCACAGGAGGTCTAGCAGATGAATTCTACTTGGAATGTTTTATCAGTGGTCTCAAAGACACCATACAAGCCCATGTCTGGATGCACCACCCAGCCACATGGTTGGCAGCTTGCACGACGGCTCGTGAAGTGGAACACATGTTAGCGGCCCAGTTGCCTTGTCCAAATTTCATAGCCAAGGGACGCCCCACCCAGGCTCCGAGCACTACCCAAACACTTAAGGTTAAAAAGGTGTCACTAGCAGAAACGGCGGAAAGAAGAAAGCAAGGATTGTGTTACTACTATGATGACAAATACTCCCCGGGGCATAAATGCAAGGAACCCAAATTCTTTCAAATTGATGCTACTGAGGAAGCCCCACCCTTTGAGGGACCAGAGGAGGAAGATGAGGACAACTAGCAGGACAATGAGCTCCCAGCTACACCAGAAGAACCAGTTATCTTGCTCCATGCTTTGGCAAGAATTTCTTCTCCCCAAACTCTCAAAATCAGAGGTTTTGTTAAACATCGCCCTATAGTAGTCTTGATTGATAGTGGCAACACGCATAATTTTATCCATCAAAGAGTCGCAAAAGCAGTGCATTGTTTTGTCAGAGCAGTCTCTAATTTCCAGGTCCAGATTGCTGATGGGGGGACAATGAAATGTGACAGCCGCTGTGAAAATGTCAAACTTCAGATGGGGGATTACCACCTAAAGACCCACATGTTTGCCATCAACATGGGTGGGTGTGACATTGTCTTGGGGGCTGAATGGCTCCACACACTCGGCCCAATCACAATGGATTTCCAGGAGTTATATATGAGCTTTAAGCAGAATGACCACACGCATACCCTCCGCGGACTCTAGGCAGGTTCTCCTTCTATCATCAGCTCGCATCGGATGGAAAATTTGTTAAAAAAGGGCCACCATGGAGTTATCGCCCAATTTAATTCCATTCAAGCCTTCGAGCCCACTTCTCTTCATATCCATCCTAAGATGCAACAGGTCTTAAACAACCATCTGTAGGTCTTTGACAAACCTCCTGAGCTTCCACCCTCGAGAGGGGAACATGATCATAGCATTACTTTAGTCCTAAGGGAACAACCACCAAATGTGTGCCCATATAGATACCCTTTCACCCAAAAGAATGAAATTGAAAAAATCATCGAGGAACTCTTGGAAGCCGGTGTCATTCGTCCTAGCATTAGTCCTTATTCATCACCGGTGGTCATGGTGCTCAAGAAATATGGGAAATGGCGTATGTGTCCAGACTTCAAGGCCCTCAACAAGCTAACGGTCAAAGATAAATTTCCCATCCCGGTTGTTGATGATTTGTTGGATGAACTAAATGGGGCTCAATTCTTTACTAAGATAGACCTTCGCTCGGGCTATCACCAAATTCGCATGAAATAAGTAGACATTCCAAAGACTGCTTTCTGAACTCATGAAGGCCATTATGAATTCCTGGCAATGCCATTTGGTTTCTGTAATGCCCCATCCACTTTTCAAAGCCTCATGAATCACCTGCTCAAACCATATCTCAGAAAATTTGTCCTTGTTTTCTTTGATGACATCCTCATCTACAGCCTCACCTAGGAAAAACATCTTCAGCATGTAGACTTGATCTTGCAACTGCTTCAGAAGCATAAATTATTTTTTAAATTGTCCAAGTGCTCTTTTGGCATGAAAGAAGTCGAGTATTTGGGCCACATTGTGGGGCGTGAAGGTGTCAGGGTGGATCCCAAAAAGATCCAGGCAATGCAGGGTTGGCCCCAACCAAAGACCTTGAAGAGTTTGAGAGCATTTTTGGGTCTCACCGTCTACTATCACAAATTTGTCCATAATTATGGTTGCATTACTAGACCCCTCAATCACCTTCTCAAGAAAAATTCATTCCTCTGGAATGATGAAGCACAACAGGAATTTATAGCTCTCAAACATGCCATGTGTTCCACTCCCGTATTGGCACTACCCGACTTCTCCAAATCTTTTGTGATTGAATGTGATGCTTTAGGTAAGGGTATTGGTGCTATCTTAATGCAAGAAGGTCGACCCTTGGCCTTCACTAACCAACAACTAAGTGGGACAAATTTGGGACAATCTACCTATGAGAAGGAGATGATGGCCATCTTACATGTAGTGGATACCTGGAAACCATATTTATTGGGGCGGCGTTTCCAATTCCCCACAAACCATCAAAGCCTTAAATATTTTTTGGAGCAACGTCTGTCCTCGCCACAACAAAATAAATGGCTAGCCAAAATGTTGGGATATGATTATGAGATAATTTACAAGGAAGGGAGTAGTGGATGCTTTATCGCGTCAATTTGAGGAGGAAAGCAACCTGCTAGCAATCTTTCTTCCCATTCCAGAGTGGATTGAAGAGGCTCGCAAGGAATGGTTTTCACATCCTTCGCTCTCCCAACTCATTAATCAATTGCAGGCAGATCCAAATTCCACAGCGAGCTACTCTTTGCAGGATGAGATTCTTCACTACAAGGACAAAGTAGTGATATCACCAACATCCACCCTCAAAAATCGCATTTTGGCAGAGTTGCACTCATCTCCCTCTACAGGCCATTCAGGCTTTCAGAAGACTTATGCTCGCACTCGGCGTTCATTCTTTTGGACAGGCATGAAAAAGGACATTCTTACTTTTGTAGCTGAATGTGATGTGTGTCAGCGCCACAAAGGAGAAACAGTCAAATCCCCAGGCACTTTACAACCATTGCCCATCCCTGCCTCAATCTGGATGGATGTTTCTATGGATTTCATTACTGGTCTTCTGAAGTTAGGCAACAAGTCAGTCATCATGGTGGTTGTTCACAGACTTTCTAAGCATGCTCAGTTTTGTGCCCTACCCCACCCTTTTACACCCGCTTTGGTGGCTCAATCTTTCATGGACCAGATCTTCAAATTGCATGGCATGCCCACTTCCATTGTGTCTGATCGTGACCCGATCTTCACCAGTAACTTTTGGCAGGAAATCTTCAAGCTACAAGGTACCCAACTCCAACTCAGTACTTCCTATCATCCCCAAACTGATGTTCAAACTAAAGTAGTCAACAAATGTCTAGAGACCTACCTCAGGTGTTTCACTTCAGAAAAGCAACATCTATGGGTACAGTGGTTACCTCTAGCAGAATGGTGGTATAATATTAACCATCATGCCACCACCAAGATGACTCCATATGAAGCATTTTATGGTCAACTCCCCCATTCACCTACTTCTTATATCCTGGGATGCTCTAAGGTACAAGAAGTGGATCAACTCCTACAGAACCAAGCAATAATGCTTGCCCACCTCAAAAATAATCTCCATCGAGCTCAAAATCACATGAAGCAATAGGCAAACCAACATCGTTCAGAGTGCACATTTCAAGAAGGGGATCAGGTATCCTTGAGGCTGCAACCATATAAGAAAACATCACTCAAGGAAAATGGTTGTCAGAAATTATCTCCAAAATTCTACGGACCGTATCAAATACTTCAGCGCATCGGAGAAGTAGCCTATAAGCTATCCTTGCCACCCACTGCAAAATTCCATCCCATCTTCCATGTCTCATGCCTCAAGAAAGTGGTTGGGAACAATTGCATAATTCAAACCAGTCTACCCAAATTGGATGTAGAAGGTTCAATCTCGCTCCAACCTGAACAGGTTCTTGACACGTGAGAACGGCACCTGTACAGCCGCACGATCAAGGAAGTCCTCATCAAATGGAAAGACACCTCTCCAGAAGATGCAACCTGGGAACTAGCCACAGTTCTTTAGTAGTTTCCACAGCTTCAGCCTTGAAGACAAGGTTGTTTTTATGGGGGATGGCATGTTAGGGTCCAACCCTAACCCCCTTATATATGTAATAGGGTCGATTCATAGTTATAGTTAGTTAAAGAGTCAATAAAGCCCATATTAATAATTGTAAGTGGTTGAACCACATTTAAAGAAGGGACCACAGTTAGTTGCAAATGGGCCATGGTACTAGACAGATGGTATTAATAAGAACTATGGTACTGACCCATGGTATTGCATTTATGAGTCCTATATAAAGGATAGAGACTCCCCATTGAGGAGCCTCATGTCTTATTTTGTAATCGAGCCCTGCTCTATTGGAGGTTGCCCCCTCGAAGAGGCAAGTGAACATTGCTTTCCTTTCTGAATAATAAAATACATGTTGTTATTTCTCATTGTTCTATGTTCTGGGTTATATTTCTTTGCATATTTGGTATTCTAGTATCTTCTCGCAGGTCAAGAGCATAACATATTTACCATATTCTATCGCATGGAGGAGAGAGAAGGGGGTAGCCCAGCCTTGGTTTTTCCATGCATTTCCTTTGTTAATCCTTTCCGGCCTCCCTCGGTGATGTTACACTATATCGCTGAATTGCACACCGCGAGGTTTATAAGTTAGAACCTCGTTGATCACGTCAATAGCCGATTTGCAATTGCGATAAGCTCCCAGGCCCCCGATATGCGATTTTCCTTTACACTTGGTCATTTTCTTTGTTCTCCGGGCTTTCCAAGGATAACTTCAATAGGCCATATCTTATGATCCAGAAGTCCAGTTTTGGACTTCCATATACCATTGGAAATCGTTTTTCGGGACTATGCAATGGGGGCTCTGATTTATCTCTGATATCTTCTATGGCCTGTGAAGGTGACTTCAAAATTCACTACTTTTGGGAAACTTTGACCAACTAAAACCCACAATGCAGTGAGTGACAACATTGGCTCCAACTGGGGACAATGCCTTGCTGGCAAGGTGTTGAGAACTTGCAGAACATTAGCTTTCCTTCCATTGGGCATCGAGTCAGAAATATATGAACTTACATAACATCTCCATGAACCTTTTTTTATAGGGAGTCACTTCCTCCTCAAACTAAAATGCATAAATAAAAATTCTAACAACTAGAAATTAAATGTTCAGCTAGTGAGCTTATTTATATATAGTCCTACTTATGCACAGGGCTCAATTCACCTAAGTGAGTTCAACCCTCCAATGGAGCCAGGCCAACATTAGAGTATTGGGCCTTATGCCTTCATGTTACTGAAATTTAAAAATTAAAGTCGGCATGCACCATGAAAAATCTTCAAACAAGGAACCTGATACATGCTGCTGAAACAACCTCTATTGTTGGCTTAAAAATATGCTCATGTACTCAACCACAGGGTCATGGAATTCACAAGGAAAATTTGCAGCTGCCTCCTTTTCATGAGCAATCTGCTGACCAATATCCTCTTGGCCAGGGAAACCACAAACACTTCTCAGCTCCACAGCTTTAGACTTTTCGAGAAAATCTTGTTGTTGATCATTTGTTACCCATTTTTCGACGGGACAACCTTCTTGGAAATCTGCAGTAGAATCTTTAGTTTCTAAGTTGCAAGAGTCAGAGACGGGAGGGCCTACTAAGACTTCCTGGCAGGGACCTTTCTGCAATAAGTAATCACAGACACTGCTTGGTCCTTCGACTTCAGGCTCTTCTTGAAAGTTTTGTTGTTGGGAGCCTTCTCCCCACTTGCTGGTAAACGGCCCCTTTTTTATTCCAGTGACCATCTCTTCCTCCTATGAATAATATGAATCATGCTTTGGAGGAGGATCTTGGTATTGTTCTCCAAACGAAAGATGAGCATTGAAAATTGGAGGCTCTTTGCTGACTTCCTGATGGGATTCCTTTTCTTACGCAACTTCCCCTGAATGAAAGTGTTGTGGCTCTACATCACTTGACTCTTCACCAAAGTTGTATTCATCATAAGAAGGGGAAACATCACATTCGGCCGAATCAGACCCCTGAGGATTTGTTGGCAGCTCAACGACATTCCCTTCTTCTCTTTCTTGCTCAGTGAGTGATGCTTCTTGATGCGAGAGGGTGTCTTCCTGGAGTGGAGCTCCACAAACATCTTCAACAGAGTCATCAACCTCGAAAATTTCTTCATCATTATAATATGTGCAGCAATCTTCAAATAGAGCATCCGGTGGATATAATCCTTTGTAATAGTGATTGAATGTTGTATGAAAACTTCTTAGGGAAGATATGCTGCCATGAGGTATTGTCATGTACCAGACTCTAGCATCCTCATCTAAAGACAATTTGAATAAATTCATTTGTACATCTTCAAGAAGAATACCTTGTTGCTCCATGCATTCATGAAAGTCTTTGAGGTGGTGGTCAGGACTTCTCTCTGTGTTCCCATTGAATCTAGGCAAATAGGTATTCCACTCATGAAACGCAGGGACATGATTGGGATAACCAACAATACAAGAGAAATCCAGTGGGGCAAATTGGTTGGCCAGAAATGCAGGAAGGGCCATCTTGAAAACCTCCCTATATGAGTGATTTAATTTTCAAAATTAGGGGAAGTTTTCGTTTGTTGTAGCATTATAGTGAGTATGGGGCTACTTGAAAGCCAGGATGATCAAACAGAGATATGGACAGTGGAGTCGCTAGGATGTTTACCATAAAATTGAAATAGTGGAGTCACCAAGGTGAGAGATCTTCAACCCACACTTCCCTTGCTCACCTAACAGAGGAAATGTAAAATTTTGTCGTACCGAGGGAAAAATATTCTAACCCGTTCCCCAGAAATGGTGCCAGAAAGATGTTGTAGCTAAATCTAGCACCCTATGGCACAAGTGCTACAGGGGAGATAGAAAGCCTCCTAGAGACAGTCTTTGGGTTTATTGTAGACCAGTGCCTAGGACATCTTAAATAGAGGAGTGCATGAAAGCTTATATGTGAGGGGTTTGCATCACTCCAATTTTCATGTAATGAAATATAATAAGGAGGCTTGGTTCATTCCTCCAAAGGTATGAGTTGTCTATTTCAGGTACTTCCTCTCACACATAGTTCCCAGAAGTATCACATAGAATGGCGGAGGCTGATTACTTCAAAGGGGATTACAACTTAATAGGCTTTGTTGAGTAAATGATTAGGAGAAATGATAACTCATCATATAGAGCCCAAAACATATAGAATTCTATATTGAACACATAGAGCTGCAAGCAATGGGTAATTCTATACTTGTTTAAGTTACAAGCAAAGATAATGGACTGAAGAGAGGACGGTGCTATGATTCATATAGAGCAGTTTAAAGATATAACTTCATCCCTCCATACAGGCATTATGCATTAATAAATCAACACACATGGATATGTAAGGAAGCATTAGATAATTTCTAGCAGCTATTATAGCATGAATGTAGAGAAGAATATGAACATAATGGAATTAAATAGGAGGATACCATACTGTAATACTAAGAAAGGGGAATCACCACCATTTCTTTGATAGTCTAAAAGAACTAACTGTGTAAATTAATACAGTCTTAAATACAAGTCATTCTCTTACAGATTTATGAGCCAAATTGGTATCACAGAGTTCAGATCCATCGGGTGAGAAATTCTGGAACTAGCCAACCCCCTGTATAATATTGCTTCCCCCTATTTCTAAGAAGAGGGGGAGTTGGAATAACTGTTACAAAATATTTGAGCCAGAGCACCAGCTATCTACTAGACTAGTTGTCTCAGCCAGTGTAAGGCTCTGCTACCTAAAGATTACAATTGGGATCAAATCCCTTCTTAGAAATAGAAAACTACAGAAATTCAATACGAATCAAGTGGAAGAATGGGTGAAGGGGTCCTTTGCAGTTCATGTGAAAGCTTCTGATCATACTAAGTCTTAATCTTCATGCATCCTTCTGTTGTGGAGTCAGTTTCCTGTCCCTTCTACCTTTACTACACGAACTACCCGTCCGGTGGAGTAGGGAGAGGAGTGGGAAAGGCATGTGCCCAAGTAGTCCTTTTTTGTGTAGAGGGATGGGGCTCCATGCTGAGCCATTAATTTTCCTAAGTCTCATGTACTACTCCATTGTTGTGCCATGCTCCATTAAATTCTTTAGTTGTCAACCCATCTACCCATTAAAACTCTGCTAGACACTACCACAGATTTGAAAATCTCAGTGTCGTGTATTATGATGTAATAAGGATGACCTCTAAGCACGGGCTTTTAACACAAGAACACCGTGAAACAGACGAGCCCAAATTCCCTTTAAGCCCTTATTCTTTCAGCCCTTTTGTGATTCTTCCATCATGTGATCAAGGTCTCGAACCAAGCGCTTAGCCCTTCCGGCGCTAAGGCTTCCAACTGTTGCTCGAGGGCCTTTTCCTCTGTAACTTGAAACGCCTTTGATAGCCCCTTACACCACATCAGTTGATGTCCTGGATGTGAAAACCTTATGAAATATGACTTATGAAATATCGCATCCAGGGTCCTTTTTCTTTGTTACTCGGAATCCCACATCCCGTCACTGAATGCACTTTTCCTTACATTTCTCCCCTAGGCAGTTGTGATCGTCGATATGAAAAATGATGTCATTGTTTCCACGTGTCACCCTGTGAGTGGTGACATGTGTAACTCATAAATGGCCCCATAAGACCCCTGAAAACACTGAAACTAAGTGACACATGTCATTTGCCATGTCAGCATCTATACTGCCACGTCATTCATGATGTCCACTACCCTGTCAGCTCTGAGGACCAATCATATGCCACCACGTGGCCCCTGTAGGAGAGAGAAAAAGGCCTGCAAACATTTCCTTTGTTAATGAATTTCGACCCTCCCTGGCGATTTTTCACTAAATCGTAACCCCACAAGGCTTTTGGGGAGGTAGCCCCTCTGTTTTTGCGATCGCCGATAATGTGGGATTGCAAGATGCGGGATTTCCCATCGTCAATATGTCATACCGCCATGTGGAGGAGAGTGAAAGGAGCAGGCCTACCATGGTTTTTTTCATGAAATTCCTTTGTATTTGGTTTTCAGCCTTCCCTGAAACTTTTACACTGTATCAATGATTCTCCCCTGCAATTTCTTAAGGATGGCCCATCAGGTATTGCGAGGGCCATACAAGACTGCAAGATGCAGGGCCGCGGGACTTTCAGGAGGCGGGATGCGGGACCTGCAGAATGTGGGGCTGTGGGACTGTGGGATTGTAGGATTACAGGATTGCGGGATCGTGGGATTACAGGACTGTTGGGACTTTGACAAGGCCGATATGCGGGATTCACTGTGCCCGGGGCCCCCGACCTCCGATAATCTCTACCACCACGTAGAGGAGAGAGAAAGGGCCTGCCCGTCCCTGTCTTTGCGTGCATTTCCTTTGTAAAATAAAATCAGCCCCTCCCCCGCTATTAACACTATCGGCGATTTCAACCCGCAATTCCTTAAGAATGGCCCATTGGTATTGCAGGGGCCATGTGAGACTATGAGACTGCGGGATCTGGGATTTTCCCGTCGCTGATCATCGATAAGCCTCTAAACTCCTAGGGCCTGCCGATGTTCGGGACTGCGATGATGCAGGATCACCGATATGCGGGATGCGGGATGCGGGATCGCTGACATGCAGGATGCGAGACCTACAGGATGTGGGATTGCGGTTTGGCTTTACCTTTTGGTGTTTTTTCCTTTGCTGGCTTTCCAAGGGTAATTTTCAAAATGCTTTAACTTCTTCTCCAGGAGTTCATTTTTGGACTTCCATATACCATTGGAAATCTCTACCCAAGCTCTAGGCAATAGAGAGGGGTTGATTAAGCTCAGATAGCATTTGTGGCTCAAAAATTAGCATCAAACTTCACTTCTATTTGGCATTTGAAGAAACTGATGATTGATAAAGCAATGAGTGACAACACTAGGCATCGTACATGACAGTATCAACTTATGTGAGTTATGGAATTGGAGAGTTGCTCACCTACATTACAAGGCCTTGCCAGCATTGAGAAAGATGGTTACAGGTATTCCAAAGCTTCAAGTAGAGCATGATGGTGTTGGAAGGGGTTTTGCACTTAGAAAGAATACTAAGGGATCTTTTCCTAGAAGTGATAGTAAATCCAAGGGGATATTGGATCTAGTGCATTCAGATGTATGAAGATACATGACAATATCATCTTTGGGTGGCTACTTGTACTATGTGACGTCCATTGATAATTTCTCCCAGAAGACGGATATACTACATGAAGACCAAGGATGAGGTTTTTAACAAGTTCCAGGAGTTCAAGTCTCGGGTGGAGAACTTTAAAAGAAGGAAGATCAAAGCTTTGAGCTTAGATAATTGAAGAGAGTATACTTCCAGGGACTTCGTTGGCTTTTGCAAGGAATCATAGATCATATTTCCTTACAACCATCAGCAAAATGGGGTTGCAGAAAGGAAGAACAGCTTAGTAGTGAAGGCATTGATTCATGATTAAGATCTACACATGTTATTATCAGTTGAGGCATCTAGCACATCAGTTTATGTTCATAATAGGAGTCCTCACCGAATATTGGAGGACAAGACTCCTGACAAGGAATTCACAAGAGTGAAGCCAAAGGTCAATCATTTAAGGATATTTGGTTGTCCAATATACATCCATTTTCCTAAGGAGAAGAGGAGGAAGTTAGAACCTTCTAGAAATAAGGGTACTTTTGTGGGATACAACGAGACTTTTAAGGCTGACAAGATCTACAGGTAATCAAGATGTTACTTTTGATGAGGAGGTAACCTGCAAGAGGTCCAGAGAGTCCAACATGAAGATTGATAGTGAGGAGAAAGAGACTCTGAAGGATGAAGGTATAGGTCACTCTTTTCCAATTGATCATCCTTTAGACCATCAGGAGGAATCAGTAGTGTCAGTAAATCTAGTGGACATGCCTAGAGATGTTTACATGACCAAGAAGAGGCCAACATGGCTTCGTTATACTTTATGGAATGCAGAGAGGCATGCATCTCCCAAGGGTATCTTCAGGGAGAGTAGAAGACCGTAGAGGTTCTCGAGTTATATGGCATCGATGAGCCACATCATTGATTTTCAGTTATCCAGTTGTGAGGAGGTAGCAGGGTAGCGGGTTTGGAGGAATTCCATGAAGGAGTATCATTCTATTATGAAGAATGATGTGTGGGAGATAGTATTAATATTAGAAGAGAAGTCAATGGTGAATTCCAAGTGGATCTATAAGATCAAGAATGTAGCAAATGACATCATCAAGGAGTACAAAGTGAAGTTCCTGGTGAGAGGGTTCTCCCAGAAAGAGGGAAAAGACTATGAGGAGATGTTTGCTCCAGCCACCACATACACTTCTATAAGTACTTTTGTTTCTCTTGCTTCAGTTACGAGTTGGAAGATACCTCAAATAGATGTAAGGATTTCATTCCTCAATGGTGTGATTGGGGAGGAAGTGTACATAGAGAAACCTCAGGGCTTCGAGATACATGGGAAGGAGTCCCATGTTTTTGGGTTGAAGAAGGATTTGTACAGACTCAAGCAGGCACCTAGGGCCTAGTATTTCAGGATTTTTGCATAATTTATGAGTTTGATCTTCACCAAGAGTGTTTCAAATCCCAACTTTTACTTCATGGTTTTTTATGGTGATCCTTTGATCTTGGTGTTGTATATTAATGATTTGTTCCTTGCTAGAGCAGAGGGATGCATTGCCGAGTGCAAGAGGGAGTTGACATCAGAGTTTGAGATGAAGGATCTTGACTTGATGCATTATTTATTGGGATTAGAGGGGTGGTAGATATCATATGAGATTTTCCTTAGACAAGGGAAGTACATTGTTCAGATTTTGAGGAGACTCAACATGATGGATTGAAAATCCATGCCTACACCGATGATGACAAATCTAAATAAGCTTAGTGATTCCACCTCATATTCAAATTTGGTGGATCCCACAATGTACATCCAATTGATTGGATCCTTGATGTACCTATTTAACATTGGGCCTAATATTTTCTTTGCAATGAACACCCTAAGCTGGTGTATGGTTGATATGAAGCAAGTGCATTGGGATGCAACGAAGCATGTGTTGAGGTATTTGTGTGGTACAGTTGGATATGTTTTGAGATATGTCTCAGGTGGTGAAATGGGGCTGAAGGGATATATTGATTCAAATTAGGTTGGGAGTGCATAGGATAGAAGTAGATCCTCTAGTTGTTGCTTCATCTTGGGATCAACCATGATATCCTAGTTTACCAGGAAGCATACTTCTACCAAACTCAATGCAGCAGAGATAGAATATATCACAACCAATGCAACAATTCAAGAAGCAGTGTGGCTTCCGAAGCTACTTGCAGAGCTATTTGATCAACAACTAGATATGACCTTGATATTTTTTTATAATCAAAGTTGTGTCAAGATTTCAAAGAATCCATTATTTCATGGTAAGTTGAAGCTCATTTAGATTAAATATCACTTCATCTGAGACATGGTGTAGAAGGGAGAATTAAAGCTCCAATATATATCCACATATGAGAAAATTACGGACATTCTCACCAAGCCTCTATCTAGAGCAGGTTTTGTATACTTCAGAGACAAGCATGGTGGGATGTAGAATGTCTCCCTCGTTGAGAGTGAGTGTTGATGTTTTTGCAATATTGGGCAAACATTCTCCTCGAGGTCATGTTAATTTTACTAGTGGGGAATGATACATTCACTCATGGAGCCATGTTGATTTGGTATCCATAGGGTCATGTTGATTTAACTAGGGAATAATGATACATTCACCCAAAGAATCCATTCTGATTTGCCAAGGGGATAATGGCCCCGGGGCGGACTTCTCCCATGGGGTCGTGCTGATTTGACTCGGGGAGATCGATACATTTACACATGGGGCTATCATGATTTGGCTAGGGGTAAATGGCCCAAGATACTCACATATCCTACTCTGGGATGGAGTGATTTATATAAATAGATGTGCATGTGAGGAGACACTACATCAACATAGCATGTTCATGAACTTTTCTAGTGGAGGAAATTTTTTTGCTAACGAGAAATATGTTTCTCAACTAAGAAGAATACCTCACTCGCTAAGAGGGAGTGTTTTTTTTTTTAGCATCGGGAGGTATTTAAGTCGACCCTAGATAGATAAGTCGACCCAAAAAGAAGTGAAGTCGGTCAGGTAGTTAAGGGACATGTCCCTTTGTTTGTGACACCCCCTAGACATACATAAATAAGATGTTATGATGTCTCATTTCAAGACCAAGAAAGAGAAATTCCTCTCTCTTCATCACTGATTTTGACCAGCATTCTTGAGGCCGCACATGTGAGAAATCAAATGATTTTGACCGCAGCTAATTGACCGAACTTGACCACAAAGATTTGATTGGCTTTGACCATAGGACGTTGGCTTAATCTGGCAACAAGATTGACCATAGACCATAGGATGTTGACCGCAAGTTGTTGACCACAAGATCAAACTTGATGGTAGGTTGAAATTTGACTAGAGTTGACTTTTGATTGGTTTTTATTAGTGTTGACCAGTTGTTAAATTTGACGAGGTTAGACTAGTATTTTTAGTTGCAGATTAGCATATATTTCTAGACATTGCTAATTTGTAGACCTTGTTGAAGAATAATATATCATAACAAAAGTTGTTTCGTTTTCTCCTAAGGTTGGGTTTCCTAGGGTAAAAGTATTGTCTCTATTGTGCATGGTTGTCTTTCTATGATATTTACTATTTCCGTTGCATTTGCTGTTGAGATTTTATAAATTGTAATTATTCAATGATAGCAGTGGCATAAAATACTATTTGAAAAGCATTAGAAAGTAATTATCTAGTAGAAAATTGTATTCTACTACACATCTTGTATACATTCAAAACTCTTTAATTTTGTCGAATGCCTTCTTTGACTCTATTGTCCATTTGAATGCCCCTTTCTTCATTACGTTAATCAATGGTGCACCCAACTGAGAGAATCCCTTAACAAACTTCATGTAGTGGTTACATATCCCAAAGAATCCCCACAACTTGATAAGGTTCCTGGGTGTGGACAAATCCAGTATGGCATGTATCTTCTCTTGATGGACATGTACGCCATTCACACTAATCACATGACCTAAATAAAGGATCTCATTCATCCTGAACTCACACTTTGATGCTTTGGCATAAATTGTTTGTTCCTTCATGATACTCAAAATCTCTTCCAAATGTCCCAAATGTTCATCCCATGTTTTGTTGTATATGAAGAGGCCATCAAAGGACACTAATAAAAACTTCCTCAATTCTTTGTTGAATATGTGATTCATGCATGACTAAAAAGTGGTTGATGCAATGGTCAACCCAAATGGCATGACCAAAAACTCATAATTCCCATAGTGGAACCTGAAAGTTATCATGCACATCCATATCTCGAACTCAAATCTAAACATGATCTAAGATCGATCTTCACGAAATAAACTACTCCATGAAAATCATCGAGAAGCTCATCGATCCTAAGAAAAGGGCACCTGTTTTTATGGCCTTCTTGTTCAAGACTCGGTTGTCAATGCACATCCTCCAAGTTCCATCTTTTTTCTTTACCAAAACTATTGATGAAGTGAATGGACTCAAGCTAGGTCTAATGTGTCCCATGGCTAACTGTTATTTGATGTTCCTTTCTATCTCATCCTTGATCTCCTCTTGATGATTGTAGGGGGTGGTGATCATTGGTTTGGCCCCCTCCTCTAGTTTGATGGTGGCTCAAAACCCCTATCAAGAGGTCTCCCTCGAGGGATATCTTCAAAGACCTTATCATAATTATTCAGCAATAACTAAATATCTACCTAATGTTATTGCTTGCTATCTGATGAATTTTGACTCATAATTAGACATTATGTTGCGCAATCTATTTCGCCATGCCTGAATATAGCTTCCATTCTTTTAGAAAATATAGTTTGGGGAGTGCCATTAGACATACCCTGCAACACTACTTTATGACCACCTGAGGCTCTGAATTCCCTCTCCTTTACCTGGTATTTCATTGAGAATTTTCCCAACAAGTATAACCACTACACACCCCATACAGAATTCGTGTCTACAGGATCTATTATATAGAATTCATCGATCAATGTGTAATTTCATAACATCATGTTCAACCGTGGAACCCTCTTTGTTCAGGTCATGATGTATCCATTAGCAACCACAATGTTAAAGCCCCCAAACTCTTCTATGGAAATACCCGTCTTTGCCACCAAGGCTACATAGATGAAATTGTGGGTTTCCCCACCATCGATCAAGATTGTGACTCAATCTCCCTGTATGACCCCTTTGATCCTAAAGATGTAGTACCTAGGAACTACAAAAAGAGTGGCGATAACACCACCCCTAATCCCCATACAAGGCCTCTCATCCCCTTTATCTCCCTCATGGGACTCCTCCCCCTCTAAAATGTTAGGCTCACTACTCGGTGTTGGCCTTGTATCTTTTTCATCGTCACTGTCTGGAAACACATCAATATAGTGGACCTTACCTTTTCCCAAGAATTTGCAGCCTGGTTCCCATGGTTTCTTACAACTAAAATAGAGTATCTTTCTTCTCAACTTGCTTAGATTCAAGTCATCCATCATGTTCTTCCCATCCCACTCCTTGTAAAATGGCTTCTTATCTTTTTTCTTCTAAGAGATGAGTGGTTTGGATGGAAATTTGGCTTTAGGTTTGTGTCATCCATGTGTCAGGTCTTAGTGATGGCATCTTGTAAGGTGATAGGTTTGAAGGCCTTGACCCAACCACGTAGTGGTTCAGCTAATCCTTGTGTGAAGAGCATGATGATCCTCTATCTGAACATGTCTGTCACCATAATAGATACTCGCTAAAATTTTGAAATGTAGTCATCTCGTGTTCATGTCTCCTTGAGTTGTGCTAGCTCCCTGAAGTATATATTTGGATCCTTCTTGCCAAACCAGTGTATCAACTTTTGTGTGAAGTCCTACGAAGTAATGTTAGAATGTCCCAATGTATTCAATCTATGGTATCACCATTCATGAGATTCTCCTTCCAAAAGCAGGGTGGTGAATTTGATGGCCTATGCTTCCAACATTGGGTTAAGGTGGAAGTTAGTGTCTACCTTTTGTACCCAAGACCTCACAGAGTATTTGGATGACACGTCGAAAGGATGGCATTGCAACCTTGCACAGTATATCATATTTCTTTTGTGTGCCCCTATTATGTTCCACGAGCCTATTTCTATATTTATTGTTACTAAACTCTATAAAGTTCATAGTTACTCGAACATCCTCTCCTAGTAAAGCATACACCCTAAAATATTTAGAAAAATCTTCATTCTACTCTAATGGTCGTTGGTTTATTTTTCCCTAACCATCTAGAAACTAGGGTAGTAGAGGTATAGGGGTCTTCCTACTGATTTCCCCTGCATCAGTTTGCGCGAGGATGTTAAAAGGGATAGGAATATGGTGTTGCTTCCCCCTTCCTTACTTTAGCTACCTCCTTTAGATCCACTAGCACCATTGCTACCCACATTACTCATATTTGCCAAAATCTAGGTAAGAAGTTGGGCCACCTGCTACTACCCTTGTGTCATCTATTGAGCCATATGTTGTTTCCCCTTTGATAGCTTTCCTAATATGTCCAAAGGGTTAATCTCTAGTGGTTTCTCTTTCAGTTGGATAGATGAGGTATAGGCAACCTTTTAGAAGATGAAACAGGTGATGAGTTCATGTTGTGTGCTAGCTTTAGCAGACTTCATTCAGCCATTCGTGCTTAAGTGTGGTGCTTCAAGGGTAGGGATAGGAGTCGTGTTGATGTTGAATAACCATCCCATTGCTTTTGAGAGCTGCAAAATCAATGAATATGAGTGGCATTACTCGATATAGAATAAAGAGATATTCGTCATCATGCATGCATTGGCCAAATTTGGATGGTATTTGGTGAGCAGCAGGTTTAAGGTGGAGACATATCATAATACCTTAACATTCCTCATGGAGAAGAAAGAGTTGAGTAAGCAACCGCAGAAGTGGATCAGTGAAATTCAAGCATATAATTTTAAGATCAGTGAACTTAAAGCATATAATTTTGAGATCGATGCCCTTTCTAGAGTACCAGCCACTCTCCTTCATGGAGATTTCAACTAGTTGGAAATCTCTCCTACTACTTGAGTACTCCAAGAACAAGTTTGTTTGTGAGATCCTTGACACATTGACCTAGGATAACAGGTATCGCATTATTGATGGCATCATTTATTACAGAGACAGGATCTACCTAGTACCAAAATCTCAGGTTAAGGAAAAGATCATGCATGTAGCACACAACTCACCACTGGCAGGGCACCCTGGTCATTTGAAAACTTACAGGCATATCAGGGAAAGATTCATGCGAAAGAAAATGCGTTGAGATTCGTGAGGGAGTGCAACATATACCAACCAAATAAAGCAGAGCATACTCATCCAACAAAGTTACTTCAACCACTTTCCATTCCAGAGCAAAAATGGGAAATCATTTCGATGGATTTCATCACAGGGTTACCTCAAGTGCATGGGAAGGACTGCATTTATGTGGTGGTTGATAGGATCATAAAGTTTGCACACTTCTTCTCCATACCTTCCAGATATTCGACAACATAGGTAGCAAAGTTATTCTTTAGATAATTATTCTAATTTCACAAACTACTAAAGACCATTGTCAAGGACAGGAACAACATATTCATGGGAGGATTTTAAAAGGATCTATTCAGGTTGGTTTGGACAAAGTTAATGTTGAGTACTAGTTACCGCCCATAGATTGATTGGTAGACCTAGATAGTCAAAAAAAGAGGGCTATCTGAGAAACTGTGTCAGGTCAGCAAAAATCTTGGATAAAGTGGTTACTCTTAGGAGAGCATTGTTATGACACCACTTATCACATGTCAATTGGGATGACACCCTTCATATCCTTGTATGCAAATGATTCACCATTGTTTTTGGATCGGTTGTTTGGAGACAGCAGCGGATCTAAAGCTAAGGATTGGATTCAGGAGAGTCAGGACATACTGTGAATTCTCAAAGATAATTTGAAGATCGATCAGAATTAAAAAAAGGTTTATGAAAAAAGGCATCAGTTGGGGCATAGCGTCGAGGTAGGGTACTTGTATCTTCGTCTACAACCCTGTCAGCAATCATCACTTAAAATGAAAGTGATGTAGAGCTAGTTCTTTAACCCAACTATCATGTAAGGTTAACACTAAACCCCGTTGTATAACCTAGGTTAATGCTCTCATTCTTTTCAATCAATTCTATAGGTGGAGACTTTTCAACTAAATTAATTTTATTAAACAAAATATTCTGCAACCCTTTTATACATGGCTTGTGGGACCTCCCGGCGTAAATACCCACAATAGAACCTTATACCATATATTAAGCGTTAAGCCAACACGTTCCCTCCTCTTTATAACTTTTCAAACATTTTTTTTTACTTTGCGATGACTTAACACTTTTCTCATAAACCTTGTGAATTGCGAAGTTGATTCTGGTGCCAAGATCTCCACCGTTGGTTCAGTGTTGATCCAAAAACTATCGCGCTTCAACTAGCCTGATAGTTAGTGTTTTGTAATCATGTGAGATAAGCAGTTTTGGTCCCTCATCCTTGTGCTACGTGGCATCACCATGGTTCATCGTACACTTCACACAAATACCATTTACCATTTTATTACCCACACGATATACCACTTACCATAAACATTGTCGATTGTTAACTTGTGAAGTGTTAAACGAATTAACATGCGATCTGCGCTTTAATATGAGCCGTCCATCCTCCATTTTCAATGATGCGACCTAATCTCCACTATCCATTCACCTTCGTTGATCCCTTCTGAAATCTTCGGAAAGTTTGAAAAAAACCTACGTTCTCTGTTTTAGAAGATAATTCTAAGTCTTCCTTTGTCCATTGTAACAACCATTGTGCTTTCTCCCGCTAATCAATTCATCAATTCAAAAATACAACTCAATTTATTACATGTCTTTGCACGGTTTCAAACATTCATTTAAATACTAACACCGCACAGGAATTCCAAGAGTTTTATTAATGCTGCTCAAACAGAAAGATCACAATATTTCTCAAAATCAAAATTGATACATTTAGGGTTGGATTATACACACTCAAGCATATATTAATTACACATACTCAACTTGTTTTTGGTATTCTTAAAATAAATATTTACATAGAGACAAAACAATCCTATTGGAATACTATTAGTCTTGCTTTACAAGATCTAGTTACTGGTTCTGGACCAACCATTCTACCTCTCTCTCTTACTTACTCTTTCTCTTACCGTCTTCTCGCCCTCTAACCCCTAGCTAACCTTTTAAATTATTCAAAAGATCACAATGTATATAAAAATGGATTCATGAACCAATTTAGTTCAAATCCAACAATCTCTCACTCTCTCCTAAAGTATCTCTCCAGCTCCACTCTTTTCTCAAACAGAATCCCAAATTAATCATTTAAATCCCCCAAATCCTCACTCTTCCTAGGATTACTCAATTGTCTCTAAGATCTCTACATTCACGACATATTCTCCATAAATAAATTTATAATTAAAATTTCCTCAAATTCAACTAAACTTAGGAAAATAAATAAAATGATTAAGGGAACCCACTCCCTTTAGTAAATGTGAAATAAGACTCATGGGTCTTATAAGCTTTGAAGAATTAACCTGCATCAGACTTCCCAGGTTGCAATAATTCATGGACTCATGTTCATGAGTCACCCAACTACTCCTGTTGCAAACTTCGTCAAATTTCATCTTCCAACTGGTTGTCTGACCCCTTTCAATTATAGGTGCATTTACTCCCTTCTCGCTTTCTCTTGGATTCCAAACTCTGTGTTGTGGATGTCCTTTTTCTCTGCTTTCATAAGCATCTCCTTTGCATAATGTTTTGATGTTTATATCCTGCATAAACAACTCCTCAAAAAACATAAATTTCTGCTCCTCTATCTGTTGTTATCTTGTCATCATCTCAATAGAATTGAGCTCCAGCTTTATGTATTTTCCATTGTCTTGTACCTGACTGTTTATTCTAATTTCTGACCCAATCACCAGCATCTTCTTCTGTCTATAAACCATTTCCTTTATGGTGTCCTGTATATCCTTCCATATTTACTTGACTTGCTGACTTTGACAATTTCTCATGCTCATCACCTTTGTAGTTTTCATCATCCACCTATCCAATAGCTTGAGTAGAATCCTCCCAATCTCAAAAGAAGATTGGTTCTTGTTTGATACAAGAACATATAACCTTTCAATTACATATTGTCCACCAGCTGCAAATAATTTAGTTATTGAACTTGTTTCAATTGCCTCCATATTCCTACTAAATTTAACTAAACTGTTCATCCCAATTTTCAATTGCAAATTCAAAATAAACTCTCGACATTCAAATCTTCTTTGAATAAAGAACAAAACCTGTTTGTGGACTGTACTTTCACATCCTCTACAATTTTCTTTCTCTTTTTCAATGACTTGTTTAAGAGCTATGTCAACTCTCCTTCCTTCATCCCGAACTTCTGAGTCAACTAGTTTCTTACTCTCATCTTCTTGTTTCCATAAGGAAAACTGAGTTTCTGCATTTCCAGAACTTACATAATCCTTTATGTTTACTTGTGCAAACATATCTCCAAGAGAAGTTTGCCCTTCATCCTGAAAACCACATTCAACAATTAATAATTAAAAATCAGAAAATACATTACATTTTCCTCTAACTCTGCTCCTTAGTTTCTCTGATTTATCATTCTCTTGATGCACATATGACATGTCAAACTTGTCATATCCTCCTCCATACTGTCTTGTCTCGAAAAATTCTTCTTTGTTTTAACTTTTCTTTTGGTGCTGTCTAATTTCTGAATTCTGTTCACTGTTGTTCTCTTTGGCCAGCCTTCCTTTCACACTTCTTTTCATCCTTCATGTTTCTTCCCTACAAATCTATAAGCCACTACATTTCCTTTTCCATGCCCCTTCCTTTTCAACCAAAATCTTCCATTCTCTAATTCTCTTTGTTTCTGTACAGGAAACAAAATCACCATATAGAATAGATTTTCCATTCCACTGTAGAGTCCCTTTTACAACAGTAAAAATTACTATCAACACCATGAATATCACCTTCCATTGAACCCCTATGTTGCTCATTGCATATGCATAGTTTATGAAAGCATCCTTGTCTTCATCCTCTGAGATTGCCTGTCACTTTCCAAGTTGTTGATTACATTCACCCTTACTCTTTTTGAAATTTGTATAAATAAGATTGTCTTCAATTTTTTGTTGTGCATCAATCTCTACCAACCTCTCTTTAAGTTCTTGTCTGTCCTCCTTTCCTGTCCTCTTCATAGCCTTTTCTGGACTAATTGTTCCTCCTTGGGCTGAATTCTCTTTATAAATATTTGATCTACTATCTTCCATAGTACGCTCTTTAATAAGAGTCCTTTCCATTAATGCTTCATTATATCCTCCCAAGACAATTTCTTGCCCATTAACTATCTATACAGGTTCATAATTTTTGAATAAAAATTGAAGAGATAATTCCATTACCTCAAGTGTTTGTACTACACATATACTCTTGTTTTCTCCTTTTGCAATCTACAATTTCATTTTGTCTGCAGGTCGTCTGCCATCTTTTTGCCAAGTCTTACTAGATTCATCATCCTCAACCTCCTTAGTAATCTTCAACATTTGTCCATATTTGGTGTCTTTGAATACATTTTCAATCAAGAGTTGTTCTATTACAACCATCTCTTCTAACAGTTTCATTTCTTCAGCAACATGCATAAACATATCTTCTAAAGGTTGTTCATCACCTGCATACATACACAAATCATCAATTTCAAAAATACTACGCTCCTCTTTCTTTGATGTTCCAATCATGACATCTCTCTACTCATCTAAACTTGTCCAACAGTTCATAAAATCATTCATAATTACTTCCTCATCAAGGTAATCTTCTTGCTCAGGTCTATAATAGCTATCTTTCACCTCTAACTCAGCTGCTCTAAGTTCCTCACTTAATCTAATGTACATTCTCCTCTTTATCTGTTTCTGCAACAGCTTCCACTTTATCTTATTTCTTTTCATAGTCCAACCATAACTTTGGCCCTTTTCACATTTTTCTAACAGCATTATTATGGCATCCATACTTGCTTTCATTTCTGCAATGTCTCTATCAAATATCTCTTGACTCATCTCCTCTCCTTTGCCATTTTCCTTGGCATCTTTCCTTCTCCGTGGTGGCTTCTCTCTAAACCCCTGCTATGACTATCAGTAGTCATTTTCTCATCTCACTCTATGAGTTCATCACTCACTATGAGTTGTACTAAGCCTCTGCAATAGCAAGTCCTCCCTGCTGCAACTTACCTCACCAATCCCCTCTCTGGAGTTGGTCTTTTGGCAAGCATTGGTTCTCTATCTTTGGAACCTCTTGAGCACTCCCTTCAGCTCTCTTTAGGATTATATCCTCAACTCACCTTCTCTTGAGAACAGTTTAATTGTCCTCCCTTTCCAACTTTCAACTAGAATATTTAGGTTCGCTTCCACTAACACAACTCCTCTCTTTTTTACACAGTCTGCTATTGTGTGTTGTTACTATCACTCTCTTTCCCTATAAAAAAAATTCAAATGAAACCGACATCAAAATATAACTCATACCTGAGAGATATTCAAATGATCTATCTCTTTAACCTTTCACTGGCTTGGGCAATACACCTATTGCTTTTATTTTCACTGTCTTCACTTCACTTATTCTTTCAACTGAATTTCTTTTCTTGCTGAGTACATCCATATTCACTTTATTTCCTTATAGTATCTCTGCTACAATTTCTTCATTTGCTTCTTTGTCACAGCTACTTGCTGAAACTTCTTGTTTTGGTTTGTGTTGTATAGGTAAATCCCCTCTGCGGACAGAGGCGATCCCACTAGCCCAAAATGGGTCTAGCAACAATCAATCAACGCTACCATGCAAGTTCCTAGTTGCAAATTGAAAGTGGATTATAAGAACCAACCTGGAGTCCAACGCTAGTGTCGTAGACGAGTTGATACTCCCGTTCCCTTGCTCCAGCAGGTCACAATCCTCACGATCTCCGCGAATGGATACCTGCACATGCAAAGAACGAAGCGAATACCAGCATAAAATCCACTAAATACAACTATATATCGGTCAGAAAAGATATAGATCAAACATTATCATGATGAACAATAAGATCGGAACCATAATGATAGTCGTTTATTAATGAATAATCAACAGAGAAAAATACAACCAATGTTCTGACGTTGAATCTCTCCTCTGGCTGGGCGAGCAGCTACATATGCCTTGCAATAGACCTTTCTCTCTCTTTGCTTATGGATACACAGCTCAGACTTCCGGCAGCATAACCTCCCTATGCTCCAAGACTCTTACTATCACTCAAGCGTTATCACTACTACTCAAAAACTAGCTTGTCAAATGCATGAGGACAGACTTTTATAGATGGAGAAGGGGAAGAGATACAATGCATCAAGACACCCATTATGGACTGGCATTATCTCCAAAAGGCTGTTGTGGATAGATGTAAAGGATAGATGATGAGTCTCGACATCTAGAAGATCAGCGTTATCCTCAAAGGACTTCATGACTTGAAGGGAAAAAACATTCGGGCGTGCGTTTGTTAAAAATCTTTTCCAAACTTGGTTGGCGCGGGTGTTACTCTAAGACAGAGCGCCAATGGGCGCGGGTAGTACATTGTGGACCCGCGATAATGGAAAAAGGGCACTTTTGTATAGGTATTTTGCAGGAGGTGTCTTCAGGGCACATGAATTCTATACTGAGGGGAACATAATGCAAGTGTTTTTAAGTTATGTCACTGCTCACAGGTCCCGGAATGAGTCCTCCAAAGTACGAGAAAGGGGTAACAGGGACGGTGACCAACGGTGACAAATTACTGTGTAACACTTTGCATCACATACACATATCATTAAAGCTTTTTAAAATCTGTAAAACCTTTACCTGATCCTGTCTTTCTCAAGCCTTTCCCACAATCTACCTTTGATGAAATGTTGAAGTCCTCATTGTTTGCAACATCTCAGGTTTCTTGTATGCATAAATCATTATGTCTTATTCTCCCTCTGTATCAGATCCATTACAATGCAAATTATATACATGCTGAGAATAAAATTCAATCTCTCAACCAATCTCCACAAATAATTAGTCTCTGCTCTGATACCAAATGATGCAAAGCTAGTTCTTTAACCCAATTGTCATATAAGGTTAGCACTAAACCCCGCTGTATAACCCAGGTTAATGCTATGATACCAATTGTTGGAAATACTGAGAGGGGGGGTGAACCGGTATTTCTTTTCAATTGTTATTTTTACCAGTTAAATTATTTATATTTAGAACACAAAATGAACAATAGGAATAAATGCTTTTATTAATATAATCTTTACAATAAGTCAGGTACAATATATATAAGGCTCCAGTATGTTGCCAAGCACCAACTTGGTCTTTTGTGAGCTTCCAACCTCTAGGGCTCCAACCCTATCTTCTCAAGGCACCAACCTTGTGTTTAGGAGCACCAACTCCAAGGACACCAATCCTTCCAATTCTAAGGCACCAACCCCAAGGGCTCCAACCCTATAGTTTTGCTTTGTCAAGAAATGTTTTGATTGTATTACACTACTCTCAAAATCTTCTTCACTGTGTTCTGTCAATCTACAGCTTCACTGCTACATCAATGACAACATGTCTTCATATGAAGGAGTCTTCACAATTCTTCATATTGCCCACACAGAGTCTGCAAAGTTACCTTATGATGATTTCAAATAGCCATCATGATCTCCAATAATGTCTCCAAGATCTGCTGATGTTCTTCAACAATATATCTTTGATAAGTTGCGCTAAGCCTCAACGTCTACACAATAAAAACAATTCTCTATTTTTTTTTATTTTTTTTCAACCCTTTCTTCTTACTGTTGCGGTAACTTTTTCAGGAGTGACTGCTTCCTATTGTCACGATATCTTACTTCCAAGAAAAAACTCACAATCACTTTAATGCTAGTGTTTTCTACTACTCCCTTCAAACAATGACAAATGAAACTTTATTTCGTTTCACAGAACCGTTCTTCAAAATTGCATTTTGTACTTCTTCCATCAATCAATTTATCACAAGTCTAAGCCTTTTTAAAGATTAACCCAATCAACAAAATGTTTTTACCTTTGTCTTCCACTCGCCCTTCATCTTCCTCTGCGCTCACTCGACCTTGGGTTTTCTTTCTACCGTTTGCTCGACCTTTGGCTTCCTTTCTTATGCTAATTCACGTTCACAAGTTGTGAACTATCCTTCTTCTCCACATGGAGGTCCCACATTCCATGTCATCACCTTTAATCCCGTAATCTCAATTTCATTAAAAATTGGAGGTTTTACAAGTGTGCACATGCTTTGTCTTCTGATGGAGCGGATGCAATATTCAATGAACTGTTTTTAATGAATCCATTGGGTCCATAACTCTATCGCAATCAGAGGTTTTAACATCCCTTTGAAACTTGTGATACTGCAGATGTGATATTACATTAAACAGTGGTTAATAAATCCGTCGGGTCCACATCCTTATCGCAATCGATGGTTTGCGGGACTTCGACTGGTACATGGATTAAAACCGGCCTTAACCCTTGCAATTGACCATGATCTAAGGGTTAACTATGAGATTGACGGCTAGGATTGAGTGCGGGATTTCAGCCATGATCAAGGAAGTCCGTACTTTCCTACCCCTGCTCTTCTGATAGCTTTCTTCTTTACTCCTCTGTTATCGTTGTTTCTCTTTGTTCTTTCGATAACACTTACCCTTGGGCATATGCGATAACCTGCTTCTCTTGCTCTGATGACTTGCTTCTTTGATGGCTTTCGATAAACTCTTCATCTTACTCTTTGGCTTCTTGCTCCTGTTGCTTCACGGATCTACTGCTTCTATTCTGTCTGTATATATATATTCAATCCACTTGGGTCCTCCATCTCATCATATCATCATATATCAAAATTTCATCACTATGAGCATTATGATCAATGGGCATCAATGGGCAATCATGTATCAAAGAATTTTCCATCACAAACACTGCTATATTGACATCAATGACAACCTAGATTAACAATCTCCCCCTTTGTCATTGATGGAAATATTCTTCTTCTCTCCCCCTTTGACATCAATGGCAAAGGAGTGCACAAGGACTCCCCATATCGAACTGCTCCCCCTGTCATGAAACATCTTTATGAATCAACTTAATGTGATGCTAGAGAAATAACCCCCATATTTTGGTGAAGATGTTCAAGTGCTTCTCGAGGAAGAGGTTTTGTGAAAATATCAGCTATCTGCTCCTTAGTATTGATATATTCCAAGATGATGTTTCGTTCAGCTACTTGTTCACGAAGGAAATGATACTTGATTGGTATATGTTTGGTCTTTGAGTGTGTCACTGGATTTTTTCTGAGACTGATAGCACTTGTGTTATCACAATAGATGGTGATTGGTTGATTTGTACCTATGTTGACATCTTTCAGAGCTTCATTCATCCATAATATTTGAGTACAACAATCCGCAGCAGCTATATACTCGACTTCAGCTGTAGATAGTGATATGGATGTTTGTTTTTTGTTGAGCCAAGATACTAGACAATCTTCCAGGAAGAATGCATTTCCACTAGTACTTTTTTTATCATTGACACTTTCGGCCCAATCAGCATTGGTGTATGCAGTCACAGTAAGGGTTGAGCTCCTAGGGTACCAAAGACCAAAATCTGGAGTTCCTTTCAAGTATCTGAGAATTCTTTTTACAGCCAACAAATGGGATTGTTTAGGAGCTGATTGAAATTTTCCCACCATTCCTACTGCTTGCATAATGTCAGGTCTTGTAGCAGTTAAGTATAGGAGGGCTTTGTTACATAGAAATTTGTCACCGTTTGTCACTGTCCCTGTTACCCCTCACCCGCACACTGGAGGACTCATTCCAGGTCCTGTTTGAAGTTCATCATCCTCGCTGAGCCATTGACTCATGTTCCAAGTGATCAAGGGTCTCCGTCTTCCGTTGCTCCTGAGGTGCCGGTTGTGAGTGATACTCTTCCTGTTATCCCGAGTATCCAACCGATCAACTCTTGTGCCCCGGGCGACGAAGATTACGAAGTCGATTGGAACCCCATCTGGGAGCCTGACGAGGACGATATTCCTGTTACCCCCCTGGTGTTTCGTCTCCAATGTCTACCTCTCACATGGATGAGACATCTCCTAGAGTGAGTGAGACACCTTTGTTGTCGAATATCGACACTCCCATCCAAGCTACTTCTCCACTCCCCCCACGCTACCAGTCGTTGAGGGATAGGGTAAGTGTCAGGATCCCTGCTTCGACCATGTGGGACCCCCATATCACTCCCACCACGGGATCTTTTGTTTCACAAGTCCACACTACACCTGTCACTTCAGTTCCGACAAATCCAACTGTTTGTATAGCACATTCAACTCCGGTTGTTAGTGTCGTTACAGCATCTTCAGCTTTGAACACTGGTGCTGGTCCCCCTCACGGTCAAGTGAGTAGCGGCCAGCTGGCACACACACCTAAAGTTATCCATCCTGCACAAAGTGCACCACCCTCTTCTGGTCCCATCCCAGGAGGGGGGCCATATGATGCCTATGGACAAGCTGTTCAGGATCCGAATGCGCAAGGTCCATTCTATTATTACGATTCTGCTGGTCAATACCTTCAGCTTTCTCAACCCTTGCCTACTCAACCTATTGTTGAGGTTTCGGTACCATTATCCGTTACTTGGAACGCCACCACTTTCCATGGGGGCCAAGTAAGGCCTGCACAGCCTCAGGGACCGCCTAACCAAGGCCAGCCATCTTATGTGCAAACCCCCCAAGGGCAGCAATATTATGGCCAGTCTTACCCAGGACAACCTGGGGGCCTACAAGGACAACCCTATCAGGGACAACCTTTGGCCGCTGGTGGTCCATCTTTTACTTATCTGACCCAACCTTCTGGTTACCCGGGGCAACCTGGTATCCAGCAAGGTTACCCATCTGGACAACCAGGACAACCTTACATCCAACAAGGCCAACCTGGTATCCAGCAGGGTTATCCCTCTAGACAAGCTGGACAAACTTATATTCCACAAGGTCAACTGGCAGTCCAACAGGGGTATCCTTCTGGGCAAGGGGGGTAGCCTTACGTACAGCAGGGCCAACCCACTGCTCAGCCTAGTCATCCTACTGGGCAAGCGGGTCAACCTTCTGCACAGCAAGGCCAACCCACTGCCCAGCCTAGTCATCCTTCTGGACAGGCTGGCCAACCTCAAGGTCAACCGGCCGTCCAGCTCGCTCAACCATCGGCTCTGCAAGGACAACCCTCGGTTGCTCAAGGACAACCTGGTACCCAGCAAGCACATCCTTCTGGGAAAACAGGTCCGTCCCAAACCCAACCAGGCCAACCTTCCGGCCAGATGGTCCAAGCTCAACCTGTTCAAGGACATCCTTCTGGGCCCCAGACTCAAATTGGTTATCAAATGCAAGGTGGGCCACAACCCCAACCTTCCTACCAAGCGCAGCCTTCTTACCAGGCTCAGTATGGAGCTCAGCAATCGTATGGCTACCAGCAACCCCAGGGGCAAACTCAATTTACCCCTTATCAAAATTATCAACGAATGCAGGTCACTCCTTACCAGAATTATCAACAACAGTATGTTGCACCTGCCAGTCAAGTTGTTAATCCATGGGGTGCTGGGGGGCAATCTCAGGGTCAACTGTCTGCTTATGGACAGAATCCTTATGGACAGAATCCATATGGACAGAACCCCTATGGGCAAAATCCCTATGGGCAGAACCCTTATGGTCCAGGCCCATTCGGACAAAGTCCATGGGGGAAACCACCACCTGGTTGGAACCCTGGTACTACCTTTCTCCCACAGCCACAAATGTCCTTTAATCCTCAGTTGCCTTTCTTAGCGACGTTGGAACTCCCAGATGTGTCCAATTTGACAAATGACCCCATCCTTCATAACCCATATTGGCCACCAGTTCCAACTAAGATACCCGGTGATTGCCCGAAATTTCATGGCAAAGCTAGTGAGGACCCTCAAGCCCATGTCATGACCTATCACCTTTGGTGCTCATCCAACTCATGGCTTGATGACTCCATCCGGCTCCACCTCTTCCAAAGGACTCACCGGCTCGGCCGCTAAGTGGTATATTGAGTTGAATCGCGGAACATTTCAAGATTTCAACTCGCTGGCTATGGCATTCTTAACTCATTTTCAGTTACCCATTCGGTATGAGACAGGGACACATCTCCTTACATCTCTCAAACAGGACACAGCCACGCATATATCCGATCATATACATGAATGGAGACGGCGTCGTCGCTTGATCAAATTTTGGATTCCTGATCAGCTCCTGACCGATTGGTTCACGACTTCCTTTGTCCCTACAATCGCGCGAGACATCGCCATGGGAGCTTGTGTAACTGAAGAGCAGGCTATCGCGCGTGCTCAGTACCTTGACTTAGTATATTCTCAGTCGGGTACTTTATATGATTATTTGCTAGACGCCCCGAGACCCGAAACATCCAAAGCTCCGCCAAAACCATCTGTTGACAGAGTTATTGGCTCTGTAAACGCGTCTTCAAAGAAGTCATCCGCGAACCCTGGGAAGCAAAAACAGAATGCTTCTAATGGAAACACTTCTCAGGGTCAATCTAATTCTGGAAGTACCTCCGAGGTTAACGTTGTTCAGTCCACCACGGCGGATAAATCCTCGAAAGGGAAAAAGAAAGGGAAAGCCCAAAATAAATCTGAACAACCCAAACAGGACTCCCCTAAACCTCCACCTGAGGAAGGAGACAAACGAAAACCTAAGTATCCTTGTCTTATCTGTGATGAGGATCACTACACTAAAGACTGCCCTAGGCGGTCCGAAGTTAGTCGGTTATTGAAAGGTGCTCCTGGGACTCCTACTGTGCTTAAAGAACCTTTCCCTTCACAGCAAACTCAAATGGTGGCAGATCCATCGCAACCCTCTTCTTCATTCGGCTCTCAAGTCTTTATGGCTGGGACGATTCCCATCCATGTCACTACTCGAGCAAAAGAATATCCATCTCATGCCGGGAAAGAGCCGGAGGTCCCCTCCAGCGCTCCTTCGTCCAGTTCTGGTCCACTCCACATCGAAAGACCTAGCACTGAGACGACTATCCGACCCCCTCCAAAAGGTGTACTCCGGAAGTCTTCTTACAACCCTAATGCTCATGCTGCCCAGCACTACAGCATCGTTGAGGACTTAGCTCAGGCTCCGTCTGCTATGTCCGCTCTAGAAGTCCTCCAGAGTTGCCCCTCCCAGAGGAAGTCCTTGCTATCGGCCATCGGTGGCATAGACTCGGCTGACTCGGATTTGATTTCGTTTGATCTCAAGGGCTATACGCCGAGACTGCCTCACCAAATCGCTTTCCTTATACAGGTCATCATCAATTGTAAAACAATTCATCGTACAGTCATTGATGAGGGTGCCTCAACTTGCATCATGTCTGTTGCTTGCTGGAAAGCTATTAGGTCTCCAACATTGAGCGAGTCTCCTACGACGTTAGAAGCCTTTGATGGAAGAGAGTCCCGTCCTTACGGTATCCTCCAACGCTTGCCCATCTCCTTGGAAGGGAAGACGGTAGAAGTGGAGGTCGAAGTTGTCGACGCTAATCTTACCTACAACCTCCTCCTCGGACGTAGCTGGACATATGCCATGCAAGTCGTGGCCTCCTCCCTTTTCCGTGTCATCCGTTTCCCCCATCAGGGGAAGATTGTCACGGTGGACCAGCTCTCCTTCTTCGCCTCCTCTTCTGAAGGCAATGTGCCTTTCGTGGAGCATACCTCCAAATCATTCGAGAGTATGGGAGCCGGACTCTTTAAGGATCCCACCCTAATGGGTGTTTTTCCACTTCCACCTCCGAATCTCGCCCCTATTAACATGATTTCCGTGCGTTCTGATCCGTGGGTCCTTCTTCCCGCTAATCAGATAGCATCGTGGGGCGATATAATGCCATTCGAGCGCAGTAAATGTCAACCTTCACTCCATTTTCAACGGGCTAAAGCTTGGGGGGCATGTACCTTGAATTGAGACACCATGTTGGGGGGCATGCCCGTCCCTTTATTCTCAAGTTTAGTGCGCTTCGATTTGTACATGTGTGTGTGTGAGTTTTCATGTTTTCGGATTGGTGTGAAAGCGTGATTGCCCCTTATTGTGTCTTTTGCTTCTTGTGCAGATGTCGGGTGCACCTTACATCGGTTTTGCTAATGGTGCCTTCCGCAGCACTCGTAATTTGTCCTCTGCGGCATGGGTGATCTACGATCCTCACGGTGAGTTGATAGATCTTCAAAGTGTGTGTTTAGGCTGTACTACAAACAATGTTGCTGAATATAGCGCCGTTATTGAATTATTAGCCGAGGCAATTAATCTCGGTATTCGTACATTGCTTGTTAACCTAGACTCTCAACTTTTCGTCCATCAGCTCAATGGGAGATATTCCATCAGAGACCGTCACATTTTAAGGTTGTACTTACGTGTTAAATTGTTGGAAAGGAATTTTGACTTTATTACATATCAGCATATTCCAAGACGATTAAACACATTATCTGATGCATTGGCTAATCATGTATTAGATAGACATTTGTGTAATTTATAATCAAAACATTATACAAGCAAGCACACAAAAGCACAATAATAATAAACCATAGGCATATGTATATATATATGTGTGTCGCAAAGTTTTGCACCGCGTGCATTACATAAGTCCAAAAAAATAATACATGTTCATCCTGATACATCCTCAGACAACATGTCCCTCAAAAAATATGCATGAAAGAAGCCTAGAAGTCTATTCGTGGTGGTGCTCATGATAGCACGTCACTGCGCGCACCAAGCGTCTCAACAGACTATGGATGCGGGTCGGCACCCCCACTGTGTGCCTCTGGTATGCAAAAGGCACGTCCGTTAATCTCGCGTAACCTGGAATTCCTTGGGTAAGTCCCTCGAGATTCTGCACCAGCTCTTCCCCCACGGCACCCCTTGCCTGAGGATCAGCTGCAGGTTGGCCCCTCCGCGCTATAGAAGACAAGCTGGCTAGGCGCTCTGGGCCCACATCTGCATATACATACAACTGTCATCAGAACATGCATGTATTGACAAAAAAAAATGAAAATACATAAAAGCATCAAAAAAGAAGATCATACCTAGCTCCTCTTCCCACTCCTCTCCCTCTGGCAGTGGGAGGTCTGGGTCCCCCATGAAGTTGGTTCCCGTGTATGGCCAATCCTCTACCACGATCAGCTGGCGGCGAAGCCATATGAAGAACTCGGGCCGCCAAGACATCTGCTGGCCCCCTCCTCCTCTGGGCATCAATGCTGCCCAGCGAGCCATCCTAGGCTCTCGTGGCAATGGGTCCGCCACTACAGCTCCCTGGTACTGGAAGAGGGGTAATCATTCCAAGAAGAACGACACCACAATCGAGCCATACCCGAACTGTTTCACTCCCCCGCGCTTACACTTTGTAAGCTGCCTTTTGATATTTGTAGTCACCGTTGTAGCCCAGTCAAAAATGGTGGGGCTGAGACATTCTGTCGCTAGTAACAGATGATTCTTGCTTGCCTCATGGGGCGCCTGTACCCCAGCTGCATGCATGATGGTGAACAATATCACCTTAAGAACCAAATCATGGATGGTGGCGATATCCACCTTGGCACTGTTTTTCCCAAATTGTGCCTCTGGACACACTCGGGCCTTCACTTCACCTATTTTCTCTCCGGAAGGCCTACTTCCGGTCAAAATGCGGCTCGCCCCTCTCCGTGACAGCCCAGTAATGAAGTACACATCAGATACATCCATCTCTAAGGTCTGATCCCGTAATCGAAATACTTGGTCATCAACATCCCAAGCATCCACTATGAACTGTAATAGCTCCAGTTGAGCTCGTAGATACGAGGTGAGGAAGAATTTCTTAAGACCACAGTCTCTCAGAGCATTCATACATCCCTCATCTGCTATGGCCAAGGCATCCACGGCATCATGCTCCCGTTCTTTCCATTCCACCACCATTTTTGCTTGTTTCCTGCACCCACAAGGATGAATTGATCATTATTGAAACCCTGGTAGGCTTACAAACCGGACAAATTTCAAAAATGATGGGAAAATTCAAGTAAAAAGTTAGGTCGCGCGGTTAGTGCGACTGTTTCTAAAACAGTCGCGCTAATGGCGCGGCACCTTTGGGAAAATCACCCCATTGGCGCGGACCCGTGCGGGATTCCCACGCCAATGGGGCGCAACCCTAAATTTTAAAATCCCCCTTGCGGAGGCTCAATTAGGGAACAAAATGCATAAAAATAGTATGAAAATGGAGCTAAGGGGAGCGCCTCTTACCTGGAACTGGCGGAATTTCAAATGATTGCACGGATTGGCGGTAATCATTGCTCGAAGTTTGCTCCCCAAATGGACCACTACCACTATGGAAGAGGTAAAAAGTAAAAGTAATTCTATTTTTACATTTTCACCATATTTATAGACTTTTTGACTTTTAATTAGGTTTAAAGAGTGGTTTTTTGAATATTTTAATATATTTTTGGTCGAAAGTGGATTTTACGCTTCCTTTTGGTGCCATGACAGGTCCTTTTTGCAACTTCGATGGTGAAACGAGTTGTATTTTATACTTTTTCGGACTCGGTAAATACACGAAAAAGTCACTATGGAGTCATCTTTCAGCTCTTTTCTAACTCGCTAAAAATGAAAAGATCGCCGAGTTACCCCTCTTGACTCGTTAAACGTAAATAAGAGGCGGTCGTCTTTAAACCCTTTTCCGACCGTGTAAAAATGAAAAGATCGTCGGACCCTTGTCGTTTCAGGTTCGTTAATGGTTACGAAACGACGTGACGATCGCTTTTTTACTTTTTCAGGTCGGTGTCACTATAAATGAAAAGTACTCCTCGATCGTAATGGTCGGGCGGTTCTTTCGAACATTGTTTTATACTTTTTCGGGCTCGGGAGACACAAGTTTACGAAAAAGGACCCCCCTGGAGTTCTCTTTTCTGCTGTCTTTTCAGACTCTCTAAACAGGAAAAGACGCCGAGTTCTTCCTTTGTCAGACTCGTTAAAACTTAATGACATCAGATTACATCATAATGACGCTCACAAGCATATGCTATCCCCGTCAAGCTTGTTAAAAATAACTGGGATACTCGCCAGAAATGGTGGGGAAAATGGACCCATAATTATTGTCGTGTCGGCAGTATGTCGCTCTTGAACATGGCACTAGTCTGCATTCGTGTCTGGGTGGGAACATCTCATCTTGTTTTTACACTTGCCTCCGTGGGTTTGGGTTATCCTATTTGACCTCTCATCTGCTCATTGCCTTATCACCATGACCTCTGCTCATTTGATGTCAAATACTGCCACGTCCACTGTCGTGCCGCCAATATGTTCAAGAGAAGTTAACCTCTGCAGCAGTACAACCTCCTCTGATACCTCACATAATTTTGATTCACCACAACATCCCTCCTCTGTCTCGTGTCACTGATGTGGGAAACACTATGGCCCACCTTTGATCAAGGTCACTTCCTGTCGACTTCAGCTCATTATCCAGGAAGTTGATCTAGAGACTCCCTTTCGGTTCCTTGGAGCCTGCATGCCTCAATGGCAGGTTCTTCGTGTTCGACGAGAGGTTTTCATCATTGGCCTCCGATCGAATGATTCTACGGGTGTTCGACGCCAGCTCATTGATTCGCACGCCGTAGATTGTACCTATAGTACCTTGAGGACCATTGTCATTATTGGTGGTACCTCTCGCGTCTGTTAACAGTTTTCATCATTGACTGGTAATCAAACGATGTTCATGCATGTTCGACTTCAACTCCTGTATTCACATGTTTGGACTTGTACTCTGTTCGGGTCGAGATGGAGCGCAAGACCCTGGATTTTGTCTGTTGGAATCCAGGTTGAGATTTGTGGATTATTATGTTCATTACATGACTCATTCACTGGATGGCTGCGACCATGCCTGAGTCTCTATATCGATCCTCACTGGATGGCTACGCCCATACCTTGGATCTAGATTATTATGTACTCTGCTATGGATGGCTGCGCCCATACCACGTATATCATGTACTTGAGATATCAGTTGTACTTCTTTATGCAGGTTCTCCGGCGGCCGTGTTTTCAGCCACGCATGTTCTTGTAAAGCATTTCACCCCTCTTTCTCTCGGGCCTCATGCTTTAGGGGGCATCTGTTACACAGCAATTTGTCACCGTTTGTCACCGTCCCTGTTACCCCTCACCCGCACACTGGAGGACTCATTCTGGGATCTATGAGAAGTGACATGACCTGAAACCACTTGCATCATATTCCTCTAAGTATGAGCTTCATTTGCCCTGAAGACATCTCCTGCAAAATACCCATGAAAACAGCTCTTTTTGCATTAGCGCGGGTCCACAGTTCACTGACCACGCCAATGAGGGAAATCCTCTAAAAAGGGCGCGTCGTTGGCGCTCTGTCCTAGAGTCGCACTCGCGCCAACTGAATTGAGTAAAGTTTTTAACCAACAAGCTCCCGAAGGTTCTCTTCAACCCATTCACCAACTGAATCTATGTTGAGCTAGGATGGTTTGGCTTCGAATCTCCATAGAAGGGAAAGTGGTTTGCCACCTTCCATGGAAGTTTCCAAGTGATAAAGCCAATCCCATGAATAATGTGGTTGATCCTATCTCTTTCCTCTCTATCTATAAAAGCTTGCCTCTATGCCTTGAGCAAGCTAGTTACAGTAGTTACAGTTACAGTAGTTCTAGTTCCAGCATAGTGATAGAGAGTTTGAAGCTGCAAGAGCCTTCTTTGCACCCATAAGGCCAAATCTAAGTAAGGAGATTCTTGTCACCCAAAGAGAGAGAGGCTTGTTCCTCATCCCAACAAGCTTTGCAAGACTTGTGTAGCTGACTACCCAGCCAAAGGAGGATTTGACGTCAGAACAATGGTTGTATTCTTCTTTGTTATTTATTAATAATAGATGACTATCATTATGGTTCCACTCTCATTGTCTTATGTTTGATGTTGAGTTATATCTTTTCTGACTGATATATAATTGCATCTACTAGATTTTATGCTTGTATTCGTGTTGTTCTTTGCATGTGCAGGTGTCCAATCACAGAGATCGTGGGGATCGTGACCGGCCAAGGCAAAGGAACGAGGGCGACATCTCTTCTACGAACACTAGCGTTGGAATCCAAGTAGGTTCTCATCATCCACTTTTTATTTGCAATTAGGAACTTGCATGATAGCATTGTGTGATTGCTGCTAGACCCGGTCTGGGCTAGTAGGGATCGTCTCTGTCCGCAGAGAGGATTTACCTCCACAACAGGCTCCAATTATTGACCTGTAATGAGTTGCATCTACCAGAGGAGAGTCATCATCTTTGCTTAATTTGCAATCTGTGGTCATAGGTGTGCTCATGGGTGCACAATCTTCCATTCCATATCTTTTAAGCATGTCTTTAAGATATTTTGCTTGAGATATGATCAAGCCTGTCATGGTTTGAGATACTTGTAGTCCAAGGAAGTAAGATAACGCTCCTATCATCGACATCTTGAACTCTTTTGACATATTTTGAGCAAACTCATGGCTCATCTCATCATTATTACTAGAAAAAATCAGATCATCAACATAGACAAGAGTGACTATTAACTTATCGTCACCCATCTTTATGTAGATATTACTTCCTTCCACCCCCTTCTTGAAGCCTTGATGTTGTATATAGTGATCCAATCTTGCGTACCAAGCTCTAGGAGCTTGTTTCAACCCATATAATGCCTTTTTCAACTTACAAACAAAGTCTTTTCCTTCTGCTAGATTGAACCTTTTTTGTTGCTCCATGTAGACTTCTTCCTTGAGTTCCCCATTCAGAAATGTTGGTTTTACGTCCATTTGATAGATTTTAAATCCTTTTGAGCAAAAAAATGCCAAGAACATCCTTATAGCTTCCACACGAGCTACTAGTGCAAAGGTTTCTTCAAAGTCAATTCCTTCAATTTGTGAATAACCTTTACAAACAAGCCTTGCCTTATTTCTAATGATTTGTCCATCTTCATTCATTTTGTTTTTGAACACCCACTTCGTTCCAATTATATTTTTATCCTTTGGATGAGGTACTAGCTCCCATGTCTCATTCTTCTCGATTTGAGACATTTCTTCTTCCATGGATTTTACCCAATGAGGATCCTTGCTTGAGTAAATGTTTTTGGTTCTATCATAGATAGGAGAGCAACATCATTTTTCCTTGGTGTACTTGTCATCCTTCTTCGAGTTTGCATCCCTTCATTTATATTACCAATAATCTACTCTTATGGGTAATGCTTTTGGAGAAACTTCATCTTTGAAGGGGTTTGAGATGGTTATTTTTCCTTGTGTTTTTCTTGATCTTTTTCCTCTTTTTCAGGTTCTTCTTCAATGAGAGGGTCAACTTCATGATCTTCAATTTCTTTTCCTAGAAGGTCTTCATCAATATTCACATCAATGCTTTCCACTATTTTATGTAGTCGATTATTGTAACACTTGTAGGCTTTGCTCCTTGTAGAATATCCAAGGATCATCAACCCAAGAATTAAATTTTCCTGGTGAGCCATCATTGATTTTTATGAAGCACTTGCTTCCAAAAATATTGAAGTATTCTACTGACGCGGGTGTTCCTTTCCATAATTCGTAAGGAGTATTCTCATTATTTGGTCTTAGTTGAGTTCGATTCAAGGTATAAACAGCTGTCCCGACTGCTTCTCTCTAGAATTTTCGCTGCAAGTCAGCTGCTATTAACATTGTTCTTGCCATTTCTTGAACTGTTCGGCTTCTTCTTTCAACTACCCCATTTTGCTTGGGTGTTCTGGCAGCAGAGAGTTCTCTTTCGATTTCATGTACTTTAGAGAATTCATCAAATTCTTTTAATGTGAATTCTCCCCCTCTATCCATTCTAAGGCAGTTAATCTTAGAATCCTTTTCATTTTCTACAAGAGCTTTAAGATTCTTAAAACACTCAAATGCTTCGGATTTATATTTTATGAAATATACCCACATCATTCTAGTATAGTCATCAACAAATAAAGCAAAGTACCTTTCTCCTTGGAGTGCCAGAGTTCTAGTTGGTCCACATAAATCAACATGGGTGATCTCCAAATGTTTTTATGTAGAAAACTCCTTGGTCTTGTGGCTGGTTCTAGTTTGCTTTCCATGTTGACATGGACCACATACTCCTTGATTTGGCTTGAATAACTTTGGGATGTCTCGTACTGCATTAATCTTGCGGATATTGTCAAGTTATTGAAACTTGTATGTCCAAGTCGCTTGTGCCACAGCCAACTTTCTTCTGTTTGACGTAAGTAACATATATCTTCTTGAATTTTGTTCAGAATGTAGACGTTATCTGATGTTCTAACTCCTTTCACCATAAGTTCCCCTAAGGAAGAGTTTCTTATTTCACAATCTTTAGTGCTAAAGACAACATTATGTCCTTGATCACAGATTTGGCTAACACTCAGGAGATTATGTTTGAGCCCGTTTACTAGCAAAGCATTTTGAGCGTTTCCCTTTCTATTAATAAGGGTAACAGTGCCTTTTCTAGCAATTTTGGCAGATCCACTTCCAAAGGATACATTTCCTTCCTTTTTGTTCAATGAGACAAACTTCCTTTTGTCCCATGTCATATGTCTTGAGCACCCACTATCCACAAACCAATGATTTTCATCACTGTGAGCACATAGAGCTAGGCCACATTTATCCATGTTGGGATTCTCATTTTTTGTTTTTCTTCTTTTGAGGGGGCAATTTTGTTCCTTATGTCCATTATCATTACATAATGAGCAAATTGGATCAAATTTGGCCAAGGGATCAAAAGAGTTATAGGTCTTGATTTGTCCTTGCCCTTTGAGACCATATGGTTTGTTTGTTTGATCCTTCAATTTTGGTGTTTCATTCTTACGGGCCATGCAATGTTTAGCTTGACGACAAAATTTTTACAATAAAAACAATGCCCAAAAAAGATAGTTTTGTACCTGTTGTAATAGCCATGATTTGAATCAACATTATTCCTTGGAGTTAGTCTCTCTTCATTCTTTGGATTTGAGATGGGCCTTTGATGGAATAATCTTTTTTCTTTTGGGTTGTTGGAAAGTATGTCAGCATAGCTTTTCGCATTATTCTTAGTACTTGATGATTCTCCTTTAAAAACTATCACAAATTTGTCATGTTGAGGTTTTTAATTATTTAGGATATCGTCAAGTATTTGAGAGCTTTCCCAACCCTTTTTGACTTGCTCCAATTCATTCCTTAGAGATACTATTTCGGCTTCATGTTCTTCACAAATTTCTTCTTTTTCTTTTAGCTTATTTTCAAGAGGTCTTCCCTTCTTTTTGTTTCCTCGTTTTCTACCTTGAGAGAGATGATTTATTTCGTAATTTCTCATTTTCTTCAATGGCACTCATTAACAATTCATCAACATTTCCTTCTAGACTTGAATCATCATCATTTGTGAATGCCATGAATAATACTTCTTGGCTTCCAGCATGTTCATTTTCTTCATCTAATTCATCATTACCTCCTTTGCAGTGAGGGAACTCATTAGTTGATTTCTTTTTTATGACTACAAATTCACCTTCATCATACTCATCTTGCTTAGAGAAGAAATTCTTCTTATTGAACCCTTTCTTTTTGTATACCATCCTTTTAGAATTTTCCTCACCATCACTACCATGCTTAAGAGGACATTTTGCAGCATAATGACCTATTCTTCCACATTTGAAACAAATAAGAGGGTGCTTACCTTTTATCTTAGATCCTTTCTTTAGTCTTCGTACAAATTGCACCAATTCGGATTCAACATCGGAGTCATCGCTACTGGTATTCCATTCTTTCCCCTTTTTTTATTTTCAGGCCTTGAATTCTGCATCTTTGGAACTGGGGCTTCCTTTTCTCATCTCATAGGCAATGAGGATTCCATGAAGTTCATCCATCTTGAGAGTATCTAGGTCCTTCATTTCTTCTATAGCACTTACTTTGGAGTCAAATATGTCTGGGAGAGATCTTAAGACCTTTTGAACAATAGTGCTTTCTTCAATGTTTTCTCCCAATCCTTTAAGAGAGTTGACCACTTCAGCTACTCGGAGAAAGTATGATGCAATATCTTCTTCATCATCCATTTTTAGAATTTCAAATTGCCTTCTATGAGTTTGAAGCTTTGCCTTCTTAACTTTGGATTCCCCATCATATAAGCTAACTAGCTTATCCCATACTTCTTTGGCCAAGTCACAATTCATGACTTTTGTAAATTCAGAATTAGTGATTCCACTAGTGATGGAATTTAAGGCTTTTGCATTTGCAATGTAAGCTTTCCTTTCGTCTTGATCTGTTGGAAGAGTGGAAGGAGTTGTGTACTCATTTAAAACCGAATGCCAAACTTCAGGTCCAAGGGACATTAAGTAGTAGGACATTCTTTTTTTCCAAAAACCAAAATTTGTGCCATCGAACAGAGGAGGTCTTTCTGACACTTATTGATTTCTCATTGTGACTAAGAATACTTCTTCTAGCTGTTAGGCTAATATGAAGAAGCTGGCTCTAATACTAATTGTTGGAAATACTGAGGGGGGGGTGAATCAGTGTTTCTTTTCAATTGTTATTTTTACCAGTTAAATTATTTATATTTAGAACACAAAATGAACAATAGGAATAAATGTTTTTATTAATACAATCTTTACAATAAGTCAGGTACAATATATATAAGGCTCCAATATGTTGCCAAGCACCAACTTGGTCTTTTGTGAGGCTCTAACCTCTAGGGCTCCAACCCTATCTTCTCAAGGCACCAACCTTGTGTTTAGGAGCACCAACTCCAAGGACACCAATCCTTCCAATTCTGAGGCACCAACCCCAAGGACTCCAACCCTATAGTTTTGCTTTGTCAAGAAATGTTTTGATTGTATTACACTGCTCTCAAAATATTCTTCACTATGTTCTGTCAATCTACAGCTTCACTGCTACATTAATGGTAACCTAGCTTCATATGAAGGAGTCTTCACAATTCTTCATATTGCCCACACAGAATCTGCAAAGTTACCTTATGATGATTTCAAATAGCCATCATGATCTCCAATAATGACTCCAAGATCTGTTGATGTTCTTCAATAAGATATATTTGTTAAGTTGCGATAAGCCTCAATGTCTGCACAATAAAAACAATTCTCTGTTGTTTTTTCTTTTTTTTTCAACCCTCTCTTCTTACTATTGCATTAACTATTTCAGGAGTGACTGCTTCTTATTGTCGCGATATCTTACTTCCAAGAAACAAACTCACAATCACTTCAATGCTAGTGTTGTCTACTGCTCCCTTCAAACGATGACAGATGAAACTTTATTTCCTTTCACAGAACTATTCTTCAAAATTGCGTTCTGTACTTCTTCCATCAATCAATTTATCACAGGTCTGAGCCTTTTTAAAAATTAACCCAATCAACAAAATGTTTTTACCTTCGTCTTCCGCTAGCCCTTTGGCTTCCTCTACGCTCACTCGACCTTCGGCTTTCTTTCTACCATTCGCTTGACCTTTGGCTTCCTTTCTTATGCTAATTCACGTTCACAAGTTGTGAACTGTCCTTCTTCTCCACATGGAGGTCCCACATGCCACGTCATCACCTTTAATCCCGCAATCGCAATTTCATAAAAAATCAGAGGTTTTACAAGTGTGCACATGCTCTGTCTTCCGATGGAGCGGATGCGATATTCAATGAATTGTTTTTAATGAATCCATCGGGTCCACAACTCTATCGCAATCAGAGGTTTTAACATCCCTTTGAAACTTGTGATACTGTGGATGCAATATTACATTAAACAGTTGTTAATAAATCCGTCGGCTCCACAACCTTATCGCAATCAACGGTTTGCAAGACTTCCACTGGTACATGGATTAAAACCTGTCTTAACCCCCGCAGTTGATCATGATCTAAGGTTTGACTATTTGTTCGACGGTTAATATTGGGTGCGGGACTTCAACCATGATCAAGGAATTTAATACTTTCCTACCCCCACTCTTCCGATAGCTTTCTTCTTTACTTCTCTGTTATCGTTTTTCCTCTTTGTTCTTTCGATAACACTTACCCTTGGGCATATGCAATAACCTGCTTCTCTTGCTCTAATGACTTTCTTCTTTGATGGCTTTCGATAAACTCTTCATCTTACTCTTTGGATTCTTGCTCCTATTGCTTCACGGATCTACTACTCTATTCTATATGTATATATATATTCAATCCACTTGGGTCTTCCATCTCATCATATCATCATATATCAAACTTTCACCACTATGAGCATTATGATCAATGAGCAATCATGTATCAAAGAATTTGCCATCACAAACACTGTTACATTGACATCAATGACAACCTATATTAACATGATTTTTTTCAATCAATTCTATAGGCAGAGACTTTTCAACTAAATTAATTTTATTAAACGAAATATTCCGCAACCCTTTTCTATGTGGCTTGTGGGACCTCCTAGCGTGAATAGCCACAATAGAACCTTATACTGTAAATTAAGCACTAAGTCAACACGTGTCCTCCTCTTTATAACTTTGCAAACAAATTTGTTTACTTTGCGATGACTTAACACTTTTCTCATAAACCTTGCGAATTGCAAAGTTGATTCCGGTGCCAAGATCTCCACCGTTGGTTCAGTGTTGATCCAACGACTATCGCGCTTCAACTAGCCTGATAGTTGGTATTTTGTAATCGTGCGAGATAAGCGGTTTTGGTCCCTCGTCCTTGTGCTACGTGGCATCACCATGGTTCATCGCATACTTCACACAAATACCATTTACCATTTTATTACCCACGTGATATACCACTTACCATAAACATTGTCGACTACTAGCTTGTGAAGTGTTAAAAAAATTAACATGCAATATGCACTTTAATCTAAGTCGTCCATCCTCCATTTTCAACGATACGACCTAATCTTCATTGTCCATTCACCTTCATTGATCCCTTCTGAAATCTTCGGAATGTTTGAAAAAAACCTACGTTCTCTGTTTTAGAAGATAATTCTAAGTCTTCCTTTGTCCATTGTAACAACCATTGTGCTTGCTCCCGCTAATCAATTCATCAATTCAAAAAGACAACTCAGTGTATTACATGTTTGTGCACGGTTTCAAACATTCATTTAAATACTAACTCCACACAAGAATTCCAAGATTTTTATCAATGCTGCTCAAACAGAAAGATCACAATATTTCTCAGAATCAGAATCGATACATTTAGGGTTGGATAATACACACTCAGGCATTTATTAATTACACATACTCAACCTGTTTATGGTATTCTTAAAATAAATTTTTATATAGAGACAAAACAATCCTATTCGAATACTATCAGTCTTGCTTTACAAGATTTATTTACTGGTTCTGGACCAGCCATTCTACCTCTCTCTCTTACTCTTTCTTTTACCATCTTCTCGCTCTCTAACCCCTAGCTAACCTTTTAAATTATTCAAAAGATCACAATGTATACAAAAACGAATTCATGAACCAATTTAGTTCAGATCCAACAATCTCTCACTCTCTCCTAAAGTATCTCTCCAGCTCCACTCTTTTCTCAAAAAGAAACCCAAATTAATCATTTAAATCCCTCAAATCCTCACTCTTCCTAGGATTACTCAACTGTCTCTAAGATCTCTACATTCACGACATATTCTCCATAAATAAATTTACAATTAAAATTCCCTCAAACTCAACTAAATTTAGGAAAATAAATAAATTGATTAAGAGAACCAGCACTTTAGTAAATGTGAAATAAGACTCATGGGTCTTATAAGCTTTGAATAATGCTCATGCATCAGAAAGGGACAAAGAAATTGAAACCTAAATTTTATGGACCTTACAAGATTTTGTGCCGTATAAGAGAGGTGGCATATGAGCTAGAGCTTCCAAAGGGGTACAAAATACATAATGTATTCCATATTTCATGCCTCAAGAGGGCCCTAAGGCAACACATTATCACTTCTAATGAGCTTCTGCCATTGGATGAAGAAGGGAAGTTGATTCTAATCCCTAGAGAAATTTTGGAGGTAAGAGAATGAAAGCTAAGGAATGGGTCCATTAAAGAGTACCTAGTTAAATGGAAGGATTTACCTATAGAATATGCCACATCGGAAGGAGAACATGTGCCCCAACATCATGGAATCAATTTTTTTGAGGACAAGCAATATTGGGTGGGGCGGACTGTAATGTCCCCATCCACTTAGGAGACATAAGGGGAAGATTTTGCTAGCCTATTTAAGTTTTCGTAGGCTAGGACGGGGAAAATTAATCAATGGAACACAATCCCCCTAGGAGAGAAGCTTATAAAAGCTAAATGGAGAAAAAGGTGATGTGGGTCTTATGCTAACAAAAAGTCACTTTTAGATTATAAAGTGAGGAAACCCACCAAAGTGACTTTATTAAAATAAAAGGTAAAAGGGTGACAAAAAGGTCAAGTGAGTTATAAAAATAGGGAAATGATGAGTCTCTTCTCATTCTTGCATTTGACACCTGAGAAATCGATTTTTGGGAGCTCTTGAGAAAAGCATTTAGGGTGTTGGAAACCTTCATTATGGTTGTTGGTTTTGGTGTTGAAACTATACACCCTAACTAGTGTTGGAGAAGGATCAATCAAGTTCTGACATTGGGCTTCATTGTTGATAAGGAGAAAGCATTTGCAGAGATTGAGAAACTATTATAGTGTTAACAATATATTTTATAAATTATCTCTTGACATTTCCTATTCTCTACTACTTTGGTTATCAAATTGAGCTTGGAGGTGGCCATACTCTTCTCTGTTAATCAAACTGCTTCTAAGAGTGGTTTGAATTGCTTATAGAGGCAAAGGAAGGCAGCATTGGGTGATTCGTTGGGTGCCAAGAAGAAACCAAAGAAACCCTTCCTTTTTGTTGTGCATATTTATGTATGCAAGTCGAGTTCTCTCCTATGCTGCATGGTCCATTTCCTGGAGGAGACAGATTGAGTTTTGTTGTTAGTCTTCACTCAAATCTTTAGAGAAAATTATTTGTGTATCGTTGATTTATTTGTTGCATCTTTGGGCAACAAAGAAAGGTGATTTGAGCTACATTTTTGGTGTACCTTCCCTCACCAAATCAACCTAAGTGTTGCAGCAGCTGCCTACAGCCATACGAGTTCCATTCTATTGTTGTTTGGGGAAGCACATTGCACCTTTAATTGGAGAATTCATTTGTTGAAGGAAGTGCGGATTTTCAGAGTTCAAAATCAATGGAAAAAATTTCTTGTGTACAAGTCACCTACAGCCTAAGTGATTGACAAAAGTTTGTTGTCATCTACCCGCATATTCTTCTCTCGTATTGTTGTTGTTAACTCTTATTATTGTTTGAAATACCTTCCTATCATTTATTTGGCACCATTTAAACTTGTTTTACATAAAATACAAAAATAATACACCTACGACCATATGCATGTAAACTATTTGACGAAATACCTAAGTAACAAAACTTAAACAAAATCAGAAATTTTAGTGGGAATTTTGAGATATTCTAAGGGGGGTATCTCACAAAAACCCTATGTGCCTTCCATGCGAGATCAGGAAGAGGGACAAGTCCTATCTTTTATAGAGGATTTGGCACCAGATGCTCAAGAAAAGTTGACAAAGGATATAGTTTTACAGAAGAGGTCCAGAACTGCAAGACAAGGGTAGTATGACCTTTGGCAGATTGGTATAAAAGGACGGGTTAAATGTTACACCCAAGAGAAGTTGAAGGAAAAGTTTTCTAGCCTCATTCAATAGAAGCTTTTGGGGACCAAAAGCCTCCCAAAATGGGAAGGTGTGATCCAAATTAGATCATTATATTGATTTTCATCCATTTCAATACTTCCAAAATGGAAAAGGTGGACAAAGTAGGTTACAAGACCATTTTCACGAATAGGACCCAATTTGGCAAATTGGCGTTTAAAACTTTCGTGAACAGTTTGGGGCATCAAACAAGGTCTTTTGGGGGCAAAACTTTGTTGCTTAAGTGCTACACCTTTTTATTTTATTCTACACATAGATCTTTTCAACAATGCAAGAATTCCTTCAATCGAAGTCTGTATGCAAAAGTTATGTCACTCAAAAGTCGATCTTCCTATTTTGACCACCATAAATTGAGAGGATGCCACATCAACCCCCATTATTCATGGGAAAAAGACTAGCCATGTTATCATGACAAATAGGACTCTAGAAGAATCCATCTTGTAACTCTAATTAAGAGTTGAGAGATTCAAACTTAAATAGCAGTAAGCTATTCAAGTGCATTTTGTTCCACAACGGAGCAGAGTAGCTAAGAGTAGATAGATAGAGAGTAAACAAAAAGGATTTGTGCACTGTAGGAACTCACAAGCCACATGCCTCATTTCTGTGTACTTACATCCATTCTCTATTCAAAGAAAGAGAGTAGAGCAACCTCACATTCTCGTTGGGTTTTCTTCATAAAGGGTTTCCCTTGATACATTTAGTGTTCTTGTGGCTGAGTGATTGTATTTTTTTATGTTCTCTATTTTCCGCATTTTACATATTGCATGAATGAAACTATAACTTGATAAATCCATAAGTCTAAGGAAAAATCATTCGCGTAGTATAGATTTTGGATGTTTAAGTATAATTGTATCATATTTGTTTTGACGAACTATCTAGTGGAATATCCACAAGAGTTTACGGATTACTATCCCCTCATCATACCCCCCAAGGATCTACTTATTAGAATTGAATCCACATAGGACCATTGAATTATTAATGACTTAAATGCATGCAAGGCACTCAGCAAATTAAGAAGTTTGAGAATGTGAAAGAAACTCATCACTACAGAAGTTAATGATGAAGTACAAAGATGTGGTCAATAGTGTGAAGGGCACCATGCTAGATCAACTGACGTCCATACATGTGCATAATGCTAAAAAAAAATATAGATATAAATAAAATAAAATAAAAACCACTATAAAAACACAAAGGGGAAGAGAAACACTAAATGGTTCGAAATGCCTAACCTTCTAGCAAATCCTAATAGGGCCCATTTTTCTATAAACTTCAACACATTAAACTATAATGGATTCATTCTTCGAGATTGATAGGTACATCTTAAATGGGCCTAATGGTTACGAACATGTGTTTCTTCATAAGAGGTCACAAGTTCAAATCAAAAGGGGGAAAGAGTACATACACCTCCACAAACTTTAGCAATCAAATCACTATGCGGATGTAGGGCCATTATCCCGCAAACGAGAGAAACTCAAACACAAATTTGGTTTCTAGCTTGGTCGTGACCTTAAAATTAGAATATAAAACAACTCGAGTGGGCATAATGGTTAAGACCATGTGTTTCCCTTTAGAGGTCACACGTTCAAACCTAGAAGGGGGTAGAGTATGTACACCTTTGTAGACTTTAGCAATAAAATTGATGCATGGAGATGAATCTCTTGTCCCACAAACAAGGCACTCCCATATGCCAATTTGGTGTATGGCTTGCTTGTGACCTAAAAGATATATTATTATCATTATTAAAATTAATGTGAAGTGATTATAAATGAACCAGGGAGCATTGCAACCTACATATTTCTAAAGAATAAAGATTGAGCGTAGTCATTTAATGTTTTAAGGTTTTTCTTTTGGGTTACTCCACATTAAATTCAATCTTCATTGTATAACACATTGTGTGATTGCAATTTTAATATAGCTACTATGTTATGGTGTATTGTTGAATGAATTCATTGAATTAGAGTGTCACCTTTAGTCTTTTATTGGCTTCTCAAGCATGTTCCCTTGGCCACAATAATACATAGTGTTAGAGGGATGTGTCCATTCCGTTGTTAATATCCGGTGTAGATTTATTTTATGCACAAATCTATTAACTACTGATATGAATCAAATCATTAAAGTTGAAACATTTCTAAAGAAAGCAAAATTTTAAGAAAGTCAAGCACTAACAGATATTTGATTCTTTTACTCCTTAAATCAGTTCTATGCTTAAGATAGATTTAATATCTGATTCTTTTACTCCTTAAATCAGTTCTATGCTTAAGATAGATTTAAACTAGTTTAATGATGTTGCATATTGTTTTATCTTCATTCATATGATTGCATGCACACGTACGTGTGGGTAAAAGAAACTTCACACTTTTTTTTTCATATTTTAATTATTAGATTTCATCAACTTATGCTGCATCAGCGCTATATGACATTGCATGTCTCACCCATAATATGTTTTAAGGTGTCTTTCGCTGCAATAAAGCAATATTTTATTCTTTTCACCTCCATCATATATGATGTATACGTTCAAGGTATCTTTCGATGCAATAGAGCAATATTTTGTTATTTCCGCCTCCATCATATATGATGTATATGTTCACCCTAGAAATCAATAAGAAAATAAGAAAATAAATAATATATGTTATCTTTTATCTATACACCTCTCCCATATTACTTCTCAAAAGCGTCTTTCGACATAATAGAGTAATCTTTTAACTGGAGAGTAAAGAATATATATTATGTTGCATCTGTATGTTCACCCTATAAATTAAGAAAGGATGCTCTCAACTTCCATGTTATGCTATATATGTATGTCCAGCCTAGAAATTTAGAAGGGAGAGAACAAGTAAATATCTAACAAGTGGCTGATAGGCATGAAAAGGCATTGTACAGTTCATTGACCTTTAGTTCCTAAAATGATTAAATGAAAGTAATGCTTCTATAAAAACAAGGATTTTAAGAGTTGTTAACAAAGGAAAAGCAAGAAAAACTTGGATTGAGTCAGGTATTTCTGCGATTATAAGAAAAGAGAGTTGAATTCAGAGTCCATTGCGTCTTAGCATTGAGAAAAATGGGCAACTAATCTTATAAACGTGGAAATGAGAGAAACGATGCATGAATTTCAAGAACTTCCAAAAGGTATGTTTAGGAAAATTGATAAAACATAGTGAACATATTTGAAGGTTTTTTTTCAAAAGCAACATTTTCAAGTGGTTCAATTTCCATCGTCCACACATTCAACAGTAAAAATACAAGTTAGAAATAGATGAATGATTTTGCACCTCAGGATAGGCAAGATCAATTACGTGGATTTTAACCTGGCATATGAACTACACTAAAACGTCTATCATCTCAGGATACAGTCAAATTTTATATATTCCAGGACATGCAAAGCATATTTCAGAACAAACTGAATAATCATCACTTTGCAAGTCGCAATATACAAGATAATATAGCAAGATCCTAAACTGGAACTCAAGTGTAAAAGGGTGCATTTCTAGAATCTCAGCCTCTACCATCTGGCCGCATGATAAAAACATAAATGCACTTTAGAAACACCACAAACTACCAGAAATGCTACCCCTGAATTAATATTGCTGAATGTTACAATGAATTCAAAACTTACACTCGGACAAAAAATAGTGCATCTTTTAGAAATACGCAAGCTTGAATAGGAATTTGGGCTAGGCAAAATCAATTGCCCATATATGCCTTGTGGAGAACTTATCAATACCTCCGTCACATTGTATGAAGGTCGCCTTTTTTTAACTTGAAATTCAGACGGAAGTAAACTAATTTTCCTTTCCAAGTATCATTGCAGAGGCCGGACTCAATATTGTAGCCAGACTCAATATTGTGCGATAATAATAATAAATTAGCGCTCCTAAATATCTGTGGAAGTTAATATTCGACCTTCTTTTCTGCCCAATAACCGCTCCCGGTGTTTTGTCCTTTCCAATATATTGTTCTTGATCCTGCCAATCGTTTCGAACCTCCCATGACGTGAACTCTGGTCAGATTTAACTTGTTCTGTTTGCTGACTATCTTGTTGAACCCCAAAATTTGCCACTGAATCTAATCGTGGAACGATTTTGATCGGATGAGCTTCAGTATTAAAAACCCACTGATCAAGAGGAATAACAGATGGTGGTGAGAAGAGAAGGTACAAGTATTTCAACGTTTCGGCAAGAAAAAAGCTTTGCATCATATCATCCTTTTCACCGCTATTCACCTGCATAACAAAGCCAGTAAAAACATCAATAACTAAACATTTTAATAGCAGACAATTTCAAGTGATAAGGATCAAGCCAGACCAAAACAATAGAAGATCTATTTGAGACTCGGCCTCATAATGCACTAAGTTTGTTATTAATGATCAAAGATATCTGCAGGTAGACTGATTATTGACGTTGAGATGTCAGAGTTGTTCCGCGTGAAAATTGGTCACAGACGACCGGAAAGTACTTCACCCATCTTCAAGAAAATTGGTTGATGGAAATCACGCAACAATAATTGTTTGGTTTAGGACAAGAACGCTAAAGTTCAATTTTAATGGAATTGCTCGTGGTTGTTAGTTAAATGTGTTTATATATTTATAGTTTGATCTTAAGTTAATCATTATATATTTTTCCTTATGTTTTGCTACTACTTTCTGGGTGGAACTATTGGCTTGTATGGCCCATTTTAGTAGCAGGTTTTGCTTTGGTGATTTTGGGTCCAGGAACTTCTAGAATCTATTCGAGGCATAAAATGCAATTTTGGGGATCAAAACTTTGTGAACAATGTTCCCAACCTATTGATGTTCTTGATGTTCTTCCACATCAAGAGAATTTCAACTTCACTAAAATCACCTCAATTGAAGTTCTTATGAGGAAGTTATGCCTCCTGCAATTTAACCTACCTTGTTGACCACCATGGTACCAAGTGGATGCCACATCAATTCTCATTACTTGTGGAACTAGCGACATGTGGACTTTGAAAAAAATTCCACAAGCTACAAAACCTTGACCCTAATTGGGAGTTAGAAAGATTTAAAAATCCTAAACCCTAGATGGCTATCGAGACATTGTAATAAACTAGCCTGCTAGAAAAGGAAAAGGTTCTATTCTAAATGAATTGATTATTCTTCCATAATGCAGCAAATCAAGGAGCCCACGGGGTTTTGGATTGACGGTGAATGGGTGCCTTGTTAAGGCACTCCTTGTGATAGGTCACTGGTTCAAATACCCCGTGGGTACTTAGATTAGTCTTAACTTAGAAAAAAAAAAATGCAGCAAATCAAGGAAATAGAATATTGAAATTTAAAGCAGAACAAAGTCCATAGAAACCCTATGACAATTCCTAGTTAGTTTACCTTTCTTTGTACTCGTTAGCCTTCATATAGGCCATAGTGCCCATGACAACTCCATAGTGAGTTCACCTTTCCCTATATTTGCTCAAGTGAAAGTGCTCTAACAGGAAGAGCTGGGGAAAGAGAGCAAGGATAAGGTTGAAAGTACACATGCAAGTACAGATCCACGTGGGAAACAACTTGGAGGTATGGATGCACATGGCATTGGTACAGGTGTGTAGGAGAAGGATATAAGTGTGCAGAGCAGAGGTATGGTTGTTTAGGGAGGCAGCAAGGCATGTTTCCTAGTAGCTACAAGGAAATTTATAGAGTACAAACAAGTAAACTTTGAAGGACACAGGTATAGTGGGTTTACCAAGGGTGGCAAGTATGGTCAATGTCAAAAATGGTATGAATGACTTTCCAGCTCAATGGGGTTCAAGCTTGGCAGAATCAAGCCAATGGGTAGGCCTTTACATTCAGTGGATAGTCTGGGAGATTTAATAGTGCGGCATAGTCTCGTTTTTAGGTAGAAAGGTTTTAAGGGCAGGAACAACGTTTACTAGAGGCTTAGGAAATACATGGAGCAATCTCCTTTGAAATACATTGTTCTTAGAGGTTCTAATAGTAATGGCTGGGTCCAAACTAGAGTTTAATCTTTGAATCCTAAATTTACAGATAATGTTTCAATCTACAGTAGTAAAGGGGGTAGTGACCATCCCTGCCTTTGTCAAGAAATGTGGACGTCGTGAAAGAAAAGATGGTGGGCTTGAGGCAGGATTCAGATCATGTGGTCAACTACATGCCATTTGATGAGCCATTGTGTATTGAAGGTGTTCCACTTGCACCAAATCTAGGGTTTGACACGCCCATTGTCAAGTCAACATTGGTAGTTGTTGGTGAGTCCGTGAAGCTAGAGGAGAGTCAGACTATATTCCCTTGAACAAGCCGAAGTAGCCATCAGTGAAGCTGAAAAGTGAGGGGAAGGAGATCCTTTCTCAGCCCTCAATTAGTAATGAAAACAAGTTTTTGCCAAACCTTGAGGATTTTAATGATTTCAAGGAGCATGTATATTTAGAGACTAGGTGAGTGATTCTCTTCTCTTACAACAAAAGCAAATGAAGGGACTTTTACGAATTGGTGACTATTGAATTTGGAGAACAATGAGATTTCCTTGAATTCTTATTGGGGATTGGGTTCAAAGTATGTTTTCCTTTGTTTAAGCAATGTCATAGCTCATAATGTGCTACACTTCAAAATTTGGAATAGCATTGGTAATCTTGCTTATGTTTAGCCTTGGAAGGCAAATGTTAGGGTCCTACCCTAACCTTCCTGATTTAGGCTTCCTAGGAGTTCATCAATTGATGTAGTGGATAGTTATTTAATCTAAAATGGTCCTCTTTGTTAAATAGGGCCCCCTAGGTAGATGGTACTAATTAATGATGGGACCACAAGTAGTTAAGGTTTCACCAATGAAAATCTATTTAAAGAACTAGGAGGCTATGGAATGTTTTGTTAAGTATCGTTGTATTTGAAACTTTGCTTTCTTTCTTTCTTCTAATTACCATAATACAAGGCTATATTTCCCACACTTCATCCTATTCATCTCTTATATCTAGTTTTTTGCATTTATAATTTCTACATACCTAGTTTCAAATATAGGTGTTAAAGAACACTAAAAGTGGCAGAAAAGATCTTTCCTAAACCAACACGACTCTAGTTAGTAGAATTTTTAAGGCTAGCGATATTGTAATATCCCTCTTAGAGAGCTTACCCTTGTAATGAAATTCTGAGTTAGGGTTTCAGCAAACACATGAAAAATTTATATTTTATAGTGTTGTAGCACCGTGATGATCTTTTATTTGTGTGCACTAGTATTATAGTAAAGAACTCAAGCAACATTTGATTCCACAAGCAACCACTATACAATTAGAGCCAATTTGACAAGCAATTAGCAAACTTACTATTCTTCACATACAGTATAGAGATCCACAATTTCCCAATAGGAATATCAACACAAAATTAGTTTTCTTAGGCATACAAACTGTGTCCTAGCCTTAGATTTACTAATGTTTCTTTAATGCTTAGATGTGCTAATGGAACAACTAAGCGTTTGTAACCCTAAAGCTCATTGCGACTGAATGGCACACTTGGTATCAATTTGCCGGTCATTAAGGTTTTTGACCCAGTGAGTCGGACATCCTCCATGCATTGTTTAAGCCCAAGACCACCCTGTTTCAAGAGGCAGCACCCTAATAGCCCTATCTCGGCTTTATATCAACCCATTGCCACAAAGTACCTAGCCTCTGTGTTGCTACAATATTCGGCCTTCAACAACCTTATGCCCCTGATTCGACCTCATGCTAATTTAAAACCACAAAGAAAATAGAATCCATCTTGTTAATATTCTTAAGACCCTAAACTTGGTCACCTCAACAAAGAAATATGAAAACAAAGATTGGCTAGGGTGGAATCTTTCACCATTGAAACCAATCAGAAATCAAGGGTCTTAAAACCCTTTCTAGTCAAAGAGCCTCAACCCCACAATCAAGAAGAAAGATAATCCATGATGATCATAATGACTCCCCTCCCTTCCTTGTATAGTTTCTCCTTGGGGATTTTCCCTCCTAAATTCAAATTTGAGTGACTTGCAAAATTCCCTCCATTTTCCCCAATTTAATTTTATTATCTAATGTTACCTAAGTAACATTAAATAATAAATCTCCCCTTTGAAATGACTATAGCCCATGGGGTTAAATAGGCTACTATGTCCTTCCTTGGGAAATTAACATGAAGAGGACATTACAGATATGTTACAACATCTGCAAATAACATAAACATGTCGTTTGACAATTAAACCTCCAATCAAGAAGAATACAAACAAAAAATTCAAGTTGTGTCACTTGGTTTGAAACACTTGTAACCTCTATAGACCCCTACAAATAGCATTGCATCAAACAACACTTATATATAGGATTGTCTTCCACATGCCCTAGGCTATACTGGAAGCCTTTTACATGCACCTAAAACCAACCCTACATAAACGTATGGTTGTCCAATTAATATAGTACATCGAGAATAACACTCATGGAGATCACTCTTGCATACTGTTATGCCACCAAAATGGGTAACCCCTAGGGGTTTGATGAAGATAATATACCATCTCCTCCACCATCTGCATTGGCCATTACACCTCTCACCATTTGACATTCCTCTTGAATCACAATGGGTTGCTACTCAACCAGTTCCCAGCTTTAGCCTTAGTCCAGTGGGACCTCCCCCAAGGCCTTAAGGTTATATGAGGGGCACTACTTAGGAGGCCTAGATTGAAATAGCATGTTCATTACCCATTACCATAACTTTTTCCATATCATATCATTAGCCCTTGATACCATATCCATTCTTAGAGTTCGAACTATCATTGGTTCATTGGGATTTTGGCACTCTCCTATCCACATCCTTGAGTGGAGCGAAAACTTTAGCATGGAGTTCAATGCAACTAAAATATTGGAAAAGCATAACATGGCCACAATGAAAGAAAAAGAAAATCAAAAGGGAGAAGATCGTTGAAACATAAGTAAGCATGTGAGCAAAAGCCTATCATGAGCTCTACCCTCCTCATCAGCCATCACCTAGTTCCTGAGCACTTGATGCTCCATCTCATTAAAAGAAATCCTTGCATGTTCCAACCCTAATGAGCAATAAAATGCCTCATCTTAAGGGGTAAATTGAATTTTATATCACAAAGAGCAAGCTTTGATCCTTGAGCTAAGCACCCAAATATAAAGCATTATCAAAAAGAAGTAAAAGACGTACCAAAGTGGTGAAAAAAGCAAGCTAAGCAAGGTAACTCATGCATCCACAATTGCAAACAACACAAGATGGAATTACATCTATACACTCAAGATGTGGACACCCATTAGTTGGTCCCCTAACCATGGGACTTGGCCATCAAGTTCTTCCCTTCCATTACCACCCACTTACACCAACAACTATTGATTGAAGGGTTAACCTTGGAAATGCCACCTCCCCTTGGGCGCTAGAAGCACCTAATAGGGTTCACTACTTAGCCACTCCTACAAAGATAGGGAACACCTTTACAGGACTTGGTCTAGTTAGATATTTGAAGGTGATCCTGGTTGGAAGTATTGATATGCCCTCAACACTTAAGTATGGTTCACTTAGATGCATTTCTAATATTAGTCTCTAATCAATGGTTGCTTTCGCCTAAGTTGAGTTGGTTTTTCCAAGTGGTCCAGAGCAATAGAGGCCTTGAGGGAACCCTACTCCACATGATGCCCTACTCCACATGAGATGACTGAAATAGGTCTTCGATTTGGAGATAGGTTGGAGGGAGCCTCAAATTTACTGCCTTGGAAAGATAGGGTCACCTTGGTTCTCAAGGAAAACAATCTATGGGAGATTGCTGAGAAGTGGTCCCAAAGCAAACAAATGCCCAAGAGAAGGCCGCTCTATCAAAGGGGGAAATAACAGCAAAAAGGGTACTCTTAGATGCAATGAAGGGCTATTTGATCCCTCACTTGTCCAAGGAGCCATCCAAGGAGATATTTGATGCTTTGGTGGCTTTATACCATTAAAGGGAAAAGTGTTGAGGTATATGCATTGGTCTACGCAGATAACCAAACCTGACTTGGTGACAAGTTTCTTAATGAAGATCACCCAAATTCATGATCAACTCGCAACAATGGAGGAAATGGTGGACAACGCAGAGTTAGTGAACATGTCACTAAGCAACTTTCCAAAGACGTGAAATATGTTTGTCAAAGGAATTTGTGCTTAGGAAAACAAACCCACATTTGATAGGTTGTGGGATGGCTACATCCAAGAGGAGATGAGGGAGGAGTCAAAGGCCAAGACGAGCACGTGGAGAGGTGACAAGCACCTATTGTAAGAAAATAAAGAACAAATGAAAAGGTTTGAGCAAGAGTGAGAAGTCAACCTCATAGTGGAAGGACTTGATTAAATTCAAGCATTTTGAATGTCATAAGATGGGACACTATGCATCACAGTGTCGAGAGAGGAAGAAGAATGAAAAAGGTACATCGTCAATTGCAGGTGCGTCAACAGAAGCTTCGATAGAAGAGTTTGCCAAGAAGTTTTAGACATAATCCATTCTTGTTTCCTATAGTTCCTTGAGCACCATACCAGCTACTACGTCACTATTATATAGTGGCACCACACATCATATGACGGGAGCACTGGAATTGTTTGATAGCCTAACAGAGTGGGGCTTAGAGATGCATGTGGAGTTTGATGTTGATACCAAACACGCAGTGAAGGAAGTTGGTTCAGTGTTTTATCACCTTGAGTCAAGGGGCATGTTGAAAATGAAGGACGTGTTATGGGTGCCACAACTCATGAGAAGTTTACTCTTGGTCTCCAAGTATGGACAAGCACTGATCATACGATGGCCACATCATTAGAGTTAGAGAGGGAAACTGTTAGAAATACTGAAAGGGGGAGTGAAACAATATTTCTTTTCAATTGTTAAATTGTGCAAGTTAAGATTAGACCACAATATGTACAACAAAAGAATAATTTTATTAATAAGAATGATGAGGACTTCAATCCTCAGATAAAAATACTCAAATTCCAATATGCACAACAAAAACTCTTGCAGGGCTCCAACCTTAGAAGAAGACTCCAATCTTCAACTACAATCCAGCCTCCAACCTGTACTACACCAAGCTCCAATTTGGTCTACTTGAGGACTCCAATTCTCTCAACAATTCAAGCTGTGACCTGCTTTTCCACAAGGCTCCAACCTTGTGTGAGGACTCCAATCATCTAGGTCTCTAACCCTCTTAATTTGCTTCAATTCTTCAAGATGGTTTTAATGTTGCTTCAGGACTTCCAATATCTTCAACAAGTTCTAAAAATAACTCCAAGATCCACTTCAACAAGTGCCTCAAATAGTCTTCAAAATACTTCAGGGGCTAGTTTATCAAGGTCAACTTCAGCAACCCTAGTATGTGTCTCCAAGACTCTTCATGTATGCACAAGCAATCTTCTTTAAAGCTACTTCATCAAGGCGTCAACAATGCTCCAATTGATCTTCTTCAACAAGCCTACACAAAGGTCATCTACTCCTCTAGGTCTTGTTCCAACAAGTCTTCAATGATGCTTCTAGATTGTTCCAAGTTTTGTCTACTCCAAATATGTTTGCTACTCCAAGGGTGTCTTCAATGGTCTTTACAACAGGTTTCTTTGTCAAAAGGTCTTAAGACAATGCCTCAAAATGCTCCAACAAACTTCTTCAAGGTGATCTTTCAATACAACTCTAAGCTTTGTTACAACAGAATCAATGATAAGTTCAACATTCATCCACAAAGTATCTCTGATATGTCACTTGTATGAAGGTCAAGAGGTTTGTCCAGCCTTAGGCCAAACTCAGATGGCCGAAAACTGTTAATTTTGGTATGTTCTATGCTTAAGAGCAATTTACTTCAATTTTCTTATTTTCTTCAATAGTTCAGCAAAGAGAGATAGAGAGAGCGTACAACGATATTAAGTCAATACTCACTTGCCAAATAGGAGATCTGATATCAAAGATCTTAACCATGAAGTTGACTCAATGAAATTGCAATTCTGTCACCAAGGGCTGAAGTCTGCAATTCTGAATACCTGTCACTGTTGTTCATGGACTGAGCTTTGTTGAGGGTTTCAACTGAAACCTACAGCAGCCCACAACATAACTTGATGCGGCTTCCTTCCCTGTGAACTCGTTCTCCTAAACAACTGCTATAGGACTGCAGCAAGTTCACCATAGGTATGACTTCGAAACCTTCTTCTATTGCTGCCTCCCATTTATAAGCTCATGATTTCTGTGCTTATTGCTGTAGCTTCTTATCTCTGGTTAGGGCATCCAAAACCCTCCAAAATCTGCCACAACAGTCCTTCAATTACAGTGTTCCCTTGTCATCCTTTGCTGTCCTTCTAGGCCCAATCTTGCTGATGTACGTCCCTAAGAAACCACCTCAAGGCACTTTACAGATCTCAGATCTGCTACAGCAAGGAGTTTGACATTAAGGCAAGGGTTTACACCTTCAATTTGGGCTGCAGTGTCTCCTCAGGAACTGCGGCTTGGTGAGACGACCCTTACTAGGTCTCTCGGCCTCTCAACAACCCTCTACGCATGCTACTCCAAAATGAACACCTGCAGCCCAAAACAGAATATCCAAACATTGTAAATAAACACAGAAAAAAACCCTTTTTCTTTACCTTTGATCTGCGGTTTTGTTTAGCAAAGGAAATATGTCACAAACTGCCCATGTGTCTGTTCTTTAGGTCCCTTCTAGCTGCAGCTTTCTCCATAGAGAAATCCGCACCAAAACATAGAGAAGAATCTCTCCTCATCCTTGCCTTAGATCCGCACTTCAAACGCAGAGGAGTTCTTAACATTTTATTCTCTTCTTGGATGTGGCTAGGGCTTGCTCTTTGCTGCGGCTAGGGTCTTACTGCAGCTAGGGCAAGGCCTCTTCTCTTGACTGCGGCTACGGCTCCTCTTGACCTTTCTTTCCACCACGTCCTCCTTGTGAGAAGACATACCCAAACAAGTGGAGAGAGATAATAAGATGATGTGCTCCTAAAATGACTTGAGGTCTCCTCTATTTAAATGCAACGTTGAGGATGAGCTGGGGGTAAAAGTCCTTGATTTGCTTGCTGGCCGACCTTGACATGACGGAATCGGATGATCTTTAGATCAATCCTACACATCTCGGAGAGAGGAGTCCTAGAAAAATATCAACTGCCATAAATAAGCTGACCCATATGGAGTTTGGCCCTAGTTGCCAATTTTAACACTCCATCTCAACTAGGGAGAACTCCATTTGTTAATCCATCTGTCAGTCGGTACTATCTCTGCCATCAATGCGCTGCTCTGCTCTGCTCTGTTCTTGCTGAACTATGAAGAAGAAGAAGTGATTGAGAATGTATCATACCATTCTCTACTAACCCGAAGTTAGTCCAGATGAAAGAGTGTCTCATACCACTCTTACTGACCCGAAGTCAGTTCCAGATAAAAAAGAGTGTCTCATACCACTCTTACTGACCCGAAGTCAATTCCAATTGATCCCAGATCAATATAGGTCATCCTAGCATAGGGAGTACAGTGGTACACGATGCGTCCATCGGTAGTACTATGGTCCCTATCCTCATTTCCCTACTCATTGGCCAGATGAGAGGTACTTCCCATGAGTCCCAGATTGCATGGGTAGGATGTCTCAGCAGGAGAAGGATGAACCACTCATCCTGCCTACATGTCGCCATGGGGTATCCCAGGGGAAGGTTGAACCACTCACCCTGTACACAACAAATCACTAGGAGAAAGCTGGACCACTCACCCTATGATTGTGTCTCAGCAGGAAAAGGATGAACCACTCATCCTGCCTACATAGCAAACGACTAGGGGAAGGTTGAACCACTCACCCTATGGTTGCTCATCGCTCCAAGAAGAACCCCAAGCCCCCCGAAGCTCCTAGAGTTCAATATATCATACAAGACCCTCATGAGAGGGTCTCTCCACGAATCCTAATCGTTCACAAAAAGTCAAGAATTTGACCTTTCCCAAGGGCTTCTAAATATTGGCGACCTGCTCATCAGTCCCAATGTGATGGAGCCTTATTGCTCCTCATTGTACCATATCCCGGATAAAGTGGTACTTGATGTCTATGTGCTTGGAGCAATCATGAAATACGGGATTCTCTGATAATCGAATCCCACTTTGGTTGTCGCAAAGGATCACCGTGGTATCCAGCGCATGTCCAAACAGCACAATGAAGAGCTTCCTCAAACAAACAACTTCACAGGAGGCCATACTCGCAGCTATGTATTCAGCCTCAACGGTGCTCAAAGCAACCGACTTTTGATTCCTGCTCATCCAGGATATCGAAGCAGAACCCAAAGAGAAACAGCACTCAGAAGTGCTCTTGCGATCCACCACACTACCTACCCAATCAGCATCAGAATAATCATGTAACCTCACATCTCCGGCAGCGTAACTCTGTGCATGAGTGATTGTGCCCTGAAGATATCTCGAAAGATTCTTGGCACCAATCCAATGTGTGTGATGAGGCTCAACCATATATTGGCTCAGCTTGTTCACTGTTAACTGCAAAACATATATCCAGACAGAAGTTCACCAAGAACATCAGTGCTTCTATGAGTTGACGATACTCAGAAGCATTTCCCAATTCGGGTCCAGCAGCACTACTGCACAACTTCTTAAAGTTAAGCTCCATCGGGGTAGTCACAGGTTTGCAGTCCACCATCCCAAATCTTTCCAATATTTTCACAACATATTTTCCTTGAGATAGGAATTTTTATCCTGCCTTTTGCCAGACCTCCAACCCTAGGAAGTAGTGCATCAATCCTAGGTCTTTCATCTCAAATTCGGAATCCAACTCCATCTTACGTTTGTGAATGAGAGGGTCTGCACCTATCAGAAAAAGGTCGTCCACATAAAGTACCAGTATGAGAGGTTTATCACCTTCAACCTTAAAGTAAAGGTTCGGACCAGTTTCACTTATAGTGAATCTTAGCTTCATCAAATAGTTATCAATCCTCTCATACCAAGCCCGGGGTGCTTGCTTCAATCCATAGAGAGCTTTCTTCAACCTGCATATATGAGATTCCAATATTTTCACAACATATTTTCCTTGAGATAGGAAAATTTCTCCTGGCTTTTGCCAGACCTCCAACCCTAGGAAGTAGTGCATCAGTCCTAGGTCCTTCATCTCAAATTCGGAATCCAACTCCGTCTTACGTTTGTGAATGAGAGGGTCTGCACCTATCAGAAAGAGGTCGTCCACATAAAGTACTAGTATGAGAGGTTTATCACCTTCAACCTTAAAGTAAAGGTTCGGACCAGTTTCACTTATAGTGAATCTTAGCTTCATCAAATAGTTATCAATCCTCTCATACCAAGCACGGGGTGCTTGCTTCAATCCATAGAGAGCTTTTTTCAACCTGCATATATGAGATTCCTGGTTGAACCACGCAAGAAAGCGGTCTTGACATCCATCTGATGTAGGTGTCATCCTTGCGAGGAAGCAAGGGCTAAGATCGAGCAGATGGTGGTGTATTGGGCAATAGGTACAAATATCTCATCATCGTCTACACCTTCCTTTTGAGAGAAGCCTTGAGCAACAAAGCTTGCCTTGAACTTCTCTGCACTTCCATCAGCTCCATGCTTGATTTTGAAGAGCCACTTAGGGGTGACAATCGATTTGTCCTGGGGTCTAGGGAACATCCCAGACATCAATCTTCATAATAGACTCGTACTCTTCATTCATAGCATCCTTCTATACTTGTTGCTTCACGACTTCTTCAAATGATGAAGGTTCATTTTGAATGATAGTGCTCATGATGGTCAAGTATCCCTGATACCTGTTCGGCTTCTTGCTCTCCCGAAAAGTCCCCCTCGGTGCAATATGTCTCTTGGCATCTTCGAGAGTCTTCCTAAGCCATGAAGGTCTCCTCTTGGAGGAGGAGGGATCCTGGGGAGGAGGATCAATAGGATCCATCGGTTCATCAACATCCGACATCGTTTCATCTTCTTTTGCACCATGTTTCCCGGCGTCAGCGTCTTTGTCCTTCCTTTGGATAGGAAGGTTGTTGATCTTGCTAAGAGCCATTACTTCGTCAAAGGTGACATCATGAAATATCTCAACTTCCCTTTGACCTGCCACATGAATTCTATAGCCCTTAGAATTTTCACTGTAGCCCACGAAGATTCCCTTCTTCCCTAATGCTCGGGAGTCTTGGAATCCAGTGCTTGATGAGGGCATCGGTTTTGAACATACACAGCGGTGTTGTAGTCTCCCTCTTAATGCCATCTTCTCTTACACATGCTAACCAGCCTGTCGTAGATTTCCTTGGAGGTGTTTAGATCAAAGATGTAAGCCACCAGATGCTTGTTAATGGAATCTCTGATAATCTTCTTTGCCTTGACTTCAACCTTGTTGTACTTGTTATTGTAGCAGTCGATGCATTTGAAGGAGGCTCAGGGATTTTACCCTTCACATAATCCAACACTTCTTGCTCTTCCAATGTCAGATCAAGAGACATCTTCCATCTGTGATAGTCATACTTTTCACAGAGCTTGTCTTCAGCCGGGAGTGGGATGAGGAACCCATTGAGCCTTTTGTCCTTGTCCAACTGTCTTCGGTGATTGTACTTTCACTCTTGCTTGGGCTTTGTCTTCACCTCACCTCTGATACCATGTTAATTTTGGTATGTTCTATGCTTAAGAGCAATTTATTTCAATTTTCTTATTTTCTTCAATAGTTCAGCAGAGAGAGAGATAGAGTACAATGATATAAAGTCAATACTGACTTGCCAAATAGGAGACCTGATATCAAAGATCTTAACCATGAAGTTGACTCAATGAAATTGCAATTCTGTCACCAAGGGCTGAAGTTTGCAATTCTAAATACCTGTCACTGTTGTTCATGCACTGAGCTTTGTTGAGGGTTTCAACTGAAACCTACAGCAGCCCACTACATAACTTGATGTGGCTTCCTTCCTTGTGAACTCGTTCTCCTAAACAACTGCTATAGGACTGCAGCAAGTTCACCATAGGTATGACTTCAGCCATAACTATCCCAGAAACCTTCTTCTATTGTTGCCTCCCATTTATAAGCTCCTATCCTCCACGTTGATTGATCTATCAATCAGAACATTACCAAGGAGTTATCTATAACCACCTTGCTGTTGCCTCCTAGTCATGATTTCTGTGCTTATTGTTGTAGCTTCTTATCTCTGGTTAGGGCATCCAAAACCCTCCAAAATCTGCCACAACAGTCCTTCAATTACAGTGTTCCCTTGTCATCCTTTGTTGTCCTTCTAGGCCCAATCTTGCTGATGTATGTCCCTAAGAAACCACCTCAAGGCACCCTACAGATCTTGGATATGCTACAGCAAGGAGTTTGACATTAAGGCAAGGGTTTACACCTTCAATTTGGGCTGCAGTGTCTCCTTAGGAACTGCGGCTAGGTGAGAGGACCCTTACTAGGTCTCTCGGCCTCTCAACAACCCTCTACGCATCTTACTGCAACATCAACACCTGCGGCCCAAAACAGAATATCCAAACACTGTAACTAAACACAGAAAAATCCTTTTCCTTTACCTTTGATCTGCGGTTTTGTTTAGCAAAGGAGATATGTCACAAACTACCCATACATCTGCTCTTTAGATCCCTTCTAGCTGCGACTTTCTCCACAGAGAAATCCGCACCAAAACATAGAGAAGAATCTCTCTTAATCTTGTCAGCACTCTCCTCATCCTTGCCTTAGATCCGCACTTCAAACGCAGAGGAGTTCTTAACGTTTAATTCTCTTCTTGGATGTGGCTAGGGCTTGCTCTTTGTTGCGGCTAGGGTCTTGTTGCGACTAGGACATGGCCTCTTCTCTTGACTGTTGGACACCTAATCCTAAAGGGTTAGTGTGGAAGCCGAAAAGACTAAGTAGTCCAAGAGACCTTGGGATCTGAAACCCAAGAGTCACAACATTGTATTATAAATGTACATCTCCTGTTAATAAAAAAATGAACTCACTGATTTATCTTTCACATCTGTCTTGTTGTCCATGTGAGTTTAACATGGTATCGGAGCCACTTGTTTTTCTGTGGCCTGTTATGTGCATGTCAGTCCTGGCCCTCTGCCATATTCTTTTCCAGCGCTCCTGACATGCTGCCGCTGCCTTATAACGCCTCTAAAGACTGCGCCCTCTGAAGACTGCGCCTCTGAAATCTGCGCCCTCTGGCCTGAATACGCTGCCTCTGTCATGCGTTTCATTCTCTGCCAGTTTCTACCTCTGTCCTGCGTGTCAGTAGGTCTCTGCGCATCCGTTTTTACTCTCTGTCGTTGGCGTTGTGAAAGAGCACCCCATATTCTCGTTGGCGTTGTGCGTTTTCTCTGATTTCTTGCCTGCCTGACAACACTCAGCACCCCATATTCCAGTTTTCTGATATCCTCACCAATACTCTTACCACCGATACATGCATGAGCTTGAACGTTTTGTGCCAGCACGAAATTCAGCTTGAGTGATGCACCCGTTGAAGGTCCGGCGATTGTCTGCTATCCCGACGGACATTCTCAAAAGTTCCCAACCAGTTTCCTAATCTCTGTCATTGTATGTGTAGATAACGATCATGGCACAGAGATTTCGTCTTAATCGCCTGTCACTGTGCAGCCGTATGCTGGTATAATGTTGTGCCTGAGGTGACCAGACGGATAGCTGTGGTAAAATCCGTGAATGCTGAGAGTGGATTCAAGACGAGCATTTGTGATACATCAATCTGATGCATGAAACTAGAGCCGAAGAATACTGCAACCACCGAAGAATACTCAGGTTACGGGACTCTCGCACAAGGGCTCGCTCACTGTGTTCTTCACTAATCTAGTGCATGAAAGCGAAGCCAAATAATACTGCATCCACTGAAGAATATTGAGGTTACGGGAACTCTCGCGAAACATAATTCATTGCACGCACAGCCCCAGCCGCAGATTTTATTAGAGATTCATATTTTATGCTGGATGTAGAAGTCTCTGTTTTTAATGAAGTGGATATTGTTTTGAAAGGTAGCTTGGACTTCAGGATCGTGGCAGAGCGCTGTTATTCCAATGATACTAACATCCCTCTTCATGAGAATTTGTTTGACATCATTGACAGGTTTATACAAACCCACAACCTCGTTTGGCACGCCCGGTGGGACCCGAACCCACAATTCTGGGGTTAGATATTCTGATCGATATTGAGTAGTTCTACGAGTTGTATGGGCTAGAAAGGGCATAGAGGCTATACTACTAAGTGAGATAGTGCTCTCTGAATAATCGACAACTTGGGGGCAGAACCAACCCTTGTTGGCGCCTAGTTTGAGTGATGCGAAATCACCGAGAGAGCATTTCTTTATTGATTGACGGTTATTTCAGGAGGGGTGGTCCAACGGGTGAATGACAACCAATTGCGGGTTTTGATAGGTGCACATCGACTATTGTTCTTCTATCGCATATTCTCTTTCGCTGTTCTCGTGATTTCGATTAGTCTTCTTGGTGGAACTCAGGTACACAACGAGGCACACTGGTTCCAGCACTAATGGTCGTGGCAACTATGTACACAACAGGACTTGCTGCTCTGTTGTAAGCTGTGTTTCAACGGGGGTCAAAGTATTCATATATTCAAGTCTTGTCTCGTGGAATAAAAATAGCAGAAAGTTGGAAGCGTGAAAGCATGTTTAATGAGTTCTCCAAAGCGATAAATTCATGGAGCGTGGAGGTTGGATTATCATAGGTATCTCAGATTTCTTCAAAGAGGCTTAGTGCAATGAAACGTGAGCGGTGTAGCTGCCGAAAATTTGTAAGTTGAAATGAAACTGTAGGAGTTCAAACTCAGCGGAGGACCAGGTATTTTAAATTCGCTCAGGGAATAATTTCATTATCTTCCAAAACTGCTTTGGGAAGCCGACCGATATATATATATATAACATGTGCATTGAGCTTGGATTCATATTATTGTGTTGGTGTTGTAAGTGTGTTTAGTAAAACAGAAATCCGGTAATACCTCCTGGCATTTGATATGGGTTTTCTCCTATCCCATGATGAACAGCTCTAATTAACAGCAGACTTTGGAGTAGAGAAGTCATCACTTTATTCTTGGTGTTGTACACATTTATGTCACTGTTTCTATACACATTTAACCTCACTGTTTCTATACTATATACATGCAGAAGAGGGTGTTTATTATAAGGTAATATTCACAAAATGCAAAATACAGATAGAAGGTTACAGTTTTGAGCATTCAACAAACAAAAAGAGGTTATAGTTATCGCAGTTATAGTCCATTTGGTGTGCAAACTTGCAAATTCTCATTTAATCAACCAGTTTTGTGTAAATTATCAGTTGGAGAAAATGGCTAGATTTGATGATGTATTAGAGTTACTGAATACACTAATGCACTCCACTATTGGTGGGATGGTAAATGTCAGCAAAGACACTCTTTTTGACATTCAGACCTGCCTACATGATGCACAAGAAAAGATCGATTTTTTGCAGCTTGAATCACAGCTACATCAAGAAGAGCTACATCAAAATAGACACCATTCTGAACCTGTTTCTGTTCAGAACATTGAGACAACCACCCATCAGCAGCATATTAATAATGGTACAGTTCATTCAAATAAAGCAGCAGTTGAACATGCAGATGCAGAAACTCAGTCTGCACTTCCCAAGCCCATCATCAGACCTTGGGAACAGCTTGTCCACAACAAGCACAGAACTGGTCTTGGATATGACAAGGACTTGTCCTTTCATATTCCAGACTATGCCAAGCCCATTCAGTTTCAGAGTGCTGGATTCATTTATGACAGTTCACCTGCTCCTCATGACAGCTCACCTCCAGCTGTTCCAGATTCTGCCCCTCTTCCACAGCAACAACAACAACAAAAACAACAGATCGTGAAATGCCAACACTGTGACCGAGTTGGCCATCTGAAAGATCACTGTTTTGATCTTCATCCATGTAAGCACTGTCATAAAACCAGCCATTCTTCACACAGATGCTTCAGAAATAAACGTCCTGCAAGAACAAAGATTCATCTTAGATGGATCGCTTCTTGGCAATGGGCATCAACAGCCAAGAAGATATTCCAAACGCATGTTAGAACTTGTTCTAGAGTATTGAACAGTCTTGCAGTTGAGTTTTCTCCATCTTCTCACCTTGTATCTGACCGGGGGGAAATGATGGTCATCTACAAGCTTCAAAGTCACATCAAGCGAGCCTGAGCCACAACCTGCCACACCAGTTTCAGAGTTGTAGCCAGAGACAAAGATGCCCCTGAACATGCCTTCAGTTGGCAATCTGGGACACTTCCTCTAGCAGAAGACTCCAGCTTCTTGCCAGTTTTGGAAGAGTTCCAGGAATCGCAGAGTTGTTGGTCATCCTTAAACCATCACAGACTAAGGACACTTCCTCTAGCAGAAGACACCAGCTTCTTGCCAGTTTTGGAAGAGTTCCAGGAATTGCATTAAGCATTCCAGAGTTGTTGGTCATCCTTAAACCATCACAGATTGAGAACACTTCCTCTAGCAGAAAACTTCAGTTTCTTGCCAGTTTTGGAAGAGTTCCGGGAACTGCACTAAGCGTTCCAGTGTTGGTGGTCATCCTTAAACCACCGCCCTTTTTTACCAATATTTCATAGAGCACATTCAGCCTAGTGCTGCCATGCATTTTTTGCACATTATGTATTACAGCTCTCTTCTTGGATTCATACATAACCCTTCTAATTAAGAAGGGGAATGTTGGACACCTAATCCTAAAGGGTTAGTGTGGAAGCCGAAAAGACTAAGTAGTCCAAGAGACCTTGGGATCTGAAACCCAAGAGTCACAACATTGTATTATAAATGTACATCTCCTGTTAATAAAAAAATGAACTCACTGATTTATCTTTCACATCTGTCTTGCTGTCCATGTGAGTTTAACATTGACAGCGGCTAGGGCATGGCCGCTTCTCTTGACTGTGGCTATCAATGTTGTGAAAATCGCGATCGAATCACGATTTAATGAAAAAATCGCGATTTTTATTTTTTGCCGATCAAATCGCGATTTTTATACGAAAAAATCGCCGGTAATTTTTTTTGCCAATTTTTTCTTAAAAAATCGTGGGGGGTCGCGGCAGCGTGGTTTTATAATTTTTTTGGGTTTTTCATGCGCTCATTTGGACAGTCGCGCGCGGAGGGAGGAGTTGTTGGAGACCAAGCTGAAGAGGGTTTTTAGCCAAATCTAAGTGCTTAGAGGAGAAAATCAAGAGGAGACCACCGATTTTTCCATAGAAATGGTATGAGGATTATTTTTTTTTTGTTTTCATTATTTAAAAACATTGTTTTTGTATGTTTTTCATTGTTTTTGGATGGGAAACTTGGTATGGGCACCATTTTTCTTTTGTTTTCATTGTTTTTAAAGAATTTTTTGTATTTCTTCATTGTTTTGGGTTGGGTAACTTGGTATGACTATGGGAACCAAATTTTTTTTTGTTTTCATTTTTTTTAAACATTGTTTATGTTTTTTAATTTTTCATTGTTTTTGCCATTTGGTTGGGTAACTTGGGTTTGGAATGGTTGGGTAATTTGTGTTTGAAACTTTGAACTTTGGAATGGTTGTTTTAGGTTGGGTTATGGGTAACTTGGATTTTCATTCAATCATCAATGTACAAATTAAAAATTAAAATACTAAATTGTAATTTGTAAATTTGTAACTTGTAACTTTGTAAATGCAAAATTGTAATCCTAATCCTTATTAAGTTATTTTCCCATAGGTTCACAACTGCACCAAAACACCATTCAAGACTTCAAGTTTGCAACTTCAAAGTTCAAAAACAAACATGCCAAGGAAATTGGATCCTTTCTGGGAATATGCTGTACCTCATGCTCCGAATGATAGACAAAACTTGAGTTGCAAGTTGTGTGGAAAGGAGATGTACGGGGGGGTGTACAGGTTGAATTTTCACCTTGCACAAATCCCTGGATATGATGTGGGGCCCTGTAAAAATACAAATGTTGAACTTATCCAAAGAGCCATGAGAGCATTGGAAGAATTAGAGCAGACTAGAGAGGCCAAAGAAGAACTCAAAAGGCAACTAAAAAGGTCAGCTGAAGGAAGTGGGCCAAGTGGCACTGGTTCTACTGCAGCATCAGTCAATCCGGTAGCTGCATCATCATTTTTTGTTCCTCGAACCACACCTAGTTCACAGCCATATATCGGTTCAATGTTAAAAAGAACTGATAAAAAACAAGTTGACAGATTGATGGCAAAATTTCTCCTCTAGAGTGATATTCCTTTCAGCATCGTAAGGAATAATCCATTTTTCCAACCTACTGTTGATGCTATTGCCAGTGTTGGCCCGGGGTACAAAATCCCTTCTTATCATGATTTCAGAGGCCGGACTTTTCAAAATGAAAAGCGTGACTGCACCCAAAGATTGGAGGATTTTGGGGCATCATGGGCACAAACAGGATGCACTGTTATGTCAGATGGTTGGACTGACCAAAAGGGGAGAACCTTTATAAACTTCTTGGTTAGTTGTCCCAAGGGGACTATGTTTATCAAATCTATTGATGCATCTGCACAAATCAAAGATGCAAGAACATTATGTGATTTGTTGGATGTGTTTATTTTGGAGGTGGGTGAACAACATGTTGTCCAAGTCATAACGGACAATGCTGCAAATTATGTTGCTGCTGGTAGGATGCTTATGGACAGGCATCTTACTTTATTTTGGACACCTTGTGCTGCCCATTGTATTGATTTGATGTTAGAGGACATAAATTCCCTTTGTCAAAGATATTGTTGACTCATCAAAAAGCATTACAAAATTTATATATAATCATACATCTGTGCTTAGCTTGATGAGAAGATTCACCAACAACAAAGAGTTGGTGCGCCCCGCCATTACACGGTTTGCTACAAGTTTCATATCTCTTCAATCCCTCTTGAATTCTATGTGTGATGTGAAGAGAATGTTTCTTTCAGAGGAGTGGCGTGCTTTGTCAATGAGCTACAAACCAGAAGGAGAAGCCGTATGCAGACTAGTTTCATACCAGGACGACTTATGGGCGGGACTGCAGGAGGTGTGCGCCGTTACTGAACCTTTGGTAAAGGTTCTTCGGTTGGTTGATGGTGAGAAGCCCGCAATGGGCTATTTGTATAAAGCCATGGACAGCGCCAAAGAAGCCATTCGGGCCTACTATGATGATAAGGGAGATGATGGGTTTCAGAAACAACTCCTTCTATGGGGAGTGATTGATGAGCGATGGAACAACACACTCCATCATCCCATTCATGCTGCTAGGCTTTTCCTAAACCCTGCATTTTTTTATGCATGTGGGTTTGATTTTGATGCTGAGATCATGGATGGATTCTTATCCTGTGTCCAGAAGATGGTGCGATCTCCAGAACAACGTATAGAGATCTCTAAACAAATTGAGACATATAAGATGGCAGGTGGCACATTTGGCTTTGAGATGGCTATCACTGATAGGACGATTAAAATGCCAGGTATTTTTTAGTTTGTAACTTTGTTTCAAATTTCATTGTCTCTTCAAATGCCATTTTTTTCTTATGTTTATTTAAAATTTTATTTGTAATTTTGCTGTAGATGCATGGTGGAAAATGTATGGTGGCAGGGTACCCCTTCTGCAAAAGCTTGCCATTGGCATCCTCAGCCAAACATGCAGCTCCTCAGGATGTTAGCGCAACTGGAGTCTATTTGAAAAAATACACAACAAGAAGCGCAACAGGTTAACACTTTTTTTTTTTTTAGACAAAGTTCGGGTGCTGTTCATTAACTGAAAAAAGATGAGGCTAAAGCCTTTACATAGGATGCTTCTGGAGCATTTTTGGGCCAAGGAATTACAAAAAGGAATTTTCCCTTGGTCCTTGCCTTAACTGGATTGCTACTAATGCTACTTAAGCTGCTATAGATATTGACATACTGCTGTCCCCAAAATTTACATTTACAAAGCATGATTAGTCAATCTCAATGTGACTCATCTTTCTTGCTGTTGATCCTTCTGGGTCCATATCGACATCAATTGGCTTGACACTTGAGGAGGAGGTGGCTTCTTTCTTTTCCAGCATCTTCTTGAGTGCTTCAATCTTTTCTTCAGCATGGATGCATCTTTCTTCAGCATGGATGCATCTGTTGTGCAGATCGCTGTACTGTTCATGGAGGGTGTGGACCCTATGCAGAAAAAGGTTCATTTCTGCTCTATATTTATCATGGAGGATTTTAACTTGCTCTTCCAGCCTATTCTCCAAAATGCGGACTTTGTCTTCCATCCGATTCTCCATGCTGCGAACTAGGTCCTCCAATGCTCTTTGCTGGGCTCGGACTTCATTGAATTCCATGTTCAGGTCGCGGCAGTGAAAGCAATCCTCTGGGCGCTCCATATTTTCCTTTGTCTGAGTATTAACTGTATTCTTTTGCTTTTGTCCTTGGTGTTGTCGATTCGCTTGGCTGATGGTATGGATTCTGCTAAGACTCTCTGTGGTGATGTGAGCACTTAGATGACAGCACGTTGAGTGCCTAAGACTGCCGCTAATACCTTTTGAGGATCGTTGAACATCAACAGCGCTCCCACTGTATAACAGAGTGAGAGCGAGACTTCTAAAATGCTCCACAGTCTCACTTCTGTCCTTCTTACTAAGATGGCCTGCAAATTCGACTTCTCTCTCGAAGTTACAGTGGAAATTTTCAGATGTGAGTTGAAGCTTATGAGCTGAGGGGGTACTTATAGAATTTCTGCGGTTACAATGGCGGGAGAGGGATGTACTCTTCCCGATGCTCCTCTGGATATTTCTGCGCATATCTTGACTGAGATCAACATTCCTGAGACAAGGACGATTTCCTGGGCTGTGAATCTTGGTTCCCCTGCTTTGAAATGTGCTTCTGTGCCGTCTGCTGATACCAATGCTATCATTCTTATCTGTGCTGACCTGTGATCCATTGATTTGGTTGCTGTGGCAGGTTCTGTTGGATGGGATACCGCGCGAGTTGATTAGATGTTTGTATTTCATGGCAGCAGTTGGATGGATACGCGATCATTGCAGCGTAGCTGGCCTTTGGGTTGGTTACATGCTTGGTTGGCGTGGTGGTCCGCCTTTTTGTTGAGGCCCCTTAAGATATGAAAATAGTGGGCTTCTTCCAGCGTTCTGTGTAAAATTTGATTTCTATTATTGATTTGTTGCAATAGAATGTTTGGTGAAGTTCGCTTTTGCTCCATGAGCCGGATGATAATTGCTGAGTCACCAAAGACATTCACTTTCTTTATGCCCAGCTTGATCACCTGATTTAATCCTTGGAATAAAGCCAGCCCTTCAGCCCGATTGTTGGATAGGTCACCCAATCCCCATTCAAAATACAAGATAGTCTTGCCATTTGCATTGCATATAATACCTCCGGCGCCTGCGAGACCAGGATTAGATTTTGAGGCCCCATCGAAGAAGAGACAATATTTGTTGCAGTTGCCCAGCCAAAGGGCGAATTCCTCCTCCTTAGGCCTCAGCTTCCAGGCTGTAGCTGTCTCTTTTGAGTTTGAGTTATCTTTTTCTTGTTCATGGGCACTGATTATGCTGCCATAATTAATCAGATTTCTCTCTTCAGCACTGAAGCTGTTGAGATTGATTTTGCTGTGGGAGCGAATGGTCACAGCTTCTACAGCTAAGTTTATAGCTTTGTGACACATGTATCTAGAGTTGTGTCTTTTGTCTTGGAACACCTTCTTGTTTCTGGCTATCCAAATGCTCCAAAGCAGTGTTAATGGTAAAGTGCTCCATATCCTCTGAGATAATTTGATCTTCTTGCTCTTCCATGGGCAGAGTTTCTTCCAATTTTGGATTGCCTCTGCTATGCTTGGCTTAGGATTCCATTCTACTCCCCCTACAGATGCTATTTCTTTCCAACAATTGGCAGCCACTTGGCAGTCCATGAACAGATGCTGTATAGTCTCTTCTGCTTGAAGACAGATTGGACACCTAGAAGGGCCTAGGATGCCCCTTTTTTTGAGGTTTTCAGCTGTTAAGATCTTACCTTTCAGAAGGAGCCAGCAGAAGAATTTAACTTTAGGAGGGGCTTCCGCTTTCCAAACCAGTCTCCAATGACTCCATGTATCCTGTGGAAAGGTATTGGCGCATAAATGGTGGTATCCTACTTTGGCTGTGTATTCAGTGCCTGAGGGATCCCATCGAAAGCTATCTCTGTCTCCCTTATGAATAGGAGCCTTGCTGTGCAATTGGTCTTTTAGAGCGATGAAACTTGTTTCCAGATCCCTTGGGTAGTTCGGCAAAGCCCAGCCAATCCAAGCTTGGGAGGAGCTTCCCCACTTGGAGATTTGGGCTAAATTCCAGATTCCTTTGTTATTTAACCAATTTATAGCTGGGATTACTTCTGCTTTGGATTCTATGGGACTCTGGCCTAGGATTCTATCTTTAGAAATGCTGATGTTGCTTCCCTCTCCAGGTACTTTGGAGATGTGCTGGGTCATGATAGGGATAATTTTCTTGCACAATTTCCAGATGTTGGAGCTGTCTCTATTGGGTATGCTTACTTCCAGGAGCTTGTGCCTAGAACTGCTGAGGTACTTGGCTTCTAAGACTGATTTCCACCAGGCAGAGTCCCCAGTGATTAGTCTCCAAACAATTTTAGCCCCGAGAGCTAAATTCAAGAGATATGGAGACCTTATTCCGAGACCTCCTTTTTCTTGGGGCTGAATGACACTTTTCCATCCAACCAAATTGAATTTCTTTTTCTCTGATTTCCCTCCTTGCCAGAGGAAAAAACGAAGGGCCTTTTCCAATTTGTGATGGAAGTTCATTGGAGCTTGTAACAAAGAAAAACGATAGATGGGGAGAGAGATCAAACCTGATTTGAGAAGAACAAGACGGCCTGCTGGGTTCAGCCACATGGTTCCCCATTGTTGAATTTTCCTTTTGATTTTATCGAGAATTGTGTTCCAAGTTTCAGTCTTCAGAGGACCTTTGCTCACCGGCATCCCTAGATAGGTGAAATGGTTCCATTCAATCTTGTAAGAGACCTCTAAGATATTTGCAATACTTTGAATGGTGTGGGCTGGTGTATTCCATCCGTATATGCAGCTTTTGCCTTGGCTGATTCTTCCTCCAGAGCAGTCCATAAATTGGTCCAGGATCCTTTTGAAGCGCCTGGCAATGATAGTCGATGCACCACCCATCAGGAGGGTATCATCAGCGAATTGGGAGTGGTTGATATTCTTTGTGCCCTGCTCGAATTGGATACCTGTAATTAATCCTGTTCTTCGATTGTAATCCAATGCTTTGCTGAGGGATTCAGCTATGAGAATGAAAAGGTAGGGAGAGAGGGGGCAGCCTTGCCTGAGTCCTCGGGAGGATTGAAAGGCTGCACAGGGTCTTCCATTCACTAGGGGCGAGATCCAAGGATTAGAGATACAAGCTTTGACCATGTTAATAAAGGAAGCATTGAATCCTAGTTTGCTCAAAACAGCAAAAAGGAAGGAGTGTCTGACTCTATCGAAAGCATTTGCTAGATCAAGTTTAAGGATAAAACCTTTTTCCTTTCGACTTAGACTAGAGTGAATGGCTTCTTGTACCAGAAGGATAGAGTCGGAGATGTGCCTGTTGGCTAAAAAACCGCCCTGATTTTCCGAAATTAAGGAAGGGAGGAGAGGCTTGAGTCTTGTAGATAGGATTTTTGTGATTATTTTGTAAGCAGAGTTGCACAGGGATATTGGCCGGAATCTAGAGAAGGAGATTGGCCTATTCTCTTTAGGGATGAGGGCTAGAAAAGTTGAGTTGGTATAGCCTCCTAGTTTGCCTTTCCTGAGGACCCAGCGAATCATCTTGAGAATGTCCTTTTTAATCATTGACCAATATTCTCTATAGAAGCTGATTGGGAACCCATCTGGGCCTGGGGCTTTGTCCGGATGAAGGCTCCATATCGCCTTTTTGACTTCATCCTCATCGACTTCTTGGGTGAGACTGATATTCATTTCTTGGGTGACTTCTCTGCTCATGTGTTGGAGGAAGTTTGAGAAGTCCTCCTCGTTGTTGTCCTCTGTCAAGAGAGATTTGAAGTGGGCGGTTGCAGCAGCCTTGATAGAGTCTTGAGTTTCATGATTGTTCCCTTCTCCATCTCTGATTGTATTTACTGTGTTTCTTGCCTTCCTGATTGTGGCTTGTTTATGAAAGTAAGAGGTGTTTTTATCACCTTCACGCAACCAGGTCTGCCGAGATTTTAATCTCCATTTGGTTTCTTCATCTCTGACTGTTTGGGTTAACTCTGCATACAGTCTGATCTCTTTTTGTCTTGCTTGCTGAGTGAGCCCTTCCGCTTCAATGCTTTGCTGTAGTTTTTCAAGGTTCTGTTTGATATCTTTTTTAGCTGTCTCGGGTTCCTTGTAATTGGTTTTTGCCCATGTTTTTAGCGCTTGCCTCGTTTGCTTCAGCTTTGACTCCCAAATGAATATAGGGGAGCCCTCCACGTGCTGTGACCATGCATGCTTGACTATGTCACGGGCTGCTGGAATTTGGTTCCAAAGGGAGGAGTATTTGAAGGGGAGGGGGCCGAGATGGCTTTGACTTTGCAAGGTAAGAGTGATGGGGAAGTGGTCCGAGGCGGAAGAATTGAGGATGTCAGACTGTCCGTTGGAGAATGAGGACAGAAAAGCGATATTGACAAGGAAACGGTCAAGACGTTCCATAATGTTTCCTGCTCCCAACCGCCTATTGCTCCATGTATATTTGCGGTTCTTGGGCTTTAAATCAACCAGATCTTTTTCTTGCATAATGCGTTCCAGCCGGTTTCGAAAATGATCAGCAGTGAAGTTTCCTCCCCTTTTTTCATTTGAGTGTAAAACCAGATTTAGGTCCCCTGCTAGGATGAGGTTGTTGTCACGATCTTCATCTAATTCTTCCTCTAAGGTGGTCCAGCAGACCTCTTTTTCCCTGAAGTGGTTGGGAGAGTAGATGTTGTAGATTTTAACTTCTGTGCCATTGTCCTTGTTTTCCAATTTAATACTTATCCAATGCTGCTGTGTTTTGACCACGCTGCAGCTCCATTTGTTGACGTTCCACATCGTTAAAATACCCCCTGAAGCTCCTCTAGCTTCGCTGGTGCAACCATCGTACTGTTTTTGTTGGCCAATGAGTCTGCTGATTTCGGGCTGATTTAATTTTGTTTCTTGAACAAGTAAGATATCTGGTTTTTCGCTGTGGATTAACTCCATGAGGGCAGCTTTTTTGGAGGGGTGCCCTAGTCCCCTGCTGTTCCAAGACAGCACTTTCATCATGATTTACCTGTGGTATGCAGAGGTGCTCGCCTCTCTTTGCCTTTGATGTTGTTTTCCTTGTCCGAAATTCCTAATATGAAGGTTTCAATCGGTGTCTGTGATCCCATTGCTATGTCCTTTTGCGCACTTTCTTCTCTATGCTGTTTTGCCGACTTCCTTCCTGGTCCATGTTTTTTTTGAATCTCACTAGATGCTCCTAGATCCTTTGATAGGCTTCTTGTGATTCTTGTTGAGGTATTGTCCGGGGAAGGCTGAGTGGTATGGGGGGGTGAAGGGATATGCTGCTCAGATTCTTGAATGGGATCTTCTTCGGAAAGGGATGCAAAAGGGTTTGAGGACGGAGGGATGGAGGGGTCTGAGGACCGCGGGGGAGAGGAGGGGGAAGGAGGAAGTACTTGCTGAGAGGAGGAGGGTGGAGGCCCCGAACTGGATGGATGCATGGAGGGGGAGGGTGTTTTCGATGAGGGATCAGCTGAATCCAGGGGAGGGTTTGCCTTTTTTTTTTTCCGGACTATTTCCCATGCTTCCTCAGGAGCTTCTTTATTGCTATTATCTTCTGATCTAGATTTGCTGCATCTGTTAGCAAAGTGACCGTATTCATGACATACCTTGCATTTGAAAGGGAGCTGCTCGTAGTCTACTTGCTGAATGTGCGTCCACTGGTCAACTTTTAGTTTGATTGCCTCTGGTAAGCCTTTGCCTAGATCCACTTCTACGCATATCCTCGCACAAGCATACATATTCTCCTTTGGCTCCGATCTGTCTACATATTTCCCTACTGCATTTCCGATAGCGCGAACGGATTCATCTCCCCAACAGTGGAGTGGGAGATGTGGCAGACGAACCCATACCGGAACCGCGTTAGGGACATCCATTTCTGGATCAAAGTCAGGAGTCCATCGATTGAGATAAAGTCCTCTGGTGTCCATGAAATAGGGTCCGTTTCTAAAAATGAGGTTGCGATCTTCTACTGATTCAAAGAGGAAGGTAAAGAATCCCCTTCCACAAAATCTTATAGCGATTTTCCCTTGGACCATCGCATTCCAGTTTCGTTCCACCCAGCGTTGAACCGTGCGGGGGGAAGGCCATAACCCTGTGAACTGTCCGACTAATCCACGATCTGCAAGAGCCACAGCAGCTCTTCTTGGAAGTGCTGATGGAAGAGGGACCTCCGGGATTTCATCCAACTTTTTAACAAACTTTGAAGCTGTAGGACGGATCCTTTCCTTATTGGTCTCTGGAATGAGAGAAGCGAAAGCTTTCTCCATTTCTACTTGCTCTTGAGAAGGCTGAGCCATAATTCCACTCAGAGGCGCAGGAGGACAGCTAGGAGGACAAGCGGCTCGAGGGTGAAGAGGGCAGAAGGCCTTGGGGAGGAGAAAGGTCAGCAGAATACGCAGCCAGCCTCAGGGCTGCCGCGGGGAGGGCAGGAGGCCCGAATAGAGCGCCAAAGCCGGAGACTCGGGGAGTGAGCAGGAGGCTCAGGCCGAAGGAGGCCAGAGCAGGGAGCTGCGGCCCAGCAGCAGGGCTGCCAGGCACTGCGTGCTCAGGGGATCAGGGGCGAGCCAGAGGCGGGGGGATGCTGTCCATCGCCGCAGAGCTCCACAAATTCTCAAATTCTTACTTGCTTATGCCTCGCAACAGGTTAACACTTAAACATTTAAAATATTGCAAATTTTCAAATAAAATTTTGAATTCATTAAACAATATTTTTTTTATAATTATTAATTATTATTTCATGATCTTTGTATAGGTTGGAGTCCCAGCGACTTAATGACATGGTCTACGTCTACTACAATCTTCGATTGTGGGTGAGGCAACTTGAGAGGACACCTGATGTGGATGCCATCTCATTGGATGGGATTGACACCACTGCTGCATGGAGGGTTGAGGCTGAGAGGCCTCTCATGGATTCTGCTGATGATTGGTTAGTGCAGGATGTAGTGGAGGAGGAGGAGGAGGAGGAGCAGGTGGAGGAGGAGGTGACACCGCCTGCCCGGGCTACCACTGCCACCAGTAGAGGACGTGGTCTACCTCCTATAGCTCCTACTTCTAGTTCTTCAGCTTCTAGAGCACATCAGACTCCACTGCCATTTCCACCAGCATCTACATCTAGAGGGAAAGGGAAAGCTGTGGCATTTTCTCGCAAGAGGGGCAGAGGAAATCAATAGGATTAGACTTTCATTTTATTGTATATGACATTATGACATGATGAGATACATTATCATATTTTTTGTTGATATTTTGAGGCTGAGTTGGGACTCAGGAGTCAGGACTTACTATTCAAGACATGATTCAATGTTATGTGTGATTTTAGCGCTAGAAATGATATTAAACATCTTATATGTTAGTTTTTTTATCATATTTATGTGTCAATGTATTTATTTTATGTTGTAGATGGTTTAGATATTAAAAAAATTGAAAATATTGAAAAAAAATGAATATTTTTGTACTAAACGATTTTTTCCGATTTTTTCCCGATTTTTTCTGATTCGTTCGCCGCGCCGATTTAATCCCGATCGCGATTTTCACAACATTGGTGGCTATGGCTCCTCTTGACCTTTCTTTCCACCACGTCCTCCTTGTGAGAAGACATACACAAACAAGTGGAGAGAAAGATCATGAGATGATGTGCTCCTAAAATGACTTGAGGTCTCCTCTATTTAAATGCAGTGTTGAGAATGAGCTAGGGTAAAAGTGCTCGATTTGCTTGTTGGCCGACCTTGACAATTTTTCAATAATATAAATAAATTCATATCTCCATATATACATGACGTTATCGGATTATCTTTAGATCAATCCTACACCTCTCAGAGAGAGGAATCCAAGAAAAATATTAGCTGCCATAAATAAGGTGACCCATATGGAGTTTGGCCCTAGTTGCCAATTCTAACAAAAACAGACTAAACAAATGTCCCAGAGCCAAGGTCGAAGTTGCACCAACAAACTCAAAAAAAGACCTGCAATATTGCCTGTAGTAGCTCGAGTCTGCTCCTATAGTGAGGACGTAGAAATCTGCTCCAAATAGGGGACCAAAAAAAAATATGTTTCAAGTGCAACAAGTCTGCACCAAAGTTTATGGAAGAATCTACTTCAAAGTGCCACAAAAAATCATAGAGGAGTCTTGGTTCCAAACTCGTCTTTTAGCTCCTTTCTAAAATCCGAACTATTTTTTTGTCTTTTTTGCACAGTTCTATTGGGAAATGAGGAACCACAACTTCTATATATACTTGTTCGATCATGATTGAAGAGACACATCTTTATATTAGAGTCGACCTGTGCATTGGAGCCGACCAAGATTATTTAGGATTCTAATTAGTTTGCAATTATTCAATGATAGTAGATGTAGCTAAGGAGTCTATCGGAGCAAACATAGTTTGAATGATGATAACCACTTGTTAGGTTAACAATGGGTTGTCTCTCAAATCGTTAATGGTGGTCTGAGATTTTTTATTGATATGACGACTCCTCTATGGAAATGATCTGAAATTTTGTAACGAACAAAATTCATCCACTCAGAGGAATGCTTTGATACCAATATAACGAACAAAGTTCGTCCACTCAGAGGAATGCTTTGATACCAATGTAAGGAACAAAGTTCGTCCACTCAAAGGAGTGCTCGAATACCAATGTAATGAACAAAGTTTGTATACACTCTAATACCAATGTAACAAACAAAGTTCGTATATGCTTTGATACCAATGTAACGAACAAAGTTCGTTCTTCAAGTTAAATACTTCAAAAGACTTGGAATGTGTAGATCTCCATTGAGATACAAGAATATATATTAAAATGTATGAATATGAAGGATAATACAATTGAGAGTAAGGGGCTTGCTTATATACCGAGCAGGTATCCCTTTATGAATGGTCATGTCTCCTTAGACATGCCTCTTTGTTTAACTAATTATTACTTATTTACATATTATTATGTTTATTATTTATTATCTATATTTATTACTTTTACATAATTATATTCATAACAGATTTCATTGATTGGTCTATGATGTAATTCCATATTATAATCTAAGTTGTTTATACCACTGGCATAGTGCTGTGTCTAGCAAGTCAGGGATCAATTTCTTGACTAGTCTCAAATTGGGAAGAGCACCATTCCAACTATTCACCAATGCTTACTCTCACACCACATCAATGCACTGGAATACCTTTGTATTTTCCTTAATCTGATTAGGCTTTCATGAGATCGGTTGCTGCTTCAACAACCTCAATTTTTGCTAACACTGTATTCATTACTTTCGTTTGATCATAGACTCCTATAACTATGATTGTTGCCTCTTGATCATAGATTTTTTGGGAATTAGATAAGCCATCTCATGCTTAGGGTTTTTCTTTCATGCACCTAGGGTTTCATTACGTTCAGAATCTACATCTAGGCCTTGCTTCAACAATGTTAGGGCTTGACATTAATGACATCAATAACAACCTTATCCAACAGCAAATGTATAGGTTAAAGGGCCAACCTATTTGAGCAATGGAAAGTAGCAAGATAATGACCGAGAAGAAGGAGAGGGAAGCTCCGAAAGTTGAGTAAAGTAGAGGGATCAACCTTCGGGTTCAAGTGGGGAGGACCAATTAGCAAATCCTTCCAAGTCTCTCAAGAAAGTTTCCTGTTATGAGATCACCTTATAGGATGTTTAGGAGTAGGAGGCTTCTAGGAGCAAGTTCAAAGGGAGTAGGCCTTCAAGAATGATTTCAAACCATGTAGCAAAGAAGGCTTCCAAATAAAAGGGAGCAGCCATCGTAGCAGATGCAGTGTGGGACATTGTTCCAACATGGGAGCCAATTCATAGTGGTAGAAGCACCTCCCCCGCTAAGAAGGAGTGTTGATGTTGGTAGCACAGGAAAATACTTTTGCACAAGTCTAAGTGCCTAGGTGTGCAAGAAATCACCTAATAGCCCTTGAACCTTAGCAAATCACTTTAGTGATTAAAGTAATTTCTTTTATAAGAGAAAAGTGTGTTAATCTAATCTAATGCAAAGGTTATTTGCGTTAGTGAATTAGATGAATCTTAGGTGAGGCGAGATCTAATATAAATTGTTAATCACTTTGGATATTAGAGTTTTGGATTCAATCATAATTCAAGCTTATAAAAGAGAGGCTAGGCCAAGGGAGAAGACACAACACATAAGAGCACAATACATTGAGAAAGGAATCTCAGTGGTGGTGGAGAAGGACTTCTCCTTGCATGTCAGGTCAGAGGAAAATGCAAAGGAGATCCAAATCAGCCAAATCTAGGGCTCGATCAGCTAGAGCATATCCAATTTTTTGTATGTAATATCCTCAGTTTGGCCCATTTTCCTAGTAAGGGAGCCCAAGTAGGTTCTAATTAATTAAATGAATAACTATTGATTAGACAGAAAATTTATGTGACTATGTGTGAAATTAGTTAGTTTTTATTGCTTTTGTTGAATATTTGCTTATGTTGAGATCCAAGTTGTGCTTTGATTCGGTAGATTAGAAGATAAGTCTACTAGAAATTAATTGCCAAGTACAGGGTTCAGAATTTAATAATATTCATGGGGTATAGCTAGACTTCAGTGACTTACAAGATCTTCATTCCAACATAGAGGCAGACAGTTGTAAGCAAAGAAGAACTTGACATCTAAGAAATCTCGTGAGCCATTGCTAGTGTCAAAGGACGAGGAGCAAGAGGCTTCAAAGGGTGAACAACCTCACAAGCTTCCATTTCAAGGAGTCAACCTTCATATGGGGAGGAATCAATAATCGTTTCCATTTATGTCAAGAGATCCAAGTGGTTAACCCAAGCATTGAAGGGTATGCTCAGGAGCATGTTGAGGTTCCTACAAGCACATTCAGGAAGAGTAGGCCTCCAAAAAAAATTGAACTATATGGCACTAATAAGTAACATTGTGGAAGAGGAAACAAACCAACTAGTTTGCAAGAATACCATGGTGAAGGACAATGTGAGGGACATTATGCCAAGACCATAGGGAAAGCAAATTCTAGAAATCAATTCCATAAGCTCCTTACATGCTAAGAGTGAGTGTTGATTTTTGTAGCACCAGACAGAAACTTTCGCACAAGTCTACACGTGTGAAAGTTGTTCACATATTTCAACCATAGCAAACTCACTCTAATTAAAGGAATTATTAGGTGAATTAATTTTCATAAAAAGGGAGTTTAATCTAATGACATGTAAAGGTTTTTACTCTTAACTATTGATCTCAAATGAGGTGAGATCTAATCTCAATTGTCAATCACTTTGGAGATTAGGGTTAATGGATTCGGTCAAATAACTCAAGATCATAAAAGCAAAGCTATGTGAAGGAGAAAAACACAAAAGAGGAACTGAGTGATTTAGTCCTGAAGGACAATGATTCAAGGAGATCTCAGCGAGAGTGATAAACAAGTTTCATTCAAAGATCAAGTCCAAAGGAGGAGAGTGCAAGCAATGCAACAACAAGAGGAGAAGATCCAACAACCAGAAATCAAAGAACTAATTTTCTATGCACTTGTATAGCAGGCGAGCAACTTAACAATCTACGAGTAGACAAAGCAAACCCACAAGCAAGTCATTTGAGCCAAAGGAAAAGTCATACAATTGCAAGCACAACCATACAGGCCGAAGAAAAAGTCATGCAGAGTTGCAGACAACAAGTCTTGTTACTGTTCAAACTAGCAGGGATCCTAGGATGGGTTCCTATAGACTTCAAAGGCTTACAGGGTCTTCATTCCAGCATAAAGGAAGACAGTTGTGAGCCAAGAAGAATTTGACATCTAGGAAATCTCATGAGCCACTACTAATGTCAGAGGACGAGGAGCAAGAGGCTCCTTCCTTGCTAAGAGTGAGTGTTGATTTTTGTAGCACTGGACAGAAACTTACGCACAAGTCTAAGTGTCTACACGTGTGAAAGTTGTCCACAATGTTCAACCATAGCAAACTCACTTTAATTAAAGGAATTATTAAGTGAATTAATTTTCATAAAAAAGGAGTTTAATCTAATGACATGTAAAGGTTTTTACTCTTAACTACTAATCTCAAGAGAGGTGAGATCTAATCTCAATTGTCAATCACTTTGGAGATTAGGGTTAATGGATTCCGTCAAATAACTCAAGATTATAAAAGCAAAGTTATGTGAAGGAGAAAAACACAAAAGAGGAATTGAGTGATTGAGTCATGAAGGGCAATGATTCAAGGAGATCTCAACGAGAGCGATAAAGGAGTTTCATTCAGAGATCAAGTCCAAAGGAGGAGAGTGCAAGCAATGCAACAACAAAAGGCGAAGATCCAACAACCAGAAATCGAAGAACTAATTTTCTATGCACTTGTGCAATAGGCAAGCAACTTAACAATCTATGGGTAGACAAAGCAGACCCGCAAGCAAGCCATTTGAGCCACAGGCAAAGTCGTACAATTGCAAGCACAGCCATACAGGCCACAGAAAAGTCGTACAGAGTTGCAGACAACAAGTCCTGTTATTGCTCAAACTAGCAAGGGTCTTAGGAGGGGTTCATATAGAGAAACTACTAGGTCAAGGGGCAACAATGGAGCAATAGCCCACTGTCACCTCAGCTAAAGCTCCCTGCTCTTTACGAACTTTCACTGATGGCTTACTTTAGAAGCAAGGTGAATGGCTCTCCAAGAAGGGATAGAATGAAACCTAGACCTAGGGTTCAAGAGTATCTCAGGGTAAGAAGTGCCCTAGAACAAAGAATCCTCGAAGGATAGGGTTTCTTAGCAATCCTTGTGAAATTGGAGTGATAAGGTTGCGGGACTACAAAGAAGTCCTAGTGGGCCCAAACAAGGTCAAGGGTTTGGGGTGAAGCTTCAAACAAATAGATTTGACCAAGTGAGGGAGGAGAAAAGGATCAAAGAGATAGGATTTGACTTAGATTTTCAATGCAATGATCCTTAATGAAGCCACTAACCAAAGGAAACTTAGGGAGAAATGGTTCTTGAGCTAGGGCTTGGGATAACTTGAGATTCCATCGTCGAAATGGCTTGAAAATTGGAGGACCTCTCAAGGACACACCAACACAGCTCTTGACCAAGTTTCATCAATTTTGGATGGCTACAATTGATTTCGTGTGATGCCCTAGGAAGCCTACTAGGGTTAGGGCTTAGAAAAAGAAAAGAGATGAGAAAGATATTCATTTCGGTGACCACCTAGGACTAGACTAGTGCCTAGCCTATTGGGAGAATGGAGTCAATATGATTCAATGTTTAGAGATGCTTATACCCAATCAAGGAGTTCCCCAACAACTTTGCATGGCCCTAGAGGCAACAACTAGGTTACTAGGAAAATTTAAACTTCTTTGATGTTGCAATTGATGACTTATCAAGGTGATTACGAACAATCATATACCCCTATGATAATTATTCACTATACTATGCATAAAACATATGAAAAAGCCCTCACAAAGACAAGATCAACAAATTCGCATTTCATTAATGTAGCTTCCCCAGCTTCATGAGCGAAATTTCTTCATACATTACACAAGTGATAAAAATGAGAAATAAACATGACAAACACACTTACAAATATGGCAAAAATCTTCCAATAGGCAAAAATTGAAGCCCCGAGATTAAAGACAAGTTCTTTCCAACCATCGAAATGCATCAAGATTCCAATTTGTCCATTAATAAGACTAGCGAAATTCTCAAGAAGAGATACGAGTCCCAAATCCAAGAGATGATCAAATGAAATGATCATCAAATCAATATGTATCCTCCCTAAGAGGTTCAATTTGCTTAATAAGGCCAAATAATGCCCCAACTAATAAAATAATGTGCAAAAATAACTTTCCTTGGTGACAAACCCACCAAGGTAGCTCCATAATACAAAAAAAAGCATCCCATGACGGCAAAATAATAGATACAATAGGTCGAAGGGCCATAGAGGAGGCCTAGTGGAGTCCAATGTGTGCCAAGATGAATAAATGAGCTCCAAACATAGTGATAAAGGGGTTGGACCCTTGATATCCAAGCAAATGACTTGCAATGACAACAAGTGGCTATGGGGGCACAAAACATCCTCATGGGTCTCCAAATGGATCAAAGAAGCTTGTATCCCATCCGTAAGGGCTAGAAGAACAATGCAAGCCCTACCATTGTCTCCTATGGCGACACATACCCTCATCTTGGCCCTAGATCAGCTGCCAAGTGTTTGGTGCAAGAGAGCAGCCAACTGGCAAGGTGGTCTGCATCATCATCGTCCAATAGGTGGAACACAAGTGATGAGGCTAATCAATAGGTAAAATATATGGACCTTAATGTCACTCTCCAACTTATTAAAATCAACATTTCTCACATTTCTTTACATGTTTTATTATATTTTGCTTAGTGTGAAGGGTAAAGCTAAGAGGTTATGTCATGTGGCCTAATGTTCATTAATTGCAGGATTTGGAGCAATTTTGGCTAATTTAAGTGCAGGAACTCGAAGTAGACAAGCAAGAGGGATTTTAGGAGATTGGATCTCCCTCCTTAACTCCTCACTCACTCGAAGATTCCTCCACCATATCTCATCAGCTCGGAGTTACAAGCAGCCAAGCCCACCGAGGTCATTGGCAGCCAAGCCAATGATAGTTGAAGACAAGTTGATCTGAAGTTGGGAGCCATGCCTCCCTAAATCTAAGGAAGTTGTTGGTAGCTTTAGTGGTATCAATAAGAAGGCCTAGAGCCTCATTAGGATTCGACTTTTTTGTTGTAGCCAAGAGGCATTTTCATGCTAAAACACTGTGATTGATAACTCTTATGTATTTTTTGATATTTTGATGAAAATGAAAAGCATTCCCTTGATCCAGCACTAATTTGACTCAGAGTGTTGAAGCTCTTGGGTTAGGGCCCAACCTAACAGCAAAGGTTGCTCTTTCTGTACATGTATGCTTACATTGCATTCATAGTTAGTTGTTGAAGTGATTTCGATTTTGTTTAAACTGCAAATATTTGGATGATTCAATAGTTTGTTTCCATGTGTGGATAGATAGATCAGTGGTCCAATAGTGACAGTAAACACTTCAAAAAAGCTTGTGGTAGTGGTCTATGCCTCATCTCCTTTATGGGATCATGGGTTGAGGGTTCCATTCACACATCCCAAAAACAGATTTATTGTTGGATCGCTGCATAACTTAGGATTTCTTGTTACATAGATCATTGTTTCCAAACTTCTTAGAAGTACCTGCAATTGTCATTTTGGTCTTTTGAGTTTGCTATGGTTTAGAAGTACTTCCCTTCATAAACTTAGCCATTAGCCATAGATCATTGTTTCCAAACTTCTTAAAAGTACCTGCAATTGTCATTTTAGCCTTTTGAGTTTGTTATGGTTTAGAAGCACTTCCCTTCATAAACTTAGCCATTACCCATTAATAACTCTATTTTTCTTAGATTAATTCATCTTTCCCATATATAAATGAAGTTGTGCATAAATGAAGAAAAGAATGTATGTTGTTGCAGGAGGATCTGATCTGCAGGGAGACCTCATCTCGCCAACCTCATCCAAGTCTTCTCCACCTATGCTACCAAGGTCCACCGAACCCTAATCCAAATTCTTGTTTCGTAGCAAAGTGGACATTTTCCTTGAGCAAGTCCAACCATCTTGAAGCCTTGGACTGAGCCTTGGGTAGTTTGCACCCCCTCTATGCCTTATTTCCCCATCAGACATCTTTCCCACACTTCACCTCCCTATAAGCTTTCGGCTTGTTTCCTATAGTAAAGCAGGGCATCCTGTAGTAGAACTAGGACATCCTGTAGTACTACAGGAAACCCAGTCGCAGCTGGTTTTAAGCCTGAATTAAGCAGAAATGGTCATCTGAGCTTAGGTTAGGCCCCCAGTTGGCTTCCATACCCTCGACACCATTCCAGACCTGTTGCCCCATACTTGTCTCCCCTGCCAAAGAACAAATTGGTTAAATTAGCATTTGCATTCATAATACTGAAAATCAAAAAGGCTTTTTCTACAATTTCTAGTTAGCACATGCACGCAATAGTCACAGTGGTTCTTAGATAAAATTCCATGCTCATTTAGTGCAAATAACTAGAAGTTATATGCGAGGTTAAGTTGAGTCTCTTTTGCAAGCAATATGTGTAGATGCTTAGCTAGATGATTTCATGTCACTTTATAGCACCTTCAAATTCAGCACTTTCATTTCCTAGAGTAGGCAGCATTCCCTTTCTGCATTAAGAGTAATTTTCCCCTTGCCATTTGGTAGTCAGACTCCTAGTCAATAAAACACTGGTTTGAAAAACCCTAGTGGTCTATCGCCCCAGTTGAAAAGTGCCAAGAGTAGACCATTGCATCTACTGTGTATACAGCACTATCACCTCCAAGTTTGTACAAACCTCGGGTTGATGAAGTAAAGTTGGTAGCCCTAGGAGTTGCAAAATTCTTGCTACAATACTGGTGCTCATCACTTTTTGGCGTCGTTTCTAGGGAGGTGTCTAAGTAGATGAGATTTCAGATTTCTTTTTTTTTCCATTCAACAAATAGTTGTAATCTTTGTTTTCTTTCCAATTCTGCAATTAGTTCCATTCAGCAAATAGTTGCAATCTTTGCTTTCTTTCCAATTCTGCAAGTAATTCTGATAAAATATAAAGAAGGAAAAAAAAACTTGAACAAAAAAAAAAAAAACAAAACCAAACAAAACAAAACAAATTCCTTTCATGCCTCGTAGGAGTAGAGACAACTTAGGAATTTTTTTTTCCAAACTACCCCCACCGCATTTAACAGCCAACCTTCCCTCTTCTTTGGTGGTTGTGAGCTAGATGTTCCATTAGACGAATACCCTGAGATCTTTGAAGAGCCTATTGGGGAAGAAGAAGAAGAGACCATTCCACCAACCTACCCATGGCTGAAAATAGAGTTGAAGGTGCTTTTCCCATCAAAGAAACTAATGGAGATGCTAGCATGAAAAACATATGCCCCTCTGCCCTTCCTCACTTCCATGGCTTGACCTCAGAGAACCTGGATCCCTTTTTGTTTGAGTTTGTTGTCACATGCAGAACTTATGATTATACGTCTGATGACCAGAAGTTGAAATTGTTTCCATCCACCCTCAAAGGTGCAGCCTTGCGTTGGTTCATGGGTTTACCTGGGGACGGCATCACCACCTAGGCTCAAATGCAACAAGCCTTCAACAATAAGTATAGGGATTATTGCAGGTCTAAAGATACCAAAGAGGAAATTTTTAGAATGACCTTGGGACATGATGAGTCTTTGGAAGATTATGAGGAATGGTTCCAACTCAGCTACAAAATAGCCACGTGCACCCTCGATCTTGAATCACTTAAGCTAGTCCTTCTTAGAGGGATCAGGGAATATCTCCTAGAAACCCTAAACATGTTGTCAGGAGGGGACATCTATCAATTACCCTATGATGATATCAAGACAGTTTTCAAAAATCATTCTAGGGCAGCCAGAAAGAAGGGTAGGGCTAGTCAAGCTTTGGCCAGTTCATCCTCCTCCAACACATCCATAAAAAGTGAAATTGGGAACATGTTGAAAGACTTCAATAGCGAAATGTTGCATACCCTTGCTCTACAAATGGACACCATGGAGATCAAGAGGAAGCAGGAGGAAGCAAAAGAAGCCTTAGTTGTCTTCTACCCTAGATACACTAGAAGGCACCCTAAAATTGAATGTCCATTAAATCTTATAGAGATATGCTCGGTCTATCAAGAGAACCACTCCACAAACAAGTCTTGTGGTAGATGTGCACATCAATGGTATCATTGTCCCCCATACCTTGATCGATCTTGGGGCTGCCATCAATGTGATGACTAAGGAGACTATGCTTAAACTGAATCTCCAAGGATCATTAAGAAAGACCACAATAGTCTTGCAGCTTGCAGACAGGTCCACAGTAGCTCCTGAGGGAGTGGTTGACGATGTGATCGTCTTCATTGATTCCTAGGAATACCCTATTGACTTCTTAGTTCTCCAACCTAAGACCAAGTTCAATGGTTATCCTCTCATCCTTGGAAGGCCATGGTTAGCCACTGCTAATGCTTACATAAGTTGCAAGGTTAGGAATATGACCATTAATGATGGGCATTTGTCCAAACAATTGGTCTTGTACCCTCTTGCTCAACCATCTCTGGAGAATGGAAAATGTTAAAATTGGCAACTAGGGCCAAACTCCATGTGGGTCATCTTATTAATTGACGCTGATATTTTTCTTGGATCCCTCTCATCGAGAGGTGTAGGATTGATCTAAAGATCATCTGATTCTGATAAGTATTCATGGGGATATGAATTTATTTGTGTTATGAGACAATTCGTCAAGGTCGGCCAGCAACCAAATAAACCCCACTTGTGCTCAACGTTTTAGTATAAATAGAGGTGGCCTTCAACTCATTTCAACACACTTGGGATCTCTTCCTCTCTAGTTGTCTTTGGGTTTTAGTAGGAGGAGAGATCCTAATTGATAACGCTGCCCTAATCCAGAGGGCAGAAGCCAAAACTGTCGGAACAGCCAGGAAAGCTGACACAAAGGGCAGAATCCAAAAATATCGGGAATTGTCGGGAACGCTGACGCAGAGGGCAAAAACCAGAACTGTCAGGAACTGTCGAAAACAACCGGAATTGTCGGGAACTGTCAGAACTGACGCAGAGGGTAGAAGCCGAAACTGCCGAGAACAACCAGAATTGTTGGGAATTGTCGGAACTGTCGAGAATGGTCGGAACTGCCGAGAATACTTGGAACTGTCAGGAATAGCCGGAACTGCCGAGAATAGCCAAAACTGCTAGGAACTGTCGGAACAGCCAAGAAAGCTGACGCAGAGGGCAGAAGCCTGAACTACCAGGAACAGCTGGAACCGCTGGGAACTGTCGGAACAGCCGGGAAAGCTGACGCAGAGGGCAGAAGCCGAAACTACTGGAACTGCCAGGAATGTTGACGCAAAGGGCAGAAGCCGGAACTAACGAACTGTCGGGAAAACTGACTCAGAGAGCAGAAGTCGGAACAGCTGAAACTGTTGAGAATTGCTGGAACAGCCAAGAAAGCTGACGCAGAGGGCAGAAGCCGGAACTACCGGGAACTGCCGGGAACAACCAGGAAAGTTGATGCAGAGGGCAGAAGCCGGAACTTTCGAGAACAACCGAAACTGTCGGAACAGCCGGAGCATCTGTCTCCGAAGGAGAGCAGCATGCAAGGGACAGCTAACTAACATTGGGACAGTTGTATGGTACTTAGCAGCAAATACACCAAGCATGCAATGTTATAGCTAGCATGCAAGGGACAGCTAGCATGCAACAGCAAGCATGCTAGGGACAACAAGCATGCTAGGGACAATAAGCAAGCAAGGGACAACAAGCAAGCAAGGTGCAACCAACACATAGGTCAATATGGCAACATGGTGCAGAAATGGCACATAATGCACAGTGAATGGTACAGTCATGATTAATGAAGCGTGATGAGATACAGCATAGTGATGATGGGTGCAGCATGGTGCAACGCAGTGAGGTGCAGCATGATGGCGAAATGCAGCACAACAATAGGTGAAGGAGTCACCTTGGAGAATCAGTTGAAACAACATGTCTTCAACTGATCTCATGTATAATCTTCTTAGAGATGATCTATGCTCTTATCTAGATAAGACGAAGTGTTGACTTCTGTTGTAAACATACTATCTCTCTCTCTCTCTCTCCCTCTCTCTGTTGAACTATTGAAGAACATATAAGAAGAATTGATCAAGGGTTTCCCCACATTGGGGTTTGTCCCTGGCTAATGCCACATCGTGTGTCCTCTTGTCTTGGCTTGTCTTCTGCGATTTATGTTTATGTTCTATCTGCAGTTTACTTTAATGCTGATGTGATTGCTAATCTGGAAAAGATATTGAGCTAACTGTGAAAATTGAAATAAATTGCTCTAAGCATAGAATGTACCTAAATTTAACATGGTATCAGAGCTAAGGTGAAGGCAATGCCCAAACAAGAGTGAAAGAGCAATCACCGAAGACAATTGGGAAAGGAAAAAAGGATTAATGGATTCCTCATCCCTCTTCAAATTCACCAAGGGTGAGGTCGAAGCAGAAAATATTATCAGAATGGCGCAGCAAAAGTTTCTGATGGCCTACCTAAAGATCACTTCAATGGGAAGTCCAGATCTAAGGGTGGAAGGAAAGGTAGATGCCTTGGTTGTAATAAGTACGGCCATTATGCGAAGGAGTGTCTGAGATAGGGACACATCACTTGATGATGATAACAATCATTCCAGGGACATATTCAATGATCAGAGGAATGACAGGTAATGCAGGTCATCAAGGAAACGACCGCCTCTTCACAGAAAGCAAGGAACCCCATCTATGAAGAATCAAATGTTGTTTCTGATAATATAAAGAAGCGCTATCTTGTATTGGCCCTCTCCTTCAGATTCTTTGGGAATCTGGCTTATTGATCGTAGTGCTTCAAGGCACCTCATCGGATAGAAGGGTGCTGTCTCGAATTTGGTAGAGACGGAAACAACTGTGGAATTATACTTGGAGTCGATGCCACCTATGCCAAAAAGGGTGTAGGGAATGTTACCCCTCAATTGAATGAGGGTAACTCTATTCATTTACAAGAATCTCTTTTATGTACCTAATCGCAAGAAGAACCTGGTGTCCATCTCGGAAATGGAAGTCAAAGGTTTCAGGGTGGCATTCATCGATGGAAAGGTACGTGTTAAAAAACAGAATTTTCAAAGATGTTTTTTCTCATGGGTTCAGGGTTGGCAATTTGTATCAAGTTGCAGGATGGTCTATTTTGGATCATGTCAATTGACATATCGCATCTATAACATCGGAGGTCTACCTATGGGGCCCTACCCGATGTGAGTCAGATGGTGATAGGGTGCCTGAATTCAAAAAGAGCATGAAGGTACATGTTTGAGATGTACCGAAAGAAAATCTTATAAGGGAACCATTCCCCTCATGCAGCAGGTCCACAGGTTTGGAACAACCCGAGTTTGAGATTCATGATCGGGAATCTCATGTATACAGGTGGAAGAAAGCCTCTATGGCTTGAAGCAAAACACCGTGGGCGTAATATGAGAGGATTGATAGTTGTCTGATGAAGCAGAGATTCAATAGGAGTGAAACCGATCCAAACCATTACCCGAAGGTTGTGGATGATAGACCTCTCACACTGGCACCTTATGAGGACGACCTATTTCTGACAGGTGGAGACCCTCTCATTTGCAGAAGTAAGAGGGAGTTGGATTCCAATGTGGAATGATAAACTGCAAGCCTGTGACTACCTCGAGGATCTTAACTTTTAGAAGTTATATGGTAGTGATGTCGGACCAGATTTGGGAAATGCCTCTGAGTTTCATAAACTCATTCGCATTGATGTTCTTGGTGAACTTCCGTCTGGACATACGTTTTGTAGTTACCATGGTGAGCTCATATTTGGTTGAGCCTGACTGGATTGGTGCCAAGAATCTTCTGAGATATCTTCGAGCCACAATCTCTCATGGATTGAGATACATTGTCGGAAATATGAAACTGCATGATTATTCGAATGTTGACTAGGCAGGCAGTGTGGAGGATCACTAGAGCACTTCCCAGTGTTGGTTCTCTTTGGATTCTGCTTCGATATCATGGATGAGCAAAAAGCAAAAGTCGATTGCTATAAGCACCGCCGAGACCGAATACATAGCTATGAGTATGATCTCGTGTGAAGCTGCACGGTTGCAAAAGCTCCTAAGTGAGCTGTTTGTACACATGATGAATAACATTATGATTCTTTGTGACAACCAGAGGGGGGATTTGATTATTGAGGAATCCCGTATTCGATGATTGCTCCAGCAGATAGACATCAGATATTGCGTTATCTGGGATATGGTAAGTCGATGAGCCAGAAGGCTCCATCGCATTGAGACTGATGTACAGGTCGCAGACATTTTGTCAAAGCCCCGAGGAAAGGTCAAATCTGTGACTTTCCCGAACGACTTGGAGTCATTAAGGGACCTTCTTATAAGGGTCCTGCATGTTGCATGCATTGAGCTCTGGGAGCTCTGGGGGGCTTGGGGTACTTACTGGAGCAACATACGACCACAGGGCGACTCACCCTCCCCTAGTGGTGCACTATGTACAGGATGACAGGTTCAACCTTCCCCTGTGATACCCCATGGTGATTGTAGAACAGGATGATTAGTTCTCCTGTGGGTCGGGATGATTAGTTCTCCCGTGGCAACTATGGAACAGGATGATTAGTTCTCCTGTGGGCCAGGATGATTAGTTCTACCGTGGCAACTATGAAACAGGATGATTAGTTCTCCTGTGGGCCAGGATGATTAGTTCTCCCGTGGCGACTGTGGCGCAGGATGATTCGTTCTCCTGTGGACAGGATGATTAGTTCTCCTGTCGAAGCATCCTACCCATGTAGTCTGGGACTCATGGGAAATACCTCTCATCTGATCAATGAGCAGGGAAAAGGGGTTCGGGACCATAGTAGTACTATCAATGGACGCATCGATGTATCTACTGTGCTCCCTATGCTAGGATGACCTCCATTGATCTGAGATCAATGAAACTGATCTGGGATCAGTATGAGTGGTTTGAGACACTATCTTGTGATATTGATCTGGGATCAATAAAACCGACTTCGGGCCAGTAAGAGTGATGTGACACACTCTCTTCAGATGAAACTGACTTCTAGTCAGTAGAGAATGGTATGAGACATTCTCGATCAATTCTTCTTCTTCATGGTTCAGCAGAGTAGTGCAGGGCACTGATTGCAGAGATAGTACAGTCAGACATATGGATCAACAGATGGAGTTCTCCCTAGTTGAGAGGGACTCGGGAGTGTTAAAATTGGCAACTAGAGCCAAACTCCATGTGGGTCATCTTATTAATGGAAGCTGATATTTTTCTTGGATCCCTCTCATCGAGAGGTGTAGGATTGATCTAAAGATCATCTGATTATGATAAGTATTCATGGAGATATGAATTTATTTGTGTTATGGGACAATTCGTCAAGGTCGGCCAGCAACCAAATAAACCCCACTCATGCTCAACGTATTAGTATAAATAGAGGTGGCCTTCAAGTCATTTCAACACACTTGGGATCTCTACTTGTCTTTGGGTTTTAGTAAGAGGAGAGATCCTAAGCAATAACGCTGCCCTAATCTAGAGGGCAAAAGCCAGAACAGCCGGGAAAGCTGACGCAGAGGGTAGAAGTGAAACTACCGGGAATTAGTGGGAACGCTAACACAGAGGGCAGAAGCTGGAACTGTCAGGAACTGCAAGGAACAACTGGAATTGCCGGGAACTGTCGGAACTGCCAATACTGTCGGGAAAGCTGACGCAGAGGGCAGAAGTTGGAACTGCCGGGAACAACCGGAATTGCCGGGAATTGCCGAAACTGCCAGGAAAGTTGACGCAGAGGGCAGAAGCCGGAACTGCCGGGAATAGCCGGAATTGCCGAGAACTGCCGGAACTTTTGAGAAAGCTGACGCAAAGGGCAGAAGTCGGAACAGCCGGAACTGCCAGGAACTATCGAAACAATCAGGAAAGATGACACAGAGGGCAGAAGCCGGAACTGTCGGGAACTGTCAAAATTGCCAGGAAAGCTGATGCAGAGGGCAGAAGCCGGAACAGCCGGAATAGCTGGGAACTGCCAGAATAGCCGGGAAAGCTGACACAAAGGGCAGAAGCCGAAACTACCGGGAACTGCCGGAACAGCCGGGAAAGCTGATGCAGAGGGTAGAAGCCGAAACTTCCGGGAACAGTTGGAACTACCAGGAACTACCAGAACTGTCGGGAACAATCGGAACCGACGGGAATTGCCAGAACTGCCGGACTAGCCGGAGCATCTGTCTCCGAAGGAGAGCAGAATGCAAGGGACAGCTAACTAACATTGGGATAGTTGTATGGTACTTAGCAGCAAGTACACCAAACATGCAATGTTACAGCTAGCATGCAAGGGACAACTAGCATGCAACACCAAGCATGCTAAGGACAACAAGCATGCAAGAGACAACAAGCAAGCAAGGTGCAGCCAACACATAGGTCAGTATGGCAACATGGTGCAGCAATGACACATAATGTAGTACAGTGAAGGGTACAATCATGATTAATGAAGCGTGATGAGATACAACATAGTGATGATGGGTGCAGCATGGTGCAGCGCGGTGAGGTGCAACATGATGACGAAATGCAGCACAACGATAGGTGAAGGAGTCACCTTGGAGAATCAATTGAAGCAGCATGTCTTCAACTGATCTCATGCATCATCTTCTTAGAGATGATCTATGCTCTTATCTAGATAAGTCAAAGTGTTGACTTTTGTTGTAAACGTACTATCTCTCTCTCTCTGCTGAACTATTGAAGAACATATAAGAAGAATTGATCAAGGCTTTCCCCACATTGGGGTTTGCCCCTGGCTAGCGCCACATCTTGTGTCCTCTTGTCTTGGCTTGTCTTCTGTGATTTATGTTTATGTTCTCTCTGCAGTTTACTTTAATGCTAATGTGATTCCTAATCTAGAAAAGATATTGAGCTAACTGTGAAAATTGAAATAAATTGCTCTAAGCATAGAACATACCTAAAATTAACAAAAAAGAACATTGAAAATCAACCCCTCTGCACATCAAAAAGAGGATTTATGTGACATGCTAAGAAAGCATTTGGATGTCTTTGCCTGGAGTTATAAGAAAATGACGGGAGAGCACCCTTCGGTGTGTACTCACCACATTTACATCAAGGAAGGTTGCAAGCCAATACGCCAACCTCAGAGGAGAATGAACCCAACCCTCAAGGATATAGTCAAAGAAGAACTGCAGAAGTTGTTGGATGCAAGGTTCATTTACCCCATCTCAAATAGTGAGTGGGTGTCTCCTCTAGTTCTGGTTCCAAAGAAAAATGGGAAGTGGAGGATCTATGTGGACTACACATAGCTAAACAAAGCCACAAAAAAGAACATTTCCCTCTACCTTTCATTGACCAAGATTAGATGGTTTGGTAGGAAAGAAGTTCTTCTATTTCCTAGATGGATTCAATGGTTACAATCAAATCCAAATCAGCTCAGAGGACCAAGATAAAACCACCTTCACCTGTCATCGGGGTACATTTGCTTATAGGGTCCTTCCTTTTGGATTATGCAATGCCCGTGCCAATTTTCAGAGCGCAGTCCTGAGCATCTTTCCAGAGCTAGTCCATGACTCTGTAGAAATTTATATGGATGATTTCACCCCCTATGGGTGTGATTTCTTGGAGGCTCTCTCTAACTTGGGAAAAGTATTAAACAAATGCATTGAAATGAACTTATCCCTTGGTCCTGAGAAGTGTGAGTTCTTGATGACTACAGGAACTGTTCTAAGTCACTCAATATCCTGGGAAGGACTGCAAGTGGACCCAAATAAAATTGATATCATAAAGAGGGTCCCTACTCCTCAGAAGCAGAGGGATGTCAGAAGTTTCTTGGGTTTAGCTGGATACTATAGGAGATTCATAAAAGACTTCAGCAAAGTAGCCTCACCTTTGTTTGGACTATTGGCCAAGGACTCCGAATTTTTATAGTCAGAAAGCTGCCAAGAGGCCCTAGAACCCTAAAGGACAAGTTGACTACTACACCTATACTCTGAAGCCCAAATTGGGCTCTTCCTTTTCACATCCATGTTGATGCCTCTAACAAAGATATAGGAGCAGCTCTAGGCCATATAGATGACAATTACTTTATGCCATTTACTTCATCAGTAAAAATATGTCCAAGGCTAAACTGAACTATACTGTGACTGAAAAAGAGCTCCTAGTTGTTGTCCATTCCTTGAATAAATTTAGACATTACATGGTCTTTTTCTTAGTCTTAGATCATATCTTTTGTTTTGCGAAAGGGAAGGATGGAGCGGAAGCGCTCTGCGGCCAACCGCGTAGGTTTGGGTTAGGGCAACAGACATCGGCGCGCACTGTCGATAACCGTGAGGGTTCCGGTTAAGGCAGCCTAACCCTACCTCTCCAGCCTGAAGTCCGCTCCCAGCTCCTGTCTCGATTGCTTACCTGGCCCGACTTTTCAGGCAACAACCGTCGTTTTCACCATGGATCCGGTTACTGTCGGTGATAGTATGGACACGGAAGAAGCCATTGATTTCTCCGAAGACCCGCTATCCTCCCAGGTAATTTTCGACCGCCCTAATTTTGCTTCGTCGTCTGCAGCCTCCGGCCCTCTGCTTACTGAACCGCATCCCTCTCCGGCGGTCTCGATCCCGGTCCCCCCTCCATCCAGCGCTCCTGAAGGCACCATCCAATCTGACTCTGCTGGGCTAGATCTACCCCCCCTTTCTCCGGGTACCCTCCGTTTTTTATCTTCAGTCATTCCCCCATCGCCACCCTTTGATTCGCGGCCTCAGACCTCATCCTTTCCGGCTCCATCCTCTTCTGGCCCTCCTATTCCATCGTCGACTGGTTTTGCAGCGCTTCTCCACTCTCCTTCGGGATGTTTTGAAACCCCCGCAGTCAAGGTCAGCTCTTCCAGGTCGAACCCTCAGGACTGCTCCCCGGACCCCTTGGTAAATCATCCCTCTGCGCCGCGCACGGGGAAAAAAAGAACAAAGTGCGTCAAATCTACTTCCAGGGACATCTCTATTTGGTTCGGTGAGAACATGGCCGCTGAAGAGGCCGCTAATATGGCAAATTCTATCCTTGTGGGGCATGTCCGTGGGCGTGCTTATTCTGCGACCCGGCTTACTCAGTGGGTGAAGGAGATTTGGGGTGGGATTCTGAAGGAACTCCCTGAAGTTCAGGTCCTCCCTCGCGGCTGGTTTTCCCTCCACTTCGCAAAGGACAATTATACGGATCTTGTCTTGGCCAAATTCTGGCACATAGAAATGGCACCAGTGTTGCTCAAGCGATGGAGTCCTCTGTTTGATCCCGAGCGCGAACAGATTGGGGCTGGGCCATTATGGGTGCGCCTCCCTGGACTTCCCCTCCAATATTGGAACGAAGAAACTTTCATCCGAATTGGGAACGCTCTGGGGACTTACCTCGATTATGATCGAACTTTCGTGGAATCCAGAAATAGAACGCTAGCTCGGATCCTGGTACACCTAGACACTCGCGAAGGATTAGAAGAAAAGATCACTCTACATTGGGGCAAATACACTCGGCTCCAGATTCTTGACTACGAAGGCGTCCCCTTCAGATGCCGGCGGTGCCATAGGGTAGGGCACATCTTCAAAGATTGTCCGCTAAATCAGAGGAAAGATGAGGCTCCAGCACCCAATGCCTATATGCCGAGACCTACCTCTCCGGTTGCACAACAAGTTCCGACCGCTAGCACTCCCTCGCATGCAACCCCTCAGGCACCTGGTGTTCCTCTTGGTCGTGCTACAGCTCCAGTCACCAGATCTCGGGCGGCCTCCGCAATCGCTTCTGCAGCACCTCCGGGTAAATCTCTCAATCCTTCAATGTCTGATTACTCTATGACTTCATCATCTTCTCCATCTATGACAGCTGCATTTTGTTCAATGCCCTCCCCCTTGGTCATTGCCCCTACTATTACATCCTCTCATCCGCCCTCATCACCTGCATCCTCCCCCTCATCTTCCAGGGGCTCAAAGCATTCATACTTCCTTCGCCCTCGCCCTCACACCCAGGGACCACAATCCAACATCGCCGGCCTGGGTATCTTAACATCTGGTCTGACCTCGCTGCCTTCTCGAGGGCGAAAATCTGATCTTACTAAAGCCATCAGGCGGGCGGGGGCAGAGGTGGCCATTGGGCGTCAATCTACTATCGATGGGGTACTTAGAGCAAAGAACACCCCTGGCCATCTTCCCCCATGAGGTGCCTCTCTTTCAATTGCAGAGGCCTGGCTAGTGCCTCAAAGAAACTAGCCCTTAAGAGACTGGTTGAAACATCTCCTGTCGATATTATCATGCTACAAGAAACGCTTGGCCCCGAGGACTCCATTTCGGCCTCACTATCATCGATCATTCCTGGTTGGAAATTTTCGGCAATGGACTCCTCTGGAAGATCGGGTGGCTTAGCAATTGGATACAATCCTGTTACCATTAGGGCCCTAGGTACTTGGGGAGGACCGGGCTTTCTGGGTTTCGACCTATTTTCTGCAGACCTGGGTATCAACCTCAGGGTAATCAATATATATGGCCCGTGTCACCAGCGTGAAGCTTTCTGGAATCACCTACTGGGGCTTAACATTTTTTCATCAGAGAACTTGATCATAGGGGGGGATCTTAATTTTTCATTGGGTTACGGGGAATCTTGGGGTGCCACAGCTCAAATCGACTCGATCACTGCCTACATGACCGATCTCTTGGAGCGACATGATCTGAGTGATGTCCCCATGATCAAACCCCTTCCCACCTGGCGGAACAGAAGGATCGGTGAAGCTGCTCTGGCCCGTAGACTCGACAGATTCATGATGAAAGGACCCCTGCTTCAAAGACTTCATCACTACAAACAATGGGTGGGCTCAGGTGGTATATCAGATCACCATCCTATATACCTGGAAATAAATGGCCCCAATAAAAAGCCAAAAGCCCCTTACAAGTTCAATCATGGATGGCTTGAGGATCCTTCCTACATCAAACTTGTTAAGGACTTCTGGCCTCACAACCCAATAGACAGAGCCGATTCTCTGGCAAAAGGCTTCTGTATGAATCTGTCACAACTCAAGGATCTCACCATCGAATGGGCTAGGAACAAGTACCGACTGGAAAACACTACTCTCATGAACATTGAAGCTGAGCTAACCTCTCTCACTGATGAAAGAGGTTTGGGTTTCACATCGGAGGCCGAAAAAGCACACCTTGTGGAGCTGGAGAATCAGAAGCAAAAGATTCTTAGGGAGAGGGAAGAATCTATCCGACTGCGCAGTAGAGCAACCTGGCTTAAGGCAGGAGATGAAAACTCTCGCTTCTTTCACAATTATGCCAAGGGCAGAAAGGTCAGCAATACAATATGGAACCTCCCTATGGCTGATGGTGGAATGGCTGATACTTTCAACAAGCTATCTCAGATGGGATCATCACACTTCAGGAACCATTACAAGCAACCTCCAGGTAACAACCTTGCTGATATTATCAACATTGCTGGACACTTTCCTAGGTTTGTTAACGAGGAGGAAGCAGAGCCCCTTTTCGATCCTGTGACCCCTGAGGAACTGGAATCCACCATCAAGTGGTTCAAGAAGGAGCGCAGCCCTGGTCCGAATGGATGGACCATCGAATTCTACATTGCATTTTATGAGATGATCAGCCAGGATCTTCTAAGGGTGGTTGAGGAATGTAGGATGTCAGGATCCATGTACAATGCAATCAATTCCACCTTCATTGCCCTGATCCCCAAAACTGACTCCCCTTCCTCTTTTGATGAATACCGGCCTATCTCTCTCTGCAATGTACTCTACAAGATCATCTCAAAAATCATTGCAAATCGAATTCGCCCCATTTTGTCCCGACACATTGCCCCTCAACAGTTCGCATTCCTGGAACATCGCCAGATTCATGAAGCTATTGGGGCAGCACATGAGGCCTTTCACTCTATTTGGACAAAACACCACAAAGCCATCATCTTAAAAATTGACTTGGCTAAAGCATTTGATAGGGTAAGCTGGCTCTATATCAAGATGCTCCTTATTCATCTGGGCTTCCCCCACAGATTTATCACTTGGATCATGGCCTGCATCACCACTCCCTCCTTCAGTGTGCTGATTAATGGCTCTGCATCCCAGTTCTTCCATTCGGAGAGGGGTCTCAGACAGGGGTGCCCATTGTCCCCCCTCCTCTTCCTTATTGTCATGGATAGTCTCAGTAGGCTTATTGCATCTGCTAAGAGGAATGGAGACATTAGTGGCCTCAAGATATCAGTGGACTGCTTCCTCACCCACCTCCTTTTTGTAGATGACGTTATGATATTCCTGGATGGAAGCACCCGGGACTCCCGCACTTTCTCCAATATCATCTCCCTCTTCTCCTCTGCCACTGGGATGCAGGCCAACCACTCAAAATCATCCATCATTCTCTCCAGAACCACTGTCCATGAATCCCAGATGGCTCTACAGCTATTCCCTTACAGCATACACCCCTTGGATCAGGGCCTTAAATACTTGGGTTATTGGATCAAGCCTATTAGCCCTAAAGTAGCAGACTGGATCTGGCTAGTGGTCAAACTGGAGAAAAAGCTCAACATCTGGAGCCATAGATACCTATCACGAGCAGGAAGACTCGTCCTGATCAAATCTGTCTTGGAAGCTACTCCGGTCTTCTGGATGGCCTTGGCATGGATCCCTCGCAGCATCCTATCCAGACTGCAGCAGACCTGCAATAGGTACCTATGGAATGGGTCTTCAGAAAAGCGCATCTTTGCATGGATTGGATGGAAGAGGATTGCCATCCCAAAGAAGTGGGGAGGCTGGGGCCTCAAAGATCTCCCTTCATTTGCACAGGCCCTGGCTGCAAAGATGGGTTGGACACTAATCACTGGGGACAACCTATGGACCCAAATTGTATATCACAAATATATTTGGCCTCATCAAATAATGGATTGGATCCGGCTCCCATCCTGGCCCAAAGCTGGGATATCATCTGTTTGGAAAGCACTTCTCCATGCTATTCCACTCATCAGAGATAACCTGATATGGAAAATAAACGATGGCACTCAGGCTAGGATCGGGCTGGACCCATGGAACGGTAGCGGTGGAAGGCACATATTGCCTGAAGCCCTCGTTCGACACCTGCACTCTCAAGGGATCTCTCACATTGCTGACATAGCGGATCCACAGCACACTACCATCTTCAATCAGCAATGGAAATCGGCACAACAGATCAACATTCCACCTCTCTGGCACCAAGATTGGCAGTCTTATATAAACGCCTTATCTGAATCGCACATCAGGATCAAGCAGGGACCTGATGAGCTCATATGGTATCCCTCGGAGCATGGCACATACACCCCAAAAGCGGGATACCTATCTCTGATCGCACATAAGGCTCCGGATTTGATATCTTTCTGGTGGAACTCCATCTGGAAGTTAACTGCTCCACCAAGACAGAAATTATTTTTTTGGTGTATCCTAAAAGGGGTGGCTCCCACTGGGGAATACCTCATGAGGCGTGCGATACATGGACCGTCTTGGTGCATCCTGTGTAAGCAGTCTACTGAATCGTGCACACACTTATTCTTACAATGCACTGTCCTAGCACAGCTATGGCAAGCCATCACACCAGCTATACAATTCTCCGGTAAATGGGAGGGGATCGACATAAATCAAACATGGGAGTCGTGGTATAACCAGCATAGAAACTCAAAGCTACAGAGCCTGCCCATCATTATATGCTGGTACCTATGGTTGGCCCGAAACCGTTTGACATTCGAGGACAAAATGGTTCAGTGGCCGCATCTTACTGCTAAGATTATTGCTGTCTTCAATGACATACCTGAGCCACCGCAGCCTAAGGTCCGCCGTCCCCGGGATCCCCCTCAAATCGATCACAGCTGCCCATGGGCATATTTCGATGGTGCAGCCCAACAGCAGGGATGTGGAGGGGGCTTTCTCCTCTTCATTAACGAACAGCACTTCTATAAAGCAAAGCTGGGTCTGGGCGTTGGTTCAAACAACTTTGCAGAGATCATCACCCTCCGCCATCTCATTCATTTTGCATTGAGCCATAACTGCTTGCATTTAAACATATTTGGGGATTCAAAGATTGTCATTGATTGGTTCAATAATATTTCTGCTTGCCACTCGCACACACTCAGCAGTATACTGGATGAAATAAATTTACTGAAGGCACAGTTTAATAACATCTCTTGCAATCATATCTACAGGGAACACAACAACAGTGCCGACCAACTTTCCAAGGAGGCTACGGCACTTCCCAGAGGCGAGTGGATGATTCAGGAGCAGCGGGGCGCAAATGCCTATCAGTACTATCACCGCCCATACATAGATGCACAATACTATAGGGCAGCCAGCCCATGAACAATCAAGAACTGATATTTTTGAACTATTTTTGTATATAGCTGATAAATATTATAACTGACAGCCCTGTGTGGCAATATGTATATATGGCGATGTAAAACATCCTGCGAGATGATTTTTGTTTTTTGATAGACAGATATGGAACCTACAGATACCCACATGTGTAGTGGAAGAACTTCTGCATATGCAAATGCATCTACAACATGTAATTTTTCTAAATTAAAGAAAGATTACGATTTTTCCAGTGGAAAAAAAAAAATTTAGACATTACATCACTGGTTACCAGACCTCTGTACATACTGACCATGTTGCTATTAAATATTTTTTATGAACAAGCCTAATGTGAATGCCTGAATTATTAGATGGTTTCCTTTGTTACAACAGTTTTATCTAACCAACATTGATAAGCCTGGTAGAGAAAATATAGTTGCAGATTTTTTGTCCCGACTGGCTTTGCCTGCAGGTGAGGAAGGAATGGTTGATGAACAGCTGCCAAATGAGTATTTATTCATTATTTCAATTCTCTCTTCGTGGTTTGCTAACATAGCCAACTACTTAGTGGTTGCACAATTCCCTCCATATTTGTCCTCCAAAGAAAAGAGCAGAATTATAAGGAAAAGCACACCATTCACTTGGATTGAGGGCAATCTCTTTAAGCTAGGCCCAGATCAAATTCTGAGAAGATGTGTCAGGGAGGAGGAAGTTTTTGACATCCTTCTGGCCTGTCATGATGGGCCTTATGGAGGTCACTTTGCAGCAAAGAGGACAGCTTTCAAGGTACTACAAGCTGGCTACTATTGGCCCACTCTCCACCAAGATGCAAGAAGATATACTAGCCAATGTGATCGGTGCCAAAGAATGGGGAAACATACTCCCAAGGATGAAATGCCTTTGTAACCTCAAGTGACTTTTGAGCCATTTGACAAGTGGGGCATGGATTTCATTGGGCCCATTAATCCACCATCAAGACGGAAAAAGTACATAATTATGTGCATTGCTAGACAAAGTGGTCTGAAACCAAGGTTGTCAAGGTAGCCACAAAAGAGAAAGTGTCTAAGTTCTTGAGGGAGAATGTGTTTTACAAGTTTGGGTACCCTAAAGAGCTAGTCACTGATTAGGGCACTCAATTCACCTCACACCTGATTGAGAATCTGTTAAATCAGCATAAGATCAAGCACAGGAATTCAACTCCTTACCACCCTCAGGGCAATGGACAAGTAGAGGTTACCAATAAAGCATTGGAAAGCATTCTCACAAAGGTGGTGAGCAACAGCAGGAAAGATTGGGCTCACAAACTAGTGGAGGCCACTTGGGCCTATAATACAACTTGGAAGACAACCACTGGCTTCACCCCTTATGATTTGGTCTATGGGAAGAAGGCTTTGCTCTCCATTGAGTTTGAGTACAACACTTTAAGAATGGCAGCACAGTTGGATTTGGATGTTACAAGGGCATAGCAAGAGAGGTTGCTCCAGCTCAATGGGTTAGATGAATTCAAGATGCAAGCCCTCCTACACACAGAGGTGACTCAAGTACAAAGAAAGGTTTGGCATGACAAAAATATCAAAGACAAATTTTTTCAAGAGGTTGATTGGGCTCTGCTATATGACTCCAAGTTCAAGGATTTCAAAGGCAAATTGATGACCAGATGGCTAGGCCCATATGTGATAGAATAGTGCCATGACAATGGGGTTGTTCAGATAAGAATCATTGATGAAGAAGGTATCCGTTTGCTTGTCACTGGGTACAAATTGAAAGCCTACAAAAAACCTCTGTCAAAGGAAGAGTTTGTCAGTAGTATCAATAAGGCAGTGATGGTGATTGGACGTGTCTCGGCTTCCACCTCACTGATTCTTGAGGACTGTTTTATTTTTGAAAAAATGAAAAAAAAAAAGAGAAAAAAACAATAAGAGACCTAGGTGAAAACCTCAATGAGGCACCTAAGGCTAAGTTTTGGGTTGAAAACCTCCTTGAGGCGGCCCAAGAGTAAAAAAAGGAAAAATAAAAGCCCTGGGTGAAAACCTCCCTTGAGGCACCTAAGGCAGGCAAACAGGTTGAAAACCTCCTTTGAGGCGACCTGTGTGTCTTTAAAATTTATATATAACAAATAAAAATAAAAACACAAGAATGCTATGGCAGGGACCTCAAACCTGCCCACTAAAAAAAGTCTATGATTTTTGCAGGTTTTGAAGGCAACAAAGGACACCAAGTTCAGAGGGTAGCAAGCCAAGCAAAACCCCATTCTTCCTTCATTCATTTCGTATCTTCCATTCCCATCATGTCTCCAGCATCCATTCTCATCTCTAACCATCAAAAAACCAATTTGCAGGCAATTTTCTGACTTCTATAGGATTTCTTGGAGTTACTACACGAGTTTCCTGTAGTACTACAAGATGTCCTGAAACTCCACAAGATTGAAATCTCGGTTGAGAAATAGTGATGCAAGCTTGTTCTCGGTTGAAATAGGAGGCCATTGACCTCACCACATCTCAACCAGCACCAATTCTTGTGCATTAATTGCAAGATTTGGAGCAATTTTGGCTAATTTAAGTGCAGCAACTCTAAGTAGACAAGCAAGAGCAATTTTAGGAGATTGGATCTCCCTCCTTAACTCCACACTCACTCGAAGATTCCTCCACCAAATCTCATCAGCTCGGAGTTACAAGCATCCAAGCCCACCGGGGTCATTGGCAGCCAAGCCAGTGCTAGTTGAAGACAAGTTGATCTCGAGTTGGGAGCCAAGCCTCCCTAAATTTAAGGAAGTTGTTGGTAGCTTCAGTGGTATAAACAAGAAGGCCTAGAGCCTCAATAGGATTTGACTTTTTTGTTGTAGCCAAGAGGCATTTTCGAGCTAAGACATTGTGACTGATAACTTATATATTTTTGATATTTTGATGCAAATGGCAAACATTCCCTTGATCCAGCACTGAGTTGACTCAAAGGGGTGAAGCTTTTGGTTTAGGGCCCAACCCTAACAGCAAAGGTTCCTCTTTCTGTACATGTATGGTTAAATTACATTCATAGTTAGTTGTTGAAGTGATTTCGGTTTTGTTTAAACTGCAAGTATTTGGATGATTACTTAGTTTGCTTCCATTTGTGGATAGATAGATCAGTGGTACAATAGTGACAGTAAACACTTCAAAAAAGCTTGTGGTAGTGGCCTCTGCCTCATCTCCCTTATGGGATCATGGGTTGAGGGTTCCATTCACACAGCCCAAAAACAGATTTATTGTTTGATCACTGCATAACTTAGGATTTCTTGTTGCATAGATCATTGTTTCCAAACTTCTTAGAAGTACTTGCAATTGTCATTTTGGTCTTTTGAGTTTGCTATGGTTTAGAAGCACTTCCCTTCATAAACTTAGCCATTAGCTATTAATAACTTTGTTTTTCCTAAATTCAACTCATCTTTCCCATATATAAATGAAGTTGTGCATAAATGAAGAAAATAATGTATGTTGTTGCAGGAGGATCTGATCTGCAGGGAGACCTCATCTCGCCAGCCTCATCCAAGTCTTCTCCACCTACGCTGCCAAAGTCCACCAAACCCTAATCCGAATTCTTGTTTTGTAGCAAAGTGGACATTTTCCTTGAGCAAGTCCAACCATCTTGAAGCCTTGGACTGAGCCTTGGGTAGTGTGCACCCCCTTTGTGCCTTATTTCCCCAACAGACACCTTTCCCATGCTTCATTCTACCTTTCCTACCTCCCTATAAGCTTTCGACCTGTTTCTTGTAGTAAAACAAGGCATCTTGTAGTAGAACTAGGACATCCTATAGTACTATAGGAAACCCTGTAGCAGCCTGTTTTAAGCCCAAATTGAGCAAAAATGGTCATTTGAGCTTAGGTTAGGCCTCCACTTGGCTTCCATACCCTCAACACCATTCCAGACCTGTTTCCCCATACCTGTCTCCCTTGCCAAAGAACAAATTGGTTAAATTAGCATTTGCATTCATAAAACTAAAAATCAAAAAGGCTTTTTCTACAATTTCTAGTTAGCACATGCATGCAATAGTCACAGTAGTTCTTAGATAAAATTCCATGCTCATTTAGTCCAAATAACTAGATGTTATATGCAAGGTTAAGTTAGGTCTCTTTTGCAAGCAATATGTGTAGATTCTTAGCTAGATGATTTCATGTCACTTTATAGCACCTTCCAATTCAGCACTTTCATTTCCTAGAGTAGGCAGCATTCCCTTTCTGCATTAAGAGTAATTTTCCCTTTTCCATTTGGTAGTCAGCCTCATAGTCAATAAAAGACTAGTTTGAAAAACCCTAGTGGTCTATCACCCCAGTTGAAAAGTGACAAGAGTATACCATTGCATCTATTGTGTATACAGCACTGTCACCTCCAAGTTTGTACGAACCCCGGGTTGATGAAGTAAAGTTGGTATCCCTAGGAGTTGCAGCATTCTTGCTGCAATACTAGTGCTCATCAACAAGCAAGCAATAAGTGGAACTGAAGGATCCCAGGAAGTGGCAATTTGCTCTCTACTATGGTGGAGACCTGTAGCTCTTAACGATCACCTTACAAATGCTAATATGACCCTCTGGAGGGCTTGGACCCCATATAGGGAGACCAAACCAAAGGGGAAGACACCCCTGCTATCTTGTATAAGATTCAGTGCGTCCCCTCACCTTCCAGTACAACCAAACATCAGTGCAATTGAGTAAATGAGCTTACAAATCATGGATCCAATTGGACACTTCATAGTGGCATGCCCTTCCATAATGGGCTTCAGAACATACAAGTGTCTCCAAGTTAAAAAAGATGGTAACCAAGGACCCAAATAGGTGGTTTCAGCGTCTAATAAGGTGACATGTTCATGGCACATCCATCAAATGGCAGGTGGCATGTGATATAATGATGGGATGGAGTGGGGCATCAGGGGAAGGCTCCAAGCCACATGCCACAATACAAGGATAGTTATAATAAGGGATGCCCACCCCTAGTATATTAATGTAGGAGGGAGCAATCTTGGTACATGAGATACCCCAACCTTAGTTTTACCAGCCTTCTTCATATGCCTTTTTCCTTTTATAGATTTTTCTTTTGTAACTGCTTGAGGCTCCAGGGGTTGCGACAATCATAGGTTCCTTAAGGATGTAAGGGGCCAATATGAGGGGCACTACGAAACAGGGTGATGGCCATGATGATACGGGTAGAGCTCATGTTTGGTTTTTTCCCACATGTTAAATTTGTATGTCCCGGCAACCTTTTGCACTTACGGTACATTTCTTGTTGAGAGTGGCCAAATTATGCCTTCTCTTTTATTTTCGCTGCATCAACCTTCGGGGCATCATTTCAGGCCCGACCCAAAGTGTGGACAAGGGGAAGGGGAGGCTAACTCTTGGTGGACCCAATGGACAAATGTGCACCCGGATGGGAAATATAGTGAATGGGGTTATAATGAGCGGAGGGGAGTGATGTGTATGGTTTCAGGGAGCAGCACCACGCAACCAAAATCGGGGTTTCCCATGTAGTGCCACCCCTAAAGTTAGTATCCAATAAAGGAGATCCCACGGGACTACGATACAAGGTTAACCATCAAATTGGACCGAGAAGACAAGAGTACAAACCAAGCCCACTCTTTCTGCCAAATCCCCCCACTAATCCATGCAAAAAGTGTCCATGATAAGTAAACAAAAATGCCCAACTACACAATGAACAACCATACCTTTGGGGTTGGAAGGCCCACTTTCAAACAAACGATCATATCAGATGGGCGAGGGAGCATACGGCTAACACAAGTGGCAAAGATAGTGGCACATCAAGCTATTCGGTGGCTGCAAGGGGTTGCTGGTTGTTGGTTGAGGACCATCTAGGAGAAAAAAATTCTCTTATGGATACTACCCACAGGTGGTGGGTAACAAGTCCTACACAAAATGTAGAGAAAGAATTGACCTCATTCAAAAACAAATTTACACCTCAATTTCCACAACTATGTTTAAGCCAAGGATTAAATAAATCCCAAAATGAGCCTAGCATCGGCCAAGTCAATAACAGTTGAATAAGTGAAAAAGATTGGAGTGATTCCCTTTGAACAATGGTGAAAACAAAAATAGAGTCTCTATTAGTCACCAAAGTTAGCAAAATTTTGCAATAAACCTTAATTGGACTAGCTCTACTTCAACCTAAAATAGGCACTAACATCAATCCACCTAAAATAGGCACTCCAATCTTTTGAATAAGTGGAAAAGATTGGAGTGATTCCCTTTGAACAATGGTGAAAACAAAAATAGCGTCTCTATTAGTCACCAAAGTTAGCAAAATTTTGCAATAAACCTTAATTGGACTAGCTCTACTTCAACCTAAAATAGGCACTAACATCAATCCACCCAACTATTTATTCTCTAAAGTTGTACATTTTCCTGAGGAAACCCCCCTTATGCCAGAAGAAATTCGACCTAAACTAACAAAGGGTGTTTTTATGGTGATAACAGACAACCATTTTTATTTCCTCTGTACTTGCACTTATGTTTCAGTGTCTTACCACTTAAATTCCAGGTTTGGGAGGTAAGAGTAACCAATGTCACATTAAATTTTAATGTTATAGGTTTGGTTGTTAAACCACCATAACCTACAAGGGGTACAATAAATATCTTATGTATAACTATTAACTTGTGTGGTTAGAGTTTTATATGATGCAAAGTGAATAATAGATCCTTTAATTTTCTCCACCCTCCTATTCATTCGGATCTGTATTTGCATCCTAAAATACTACACTCCTCGAGTCCACAAGCTACCAAAAACACATTTACTTCTTTCACATCTACTCCACGTCTCGATCTGACTATTATGATCAGCCAAACTAGGATACTCCAGAGTCCATACTAATCTCCAACTGTTGTCATCAAGAATTTCCCTTGTTGAATTCCAAACATGGCAATGATGCAAAATGTTGATATTGGGAGTACAAGCCTAGAGGTTGAGAATATCTCTTGACAAGAGGCTTCCTAGGTATAAGGATCTTTGTGAAGAAATGGCTTAGATGTAATCCTTGTAGAATATGAGTTACAAAGTTGTGGGACCACAGAGAAGTTGTGTGGATCCAAACTAGGACAAGGCTATGGAGTTGATCACTCAAAGAGGGGCTTGACCTAATTCAAGAGGAGAATAGGATCAAAGGACTAATTTTCTTTTGAAATTTGAATGCAATGATCCAAATGAGGACACTAACCCAAATCAGCCCAGGGAGAGAAATGATCCTCGAGCTAGGGCTTGCGATATCTCGAGATTCCATTGTCGGAATTGCTTGAAATTTGGAGTACTGCTTGAGAAGAACCCCGCACAGTTGTGGACCAATTTTCAAGGTGTTTGGATGGTTATAAAAGATTTCGCTTGATGCCCTAGGTGACCCTCTAGGGTTAGGCCTAGAAACTAGAAAAGAGAAGAAAAGAGGTTATTTGACCACCAAAGGGATATGAGGATCAGAGCCTTATTGCTTGGGCTTAATGGAGTCAAGATACACATAGATCATGAATTTTCATGAGCTAAGGAGCCCTAATTAATCTTTGCTAGCCTCTCCAAGGGCAACAACTAGGTCAATAGGGGTTTACACTTCAAATTTACCAAAGAGATGAAGTTTTGAGGCTTAAAACCTATTAGGTGCCTCTAGGAACATTCACCCACTCTCTTCAAGTACAACGCATGCATTAAATCACTTATTCAAGGTTCCCAGAAGAATTTTGCATTTACTTTAACCCATACAAGAATAATGATAACCATAACATGCAGTAAACCAATAAAATAACAAGAATAGCATCAAAATTCAACTTACATGATGGAGAGAGTATATTCATTCATCTTTGCATTAGAAAGAAGCCCCAAAAACAATAGAGAAAATCCAAACATCATAGTGCATCAAGAAAGCTCCAAAAGTTTACCCAACAAAAGTGCGAAAATCTCTTAGGAGATACCAATCCAATCCAAGTGATGATGAGAGGTTAGAATGAGCCTCTCTCATATTTATACAACTTTAAAGGGGACTTGATTTGCCTAATTGGCCTAATTTAGCCCCAAATAATATAATAATAAATAATAATGACATGACTTGGTAACAAGCCCACCAAGATTGCTCACTAATACAAAGAATAACCTCTCAAGAGGGCAAAATAATGAATATGATGAGTCATTGGGCCATTGAGGAAGCCTAACTGAGTCCAAATGTACCAAGTTGAGTGAAAAGGCTCCAAACGTAGTGGACAAGGGGTTGGCCCCTTGTTTTCCAATCAAGTCACATGTGGTGCTCCCAAGTTGGTGTGAGGACACAATGACATCCTCATGGGTCTCCAAGTGGATCAATAATGCCTGTAAACCATTTGTAAGGGATAGGATGATGACATAAGCCCTCCCTTTGTCTCCTGCAGTGAGACACATCCTCATCTGGACCCTGGAACATCTGCCAAGTGTGTGGTACATGTGTGGAGTCAGTTGGGCATGGTGATCCAAGTGCATCATCCTCATCCAAAAGGTGGAACACAAGCAATCCCTGAATGGTGTTGGGGATCCATGAAGTACTCTTTGCTATGGTGGAGGCCCATGGCTCTCAACGCTCACCCTACAAGTGCCAATGTGGCCCTCTAGAGGGTTTGGACCCCGTATAAGGAGACCAAACCCCAAAATGGAGACCCACCTACAATCCTGCATAAGATCCAATGCGTCCCCTTTCCCTCCAATACAACAAATCATTAGAGTAATCAAGTAAAAGAGCTTACAAATCATGGAATCAAGTGGGCAATTCATGGTAGCTTGCCCTTCCATAGTGAGCTTTGGCATGCACAAGTGTCTCCAATCTCAATAAGGGGGTTAACCAAGAACCCTATTAGGTGGTTTCAGCCTTTAAAGGGGGTGACATGTCCATGGTACATCCATCAATGGGTAGGTGGCATGTGATATAGTGATGGGACGGAGTGGGGATCAGGGGAAGGCGCCAAGTCACATGTCATGGTACAAGGATAGCTATGATGTGGGAAGTCCACACTTGGGTATATGAGTATAGGAAGGAACAAATCATGGTACATGAGTTACCTCGGCCTTTGTTTTTCCACCCTTCTTCATATTCCTTTTGCCTTTGATTGGTTTTTCTTCATAACTACTCAGGGCTGTAGAGTATGAGAGCATGATGTGTAAAATATAGCAGTAGATACCCCATTTTAAGGTGAGGTAACTCATTGCTCACCAGAGGTTGCGACAATCATGGGTTCCTTAATGTGGAGGGGGCTCATCTAGGGCCCACAGGAACCAAGGTGATGGCCATGAATGAGGAGTAGAGCTCACGTTTGGCTTTTGCCCACGTGCTAAATTTTATGTTTGGGTCAAGTTTTGCATTTTGTGGTACATTTCCTGTTGTAAGTGGCCAAATTATGTTTTTTCCTTTCTTTTTAGTTGCATCAACCTCCAGGCTTCATTTCAGGCCTAACCAAAACTGTGGACAAGGGGAGGGGGAGGCTGACCCTATGTGGACCCAGATGGGAAAAGTGATGAATGGGGTTAAAATGAGCAGAGGGGAGTGATATATATAGTGTCGAGAAGCGGAACCATGCAACCAAAATCGGGATTTCCCATTTAATGCTAGCCCTAAAGCTAATGGCTAGTAAAAGAGATCCCACGGGACTAGGATACAAGGCTAACTATCAAATCAAGCAAAGGAGACAAGAGCATAAACCTAGCCCACTCTTTCCACCGAATCCGCCCACCAATCCACGCCCAAAAGTGTCCATGATAAGTAAACAAAATTACTCAACTAAACCAATGAAAAGTCATACCTTTGGGGTCGGGAGGCCCACCTTCAAACATGTGATTATAACAGATGGGTGAGGGACCACAAGGCTGGCTTGGGTGGCGGAGAAAATGGCACATCAAGCTATCTGGTGGCTGCAAGGGGTTGCTCGTTGCCCGTTGAGGATCATCTTGGAGAAAACAATTCCTAGGGATATCACCCACAAAGTGGTGGGTAACATTTGGCTCCAACTAGGGCATTATCTCTTTGGAGAGTGCACAAATCTACTCGAATGGGGAGTTCATGAGAACTCCAACAATCTCTTGGGTTCTTAGACATGTCACCTGCACATATCACAAATCAGACACACAGGGCAGCGTGCTTTCGCAGTGTCTCATGATCACACATGCTTATATTAGGCCACCAAAAATATTAATCTAAATGCAACTAATATAGCATGATAATATCATATGATGTTGGTTGTAACGAAGAAAATCAGCTTGCAATGCATCCTACCCTAACATGCATATTACATCGTAGAAGCACTAAGTGTAATCATAGAGCCAATTCAACTAAGACATCATTAGATCATTATAAAAACATTTTGCCCAATGATAACTTATGTAGCAAATCCAAGAGCAAGGACAAAAACAATCATATGGAGGGTCACCAGGGCGAGAGGTGGGAAAACAAAATGCCCATACATGGCTGATCACGGGAGAAGAGGGCACAAAGGGATGTAATCTAGTGAGGAAAGACAAGGGCACAAAGGGTTGAGGAAGGGGTCCACACGAGACTCAACTACAACCCTATGATGGTGAGGAAAGACAAGGGTCCTATCAATATCGTCGTCATTGGTGTCATAGATAGGGTCCTTGTCGAAACGATCTCAATGGATCTCCCATTTTCCTTCTTCAAAATGTAAATAATCATTGATATCAATGTTTGAAGGGGCTATGAGATCACCTTCTCCAAGGTTTTCAATGGCTGGATCATTGGAGATAGTATCCTTGGAAAAGGTAGGGTTAACCCTAACTTCACTCTTTACAAACTCATCCTCCCTATCACACATGCTTTTAGAATTATCATCATCCCATCTTTCACCATGCAGACCCAAGGAGGGCCCCCTTTCCTACTCATCATCTAAATTCCCAAGGTCATGATGATGCTTAACGAAGGCTTCCTCTAGAATGTTTAATGCGGGCCATACTTGAAAGTGTCAAAGAAAGCCACCAAAGAACTCCTCAATAGATGAGATGCTCCTAGGTTTGTGATTATGCAACCATGAGTTATGACCACATAGAGATCTCATGAGCAACAAGATAAGGACATCCCAGTGGACCACTTTCTCCTTTGAAGCATGTGCATTAAATCTTTCTACATGATCAATTGTGGCGACTGGATCACCATCAAAAACGAGCACCCCACGTACAATCCTTCCTCTCACATGATTAGGGTGCCCAGGGATGCTAATGATGTCCAAAGCGGGAAAATCATCAACGAAAGGCATCCTATCGAGATATACATGTAAATTATGTAGGAGTCGCCAGGGTGAATTTAAAGATGCCTAGAGAAATGCTTGTTTCACCCTACAAGCATTGACTTTAAAGTTTAATGAAGAATTAGGGCTTCGTTCCTCCAATGGAGTTGGAAAGAATGATACATCAATATTGTCTTATGGTGAAAAAGACACAAGTCTCGTGTTCCCAGCAACGGCGCCAAAATGTTACTGCTCAAACTAGCAAGGGTCCTAGGAGGGGATCCTATAGAGCAACTACTAGGTCAAGGGGCAAAAATGGAGCGATGGCCCACTGTCACCTCAGCTAAGGCTCCCTACACTTTACGTACATTCACTGATGGGAGTAGACCTGGTATAAGAGCAATCACAATCATGAGTAGATCGATGAATGGATAGAGGGTGACTCCTAGAGCCTATTTTCAAGAGAGAATCAATTAGGTGGCTTACTTGCTTAAGAAGCTAGGTGATGGGCTCTCTGGGAGGGGTTAGGAGGATACTTAAGCCTAGGGTTTCAAAATATCTCTCGACAAGAGGCTTCCTACGTCTAAGGATCCTTGTGGAGAAATGGCTTAGATGTAATCCTTGTAGAATATGAGTTACAAAATTGTGGGACCACAGAGAAGCCAAGTGGATCTAAACTAGGTCAAGGGTATGGAGTTGATCACTCAAAGAGGGGCTTGACCTAATTCGGGAGGAGAATAGGATCAAAGGACTAATTTTAATTTGAAATTTGAATGAAATGATCCAAATGAGGAAACTAACCCAAATCAGCCTAGGGAGAGAAATGGCCTTTGAGCTAGGGCTTGCGATATCTCGGGATTCCACTATCGGAAATGCTTGAAATTTGGAAGACCCTTGAGAAGACCCTAGCGCAGTTATGGACCAATTTTCAAGGTGTTTGGAATCTGGATGGCTATAAAAGATTTCACTTGATTCCCTAGGTAACCCTCTAGGGTTAGACCTAGAAATTGCAAAAGTGAAGAAAAGAGGTAAATTTGACGACCAATGGGATACGAGGATCATTACCTTATTGTTTGGGCTTAATGGAGTCAAGATACACATAGATCATGAATTTTCGTAAGCTAAGGCGCCGTAATTGATCTTTGCTAGCCTCTCCAAGGGCAACAACTAGGTCAATAGGGATTTACACTTCAAATTTGCCAAAGAGATGAAGTTTTGAGGCTTAAAACCTATTAGGTGCCTCTCGGAACATTCACCCACTCGCTTCAAGTACAATGCATGCATTAAATCACTTACTCAAGGTTCCCAGAAGAATTTTGCATTTACTTTAACCCATACAAGAATAATGATAACCATAGCATGCAGTAAACCAGTAAAATAACAAGAATAGCATCAAAATTCGACTTACATGAGGGAGTGAGTATATCCATTCATCATCTTTGCATTAGAAAGAAACTCCAAAGACAATAGTGAGAGCCCAAACATCATAGTGCATTAAGAAAGCTCCAAAAGTTTACCCAACAAAAGTGCGAAAATCTCTTAAGAGATGCCAATCCAATCCAAGTGATGATGAGAGGTTAGAATGAGCCTCTTTCATATTTATACAACTCTAAAGGGGATTCGATTTGCCTAATTGGCCTAATTTAGCCCCAAATAATAAAATAACACATAATAATGACATGACTTGTTGACAAGCCCACCAAGATTGCTCACTAATACAAAGAATAGCCTCTCAAGAGGGAAAAATAATGAAAATGATGAGTCATTGGGCCCTTGAGGAGGCCTAAGGGAGTTCAAATGTGCCAAGTTGAGTGAAAAGGCACAAAACATAGTGGACAAGGGGTTGGCCCCTTGTTTCCAATCAAGTCACATGTGGTGCTCCCAAGTGGGTATGGGGACACAATGACATCCTCATGGGTCTCCAAATGGATCGATAATGTTTGTAAAACATTTGTAAGGGTTAGGATGATGACATGTGCCCTCCCTTTATCTCCTGCAGTGAGACACATCCTCATCTGGACCCTGGAACATCTGCCAAGTGTGTGGTACATATGTCGAGTTGGTTGGGCATGGTGATCCAAGTGCATCATCCTCATCCAAAAGGTGGAACACGAGCAATCCCTGGATGGTGTTGGGGATCCATGAAGTACACTCTGCTATGGTGGAGACCCATGGCTCTCAACGCTCACCCTACAAGTGCCAGATGACATGTGCCCTCCCTTTGTCTCTCGTAGTGAGTCACATCCTCCTCTGGACCCTGGAACATCTGCCAAGTGTTTGGTACATGCGTGAAGTTGGTTAGGCATGGTGATCCAAGTGCATCATCCTCATCCAAAAGGTGGAACACGAGCAATCCCTTAATGGTGTTGGAGATCCATGAAGTACACTATGCTATGGTGGAGACCTACCTACAATCCTGCATAAGATCCAATGTGTCACCTTGCCCTCCAATACAACAAATCACTAGAGTAATCAAGTAAAAGAGCTTACAAATCATGAAATCATGTGAGCAATTCATGGTGGCATGTTGTTCCATAGTGAGCTTTGGCATGTACAGGTGTCTCCAATCTCAATAAGGGGCTTAACCAAGGACCCTATTAGGTGGTTTCAGCCTGTAAAGGGGGGTGACATGTCCATGGTACATCAATCAATGGGTAGGTGGCATGTGATATAGTAATGGGATAGCGTGGGGATCAAGGGAAGACACCAAGCCACATGTCATGGTACAAGGGTAGTTATGATGAAGGAAGCCCACACTTGGGTATATGAGTATAGGAGGGAGCAAATCGTGGTACATGAGTCACCCCGGCCTTTGTTTTTCCACCCTTTTTCATGTCTTTCACCTTTGATTGATTTTTCTTCATAATTGCTCGGACCTCCAGGGGATGAGAGCATAATGTGTAGAATATAGCAGTAGATACCCTCTTTTAAGGTGAGGCAGTTCATTGCTCACCAGGGGTTGGGACAATCATGGGTTTCTTAATGTGGAGGGGGCTCATCTAGGGCCCATAGGAACTAGGGTGATGGCCATGAATGAGGTGTGGAGCTCATGTTTGGTTTTTGCCCACGTATTAAATTTGTATGTCTCGGCCATCTTTTGCATTTTGTGATACATTTCCTGTTGTAAGTGGCCAAATTATGCTTTTTCCTTTCTTTTTAGTTGCATCAACCTCTGGGCATCGTTCGAGGCCCGACCCAAAGTGTGGACGAGAGGAGGGGGGCTAACCCTATGTGGGCCCAGCGAACACATGTGGACCCGGATGGGAAAAGTGATGAATGGGGTTAAAATGAGCGGAGGTGAGTGATTTTTATGGTGTCAGGAAGTGGGACCATGCAACCAAAATTCAGGATTTCCCACGTAGTGCCAGCCCTAAAGCTAATGGTCAGTAAAAGATATCCCACGAGACTAGGATACAAGGCTAACTACCGAATCGAACAGATGAGACAAGAGTACAAACCTAGCCCACTTCTTCCACTGAATCCCCCCACCAATCCTTGCCCAAAAGTATCCATGACAAGTAAACAAAATTACTCAACTAAAACAATGAAAAGTCATACCTTTGGGGTCGGGAGGCCCACTTTCAAACATGCAATCATAACAAAGGGGCAAGGGACCACAAGGTTGGCTCGAGTGGCAGAGAAAATGGCACATCGAGCTATCTGGTGCTTGCAAGGGGCTGTCAGCTGAGGATCATCTTCGAGAAAAACTTTATCCTAGGGATATCACCCACAAAGTGGTGGGTAACACATATCAACCATATTATAGGGCTAAGGGTTATAAATTATAAAAAGATTAATACTAACAGGTTGCAATTCTTTATGTGCACTTTTCCAAATACACAAATTATGCTTGCACCCTGAAACACTGCAGCCTATAGGTTTGGCTAACCCAAATGACATACTTCCTTAAAATTGGTGCTTTTCCACCGCTAACTCTCCACCAAACATTGTATAAGTGGTGTGATTAGAACATTTCTTTGCCCCTCCTAAAAGCGATGTAAGAGGATGACAAGCTCATTTTCTCTCAACGCCCAATTTCTACAATTAAAAAGAGCAAAAGAAATCAGATTTGGGGCTTTATAGGCACTTTCTTCACAGGTTTGACATTTTTTCTAAAAAGTCAGATGTTTTCAAAAATATCACAATGTGGCAATTTTTTCAAAAAATCGCCCTCTTTTTTTGGTGGTTGAGGGGGAGGGGTAGTGGGATGGATTTAACATCAAAAAAACTCTCCACATTGGAAATACCTCTAAGAATGATGTAATATATGCATGTGATCAAAAAAGATGAAGTTGTCACACAGTGTACAATGAAAATGCCTCCAATATTGATGGTAAGTCAAATAGAGATAAGGTGCCTCTCGATAGAAATAGAATATCACTATAGCCATTATAAGTTGATAACAAGGTAGGTATTCGTAATCACCTTGTGACTTAACTACTAGCCCACTTCATAAAATACATCATATAATAACAACAAGACGTCATAAAAGCACTCTGATCAATCAAATGCCCTTGAAACAAAATGTCAAAATGCAAGCAAGTGACCAACTTGGGATGAACATAAGTATCATTCAACTACCATATTTTCATACATCTAAAAGTTGGAAAATAATCAAGAAAGTTTAATAGCGTACATCTCTAAGTCCCACGTAGCCAGAATCGATACGAACTTGTTTTTCAAATGCTTGAAATATATCCCATCCCCACTCCCTATATGTTTCATTTCCAGTAATTCGCCAAAGGTACATGAGTGACTCAATAGTTTCAGGCCTCATAATGTTCCAGGATGTGCCAACCACCATATCCTGCAACACAATACCTTTTATAAGTTGTTCTTTCAAGTATCTGTAACTTCTATAAACACTACAATTAATACAAAACATATGTTCCTTGCATTAATACTTCAAAATCAAAACATAAGTGTTTCTACATAAAACAAATTGTGGACACAACCCATTGAAAATTCCTTGCTTGTTTGCAATACGAAGTGGGAGTGAATTTTATTTCTGCCTAAATTGAATCGGGAGAAATTCTAACCTCTCCTTCATGGAAAATGTAGTTTTCTCCAGCCAGCTTTGTCCGAGTTGAGTTATAAAAGTTATAGCATGTCCAAGTAAGCTGCAGAAGAAACGAGACCAATCAACAACAATCTAGTCAAACCTATTCATCAATAGATTATTAGATAAATCATATCAAATATGATTAAAGATTAAACAATGGGTTTCATCAGGAAATCATGAGGATTAGAAGAATGAATCTAGTACGGATGAGATCCACATCAGATACAACTATAAATTATTTATATACCATATCACTAGCAAACATTGCTATCAATAATTCTGCAGTTAAGATGTCATTTTTACACTGTATTGGAGCACAACAAATCTCACCAAACATATAAACAGCTAATACAAAAACAAGCTATTATTGTGGTTAAGAATGCATGGCAAAAACATGCACCAACTTGAAGACCAGTGTCTCAATTTTTGGACTTATGACCTATCCAAACCCTATTTATGGGAAGCTAAACACATGCATTATGTTCCATCATTTTATGTATCAGTACAATTCCTATTGAAGTCACTTCAAGGTTATGTACAATCACAGATTTGAGGGTTCGTCAAGAAAATGGAATAGTAGGTTACATTCTCATTACAAACATGAAATCATTAAGCATAAAAAAGCTTAGGAAACCCAAATGCTGAAACCAATAATAATTCCAAGTGGGTCAAAAGCCCTGGAACCAAAATTGCAGCAAAAACCAGATGAATTTGCACATAAAAATAGGAATCAAAAGGACTATAAAAACTGTGGTCTGAGAGGAAACAAAGAATATTTTATTCATAATATCTCTCGAGAGTCAAGATACAAGAGAAATAGAGCCAGTTAACATGTTTTGCAAAATGCATGCAATTATCCAGTAGAAACAATTGTGGAAAGTAGATATCGATATTGATCCTGATAAAGTTAGGGCCATACTGACTAGTCTAATCCTGAGGAATCCCACTGACTTGAGAATGTTTAAGTACATACATAGAGTTCAATTTTTCTTTAAATATGTCTGATATCAACAAGTAAATATTTACAACATTGAAAAATAAAAGTGGAAGTGTATATAGAGGGGGGAATTATATCCTATTCCTCAATGCTGCTAAAGAAAAAGTAAAATCAGAATAATCTAGGGCGGGTAATTTTTTGGCATCCTTACTCAAAATGTACCCTTTGGCAGACAATTACATACATACCTCTTGCAGCTAAGAGTGACAAAAAATTGTATTGAACAGACCTCATCAGAAAAAATATACTTGTACTGTAACTTCCAAATGGTAAATAATGCAGTAATTCTTAGTGAATCCCAAATGCCTGTGAAGGAACTATTATTGACTGATAGTCACCCAGCAAAACTACTCTCCAATAAAGTTGTCCCAGAAATAGCATTGATTGTCAATCCTAAACAGATTTCCAGTAACTTCTAGCAAACTTGCCATAGATAAGATGTGCTTCTCTGTCACTGGTTGGCTGCAATCTAGGCAAAGGCCATCTGTTACACACTGTAAGACAAGTGGGCTTTAGATGGCAGCCCCTTGGTAAACAACAAGCTAAGCAAAAGCCCGGATTTAATAACTGAGGCAACACGAGCAAACAATCTGGTGTCAGCGAATCCACCGATTCTTTGAATAATAAGAAATCCATCTTGCTGCTTGCATTCAATAAAAAAAACAAAGGATGCTTCTTGTGCAGGAGAGAGTATATCCTTTTGTTGTCATGTACCCTTTGATGGTGTGAAATAATTGTTGAGACTCTTTGCTAACCAAACCCTCATGAAGTTTCTCTTAGTAAATGTTACCCACCAAAATGGGTAACCCCATAGGAGAAAACTGTTTTTCTTACCTTTGGACAACCAACCAGCCAACGACCCCTGACATTCACTTCTTGATGATGATATGCCATTTGCCTCCGCCATCTGCATCAGCCACATACCTCTCACCATATGGCATTTCCTCTTGGATGAAGGTTGAATGCTATTGAAAAGGTACTTTGATAATTTTGCAATTGGGTGCTTATACTCGTTTGTTTTGGGCAATTAGAATGGACCGATCTTGACTGTATATATGTTCTCTCACCTTACTACAAGGGTTAATCTTTAACCTAGTCCAGTGGAACCTCCCTTTAGGCCTTAGGGTTATTTCCTCTTTTCAAGGGCTATTTTTCAAGCGTTTATATATTCCTTGTCTAAATGCATAGCTTTATGTTAATTTTTTCATGAAATATTGCATGCTTTAATTAAAAATCTTGAACATCCCTTGAGAACCTCCTAGAGAGCTTTTCTCTTGATTTTATCCCCTCATAAAGTGATAGATAGGGTTTTAAAAGTGGAAACTTAGCGTTTTCCTCCTTACTCTTTTCAAGCATTTGATATTTCCATAATAATTTTTGCTTAAACTCCATCACTCAAATAGTTAGTAGGCACTAGCTTCCACGTAGATGGTCAAAAATCAAAAACTTCAAAAAGTAACCTTTTTCTTCTTCACCTGAAAGTTTGGCCCCAAAATTTCGAGCCCTCATTTTTGGAGGCCCCTAAAGTTTTGGTCCTAAAATTTCAGCCCCTAAATTTTCAAACCTCTAAAATTTCATCCCTTTAAGGCAAGCCACTAAGGATAGGGTTTGAAGCCAAATTCAGCTAGGGCATGAGTATTGACCTAGTTAGAAGATGTTCTACCTAGCTAAGCCTTAAAATATCAAAATCTAGCGATTTGCATGGTTGGGAGTCACTCCCAAGGGTTGACATCATCAACCCTAGGAAATTCTAGGACTAGAAAAACCCTCATTCAACACTAAGGCTTCAACTAGGGACGATTGAAGGTTTATGGATCCTATTGTTGATTATATCATTATGACAAATCTTTCCTCTCTCCTGGTATGCTTAGTTGAGCTACTTTTGAGTCATATATCAAAAAACCTAGGTTACAAGTCCCTTTATAGGTTGCTTCTAAGGTGCGGTATTCTTTGTCTTGTAGAATCAAGCCTTGTCCTTAGCTCGAGTATCTTCAAGGGGCAATTCAAATGTCACCTTTGAACTAGTGCCTTAGAATATCTATTAGGTGACCAACACCAAGAAGCCTCCCTAGTGATGAAATTCCTCTAAAGAGCAAGAGGTAGAGTGTTGTGGTGAAAATGAAAAGTTGAGTCCTTGTGCCAATCTGGAAGGACAGGTTGTTTGGGAAGCCAGTTAGAGTAGGAACTGTTGCTACACTTAGAGTACCGGCTAACACAGCAAACCCAACCTTGCTTAAGTGGTTTAAAAATATGGCATGATCCATGATTGCGCCCCATTCAATCACACGAAAGTATAGCACTAAAATTCTCACATAAAGTGCAGATAACATATCTACATCAAGATTGAAGAGTAATAAAGAGCTGAGGTACACACCTAAACAGGGAGTGGCAGACCAGTGATGGCCCTGAAAGGATTTTTGAAAGTAGAAAACAGGTAAAGGAAGGTCAATAAATCCCATAATACTACCATTGGAGAATGCCTGTCAAAACCCTATCAATAAGTAGAAGCTATTTGTCTTTATCCCACCTGAAGCAATTAATGTTGAAGTGGAATCCATGCTTGTCCATCTATACAGTTTGCATTTCAAGTTTATCTTATCACCCTGATGTTTTATTGATCCAAGGTTTATTTGGAAACAGAGATAATTGGTTCACCCAGGGATTCGCCATTTGTTGTGGCCACAACCACCAACCTATTAAAACATGCTCTGGTAGCAAATTTGAATGGGTCCCCTAGAAGTTTGATCTTTCACTTCTCCAAATGATTTGTTTTTATCCCAAGGATTTTAACTCTGTGTCGAGTCAAATCTTCAATTCTTAATGATCAAGACCCCCCTTTAATAAACCTCTACTACATGATTCACTCACGAGTCACAACCCAGTCTAGCCCTTCATTCCTATCCTTCATCAAGACTCTTTCAAATCCTCATAAACGTTCATGGTGCCCTATGCCCATGCATATAATCACCCCCACTCTTTACCCCTCAAAATCTTCCATCACATCTCTTTTCCCATTATAACTCTTTTTGCTTTGAAAAGCACGCATAACTTGCCCTTTCCGCTTATCACAATCAACACTGCGCATCACTATACACCGGACCGAACGGTATTGTTAACCATAACACATATTTATTTTGTGTCCAAAGCCCCATCGCATATCGCAATTGGCGGGGTCCAAGGCTTATATATAAAGCACACTGTGATATACCGGACCCGCCGGGACTATTAAACGTGACACATATATATGTTGGGTCCGCTCCCCAATTGCAAGTCGCAATAGGCAGAACCTGAGGTCCATACACAAGGAGTTATGCAATGTGGTGGACCCGCCGATATTATTAAGCACATCATATATATTTTCGGGTCCGGAGCCTATTGCTAATCGCAATCGGCAGTCGGCGAAAGTGAAGCCCATGCGATATGCGAAGGGGCGATATGGCGGACCCGCCGATAATTATACGCCTAGGTGCATAACATTTCAAGTCCGACCGCGGGTTTTGCCGTGTTTTCCCTGTGTTTTCGATAAAGTGTTCCGGTCCCGGTTTTCAAAGGAAAGTCTTATACGACGGACCCAAGGGGATTATGAACCACAGCACATATATATTTCAGGTCTCGTCAATCGCAAGTCACAATCGATAGAGCCCAAAGCTTAAACATAAGGCGCTATGCAATTAGCGGACCCGATAGGGTATAGGTTCCCATCTATAATATTTCAAGTCTGGATTTCGGATCCGGTTATGTGTTATGCGATGATTTTCAATGTAAATCGAGTTTACGCTTGCGGGACTTAATCAAAGAGTGAATTAAAAAAAAAACAGGTGCCGATTCTTTCACACTTGTCCTTTTATCGTTATAAACGTTTAATGAAGGCAAGATTTGTGTTTTTTAAGCATTTATATCATATTTTCATAAGTATAGCTGATGTTGGTTATCTCTGCAGGCGAGGACAGAGAGAAGGCAAGCGAGGTCGAAGAACGAATGCATAAGCATCAAGTATGGCTCCAGATAAAAAATGCATGAGCAGATCCGAAAAGTTTATATATGCGGATATGTTTTATTTAAAAATTTGGCTTTAGACATTGGCGGTCATGTTTCCATGTGTTACCTGTGTGTTCCGAAGGTTATGCGGTCTCAACCCTTATCATGAAGAAAGGACACGCATACCTCCTCCTTTCAATCGGCATCTATTCATTTCCCCAGGAAATGAAATGCTTCAGCAGATGTGGCCTTTACGTGTCAATGGTTACATCGACTGTTCTAGGCCTGTATATTTTAATTTGTATATTGAAAAGAGGAGGGAGGTGAAAAGTCAGGGGAGACCGAGGGTCAGTGGCTTCTGCATAAGTATTACCTTTGAAGATGAGAGGAGGGATTTTTTGGGCAGAACAGCTTTTGATTTATTGTGAATAAAGAAGATTGTTTGGGTCAAGAAGGAGCCTTTTGTTTCAGATTTATTTTTCTCTGCTTTCATGTGTTTAGAATCAGAGTGTTGTTGCTGGCATAAAGATAAATGTGTTTTGCTTTGTGCATATTGATAACATACAGTTAATGGTTATTCCTGGTTATTCAAATATAATTCAATAGCATGTTTAACTCATGAAAGGTTGCTAATTCTAAACTTTTTTAAACATCAGTTGCAAGTGTTATTTGTATTGAAAGGAATGTGTATTCCTGTATAAGTAATTGGATTGCAATTGAGATTTAATACAGCCTTGTTCTTATGTGAACTAGTAATTGATTCTTCTGGACTTGGAATCTACATATGATGTTTAACCTCTTTTGTTATGCTCCTGCAGGATAGATTAGGATAGTTAGGACAAGCTTAAGTAGTGAGAAGTAATGTAGATAGAATTTGATACATATAGGTTAGTTGTTTCGTTTTGTTGATTTAATTGAAGTCTTCCTCCTGGAAGCAATCTTTCAACACCTATAATAGTTTACGGGATCCTTTAAAACCCGTTGGAACTGGCCACCCCAAACGAAAGCAGATCTAATTGGGGTCTGTGATCGAGTTAGTTCCCCTTGTTGGTATAGAGAAAATTCGCCATGTCAACATGTTCGAAAAGCCTGGTCCTTAGTTCAATAATGCTCCAGAAAGTTATTAAAGAATGCTTCAATTGATGAAATACTCCTAGGCTCGACTTTATACAACCATGAGTCATGACCTTGAAGCGACCTTATGAACAACAATATGAGCACATCATGATGAACCACATCAGTTTTTGTGCTATATGTAGCAAATCTTGTCACAAGATAGCAGAAGATGGATCACCATCAAACTTAGGCACCGCAAGTATTTTGCGTAAGCTGACATGGTTCGGGTACCCATGAATGTTAGCAATGTCCAAGGCAGGGATTTTAACAAGATAAGACATCCTATTAGGTTACACATATAAATCATGTAGGAGCCACGAGGGTGAATTCAAAGATGCCTTGAGAGATGCCTGCCTCACCCTACAAGCATTGACTTTGAGGTTCAATGAAGAACAATGGCTTTGTTATTCCAATGGAGTCGCCAAAAGAGGATGTATATTGTCGTTAAAGGAATTACCTCTTCAAATATTACGACAAGGAGGCAGACATGCTTCCTCCTCGGCAACGGCGCCAAAAATGTCACCACAAAATCTAGCAAGGCCCTAACGAAGGGAAAACCTAAGGGGCAACTACAAGACTAAACGAAAACAATGAGGCAATGACCCACTGTCACCTTAGTCAAAGTCCTCTACTCTTTACGGACTTTCACCGATGGGAGGAGTCATGGTAAGGAAGGAATATTTTGGATTGAATAGATCAACGATTTAGGTAGGACGTTATTCCACAAAGCCCATTCATGGAGAGACACAACAATGGCTCAATGTTTCAAGGAAGCTAAACGCTCTCCAAGAAAGGCCTAGGATAAGATCAAGATTTAGGGTTTGAGATTTATGATTATAATAGGTATTCTTAACATCAAGGCTCCAAGTAATGGGATAGGACCTCTCAAAGAAGCTCAATGTGATGTTTTAACACTTCCAAAAAGATCTTCATTTCCTTTGAAAGGCCTAGGAAAGACTTGCACTAGACCTACAGTTTTTTATAATTTATTCCAACAAATAATATGTTCATACAACCCTCAAAGAAGGTCGCAAGGTGTGTGTTACAAATATAAACTATATAGAATAACAATAAATATAAATAAATGTAAAAATTAAATAATGAAATAATGATTATGCTAAATAGTCATTAGTTAAGTGAAAAGGCATGTCTAAAAGACATGCCCAATCATGAAAGGACGTCTGCCTAGCTATATAAGTGGGTCCTCATTGTAACATTCAACATATCTCTTCTACATTTTTATATATAATAAATTATTATTACAAAATACCTCGTGTATTTTTACACTAAAGTCAACAAGCTATAAGTTTTGTTGTTTCAGTGGCATCAAAGCCATGCGAGACTTTGATCACTATCACCCACACAATATAACCATGCGAGACTTTGATCGCTATCAGCTGCACAATGTGCCATTAAGTTTACGTCCTGAATTCATTGAGCAGTTTAGTAAAATTCAAGAAAAACTTCAGCAATGGGAAAAATCATATGTAGAAGTTACAGCACGTCTAAAGGAAATCGATAATAAGGATGATGATAGCAGTGTAGAAACGAAACAAGGTGAAGTAGGAGAAGAAGATTTTGATTAGAACGATGATAATGAAAATGAAGATGTAATAGATAATGTTAATAGTGACAGCAAGCACATAAAAAGTGCAGCAAAATTGAGAATAAATGAAAGTAGAAACCCTCCTATTCCTCCATCCTCCTTGCTGCACAACATTAATGCCAATGTTAATGATGCCAGTAACATCAATATCAACAGAATTCAAAGAAGATACAGACTGAATGGAAATGAAAATGACAGTGACATGAATGTTGCTGCATTATTTCCTCCTTACTACTCCATAATAACAATGGTTTGAACAGAAATAGACCAACATTAACACTGAATGAAGATGGAAACAACAGTAATTCTTTGAGTCTTCCCAACCCTCCTATTCCTTCCCCTTTCTTACTGCCCAACAACAATAATAATGGTGATTATGGAAATGAAAACATAAATTCCAACGAATTAAGTCCTGCTAAGCCTCCAAATCCTTCCTCCCACTTACTGTCCAATAACCATGGTAATAATAACCAGAGGCCCAGCAGAAGTAGCAAAACAACATTAAGGCTCAATGGGAACAGAAATTTCGGTGACACAAGTGACCTTGTTCATCATCCTGTTGTGCCCTCTCCCATACTGTGCAATAATAATAGTAATTATGATAGTGATGACAGCGACAGCAGCACAAGTGGAAGAAGATCAAGAAGATTACATGAAAATAGAAATGGAAATAGAAAATATGGCATTCCAAGCTTAGGAGAAACTGTTAGAGAACAATTTTGCAGGACGATGGCTTTTCCGAAATTGAGAAACTTGACAAGGAAAGCCTCCTCTCTCATCACTGATTCTACCCTACTACAGTCAGTCCAACAGTCAAGCAAGAAATACTGCAAGCAAAATCTGCGAATTCCTCCGAAAGATGAAGTTGCAGGGTGGCGAGAGTGTTCTGAGGCCCCTCAATTGTATACTTCATCCCATGAATCACTGGAAGGCGTAAAGAAGAAGTACACTTTGTGCAAATTGATTAAATCAATGTGTCATCCCACCAAGGATATGGAACCTTTCAAAACACCCAACATTAAAGCGGCATATTCTCATTTCTGCGCGGGAGAGAATTCCCAAGATATTTTTAAAGAGTTAGTGTGTTTGAGACAAATGAGGTTGCAGGGCATTTTCCATTACAGTGCAGAAGACGATGTAGACAATGCTACTTGTGACACCAATCTTAAACAATTTCTCAGCATCATATCTTCAGTCTCTTTTCATCCCTCTGAATCGATGGCCTTTGCATCCCTCAAGTTGTTAGCCATATGTAAACCAGAGCTACTGGAAAGAGTCAGTCATTTGCTAAGATGGCAGTACCGCCATCCTGACTTGAATCTACCATGGAAGGAAGATGTTTTGCCAGTTCTAGCCTTATCTAGCCCAAATCACCACACAACCTTTGTGCCTCAGTCGTTGAGTTCCACAGAGGAAAATGACTTAAATAGAGCGAAGAAAAGATTGTTTAGGCTCTGCAGAACATGCAAAGCAGCTAAGATTTCTTTACTGGCGGACGCAGAATACACAGCTTTTCATCCAGCCATTGATTACTTAGTTTACATAGCATTTTCCAAAATCAACAAATCAGGAGGGAAGCCTCTTGTTTATCAAACGGTGCAAGCTTATCTGAAAGACTCATTCCCCAGATTAATTATAGCAACCGAAGAGGCCAAGAAGCAGGGCATTACATTGGTGTGAAGCTTGCACACGGCAGCTAAATGAGCATAGAAAATAGATGGGAAAAGTCATTGTTTGTACCTTCGCCAATACATTCTTCCATTATGGAGACACGGGTCTGTTATGATGATTGCGCTTCAATCCTGTTGGAAAAAGTTGCTAAAGGCGAAGCAGCAATGCTGCTCGCTACACACAATCTAGACTCTGTGAATACAGCTATTGCTAAATCTAAAAGACTGGATATTGTGAAGAGAAAAGGAGTTTTGCAGTTCACTCAATTGAAGGGCATAGCCGACTTACTTTCTATGAGTTTACAAAATGCGGGTTTCATGATTGTTCACTACTTGCTTCGCAGCCGTCGCTGTTCCAGTGTGGCAAAAGTACTCGAGATCTTCACAGTCGCCAAGAATTTACAATCCACGCTATGACAATGCTCACAATGAAGAATTTCAGGTTATGTATGTATGTATGTGGCATGTTTCAATGTCCCACTATCCGGACAAGCCGACGGCATCTTCCGGTCCGCTTCTTATACGCAGTCAACAGACATGGTCAACCGTCACCATTAGTCATTTCGCCTGTTTTCTCTTATAGTTATAAATCATAAACTATATAATAACAATTATAATAATTATAATCAGTTGTGAATCATGGTACAAGTAGGAAACCAGCTTCAGAACGTTACAGGGAATAGTTAACGGGTCCCCCAAGCCCCAAGAAAAACCAGGTAGCGAAGATTTAGCACTTAGTGAAACTCAAAAAAAATGTGCATTTAATGCTTAGAATCATGCTTCGGGTTGGTGATGAGTCCGCATGTCGTCTACCTATCAACAAAATCTGGTTCCATATTAACGTGAGTAATCTGCCTACCTGCGGCAACTATAGTATAGAAAATTAATTATAATTATTATATAATTAATTATTCAAAAAAATAAAATATATATATATATATATATATATATATATATTATAATAATAACATTATTATTATTATTATTATTATTATTATTATTATTATTATAATATACCAAACAAAAAAAACAAAAAACTAGTTCCAAAATTATATTACCAGCAAATTATACATGCTAGGGTACTGATGATGTAGAGTTACATATGCCAAGATTTAGATGACAAATGCAAGATGAAGAAAATTGCCAACAATATAGCTTTGAAGACAAAGCTTTTTGAAGAAAGGGGCAATGTTACGAATATAAATTATATAAAATAACAATATATATAAATAAATGTAAAAATAAATAATCAAGTAATGATTATGCTAAATAGTCATTAGTTAAGTGAAAAGGCATGTCTAAAAGACATGCCCAATCATGAAAGGACACCTGCTTAGGTATACAAGTGGGTCCTCATTGTAACATTCAACATATCTCTTGTACATTTTTATATTTAATAAATTATCATGACAAAATACCTCTTGTGTATTTTTACATTAAAGTCAACAAGTTATAAGTTTTGTTGTTTTAGTGAGAGAGAACAACCTAGGTTTTCCCACTTGGGGCAGCACACAGGGCGAGATATTTTATGGATAAAACTCAAGCAGATGCCCACCAAACTTGGAGCATAGGTAGCCTAGACCATGAGCTTGATGTTTGCACCCTTGTATTCTCGAAAAATCACCTCCCTAAAATTTCGCTGAAAGCCCTAGATTTTCGCCCTACCTTTAGGGGACCAAAATTTAGGAGGAGAAAACATGTAGAAAGAGGAATTTTATCACCAAAATCCTTTGACTAGTGCTTAGTCCTTTAAGAAGAGGGAACAAAACTACAATCAAAACCCCTCCTTCCAAGTCACCCAATAATCCATGCCCAATGTGCCCAAGGAAAAATAAAGCATAAGCACTTATGTGCACAATGAAAACATACCTTTAGAATTGGATTGCCCACCTTCAAACATATGCTCTTGACAAATGGGCGAGGGGACATATGACTGGCTCAGGGAGCAGAGATCAAATGGCACAATATATCAGCTACAGTCATGGCTGTGAGGGGGTGTTGGCTGCCAGTTGAAGACAAGTCTAGGAGAAAAATTCTTCTATGGGTCACCCACTTTTGGTGGGTAACAAGCCCATAACTACAACATTTCACAGAATACTGATTTGGGATGGCCACATCATTTAACTATGCCACAATTTTGTACCCCGCTCAGAAGTTCATATCGTCTTGTATCATCGAATATGACAGTTCCAAGAATTGAAAAAGTCATGAAGACAGTACGAAACAGAAAAGGATACCAAACATTCCATCAATAGCCTTTGAGGACAAAGCTTTTCTAAGGAGAAGGCAATGTTATCAACATAATATATAGTTAATAATTAATAAATAATTAGTATATTGAAGAGACATGTCCTAAAGGACATGACTATTCGTGAATGGGCACCTTGCCTAGTATATGAATAGGGCCTACATTTGTAATCAATCATATCTCTTGTAAATTCAACATTCTTATAAATAAATATTACTTGTCTTATAATGGATATTTTCATATTCCAGATATTCTGAAAATATTCGTTAGTATACGAACCTTGTTTGTTACAGTAATCAAGGAACTGAAATGGTTGTGTTTCCCCAAAAGGTTAGTTTAGATATGAACATTGAACATTATAAAGGGATTATTCTCCCCATTTATGTGGGTTTTGTTTTTCTGCTCATGAAGTTAAAAACGAAGTCTGTAAACCTCAACATGATTTGTGGATATTATCTTGTCTGTAAACGTTTAACCTGTTAAGGGAAACAATTAATCACATTTTGCATTTTAGAGTGCATGACCTGTGTTTGTTGATTTGGCTTTTCTTGGATATGTATTGGAGCAGTTTTCTTGTACTAGAATTCATCTAGTTTAATAACTCTTGTTTGTATCCAAGACCTGCAGATATGGTGTGCATATGCACCGACTAATACCAAGGCTTCTGAGAATATCCAGGAGTAGCATCAAGTGAAATTTTCCATTTGTTCCAGAAGAAAAAGGAGGGGGGGTTGGGATCACTAATTGGTCAACTAGATTAATCCCAACATAGTACCAAGGATCTTACTTATATGTGTTTGTATATATAAAAATAAATTCCTTGAATGCACAAAAGCACATACACCGTAAATATGCATTCATATAAATCTGTATATATATATAACACACACACAGGCACATAAATTCATCTACATACACATACATATACATGCAGACTGGCAATAAATAAAGGCTTGTAGAAAATGACTTAAAATAAATAAATTCCCCTCTACACCCATATATTGCCATATTAATGTTTTTGGCAGCTGCAACAAGTCTCCTGTACATGTATACATGGATTTGCATCACTTGTCGACATTTGAACTAGAACCATAACAAATGAATAACTATATAATAGGGTGTGCCTCAAAAAAAGAGAACAGAAATATAGAGTGTACCATTATTATTTGTTATGACAACATACCTCCTCTGCAAGGGAAAGATACTCTGCTGCTTTATCTGTATCATCAGTAGAAGCTCCAAGAGCAAGCATACCAGGAGCAAAGCATGCAAGCTCATCCATCTGCAAGTAGTTTAAAAAAATTGAGTGTTGGGCAATAGCTCAGTTATTGAATTCACTTGATCCATAAAATGCACAAGAGAGGGTCAATGTAATCTCACCTTGTCTATCAAGGCACTACCAGACCGCTCTGCAATATAAGTGTATGAAGAAGGACTTGATTTCTTAATCAATTTCATTAATCCTTGCATGGACCTTTCCCACATCTCTCTGCCAAATTTTGGTTAATTCAGCACGATCTAAAGTAAAGCCTAGAATTGGAATTAGAAAATTGAACAGATGCTTCCTAAGTTTCTAGCGGCATATATTAGTAAATATCTTTTTCGAGTGATGAATTTTACTCAGAATGCCTTCTCTTCTGTTGAAATTTACATGCAGACAAGATTTCTACCTGTAGTGCTTCACACCATCCGTTTTGTTACCTTGGATCCATACCTTCAGTAAGTACTCATAAAAGCTGTCACGAAGAAAGTAGGACATTACTTAAGATTGCTGTGAATCAGTTAATCTAAAATATTCATCTTTTAACTTCAATCAGAACCTGAGGAAGACCAAAATGAGATAACCCAAAGACGTGTGGTGATTGAACCTTGAAAGTATTCTAAAAAGTATAATCAGCATAAAGCCAAAGCTACAGAGTCTGCTTGGGCATAATAATACTATAAGGCCATATAAATGGTGCAGTTGAGTTGACCAGCTCATCTGTTTTTGAAAAGAAAATTTTAAAAATAGCATAAAGAATATAACTATTCTTCCTTTTTGCCAATCAAAAGCCTATAGCATAAGTTTCTAAAACAAAAACAAACAAAAAAATGACTCACTATTGCCAACACATTTCTAAAACAAATGTTATAGGGAGTTACTCTTGGTCTTCGGTTTATTATGTTTGAATATATTTTGATCTCCCCCTAAACATTAAACATTTGTTAGCATTGAGATTGTCAACAGGGACTTGGTTTGCTAGTGAGGTTAATGGAATATTAAGCCATCCTCCAAGGTTAGAATATTGACAATTGCAGAGATCTGCCCACTCAAATGGAACGTTAAAAAGGGACAAGGCTGAGGGCAATCCCAGCCGAATATGGCTGAACAGATCCTCATCAGACCTGGCACCTAAACCAAAGGAATTCCAAGCTATGTGGTGTAGCTTCTGACCATGGAGCATGTTTCTCAAAGAAACTTCCAAAAAAATCCATTAAATCAAAATAAATTAATCAGACAAGATGGTGTTTTAATGTTTTTTAAGCTGATATAGGTGGCGTTTTGCTTTGGGTTATGATATGTCAACTATCTTAGTCTTTATTGTTAGTCAATTTTCACATGCTTCAGCTAGTGGCAGCCTGCTTACGTGCAGCACACTTTTTGGAACTCAAATGCTAGTAAATACTGTTGATTATTGCATAATAATAAAGGTTATTGAAAGCATTTATCACCCAAAAAACAGAATCTGACTGCATAAACCAAAGGAATGTTATCTAGCCACTGGGTTAAACTACTCTTACCATGTCCATCTTTTCAATTCTGGTATCTCTATTGACATTTGTTAATTTTGCACAAAAGAGGCAAAACCTTTCTTCATTCATGTCACAGATATATAAAGAGATCAAGATTTTGGTCTGATGCTAACCTTTTTATCGCATATTATAAGATGTTTGCCCATTGAGAATACTCATACATAAAATTACTTATGTAAACTTATTGTATAGACTGGAATGGCAGTTTGTATTTTGATTAAATGATGATAGACAAAGAAATTTGAACTTAGGTACAAACTAAGATTCTTCACTAGACCTATGGCTTGTGAAATACTTTTAACATTTCTATTCTTTATGAATGACAACAACTTTCCAATATTTTTTAACTTCTTTCTCAGCAGGATAGCAAGTGGTCAAAGAGAAAATCCTAAGTGACAACTAGTTCTTACAGTGGATCTAGAAATCATATTTTTGGTATATAGTAGTCAGAAACAACTCAATTTTTCACAAGTGAATATTATTCTTCATACTTGGAATAAACAGAGGTAAGTTCAAAAAGCCATATGCTAGAAAAGTTTAGTGGGATTGCTTGCTTCGCAGAAGAAATTGGTTTATGAAATGCTGGAAAATGAGGCACGGTATGGTCTCTTATAAGGCAAAGATTGGAGCTAGAAAAAGTTTAGTATTAGGATGTAATGCCAAAATCCCTGTTTCAGAGGTTAGATATCTTGGGAGCCAGTGTTCTAGACCTGCACATATTGCCAATGAAGAGAAGACACTAATTGCTTTAAGATAGATAAGCACTAACCTTTGAAGAGCAGGCTAGTGCTTGCTTTATTATGACAGGAAACAGTAAACCCCTGACGAATGAGAGGTTGAAAAGAGGATGATAAGGTGCTTCTAGCACAGTAATATAGTACATTGTCAAATTGACTCATCCTAGGTTCAAGCTAATATTCAACCTACTTTTCACAAGGCACAGTCAATGATTAACTTCCACTTATACTGGACCTGCTCAGTGCCAGGCTTCCAGCATATAAGATATCAGAATAACCATGTGATCTGACAAGTACACAAACTTAAGCATCATAATTCCGTCCATTATAACCACTAGCTAATTAAAAAAAACTTTAAATACCTTACATTCTTGAGGCTAATGCAAATGTGATGCATTTGCCTACTATCTAGAAGATTAAGAAAAGTAGATATAAGAACGAGTAATAAACCATATGAAACTTTTCATGATCGGTATGATGGAATTCAAACACCCAAGCATTATTCCTCATTGATATCTCATCTAATCTTTCATGATGACTGCCTCTGGGATTAGCTTCCTCTAATCAAATATCAATGATGTTGACAGCTAATCCTTGGGATTGGGTGAATATGTGTAATATAATGTAAATAGAAAACAAGAAGAGTTGGAATATGAAGAGACACTGGGAGATGAAGCCCAAGAGTCTCTCCCTCCATGTATATATCTATGACCAGCCTTACTGCAAAATCACAATTTCATTTGAGGAGTTACCTCCTAGCCTGACATGGTATTAGAGCCAGCTCCATTTTTGGTTTCCCTCTCTGCCCTTGTAACTCCTTCCTGCTTATATTCTGCCTATTTTGCAGAACTGACACCTATGCCATTGCTCCATTCTCTGCGTTAAGCGCTAATCTACACCGAAATCTGTGTTGCTGGAGGTTGCTGGAGGATCGAGTTTGTTCTTCCTAGAAGTGTTGTGGTGCAGTGAGCCTCCTCCATGTTGCGCGAATGGCATACTGATATGTGGTATGTCAATTTTTTATGACTATGGTGTTCAAACTGTGGCGTCAAATGCATTATTGGATGGTGGTATTACATTCAGTTTGGTGGTATTACTGTGTTGAACACTGTGTTATATATGTGTTGAAACGTTGTGTTACCCAGTTTCCATACCATTGTAATACGCTATCCACAGTTATATTAACACTGTTATATATTACGTTGAATGGTGAATGATATTGCATTATGTATTGACTCCCCTCTACACTCACCACTCTCCTCTTCAATGCTGCTCTATTGCCTCCCGTTGGTGTCCCGGTTATATACCACATTACGTTGAACGACTCCATTGCGTCGAATGTTGACTGGTTGCCTTTGTCTCATATTACGAGCCTGACTCCTCCCATTCCTCGTGGTGCTGCACCATACCCGATTCCATAAATATCATCACAGTCATATACGTTGAATGGCGACCAGTCATAATATATAACGTTGTCCATACGCAGTATCGACTCCCCTTATCTTGTTTGCAAGTATCACAGTTAACGTTGCGCCATACCACCACTCCACCGCCAGGTTTCTCCTTGTATTACTTGTAGTTAGTTAACACTCACCAATGCCCGGTCCATACCACATACACCATATTGCCACCTCTACTGGATCATAATCCCATTCATACATTGACGCTCCACACCCATGGTATCACCGCTCCTTTATGCTCCCATATATTACGTTGAACACTCCTGTTACGTTGAATGCTCCCATATATAACTACACCCCGAAATAATACCTCCCCCATACATTCACTCTACCATTCCAGCTAATACCTCCGCCATATACCCCCTCCTCTATACCACTCCTCTCCCATATAACCCCTTCCCCAATAATACATGTCATATTGCCACCAAAATTGTATTTTTCACAATATTGCTACTAGAGTGCATTTTTTTACAACGGAAGTGCAATTTTTTTATATATTGGCAGCAGAGTACATTTTTACACAATTCACATATTTTAAAATGCATTTATTGATATCTATTGTTGGAGTAGTTCTCTCTGAAAAGAGAACTATCTTGAATGTTCACGGAAGATTAAACACACTCACATTTTCAATGAGATAAGGAGTTTGTGTAGGAGAAGGAGATAATGAACCTACAAAGCCCACCTCAGATAAAGAGATTGTCATTTGGGAAAATAAGAACAGCAAGGCTTATGCCTTGATTGCAGCATCTGTAAATGAAGAGGTGAGTCGCCATATTTCACCATTCTCAAATGCTTTTGAAGCCTTACAAAAGTTGAAGGAACTATATGACTCACACTCTGAACTTGAAGTTGTCCAATTGATGATTAAATTGTTCAGTCTTGAATTGAAAAATGATGACCCTCTTGCTTTAGCATCAGAAGTAAGACCTATTATGCGTGATATCAAAACCATTGGTGTTCACTTATATCAAGGCACTATATCCCACTTATTCAAATTATCTTGAGTCATTGCAAGCAAGTGGAAACCTCAAGGAAATTACCTTTGACTCCCTTGAGAAGAAGTTTGTTGAGAGAGAGAAGGCTTTTGGGAAGAAGACAACTCCTCAGTCTTCTAAAGAAGTTGTGTGTCTTGCACATAAAGAGAAGAATCATGCACAAGATTCTTCTAGAGGAAGAGGTGGCCGAAGAGGAAGAGGAAGAAGGAATTTTTGAGGCACGGGGGCAAACAGTTCCAAGGAGAAAAGTTGGTCTTCATTGCATACGCTGCAATAGAGATGGACATGATGCATCCACATGTAAGTTGCCTTGGGACAGAATTGAGCAGGAAAGAAATGAAGCCAAAGGTAAAACCAATGACAAAGGAAATGGTAAAGCACATGAATCCGTTCATTATGTTGTGGCACATTGCAATATTAGAGTAACTGAAGCCTTATTTAATGCTTCACTTGCTTCTTGGAAAAATGATTGGTTGCTTGATTCAAGGGCAACTTACCATATGACTTTTAGAAAAGATTTTTTTGAAGAATTTACTAACAATGTTGATGGAGCAGTATACTTTGCAAACAAGTCAAAACTCAGGCCATCAAGGCTTGGAACAATCAGGCTCAAACTGCCTGGTCTTCCAGACTTTCTTCTGCATGATGTTCTATATCTCCCAGAGCTGAGGAGAAACTTATTGTCTTTGGTCCACAACTGCCAGCAAGGACACTCCATTCGTATGTTTGATGGCAAGGTTGAGGTCAAAAAAGCATCAGATCGCTCACTTGTCATGACAGAGATAGAAGAAGAAAGACTTTTGACGTTGCAAGGTACCTCCGCTCGTGCACAGAACTTCTCATACAATTCTCATCATGATGAAGGTACATTTCCATCAAGTCGTTTATGGCATGCTAGATTTGGACACTTGAACTATGACAGTCTTCGCATGTTGAAGAAAAGTGGTGTTACTGGTTTGCCTACAATTCCTAGGAAACTTAAGCAATGTAATGCTTGTATCTTAGGAAAGCACAGCAAACAGTGTTTTCATGATTCACATTCCAGAGCACATAGAAAACTTGAACTCGTTCATTCAAACTTATGTGGCCCAATGCTTTTTCCTTCCGCAAATGGTAATAAATATATGATGACATTTGATGACTACACCAGAATGTGTTGGGTTTATTTATTGAAGAACAAATCTGATGCTTTTCAAACTTTCAAGAACTTTCATGCATGGATTGAAAATCATATACAATCTCATATTGGCTCTATTCCCACTGATAATGGAAAAGAATACACTTCAAATGGATTTGAAAACTATCTTCGCCAGCATGGATCAAACATCAAACAAATGTGCCTTAGAATCCCTAGCAAAACGGAGTAGTTGAAGCCTGAAAGAATGAACAGGACAATCTTAAATATGTTATGTTCCATGATGTTTTTCAAGAATGTTAAACTGATGTTTTGGGATGACGCAGTTCAATGTGTTGTGTATATAAAGAATAGGTGTCCATCTAATGCTATTAGAAACAAGACTCCTTATGAAATGTGACATGGTGACATTCCTTCGGTAAAGCATCTCAGGATCTTTGATTCCACCTGTTATGCCTTGATACCTAAGGAATAAAGAAACAAACTTGGTGCAAGGAGTCGTAATCGTATCTTCTTGGGGTATTCAAATACCTCCAAAGCATATAATCTCTATAATGAAGTTAATAAGAATTTTGTAGTATCCAGAGATGTGATCTTTCTTGAATCTTCCAAGGCTGATAATGTTGTTAAGCGGTAGCTTGATCGCTTGGATAGATTCAAACATGAAAAGTCTTTCCAAGAATTTGATAATGAGATTCCACATCTTGAAGGGGGGATTCCTATACTAAATCAATCTGTGGAATCTTCTTCTAAAGCACTCTCTCCCCCACACGAATCTCCACCCACTAATGACACTTTGAGTGATGTGATTGACAATTGGGAGACTCAATCTTGATTCAGCCCCAACTCAGTCAATTGAATAGCCTGGGCCATCTCAGAAAGGTCCTTCAAATGGCTGACAAAGACACTTGAAAGTGTTCGTCCTGATGAGGTTGGAAAGATAAGAACAAGAAGCACAAACAGGCAAAGTGGACGTGATGTAAATGATTCTGATTCACCTGTTGATATGGATGTTTCTTATGATTGTGAATTGAATTTGTCTACAGAATTTGAACCAACTTTCTTCAAAGAAGTCGCATCTCATGATGAATGGAAAGAAGTGATGCAGAAAGAGTATGATGCCTTGATAAAGAATGGCACTTGGAAGCTGGTTGATCCTCCATTGGGAACCAAACCAATAGGCTACAAGTGGGTCTACAAGAACAAGTATAAAGTTGATGGCTCACTTGACAAGCACAAAGCCAGGCTTGTGGAAAAAGGTTTTGCATAGAAGGAAGGGGTCGACTATGAGGAGACTTTTGCCCCCACAACAAAATGGGCTACCATCCAGACACTCTTTGCCTTAGCAGCTCAAAACGGTTGGAAAGTCCATCAAATGGATGTAAAAATTGCTTTCTTGAATGGAGATCTGAAAGAGAATGTTTTTATGTCCCAGCCAGAAGGATTTGTTGTGAAGGGTCAAGAACATAAAGTATGCAAGCTTGTAAAATCCTTGTATGGCCTCAAGCAAGCACTGCGAGCCTGGTACAAGAAGTTAACTGAGCATCTTCTGAAACTCAACTTCAAACATTATGATTTTGATGATGCAACTTTGTTTGTCAAGAAAGTTGGCAAAACAATTGTATATCTTATGGTGTATGTAGATGATCTTCCAATGGCAGGGAACAACGAGAGCTATATTGCATCCATAAAGAAGGAAATTGAGGAAAGGTTTTGAAATGACAGACTTGGAATGGTATTGAAGTAACTCAACATCCGAAATTTATATTTCCCTCAGAAGAAGTACATTGGAGATCTGTTGAACAAGTTTGGCATGGCCGAGTGCAATCCTTTGACTACTCTAATGGAACAAAACTTAAAGTTCACATCCACTGAAGGAAAAGAATTTGAGGAGGCAACAAAGTATAGACAGCTTGTAGGAAGTCTCAACTACCTGATTACTACCATACCACACATTTTATTTGTTGTTGGAATCCTCTCCAGGTTTATGAAAAAGTCTTGTGAGGGACATTGGTCTGCTGCAAAAAGAGTTCTAAAGTACTTGAAGGGAACTCAAGACTTTGGACTTGAGTATAAACAGGTGGTCGACTTCAGCTTGATTGGATACTCTGATTCAGACTTCAATGGAAATAAAGACAATGGGGTATCTACTTCAAGTTATGCTATTGAGTCTTGGATCAAGAGTTGTCTCCCGAAGGTCACGCAAACAATCAGTTCCAGCAAATTCCACAATAGAGGCAGAATATGTGGTAGCAGCAGAAGCAACAAAGGAAATTGTGTGGCTCAAGAAAATTCTGGAAGACTTGCATGTGAAACAAGTGCATTCAACTCCACTAATGATTGGAAACACTTCTGCAATAAAGTTGGCCAAGAACCCAAAGTTATATGATCGAACGAAGCACATCAATACAAAATACCATTTGATTTGACATCATGTTGAGGCCAAGACAATCCATCGACGCCATTGATCCACAACTGAGCAGATTGCAGACATCTTCACCAAAGCGCTTGGAAGAGAAAAGTTCGTAAGATTCAGAACAATGCTTGGACACACCAACATCCCTTCAGATTAAGGGGGGAATGTTGACACCTTATCCTTGGGATTGGGTGAATATGTGTAAAATAATGTGAATAGAAAATAAGGAGAGTTGGAATATGAAGAGACATTGCGAGATGAAGCCTAAGAGTCTCTCCATCCATGTATATATCTATGATCAGCCTTACTGCAAAATCACAATTTCATTTGAGGAGTTACCTCCTGGCCTAACATATGACATTATCACCTATAACATCAGAAGTTGGTTCACGTCAAAGACAAAGATCTTTTAATGAAATGTTGGTTCGTAAGTATCACTCTCCAGTGATTTGTAAGAATGACCATTGAAGATGGTTTTAAGAACTTGTGACTGCTCTTGCAAGAATATACTCGTTTGTTTATAGCTTTAGTATTATCCTCATCCAGCTACATTTGCAAAAGGACTTGAGTGCTAAACTACTTCTCGATTTATATTCTCCAAGACCAATATTTGGATCATAATTGCATTTCACATAAAGCCTACGTCATGCACCATTCTATGTGTATTGCAAATGATCTCTAAAATCTAGATATTACCTTAGTTTAATTTGTCTCCAGTCACCAATATTTCTGGCTTAAAATTCTCAAATTATACAAGCAGTAATTAATATGGCCAGAGATAGAGCAAGGTGAGGAAAGTTGAAACAGAGAACACAAATGATAGAATAGAAACACAAATGATGCTCAAAAAATACAAGTTTTTTCTTGCTTCATGTGGCCTAGTTGGAAAAAAACGTGATGGGCACAAAAAGAGATCCACAAACAAAAATAGAGCACTTGCTCCAGGAAAAATGACCTTAGCATTCCCCAACTGCAACATTAAAGGGACAATGAGAAGGGATGCCATTTACATAGTAAAGACATCTCATGGTTGAGAGACACCTTATGACATATGTACACCCATTGTCTTGAAGAACCTAATCTAATTCTACCTAACAATTAAGAATCCATAAAAGATAAAACATGATGAATGTTACAACCCCATGGAATGGGAGATACAAATCCACATGGACACGCAAAAGATGAAATACTATCCTTGTATGTGTACTAGAAGACAAAACCAGAAATTTAAAAAAACTTTTATATGTACACAGATGATGAGTACCAACACATGGGCTCATCATTTTCTACCAACATAAGAGAAATTGTCCTTGATTTCTAGATAATATCCACAACTCTTCCCTGGTTAAGCTAAGTTGTTAGGCTATGAGACATTTTTGAAGAGTTGTGAATACCTCATCCAAGATACTCAATAAACCATCTATACTTGATCTTCCAAAATGATCAGCTCGCATAGTTGAAGAGTGTTAAAATATGGAGATGATGTACAATCTTTAGGACTCCAAAATGTCCTACAAAACACAAAGTTTAAAGGTCAAATGTATAGGTACATGAGGAGGAAGATGACTAAAACATCATTTAATAAGTACTTCATCATGGACAGATCTGTTACTAACTTTGTAGGTGGTATTGCTCCTAGATATTAACTTGGCATTTTCTAGGGAGTAGATATTGGTATCCCTCAGAAAACTAAGTTGTTGATCAAGAAAAGAATATTACTCATGTTCAATTGTTGACTTCTCTAGCGGTATCCTTAGACAATGGTATCCCTTAAAAACGGTTACTAGTTTTAATTCAGAGGTGCCACTCTCATCAATGAGGGATTGTATGTTGAGCTAGACAAATCCAAACATTGACAATGAATAAAATGTATCCCTCTTCAGATAACAATGCAAAGTAGGGGGAAGAGTGCTCTCCATGCACACCATGACCCTCCACCATGATCACCCAGAGATGATGAGCTAATGTTTGATCTAGGCCATGCCACCATAAACCCTTTGTTTGAGACACAAATCTATTCAAGACATAGTTCTTCTAGCAAGGACATCCCAACTCAAGTATTTGTATTTAGTTGTTAATTATTCAAACAAAAGTGTGGTCAAGTCTCTCAATGCCAGATTTGTAGAAGTGCATGCCAATCTATCCTCGCCACAAAGATCCCTCCTATTGTTGGTTTAAAATTACCTCATGATGCCCTATCCAAGAGTTGATACCCTGTCTCAGATATGTTCTAGTAGTAGGAGAGACCACGAATTCTGTAAATGTCATCTCTATTCCATCACAACTTCAAACACTCATATCCATCTAAACAATCCTTAGACAATGGTAATCAAATTTACGCAAGATATTTTCTTTGTAGATCATACCCCAGATATTGATTTTCGTAAGTAGGCTTAGCATGAAGACATCTAGTCTAAAGATCCTTTGAAATCAGCTCTGAGAGCCAATGGGAGGAATTTTAGGGTATAGAAGTGAAGGTAGCACTACATGCAAATGGATCATGGCTTGCAAGTGGCACGTGAACCTAACAAACTCTAATCGCCCAATGTTGATCATTCCATCCTTGACACCCGACGATGCTAGAGCTAAACCTCCAAAAGTGCATTATGTTGTGAATGGTACACTTTTGCTTAACCGCAAAGTTGACTTCAACTTCTTGAACAATAATAGAGAGTATGCACAAGGAAGATGGAATTTGGAACACATATTGGGGATTTCATTCTTCCTTCGGAAAATGTAAAATGAGGAGGTGATTAAATAATGAGTTGTTTTAAACTAGGAAGCCAAAATATCTCCATGGGCTCCTCTACCTCTGTCTATTGTTTAACTCTGATACAATTGCACAGAATGTGCCATAGCATGTCAACTGGCACATTCTGTGCAATTGAGGTTATAGAAGTAAAGGTAGCACTATATGCAGATGGATCATGGCTTGCAAGTAGCACATGAACCTAACAAACTCTAATAGCCCAACGTTGTTAAATTACATCCTTGACACCCGACAATGCTAGAGCTAAACCTCCAGAAGTGCATCATGCTGTGAATGGTACACCTTTGCCTTACCGCAAAGTTGACTTCAACTTCCTCTTGAACAAAAATAGAGAGTATGCACAAGGAAGATGGAATTTGGAACACATAGGGGTGGTTTCATTCTTCCTTTGCAAAATGTAAGATGAGGAGGTGGTTAAATAATGACTTATTTTAAACTGGGAAGCCAAAATATCTTCCTAAGCTCCTATTGGGGTCTTAGGTCCAACTACCTCTATCTATTGTTTAACTCTCTGCTGCAATTGCATAGAATGTGCCACAGTATGTTAACTGGAACAGTATGTGCAATACCCATTATGCATTGAAATTCCTAGGCTTCATGCTAATCTCCAACCATTTATGGATTTGTTTGCTTAATATTTTGGTAAAGCTTTGATCCCAAATCGTGACCCAATTTTTTTTAGAACCAATCCACGTGTTTGTGTGCAAGTAGATTCAAAACAGAAGGTCCCCCATTCATTTCAACAATCACCATGAATGGGCTTCATCAACAGAAGGTATGATATCTACATCTTCCCAACACATGCTTTGCATGCCAAATCTCAAGACCACCTTATTATAGATTTCCCTTTCAAGAAGCCCAAACAAGAACACTCTAAAGGGAAACAAGCTTCAGAGTATAGTTCCATCTAGAATTCTATTTGAAAGCAAATTTCCAATCAACTACAACCAAAGGTATCAGAACTATAATTAGTTAAGGATCAGACTAATCAAGGACCAAAACCAACCTATGAATTGATCTATCATCTATTAAACTACATAAATCACACATACACATCGATATAAGTCCAAACCATTAGACATTAAATATGTAAAGTTTTCCTGTTTTAAGGTTTCAGAGGGATGGGGAGGGGTTTTCCTTGTTTCCCTTTATTTTTCATCCCCCTACTCAACCCCCCCGCCGCCGCCCCCCGCCCTTCCAACTGCTCCCACATAAAAAGGAAAAAAACACCATGGAATCCACTAGTTTGAGACATTGTGTGAACTACTTTGAATCGACTGAGAACCAGCCAATTCAATACTCCAATGCAGTTTAGCTACCACTTCATGGGATATTGGGTTTAGACTTGTCCATACTGGTTGGTCAATGGGTATACCCTCCTCCCAATTAGCCTTGCTTCTTTTTTTTCAAAGGTTAGTAGCCAAACAAAAATCCTCCAAAAGTTAGTTTGCTTTTGGCAAAGGTGATTTTTTAAATTCTCAAGTTGTGCCTTCAATTCAGTTATTTGAGTCAAAATAAGTGTCTTCCTCACATAGTTTGATCATCAAAGTCACTGCTATCTAGAGTCTTATTTTCATATCCGACTCCTTTTAAATCGAAATAACCTGAGTACATGGCTTGAGATCCAAAACTTTTTATCTAGTCATATTGAGTTCAAGATTGGTTTGTGTCAAAGTTTTGGTCCCAAGCATAGTTTTAAAAAATGGAACCGGTGACCGAACCGGTCCACCTAATAAACCGGGTTTCAAACCGGCACTAGTCAGGTCTAAATGAACCGGTCTTTAAAAAAATATATGAAATAATTAGTTTTTAATAAAAAAAAGCTATTTTTAAGATTTAAAACCATGTTCCAAATCAATTGAGACAAAATATGCAAGGTTTGCTCATCTATATACCATGTAAAGGTGAATATATCAAAATGGCATCGAGTGCAATACACATCAGCAACAAGATGCATAATCAATGAGGCTCTAAATGGTCTCTAGAGTCCGAAAACAATGCTCTAAGCTATGGGGTCACTGACCTACTACAAGTCTACATATCAGTGATCAACAACATGATCACTCCTCATCATGATCAAACTCATCACCACTACTAGACAAGAGATCATCAACATGAGCTACACAAATAATATGGCTCAGAGTTTGAGGACTCCTAAAACTCCTCTACAACTTTAGTAGTAGTAGCAAAAATAGACATCAAAACTACAAATCACTGATCAACACGGTCACTCATGAAACTCATCATTGATTCAAGTTTCAACGCTACTATAAATACATAAACATCATCAACAAGAGATACATAAACATCATCTAGCTCAAAGTCTTTAGACTTGGATTGCTCAATGTTATAGCATGAGAGAAATGGACAAGGTTTAACATGTCTAACCAATGATTTTGGTTAGAATGAAGGGTTCATCTCCTCAACCTTATAATGTGGTAGAAAAAAATTAGAATGCCTAACAAGTTGTTCTCCTTTGAGTGAAGGGTGCATTCTTGTTAAGGCCATGGTAGAGGAGTTCAACAATCAATACCACCAACATCAACAAAGTTCAACAATCAATGCCACCAACATCAAGGTTCTTAAAGGGCTTCATGCTCTTGATCAAATGTCAATCTCATACCCTCACGGATGATAGAATCAAATGGAAACATTGCAAACCCCCAAACCATGAAATCCTGAAAACCATGAACTCTGCAGAATTTTGAGTGAAATCTAAAATTCTAGTTTCTCCATATGAAATCCAATGAGATCAAAGCCACTCTCAAACACCCTGAATCATTTCATGGTAATGTTAAAAATTTAAGTAAAAGGATACATTGCTAGGGTTGAGAATCGAGATGTGTCAAGAAAATGAGAGGATAGGCATGTTTTTCTTGGAGGGGCTATTTTTGGAGGAAAACAACCCCAAATTTCCCTCAAAACTCACAAAAATGCATTTTGTGGGGTTTATAGCTGCCCTAGCAATAAACAGGCCCGTTTGACCATAAATCGATCAGTTCCGTCCTAAACCGGTCGGTTAGGACCGGTTTTTCTAATATTTTGGTGAAGGGAGGGGTCAAACCGGGTTTTTTGCCGGTTTGATCCAATTGGCTAGTGGACCGGCCAGTTTGATCGGTTGCCGGTTCAAACCAGCTGGTTTTTAAAAAACTGGTCCTAAGTCCCAACTTTTACAAGTTCTAACGAAATCCAAAGTTGAAATTCCCAACATCCTGCATGGGGATTCTTTCCTCAAGATGAAAACAATCTTGACACTCGAAGTGAACTTCTTCAACATTCATTCGACGGATTTAGCATTGACAATTTATGGACACATATTATTGGATATTTGGCATTGATAATTTGTTCATACATTATAACACATTCGACATCGATAGTCCATGGATACATCTTGATTGGTTCGGCACCAATTATTTGAGTGCTAAAGTTAGACTTAGCACATTGTCAGAGATTTTCATTACTTGGAGTTGAAGATTGAACAAGCTTCATGCAAGAGTCCTTCAGAGCAATGATCCTCAAAGAACAAGTTACACTCATAACAGTACATTGCTTGATTGATTTGTTCAGTGCAGTAAGTTCCCCCATGCTGCATTTCAGATGCAATGCTTGGCATATGCATTGGAAGGCGAAGACTCCAAAAGGGTAAAATCATATTTTCAAGATCAGCAATCTTTAAAAAAATCTATTTTTAGAAAATTCATGTTTAGGCGAATCTAGTCATATTTTTGGATACCATTCATGGTGACGTGCATAGGTTTCAGTTTTGGAGACAAACAAATAAAAAACAAGAATTATGTCAACATTAGGGATTTTGCACTTTGAAAAATATTTATATTTTTACATACCCTATATTGAGAACAGTTAGTAGTCCAAAATTAGTTATGATACTCAACCTTGAAAAATTAGGTCAAATTAAGGTTTGGGCATTTTGAGATTTGGTCATATTTTTGGGCTCCTTTTATGGTGAACAACCTAGGTGGTTGAATTTCAAGACATTCAAAAAAATCATCAAAGTTAAAATGACTACAAGTTCTAACAATAGCAAGTAGCTCAAAATCACCCTTCTAGCAATGGAGTTGGATTGCAATTTTCAGCATTGACAAAAACAATAGCATCAGCAAAAGATATATGAAGGTTTGAACATTGAGGTATCCAAAAAAATGGTAAATTATGCATTGTGCAAAAAAAAGAAAATGGCATCAAGCATTATGTGTCGCTGAAAGGAAGAATCGCACCTTAAAGGAAATGGCTAATTGTATGCTTCAATCTAAAGGACTTAGTCTTAATTATTGGGCAGAAGCAATTAACTATGCAAATTACATAATAAATCGCACTCCTACTAAGGTTTTAAAGAATATCACTCCAGAAGAAGCATGGAAGCTCAATCAAACCAGATGTAAGTCACTTTCGTGTTTTTGGAAGTGAAGCATGGGCCCATATTCCAGATGAGAAACATAAAGCTTTAGAACCAAAGAGTGAAAAATGTATTTTTGTTGGATATTTTGAAGATGTCAAAGGATATAGACTTATTCCACTTAAGTCCAAAAATGTTATCATTAGAAGAGATGTAAAGTTTAATGAAAATATATCGGCCTGCGAGCCTAGTTCGGCAGATGTGCCACCTCTCCCTATCTCTTCTACTTTTGAAAATATTTCTTCTTCAGATGATGAAAGCGAGAATGAAAATCCTCCCCCACCTTCTCAGGATCCTCCTTCAGCTCCTCGGCTTCCAAAATGGGTCCGTGCTACTCGGGATGCAACAGGTGATCTTGCCGGTGATCCTACAGATCAGCGACGTACACGTTCTCAGTTCAAGAGAGCCTCTTCTTTACTGGCTCAAGCTTCAGTGAATTATGATCCTGACACCTTTGCAGAAGCTTCAGGCCATCCAGATTGGGAAGCAGCTATGAATGAAGAATATCATTCATTATTGGCAAATGATACATGGGATCTTGTTCCTCTACCAAAGGGACGAAAACTTGTTAGATGCAAATGGGTTTACAGAACCAAGTATGGCCCAGATGGGAAAGTTGATAAACATAAAGCTCGTCTTGTTGCTAAGGGTTTTTCACAAGTTGAAGGCATTGACTATACTGAAACCTTCTCCCCTGTTGCCAAAATGAACTCTATCCGCCTTGTTCTTTCCCTTGCTGCCTCTTTCAAATGGGAAGTCCATCAGATGGATGCTAAATCCGCCTTCTTGCATGGGGACTTGCATGAAGAAATCTATATGGAACAACCTATTGGCTTTATACAAACAGACTCCAGCCTTGTATGTCGGCTTAAGAAATCCCTTTATGGTCTCAAGCAAGCTCCTCGAGCTTGGTATGCCAAAATGGATAACTTTCTTTTAGAATCTGGCTTTTCTAGGTGTCATTCTGACAATACTGTCTACACCAAGAAAGTGGGCAAGTCTCTTATCATTCTTGTTCTTTATGTTGATGATCTTATCCTGACTGGTAGTGATCCCAACCTTATAAACCATGTGAAGTCTAGCCTTAAAAGGAAGTTTGAAATGACAGACTTAGGACACTTACATTATTTTCTCGGTCTTCAAGTCTTGCAATCCAAGGAAGGTATTTCCCTTTCTTAGTCCAAGCAGCTCCTCTATTGGTTGGTTTCACTGATTCTGATTGGGCTGGTGACCCTGATGATTGGAAGTCTACTGTCGGTTATGTGTTCACTCTTGGTTCAGGGCCTATTACATGGGCTTGCAAGAAACAGGGTGCCATTTCTCTTTCTTCATCAGAAGCAGAGTATCGTGGTGCCGTAGAAGCTAGTAAGGAAGCCTTGTGGCTTCGTCAGATCCTGTCAGAGTTTGGCTTTCAGCAGCAGCATCCAACTACACTTTGGTGTGATAATCAAAGTGCCATTCAGCTATGCAAAGATCCAGTCCAACATCAGCGCAGCAAACACATTGAACTGCAAATGCACTTCATCAGAAAGCTCATTCATGACCATGTTCTTGAAGTGCAATATTGTTCAACAGATGATCAAGTTGCAGACATCTTTACAAAGGCTCTCACAGAGGCGAAGTTCACTAAACTTCGATTTATGGTTGGAGTTCAGGAAGTTGTCACTAAGGGGGGATAGGCTCTAGTGCCTCCTTCCTTCTCCTATTGTGTCATATTTGTAAATCTTTCAATCCTATCCCAAGTTGTTCTTAAGGGGGGATGTCAGGATATTCCGACACATAGGAAATAGTTAAGTACAACTTGGTCTAGTATAGAGTTAGGTAAAGTGTGTTTCTTTACCTTGTACATTTTGTAACTTACAATTCGACGGTCATGGGTCGGAAATGGAGAGAATTTGCGGATCGGTAGGGACCCGTGGGTTGGGTGTAGTGAGGGTTTTGCTCTTTCTCCTGGAATGCTCACTCACCTGGACGATATTGGAATTAGAAACTTAAGGCAGATTGCAAATATGGAGCAGTCATCTATATGGGGGCAGGCTTGGAAGTCTGAGGTCGATCTAGGAATAGATCCCGTCTGGAGGAATGAATGGCAGCTATTCATTCAGGAGCTTAGAAGATCCAATGTAAGAATAAAGGATAGGCCGGACTCTCTGGTTTGGGCTCATGCGGAGACAGGGCTATATTCTCCAAAGGCTGGCTACAGTTTCTTGATGAAGAATAAAGGCTGGAACCCTCCTGTTTGGTGGTCAAAGCCTTTGTTCAAACTTAAATGTCCTAAAAAGGCTAGAATCTTTTTTTGGTGCGCCTTAAACCATAAGATTCCTACTTGGGAAATTCTTCAAGCCCGGTTTAAGCAGGGTCCTGGAAGATGCCCCCTGTGTTTTGCTGACTCCGAATCCATTTCCCATCTTTTCCTATCATGCCCTTTTACAAAACAGGTTTGGATTGAAGCGGAAAGGCTCATAAATGTAAAATTAAGATGGGAGGGAGAGTGTTTGGCCTCAGCCTGGGAATATTGGTGGAATCACTTTCAAGAGAGGAATCTGAGGAATTTACCCCCCATCATTTGCTGGGGTATTTGGATTGCAAGGAATCGTAGCATTTTTAGAGACTTGTCGACCCCGGTAGCCGCTATTGCCATTCAAAGCAGTGCCATCCTTGAAAGCATTCCTGTAAAGGAGGAACCTGCAAATGTTGTTCCGCGGAAGGAGCCTCGTATCAGAGAGGGGATACCGTGGGCTTTCTTTGACGGGGCAGCTCAAAACGACTACTCGGGCGCTGGGTTGTGCATTCATCTTAGCAATTCACACTCTCTAAAGGCCTCAGTAGGAATAGGAAGGGGGACAAATAACTTTGCCGAACTCACTGCTTTAAAGCTGCTCCTCTGTTGGCTCTTTCATAAAAATATTCTCACAGTTCAGATTTTTGGAGATTCGATGAATGTTGTTAACTGGGTTAATGGGAAACATAGATGCCAGCACTATATGTTGATGCCTTTACTAGAAGAAATTCAAATTTTAAAACAGCAGTTTAATGTCTTTTCTATTGACCACATCTACAGGGAGTACAACGAGGAGGCGGATCGACTATCTAAAGAAGGTCTGCAACAAGCTGTGGGCTCTTGGAGAGTAACAGAACAGGTTCAGGATCAGATCCGTGTGTCGGATCTTCCTCCAAACATATAATGGCTTTTGGTTTCCATCTATATGCACTAGATTATCTGTGTTACATATGATATTGGTGGCATATGTCAACTATGTTTTTATTTCCTCTTATATACTGTTATGCTCTGGTTTGATAGAGTGGGTTGTGATCTGGTTACTGTATGGTTTTTTCTGGGTTGTTTTCCTCATGAAAGGAGACCCAGGAGACAATGTGGACTTCAGTTTTTTTCTTGGTTGTGGTTGTTTAGGCCGAGTTCAGGAGACTTTGTTAGTGCTCTGTAGGGGTGCTGATGATCTTTATCAGAGGAGTCTTGCTCCTTATCAGGCAGCTTTTTTGCAGAATGTTAACTCATATGCTTTGTAACTTTTTTATTTCTTATAAAAAAGTTCGTTTTTTTTCTTTGGAAAAAAATATATAAAGAATAGTTTGTTTTTCTTAAAGGTAGGCAAATTCATGAAGTGATTGGCGTTGCCCAGGAGTGTCTCCACAGCTTGAAAGTTCGTAAACTCAAAGGAATGGCAATTAAAATTGATCTTTCAAAAGCCTACAATAGGGTTAAGCGGTCTTACATCCAATTGATTCTAACACAGATAGGCTTTAATGTTCCTTTCATTAACTGGGCTAGGAGTTGTATCTCTTCGGTGTCTTTTGTTGTCCCCATTAATGGATCGGCCTCTCCTTTCTTTCATGCACAAAGGGGCTTCAGGCAAGGAAGTCCTTTGTCACCATTACTCTTTCTACTTGTGGTTGAAGGGCTCAGTAGGTTCCTCGGGGACGCCAAGTGTAGAGGTGGCCTTAAAGGTATCACGGTGGTTGATATATGCTTCACCACACATTTGCTATTTGTCGATGATGTTCTTTTGTTGTGATGGTTCGAGACAGGACTTGGAATCTATTAAGCGGACCCTTGCTCTTTTTGAAACAGCAACTGATATGCTTGTCAACTATGCCAAATTTGTTGTTCTTTTTAATGGTCTTTCCGAGGATGAAGTGGGAGCTTCCACTGAACTTCTTTAAATTCAGTCTTTATCCTCTGGAAATAGGCCTCAAATATCTTGGATTTCATCTCAAGCCGAATGACTATATAAAGGCAGATTGGCATTAGCTCCTTGCCAAACTTTAAAATGTTGAAATTTCTACGTCTAACTCGTTAAAAATTCTTTCTGCACTAACTGTTTATTTCACCTACTTGTTTAATTTCTTAACAAGTTATTTAACCATATAAATACTGAAAATAAACACAAATGTAGTCTTAACCATCTACAGATCATCAACTGAAAGAAATAGACAAACACACAAGGGACACCGTTATTTTTTAACAATCGTCCCCCGAAAAAACCCAATGCAGGAAAACCGGTGCAGCAGTTCTAAGGGTTTTATTATTAAGCAGCTTTCTTGAGTACAACTAGGGTGCCAAACTAGCTCACCCAACAAAGAAATCAATCTGGCAGTAATACCTCTCTTCGGAAGCAGATATTCAGCAAGTCTGCTCCACGAAATTCTCTTAAATGCTTCTTTGAAGCTCTGCGTCAACCCTCCTGGCCTCTACGTCAGTCTGGAATCCTCTATGTCAGCCTTCTGATGCTCTGCGCTGGCTCTCTTGACCTCTACGTCACTCACGCAGAACCTGGTAGCCTCTGCGTAATCCCCCTAGCCCTCTGCATGGCTCCTGTCGGCTCTGCGAAGCCTCCTCTACCTCAGCACTGATCCTTCGGCACTATCTCTGCCTCTCTACTATGCACTCACTGCCCCTCGCTGCAACTCTGATCACTGGTTCGATTTCTCTCAGCAAACCCCGCTCCAGAAAATCAAACTGACTGATCAATCTTGGTGTATCTCCAACTGACCCTCGAGCCTCCTCTTATACTTTTTTTGTTGAGTCTTCAACGGTCGAGATTAAGTCTCTAATCAACGGCTAAGATTAGATTTGGCTTGATTCATGTCATTTAGAACATTCTTACCCAGTTTTATATTAATACCCATTAATATTTTAATTCCTAAGTTTAGAATTAGGAACTCCATTAAAAATATTAATTATTTTAATATATCTCTAGCCGAGTGGAATTTCCCCAAACCATTTATGGGTCTTGGAGATCTCATGTGCTTTAGCCTCTCCACCAATTTTCATGGCTAGAGCACATTCGATGCTACCCCAAATCAACAAAAAAGAAACTTAATTCCTCGAGTTTTTTATGGATTTCCAGAGCAGGGCAGGTTGATTCTTACAAAATCAGTGTTGGAAGCAACCCCAGTTTTTTGGTCTTCTCTGTCCTGGATCCCTAAATCAACTCTCTCTAGGATTCAGAAAACTTGTTGCAGGTATTTATGGGCTAGTCACAAAGCAGGTCGTGTTTTTGCATGGATTAAATGGGATAGAATTTCCCTCCCCAAAGCATGGGGAGGCTAGGTGCTAAAAAATATCCATTACTTTGCTAGATCTCTGGCTGCCAAGGTGGGTTGGAGATTAATCTCTTTAGAGTCTAGACAATCTGTGGACCGAGGTGGTCTTTATGAAATACATTAATCTGTAAACTCTAATGGATTGGATTCAGGCCCCTGACCAGAGGAAGCCTCAAATTTCTATAATTTGGAAGGCAGTGTTGCACTCTTTCCCTGTTATTGAAAAGGGTCTAGCTTGGAAAGTTGGTGACGGATCTCAAGTTCAAATTGGTATTGACCCTTGGGTTGGTTGTGACCAATATTTCCTGCTTCCCCTTGAGTTAGTAGCCTTTCTACAAGCTCAAGGTCGCTCAAGTTTAGCTCATGTGGTAGACGAAGCAAGATCCTCTATTTGGGGTCAGGGATGGATGACAACGCATCAGCTTAATCTTCCAAGGAAATGGTCGGGCATGTGGAATAGATATACTCCTTGTTTGAATGCACCCCACGCCCGTATTAGGAATAGGGAGGACATGCTTGTTTGGGCTCATGCTAAGTCAGGAATCTACACTCCTAAATCTGGTTATGTGTTTTAATTGCCGAGAGGATCCCTGGTAATATAGCATGGTGGTGCGGTCAAGCTGGAGCGGGAGGGATAATTGTTAACCTCAAACAAAAAACAAAAATAAAGTACGCATGGGGTCTTGGCATTGCAACAAACAATCAAGCAAAAGCCCTTTCTCTTTGGCAGGGTCTGAATATTAGTTTGCTAATGGTATCAAAATTTTATCTATAGTTGGTGACTCCATGATGATTATTCAAAAATGTATGAAGCTCCTCGAGAACATCAATCTTCTCAATGATGAAACCTCCTTAATCATGGCAAGGATTATTTATTTGTTAAAAAAATTGAAAAGGTAACCCTGTTCCATGTGTTGCGTGCCAATAACCACTTTGCGGATGGCAGGCCAACGTGATGCTAGAACAAGGTAGTTTATGTATAAATGGAGACAAAACCTTATGTCATATCCCTTGATCTGTAACACCAGGTCAACGTTGTACTGCGAGGGTACAAGTCTTCAGAGAATTAAGTTGGTAGTTAAGATGGTTAGCTCCCCGATGTTCCTCCGCAATGCTTTGGAAGCTGGGATGGTAGGTTTCGAGTTAATGCACAAGTGTGGTTCCATTGGAATGCAGATCATGTATGATGACAGGTGGGCGTCGAGGTCTCGGTTACTCACCGGGATATGCAATATAGTTATACCTATCGGGGAAGATGGTACCATCGCAATATGATTTTGGTTACTTCTGGCGGAGGAAGAAATGGAAGGAATTTGCCTTGACAAGACTCTGAACCGTCTAGCATTTATGAAAGGTAAGATAGGGAGGAATGTTGGCGTTGAACATGCTATTATATATTGTAGCTGGTTGTGGTCAGTTAATCAAAGGCTAGTTATTGTCCAAAGGCAGAATGCTGCGAAGATGGCCTCCGCGCATAACGGCAGTGGTTGAGGCTCAGGGTTCGAAAGCTCGGGGTCTGGTCGTGGCAGTGGTGGAAGTGTCGAGGATTTGGTGGAGAACTCTTGTAAACAGGTTATAAAGGATATTGTTAAGGAAATCGAGAAATATTGTTAAGGAATGGAAGGCTTGTGTATCGATGTGTTGAGCGTACAGCAGAAGGTGGATAACATCGAAATAAAAGTGGAAATTGCTACTGTCGGGTTTTTAAAGGAAGTATTCGGGGTTATGGAAGCCACGGTCCTCAACGCTGCTAGTGCTGAGGTTGTTATTGTTGCTGCTAAGGTTGATGATGGAGATGATGTCGCAGAGGAATTGACAACTATTGTGGATGAACCTGCGAGAGAAGAAATCGATCCCGGTAGCTGCTGAAAGTTTTTCGTTTTAATATTATATATATGTTATGTCAATGTATAGAATATAGTGGTGTTTTCTGGAGAGTCTACAGTTATAGTTATGTTCAAAGACTATATGTAAATAATGTTGGTAGCAAGAAGGTCCCATTCCAATGTAAATTGATGAAAATTGCAGAGAGCACAATCTTGAATTTTGTACAGGACCTGGCCCTTTTCCAGTTTATATAATGAAAATGCTACTTGTTTCTTTTAAAAAAAATCTAGCATGGGGGTGGAACAAGTTCTAGAAAATTAAAAGCCTGGAAAAATATCATCTCTTCCAATGGTGCTTGCAGGAAAATTGAGTACCTACAGGAGATATGCTAATTAAGAGTGGAATTATAGGGTCGTCATGATGCCCTCTCTGCAAGCAAAGTGTCGAATTTTTCAATCATATTTTCTTATTTTGCTCTTATGCCTCAGTTGTTTGGTCCTCTACAATTGTTGCGTTGGGGGTCAATTATCAATGGCATGGGGATTCTTATGTGGAAGCTTGGGGCCTTTGGTGGAACTTTGTCTCTCCAAAGAAACTCAGAGCTTTGCCCCTTCTCATCTCCTGGGGCATTTGGTTGGCCCACAATGTCGAAGTATTTCTAGACAGAACCTCTATTCCGAACATTGTTGCTGCTAAAGTTGTAGCATCCTTTTCTCTTATTGTTGACCCTAATGCTCCTCATCGTCAGTGTAATGTATTTGAAGACACTATTGACCCCTCAATCTCGTGGGCCTTCTTCGACGGAGCTGCTTATAGGGAAGGCATGTGTGGGGATGGAATCGCATTGGATCTTTCAAATAGCCATTCCTTTCTGATGAAAATGGGTCTAGCCCAAGGAACGAATAATGTTGAAATTATGTGTCTTAAGCTTCTCCTCCTTGTTGCCACTGAAATTGAGATCCGACACATTCAGATTTTTGGGGACTCACTGTTGATTGTTAATTGGTTCAATGATGTTTCTAGATGTCATGTTCATACTCTTGGTCCCATTCTAGAGGAGATCCTTATGCTGAAACAGTATTTTTGTTTTTTTGTAACCTTGGTAGGACTACATCTTCATCATGTCCAATATATCACCCCGATCGGGGTGGGGAATTGAACTAGTGACTTCACATCAAGGACTGCCTTAACATAGCACTCGATCATCGTCTATCCAAGACCATGTGGACATGCAGAAACAATCTTTTGATTATATATTTGTTTCTCACGTTTAGAAGGAAAGAAATGGGACAACTGACAGCCTATCCAAAGAAGACAATTCTCAGAATGTGGGAACTTGGAAAATAGAAGAATACAGGGAGAACCAGCAATACAGCTACTATCACAGGCCATTTATGGATGATCGTCTGTTGGCTCAATTTTGCTTTCTTTCGCCCAGTTTCTCCAGCTTTTGATCCTGGTCAGTATATTTATGTATCAATATGCATATCTCTAATGCGTTGTTACAACGTGTCATCCTGCACTCTCTTTCTGGATTGTTTATTATGGGAGACAGTATTCTGGCAGTTTCTTTCTGAGGCTATGTGTGGTGGTTTTTTGTGTTTTGTATTTTGATCACAATATGATGAGATGTCTATGTTTATGCAGCCTGGTAAAGGCCTTTTTTTAGAGTGCTTAAAGAACATACAGAATGTAATTTCCGTACCTTTTAATGAAAGTTATGATTTTTTCCTCCAAAAGCAAGAAAAATAAATAAAAACAAGGTTGAGCATCTCCATGTAAATACAGATGCACTTCCGCATTTGTAATCAAGGATGGATTGGGGGAGAAATCCCTTAGCAAATTCTAAAATTTCTGAAATTTGGATGGAGATTTTTTTTTATTGGTGTATGAATGGCTCGCTAGAGAGACCTCTTGAAGGTGTTATTTTGTAGATGCTTCATATTGGATGGATGTTCAATGGACAAATGGCTTTATGTGTGAATTGATGAACAAGTGATCTCTTCCTCTTTTTGTGGTATTTCATTCTTGAACGGTTGTAAGTGAGGCATTCCTTCTCTAGTGGTGGTGGTTTACCCTCTTTCACTTTCTTGAATAATTCCCTTCGAAAAGACATTGGAAGTATTCTAGTGGAGAATCTTCCCCTAACCTTCTTGAAATTTATGAAGCAACTAGGATGATCTTTGAGGGTATGTAGTGGACTGCTCTAATCATCATTTTGGTTCAGCTTGTGATGTCTGAATGAGAAACCTTATGAAAAAGGCACTAATCTCCAGTCCTCCCATCACTCTTATTTTCTTGATCAAACTTCAAATCATTTTGCTAGATTTACTCTTCATATCACCTGGAAACTCACTGCCAATATTACCCCAGGGAAGCCCCCTTGAACCAGAGAATAGCCTGTGAAAATTTTATCTATTGCAGCAACTGGAAATTATTCTCCTAACTGTAAATTTAATTATGCAGTTTATTTGCTACGGCAAACAATGAACAAAATCATAACTGCAATTTTCACCATAAAAATTCTGCGGAAAATAAAATGTTGGAAACTAAGAAATTCTAACATACACACATAAAATTTAACACGGTTGTTTTTGGACAATTGTCCCCGAAAAAACCCAATGCTGGAAAACCAATGCAACAGATGAGGGTTTTATTATTATTCTTAAGCAGCAAATCTGAGTACAATAATTTAGATGCTCTACTAGCAATCTAATCTAAGGAAAAATATTGGCAAAAATTATTGTGAGAATTTTCTCTCACTCCACAGCTAATTTATGCCCCTGAAACTGTCTCCCAAGCCAAACACAAATCCTTCTGCATCAACTTTTGCACAGTGCTTGCTCAAAACCTCTATGGATTTCGGCCTACCCCTCAATGCCCCTCCTAGAACTTGAATACTTCCTCATGGAATGTTGCTGACCTCACTACCACCTGCTACTCACCCTCTGGCTCTCTCTTCTCTGCTAAGTCTTTGCCACTGAGAAAATCCAACTGCCTAGGCAACTAAGTATCTGCATTGGTGTATTCACCATCACCACATCAATCCCTTCTTATATCTTCCAGTTGGGACTCCAATGACCAAGATTAAATCTTAATCGATAGCTCAGATCATTTCTGGATCGATCTGTGTGAGTTTCTAGAGAATTATCACCTTGATTTAAATAACTCTGATAAATTAACCATATTCCCTAAAAGTTTAGACTTAGGAGATATTTAAAAATTGGTTAAAAATCTAATTAAGTCATTTCTAGGTGGAATTTCCAAAAATGATTTCTGAGTTTTGGAGATCTCATGTATTCTAGCCTCTCCACCAAATTTTGTGGCCAGAACACTGTAACGACCACTAGTTGTATACGCAATGAAAACATTAAAATACTTCGTAGACAAATACATCCATTGTAGGACAGTAAGTGTAAAATGTATATTATATAAAGAATTGATGTAGGATGATTCAAATGAGAATGAGGGTCCTATATATATAGTCATGTAAGTACGCTTTCACTAATGGTTATGTCCTTAGGGACATACCTTTTCATTAATTGCTAACTAATTAATCATTAATCTTATTTGTCGTCTCTTACATTATTTGTGTTTATTTCATATAAATTTAGTGTGTTACATTGCCTTCCCCTTCAAAAATCTGTCCTTAAAGCTTACTGATGAAGGATCGATTCTCTTCTGGTGATCGACATATCTTCTTATTTTTGAGCTTTCATTTTTGTTGATACAAGACGATATGATGTTTCGAACGATAGACAGAATTGTCGTACTGAAAACGAATTAGACCATCCTAGATTAATCTTCTGAGAAATCTTCAACCCTTGGAACTGTGTGGTGAATGTTTATCGTATAACTGGATTGAGCTCACTTCAGTGTTCTTCGGAACATAAGTTTGTTGTTTATGTTTTGTGTGATATAAATTTGTAGATTTATTAAGGCATCTACTCTTGTGATTCAGATGTCGATAAGGAATTTTTCTAGTTTGAACTTCCTTAACATTTTTATGGCAGTTTCATGATTTCCATCATGCATTGTTGTTGTTGACTTAACTACTGAATCTTTATGATTTTTGAGACGTAAGCATTCCTCATTCTTTGAATCAACTTTATTTTGGCATTCACACTTCTCGTCTTTTAAACACTTGATTTGTTCTACTAATGTTTGGTTAAGGCTCTTTAAACATAGATTTTCTTCTTCTTGTTCTAATAAACGCTCCTTGAGTTCCTTCTTTGATGTTTTAGCTTTCTTGACTTGTTCAAGTAGTTTTTCTTGGTGATCTCTAAGGCGCGAAATTTCTTTGTCTTTGCTGCAAATGACTTCTTCAAGCTCTTTTTGTTTCTTTGATATAGTTTTTTCGTCATCTTGAAACATCAAGTCTGAGATATCCTTAAGGTCTTCTAATGAAGATTTTATTGATTTTAATTTACTTGTTATGGCTTGAAATGTGACCATATTCCCTTCATAAGGAAACATCAAAACTTGTTTCTCTATGTTTAACATGAATGTACCCAAATCTTTAAACCAGGGTAGTATGATGTCAGTTTTTTTATCCGTCCTTACAACATGAAATTGAGATATGTACTCATAATGACCTATTGTCACTTGTAGATCACTAATTTTATACTCTTTTTGGTCAAAAATATTTTTCTTTTCACCAACGCTTAGCTCTGGAATTAATAGCTGATTTGCCAAGTTAATATTGATATAATTTTTATTGTTGATTGGGTTGATGGTGACATTAACTTCTTTGCCTTGGTTACTTCCTTTTATTGTAATTACTCTATGATCTGTAACTGAAAGACCATAGGAAAACATTTTTTCCTTCATCATTTTAGAATTGAGCTCCATCATTTTTTTTCAATCATTGATCCCATTTTGTTTTGTCGCGATGACTTTAGGTATTATGTAATCTTTTTTAATATATATATATATATATATATATCAATTATTATTATTATTTTCTAACTTTTTTTTATATTTTTTTCAATTAATTAAATAGTTTTAATTAATTAAAAAAAAAAATATATATATATATATATATATATATATATATATATTTACAGTTATATAATGAATTGTAGTTTATAATTATATCAATTAACAAGGGATGCATCGAATTAGAAGCGATTGCATTGTACGGACGTGCCTGGACAAGGCTTTGACAAAGGACGTGTTACGATGACGGCAGCGGGCAGGAACAGGGTTGGCACGAGAGAAGACTGCAATGTTGAACGCAAGACAGCAACGGAAGTGCTAGTTGTGATGAGTTCGGTGGTCTGGTGACGGTCGGAACAACAACAATTGACAGCTTAGGTAGTCGTTCACGGCTTGGGCAGAGAAAAGCAGCAATGAGTTTAGCAGTTCAAACAGGGCGGTGGTGGATGGCGGTGGTGGATGACGGTGGGGGACTTTGTCAGTGCCTCAATCGATCGGTGACTACCCATTGGGCGGTGGCTCTGGCTGTCGTGTTTTTTTTTGGTTTGTTTTAAATTCGGTTTTAATATGGTAATTTTTTTTGTGACTGCGTTTTTTTTATGAATTTTATATATATATATATATATATACTAATTTCTTTTAAGATATAATTTTTTTATGTATATATTGATTTTTGTTTAATATATATACTCCTCTTTTTTTTAGTTGATTTTTTTCTATATAATTCTTTTTTTTAATGGCTAAAGGCCTAACAACAAGTTGGAGAAACTCCAAAACTGGTAGCGAAACGCTAGAATCACGATGGCAACACAGTTGATGACAAGTTGGTGGCCAAAGGCCGGATCAGACGAAGCTCTGATACCAATGTAACGACCACTAGTCGTATACACAGCGGAAATATTAAAATACTTCATAGACAAATACATCCATTGTAGGACAGTAAGTGTAAATTGTATATTATATAAAGAATTGATGTAGGATGATTCAAATGAGAATGAGGGTCCTATATATATAGCCAGGTAAGTACCCTTTCACTAAAGGTTATGTCCTTAGGGACATACCTTTTCATTAATTGCTAACTAATTAATCATTAATCTCATTTGTTGTCTTTTACATTATTCGTGTTTATTTTTATATAAATTTAGTTTGTTACAAACACATCCGATGCTACAAAAACTAACATAGCTAGACTAAAATGAGAAAGAGGGTTGGTGAACTGACAGCGGCCTCCCTCTTAGTTGCACTCAAATCGCACTTGAGCTTTAGGACTTTATCTCATGAAGTGCGAGTTTGTGTGATAACAATATACTATGATCAATCTAGCAGCTAGTTATCAATTCCCACTCCCCTTTTATGAGAAAAAATAATGGCATGTTTGCTACTAGAAGGTCCTCCGACATCTGCCTGATGACTATTGGTAGGCATATGAGTATTAATCTAGGTAGAAGGTGGTGTTGAGGCTACCACATCACTTTCCTCAATCTCAAAGTCCTCCCCCGATAACAGTATGTGCTGCTCCTCTAACCATTCAAGTGCCACCTCCATAATATGCATCTCGGATTCCACCCTCCATTCAAAGATTACATCAATGTTTTCCAAGGAAATGGCATCCACACCAGGTATTTTAAAAGTTAATGTTTTGCTATTTAAAAAGGTGATGTAATGTTTTAAGTTTATTGCATACCAAAAAAAAAACAATAAAAAATTATGCTTTACCTTCTTACTGTTAAAGGCCAATACTTTCACTCACCTTTATTTGCCACTTAAAGTCTTAAGCATGATCTATATACAGAAATGTCTTTATTTTTCTGTGCAAACTCTTTAACGTCTTCGAGTTCAAACCGTTTCCAATGTTTAGATATTTTCATTTTATGTTTCAATGTCTTCATGCTATATATTTTAGACCTTGTTAAGTGACAGTTTGATTTTTTCTATGTTTTTGAACTTAGAAACAGTTTAAAATATTATTTACCAATTAATTCAAAATTTATAAGCATATCACTGATAAATAAAATGATGCCTTCAACTCGCATAGATGTAACTTGTCTTTTGTTGTTTTTGTGGCCACTTTTGTATTTTGGGCATCTTCTACATGTAGAATATTGCACTCCAAACTGAGTCAAACTTTTCCTCAGCACAATTTATCTGATGCATCTTTAATAAGCAGTGAATGCTCTGATAGCACTATTAGAAATATTAACATGTGCAGATATGGAAGAATCAGTGATGTAATTCATTCATTTAATCCATGTCAGGTATACTAATATATACAAAAGGGAAACCCGTGTTTTATTTTGCCAATAAGGAACGGCCCATTTTTTATTAAATCATGATCACTTGAGTACAACCTTATCTTAACATATCATTAACTTGTCTTAACATTACACTTCAATATGTCACCAACTTTATAACTTAAACACCTTTATTATCTCTCTAGCTCTATAGCTTGAATAACTTTATTATGTCTCCTATTTTATAACTTAACACTAACTACCCCCTAAGACCCAAGTCTTCCAAATGGTCTAATATTTTTGTGTACGTACTTGTACAAATTAGAATGACATGCTTTTCTTTATGATGACAGTGATAGTTGAATATTTTTTATTATTTTTATATATTAAAAAAATAAGTTGAAAAAAGAAAAAGAAGAAAAATTAAAAATTAATTTATTAAACCATGAAAAAAAATTAATCCCTAAAATATTTCTTATCGCAAAATCTGAGATTTTTTGTTTTCCACACTGAACACATTTCTTATTTCATTTTCGCATTTCTTGTAACATAGGGTGTATGTGAGTGTATTTTACAATTTTATGTAATCCAAATAGATATATTATATACCATATAGCGTGGAAAAAATAGCAATAAAATCGGCAAAGTCCAATTTTTGGGGCTAGCCAATTTTATCGGCCAACTTTTTGGCGATTTTTTCAAAAACAAAAAAGTTACGATTTAATCGGGAGTCAATTGAAAAATTCGTAAAGCCCACCCAAGCCGCAGATAAGTGAGGGAAAAGGCTGAAAAATCACTCATTCTTCACTCTTCTTTCTGCCATTCATCCCTGTGGAGAAAGGAGGTGTTTTCCATTGCCCAAGAGGAGGAGATTTGCTAGTTTTGTGGTGTGGACTTGGAGATTTGTCTTGCTGATTTATTGCTGCCAGGTATGTATTTTAATTTCTCTCTGTCTTTGTTACACAAATCGCTTCTTAAATATTGCCTTAAATATTTCTATTAGTTTGTTTTTAGCTTATTTTTACTTCGAAATTTGAATCAAAACATTGTTTAGAATCTAGATTGAATCAAAATTTCAAAATGTTTAGATTGTTTACATGTTTCGACTTTCAAGAATCAGAAATTCAAACCCTTCTCTAGTGAATCTGAGTGTGTTCAAGTGAGTGAGAAGAGGCATTTAAAATTTAAAATCAACAATTACATTTGTGTTTGCTTCTTATGTGATTGGCAATTGTTATTTTTTTTCAAGTTTTTTTGTATCGTAGGTTCAAATTCAAGTTCAAAGTTTCAAACAAAAGGCCGAGGAATTTAGACCCTATGTGGGAATATGGTGAACCTGATCATATACCCGAATCTAGGGGGGTCAATAGAATGTATTTCACTTGCAAGTTGTGTGGCAAGCATATGTCAGGGGGTGTCAACAGATTAAAATTCCATTTGGAGCAAATTCTGGGGAAAATATAGAACTTTGCCCAAATCCAACTCCATAAATCATCCGGATTCCGGAAAGCCATTAAATCATTGACAGATAAAGAGGGGGGCAAAGACATCAAGGCAACGGTAAAAAGCCAACTTGTAGGGGCCTCAGGAGTGGGGGGAAGTGAGAGTGGTTATTCAGCATCAAATCCACACCCGCATGTCCCAACCCCTCATCTTTCTCATCTTTTTTTGTTCCTAGAACCACAATTGGTGCACAACCTGGCATCAAATCGACACTTAAAAAAAAAGGAAAGGCAGAAGCTGACAAAATGGTCAGTGTCTTTTTTGGAGTGATGTTCCTTTCAACATTGCCAAGACCAACCCATTCTACCAACCTATGTTTGATGTTGTTGTTGTTGTTGTTGGCCTGGGGTACAAAGCCCCTACCTTTGCAGAGTTGAGAAAGCCTCTTCTTCAAAATGAAAAAGTTGATTACACTGCTAGATTGGAAGAGTCTAGAGCACCATGGGAATACACTGGATGCACAATCATGTCAGATGGTTGAACTGACCAGAAGGGTAGGACCCTTCATAACTTCTTGGTTAGTTGTCCCAAGGGGACAATGTTTATGAAATCTGTTGATGCATCTACACACACTAAAGATGCATGTTTATTATGTGAATTGTTGGACATCTTCATTCAAGAAGTAGGTCCACAAAATGTTGTCCAAGTCATAACAAACAACGCTACAAATTATGTTGTTGCTGGCAGGTTGCTTATGGAGAGGTATCCTAACTTGTTTTGGACACCTTGTGTTGCTCATTGTATTGACTTGATGATGGAGGATATAGGTAAGATTCCTCTTGTGAGGGATATTGTTGAATCATCCAAGAGCATAACAAAATTTATATATAATCATGCATTTGTGCTTAGCTTGATGAGAAGATTAACCAACAACAAAGAGTTGGTGCGTCCTGCCATTACACAATTTGCCACTACTTTCATATCTCCTCAGTGTCTGTTGAATTCTATGTGGGATGTGAGCATGTTCCTTTCATAAGATTTGCATGCTTTATCTATTAGCCGCAAACCAGAGGGAGAGGGCATATGCAAACTAGTTTCATATGATCAGATCTTTTGGGCAGGAGTAGAGGAGGTGTGTGCCATTTTAGAACCTTTGTTAAGGGTTCTTGGGTTGGTTGAAGGAGACAAGCCCGCAATGGGCTACTTGTATAAGGCCATGGCTAGGGCAAAGAAGCCATTTGTGCCTATTATGAAGATAAGGGAGATGAGGGGTTAAAGAAACAACAGTTGGTATGGAGAGTGATTGATGAGAGATGGAACAATACCCTCCATCGGCCCCATTCATGCTGCAGGTATCTACCTCAACCCTTCATTTTCTTACTCTTGTGGTTTCAGAGTTGATGCTGAGGTGATGGATGGGTTCTTCGCTTGTGTTGAGAGGATGGTGGCACCTGAGCAAGAACGTGAAGAAATTTCTAAAGAAATGGAGACATATAGGATGGCAGGTGGCATATTTGGTTATACCATGGCTATTAACATTTGGTTATACCATGGCTATTAATAATAGGACGACCAAAATGCCAAGTAAGTTTCAGTTTTTTTCAACTTTCAAATTTCATAATTCATTGTCTCTTCATAATTTGCTTCAAGTTTAGAATTTCAATGTTTTAACTTTTTTTATGTTTCTTATTTTTCTTTTAACATGTAGATGCTTGGTGGACAAGTTATGGTGGCAGAGTACCCCATCTACCTCAACCCGCAATTTCTTACTCCTGTGGTTTCAGATTTGATGTCGAGGTGATGGATGGATTCTTCACTTGCGTTGAGAGGATGGTGGCATCTAAGCAAGAACATGAAGAAAATTCTAAAGAAACGGAGATATATAGGATGGCAGGTGCAACATTTGGTTTTACCATGGCTAGTAATAATAGAACGACCAAAATGCCAGGTAAGCTTCAGTTTGTTTCAACTTTCAAATTTCATATATCATGGTCTCTTCATAATTTGCTTCAAGTTTAGAATTTCAATGTTTTAACTTCTTTTTTTATGTTTCTCATTTTTCTTTTAACGTGTAGATGCTTGGTGGACAAGCTATGGTCGCAGAGTACCCCATCTCCAAAATCTTGCCATTCGAGTGCTCAGCCAAACATGCAGTTCCTCTAGGTGTGAGCGCAACTGGAGTGTATTTGACAAAATACACAGCAAAAAGCACAACAGGTAAACAAAATTCGAATTAAATTTTTGAATTCATTTTATTATTTTTAATATTTAAATTTTCTAAGTACTAATTTACAATCTATGACCCTAATATAGATTGGAGTCCCAATGCATCAATGACATGGTCCACGTCTAGTACAATCACCGATTGTGGGTGAGACAACTACAGAAAATCCTTGATGTGGAAGCCATCTCACTGGACAATATTGATATTATTGTTGCATAAAGGGTTGAGACTGAGAGGCTTGCCATGGAGTCGACCCCTGATTCGTTAGACGTGGATTCAAAGGCACTAGAGGCAGAGGAGGTAGCAGTTACAAGGGAGGGAGAGCCAGGGGTAAAGAAGGAGGAGCAAGGTCAGGAGGCAAAGCAACAAGAGGATGACGAGGAGGAGGTGACACCATCTAGGATGGGCAGCAACAGAGGACAGAGGCCACCTCTTTTTTTTTGCTTCTAGAGGGAAACAAAGTCCATTTGTAGCCCCAGGGGCAAGGCCTTCTTCCTTTAGAAGAAAATGCAAAACCATTCTCTATTCTCGTAAAAGGGGCAAAGGATCTCAGTCACTGATTACTTTATGACATTTAGATGACTCATGATATACATTTATTATATTTTTTGTTGATATTTTGACTCTTGAGAGTTGAGACTGAGTCAAGACTCAAAATTCAGGACTTGAATCACTATTTTTATACGTGATGTAGCACTAGACTTCATATACATATTATATATTAGCTTTCTTTTCTTGTTTATGCGGAAATGAATTTATTTTATGTTGTGGATACTTTAGATGCTAAAAAATGAATATTTTTGTATTTTTTATAATTTCGCCAACTTTCTGCAAATTTTTTTAAAAACCCCCCAACTTTAACGACTTTTCCAATTTTTGGACCTTTGCCGATTTAATCCCGAGGTCTACTTTTTCCACATTGGTATATATAGTACAGTGCATTACAAATTACAATGCCTCAAAATGATGGGTCCACCATCCCCCCCTCAAGTGCAGGAGAGAGATGCACAAGACTGCAACTGGTGTGGGTCAATGAACCATGGGAGCAGGTACACACACCCTGCCTACACAGCTCTAAATGAATGACGGATGCAAAAAATAAGTCCACAAATAATATAAAGAACTTGATCCAAAAGAACAAAGATTAGCATTAAATGACTCAAGTTGAATGTATAATGAGAAGGCATATCCTCTACAAAGAAAGAGGGTATTTAATGGTTGAGGGGTGCCTTACAAAGCTATCTATTTTCTAGGACACTAATCCAATTCCTACATGAGATTTTCTAATCCAGAAAAGACAAAACAGAATGAATTTACAGATCCATGGGAGTAGAGTTGAAATCCACATGAACACAAAAGATAAAATATTATCCTCATGTATGATGTGTACTGCAACACATAACTTGCTACAAGACAAAAAGAACTCTAACATTTACAAGGAGCATTAGAATAAAATTTCAACGAACTAAAAGGCTCATCAGTAATTCAGACTCTAAAAATTTTTAATAAAACTTAATTTTAACCTAAGTAACCTGACATGGGGATTCGGGATTCGTAGGATACGGGGATTCGAGTGTTGGATTCGGACACGTTGACCCCCCGGAACAGGACACATAGGATTCGTTATATATTATTTTATTATATATATATATATTAAAAATTAGATATTTCTTACACAAATTCTCATTAATGATACAAATTCATTGATTTCAAACATAGATCTTCATCTAGATGTTAGTTTTACTGTTTACAAAGTAAGTTAGTAACATTATAGCATCCTTGAATTTATAGGTTCCTTTTCGCCGGATTCGAATCTGGTTTTAGAATTTAGAATTTATGATTCATTGATTTATGCCAGTTGGGTGTGACACCGGTGATTATCAAAGAAGGATTTATTACCAGCATATCAATCAAAATACCTTGGAAAGCACTGGCAGCTGAAAAGTGTGAGATTAATGTGGAGGACTTTGAGCTGGTTCTTGTTCCACGAACTGAGTTCAAAACATCCAGTAGTTCTGAAGAATGTTCTACTTCAGAAGTGTACCCCAGTGCGTCTCCTTCTCAGCGGAATTCAGAGCAGGTAGAGGGCTGTGGTATCCATGTAAATGGGGGTTCCACCTATCTTGGTGTTCAAGATGGGGTTAAGATGATTGCCAAGATGGTGGAAAGGCTGCTGCTTGGTCTCCATGTTAAAATAAAAAATCTTATTGTTGCATTTGAGCAGGCAACAGAGACTTGTAGTACAAACTTGGGGGTTGAAAGCAGCTGTCAGTCTCAAAGCATTCTTGTCCTTCGAGTGCTCCAAACAGAATATGGAACAGATGTGTCTGGAGATGCTTGTGAAACTGCTGGCCTTCATCCAGATGATATAACAGGACTTGTTATGTTGACAAAAGTTATAAACTTTAATGGTGTAAGCGTTGATCTCTATGATGTGATAGGCAAGGACGCAGAACCAGGATGTTTGATAATCACCGGTGTCACACCCAACTTGAATTTACAGGTTCCTTTTCGCCGGATTCGAATCCGGTTTTCGGGACACGTTGTGTCCTAACAGGACACGACCCGGATTCGAGCGTGTCCTGTTAGGACACGACGTGTCCCAAATTTAGGATTCGAATTAGGTCAAATCGTGTCCGATTCGTAGGATTCGAACACTTGAGGAAAATCCAACAAATCCAGTTTCATAGCTTTTAACAAATACTCCACTGTGCCAGAATCAGTGTAGTTCAGAGCTACATGAATGAGCTATTAGTGAAAAAGCACACAAAATGCACATCTAACGTAGAAATTTAAAGATCAAAGGACCAGATTACTCCTGATGAAGAACCACTAGCATGATAGCATCGTAGCATAAACAAAAACTCTAACCAACATTAAAATACATACCTGTCACCCATAGCACCAAAAGTAACCTTGGAGTAAGTTTCGGCATGCCCAGAATTAGGGTTTATATATATTGGAAGTAATCCATCATCAGGAAAAGTTGCCTGCAGTCTCTTGATTACATTTTCAACCTGCATCAACAAAAATGAATTTTTGGTCATTGTTTCTCACTAGAACAATAATTTTCTTCAGAGATGAAGTGCCTCATGAATGCAGCACTTTAGGAGTACCTTAATCTGATAAATGCAAGTAGAACTACTAACTATTCAGACAATGGATATAAGTCTGTCGTTTATGAATCTAGTGACAAAAACATGTGCGTCATGAATATGTGAACTCTCTAGGACATTGACAGTAACTGTGCAAACCCTTGATGCAAAGAGCTGCTTGAATGCACTTCTTTTTCAGTGCTTCACTCAAAAAAAAGCCAATACTTTAGACTTCAGGAAAAATATTCCAAAGGTGTTGTCAAACTACTTGAGCCCCTTCACGAAGGAAAGATTACATAAATGTTCGGTAATAGCCAAAAGCAGCTGATGGGACTGTGAAAATACATCAGAATACTCCAGAGAAAGTTTGCATTCTATCAAGAACGAATACTATCTAAGAATTGATTGTATTCCTCAAACAGAAAAAGCACCAAATAGAACTCTCCGTACCCAAATTCTTCAGTAGCAATGCTCTTGCAAACAACCTATAAGGCAGAAAAGTGCTGGACATGTCAAAAATGACTCTTAGTAGAATTTTCGGTGAGTTCCAGTCTAGATGTCAAATCCTTTACCGAAAGCATCAGCCAAACACCTTAAAACATTTTGTTCCAACTCATAAAATATTCAAGGGACTCCGTATGCATTAAATATTATAATATTAGGCAGAAAACACGAGATAATTAACTCATAATATGTCTGTCATAGAAAAGATGACTCTTAGTAGGTATGTCAGTGAGTTCCAGTTTAGATGTCAAACGGTAAACCCATTAGCGCAAGCATCAGCTAAAGCACCTTAAAACTTTTTATTCAAACTAATAAAAGATCCAAGGGACTCATTATACATTAATTGTCCAAATATTTACAGCTAAGAAAATCTTTACCAGTTGCTTGTGCATCTTTAGCATGGCAATCTTTGTAAGTATGTCACATATTAAATTGTTTGACTTCATCAAAATTATAAAATAACCATATTAAAGATATAGTGTAGACCAATCTAAAATTAGCCATATTTGCTAATGCACTATTCAAATAGCCCTATTTCTGTCATAGAATAAGCTTTGAATTTCATCTCTTATATTCAAATGCTCCCTGTCAACAAAATACAATACAAGAAAAAAGGATAAATGCTACTAAAATGAACACCTTTTCCTGGTACTTGGGATCTCCAGTTCTTTGGGAAAGGGCAATGAATTCCACTTGCTCTGTTCCAGAGTCTGCCAGTATACTTGCCCCCTGTAAATATAAAATGATAATAATCAGGTATGCTACTAGGAAAACCATGCTTCATCTAAAAACTTAAGGAAACTGACATTCTTTTGGAACAGACTTATACTTCCCACATGGATTTTTGGCAAATTAAATACCAAGCAGAAACAGGGAAGAAAAGAAATAATCAAGAGTTTCAGCACATCAAAGAGAAGACGTTAAGTTTGAAAAAATCAATACTCCACGAAATTTATAGAGCTTTTTTGTCAATAATTAATGGCACATACACAATTAAATTGTGATTTAATTTTAACTTGACCATTTAATTTGGTGTTCGAAATAGGAGAAGCATTGTATTTCTCATTGTAAAATCATCATTTCAAATCAAAATGAATTATAATGATAAGTGTTTTAAAAACCGGCCGGTTTGAACCGGTAACTGGTCAAACCGGCAGAAAAACCTGGTTTAACCCCTCCCTTCGCCAAAAAATTAGAAAAACCAGTCCTAACTGGCCAGTTTAGGACAGAACCGGCCGGTTTTACCCCTCATAAACCAGCCGGTTTATTGCCAGGGCAGCTATAAACCCCACAGAATGCATTTTTGTATGTTTTGAGGTTGTTTTAAGGGATTTTTGGGGTTGTTTTCCTCCAAAAATACTTCCTCCAAGAAAACCATGCCTACCCTCTCATTTTCCTGACACATCTCAGCCCTAGCAATATATCCTTTTACTTTAATTTTTAAAATTACCATGAAATGAATCGAGATGTTTGAGAATGGTTTCAAGTCTCAACCTCATTGGATTTCATATGGAGAACCTAGAATTTTAGATTTGAGATTGCCATTTGATCCTTTAAGAACCTTGATGTTGGTGGCATTGATTGTTGAACTTTGTTGATGTTGGTGGTATTGATTGTTGAACTCCTCTACCATGGCCTTAACAAGAATGCACCCTTCACTCAAAGGAAAACAACTGGTTAGGCATGCTAATTTTTTCTACCACATTATAAGGTTTGGGAGATGAACCCTTCACTCAAACCAAAATCATTGGTTAGGCATGTTAAACCTTTTCAATTTCTATCATGTTATAACGTTGAGCAATCCAAGTCTGAAGTCGATCTTGTTTATGAAGATTATGTATTTCTAGTAGCGTTGAAATTTGAATCAATGATGAGTTTCATGAGTGACCGTGTTGATCACTGATTTGTAGTTTTGAATCTTGATGTCTATTTTTGCTACTACTACTAAAGATGTAGAGAAGTTTTAGGAGTCCTCAAACTCTAAGCCATATTATTTATGTAGCTCAGGTTGATAATCTCTTGTCTAGTAGTGGTGATGAGTTTGATCATGATGAAGAGTAAGCATGTTGGTGATCATTGATATGTAGACTTGTCGTAGGTCAGTGACCCCATAGCTTAGAGCATGGGTTTCAGACTCTAGAGGCCATTTAGAGCCTCATTGATTATGTATTTTGTTGCTGATATGTATTGCACTCAATGCCATTTTGATATATTCACCTTTACATGGTATACAGATTAGTAAACCTTGAATATTTTGTCTCTATTGGTTTGGAATCATGGTTTTAAATTTAAAAATAGATTTTTTATTAAAAACTAATTATTTCATGTATTTTTTTAAAGACCAGTTCATTTAGGCCTGACCAGTCCCGATTTGACTGGTTCCCATTTGAAACCCGGTTTATTAGGTGGACCGGTCCGGTCACCGGTTCCGGTTTTTAAAACTATGATAATGATGCATCATATTATTACATTCATCGCCATTATCATAGTAGAGAGTCAAGAGTGTCATCAATATAACACAGCAGAGAAAGAAGGAAAACTGAAAAAGCAGTGACAGCTTTGTTTCTTTCCTTAGGACATGACATAGATTTTCAACTAAAAAATTGGATTATAGTTACAGATGGGATATTACTTTGAATAAAATGCAACAATGCATACTCTATTATGAACATGAATATGGAATAATACAAATAATAAATAATATAAACAATAATAATTAATAATTATGAAAGGGCATGTCTCAAAAGACATGACCCCTTATGAAAGGGCACTCCCACCTATTTATACAAGGCCCATCATTGTATTCAATCATATCACTTTTGTATTCAAACATTTATATATAAATATTATTTATCCTATGATGGATATTCTCATATTCCAGATATTCTGAATACTTGAATGAGCAAGAACTTTGTTCATATCATTTTGTATCAAAGTCTTGTTTTCTGATTTTGGTCATTGGCCATATCGTCCTTCTAGCCATTCAATAAAAAAATAAAAATAAAAATTGTAGTTTCTCCATATTTTTCAGGGCCTTGACAACATTACAAGGGAATTTTTCCACAAATATTTAAAATTATACATAAGAAAAGGAAGAGTGAAAAAAATAATCTTGATTCCTCATTAATTTCCATTGGTGGTTTACAAGCTCATTGTTTGGAAAACCATGGTAAGTGCCCATGGTATTTGGAAGGTAAGGAAAACAAAAGAAATACAAATATCCCTTTACGTCACGATTAACTTGCCGCCACATCACGCTCCATCTCCGCCCATCTCCCAAGATCCGACGGCCCACATGACTTTTCGTCGCGCCCCCCTCACCATCCGAACTTTACCATCGGGGGGGTCGAAAATGGGCGTTATATGAAACCGCACCCTCCCCTACGTGTCAGCGCCAGAGTTTTTCGGACCCCCCATGGGTGAAACCGCTAACCACTCCCCCCCCCCCCCCCCCCCCGAAAAGTTGTTTCCCTCACTCCTGATACCGCTCTCCTACCCATTGCACTCCCGCCACTTACCTTCTGCCACATCATTCGCCCGTTAACTCCATCAAATCACATCCATTCCCTCCATAATTAAGTCGTTAAGCAATCAATTGGTTTAGTCGTTAATCCAACAGACCCGCGCCACCTTCAACGGAAAAACCAAATTGATTATATAAACCTCCTTTCCGCTTGTAAACAAGTTACAGAATTCATGCATTATCACTATTAATTGATTTGTTACAGGTTTGTTGGACTAAAACTTCCACTGTTTCTACCTGCCAGCGACACCCTCTGCTCACCTGTTTTCAGCCTATTGCTTTTGTTCTTGCCCTCAAAACCTGATTTCCCTCTGTATATTCAAGCCTCCAATCCAGTTTTCACTCCTGTTCTTAGCCTTAGCCAAGATGCCTCCAAAGGACAAAGGACCAGAGGAACCTATCAATCCTCTAATCTATCCTCCCATAGATCTTCATCACGTTCCTTTGGCTGACAGAGACTATAAAATTCACGAAACTCTCTGTGAATTCAACCTTTTTGAGATGTATTGTTGGCTCGAGGACAAGTACATTGATAAGTCCGATGATATCCAGCTGTGGGAGTCTAATTTACCCCATTACATTTTTCCTCGTACCCACAGTACCCCAGAGTTTGTTAGGAAGTGTCATGCATCTTATTTGCCAAGCCAAAGGGCCATCATTACCCCCACTGGAGAAATTTTGTTTACCATTACTCCTCAGGCCATAGACCAAATGATGCAGGCCCCCACAGTAGAGAATGCTACCCCATTTTCCTATGAAGCACTAATTGAACTGTACCAGAAATTGGACTTTTCCAAGAGGGCCAAAACCCTAGAACTTTTCTTGACAGGAGATGCTTCATTGCCAAAGAAAAATCCTCCTTATCTCTCATCCATTTTCCCTGAAAGATCCAAGCAGATTATCACAATTGTCTCATACCTCCTTGGCTACTACTCTGATCAGTGGGTAGATGAGGCCATCATAGGATTTCTGTTCATTTTCTCTGCTGATCCTAAGCCCTCCATTGTATTTAACTTTAGCCAATTTCTTGCAGAATCAATTCATCAATAGCTTATCAAATTTCCAACTGAGGAGGATTTCAAATATGCCTCTGTGTTAGTTTGCATGTTCTTATACTTTCAGGGAACTAGCAATTAGTCATCTTTTGGACCACTCTAGTGATGAAGGAACAGAAGGAATACACATATAAACAATTTACAGAAATGTTTGTTCATCCAGCAATCGGTCTCCTAAGCAGCAGAATAGAACCGAGGATCAGTGAAGAAATGAGAAAGGTGTCGCAGCTATCAGACCAAGTTCAAACAGGGGATTGGTACCTTTACCAAAACTATATAGAACTGAGGATTTTTGGGTGTGAGCTTGCACCTTAAAAGCTGGCTAAATTCCTCCCAATGAGGATTTTTGCTCTGGAGTACATAAGGCAGATGCTAATATGGATGAAATCCATTTTGTTGCTGCCAAGAAGAAGTCCCAGTTCAAAATCAAAACACAGATTGGGCCTTTCATTTGCAACAGCAGGGCAGCAGGAGAAGAAGCAGATAAGCTCCTAAAGGAAATGTAGTTCAGCCTTAGCTTCACCTGGTCATATGATCCATTAGGGATCATTTCTAGATTAAGAGTAGAAACCAAGTCTACTCCTTATTTTCACACAGCCAGGCCAGAGATAGAAAAGTACAAGAATCAACTAGAATGGGTTGAGAATACCCTACAAGAGGCAGAAGAACAACTAGTATCATCATCTACAGTGCAAACTCCTACCATGCAGGAGAAAACAGCTAAGAGAAGCAGAGAGGAAGAGTCCCCATTAGGGACTAACATTTTCAGTGAAGGATTCAAGATCGTGTATAGAAAGAAGACCAGACTTAGTTCCAAACTAAGCCTCAGTAAGGACTCAGAGCAGGAAAACATTCTCACCACTAATGAGCCACTTGTTTCCTCATTAGTGGGTGATCAGACCACACTGTCTCCTAGTACTTCTACGACTTCACAAGAGCAGCAGCAACTTATGCAAACTAGCACATCTACTACAGGGGAAACAGAGAAGAGTATAATGGACATCTTCAAGGATATAAAAGTCAGAAATGAGGCCTTGAAGATTAACACCTACAATCAGTTCTGGAAGCAGACTTCCGGTGCTCAAAGCAGGTTGTTGTCAGCCTTTGATTCAGAAAAAGGAAAAATGCAAATAGCATTCCTCCAAGCTCAAGTTCCCCAGCCCAAGGCAACATCAGACTACAAGAAGACAACTTTTGGGTTTGATTTAAAGGATATACATCCCATTGACCAAATGGAGATGCACAAGCAAACTGGGAAATGATCTTTTCAACTGTCACTAACATTACTATGAGTTTGTCTAAACTGTAGGTTACATTAGCAAATGTCCAATCATAGCTGAAGATGGAGATGGTCTTTGCACTTGCCAAAGACACCAGGATTAAAACCCTAGAGGACTTGGTGATCAAACTAGGTTATGACCCTTCAAACATCAATGTTGCAGAGGAACTTGTGAAGAAAAAGAATTTAGACATAGCAGCATTGAGGAAGCAGTTAAAACTGCCAGCTACAGAAGATCCTCTGGCTAAGGATATTGAAGAGACAAAGACACAAGGCAAATATGATGAAGCTCATCATGGAGCAGAGTACACAGCTGAAGCAAATGGAGACAGAGATGGAGAAGTTGATTAAAGAAAAGGAGAAAGCTGCTAAAAAGATTGTTGTCCATTTGGAAGCACTTCCTATCACAGCCATTCCTACAGCCATATCTGCTACAACAAGTACAAGAGATGTTGCAGATCAATTGGCAAATGATGTGCAAAACATGTCTCTCCAAACTGAAGAGATAAAAAATTTGCAAGCTCAAGTGAAACTTCTAGAGGATAATCAGAAGAAAACTGAGACTTTTCATGTAACAGAGCTTCAGAGATCTCAAAATCAGATAGAGGCATGGAAGAAGTCGGCAGTTGAATCTTCTATTGGCCACACACCAGCCCATGTTAAAGAAATTATCTGGAATAATATCATTGAAGAGATAGATGAAATCTGGCCATGTATCCAGATTATATTCTAGCAGAAGGAATTGGTGGAAAAGGCCAAGCAAACCATTGCCACCATAAATGCTCAATTGGGAGAAATCCCCGCTACAGCCAACAGCATCATAAAGTTCCTCAACTCCAAAAACAAATATGAGTTGGATGATCTAGGAGTAGATGACTGAACAGAAAGCATCCTGGAGGTGAAGAAAGTTTTAACAAAGAAGAACTTGGTTGTGCAGCTAACAGAGAAGTGTAACACTCTAGAAGTGGCAGTTAACAGGTTTTCCAACAGGATAGATGCATTGAACAAGAAATGTTTGCCTTCACTGTTTGTAATCAATGACAAGTTAATGACCAGAGAAGACTACATGAAGAAGATTCAGGACATTGCCAAGGATACAGCTAAGTCTTCCAACATCAAAGGTTCTATGACAGGCAAAACGTTTTACGAAGCCATCAACAACATAAGTTTTATTCAACATGAGATAAAAACATATTTTTACAGTTAAACCCACTTTTGCTCGGTATACTGAGGTAGATGAAATCTACCGCAAGGTAACCAAGATTGCTATTCCAGATGAAGAGCGATGGGACAAGTTGTGTGAATTTCAGGATTAAAGGACAGGTCAGCTTCACCAGTGTAGCACACGAATAGTGGCCACTCGGAAACTGTTCTCCTTCAAAGCAGGGCCAGATGTTCCGATTCATTCCTTTTGATCGTATTACTTCTTTTATGTTAGTTCTAAGTTAATAATAGAATGTCGTGTCACTCAGGCATTAATTGTAATATTTTTGTAATTTTGTTTAAATACTTCATTTTGTCGAAGTATTCAGGGTTGCACCCTTCAACCAGTTATCAAGCATATTTGTACTAAGTTGGAGCATTTTTGAGATAATAAAAGATTATGGATTTACTTCATATGGTTTGTCTCTCAGTGAGTTGTTTTCATCGTGTATTCTTCATATAAATTAATTCTTTTACAGTCATCCGATTGAAAATTTAATTGAATATCAGTTTCATTTTGAATCCTCTGTGAAGTTGTAATTTAAATAAGAAATTAATTTACAGGACTATCTATTATTGTAAATTCCTCTTTGAACCTAAATTACACTAAATCCCTGTAATAGTTTAATTATATTTTGTTGATTAAGAAAACACAGTTTTCTTAATTTCATCTTATAAATGGTTAAATACTCAGTCTGAATATTAAATCACTTATACTTCTCCATATTCTAATTATCCATCCCATTAAAATCAAAATAACCATGTGTATTTAAAGAACAAACTTTTATTTTATTAAGAGTCTATCTAAGTTTAAAGCACGTGTTTATAAACAGTTCACTGGTCATCCAACCATTTAAAACAAACAAAACATTATCGATGCTTTGGCATAGCTTATTGACCTTAGGTTATCTCAAAGGACAACATCAGATTGGCGCCACCGCCAGGGAGCGAAGGATTGAAAGTTAAATTTTCCCTGGGGCAACAATTTTCCCTTTCCTTTAAGGTGGATAAAGGATAAGGTTATAGGTCAAAATCTTTCACCTGGCGATTCCACTGGTCCAAGTTGGCTCCTCTTAAGCATACTAGATAATGTTCTGATTTTGAGATTGTTAACCCTCTACCAGATCCAGAAAGACTTATTAGGGGAGCCTCTTCAAGGAGAAGACATAGAACCTCTTCTTCTTCTTCAGCTTTACACCCTGAAGACATCCCATCTGTAGATCCCTTTTCATTTATACCAACCCATCTTGACTGGACTGAACTACCTCCTAGGGTTTCTGAACTTATATCTAGAGGAGTAGATCTTCCATCGGCCTTTTTAATTCAATCACTTGAGTCATATCAAGTCCCATCCATTCCTATCAAATCACCTTCATTTGAGGAAGAATTGGGTTTACATTTACCCGAATTCAAGCCTCAAGATTTCATTACCCCAACTCCTTATTCTATTCCATCAACCTCTACTAATCTTGAAGAGACATTTTCTGTTTATTCAAATCCTTTGTTTGATAATAAAGAAGACTTCCCACCAGGAGTTCAAAAGTTGGTTATTAAAACCCCTTTGAAGTCCTTAAAGAGGTCTCCTCCCTCTCCTCCACATACTAATACCCCTACTGATTCATCTTCCTCTTCCTCTTCCTCATCATCATCATCATCCACTCAGTCACCCCATACTCCTCCTGCTCTTATGGCTTTTCGACCCATTGTGCAAGAAAGGTATGCTGCCTTAGTTCTGCTTGCAAACTTGGGAAATTTTCCTGATGGATATCTAAAACATCTGCCTAGGTTTCATGGAGAAACAGGTCCCTCAGCAGAGGATCATGTATCAGCTTTCCTAGATTTTGCTGACAATATGAACATTGAAGAGGAAAATGTTTATATGAGATTATTTGTACAATTGTTAGAAGGAAATGTTATGATCTGGTTTAGGCAACTTAGAGCTGACTCTATCAGAACATGGAATGAGCTCAGAACTATCTTCAAAAATCAATGGGGGGTAAAGAAAGATCATGTTTACTTTCTCACTAAATTTGAGGAATTAAAGAGAAACCCTGGTGAACCAGTTGCTGAATTCATCAAAAGATTTAACAAACTCTATCATAAAATGCCTGTTGATTGTAAACCACCAATAGTAGCTGCAAAGGTCAGATTTTCCAAAGCATTTGATGATGACTTCGCAGTCATGCTAAGGGAAAGAGTTTCTAATACATTAGAAAACACGCAGACAAATGCTATATAGCTAGAAGCCAATAGGTTAGCTTCTGGCAAGCTTAAAGCTAAAGCAGAGAAAGAAGAAAGAAAACTAATAGCTAGGGTTGATGATTCATCTTCTTCCAAATCTAAACTTGAAGATCAGAAAATTGATGAAATTACATCTTTACTTAGAAACCTTTCTAATAGGATTTCTAAAATTGAAACACAGCCTAGAACTGCTCAGCAAATTGCTTTCGGACCTCAAGCTCAAACTCAATTCCGGAGAACTCCTCAAATGCAAATTCTTCAGAGACCAGGTTTTGATCAAAACATTCAACCACCTTTGCTAATTGATGATAGTCACAGGGTACATGCCCTTTAATCACTAAAGATATCAATAATATTAATTCTTCAGCAGTACAAATGGCAATAATTCCTTCATCTTCACCTCGGTCTTTTGAACAAGAACAAGGAGATGCTCAACTTTCAAAATACCTAGCGTTCTCTGAATTTCTGATTGCAAAATTGAATAAGAGGTATGATCTAAAACCAAGATTAGGATCCTGGTAGACCTCCAAAATCAACCACCATAATTGAACCTGCAATGAAAACTATTCAAACACAAACTCCAACACCTCAGACTACAGAGTCATCCATTGAAACCTTTTCATCTAAAAAGACCATTTTGACAACTTTTAATATTGAAAAGGAATTGGAAAGGGTCAATATTCCTATACCTTTAGCTGAACTTTCCAAAAACCCTGGTTATAAAAATCAAGTGTCTAAATGGATACAGTCCTCTAGTGTAGATGTTGATGGAGATGTTATTAGTCTGTAAGATGAAAAACTCTCCGTAGTGTTTGGCCCTAGTTCTGATATGATCGATGAAATTGTTCCACCATTCTATGTAACATTAAAAGCTCATGATTTTCTTTTGTATAACTGCATGTTGGATTCTAGAGCATCTCATAACCTTATGCCGAAGGTAATTATGGACCAGCTTCAGTTACAAGTACCTGTTCCTATCATGACCTTTACACCTTTGATTCAAAAAAAGTACCATGCCTAGGATTGATCAAAGACCTAGTTGTGACCTTAGCTCAAATACCTGTCAAGAGCATAGTTTTAGACATAGTTGTCACTGAAATTCCTGCCAAGTTTGGCATGTTTCTATCCAAATCATGTTGTGCTAAACTTGGAGGATCGCTTCATATGGACATGTCTTTTGCTACTATTCCAGTGTATGGAGGTGAGCATTTAAGGTTATATAGGGGAGTCAGATTCCTTCATATTGTTTGTAGGTCTGATCAAGCAAAAAACCACCCTATCTATGCAGTGGATCAGGATTTCGGTTGCTTCCAATTATCTTCACAAAATTCATCAAACACTCAACTTGCCATTGAATATATTGTTTCCAAACCCAAAGTTGTAGAATCAGATATCTGGAAACTTTACTTTGATGGCTCTTGCTCAAAGGAAGGAGCAAGAGCATGAATTGTTTTAATATCACCAAATAGGGAAAACATAACTCAGTCATGTAAACTTGAATTCGAAGTCACCAATAATGTGGCTGAGTATGAGGCTTTTCTTCTTGGTATTGAGGCTTTTCTTCTTGGTCTTGAGCTAGTTAGGAGTTTAAAGGTTCAAAACTTGAGTGTCTTTTCTAATTTTGAGCTTATAGTGAACCAAGTTAGAAATCTGTGTCAAACAAAACACCCAAGGCTTAGGTCCTATAGAAATGAGGCCTGGGACACAATTGAAAATTTCTTCCAAGGATTTAACATAATTGTTATTCCCAGAGATGAAAATATGCATGTTGATTCACTAGTTGTCTCAGCAAGCTCTTTCAAAATTCCTGAGCAAGTGTTGCTAGAATACCAAATTCAAGTCAAGTATCGGCCATCAATTCCTAATAACCTTAAACATTGGCAGATTTTTGAAGATGATGAACAATTAAAATCTTTCCTTCAAGTCATTGATGAATTCTCAAATATGCAAATTGAAGAAGATCAACAAGATGTTCAAGAAACAAATCACCAAAATCCAGAAACTTCATTCAGTCCTAAAATTCTTGATCATGGTATCATCCAATTATCTAATAATTTTATTCCTAAAGGATAAGTCCCATTGGAAAAACTATTTGATAACAATGATGTCTCTCAAAATCCCTTGTTTAACTCACCTGAAGAAGAAATCGAAGAATGCAATATTGGGACTGCGGATGATGTGTGAAATATTAAATTGTCATCAACCTTACCTTCAGATGTAAAAACCAAATACTTGAATCTTCTTAAAAACTACAAAGATGTTTTTGCTTGGTCTTATAATGAGTTAAAAACTTATGATACATCTTTGATCAAGCATAAGATTCCTTTGAAACCAGAAGCAAAACCCTTTCAGCGAAAACTGAGAAAAATCAATCCCATATTACTTCCAACCATTGAGAAAGAACTTAAGAAGTTTCTTGATGCTCATATCATAGTACCTTTAAGGTATTCTAATTAGGTAGCCAACCTAGTTCCTGTCAGAAAGAAAAATGGTGAGATTAGACTATGTGTAGACTTCTGAAATCTGAACAAATCATCTTTAAAGGATAATTATCCATTGCCCAAAATGGACCATCTACTTCAGAAAGTTTCAGGTGCCAATAGGATCTCTATGCTAGATGGTTTTTCTGGTTACAACCAGATCATGGTAAGTCCAGCTGACCAAGACAAAACTGCTTTCACCACACCTTGGGGTACATTCATGTATGCTAGAATGCCATTTGGGTTAACTACTGTTGGAGCCACTTTCCAGAGAGCCATGGATCTAGCATTTGTAGGTAAAACATCTGAATTTAGTGTCATTTATTTAGATGATTTAATTGTTTTCTCTGATTTTGATGAAGATCATTTAAAACACTTGAGCAAGGTTTTTGACAGGTGCAGGAAATTTGGCATATCCATCAATCTGAAGAAAGCTTTGTTTGTTGTGAAGAAATGGAAATTACTAGGGCATATAATCTCCAAGAAGGGAGTTATAATTGACCCAAAGAGAGTTTCAGCGATTCAGACCCACTTTCTACCAAGGAATAAGAAAGAGATACAAACCTTCCTTGGAAAGATCAATTTTCTCAGAAGATTCATCCCAAATTATGCTAAGATAGTTAAAGATATAACTGATATGCTAAAGAAAAACAATGAAGTGAAATGGACAGTTCCTGCTAGATATGCTTTTGATCAGATCAAAAAGGTTATATCTGAGGCCCCTACCTTAGCTAGCCCTTATTATTCTTCACCTTTTAGCATATTTTCTTTTGCATCCAAGACAACCTTAGCTGTTGTAATTTTACAGAAGAATACAAATGGTGATGACCAACCTATAGCCTTCTTTTCCAAAGTCATGAGGGATGTTGAACTTAGGTATGATATTATTGAAAAACAAGCTTATGCCTTAATTCAAGCCCTCAAAGCCTTTAGAAATTATATCCTGCATTCACACATTACAGCTTATGTCCCTAATCATGTGGTTAAAATTGTTTTGACCCAGCCTGATACTAATGGAAGGAGAGGGAGGTAGATTGCTAAAATCCTTGAATTTGACCTTGAAATCAAGCCCACAAAGCTAGTAAAAGGCCAAGGCCTAGCCAAATTGTTCGTTGAATCCAACTACAAAGTATAAGGGATAAATTTGGTTTCTGAAATGTCATATGGGGAGAATCCACAAGAACCTTCCTTAATATAAGGGGAGAATACACGAGAACTTTCCTTAATATCATTGTTTTAAAAAACGGTCGAACTGATTCCAAATCGGCCAAGCTGACAAAGTCGGACACCTACCCGGGTCAACTCGGTACAAAAACCAGGCCAAAGGCTGGTATGTTACCGAACCAGCCGAGCTGGTCTCTGACTCGGTCGGTTCGGTAACAAACCAGTCGGCTCGGTCGAGTCCAACATAAACCGGCCAAGCTAGTCAAACCTGGTCAACGGCGGAAAAGGGAGGGAAAGCAGACTACAAATTAGGCTTTTTTTGGTTTTAAGCTTTTTGCATGTCCATCTAACCTCTCCCAAGCCTATAAAATTTACCCAACCCCCTCACATTTCCACACAGCGATCTCATTGCATTCGTGTGAGTATTTGTGAGGATTTTGTGAAGAGTTGTGGAGTTGGTTTTTGGAGTAGCAGTGAGGAGTCTCTTGGGCAATCATTGGAGCAACAGTGAGGAGCTTCTTAGGCAATCATTGGAGCAGCATTGATAAGTTGGTTTGTTGGAGCAACATTGAAGAGGGTAGAGCCTAAAGCTATTTTTTTTCACTTCTCAAATCTGCCTTTGCTTGTGTTTTTTTTTGGAAATCTGGAACTTGAAAAGAGTAATTTTTGTAAAATAAATGAACATTGAAGAGTTGTTTCTTTTTCTTTTCATCTTCAAATTTGTTTCCTTTCATTTCCAAGTCCAAATATCAAAAAATGGCTCCTAGAATGAAAGATGTTGTTTGGGCATATGCTGAGATGATTGATAATCAAATACATTGCAAATTTTGTCATAGAAAAATTAAGGGAGGTGGAGGGGGCATTCATAGGCTGAAACAACACTTTGTTGGTATTAGAGGCCAAATTGCTCCATGTGCAGCACCAACAGAACAAATTGGAGATATTAGGAAAGGAGTTGCTAGAAAAAATTGAGAAGTTTGAGGAAGAAAAAGCAAGGCAAAAAGAAACATGGGCTGAAATTGGGAGGAAGAGGAGTATAAAACACATGATGGTTGCCAACCCCAATTTTGATTATGAGGGCTCTTCATCTATCCCTTGCACTGATGCATCCAAGTTCTTTTTTCTAGAAAGGAATGAGTAATGACATTCAAAAATATGTAGCATAATTTGAACAGTGCCAAAGGAATAAAAGTGAAAGTGTTAAGACCCCTGGCCTACTCCATTCCTTGAATATTCCTAATCAAAAGTAGGAAGAAGTATCAATGGATTTTATTGAGGGATTACCCATGTCAGACGAAAAGGACAAAATTCTCGTAGTAGTCGATAGACTCACAAAATATGCACACTTTATAGGGATGAAGAAATCAGATTCAGCCAAAGAGATCGTTGAGATGTTTTGTAAAAATGTCTACAAATTACATGGTTTTCCCAAAGTCATTGTTAGTGATAGAGATGCCAAATTTAAAGGGAACTTTTGAAAGGAACTCTTCAAGCATGTTGGGACATACCTCAACATGAGTTCAACATATCATCCCCAAACAGATGGACAAACCGAAATGGTTAATAAATGCTTAGAAGCTTACCTTCATTGTTATTCAACAGATAAGCAAAATAAATGGGCTCAATGGTTACAACTCGTTGTGTGGTGGTACAATTCAACGTATCACACTTCTGCAAAAATGACCCCATTTCAAGCTTTGTACGGCTATGAACCTCCTAAATGGAAGGACTTGGCCTTCACCGAAACTAGAGTTCCAGTAGTTAAAGACCAGTTGGAAGAGACCCAGAAAATCCTTCAAGCATTGAAAGAAAATCTAAGTATTGCAAGGAATCGCATGAAACAACAAGCCGACCAGCATAGATCGGAAAGAGAATTTGAAGTTGGAGAGTGGGTATTTGTTAAGCTTCAACCTTACAAACAAGTATCCCTAAAGCAGAAGGGTAAAAACAAGTTGGCACCGAAATTCTATGGACCATACCAGATCAACAAAAAGATCAGCCAAGTAGCATATAGCTTAAGCCTTCCTGATAATAGTTGAGTTCACAATGTTTTTCATGTATCTTGTCTTAAAAAGGCATTGGGCAAACACCAATCAGCACAAACTACCCTGCCAATGTTAGATGATGAAGGCAAGCTCATTCTAGAACCAGAGGGGATCATCACCACCAGGGAGAAGAAGTTACATTCACGAGTAATTAAAGAATACCTTATCAAGTGGAAGAATCTACCAAAAGAAGAAGCCTCTTGGGAGACAAAAGCATTTCGCCAAAAACACCCATCATTATGTATGCTTTGAGGACAAAGCATCTTTTCAAGAGGGAGGCAATGTTATGTAAAAATTATTTAGTGTAATTAGACGAAAGGGCATGATCATAAGATCATGCCCTTTCCCAAAAAGGTACCCATGGCAGTATATAAGCCAGGGACCCTCATTGTAAAAAACCATCATTCAGTTTATTAATAAAATATATATATATATATATATATATATATATATATGTTTTTGTCTATTACTAAGCTTTTATGCTCCATAGGATCACCTCCACCAAAACTAATCAAAAATAAGGGGTCTTAAAACCCTCAAAGCCTCAAGCTCAAAAAATCAAAGATATTCCCACATTGGGGGTTGCAATGCAATCCCCAATTTGAGCTTTTTTTGCCCCATCCAACACAGTGTTCACCCAAAGTGGACCGAAATATTGGAAAAAATGGATTTCGCCCCCTTTCAAGACTATAGCCTACGAGATTGTATTGGCTACTTTGTCCTCCCATAGGCAATTAATCACTAAAGGACATTACACAATTAAGTAAAGACATTCAAATATTGCAGTGCAAATGATAGCAATTCTGAGGGTACCTACTACTAAAAGATTGGAAATTAAAGATGCAACAACAATGCATAGAGAAAACAAAACTTCAAAATAAAAGCAACAAAACACTACTAAGACACCTTATGGACGTCCTAATCACAAGAGCAAGTACATTAATCAATCAGGGCATCAGCATCAATTAGAAGGAAAACAATTGACATATCTACCGAAGAATAGCGATACCAGCATTATCAAGTCTTATGATAACAATTCATCGTGGGAAGCCTATAAGTGTAACATTCAACATAGGATAGAATTAGGTTGGCCAAATCATGTGACAGATTGACAATTCTGCTCAGCGCTTAAAAGTTCATTTCATCTAGTATCATCACCCATGAAAACGTCAAGATCATGCAAAGACATTACGAGTGGAAGTACAACTATAAAAGCCTTTTCATCCATATGCTTTGAGAAGAAAGCATTTCTTGAGAGGAAGGCTATGTTATGAACATGAACATGAAATAATACAAATAGTAAATAACATAAATAATAATAAGTTAAAATTATGAAAGGGCGTGTCTCAAAAGACATGACTCCTTACGAAATGGTACTCCCACCTAATATTTATATGGGATCCATCATTGTGTTCAATCATATCAGTTTTGTATTGAAGCATTTATATATAAATATTATTGACCTGATGATGGATATTCTCATATTCCATATATTCTGAATATTTGTATGATAAACTTTGCTCATATCATACCCAAACATAGCCAAGTTTACCATATGAATATGATCAATCATCACATCAAGACTCAAAATCGTATTATCGTAATGGACCATGGCATGCAAATATGATTCACGAACCAGAATGAACATTAAACTGTCCAATGTCAAGTCAAGACTCGAAAGAATTAAATCTGAAATCTTATGAATCAGCAGATTTATGTTGCCTCAGAGATTCCTGCTAAACATACCAGGTTCAAGGGAGTTTTGTCAGTTTTGGTAGGTCAACCTGGCTCCAGGTCAGACCTGCTGGGTCTTGGTCAAAGCAACCTGTTTAGGATGGAGAGTCACGTAAACTTGGTGATTCATGAGCCTACCCATCGGCACTTGTGACAATGGATTGTACATACTTTATTTCTTTTTGTTTTGTAGATATTTGCTATGTTAATATAAGAAGTATTTCATCGGAAATAAAAAAAGGAAAGAATAAAAATTTCAAGTGTTTTTGAATGTAAATACCCCTGTCCATCCAGGATTATGTGCATTTCCATGAACCAAATTAATTGCGTTGTAAGGTATTCCTGATGGTGTGTTCCAAGCAGGCAGCAACCTATCTGCAATCTGTTTTGCTCTTTCCAGAAAGATACTATCTCCTGCCAGGTCATATGCACTGAGAAGCCCTCCTACTACTCTGTAATTCAAAAAAGGCAAAAAAATATTAGAGCACTCCTTAGAGACAGAACCAAGTTAATTGAAACAATATGCTGTATATCAAGGACTGGAGAGTGCCATTGCTAATATCTTGCAATGTCTATACTTCACCATTCCAGGCTCAATTAACCCTTCATCATCACATATATCTAATTTACTTATCATTTATAGATTGGTAATGCAACCAATTTCAAAGCTTCACAACACAACGTGAATTTTCACAGCTTCATCTTTTATCTATAAGAAAGATTTGTATAAAATTCAAGCAAAAAGCTGATGAAGAATAGTGTTTCATGTAAACCTTATTGTAGTCTCAAAAACACTTGCAACAACATCTTTGTTGAAGTCTAGAGAGTCGGTGACCCATCTGCAATTAGCCAAAAAACATCAAATGTTTTTCAAGCAACAAACCAAAGAGCAAGGTGCTTCAAGCTTGCGATGATATAGACAAAACCCCAAAACTTACCCTTTCGCTTTCTGAAATTGCTCATCTAATCCCATTATGTACAATGTGTCCAGAGAATCTATAATGGATGCCCCAAGACCTCCGAAGTTATTCACTCCACTCCTTGACTGTGGCTGAACCATTAACACTTAAGAAAATAAATATTCATCTAGCAACATTAAATAGAAGCAATTGAACAATGACAGCCAAACTACGACTCAATCAACAGTTGAGACTGAAATTTCTTTACAACCTCGCAAACTGTGTAAAAATAGAATGCCTTTAAATTTTCAGGATAAATATTCAGACAGGTGAACCAGAAAACATTTTCTTCTCTAACTACTATACTTGTAAAAGAATTCCATAATAAAGCCCATTATAAAACTATAGTTGTTACAATGTTCAAAAGGAATTTAGATATAACAGTAAATGCAACTAAAGCAACAATACATCAAATGCATGGTGTCATAGTCCATGGTAGTTCACAATCAACAAAACAGATGCAGAAGGTAAACCGTAACATGCCAGCCTTGAGGACATTTATAAAAGGCAGGTTAAATGACTGTGAATTATTAATTCCTAACAGTTTTAATGTTATTCAAGCACTCTCTAGCTATGATTTCAGATCCTGGATGATCTGATCCATCTACTTCCATGGCTTTCGCAAGAGGTGGGAATGTAGTTCTCCACTCGCCAGGCCCTGCCACAAAAGGGTTTCTCTCCTTTGATGAATTTACAACCGAATTCAAGAAAATGGTGCAGGATACAAGCAAGAAACAAAAATCACTTTCCCAGAAGCTGACTGTCGACTAAGTAATCTGGTTCGTGTTCATGTTCGAGTTCAGGAACTTGAAGTTCGACAAAAAATTGACAGTGAAAATTTTGAGGATAAAATTCAGCACTAAGTTCAACATATTACAAATTTAAAAAATTAAATATTTAATACAATAAAATTCAATACTCTCCTTAGATATATATGATACAAATGAAAATAGCATGCCAACATGATTAAACATATCTTTCTAAAACACATTTTCTTATTCATAATTTAAAAATCACGTTCATGAAACATAAAATTAACAACATAAACATAACAACAAAAAAGGTTATAAAATTGAAAACGCAAAAAGAAAATTGGAACGTGATTACAAAATTGAACCTTCAACCCTTCCCACTCAGCATATCGAAATACAATGTTGAAGGCTGAAGCCTGAAAGGAACACCAGGGGGGAGTCAGGACGAGGGTTGACCAGTCACCAGAGTGCCAATGGTCATCCAATCACAGCGCAGTGTGCAAATGGGCACTGCCACCCCAGGCATGGAGCCTGTTATTTTGTAGGGTCTTGGTCAGACAGATCTCCCTGGCAATGATTCAGGCAGAGAGAACCTGCATGACACTACACAGCAAGGCTGAGGTCACAAAATCCAAGAGTGCACTGTGTAGGCAGCGGTCAGGGTCACTTAAGGTGCAGAATGGATGTGGCCGGCCACGAATTTAGGGTTTTTCCCTTTACTTTTTTTAATTAATTCATGCATCGAACAAAATCTGTTATGAAACCAGCTCACAAAAAGATAGAAAAGATAGATCAACGCCTTAAAAATAAGCCTCTTCGAGGGGGCAACCTCCTTTACATTACACAAATGAAAAATTCTTCGATGTTACAAATGACAAGACCTCCTTTCTATATATAGGAGTCTAACGGGTCATAATATAATCAGAGCCGACATAACAATAATAATGTAAGGGCACAATAATTACAATATGGGGACTACGTGGGTACAACAATATAATAAGGGGGTTGTACTAATAACAATAAGGGGTTACACTAGTAGTATAGGGGCCTAACAAAATCAAACCTCAACGAATTTGTTTGAATCCATATCAAGTTTGGCAATTTTCAAACCTGGAGGATAATGTTCACCAAACCCGATGACTTAGACTATTGTCGGGTGCATTCTCCAAGCTTCTCATGTTTATAATGCTTCTTGTTGGTTCCCCAACAGGACTTAGTTTCGGCAATTAGACCACATTCTATGTAGTATGTACTATGAACCCACTTGTGATCAAAATATGGTGGTGAGAGGAAACTTATGTTGGCACCTCAAGATGTTTGTGCTATGCCCAAAGACAACGGCAGTTTTTGGCCATATCCTAGTGGCCAAAGCGAGTGGTAAGGTCTTTGAGGGTAATGCTCCCAACAGATTCGGTTTCGGCATTGGTTGATGACTGCTCAACACATTGGTCAAGTTCAGGCAGCCTTTGGATTTATGTCACAAGATTCATCGAACTTCAAACATTAAGCTTTGAAATTCAGCAAACCTAAAAAAATTGTGGTTCAGCCAACCTCATGGCCATTGACCAAGTCCACACCTCAATCTCATGACCTCATGCCACAGCTCAAACTTGTAATCGATTCTCGCAGTTTCCAAGTCTATACCTCAATCTCTTACTATTTTATGGTAATTAAAGTTTATATATATATAGAAAATGTATATTGACAAACTTAATAGCAAACCTCATCCAAACTTCATCAAAAAATTCAAACATTGCCGAACCGAAACTCAAACCCGAACCATGTGACTTAGCTTAGGAGTGTGTGATATTAACTCTTGCCTCAACTTTTTCAAGTCCGTAGGTTTCTTACTTTCCACAATATTTGGTCAGCTTGGAGGGATGCCTCGAGTTTGGTCTATTGGCATTCCAAGGGCAGATGAGAAGGGTGGGATCTAGCCAGTCAGTCCATTTGGAGTTGGCATATCCACGGGTCTTGTGTTACTGAGATGCCTCATTTTCAGGCTCATAGCTCAAGCATAAAAGGCTTCTTCTTTTGTAGAGGTTTATGGAGATCTTTCCTCAAAGCTATAAGGGTTGGCATTTTCTTGCTCAATAATAATTTGGGTTGCTTGTCCTAGACCATATCTCTAATAAGGAGCTAAGGAGTCTTATTCAAGACATTGAGCTTTAAAGATGAAAATTGAGATAACTGAGGCCTTTTTGGAGAGACTGGGCTCGGAGTTTTTGTCCCCTACTTCTGTAGTATGACTCCAGGCAATTGTATTCAATTTTTCATTAGAGACACCTACTATCTATGGTTCTAAATGCAAGATGGGTATCCACTGATGCAGAGGAGAGATAGGTGCATCAAATTCACAATTTGTGGTATATTTGGCTCTCTAATAAGCTAAAGCGATTTTGCCTAGTTTGTGATTTATCTGAGGATCCCATCCAATGCAAGTGGGCTCTGAAATGGATTATATCCAGTTTATCAACATCTGAAGATGATGAAGCATATCTTTTGGGAGTGCTTGTTTGCCAAGAGTTGTTGGATATATGTGGTGGATCAGTATTCAATTCCTTTCCAGGACAGGATGCAGTGGCATGTTGCAGTTCTTGGAGATGACCATTTTCATCTTCATATTGCTTTTCTAGGATTTGGAAAATGCCTCAAATTTCAGCATTCTTCATCCTTTGGAAAGTCAAGTGAAGTTTGTACTTAAGAAAAAGAATAACTCAGTCTCTACATTCTATTCTTTATGGCAATGAGATCCACCACCAACTCCTGGCTAAGGGCACTCTGTTGATCAAAGATGCTCAATCTCTTGATTGATAACTTATAAGTTATTATGATTTTCGCCTGCTTTAGTCATGCTACAAAAGAGGTAGAGATCCATTGTATATACTATATACCATTCCACTTTATGCATTTTTATTTGTAGATATAAGACCTATTTTTCTATTTAAAAAAACAATAAAAAAATCAAGTAGCTCCTCTCCACAACAGAAATTTGATAGAAGAAAGACAAATGCCCTTACCTTTGATCTTCCCTCCAATCTTCTCAAAGAGGAAATCCTTCTTTCTTTAGACCATGTATTGATGGGTAACCTCACCGTAGAATGGTCAAATTCTTAGGTAATTAGAGGTAATGGGTGCTGCAAACAAAACAGTGAATACTACTATATGCATGGACAGGGCTTTTTCTCCTCTCATTTCAAACTGAAGGAAGATCATGATTTTATTTTCAGAAATGGCCAATGGATTTTGGGATCCTGCCCTCTATATTTGCCATTTGAATAGGTGGTTCTAGGATTTCAACCCAAAGGTAAAGATACCATCAAGAGTCACAATGTGATGTGTGTGTGTGCCTTCCTTTTCTGTTGCTCAACCTTTGGAACTATTTCACTCAAGAGACAATAAGGAACTAAGTTGGGCCATTATTTAAGTAGATCCCAACCAAAAGTTGGTATCTATGCTTGCACAAGAATATGCGTAGAGATAGATTTATGGAAGTACCACTCCCAAAGGCCTGGAACTACATTTGGATGATAGAATTCTTGGGTCTCTTCTCAGCCTCCCCCTCCAGGGGATCAATTCCAAACAATTTCATAGCAGGACACCCCCAACCAGTCCGATCACCTCTCAATTCCACAGAAGTGGTAGGAGATCCATTCAAAGTTCTTTTTCTTTCATCCTTCGATACTCAAAGTATATCCCTCACTCTTACAACACCCTCAAGATCATACAACCGAATCCACCACTGGTTCCAATGGACTTCGACAATGAGCAAGAGCCCAGTTCGTCTCCCTCACCATCAATCATCAAACTTGAGAGCCCTTGACATATTTATCTCCATTTCCAAATCTTTCTATCTCACTCATTCTTTCTTGAGAAGCTATTGATTATTTTGCATCATGCCATGGTTTTTTATATGTGTTCTCACTGCATTACCACTTGTTTCTTTCTTTCTCTATGTATTTTCAGCACTTTCTTGGAGCTACAATTGCACTCCCACGTTGTATTCATACTAATTGTACTCTTCTTCATGATCCTGACTTCTCCTAATGTCATTGTAAGAGAATCTATAAGAAGACAAGGAGGGAGAAGCGATGCCTATTGGAGGTTTCCTGGGTTATGTCATAGAGAAAGGTAGTATGTGAAAATGATGCATGAAGGTTCTCCAGGGAAATAGTGAAGAGCTTCAAGAAGCTCATAACTCCTTGTGGCAATAAATTTGCACTTCTTATGACAAAGGAGACACCAATAATCTTCTTGAAGGTGTGGAATGGAGAGAGGGTCATGCAAAAAAGCAAAACTGTTAATTTATGGTATGTTCCATGCTTAGAGCTGTTTACTTCAATTCTTCTTATTAGCCACAGTTTAGCAATCACATAAACATAAAGTAAAGTGCAGATAGAACATTAATAGATCGACAGAAAACAAGCCAAGACAAGAGACACCAAATGTGGCGGCTAGCCAAGGACAAACCCCAATGCGGGGAAACCCTTTGATCAATTCTTCTTTAATCTTCAATAGTTCAGTAAAGAGAAATAGTACAAATTCATAAATCTGTAATTTTATGACAGCAATAGTAAACCCTAACTAGCAAAGTCAAATCTGGTCAAACTGAATTGACCTTCAATATGTTTGGTCAATTTCCCGGTCATCTAGTCCTCCAACAGCAAGAAGAAGCAGCCCATAAACAGCCCCAAAACACAATCAAACTGCAGTCAACTAAAGTCAACCTGCTGCCCCAAACTAGGGCAACCAATGTTGGTCAAACCAGAGGTCAGATCAATAGGATCCATAGGTTCTTCCACATCGAGCATCGTCTCATCTTCCTTTTCCTCCGGTTTCCTAGTGTCAGCTTCTCCAGATTTCCCCAATATAGGAAGATTGTCAATTTTTCTAAGAACCATATCTTTGTCAGAGGTGACATCATGGCTAATCTTGACTTCCCTTTAACCATCCACATAGATTCTATAGCCTTAGTATTTTTGCTATAGCCCACGAAGATTCCTTTCTTTCCAGATGCACCCAATTTATTCATTTTCTCTTTCGACACATGAAAATATACAAGACTTCCAAAAATTCTAAAATGAGATACGTCAAGTTTCTTACCACTGAACATCTCTTCGGGAGTCTTGGAACCCAATGCTTGATGAGGGCATTGGTTTTGAACATATACGGCGGTATTCGCAGCTTCAGCCCATAGAAACTTCAGAAGCCTTTGATCATGGAGCATAGCACAGACAGCTTCCACAATTGTACGATTCTTCCTTTCTGCCACACCGGTTTGATCAGGAGTATATGGTGTTGTAGTCTCCCTCTTAATGCCAGCCTCTTTGCAAAAGCCATGGAACTCATTGGATTCATACTCAGTCCCATTATCAGTGCTTAAGATCTTGATCTTCTTTTCGGTTTGATTCTCGATCAAGGCTTTGAAGTGACGAAACCAGGAGAACACTTCATCCTTCTTTTTCAATAAGTATATCCAAGTCTTGCGAGAATAATCATCTATAAAAGTGAGGTAATATAAATATCCTCCGAAGGAGTTCACAGGCATCATACCAGATATATCTGAGTGAATCAACTGCAATATATCAGAGGTCTTGCTATGGCTTGAGGGGAATGGTCTCCCTTTGAGCTTTCCTTCGGCACATCCCAGACATACACCTTCTTGCTCTACTTTGAACTCGGGCATCCCTGTCACCATTTGTCTCACATCGGGTAGAGCTTTATAATGAAGGTGAGCAAACCTTCGATGCCATAGTTCGGACTGAAGAGATGTGTCACAAGACATGACACCCAACGGACTTCCTCCAACCTAATATAATGAATCAACTCGAAACCCAAGAGTGAAAGCATCTTTAAAATTCTTTTTCCATACACGTACCTTGCCATCGATGAAGGCCACCTTGTAGCCTTTGTCTTCCATTGCCGAAATGGACACCAGGTTCTTTTTTAGATCAGGTACATATAGGACTTCTTGCAAATGAATTGTATTACCCTGATTCAATTGAAGAGTGACATTCCCTACACCTTTCACGGGATATTTGGAGTTGTCCCCAAGAACAATTTCAAGGTTGGTCTCCTTCTCTATCAGATTAGAGAGAGCTTCTTTGTAACCAGTGAAGTGCCTTGAGGCACCAATATCAATAAGCCAATTTCCCAGCGAGCCTGGGGGCGCAGTAGTAGAGAGGGTTACTGGTAGATAATATTCATACCTGAAGTTTCTTGCCTTCCTGGAGGGTTGACCACTTCCTTGATTTTCGGCATTCCTCTTTCCTTTGCCATTGAACCTATCATTCCTTTGATTGCCTCGAGAGTGATTTTGATCGCCGTCATGATGTGTGACCTTTCAATCAGGGCACTCCCTTTGCATAGTGGCCCATTTTGTTGCAAATGTAACATCTTCCTTTTCTTCCACCCTTCAGTCTGGCCTTTCCTTTAGATTTAGACCCGGAATAGTTTCTCCTTTTAGCATGAGAGGAGAAAGTAGAGGGATTGCCTCTAAGTGCAAGCATTTCCTGCTCTTCCATCCTTGTCTCTTCTTGAATGCATCTCGCCATCAATTCCTTAAATCCAGAAATTACATTATTGTTGAGAAGAGTGGTTCTGAATATATACCATTCAGATGGGAGCCCTCTAAGAGTTGTGATGGTCAGTTCCCTGTCAGGGATGACTTCCCCAATTAATAGGAGATCATTCTTGATCTTAATGATCCTTAGGAATTATGTTTGCATACTCTCATCTTTGCCCTTCTTAATTTCCTTCAGCTTATTCTTAAGGAACAAAAACTTGATTTGCATCATTAACTTTAAATAAACTTACCTGTCTATCGTAGATTTCCTTGGAGGTGGTCAGGTCAGAAACGTAGGCCACCAGGCGCTTGTCGATAGAGTCTCGGATGATCGTCTTTGCTTTGACTTCTCCCCTGGTCCACTTGTTCCTGGCAGCAGCAAATGCATTTCATGGAGGCCCAATGATTCTGCCTCTCACATGGTCCAACACTTCCCAGTCTTCTAATGTCAGATCGAGAGACATCTTCCATCCGTGATAGTCAGACTTCTCACGGAGCTTGTCTTCGGCAAGGAAGTATGATGAGGACCCCATGAAGTCTTTAGGAATGCTTCAACAGCCTTCGGTGATTGCTCGTGCTCATGCTCTTGCTTGGACTTTGTCTTCACCTCAGCTCTGATACCATGTTAATTTATGGTATGTTCTATGCTTAAAGTAGTTTACTTCAATTCTTCTTATTAGCCACAGTTTAGCAATCACGTAAACATAAAGTAAAGTGCAGATAGAAAATACCATAAATTAACATGGTATCATAGCTGAGGTGAAGACAAAGCCCAAGCAAGAGCAAGACAAAAAACACCAAATGTGGAGGCTAGCCAAGGACAAACCCCAATGCGGGGAAATCCTTTGATCAATTCTTCTTTAATCTTCAATAGTTCAGCAGAGAGAAATAGTACAAATTCATAAATCTGTAATTTTATGACAGCAGCAGTAAACCCTAACCAGCAAAGTCAAATCTGGTCAAACAAGATGAAATTGACCTTCAATATGGTTGGTCAATTTCCTGGTCATCTACTCATCAACAGCAAGAAGAAGCAGCCCATAAACAGCCCCAAAAATACAATCAAATTGCAATCAACTGAAGTCAACCTGCTGCCCCAAACTAGAGCAGTCAACGTTGGTCAAACCAGAGGTCAAATTGCCTCGGTTTGCATGCCAAATATTGCGGCCTGCCTAGGAGAGGCTGCCACACCAAAACTGCACTCCTGAAAAGTCAACGCTCGATCAACGTTGTCCAAAATGTCTTGCTACAGCCTCTGCCTCCTCCTGCGTCCTCCTTCCTTGCCCTACTGCGTCCCCCTTCTTCCCACATGTGAGCTTCTCTTCCTTGTGTGTAAACCCAATCAGCCAAGAGGAGAAGAATGTATGAGAGATGAGATAAGTGAATAATGACTCAACCTCACTTCTATTTATATGATATGTTGAGCATGTGTACCACACATTTAGCTACTGGCCGACCTTGACAATTTGTCAAATACAAATAAATTCATATCTCCATAAACACTTGTTGGAATCGGATGATCGTTAGATCAATCCTACACCTCTGAACGAGAGGAATCAAGGAAAAATATCAGCTGCCATAAATACGATGACTCACATGGAGTTTGGCCCTACTTGCCAATTTTAACAAAAACAGAGGGCATGTATGGAGGCGTTTGCACTCTTCGTCATACCAAGGGGACATGTAACCTGTTGGATGGTGTGGGAATAGGAGCCAAGGAAATCTTTCCAAGAAACAGGAACAGCAGAGGGCCAAGGGTCAAGAAGCAGGCCACAGTGCCAAAGGAATAGGCTGAGGGCCTGAAACAGCTAAAGGAAGGCTGGCAGCAGGGCTAAACAAGGAGGCCGAGGTCAGCTGGAGGTGACTGCAGGGCTCAGAAACCAGGCAGGGCCTGAACAGGGCTTAAAGAGACATGCCGCAGGCTGTAGGTACAGGCAGAGACTACACAAAAGGCTGAAGAGAGCTGGATACAAAAAGATAATATTTATTTAGAGGCAGAAGGTGAATTATAAAAAGGGAAATGATAATATTTATTTAGAGGCAGAAGGTGAGTTATAAAAAGGGAAATGAGGAGAGGTCTCCCCTCATTCGTTCACTTGTGTTTTTGAGAGAAGAGCTCTTGGAAAGAGTTTTGGGAGAAGAAGCGTAGAGTTTGGAAACGCTAGTCGACATAGCTGGTTTCGATGTTGAAACTATACACTTTCACTGGTTCAATGAGTAAAATCACTCAGATTTCACCGTTGGGAATCAAAGGAAAAGAAGATTTGCAAGAGATATTGCGCTTAAAAAGGTATTATCAATTGATTTTATCCACTGATATTGTGTTTTCTACATATCTTCTTACAGGTGGAGATCTCAAGACAAATCTGAAGCCAAAACTACTGGAAGATAGGACGGGTTTCTCTCTCTTTTTTGCTGGTCGAATCCACAGAGATAAGGGCTTAGTTGGAAGGCAAAGACAGGGATGAGTTCTCCTTCAATACTGCTGAGTGTGACCATTAATGAGGCCGTTGGACTTACTAAGCTGGTCAAAGTTAAGGGTTTGAGAAAGGGTGTATTGTGGATATTGTTGACATCTGTTCTGGAGCTGCGTTAAAGGGAAGCATTCTCCATCAGTTTCATCTGCTGGACAGTTACTTAAGGAAGGCCTACACTCTTCCACTCACCTGATTTTCCACTTGTGACAGTCAAAGTCGTTCCTGAAAATGATTCGAGCTATCTTGAGTCAAGTCTGGGTAGAGACAAAAATTCCTGGGCTGCATTAATGTCAGGTTTCCTGTTCTTTGAAGCCTGTGCTGTTATTCTCTAATTGTGACATGTATAAAGACTATTAAATTTACTGTGTGGAATCCATGGTTAAAGACAGTGAAAAGATATGTTGATTGTAGGCTGCCATTGTTGTTGTTGCTGGTACACTTTATGTTGATTAAATGTCAAATGAGAAATACATCATTATCCAGTGAAAAAAAAAATTATGAGAACACATGCTTCATATAAAATGTAAATCTGAAGTAGACAGAAGATAACACCTACAGCAGTGTATTTGTGAAATGTTTGACAAAAATTATCAAAGGCAATTTCTGGGCTGTTTGGTTGGAATTATCATGGCTGGTCTTAAGGAAGATGCTGGACTGATAGACCAGGTTTTGAAATCAGATGCTACTGCTCCATTTTCACTGTAAACCCAGCTGCAAATTAATTCAAAAACTGTAACTTTCCAGAACTCATTTCCTTGTGATGTTGAGTTGATATTATTGATGTTCTTGCTTATTTTCATCACTATTCAGACTTGTATCAGACTTAAGCAAATTTCTGGGCTTAATATAAATCAGATATAGTGGTTATGAAGCATTTTCCATGTTATATAATGGTCATTGTGCATGTTATTTGAATTAAAATTGTGAAAAGTGCATCTACAGCACTGTGTCACTAAACTGTTTGACAAAATGTCTCACTGAGAAAAAAACAATCAAACTCAGAAATTACAGTGGTGTTTGGGGTTTTTTCCTATTTGGAATCTTACACAATATGTAGCCACCTATGTACTGAGGAAACTGGTTGACCTACTTCTGGTCAGTTACTGGACATTAGTAAACTTATCCTATCTTATCTAGACCATGATGACAAACAAGAAAGATATATTTGAAATCAGCATCTTCATAGCTAAAATGGTTGTTGATGGAATTGAATCCACTAAGTACAAACAAAGATGTGAGCACATCAAGCCAACAGAATGAACATGAGGAACAAGAATTGCATTCCACCCTCAAAGTAGTGAAAGGAGCCAGAGGGGATTGTATGATGAAAAAAGGCTACGAGGTTTTTTCATAAGTGTGTGTATGTATTGTTTTTTATGACCTCTCGATGGTATATTGAACATATATCCCTCATATAACCTTGTATTGACATGATGTTTGAAACGTTCAAATCATGTTTAAATAGCCTTGCAGCAAATGTTTGCATGATTATTTCTTAAGAAAAATTGAATAATCAAAATTTTGCCAAGGAGAAGGGGCAAGAGAATGTTTGGCTTAAATGCCATAGAAGTAAAAACAAAATCCAAGAGTGTTAATCGTCTGAATCGTCTTCCTACTTATAAGTGATGACAGCAAACAAATCCAAGATGGAGAGACCTCTGAGGGAGGAAAGGAGGATTGACCCTGAAAGTTCTGCATTCAGTGATCAATATCATGTCCAGACACATAAATGTCTATGTATATGTTAGTGTTTGCCAACAATGGAAACCTTGGGTTAGTAATTAAAGTGTGTGCATTTCAGATTGCAGTCTTGGGAAAGAGTTTGAAGCAGTGTTTGAAAGTCATATTCAGAACAACTCCAAAATTCAATCGACCATAAAGGTATAGCCATGGCCAGCATGCCTCTTTGTTTGATTTAATATAAATCCTTCTTGTTTTTGTTCAAAAAAAAAAGAAAGCAGTTATGACATCTTATCATCATCTCTTCAATTTACATCAGGTGTGCTACAACAAAAAAATTCAAATTTGCTTTATAATACCCAATGACATTTCCAATGTCCAGTTTTAAGCATAGTTTTAAAACTCCGACTCCGACTCGGCCGAGGATCGACTCCGACTCCGACTCCGAAACGGTAATGACTCGGCCGGCTCAATTTCAGTGACTCGGTCGTTGTAAAAAATACATTAAATATTTTTTTTTTTAAAACATAATTTTAGAGATTTTCATTCATGTTTCCAAACACAACATTATAATATAGATGGAAGACAACATATGATCAAAGTAAGCTCATGAACCACTCCATTATATCAAAATGGTACCCAATGGCAATACATAGTCAACTGTCATACATGATCACAGACTCAAAACAAAAAACACATAACCAAGGAGGCTAGAAATGGCCTGTACAACAAAAGTAAACTGTGACCAGACTCTAGTACTAGTACTACAGCGACTGGCTAGTAGCTACTGCCAGAGGAGCCAAGATCATGTCGATCAATCTCTGGATCATCATCAGAGTCAGACAGGGGGTCCATGGCTCCTCCTCCTCATCATCATCTCCAACTGCAGCTGTAGAAGTGGTACCACTAGCAGGCTGTGCAACTGCAGCAGATGCAAGCTAAGATAGAGTAGATATGCCGCTGCGCTTCTGTCGTGGCTGAGCAGAGGAAGCACCTACAACTGGAGTCCTTGCTGGCTGTGACACTGAGGCTGGTGGATTGGGATCTGCATTCAACTGAACAGCATGTTCAAGTTCAATTGATGTCTCGATATCTAAATCTAAATCAAGATCCTCATCAAGATCAAACTCTGCTGGACAACTCTCCACTACCCAATCTGGTGTTGGATCAATGTCTTCCAACACAATGGGATCTGAATCAGGTCTTTTGTTCAGCAAATGGTTTCGTCTGAGCTGGAGGTTGTATTGGACATAAACTAGATCATTTAACCGTTTTTGATCCAAACGGTTTCTCTTCTTTGTGTTACTTGGGAGCAAGAGCGAAAATGGGAGCGGGAGCGACATTTTCAGAAGCTCCTAGTTTGGGAGCGAATCCCAGAGGAGTTCGACAACCAATGTCACTAACATCAAGGTACATAGAGGGATTGGTGCTCTTGATTAAATACGAGTTCCATACCCTAATACATGACAAAATTCAATGGAAACATTGCAATCCTCCAATCCTGAAATCCTGAAAAACTGATAAGTCTGTTGGATTTTGAATGAAATCTAAAATTCTACTTTCTCCATATGAAATCCAATGAGGCCGAAACCACTCTCAAACATCTTGAGTCATTTCATGGTAATGTTAAAAATTTAAGTAAAAGGATGAAAATGAAGATTAAGGAGAATGTCACTTTTACTTTAAGAATTTAACATTACCATGAAATTTGAATAGCATATCAATAGTAGAGAGCATTTGAGTGTGTTAAATAGGGTTTGGGAGGGGGAAATGGACCCCAAATGACATTTAGCAAATTCATATAACACCTTGGAGTCCAAACCAATCAGAAATCACCTTAAAAATCCATTAAAAGAATATTAAATCGCTGTTTAACGTGTTCTGGGCTGGCTTTTTGTGACTCGGCCGAGTCATTGAATGACTCGACCGAGTCATGGCTGACTCGGCCAAACGTACCGTTTCAAAGGCCGAGTCATGGCTGAGGGTATCGGCTCGGATCAACTCGGCCGTTTCGGTATCAAAACGGTCGTTTTTTAAAACAATGGTTTTAAGAGCTTTAAGCATTTTCTTAAGAGAAACTTGTTTTCTCCGTAAATTTAAACAACTCTGCACATTGCCAAAACATTTTGAATTTAGTTGACAAAGGTAAATCAGTGCAAGCATTTTTAAATTTTAAGGTAATCAATCGACATAGTACTATAAAAAGTATAAAAGAATTCTAAATTTTCAGGCAGAGACAAAAAGCAAATTTCCAAGCTCCTGTAGAATCTAGATTCCCTGGCATAAAGTTGCATTTTCTCTTGCTTTCGGGACATTGTTGAGACACTAGATTGATAGGACTTGTGCCATAATTAGGGAAGATGAAGAAATCCGATCAATCAAAATATAAGATATAATGTGAAATCCATTCAATAATCAATAGATAATCCTAAATGGGGCAAGCAATAAATAGGTGAAACCATAGCAAAATAACTCAAAAGCTGCTATCCACATGCTATACCTTACAGCTGTGGTGTGCAGTAAAATGATACATAAACAGCCCATGCACTTAAACAGACTGACAGGCAAGATTCCTTCCAATACATCAACTTAAATAAGAATATAGTCTCGGGAAAACCTGAAGTTCATCAAAGCCCCATGCATACTTCTCATATGAGGACCAGGCATGTACCATGGCTGCCTTCACTTTATTTCGTCTTTCGACATTAACAGCATCATCATAAAATATTTTCTGCTGCTCAGTGCCTTCCTGTTTCATTGGATGATCAATGTGTTTTCCTTTAGTTTCCAGGGACTGCACAAGCTCCTGTAACTGCAAGAATCATATTCTTCACCTCTTAGTCCAATTTTAAAGAAATTTACAAG